>CM073433.1:34703500-36005000 GCA_037114965.1 Monochamus alternatus | reverse complement strand
TTATTATTATTATTATTATTATTATTATTATTATTATTATTATTATTATTATTATTATTATTATTATTATTATTATTATTATTATTATTATTATTATTATTATTATTATTATTATTATTATTATTATTATTATTATTATTATTATTATTATTATTATTATTATTATTATTATTATTATTATTATTATTATTATTATTATTATTATTATTATTATTATTATTATTATTATTATTATTATTATTATTATTATTATTATTATTATTATTATTATTATTATTATTATTATTATTATTATTATTATTATTATTATTATTATTATTATTATTATTATTATTATTATTATTATTATTATTATTATTATTATTATTATTATTATTATTATTATTATTATTATTATTATTATTATTATTATTATTATTATTATTATTATTATTATTATTATTATTATTATTATTATTATTATTATTATTATTATTATTATTATTATTATTATTATTATTATTATTATTATTATTATTATTATTATTATTATTATTATTATTATTATTATTATTATTATTATTATTATTATTATTATTATTATTATTATTATTATTATTATTATTATTATTATTATTATTATTATTATTATTATTATTATTATTATTATTATTATTATTATTATTATTATATTGTACTACTTAATTTAGTACTGTCAAAAATCATTTAGTAACTGTATTACACACGTAACCAATGCTCGTACTGAACATTTGTTAGAGAGATATTTGATGTTTCCACAAACTCAGCAAACCAGGAACCATATAAAAACTGAGTAAGCTGTATCAGCTGTGACAGTTTAGTTAAAACAGTTTGACAAGCATTGTGCTATATCATCTGACTCAGAATTTATCTTAGATTCAATATCTGTAACAAAAATATTAGTGTTCCATTTAAACAAAGAGAGGTGACGTAATTTCCGGGAAAACTGGAAGTACCAAATAAATGTTGATAACTTAAAAGGAGGTTATTTCGAAAATAAAAATCGACCTGTTTTTTTCCTAAAGACATCCTACCAACCGTTTACCAGTTTCATGAGGGGGGCAAGACTTTATCGCAGCGCTGTATATCAGTACAATAACTTATTATATGCATATTATATTCTATACATATAATTATTTTTTCATTTAGAATATCGAAATGTGGCATGTGATTCCAGTTTCTACCTTTAATAGATAATTTGGTGTGAATTTTTTATTACCGAATATCCCACGACCTTAAATTAATAACCGGAAATTTTCCTCGTTCATGAATACTTTTAGGAAATTATCAAAATATTTATGACCTCCCACAAATTTCCGGAAATAATTTAAGCACTGCGGACATCATAAATAATATCCTTATTATTTGGGTGTTTGTTTTTGTTATAAAAATAAATGCTGTTTCAAATTCTGTCCCTCTTTTTTTTACCAAATTAAGTAATATGTTTAGTAATGATTAATAGGTTTCACACAGATACATGTATATCTACAAATATTTGCGAAAACCAAGGAATATAATATATTAATGTTTCAAATATGTTATTTTCAGCGAAAATATCTTCTCATTACACATTTATATATTGCAATACATTTTTACATGATGGATGAACAATATACTTTTGGAGAAAGGGATAAATAATTCACATTTAGAGGAAGAATGGACACAAATTGCACTAAAAAAATCTTCCATAGACGTATTGTCGGGAGTAGAGAAATCTGCTTCCAACAATATCTTCTTATACAGGGTGATTCTTTAATATTGCGAAAAATTTCAGGGACAGGTTTTTTTAGATAAAAATAAGAAAAAACGTTCCTATTACCATCTGTCCGCAAACGCTTCGTTTCCGAGATACAGGGCGTTCATTATTTTTGTAATCTACTTTTAATACTTGTTATTTCAAAAGTCCTTTAACTATACGATTAGGGTATTTGTCTTGATAGATATCTAATTAAATTATCTTATCGTGTTCAAACAAAATAGTCCTGGAATAAATAAGTGCAGAGCAAAAATTATTAAAATTATTATTTTGTAACATTTTGTATTATGTTATTAATGATACAAAACATGGCTCCTATTATTAACATAAGTCAATTTTCAAATAAATCGGTTAAAGGACTTTTGAAATAACAAGTATTAAAAGTAGATTACAAAAAAAGATGAATGCCCTGTATCTCGGAAACGAAGCGTTTCCGGACACATGCTAATGGAAACTTTTTTCTTATTTTTATCTAAAGAACCTATCCCTGAAATTTTTCGCAATATTAAGAATCACCCCGTATATTTCTTAATTCGGTCTAGAATTATCCTCTGAATTTTTTGGTCATCATTTCCGGACATCCTGTATAGCAACACTAATAATATTAATACATTCTTAAATTGGCTTCTGTTATGCTATTCAGGTTAAATAAGGTGAAAATATTCGAACTGATTGATGAACTCTTAGTATATCCATTTTTTTAACAAGTCCACTGTCCATTATTAAATTTTTTCACAAACTCATATTCAGATGTTTCTGTCTATACAAATTTTTCAATTGTAGTTATAAAGAATATACAGGGTGTCCGCGAAAATGTGGGAAATCTCGCGGGTGCCGATAGAACATGAAAATATAATTTTTTTACTGTTTTAGAAAGGTATTTTAAGCTAATATAAATCAAATCTTCTACAATTCCTATCAATGAAGTCATATGTATGTTCTCTGATACCAAACATCTAGGTATGCTAATGAACAATTCCACAGACAAAGCTCTATTCAATAATTATCTAAAGAAAATAATATAATTTACTAACCTGCTAATGAAACACTCTATAAATATCTAACTTCACTTTTTGGCAGTGGGAACATGACAAATTCAACCACAATAGATGAGATCTGACCTATTTCTGTATTTTTAGGATTGCTTCTTCAGGTGGTCTCTATTAAGTTGAAACAAATATCTAACTATAAAAATTAATATAAAAATTAAAATTATTTGAAGTTAAATATCGACAATGACAAAAAGTGACATCCTGTCAATGAATTAAATATGACAATACCTACATGAAAAATGTTCACCTTTTATGTAAAAGTTTTTATATATTTTTAGGTATTAATAATATTGTGGTTGAATTTGTCGTGTTCCCACTGCCAAAAAGTGAAGTTAGATATTTATAGAGTGCTTCATTAGCAGGTTAGTAAATTATATTATTTTCTTTAGATAATTATTGAATAGAGCTTTGTCTGTGGAATTGTTCATTAGCATACCTAGATGTTTGGTATCAGAGAACATACATATGACTTCATTGATAGGAATTGTAGGAGATTTGATTTATATTATCTTAAAATACCTTTCTAAAACAGTAAAAAAATGTTACAAAAGCTAATAATAAGGAATATATGGGTAGATATTGTGGGTGTAATTCAACGCAGGTTGGGGCTTTTGTCCACTGAGTAGTTAGTTTCACACAATATTATTAATACCTAAAAATATATAAAAACTTTTATGAAAAATTAAGATACAAGTTTCTATAAAAATTTTCCTACAGACCCTCCCTACAGAGATCGGTTTTTATTGACAATAAACAAAAGTACCTTTTTTAGTCTAAGGTTGAAGCTACCCAGATTTATTATTTTAAAGTCTTTATCATACAGGGTGTTAAAAATTTAGGCATTAAGTTGTAAAGCTTAGCCCGCCCCTGGTAAACTAAAAAATATGTTTCAAGGACATTATTTTAAATGGTCCTTATTAATGTCCATCACATTAAATTTTTATTAAATTATACTTTTAGTACTTTTAAAAAACTATTTCCAGCGGCATCCTTCAGGGATATATATCCGTAGGGAGGGCCGGTAGGGAAAAAAATTATAGGAACTTTTCATCTTATTTTTTCGTGTTCTGTCTGCACCCGAGAGATTTAAATTAGTAAAATTACATATATTTTACAATTTCGAACTAAAAATTATATATCGGAAGTTTCCATGGAATTTAGCGTAGTAGTTCACATAATATAATATGTCATTTTATCCAAGTTCATTTCTGTAATAATATAGTGTATGTACTTATATAATTTACAATATTATTATGTAATTTTACATATTTGAATTGAAAAATTTCTTTTGCCTTTATAGAAACGCACTTATTTCAGAAACATTCTGTATTAGAGTCCTTAACCTAAATTATGTTTCCCTCATTCATGTCGGTTATAAGCTGTCTGCACAACAGACACAAATAAACACTAAAATGTAGTAAGAATACTGAGTGAAAACAGTTAAAATCAACCCACATGTACACCCGAGTAAAGTCAACCGTCGTCACCTAATAGAAATTCTAAACGTAGTTAGCAGCCATCCGATGACTATGAATTCCTTCATGTGATAATTATGCATATCACGAAATGTATCGTGGACGCTCGCCTGACATATCAATATTTCAAAATGTTAAATGAGACAATTGAGTCTCACATTGAATGTATTATTATCTATTAAACTTAATGCTGTTTATCAGGCACTGACGGTCAAGGAACTTGATTCCCTTTAATAAGAGCTTATTTAACTAACTGCACATATATCACTCAATGTGCATCCTCCTGAACTTGAGCTGCATTGCTTTCTTCTGCCCGTATCCTTAAGTATCCCTTCAAGAAGCTAACTACATAATACTTCGAGGGTACACTCTAAACTCGATTTAGTGAAGCAATAAAATTAATGATAATGGGTTGTAACAAGTGCGGTTCAGATTTATGTTAAATCAGTGGTGGATCTAAGGCCTGACTCTTAACTGGCATTATTTAATTATAAATCATAATTTATACAAGGTGTCCAGTTACTAATCGACCAAGCCACCAATCATTAATAGATTTTACAATGAAAATGAATGAATTTAAAAATGCTAAAAAGCATAAAAAATAGATGTAACAAAAGCTTGTAAATTGAAAAAACGAGACTGTAGCATATTTATACGTGAACATACATATGAAGGAACAGCCAGTTCAATTGTCGGTCATCCCACCTATGGCATACTGATGAGGGCTAATAAGCCCGAAACCGGTCTATGTCTGGTGATGTGTCCAACAAGGGTTCTTGGATGTCCATACAGATACTGCAGAAGTAATTCAATGCGGTTCGGGGCACTAGTCCGCGGAATAGTTGTTTCCTGTAGTATCATTTATAAACTTTAAATATGTATTATACAATGAACAATAATTTTATAAGTAAAAGGGAAGTATCAGAAACGACAAACATGAATATGTATAGAGCAATTTACAGGCCGATACTGACATATGGGTGTGCATTATGGTTATTAACCAGAAATAAAAAAAAAGATATACAAGCAGTGGAGAAAAAGTACTTAAGAAGGGTCAAGGAGATAACTAGACTGGTCAGATTTAGTAATGAGTACTGGTGAGTGGAATAATTAAGAATTTATGCCAAAAGTTGAAAGTAGATTTTGCTACAAATGCGTCAGCAGTATAAAACAAGTCACCTAATTCATTCAGAGTGTCATTATTATGGCAATAATAGTACGTAGTCAATGTCTAATTAAATTTCGCAACGTTGTGCTCAGATGGTCAACGAGTTGATTTCAGAGCTGTATGAATCCGTCAGTGACAGTCTGGAAAGGAGTTTAAATGATTTGAAATTGTTTTTTTTCAGCGTAAATATGCATTTAATTTTTTTTTAAGTGTCATCGTTTTATACTCATTTTCCCTATTTTATTTTAAAATTAATGATATTATGAATGAATCACCCTGTATATATTATAATTTATTGTGTTAAATTTGTAACACAGAGAAATATGTAAAAATATAAACCATCATCTGTAGACCTTTATTAACACAGGATTGTGTTATTTTCTGTTTAAATGTGAACCATCATTTTACAGACATATACCAATTAAATTTACCGCAGTGCCTATGATTTTTATTCTTATGCTAAGTAAAAATATGTGTTCTTTTTTTTAAATAAAGGTTTCTATTGCATTTAAAAAGTGGCAATCTGGCAACCCAATAATCAACCATGATTTTATAATTCTAAGTTCTAAGTTTGGCATATAATAAACTATTTATACAAAAACGGTATGCCATATTGTACATGTATTTTGCTAAAACTACTTTTATAAGCACCGTAAATATACTTAGCTTGTCAACATTAATATTATATGAAAACTATCCCATGACTAACCTTTTCTGAACAAAGGGATGTATTTCATTGAAAAAAAATAGTCATGATCGGTTCCTATATTACTTGAATATTTGATAAAACTTACGTTTTTCCCTTCGCTTTCCTGATATAAATTCCTATAAGAAATAGGAATAAAAAGAATCACTACTTATTGTCCCTTAACAGCTTTGCACCACCCCCCATTTAAAAGATTAATGGGGCACTCTCCATTCACACTTCTCACAATACTGCATTATGAGGCATTTACTCAAATTACTCCCGTTCTAAATAGCGCCGAAATGCCGACACAGAGCTCGAAAACCCTTAATCCGCCATTCTTAAATCGAGAGCGGAAACGTGCAAGAAGGACCATTTGTTCAACTCACGGGATTTCTTTAATTCGACTATCGCCATTATAGACTTCAGTATTTAGTATATATAGTTAGCAGCTGTACATGATATATTGTATTATAGTCTCAAAATAAATGCATTTTCCATTTTAATCCGTTTTGATGTTATCGTGAATTTAATCCCTCGAGAAAGCGCGAGGGAGAACACTTGCCGGCAACAATTCTCACATATCAAAATAACTACAAAACATTTAAATAAAAGTATACAGGGTGTATCACATTTAAGTATTGATAATTTCAGTATGGAAATCGAAAAATATTTTCCAAAAATGTATATATAGGCTAAGTTTGTAATTCTAAACATTTTTTCTTAATCGCATTTTGAACCATTGCCATAAACTTCCATTTATATAAATTTCAAATAGATAAAAATCATTTATTAGTCAGATAAAAAAGATAGTATCATATTTTTAAAGTAGTTAAATGACTTAGTAATTAATTTAGATTTTTCAAAATCGATGAAAACAAAAAAATAATTTAAAAATGCTATGATAGTATTTTATAGTACTCTTTGGAAGTCCTTTTCGTATATAAAGGGTGTACTAAACTGTTTTTTCCTTTACCTGTGGGTCAGTTAACTTTTGCATAAAGTCCAAGTGTCTGTTAGCCGATATTTCCTTAATTCTAAGAAAGGTTTACTAAGAAATCGAAATCTCAGGCGTGCTAGGTCTTCCCATTCGCCCAGTATATGCAACGCGGTTTTCTCTTCCAAGTTGCACCCTCGCCATGTTGGATTCCTTACTAATCTCAAATGGCTGAGATGTTTTTTCAAATGACAGTGTCCTGTTAAGAGCCCTGTGATATCCCTGAGACTGATCTTACTCATACTCAGCATTTCATTTGATCTTTTCTGCGAAGGAAAATCTAAGATTTCTTTCGCTTGAGCCTGCCCTGGTTGTAAAACCCAGTACTAAAAATGTTCTTTTTGAACTCACCTTCCCAGAGTCCACTTTACGACACTATAAGGAATGTCAAAGGCTGGCTCTGTGCCTAACAAGTATGTGTCAGATACCTTTTTTGCATGTTCATCTGCATTTTCATTTCCTTCAATTCCTTCATGTTTTGGTACCCAGCACAACCTAACACTGTTGATAAATAATCCCAAACAAGTCTTGACACCCCTTCATTTGAGTGTAAGTTTTATTGCAATCTGAATATCCGTATATAGTTGAGTTTACGAATGTAGCCCTTGACACTTTCAGTTGTACACACTTTTTTGTGAAAATTTCAGCCTGGTTTGTGGGTTGATCTATCAACAGTTTCATTTGCGACTACAAACGTTCTTATATATTTTTTTTGTTTCTGGAACTGTAACAGGACTGCCTGTCTCTATAACATAGCTTATCATGTTTTTTGAAATTATTATAGTACAAGATCCGACCGCGTGATTGCTACGTCCAATGATTTTTTAATATTTCAACAAAACAGAATAGTCCTGATCCTGAACTTGACCCCAATTTAAATGAACAAAATCTCAACAAATAATATTTTGCACTCATTCTGGAGTTACACAATGAAGATGATAAAATGGAGACCAAATGATCAAATAAGGATATTCTAACTGAGACACCACTACAACTAAGTAAACCCTTTTTAATGCTTCCATGGAAAGACCTGAACAATGACGTAAAATTAGACCCACTGTTCTAGACGATCTCACATTCATTTCGTTTATGTGATCAACAAATCAAAGCCCTTCATCAAAAATAATCCCCAAATCTTTTATAGACGATGTACAATCCAACTGCTGATCATTTATGTTGTAAGATGTATCAAATTT
Source organism: Monochamus alternatus (assembly GCA_037114965.1). NCBI lineage: Eukaryota > Metazoa > Arthropoda > Insecta > Coleoptera > Cerambycidae > Monochamus > Monochamus alternatus. The sequence goes on along the minus strand of CM073433.1, from coordinate 35,996,653 downwards.
CCTACCAACTCGAGAAAGTGATAAAATGACATTTATTCACATTGAGAAACAAGTTGTTTGTAACACACCAATCAGACAATATATCCAAATCTGCCCGAAGAAACATTTGGTCATTGGATGACTTTATCGGTCTGGGGTCATTAGCAAACATAAAAAATTCACAGTTATCATACAGCATCCAATGTCATTCACAAAAATGTTGAACAACAACGGTGAACAATGTAATCCTTGTGGCACATCAGATGTTACTATTATATCGCTCGATTTGCAATTCCCAGTCTTAACCTGTTAAGTACGACCAATCAAAAACCTTCCTAACTAATTTACCAGGTCTTCCCAAAAACTAAAATCCCTTATTGTCTTCAATAAAACATGGTGATTTACTATATCAAATTCCTTGGAAAAGTCCATGTAAATAGCATCCCCTTGACCACCACCCTCCAAAACATTTTTTTCAATATTATAGCTTAAAATGTCAAACAGGTGGACTGGCTTTGATGAAATAATAACCCAAACTGCGCAGTTCGGTAAAACTTTACAGGCGGTATACAGTATGCGCCAAAAGTATGGAATAAATTCAATAAAAACGAAACAATTATTGTTCGGGAGAAATCCTGGAACAGATCGATTTTTAATTTAAAAAATACATATTTTAGCGTAAAATGCGATTTTCAAATGTCATTTGTTTTCGAGTAATGACGTCATCGATTTTTTTTAAATGACAACACCATATTTTATTCCTTGATTCTGAAAGATCGTTTAATTCTCTATCAGACAGTACTAAAATTTTGCCCTCTTACATAGGAAAGTTTTCGAGTAAATGACGATTGAATGTTAGAAAACGTAAATCAATTAAAATAAAGCAAAAACGTTATCAAGTTTAGTTTTTCGAATTACATAGTTCTTTTATGGATCACGTAGGTGAAAATCTTTGCAAAGTGTCATTGTCACACCGACTTTCTAATAAGTATTGTAAGCAACATAAAAATTATTATTCAATTTAAAGTATTATGGCACATTTAACTGTTACTCAAAGAATTGAAATTTTAATTCTTATCGGATGCGGGAATATGACTAGAACTCAGCAGGAAGTTTGCGATTTATTTAATGAAAAATATCCAGATCGCCATATCAGCCAATCAACAGTCAGTAAGGCAGAGTCTAAATTTAGAGAAACTGGCAATGTTGTAAATATTCCAAAACCTGGACGTACAAGCATTAATGAACATCAGAAACAGAACATTTTGATAAGTATGGTGGATAATACTCATAATTCTTCACGATTGGTTGCATTAAACACACTAGTCAGAGCACAGTGCTACGTATCTTGATGAAGGAAAAATATCATCCTCATTGGATGGCAGAGGCACATACCCAACACCCTCAAAAATTAAATGTGTGGGCTGGAATAGTTGACGACAGAATAGTAGGGCCTTTCTTCTTTGAAGGAACCCTTACAGGACAAAGATATTTAGAGTTTCTAGAAAATGACCTTGTTCCAGCCCTTGCAGTAATTTTTCCTAACGATAATGACCCTGACATTCCTGACGATACCATATGGTTTCAGCAAGACGGTGCACCTCCGCACTATGCGCGCCCTATACTATATATCTTTTTGGACAACTGTCTCCTGGGAGGTGGATGGCAATTCGAACATTTAATTTAAGTATAAAATTGAATCAATTGTATTTTATTTTACATACCTCGGAATTGTTACTTTTTTATAGATAAAATTTACGTTTTCTAACATTCAATCGTCATTTACTCGAAAACGTTCCTATGTAAGAGGGCAAAATTTTAGTAGTTTTAAATTAAAAATCGACCTGTTCGAGGATTTTTCCCAAAAAATAGTTGTTTCGTTTTTATTGAATTTATTCCATACTTTTGGCGCATACTGTATAAGTGAAAAGAGGGACGGACACAATGTATATTTAAGAATGTTCCAATAACTAAAGATGTATAAAATAAAATGTCTCTAGTTAAAGCAGTTTTAAATATTGTTTCGAGGTACAATATTCAACTATCTATTACTATTCGTTTCATATAGAGGGTGTTTCTGAAATAAATAAGGTACTTCAAAAAGTTATAGAGGTTACGAAAATAAAAAAATGTCATTAGGCACCTTGTGATTGAAACTTAGGCAGACTCTGCATCGCCCTTATTCAGCTGTTGACAATGTTCCAAGTTTAGTTTCACTGGCACAGACTGATGTCGTCAACTATGTATTGATTTCGCTAGTTTATTCAAATCAAGAATTAGAAGATATAGTACAATTAGAGATATCTAGAAATTATTTTCATCTCCGCTTAGAACTTTGCATTTTAACTTGTGGAAATAATTTCAATTGGAAAAGTAATAAATAGTAATTTTGCTCCCAGCCTTGTTCCAACATCTGACTGACGGTAAACATTTAGACTGGAAAAAAGTTGCTAGGCGACATCTTTGGCATTGCCACGCGTACTCTACACAGGAGCACCGGTGTATTTTGCTGTATTTTCAGCGGAAAGTGTCCTTTACCCGAAAGCAAAACAGTTTTTATTCGGCGCACCGAATATTTCAAATAGGATTATTTTGAAAATGGCTACTCCTAACGACTTCAACAAGGTGTACCTTTTTCACATTAAAAAGGTAGAATTGAAGGAGAATTGATTGTTTCAATAATCAAAAAGTTCTGTCATTTGAAAGAAGTATAATATGCCATGTGACGTCCTCTACTAATATCGTCAAAATTAGAAACAAATTTGAATTTCTTGCTCCCAAAAACCCCAGACCCCCATAATGTATGCAAATAGGATTTTTTAGTTATTTGCAAATATCGAAAATAAAATTTTAACTTTGACACCCTGTATCTGTTTAACCATAAACTTTTAGACTAAGGTAAGTTTGACTATATAGGGTGTTAAAAAATGAGTGTAAAATATTTCAGGAGGTAACAGTATGAATCAAAATAAGCAGAAAAGTCTTAATAAACATGGGTCCGCAAAGTAACGGTTGCGGAGATATGGACCACTATTCGTTTTTTAAACATTTTAATTTATTAAGAATAGACCGACAAAGGACAAACAAAAAACAAAGTTACAAAATATGTTCAAAGTGCCCACCGTCCATTTACAAGCAGGTACGACATCTTCGTCTCAACGATATTCCAACTCTTTCGAAAACACCCTCCTTGCTTTGGATTTCTTGACACTTTTGATTAATCCGTAGCTACAGCTCTTCCAGGCTATTTAAAGGAGTACCATATACTAATGTCACAAATATCCACAAACGAAGAAATCTAGCGGGTTCAGATCAGGCGATCTTGGAGGTCATAAAACAGGTCCGGCCCTTCCTACCCATCTATGTGGAAAAGTTTGGTGTAAATGCTCTCTAACCGCCATGGAAAAATAAGCTGGGGCACAATCATGCTGGAACCACATTTGTTGTCTCTGATACAAAGGAATGTCTTCCAAACACTCACACAGTGCGTTCAGCAGAAAGTCGAGGTAAGCAGCGGCTGTTAATCGGTTTGGTAAAATAACAGGACCTACAAACCTGTAACCTACAATACCCATAAATGTTTAATGAAGAACGTGCTTGATGTCTAGATTCTATTAGAGCATAAGGATTTTCGTCGGCCCAAATATGCGTATTGTGAAAATTAAACACTCCATTTCTTGTGAACCCGGCCTCATCAGTAAAAAGAATGTTTGCAAGAAAACGAGGGTCTTCAGCATTATGACGTAAAAACCAGCGGCAAAAGACCAAACGTGGTTGATGATCATTTATTGGATTTAAGGCCTATACTCGTTACACATGGTATGGATAAAGCAGTTGCTCGTGAAGGATTCTCCAATCAAGAGGACCACTAATTTCTACCTCGGCTGATATTCTCCGCACACTCGTACCTGGATTCTGCTCTACCAGTGTTAGAATTTTTTCTTCTGCTCTAGGAGTGGATACCGACCTTGGTCTTCCAGATAAATGGCACTGTTTGCTCAAGGAACCGGTATCACGCAATCTTTGATGAATTCTTCCAAACATGCGCTGTGAAGGAATCTGGCGATTTGGATAAGCGTCAACATAAAGACGTCGCGCTTCGGTGGCGTTCCCATTAGCACGACCATACATGAAATGCATGTCTGTTAATTCTGCGTTAGAGTAACCAGCCATAGCGAAAGAAAACTTGCGCATTGAGAACAACTGTCAAATACGTACTGTTTATTTCACTAAATATCAACCAACTATTATAAGAAAATACACAACGTTTTTGCAAAATAAAAAAGGGGCTAAAAAACATAAAACATTCCATATCTCCGCAACCGTTACTTTGTGGACCCATGTTTATTGAGACTTTTCTGCCTATTTTGGTTCATATTATTACCTCCTTAAATATTTTACACTCTTCTTTTAAAATCCTGTATAGCTTTATTTTGTCGTCAAAAATGTACTCTTGCTCTATGCTGAATTAATTTCGGGACACCCATTTATGTAACCCCAAAAACCTCATTTACTAATTTCCATAATTATGCACTTGTCTTAGTATGATCGACGTTATTTTATACTATGATGATATAAATTAACAAACCGAGATGGCCAATTAGTTGCTGATAATTTGTTTTTAAATTAAAGGTTAACAAAATAACTTCTCTTAATTAGGTACAGAAAATGACAACGTTTTGCCTCCCACGTATTTATGACGCCTGCCTGAAGTACGACAAGTTTATACAGAGAACTTTAATTTTTCCTTAAAAACATTGAAGATGAAATTTTGCCATAAATAAATTAATAAGACTACTAATGACATTTTAAATATATCATTAAAGGTATTCAGCTTAATTATAACAAGCAAAATTATACAAAACAAACTAATATTGATATTAAATTAAAAAAATAATATGTCTAAAATAAATTTAAAAAACCTTGTTTGTCTACATAATTAAGTATCAGTAACCTTCACAGAAAATAATTTGTATTTTTATTGAAACCTATGATCACCAATAGGTACAAAATTTAAACAAAGCATATTAATTAATAAATATAGCATAGGTGCCTTCAAAAAGTAAAATTTAACATGACTAACAATTATTTATAAAAAAGTAATAGTATTTTTTTGTCAAAATTTTATACGTATGCACAGTTTGTGGCTAGAGAAAGATTCCAAATATGTATTATATCTAAAAATACATTTTATTACAATAGAAACACTAGAAGGCATGCTACTCTCCCAAGTGATATTAAGAGCCTAAGAATGAAAATCGAAATAAAAATAATGATTTAGATTTGGCGACGTTTACCACTGGCAAACCGCCAAGTATATTTCCAACCTTAAGTCTTTGCCCTGTACTAAATCGGACGTATTGCAAGGAAAAATATATATAGTCATTAATATATACGAGTATGGAGCATTTGAAGCTGCTATTTAAAGAAGTTTTGAGTAAGTAATTTACTTGCAGATTGTTCTGCAACTGAAATTATATTGCTTGTTACTTTTGTTAACTTAGTAAAATATTGAACACCAACAAAAATTTTAAATTGTTCAGTAAATAAAGAAAGTTGTATTTTAAGTAGCATTTTATCGTAGTTCGAGCGTTTCATATTCTTAAATGGATAAAAGGCAATTAAAACACGAATGCAATACAATGTTTTATCCATAATGACATCATATTTGTAGTCATAATTATTTGAATTTAATAAAAAAAAATATTACCATGATTTCATAGTTCTTAGTACGTGGTAGGTTTTGTTATACCTACTGGTTGCTATGGTACGTTGTATATTATTAATTATTTAATAAATAGTTCTATTTGAACTTAGTAAAAATATAAGATGCAAGTAATTGTGTTCCCGTTGTTGTTCCCGAACAAGCTCAAGACGCAATTTTACATTTGCCAGCTAAATCCAGGAACTCATGCTCATCGTATTTTTTAAATTGGAAGAAAAAATATAAAAAACAAACAATTTTCCTGGGCTATTAGTCATTTATCTAATATACTCGCGACAAGAATTCAGACGACTTACGTCATACGAACAAATGAATAATTCATTGTATTTTCATCAAAATATTTAAGAAACTGCAACTGATAGTAATAAAACTATATACTACGCTATAAGTTTGCATTATATATTGCACTAAATTGCAAAAAATGATTGTTTTTAACGCGACCAAATATCGAAAATTACGTTGACAATAAAAACAAATGTGTAACGTCAGCCGTGACGTAAGACGTCTGAATTCTTGACGCGAGTATATATAAAATTCTCGTGTCACAGTTTTAGACGCCATATTCCTCGGAAACGGCTTGGCCGATTTTTATGAAATTTTATATGTATATTCGGTAGGTCTGAGAATCGGTCGTAATCTATTTTTCATACCCCTAAGTGATAGGGGTGGTCCACCCCAAATAATTTTTTTTTATTTTTTGGACAAAATTTTTTATTTTTATTTTTTTATGATGTGGCATTAAAAAATACATACAACCCTTAATTTTCATCCTTCTATCACAAGCCCCTATTTTTTAATAACTATTTTAGTAATTTAATAATTTTTAACCCTGGTCGATAACTGATCGATTATTACTAGATCAGTTATCCCCGCCAGGCATCTACCGGTGTCACTTCTCATCCAGTAAACAGCGCGGAGTAGGGATGAGAACGAAGCCGGTCTCCTGTCTCTCTCACAATAAGCCTTCTCTCACTCCATACACAGTTTTCGACCATTATTATTGTGTATGAATCGAGCGTAATAGTGACGTTTACAACTATCATTTTACCTTCTAAGTGTAATTCTCAAGTAAATTTATTATTAATTTGCGGGGCCATAATTATTTATTTCCTATTTTATCAATAATTAATAAAATTATTAATTTTAAATGTAGTTCTCATTATTAGTTAATTAAGTGATCTACATAACCTCAAAAGTACGCAACACGTGTCAAGAGCTCCCGCCAACAACGGCTATTATTTTACTATAAGGCTATTTTTTTGTACAGTGAACAATGCCAACAAGACGTGAAGGGGCTAATTTGGGCCGTCAAACAAGTAAAATTGCAGGCACGCGAAATAATTCAAAAAATGGTGTGGGTGTAATTCAACGCTGGTTGGGGCTTTAGTCTACAAAGTAGTTAGTTTCACACAATATTGTTAATACCTAACAATATATAAAAAAAATTGCCCAGGAAAATTCTTTGTTTTTCATTGTGAATGATGGTCAGTAAATTGTGAGCAGAAAATGAAAGAATATGCAATTTCATCTATGTAGTCGAAGTATTTGATGTTGAAGGCTAAGGGTTTATAAAAATATAGATATTGGAAAAATATAACAAGCTTACTGCTTATTTGAAGAGTGAATCGAGTAAATCGAATATTTAATGATTAAGGTAATATATCTTTTACATGTTGTTAGCTATATAGTGAACCTTGAATTATTTTAGGTTGCACTAATAATGGATTACTGGTGCCTGTTGATGTTGCGAATTGACAAATTTGAAAATTATGTACAGGACGTTTGCAGTTACCTACTTGTTTCAATTCCTGATACCAAGACGGACATTTCAAGAAAATTTACAATAGAAGATTCCGATTCTTTTTAAGATACATCAATAAAAATTGTACTTTTCAGTCTGTTGGAATCAACACATTGGCGAAGGTACCATCAATAGTTACTTAATTCCTAAATATCGCAAATTCAGAAGCATATTCTGACCATTGTATGAAGCGCACTTCAACAACTTTATTGGCCAATAAAGGTGCTGATCTTATAACCATTAAATGGCATGGTGGATGGAAGAGCTCCTCTGTAGCAGAAAATTTCACAAACTTCGGCAACAAACGAAATGTCTATTACTATAAATGTAAATGTTAATATGTAAATAAATTAAATTTGATTTGTTATAGGTTTACTACTGGTTTCATTATTCCATCCACTAATGAAATAGTTACTTTCTTCCACTAGTGGATAAAATGTCACTTTAGACAGTTTCCATGTGTGGATAAACATCCGATTTTAAAGTGATTGTGGATAAAGAAAATTATGAAATTAGTAGGATAAATTAATGAAATAGAAATATATTAACTGATGTATAGACTAAATCTCAAGTTGATTTCTGCCAAAAATGGTCAGTTATGGCTAAGAACGAGAATAGGATTATTTAAAGATTTGAAATATTTAATAACTTGAATAGAGTACAATTAGTACTTTATTTTTCGATAATTACTTAGGTACTTACTTGTCTCTACATAGGGTCTTTTTGTTAGTATAGCTACCTAAATATTTCCTTTTCTGGCAAGCATTTTACCTTTGTAGTAAGACGGTGTTCTTACAACAATTTAATTTGGAATGCAAAGTGGAAAAATAAATTGACAAACACATTATGTTTGCCTCTACTCTCAGCAGCCTAACTGTCATAAATTTTATTCATTAAATCTATCGAGATTAATTTTATTTTGTCTAGTATCTTTAAAGTAATGTAAACGGGTAATAAGATATGGTATACGCATTCTACTGCCAGTCCCATATTATAAAGTTATCTAAAGTCAATGTCAAAAGTGTTAGGTCAGTGCTGCTTACTTAATGAAATTGTATTATTTACTATTCAAGTCAATGGTTCTTAACCTTTTTGAAATTATGGACACTTACGATAACAAGCGATTTTCAGAATATCGACTGCGTAATATATGATACAGCAATTTTCTTTAATAACTCTTTTTAGAGCTGATCGGTGTTTCTATAATTATTTTATACTAATGAAAGATCGCGTACATTATGCCAGTATGGAACTGCAAAACTTGTTCATAAAGGTACAGATCATGTCGATCAGTTAAGTTGTGGATGTGTCGCTGAGCTGTCGGGCACCATCGCTTATCAACAACCTCTATTTACTTATCTTAAACAAACTACAATTCTTTCGTTAGATGACACTGCTCTGCAAAGTCTTATGTTTTGGTACTGTAGATGAGGATAATCAAAAGATCTCTATTCAGTTCAGGAAATAAATGATAAAATTCACCATACAGCTTTCTTTTTTTATTGATTGTCAACTAAAAACTTTCTCATCTTTCTGGCTCCCTCTTCCTCTTCATACAACACCGCTAAAATAAAAATTTATTTTTCCGAACTACATTGAACTACTAATTAAATAATTCAAAACGTCTGCCACACACAGCTGGTCCGCGCTGTGCTGCTCCATCAGGCATAATGTGCGCGATCTTTGAGTAGCTTTGTTATATAATAACATTTTTCAATAACAAATATTTATAAAGTAAACAAATTATTAAACCGTAATTTTGATCTTGATTTTAGTACAATGGAAACTTTTATCAAAATAACTAATTGATTTTGACTAAGGTTAATATTAAAACAACTAATCAGCATTTGTGACATTTATGCAGTTTTTGGAAGAGAGAAGCAACAGGTACGAGATTGCTACGTTCTAAATTGACGAAAGTTAAAAAAGAATTACAAATATACGATAAAAACAAATGTCATTCTCCAACTTTCCAGCACCATCATCGACTGATAAGATAAATTAATGTTGTAATTCAGTTGAAACGCGAAGAGCTCAATTAGTAAGCAATATTTTTAACCATTTCTCAACGTCAAGTCTTATGCCCTACCACTTTGATATAAAAAAAACATGCAAAATCATGCAAATGGAAACAGTTATCATTTTCCTGGATATCCTAAGGAGGCATCAGCTAAAGAAATGACACTAGATTCCGTTCTAGTTATTTAGAAGTAAAAGAAAAAATTCAACGGCACTAAGGAAATAGAGGATACAAACAATAAATTGGTATACGAGATATACCACCAATAACTTGTACAGTAGCCAGGCTTACAACCATCACTTTATAGTCGAAGCAATAAACTAGTAAAAAGTCTAAAAGTTCTAAAACTAGTTGTGGTGGAAGGAGCGGAATGCGGTTTTCTGCATTCTCTTCCAAAAATTATATGTAAAAAATGTGGCGACATGGAATTTCTGACAAATCGGATATTGCATTGCTGCAGCCAAAAATGCATTCAAAAAATGCATTATTTGAGAGGCCTCTTGGAAGATGTCAAAACTTGGTAAATAAGTGTTAGAACTGGCCCATATCGGGTACTCGGAGGTTTTCGAGGTCGCTGATCATGAATATGATGTTCAAATTGACCCCCGAACACCTGGCGCTCAGGACCGCCGATGAACGTCATCTCCGTGGGACTCTCAAACAAATCACGCAGGAAAGAAGAGAAACTCGGCGCCCGGGTTTTTTTTAGGTCGCTGAATCCAAATCTGGCATTGGCAAACACCCTACGGGCACCTGGTGCGCCGGAACCTGGACGCGGGCGTCATCTCCGAGAATTTTCCTGAGAAGGGTGCCAAAAACCACCCAAAAATCATAATAGGGGCGTTTTGTGGGGCGTTGAATCCAAATTTCACGACCCCCCGAACACCTAGTGCACCAGAACCTGACCCTAAACGTCATCTCCGTGGCTTTTCCTGACACAATAAAAAAAAGGCGAACCCAAAATCGTTATGGGGTTTTTTTGGGGCGCTGAATCCGAATTTTACGTCGATAACGACCCTCCGAACCCCTGGTGCACCGGAACCTCACCCTGAACGCCCCACAAAACGCTCCTATTATGATTTTCGGGTGGTTTTTGGAACTCTTCTCAGGAAAACTCTCGGAGATGACGTCCGCGACCAGGTTCAGGCGCACCAGGTGCCCCTGGGGTGTTCGCCGATGCCAGATTTGGATTCAGCTACCCAAAAAAAACCCGGGCGCCGAGTTTCTCTTCTTTCCTGGGTGATTTGTTCGAGAGCCCCACGGAGATGACGTTCATCGGTGGTCCTGAGCTCCAGGTGTTCGGGGGGGTCAATTTGAACATCATATTCATGATTAGCGACCTCGAAAACCCCCGAGTACCCGATTTGGGCCTGTTCTAATTCTTATTTACCAAGTTTTGACATCTTCCAAGAGGCCCCTCAAATGATGCATTTTTTTAATGCATTTTTGGCTGCAGCAATGCAATTTCCGATTTGTCAGAAATTCCATGGCGCCACATTTTTTACAAATAATTTTTGGAAGAGAATGCAGAAAACCGCATTCCGATTCGTCCACAACTAGTTTTAGAACTTTTTTAGTTCATTGCCTCGACTATTAATGATGACATTTAATTGGCAGAAATGGAAAACCATTACTGTAGCTATCTCTAGATATTTGAAAATATCTTCAACTATAGAAACAAAATAGATTTTATACGAGTTCCTTCATCATACTTTAAAAGGAGCAAAACTCCTTATGCTTTCTACTTTCGATTGGCATTAAATTTGTTTGGTAAGCAAGTGCGCAATATTAAAAAAATAATAATAATAATACTAATAATAACAGGACTTTTAATCAAGAGTAGCCATGAACATATTTCATTATGCATAGGCATTTTCGGTATATTTAACATTATCTTTGATAAAGAACACTTTTGATTGAAGACTTAACGTTTTCGGTTTTTGTTAAACATCAAAGGACTTAAAAGGCCAGGGCCGAATTTAAAAAGTCGGTGCAGATGACTAACTGGCAATGTGCAATAAAAGCGTATTTTTCCCATGGCTGTTAATATAATATTCAAAACGGATACTTATTCACGTCAGCATTCGGTATTTGCCTCGAAGAGACAAGACATTCATATTGATGCTTGGAAAATTGTATGTGGCGAAGTACTTATTGCATTAATATTAATAGGACTGCGACATGGAAGCGAAACACAAGGTATATTTACAAATGCAATATGAAATATAAATCAAATAAAAGTCACTTTGATGGATGGATTTGAATTATTTGCATAACACATGTTTTATTAACTGTATCGAACCCAACGCAAAAGGTTTTAGAAATAACAAAATGCATTGCTATTTTTCGTAATTTTGAAATTAGTTTGTTAACGAACATATAAGTGAATATGGATAGAAAATAACAAAATCTACATCTAATATTTTATAACATGTACAAAAATGTCTTTATGGTGTGAACTAAATCGTCTGAAACTTAATATTTCTAAATGTAATGACTTATACTCCCATGAGTAACTTTCCTATTTATGAATACTCCATTGGAGATAGTACCGTTGGTAGGGTTGATGTATTCAAGGATTTGCATATATATTTTGACAACAAACTTACTTTTATCGATCATATTAATAACATTGTTTCTAGTGCTTTTAAATCGTATGGTTTCATTTATCGCAACTGTCCGGATTTTTCAAATACACCTTCAAACCATGTTTTGTGCTCTTGTGAGATCTAAATTTGAATACGGTTCGATAATATTTATCAAGTTCATTGCCAGCGTTTGGAATCAGTTCAGAGACAGTTTTTAAAATTTATATAATTTTTGCATCCTCCTAGAGCTTTTTCCCAGAATCATCTGCTTAACAGATTTAATTTTGATTCGTTGGAAACCACACTGAATATTATGTTGATTCGTTTTCTGTATAACATGTTGAACTTCAAAATTGATTGTACTGAACTCAGAAAAAATAAGTTTCTTGAAATAAATTCTAAACACCAAGCTCTGTTTTATTGTGTTACCTCTCGCACAAACATTTTATTTTCTTTAAGACAAAATACATTTTGTATAGAAATTGTCGAAATAACTTAAAAACTAAGACATAAAAAATTCATCTAGTGAATAAAAACAATTGTCTATTAAATACTTTTTTAAAATAACTTTCGAAAATCTTACATTATTTGCGCATTGAATATGAACATCCAAATGGTCAATATCTTAAGACCAAGCATGCAGGTGAATTTAATGATATTTCATACTTATAAAATGGTATACTACATCTTTGATGTGTGGTCTTTATATAATAAAATTGCTTGTAACTGTGATATACATAGTGATTCATTAGAGAGTATTTGTAACTGGGTAGCTTATTTAACGTGATTTGGTTTTTATTGCTAACATTTTGTTGGTTTCATCTTGTTTGTATTATTGTTTTTTATTGTTATTTGAGTAGATTTTTGTATTTATATTTATATGCACCACAAATAATTGTATTTTTTTGCTGTTTTTTTTCCTGTAATTGGGTTTTTCCTATTGGAATAATAAGAAGACTGTGGATGGAATTAAAAATGAGCTATTATTTTTGCCTGTTAGCTTATGTTTTATAAGTTAATTTACAGTGTTTTCCGTTCTTCAGGTTATCTCTGGAACTGTAAGAAAGCTGTGGGATTTCCACAAGCCATTTTTTACAATTAGTAACTAGTACATGCTTTAAAAACGAAAATATACACAACACACCGCAACGAAGTTACTGGTACAATGGACATGGATGGCTCTCGAACATTTGAATGGCCATGCGCGTATATAAGAACGTTGACTCAAGCAGGACGAGCAGAGTTAATAGTTAATAGTGTGGAATAGAGACTCATAGACAGAAAAATGTTGAATCGGTTCGCGAAATTACTTGTCACGTTCTGGTGTGCTTCACGCAGCTAGTCAATCTGTAGTTATTTATGTATCAAGGGAGTTATGAGAATGTTAATTGTCGAAGGCAACAGATTATTAATTTCCCCGAGATTATTAACATCCAATAACTCACGTGATGAAAAAATTTTTATTTCATACTAATACGAAAACCAAATTTTGTTGGTTTTCAAAATAAAACGAACGTTGTTTAACAATAATAAGTAGGCATGATATATCAACTGATATGTTTCTAAATAAAAGTTTATCAAATTTATTAATTTTTGAAAATCAATAAAAACCTGGAGAGAAGTGAGATTTCAGGTGATTTGTTGCAAACTGCTGTGAAGGCTTATTCCCCACTACTACCAGACAGTCGAAACCAAAGTATAAAAAAGAATATGAAAAATGCCTGTAGTGGCTGAAAGTGTATTGAAAACAAAAATATAAGTGAAACTATAATGTTGGCTTACTTTCAAGACATAATGTGAATTTATTCTTCCATGTTCTAGTCTAGTGTAAGTGATATTGATTTATTTTTCTTACAGTCTGGATCGTACAGTCCCAATTCCCTGTGTACTAAGTGGTCAATGATGATAATTTATAATAATGACTGAAAATGTCATGAACTGGAACCGTTTATCAAACGAAAAAGTAAAGACTACGAGCCAAAAAAGTGTTTAGTCGGGATGACATTGTCATTAATGTTTGGACGTACAGGTTTTGGAATATTTACAACATTGTTAGTTTCTCTAAATTTAGACCCTACCTTACTGACTGTTGATTGGCTGATAGGGCAATCTGGATATTTTTCATTAAATAAATCGCAAACTTCCTGCTGAGTTCTAGTTATATTCCCGCATCCGATAAGAATTAAAATTTCAATTCTTTGAGTAACAGTTAAATGTGCCATAATACTTTAAATTGAATAATAATTTCTATGTCACTTACAATACTTATTAGAAAGTCGGTGTGACAATGACACTTTGCAAAGATTTTCACCTACGTGATCCATAAAAGAATTATGGGATTCGAAAAACTAAACTTGATAACGTTTTTGCTTTATTTCAATTGATTTACGTTTTCTAACATTCAATCGTCATTTACTCGAAAACTTTCCTATGTAAGAGGGCAAAATTTTAGTACTGTCTGATAGAGAATTAAACTATCTTTCAGAATCAAGGAAAAAAATATGGTGTTGCCATTTAAAAAAAAATCGATGACGTCATTACTCGAAAACAAATGACATTTGAAAATCGCATTTTACGCTAAAATATATATTTTTTAAATTAAAAATCGACCTGTTCGAGGATTTTTCCCAAAAAATAATTGTTTCGTTTTTATTGAATTTATTCCATACTTTTGGCGCATACTGTATGGTTATGGTAACTAAGGGTTTATTTGTTTGTAATGTATGAAATAAAAGTTATTTAAGTGAAATATGTCTTCGCATGAAAAACGAACGAATATCAAGTTTATGATAACTGTTGAGAATCAGACTATTTAATTACAAAGAACACACAATGTTACACGAGAGAAAAGTTTCAGCGTTATACAGGTAAGTCTAGAAATCTATCATTATGGATTATAAACAACTAAAACAACAAATACATTTTTTCAAAAAGTCTCACACTGATAACAAAAGCAGTATTGTCGCTTTTTACAAAGTATCACTGGAAATTGTCAAAGCAAAAATAAAACCTTTTGGCGACAGAGTGCTTATTAAGAATTGTGCAACCAAAATGGCAAAACAATTCAATGAAAATAAAAATTTGAGACAGTCTCAGGACTTTTGTAAGTTATTCCTAGGAGAACGTCACTTCAACTTGCGAAACTTAGGCCTTATGATGGGCTCAATGCAGGGAAGTACGTATCTTTACGACAGTATTTCCAATATGAAATTTATAAAGTCAATATATAGGTGTCTGATAAGTCAGTTACTCAGGTGCTTCGTTTGTCAACAACAAATATTAATGTTAATATTGATATACTGGTTAGTGACAACCAACATCCTCAAACTTCCCAATATTTTTTTGTATATTTGTTATATTTTTTTGTATCTATTACAAATCAATGATAAAGTTGCATACGAAGTATTTTATGATGCAGTTCTCACAACCGCAGTTTTATTTACAGCGGTTTTTAGGTCACTTGAAGTTGGACAGCTCTGATCCAGGTTTCATGCAGAGTATAGTAGCGTGCAATGTAATACCATTGTTGAATCTAAGCAAGGTTTACAGAATAACTATTAACGAAAGTTAGTTTGTAAACTTTACTGTACGGATCACATCTTTGTCTGATATTTTTCACCATGAAGAATTAGAGCATTTTCGTAATATATTGTAACAATTTGTACGCGTTGTGAAATTCTCCATAAAAAATTGATACAATTAACTACAAACTCGTGCCAAACATGATATCAATAGCATTGCAATATAATAATTGGGCGCAGATGAATTTAGGACATCCTTATTGGAAGATCCTTTATATCCGGCAGTACTAACATGTGTTCATGATTAATTAAAAATAACGAATTGAAACATAAATAAATCGGCATCTCTTACGAAATAAGTTATAATTGAGCAACAGGATAATGAAAGAATACAATTTTATGAAAATGAACAATGTAAAAATCAAGGAACTACATATCCTTTTTACGGTTTTAGATAAAAGAAATATAAATTTTTACTCAAATTAAAAATGCGTCACCAACTTACGATTAGGAATATAAATCATACGTCAGATCTATCTGAATTGCACCATATTTCAACAAGCTATTCATAGCTTATACTTATATTTTTGTTATTATGAACTTAAATCAAATGGGACTGCCTTTGATCTACGACCGGGTTATTTTTGAAAGAACGCAATTAAAACTTCAAATAGGACTATAAAATTTATATGAAATATTTGCCAAGTATTTGTTTTATTTACACAACTTCATTCAGTCCGTTTTTACGATTTCTTTTGTTTTCAAAGCGATTGAGTCTTGTGAGTTACTTAAAGTGTGTGTGTGTATGGAAACTAATTAAAGTTTCTTTTGAAGCCGAGATTACTAAACAATCTCTGTGGTCGAAATACTGGCCTCGCCGGATTTATGTCCAAAATCAAAAATAACTGGCCTAAATATAATACAAGGAAATAAGTTACATAACTATGGGCAATAGAACCACATTTTATATACAGGGTGGGAAAAAGTAATACAATATGGCTATAGCTTGTTAACTATTAATTTTTCAAAAAAAAATGTGTAAAACAAAAGTTGCTAAGCAACAAATACTTCATATTTCGGCGACCTTGAATTTTTCATCAGTTGTCAGCGAATACAAAATTTTAATTTTTTAAATAACAACCAATATTTTTCTTGGGTTCTGCTTCTGTTGACATAAAATGTTATGTACATGTTGCATATCACAATTTTTGAACCAAATAAAAATTAAATTTATTTACTTTAAGTGAGAAAATTAATTTAATAATTCTTTATAGTGATATCCACCATCCAGATTTATATCCTTTCTTTTTCAGAATACCGAATCGCATTATTGCAGGTAATTTCATTAAATTGGAGCTGGGCCTTGTAGAAGAGACAGACTGGCGATATTTTTTTCATGGCAACAATGCCGATTTGGTTACGTATTTGGTTTGGTTTGGTTGGTATATAAATGCAGTCGCCAGTTACACATGGTGAATTAATTCTACAGTTAATTTTGTGTTATTTTCCGATGCAGATATAGGAAAGTTATTGTCGGCGACACGTAAAGTTTCCGAAAAATATTTTGGTCGCCAGTTAAGGTTGTTTAGGGTATGATTTAGTAATTTTTTTAATTGAAATGGTCATGTATGTATGTGATCTACTACGCACATACATACTAAAAATATCTGTTTCCACCGTTCTCTTTTATAAGTGTTATTTGGTATTCTCTACCTCTTTAAGAGAGATGGTCCATCAAATAAATAGTCCAAAGTTTCTTGGATTAAAAATATTCAAAAGCTGAAGACGTCATCTTCAAGTCCACTTGAAAAACGTAGAAAAGAACATGCACAGGAAAAGCTCTGTACCTCAAGTAATCCAAGATACGAAAAACCAAAGCCCATTGAAAGTGGTCTTAACTTCATCAGTGTATATTTAAAAAAACGAGGTAGGAGCTAAAAACAAGACAGCTAAAAATACAAAGCTGAAGAACACAAAGAAAGCCAAGTCATAAGAAAGTATAAACAAACAGATGCAATACATCTTCTTCAAAGTCGGATAATATGGTTTTGAATAAACCAAATGAAAGGGAAAGATGACTGCATTAAGTGTTTCTTGTGTTCGAGATGGTTACGTTACGACGTTTTTCAAAAGTTTGGTATCATGGAACAAAAACAGGAACATCTATCCCTTTGAAGTCCGCCTTATCTAGCAGAGGATAGATGGACTGGTTTAGAGAGATACTTTTGTTTTGTAAAAAGTTCTCCTCGCTTTATCATATTATTAAGGTCTCAAAGACAAATAATCGTATCTAAATATGCACAAAAAAAATACACCAAGTAGGTGGAGGTTCTTATTAGCCTAGTACTAAAATATAATGCTGAAATTGAATCATTTCCTTTAACTTTTGAAGGGAAAATGTGCTAGAGAACATGAAAAACTGAACTGAACTGAATTTGTACCTTATCGCTGTGTTCTATAGACCGTGAAAAATACTTGATAATTTATATAAATTCAAGTGTTACTAGTTTTCTAGAAGAATTCTGTGGGATGTGATAATGTTTATAATGTCGTATACAATATTCTCAATGTGCAGTTGACTTGTGAAATTCAGGAGATTTTTTGATAAAACATAATAGGTGAAAATGATGCTCTTTTTTCTTATTCTAAATGACTTGTCAGCCTACTTGTTGTTGTTGACTTGTTTTGCATCCTGGAGAAAACTTGTATAATTGACATAGTAAAGAGATATTCTTTCTAACTTACTCATTTTTTTTAGACTGTCTCAACAAACCGCTATAAAATTTGTAGAAAATTTACGTATAAAAACGGCGCCTTTAAGGGATTTTAAAAAATGTAGAACAGGGGTGACCACATGTATTACTCTTACCAGTTGGATCCCCAAAATTATGTTAAGAAAACTATGTCATCTAAATTTAATATTTCACACCCCGTCGAAATCCAAGTGTTTCAGGATTTTTCGTCTTATTTTGAGGTCAAAAAATGCAGTTAAATTTATGCGTATACCCTGCATATTTATTAGTAATAAAAAGATAACCAGGATGTTTTTCTCTTCAAGATCAGTTTTGCATCGTCCTATTGCGGCAAATGGCAAGGATCTGAATACCAGTAAGTAGTTCCAATCAACCAGAATCGACTAGTCGATCTGTTGGTCATGGTGCCCGCATTCTCAAATTTTCGATAAAAAAAATCTGATTTCCCGAAAAACTATTTCAATATCGATTTGAGTAATCAAAATGAAACAAGAGTTTTCCCTTGATCTGAGCAATATTGCATAAATTTGTGTACCTAGATCTGAATTCCAATTAGAATTTAATACTATGTCAAAAGGCTGTTAAGATAAAAAAAAATGATATCATCCCTTCTAAAAGATCGTGTTTTTTCCAGAAAGGGTTTCTTTTACGTGCCTACCTGCATATTATCCGTCCAGAAAATATCATTAATTCAAGCCACAACGTAAATTTTTGACAACTTTAAATGAGAGACAGAAGTCATAAAAACTCCACCCTCCATTGTTATCCTCGACGGCCTGTTAAATATTAAAATGGCGAACGAAGGATGTCGCCTCGACTTTATAGTAGCGATAAATAATTGAATAATTGCCACCCACTTCGCAATTTAATGTGAGGCCTAAACGTTAGGAACTTCATAACGCTCCCTCTCTCTACGTGACCGGAAGTCGTACGCTGACATTTCTCATATATAGCGCCGAGGGTTCCGGTAGAAAATGCTAAGTGAATTTTAAATTGTTATCTCGCTGCAGTTGTAAAGATTTATTTTCCGGTAGTTAGCTGTGTTTTAGCATTTAGACGGAAAAGTACCAGAACGATACGATTCGAATGATGACAAACATGATAAAATTAGTACCAATGCATGAGAAAAATGTCCTTTTCAATTGACACACTGGTTGGTATTATTGCCAATAATTGTTAAATAAATAAAATAAATCGTATTTCGATCATACCTCCCTTGTGTGCATAATAATCTTTTTATAGTTATTAATGATACTAGTTTGATATGAGCTTCGCGTGTGACATTAATTTAGTTACACCAGTTTCATTAACAAAGTTTATTTCGAACGGGTATCATTCAAAATGTAATATGCGACGGTCAAAATAGATTTTATTTGCAGACTCGATTTATGTTAAAATATCAGAAACGTTTTCATATATTGAAATTCAAATTATTAGGTAGTTTGTCATGGTAACCACAGTAATTGATTGTTTTAAATTTGACTTTGACAACTTCATTATTGACGTCCAATTTTGTGGCATATGTTCAGTTTTAGTAAAAAAGGGTATTAATAAGAGTGATTCTTTTCTGTATTAGAAAGGTATTTTAAGCTAATATACAGTATGCGCCAAAAGTATGGAATAAATTCAATAAAAACGAAACAATTATTTTTTGGGAAAAATCCTCGAACAGGTCGGTTTTTAATTTAAAAAATAAATATTTTAGCGTAAAATGCGATTTTCAAATGTCATTTGTTTTCGAGTAATGACGTCATCAATTTTTTTTAAAAGGCAACACCATATTTTTTTCCTTGATTCTGAAAGATCGTTTAATTCTCTATCAGACAGTACTAAAATTTTGCCCTCTTACATAGGAAAGTTTTCGAGTAAATGACGATTGAATGTTAGAAAACGTAAATCAATTAAAATAAAGCAAAAACGTTATCAAGTTTAATTTTTCGAATTCCATAGTTCTTTTATGGATCACGTAGGTGAAAATCTTTGCAAAGTGTCATTGTCACACCGACATTCTAATAAGTATTGTAAGCGACATAGAAATTGTTATTCAATTTAAAGTATTATGGCACATTTAACTGTTACTCAAAGAATTGAAATTTTAATTCTTATCGGATGCGGGAATATGACTAGAACTCAGCAGGAAGTTTACGATTTATTTAATAAAAAATGTCCAGATCGCCCTATCAGCCAATCAACAGTCAGTAAGGTAGAGTCTAAATTTAGAGAAACTGGCAATGTTGTAAATATTCCAAAACCTGGACGTCCAAGCATTAATGAAAATCAGAAACAGAACATTTTGATAAGTATGGTGGATAATCCTCATAATTCTTCACGATTGGTTGCATTAAACAATGACACTAGTCAGAGCACAGTGCTACGTATCTTGAGGAAGGAGAAATATCATCCCTAAAAAATTCAACTTGTGCAGGAACTCAATGAAGATGATCCCGATCGCCGCTTACACTTTTGCGAAATTCTAATGGATTTATGTCAAGGAAATAGAAATTTACACCGGCAAATACTTTTTTCAGATGAGGCCACATTTTGTCTGAATGGTACAGTAAACCGTCAAACTTGCAGATATTGGAGTCGGGACAATCCTCATTGGATGGCAGAGGCACATACCCAACACCCTCAGAAATTAAATGTGTGGGCTTGAATAGTTGACAGAATAGTAGGGCCTTTCTTCTTTGAAGGAACCCTTACAGGACAAAGATATTTAGAGTTTCTAGAAAATGACCTTGTTCCAGCCCTTGCAGTAATTTTTCCTAACGATAATGACGATACCATATGGTTTCAACAAGACGGTGCACCTCCGCACTATGCGCGCCCTGTACGAAATTTTTTGGACAACTGTTTTCCTGGGAGGTGGATCGGCAGACGCGGACCGATAGAGTGGCCTGCAAGATCGCCAGATCTTACACCTCTTGACTATTTTTTATGGGGATACTTTAAGTCAAAAGTGTACATTAATAAACCACGTAATTTAGAAGAACTTCAAAATCGCATTCGGGACGAAATACGCAGAGTTACCCCACAAATCATTCATAATGTGCAAGAAGAATTTCTTCACAGACTTGCGCATTGTCAAGAAGTTGGTGGATGGCAATTCGAACATTTAATTTAAGTATAAAATTTAATCAATTGTATTTTATTTTACATACCTCAGAATTGTTACTTTTTTATGGATAAAATTTACGTTTTCTAACATTCAATCGTCATTTACTCGAAAACTTTCCTATGTAAGAGGGCAAAATTTTAGTACTGTCTGATAGAGAATTAAACGATCTTTCAGAATCAAGAAAAAAAAAATGGTGTTGCCATTTAAAAAAAAATCGATGACGTCATTACTCGAAAACAAATGACATTTGAAAATCGCATTTTACGCTAAAATATGTATTTTTTAAATTAAAAATCGACCTGTTCGAGGATTTTTCCCAAAAAATAATTGTTTCGTTTTTATTGAATTTATTCCATACTTTTGGCGCATACTGTATATCAAATCTTCTACAATTCCTATTAATGAAGTCATATGTATGCTCTCTGATACAGTAAAAAATGTTACACGAACTAAACTAGCTATGAGTCTCTAAAAGATATATATTTTGAATAATATATTGCGTAATTTCAAATTTATCTGATACTTGCGAGATTCAATCCTTCAGCAGTGTCTGGTCTGCTCACATACACTTTGCTCTTAAGATAACTCCACACAAAAAAATCTAGTAGAATTAAATCAGAGAAGTATGCCATTCAAACGGCCCTCTTCTGCTTATCCATCGATTTGAGAAAACTTCATAAAGGGTACCATCATGTTGCAACCAGACATTACCAGCAGGCATATCGTGTACATTAGGGTAAGGGAAAATGAATTTCATTCAAAAGGCAAAAAATCCAAATAAATATCACCTATCAAAGTGCCCTCAAAGAAATAAGATGCCAGTATGCGGTTTTCCACTTCCAGTTCAAACGTGCACTTTCCTCCAGCCACTACTTATCTTCTTCTTGTATTCAGTGAACCATTCCATTTAAGCAAGCAATTGCTTCGTCGATGAAAATTATGTATTTTTTAAATAGAGTTGTCTTTCAAATAAATTTCCAATTTCCTCGAAAAACTGTAATACTTTGTCTGTATCATCTGCTCATAGACCTTGTAAGAGTTAACTTGGTAAGGATGCCAATTTTGAGACTTCAGGGTTTTGTGAACTGACAAGTTGAAGTTGACCGAGATAGATCTAATGAATGAGTGATGATTTCAGTAATTCATACATTTGCCAGACTTTTTCAATACTTTAGGTACTTATTGTTGCGCGACCAGTTTTCTCGTCTAGGTACCAAAGACAATTTTTTACATTTTTTAACAACTACGACAAAAAAGTAGGTATAACTCGACAGTGTTATAGTTCTGTTAAACAAGTTTAAAAAAAATTAAAAATAATGTGGATTAGTGGTAATTTTATACAGGGTGGTCACTTTTCCGAGGCCCAGTAGGCCCAGCACAGAAATCTCGGAAACGGTAATATATACAGACTGGTTTAAATTAGGAAAAAAATACGCATTCTTGTACCTTTTAATTTTCTTAAAAGAAATATGAGATACTTTGTGTAGCTGAATAACAGCTGAAAGCTGGAAAAGTGAATTATCTTATCCTTTCATAACTTTTTTATTTTTAAAGTAAACGTTATTAAATTTGGTAACCTTATTGTGTTCAACATAAGCTTTCCAATGAAGGTGGAAATTAATTTTGTTCGCTTTCTTCGGTGATATCAAAATCAGCAATAAGAAAATCAAAAGGACTATGAAAATTTGGGAATTTAGTACGCGTAGAATTTTATTTCCATTATTATTGGAAAGATTATGGCGAACAATATAAAAGTATTAAATTCATAATTACATAAATTTACTTTAAAAATACAAAAGTTATGAAAGGAGAAAGAAAATGCATATTTTCAGTTTTCAGCCAGAGTTTTAGAAACTACACAAAATATCTCATATTTCTTTTCAGAAAATTGAATAGGCATGAATGCATAAAAATGTGTCACCTTCCTCTAATTTAAGCCATCCTGTATACATTACCGTTTCCGAAATCCCTGTAGGGGGGCTATTGGACACCGTAGAAGTGACCACACTGTATACTACTTGACCTAGTTCAATGATTATTATTATAAATCTCTATTGGAAAAAAAAATCCTCTATAGTTTTGAGACACACTATAATCACAGCATAGGTAGACCAGCAGTTTCACTCCGTTGTCGGCACTTTGAACTGCTTTCAGTTTTCTGCGGTGACCTCGAAATGTGAGTGCGATAGCGCATCCGATGAAATTTACAGAATCGGTGATCAGGACCGGAATAAGAATTTTTTATTTGCTCGTGAAAGTGTAGTTATTCCACATGAAAGTTATATCAATCCACATTATGTAATAATTCATTATACAATTATAAATGGGTAATTCAACATGCATTATATACTATCATTTACTGCTACTAACATACAGTGTGAAAATTCGATTTACTTCTTTGGACTCTTTAAAAAAGAGTTTAAAATATATATTATTGCACTACAAAAAATTTTTATTTATTTACTTACTTTTTTTGTTATTAGTGATAATTACATTTTTTGGGATTTTTTTAAATTTAAAATTTGACGTTTGAAGTTTAGTGGACAAATAATTTATTATGATTTTTTTTGTCTTAAATGATCTATGTAAACCAGAAGACAACTATTTTTCAGAACAGAAAAATTATGTTTACTCAACTTTGAAAATTGTTAATTTAGAAAAAACAGCTATTTATGATATACGTGTTAAAAGTAAGATTTTATTTTGTGAGTGAAGATACGAACAAAATAAAATGACTTTTAACACGTATATCATACACTATTTTTTCTACAAAACAATCGGAAGAACTTTAAACTCAATAAAAATAAGAAATCAAAAAATACCACACAGATCGCAATGTTTATGAACCAAAATTTTCGTAGCAACCAGTGCTGTTGTTAGTTACGAAAAAAACGCAAAAATATTGACAGCATTTTCTAGTAATAGTATAATGAATAATCTCGATAATGAGCGTAACGAATCCATCCCTGCTGAAATCGAAGAAGCCGCCAGTCGAGCAACATTGGAATTATTGCCGGCGAAATCAAAGGAACAGTACGAAATCGCTTATAGACGCTTTTCGGAATGGTGCAACATTAAAAAGGTCCCTGGGAAATGTAACGAAAGTGTTTTACTGGCATATTTTGAGAAAAAGTCAAGATATGGAAATCGTCAACGCTGTGGTCAAATTATTCCATGATCAAAAGCTTGAACAGCTTGAAATGGATGCGCGAGCTGCTATGCGCGACTTATTATTTCGGCCCGAGTGTTTCTACTAGTCTCCCTATACTGTGCTATAATAGGTCAGTTATTAATTATTAAAAATCATGTCTGTAGGAAACAATATTTCAAGAATACGGTATAAAGTTAGTTTTTGTAAAACGCGTAATGACATAGAAAAGCAATTTAAGCACACAACTCTGCAAAACCTTTTTTAATATATGAATTCATACAAATTAAGCCTGAGATCACTAGAGACAGCCAAGACACTTAAATAACCCGTAATTTGTGTGTTTAGAGCAGTGCCCGTTCTCGGTTATTCAGTTTGATACAACAGCATTTCCTTTTTGTTTCCTCAATTTTTCTTGTTAGATACATTTCAAGAATCAAAAACACATTAATTGATTGTGACAGGGCACTTACCTTTTCACAGATACTCCTACATGATCCTGTTGCGTGTGAGCAGCACATCAGATCTGAAAATAACGGCACCGTATTATTCACCATGACATCGACAATTATCCTTTTGTAATCTCTATGAAGTACAACTAAACACGTAACATTTCTATGTGTCCTAAATCATATTTTATGATAAATTCAGAGAATGATTTAGAAATAAATTAAAAATGAATGCATTTAAGTGCAAAATGAAGGACAGTCTATAACTAATTTAATTAAAAAAAAAAAACATTACACTGCAATAAATATCGTATTTATCATGTATGCTACGTATACATTTATTTTTTTGAAACATAATTTTTTATTTTCCATTATGTAGATCAGTGTTTAAAATTATTGTTGACATTCAATTTTGGAGGCATTGATTGTTAACCATGTACAGGGTGTATCTAAAGTTCGAAAAAATTTAAGGGATGATTCTTTGCTGCAAATTAAGAGGGTCGTTTATATAATCTTCCCCTCAAAATTTAGAGTTTTTTCCCTGTACATTAAGCATTAGTATATCATGTCCTATAGCTTCCGGAAAAAAATATTGATAACAAAAGTGACCCCGACAAGTTACTAAAATTATTTTCCACATGTTTAACGGTTTTGGACTATTCTATTGACTCTTTAAATTGCTTACGTGTTATGTTGCTCTATCTCTTAAAGTAAGATGTAGAGGGAAGGTGGAATCATATTGCAGAAAAAGTTGAAAACTCCTATCGGCTAACTATGTAGCCGATTTTAATGAACTTGGTTTTGTTTTAAAGCTGTTTGATAGCCAAATCATTATCTGTAACAATACTTAAGGTTTTGTTCTAGCCTTAACCACTAGATGGCTTAATTCAGTATATTTAGAAGTTATAAAATACTTTCGTTCAATTTATGTTTGGAAAATGAGAGCTGCTTCCGGTTTGTATCATTTTTTACACAATTTTACAAGTAATAAGATACTAAAATAAAAATTAAAATCTTCCATTTTACTTGCCATAGAAAATTTAGTAAACTTCTAAAGATATTAAATCACGCCATCTGGCGGTACAGATTTAAACAGAAACAGTATTATTACATATTATGATTCGGCTATTAAACAGCTGTAAAACGAGACTAAGTTTGCTAAAATGGGTTAACGTAGTCGGAAGTTTTCCCACTTTTGCTACAATATGATTCTACCCTCCCCTACACCTTATTTTAAGGCAGTTCTCAAACTTTTTAATTATCGGCATGCCATGAATATAAAAATAAATTTTCGCACTCCCTTAAAAAATGTTTCATAAATTGGATTTAGGAAATATATTATAAGATGATTTAGGTATTTATTGAAAATCAAAGATATAGGCAGGACGATCACGCTAAAAATTAGATTCGATTGTTAACTCCTACCCTAAGAGATATCGGAAAACTGAAATGTATTCCTTGACTGATATTTCACAAAGATATCAATGTTTTTGTCATCTTTTATATACACGCTGTAACTTTTTTATGGCTGCTGATAAAAATTTGAAATTGGGTGGGTTTATACCAAATGGGGTCATGAATTCTTTGAGGTCGTTTCGGATTTCATGACATTTCCGGTTTGACCGTAAATTTATATTTCTGAATGGGACACCTTGTATTTTTTAGCATTTTTGGAGTCAGCAGATCATTTTACGTATGGTAGGACCAATTTTCTGAGACATTTTCTGGATGTGAGAAGATTTTTTTAATATTTAAAAATAAAACTAGAAGACCGCGACTGGCAGAAATTGTTTTCTTTTGTAAAACTATTTTACTAATTAAAACTATAAATAAATTATATAAATAATTAATAACATTAGCGGCAAATGCAGTTAAATTTGCTGTATATATGTGTAGAAAAATGTAATTTATTTCTTTTCTTAGGAATTTCTTTCAATTCTTTGTCCGGTGGCCGATTATACACCTTATTAAGTTTTACAGTGGAGCAGTTTCCAGTGACGTGCGGAAGTGTATTTTTAAATCAATTTTGAACTGCCTTTTTTGATTTTATTTTTACAAATTTGTATTAGTAAGGGTCCCCAGTACATTCATTTTTTTTTGATAAGTTATCTGAACCACCTTGTATACATACAGATAATACATATAACAATTTTTTATGGCTACCTTATAATAAACGATTTCTGGCCTTTGTTTTTTTGTCCAAAATGAGCAAAATCCTATACCCGAGAGGTAAACCATTGCTTGAAATTTGTACAATGAAATACCATTTTTTTTAAATATTACCGGTAAATACCTTATTTTCCCAAAAAAAAAATACCTCATCAAATAAGCAAATATCCCAAAAATACCAAAAAACACGAATTACCCTCAAGTGCCCAAAGAATACCTATGACTATGACCCAATAATACCCTTAAGTACTTAAAAATCCGGTTAAATACCCAGAAATACCGAATAGTACCCAAAATACCGTTAAATACCAAGATATCTAAGAACCGAAAAATACATTAAATGACCCACGATTTTACTTAATATACGTTTAATTTTCCAAAACTGTCCTTCATTTCCTTAGAAATTATTCCAGTTAGAGATCTACATAAATAATATAGATTTTTTTAAGGGCTCCTTTGACACGATCTGAATACATCTGGAAAGAACATTTTGGATTACATAAAATGTATCATAAACTCATTGGCGCACCCAAGAAGGGTGCCAATACCTACACCATGCCCCCTTCAAGCTAACTAAAAACAAACTTCTTCCTCGTCTATGAAATCATAATATTCGGTCTATACAGGGTGTTCCTAAAATTATTGTACGGATCCCAAATACTCATCGGGTACCATCGGTGTCTCCAGTACAACCAAAATATTTCATTAGCAAGTGTAAATACATGGGTATCGAGAGAGAATTCAATTTTAGTCCCAGCTTGCTTTCCGTCATGTATGATTAGAATTACATAATTGGCAGTTGTTTACATAAAAAATCTTTTTTGTTAAATAGAGTATGTGAGTGGATATATTCTGCGTAAATGCCTTATAAAACATTCATATGATACTTGTTTATATGGTACTGTACTGTACAATCTAGTGCAATAATAATGGCACTGTTTAGTTGAATTTGGCTATTTACTTCGAACTGCTGACATATTCGTAATGAAATCTGCTTTCAATTTTAAACATTAGTTCTTAGTTGCTCCAGTCACCCACAGAAATCTATTGAAATTTCTGCACAGAACATCCAGTAGTCAAAAAACTGATTTGAGGAAGTGTAATTATTTTTGCAATATAATGTATCTAATTCGAATCACCCTATATTATTTTCTAAACTAAAGGCTTACGAAGACAGCAAAAGGCCACATAGTAGTTTAACAGGGCCTCCGAATAATGTTACAAGAAAATATTTAGTATATATTTTTAATAATTTATATATTTGCCATTGCGTCGGTCAGTTGTTTACTTATATTTAAACTGTGCCATCCGCATAACGCATGCGCGATTGCCATTGTATTTAAAAATTGGCGGGAAAATACTAGTTTTCTCTTAAAATACCCATTAATTGTCTTCGTAATACCCATTAAATACCCATTATTACCTTGATAATATCCAAAAATACACAATGTACCTAAAAATACCGAAAAATACCTATAAATACACACAAATACCCAAAAAATGCAAAAAGTACCTTTAACTACCTACAGCTTTGTACAACAAAATACCTCAGTGGTTTCCCTATATCATAGGTACAGGTAACTGGTGATAAATGGTAAAACGTTTTTCAATAAATCAAAATAATTTTTCACTAACTGTTATTTATATCCATGCCAAATACTTGCATTGATGTATTTAATTAAGAAACTAAGCAAAATGTCATGTAAGCTATTTCTAAAGTGTTAATAGAAGAGTCCAACATTGTTCCAACATACCTTCACTATTGATTTTATGGAGAAAATCTCACTTTTCTATTTGGAATTAAATGCTTGACATCTAACAGTAAAATTTGAAATAATTATAATAAACTTCTCGGGGTCACATTTGTTATTAATATTTTGTAAGGAAGCTGTAGGACGAGTAGTTTCCGAGATACGGCCGCCTGACCGACTTTAGCGGGACACCCGGTACAGGGAAGAAAAATGAAATAAAATTGATTTTTTTGAGTGATTTTGGAGTGCCGCAAATTTTGAAGGGATGATTTTTTCTTAAAAATGTTGTATATAATACCCCTCTACGTTTTCATTAACTCCTTAAATTTCTTCGGAGTTACACACCCCATATGATAGATTACTTTCCACTAGAATCTTAATTCTGTTAGATCGGAAATTTGCTTAAATACCTTCTGGTGTATTGGGAAGTTTGAGAAAGCCCATCCTAGGCTCCTTATAACGTAAAAAGGCAAATCGTCTTCCATTGGAATCAAAAAGTACTAGCTACTTTGTAGAGAATCCATTTTTTGCAGTTTCTTATTCGTTCTTTGCTATACTGAAAGTTATGGTTACTTACTAAGACTCGTTTGCACAGGTTTAGTAAATAGACACAGCAAGTCGCTTGTTGAAAAATGTTACAAACCAACAGCTCTTTCAGTTACACACATGCAGTAATGTATTAGAAAATCAGTTTCAAAGTAAAATATGATGAGTAAAAATGGATCAAATCGAATGACACTTGAAAATCTGTTAGAGCCATTTTGTCTATAATTTTTATTCTGTGTTCATCTGTTCCTGTAACTTGAGCTATTCATGTTTCATTGACATTCTCATATACAGTTTTAGTTTCATCCCACTTTGACATTTTAAAGATATAAAACTGTGTTTAACTACTTGCTTCTAATCACTCAACTGGAAAACAGGCGTTCACAAAAAGATGGCAGCAATATAATAAATGATTTTGACACATTTCGATAATTCGGTGGTGGGGGTAAGTAAGCTAGTGGGTAAGTAAGTTCAACTCTTTACTTACTTGACTGGCCTCATTTACTGGCGCTAGTACTTAACTAACCACTGGAAGCTATGTTCACACGATTCTAGTATCAGTTAGCTACTTGCTCCAGCAACTCGCCTATTTACTAAACCCGTGTAAACGAACTTTTAAGGCGGAAATCCAGATGCCAGTAAAATAGGTGAGTAAGTAGCTTGTATGCTAGAAAATGGCTTATGCCAGTGGATGGCACAACGATGATACATTTGCAAGGTGCTTGCAAGTAAAATAGCATGCCTCGTTAGTAAGTTGCTTATTTACCTGGCAGTAGTTAGCAAATGGTAATACATGGAGACTGCTTGAACTCCTCCGACTCACACTGTATGCCAAGAAATTAAATGATATGCAATTTACTTGCGCGCCTTCAACTGGTATGCCTTTTAGTAAACATACATGCCAGTAGCTGCTTTCTGCATGTTCCTTGCATGCCATTATGCAAGCAGGACATGCCTGTTACTTGTATAATGCCATTCAAGGAATTTGCAGAAAGCAGCTACTGGTATGTGTATTTACTAAAAGGCAGACCAGTAGAAGACGCGCAAGTAATGGCTGGAGACAGGAATACACATGCCAGTTACTTGCATAATAGTATACAAGGAATTTGCAGAAAGCAACTACTGGTATGTGTATTTACTAAAAGGCTCGCTAGTAAAGGCTGAAGGCGGGAAAACACATGCCAGTAAAATAGGTAAGTGGCTTATATGCTAGGAAATGGCTTATGCCAGTGGATGGCTCATCGATGATACATTTGCAAGATGCTTGCAAGTAAAATGGCATGCCTCGTTAGTACATTGCTTATTGGCATATCAGTAGCTAGCAAATGGTACACGGAAACGTTCTGTCATGTTGCTCTAACTTCTCCGAGACCCCACGCTTCAGACTGCATGCCAAAAAATCAAATGATCTGCAATTTACTTGCACGCCTTCTACTGGCATGCCTTTTAGTAAACCCACAGTAACTGCGTTCTGCAAGTTTCCTGAATGCCATTATGCAAGCAGAGAATACACAAGTATGCTACTTGCATAATGGCATGAAAGGAACTTACACAAAGCAACTACTGGCATGTGCGTTTACTAGTAGGGATACCAGAAGATGGCCTCAAGTAAAGGCTGATTTACACGTTGCCAGTGGCTGGCATGCCAACTGATAAGTTAATTGGTAGATCACTGGCACGCGGTGACTAGAATGCAAGTTTACTGACTAGAACAATCTAGGTTCGTGAGGCCATTTGTTTAGCTGGCCAGTTACTGGCACGTCAGTGGCACATTGACTTCTCCAGTGACTAGCAAGAAGTGTTTACACGATGCCAATCGCTGACATTCAGTGACTGGTACCCTCAACTGGCACGTCCACTGGCATCGTGTAAATCAACCATTAGATAATTCAACTAGTAACCATATCTCAACAGCAGAACTGCTCATAATATTCTCAAGTGCACATGCATCTGTATGTAAATGAAACAATCATGCCATAGTACCTTATTTGTATTCAATTAACTATTTATTTTTGCACAATTATAAAAGTCCTTTCAATTTTAATGTCCAGTTAGGTGTTATTAACATATAAATCTTGCAGTCAGAGTCTATAAGGGTATAAATCATAAAATAAAACAGCAAAAAGGAACATTTAAATCACTGCTTATTATCGACATTTAAAATTAATAGAGGACATAAAATATCCACCGCGTCTGACAGGAGATACCCCGGTTTTATTTATAATTAGAGATTATAGCCCATTATTATTACAAACATCATCCGAGAGCGCTCAAATTAAAAAATGCGCGTCTTCCCACGCGCCAATTAAAGTGAATTAAGCAAGGGCATTGTTCAGGTCTGTAAACACAATTACAATTTGCAAACAGAAAACGAAAAGGAAAACAAAAGCGGCGATACATATGCAAAACTAATAAAGTGATTGACAGTCCATTATAAATATAAATAAGCTGCAGGGCGCAACAACTTGTTAGCTAACCTTTCCGAACAGTAAAATATGCAAATATTCGACAGGGAAATATTAAATGTGCCAGCACTTATTTATTGCGATCTGGTGAAATTTATAGGTCTAATTTTATCCCGTAGTTGATAACCTTAATGCATTTCTTGTAATTAACCGATTATGATACGGCTACGAGTACGAAATGACACCACAACTTTTATGACGGTGTCATTGTGGCTGTCTCCGATGGCGGTTTAAATTTTCTTATGTAACTATCGACACTAGTCTTGTTCATATAAGGTTTGCTCAAGGAAACAACATCTTTATTTTTATTTATAGCATTAACATATAAATAAATAAAAATCAGTCGAATAAATTTCATCGAGCGAATAATAGAAATGTAGAATGTGGGAATTGATTAGAATATTATTAAATGTTTCGATTTTTCTTCAGTTACAATTTTTTTTAACAAATTCAAAAGGATCAGAACCACTATGAAGTTTTAATATTACTAGATGTATTAAATAGGTTCGAAGAATAAAGTAACCATTCTTGTTTTTTACTTATCACTTTCAAGTTTATGATGAGGCGCTGCCTCATATGCCTCATCATATTAACTAACAGCGCTGTGCAAATCAAGTCATAACAATTTAAATCAATTGATAGATAATGATAAAAAATTGAATTCATAAAAAGCTTGATTTCAGGTCAGGTCATGTAGTTATTAAAATCAATCAAGTTTCTTGATTTGGAAATTTTCTAATACCAATTTTCTCACATAAAATATATGCAATTAAAATAGACGCCACATATGCAAGAAGGTTTTATACTAAATTTGATTTTAGGGAGTATTTGTTGTATCTAAAATATTTGCTTAAAATCTCTTTAAAATTATGTTTTTGAAAGAGTATCTTTAGTTAGGGTTCTTTGCTTCATCGCTATAAGTAAGGCAAAATACTTTAGCAGTTTCTCTTCTGTACGCAGGACGATTTGCCGGTAGACATGTGTCAGATGCAGCTACATACGTGACATTGGAAATTTGCAACCGAATCATGGAAGAGATGGAGATCCAGATCGGCCACGGTGTATTGCAGCAGCAGGAACACATTGTTAAAAAGAATCCCCAAATAAGTACCAGGTAAATCGCTCAATAAGTCCCAATCAACAGTGCACATGAGACTCAATTATATTCGTACTATGCACAGCTTATCCAAGAATTAATACCATGGGATTATGCCTTATGAATTAGATTTTGTGAATGGTTGATGCAACAAAATGTTCAAAATCCTAAATCTATCTGACGTGTTAGTTACAGATGAAGCTATTTTTACACAAAATGGGTTGTATAAAATTGATAATACTCATGTTTCGGATTTTGAAAATCCGCATGTGATTCGAAACCATCATTTCCAACAACGCTTTTCCTTCAATGTTTGGGCAGGGATTGTCGATGATTACTTTACTGGACTATTCATATTACCAAATGAATGATGTTCAGTATCTCGATGTCCTTCGAAATGATCTACGTGGACTTCTGGAAGATGTGCCCTTAACTGTCTGACTCCAAATGATCGTGATTCTTTCACGAGTACCATAATGAAGTTCAATGAGTACCATGAACTGGTACCATGGCCGCCACAATCTCCTGACTTAAATCCTTTGCACTTCTTTTTGTGGAGATATTTAAAAAATGAAATATATCGCACCGAAATGGACACTATTGATGATTCACTCAAAAGTATCATAGGCGCTGCCAATAACTTGCGAGTTTAAAACGGACAAGGACCAAACATATTTTTGTTAGTTCGTAGAATCTGAGTAAGAAAGGCCCAAATGTGTTGTTACCTATCGTTTGTTATAAACAATAAATGTACAATGTTGCGGACGGCTGCTCTTTTAGTCGGGGCACTTTTTTATAGTTGTGGGTTCTTGACTAGCAAACTGTTTAAAAAGATGTTATAATTGGGCGCCACCTACAGAATAATCTGTTCGGTTTGCCTTTTCACCCCTGTAGGAGGATGATAAATTTTGCTGAAGTCAAACAGTTTGAAATAAAATACATACATAAAAAAAAATAAACACAGTTTATTAACTTGCCCACCAGTTGATACACAGACGTGGAATTGAAGAAGAAGTTGACATACAGAATTGGAATTGTAGCCAGTTGACAAGTTCATCCGTTGTTGTTAACGTTGGAGATGACTCCGAGATGGGCAGCTTTCCTCTCGTACCTGGATAGTGCCGCTTACAATCTAGATTTCTAAACTTTAGAATGGCCTTCTTATTTCAATTTTGATTTTTCAACAAATAAACTTTCCAGCAACGGTTAAACAAAATATTCCAACTTAGGAAATAGAAATTCTCGAAATTCAATCGATTATTGAATTAATTGTTCATTTAATTAATTATCTGTTTAATTAATTGTTTATTTAAATTGTTTGTTAATTAATTAATTAATTATTGGCCTCTAAAGTTAAGAAAAATAACAAAAGAAAAGAAAAAAAATAATTAGCATGTGCTCTAGCAAAGATCAAGGTCAGGTCAGGTATTTTATATCCTTAGTTTCAAAAAATAACATAAAATATTGTTTAAAATGAAATCTACTATCGATAATAATCTTAATTAATTAAATATATTACCTCCATCCTTATTGATGACTTCAAAAAAATTCAGATATATTTTCAAAATGTGGCTTCGCACTATAACTAAATCTGTAATATGGAAATACTTCAATCGACCAAAATCAGAACGAAAAGGGACTAGAGTTTAGGTTCCTGTAGGTTTTATACGCTACAAAGATCTAAAAAACTCACTGAAATCTGATTGGTTCGGTTTCTATGTAATTTCGGGCTAATGTTCGTTCGAGATCTCAGCACATTGTTCCAATAGTTCGAATCGAATTGAATTATTCTGACAGTTACCTTAACCTTGCTTTTTGCCAAAACAAAGCTTATTACAATAAGTGATACTAATTAAATAATAAACTGTTAACAAATTACTAGAGTGTTATACAGAGTAGAAAAATATAACATAACGATATACATCGATGTAACTGGTTCACAGTAATGGTAAGTAAATAAATAATAAAATATTTATCGTACAAAGTGTTTAGGCTAACTTGAAGAAATCTAAAGTTACATGGTACACTGGATATGGTTTACACTTACTTAATCTACCGACATTATACAGGATGTGCAAAATACCTTGTTACTAGACGTTTCATATTGAAATTGTGACATTCTTAATTTTATAATAAAAGGAATGTTACAGTGTTTACACGTCTGTGGACAAAATTTTGAACAGTTGTTATAACATCAGATACCTTATGCCAAATTATTTTATTGAAAATGAAACGAATTTTATTAATTAATAATAACAATAACGGCAAATCATTTTCGAACTATCCTTTTTCATATCTAACATATAAAATTCTCGTGTCACAGTTTTAGATGCCATACTCCTCAGAAACGGCTTGACCGATTTTTATGAAATTTTATATGTATATTCGGTAGGTCGGAGAATCGGTCGTAATCTATTGTTCATACCCCTAAGATAGGGGTGGTCCACTCCAAACAATTTTTTTTATTTTTTGGACAAAATTTTTTATTTTTATTTTTTTATGATGTGGCATTAAAAATACATACAACCTTTAATTTTCATCCTTCTATCACAAGCCCCTATTTTTTAATAACCATTTTAGCAATTTAATCATTTTTAACCCTGGTCGATAATTGATCGATTATCAGTTGTCCCCGCCAGGCATCTACCGGTGTCATTTCTCACGCAGTAAACAGCACGGAGTAGGGATGAGAACGAAGCCGGTCTCCTGTCTCTCTCACAATAAGCCTTCTCTCACTCCCTACACAGTTTTCGACCATTATTATTGTGTATGAATCGAGCGTAATAGTGACGTTTACAATTATCATTTTACCTCCTAAGTGTAATTCTCAAGTAAATTTGTTATTAATTTGCTGGGCCATAATTATTTATTTACTATTTTATCAATAATTTATAAAATTATTGATTTTATGTGTAGTTCTCATTATTAGTTAATTAAGTGATCTACATAACCTCAAAAGTACGCAACACGTGCACGAGATCCCGCCAACAACGGCTATTATTTTACTATATGGCTATTTTTTTTTGTACAGTGAACAATGCCAACAAGACGTAAAGGGGCTAATTTGGGTCGTCAAACAAGTAAAACTGCAGGCACGCGAAATAATTCAAAAAATGAATGTTTCGTGTTTTGTTATTCTTATAGGCCGTCATCGTTCACAGTGCTCCATTCCTCTTTTAGTCATATACCACATCTCCACACACTTACAATAAGTTAGTTATTTTTTATTTAACTGCCAAAGTATTCACTAGAAATAATTCATATGGCAAAACAACGTTTGCCGGGTCACCTAGTTTTTTTATAAAATTGTATTTGTAATAGTCTCCACTGTATATCCAATTTTTTAATAAGTTCTGAATCACCGTTAAATGAAACAGAGTGTTTCTGAAATTATTGCATACCTTCAAAGGAGTTTCCAAGGACGCATTCTCTGTTACCCAATTGAACGAATGCACTTATTTCGGAAATACCCTGTATGCCAACTGTTAATTTATGCGATTATGACTATGGGACATTATATATCCACATTAGCATAACGAATAGACAAAATTTAAATTATCTATAAGAAGCATTATCAGAGGAAACCACAACAGACGAAACTATGTTTCCTACGGAACTAAAAAACTGAAAACGTTACGATAACAAACAAATAAAGCTGTTTCAGATGCGGACCTAGTGAAGGACGTGACAAGTTGAATAATGTGGTTCTCAGTCTTGATTGAACAGATCTGTCAGAAAGAGACACGCGACTGGTTGAAGAAAACTTAACAATGTATCAAAACAAACGAATTGAATGTTAATAGTTCCTTTATGTCGACGAGAGCTTTAATAGATCATATTAAAATTGTTATTCAATTATTACAGAAAACTAGTCCTATTACATATTCAACATAAAAAAAGTAATTTTATGTTGTTGCAGAAACACTTTGTCACATCACACTATTGTTCGTATGTTTCTTACGTTAAATGATATTTCTCTCTCTATGTTGATCGTATTCATGGCATATTTGACAGTTTTGTTAAAATACTCTCATAAGTATACAGGGTGAGTCAAGTTGAAATAGTCAAACTTAAGGAATACATTCATTACGAAATTTTAAGAAAAGAGAGAATCAAGCTCAGAGAAAAAAATTAATTTTACCCGGTTCCTTGAAAATAACCACTGTCATAGAATTTTGTAGGTACATACTTATTACTTAAGTAAGCTGCACACGCTCAGTTAAAACTGTACGATTGGACTACATAGTCTGTTCTATACAGATGTAACGGAAATGGGAATTTTACGGATATTACTGAGTAGTTCAATCACGTTTCAACTGGGCGTGTGTAGCCGCCTTTAGGGAGGATCATCTCATGAACTAAAAACCAAGAAAAATTTTAGAAAGGCGATTCAAAACTTAAATAAAATTGAGAAGATGTACAGGGTGTTACATAACTTTACCAGGCGGGTACGTGTAGAGGATCTGAATATATGCCGCTTTGTTATGTAACATCTTTTTCTGGAATGTACCGTTAAAGAGATATTGGTCTCTAAAGATGAGTGTTAAATTTTGAAAAACAATAATATTTCAGTGATGCCTTAACATAGAGCAACCAAATTTAGTAGGTACATGATTTGCATCTATTGTTGTCTTTAATTTGAAAAAAATATGAATTTTTTGGAAGCCTAAGTAAGAGCCGGACTAGGGGTAGAACGCCCTTAAAATGATATAGATTTTTTTTATCAGTATACCAATTATTAAATAGTTCTACCAGTATTACAGAAAATTTAATTCTAAAACTTTTTTATTCTTAGAAATTTTTTTAAGAAATAACGGTTTTCTAGAAAATTAGGATTTTGCGAAACAGCGTCATTACTAATTGAATCGGACAAAAAGTAAAGTCTGCCGTTTTACGACTAGTGGGCTAGGATTTCACGTTTCATTTTAGACGTTTACAAAAAAGTATCAAGAAAAAGTTATTTCATTAAATTAGATTACTTATTTTGTTTTTAACATATTAAAAAAGAATGAATCAGATTACATCTTATAATTCGATGGACCGTAACGTGGTATATTAAACTGTCTAGAAAATCGCCTAGTGCTGATATGGGGGTCATTTTCAACACTTAAAAGTCGTACCTCGTTTCGTGCATTTACTGCATGATTAACACGCTCTCCTTCGTTGCTGACTCAAAGTGATTCAGTCTCTCGAACCTTTTTCTCAATATTAGCAAAGGTATCCCGGTGTAGAATCAAACAATCAGGAAATCTTATGTACTCCTGTACACTTCACCGACAATTAACCTCACAAAACCCCCGATACTAACAACCAGCCAACGTTTCCACGAAATGAAAATTTTGCAGGCACTTTCCAAGACGATGGAATAGTACATGGAAATCACAGTCTACTAGTCGTAAAACTTCATACTTTACTTTTTGTCTGATGCAATTAATAATGACGCTATTTCACAACGATTTTCCCAAAACCCTTATTTTTTCGAAAAATGTGTAAGAATAAAAAAGAAGTATTAAAATTCCTGAATATTGGTAAAACTATTTAATAATTGGCATACTGATAAAAAATGTCGTCCTTTATTTAGGCTTCCTACAAATTCATATTTTTACCAATTTATAATAACAATAAACGCAAATCATGCACCAAATTTGGTTGTTCCATGTCCATGTTCCATGCCTGTCGGTAAAGTTATGAGACACCCTCTATATGTACTCAATAAAATGTTGGTTTGCAAAACATTACTTTATTTATTTGTTGTTTCCTTAAACAAAAAACATATTTCCTTCTATAGCCAACACAGTGACATTGTCATCACACCTACGGTATGTGGAAGAGATGGTCAATTATTGTTATTTTATATTTTGCAAAAATTATGTACATGATTACTTGTACACTCATTATATCAGAACATTTTTCTCGTAATTATACTGAAACTCGAACTACCCTTAAAATTGTTTCTTCATGGTTATCTATCCCTAACGGGATCTATAACTAATAAAATTATATAAGGGAATTAACAAGCCTTTTGAGAGGATTAATTTCCCGAGTGTAATTCAACGTTTTATCCACGACCACGGCCAAAACCGGTCAATTAGGAGAGTGAAAGCCGTGTGAAAGCAGGTGAAAAATTACGGTTTTGAAAAACGTAATTGACAAATTTATTTTAATCAAGAATATTGATTGTCAGCTGAATACTAGACCTACCTGTTGAAATTGTGGGCTCCCCAGTCCTTCAGAAACTCCTTATCGAGTGAATTCAAATATCCCAGTCAGTCGCGTCAAATTAGCATGAAAAAAGTGAAAATGGACAACTTTTTACGGAGAAGTCCGATTGAGATGCGGTTTTCTGCAAAATCTTTAGGGAATTGTTTATAACAAAAGGTACATCTAAACTCTGTACGCTCGCAAATTTTTAATTGTTTATTTAACAAATGACCCATTTTTGTTGAACATATGGCAAATGTCACACACGATTCAACGAAAATGTCTGGAAAATGTTCTCTCGGGGGTTTTTGAGGTCCCTCTTTATCACTTAGTGTTAGCTTTATTATTTATTGCTAAATTATTGTAACTGGGCTAATTAACAAATTAGAAACTCCACCCCCCAAATCACTAGAGAACTGGAATTTTTTCCAGGATTTCTGGCTTATTAAGGCAAACCATCGGCACAAGATTTTTGCAAATATAATTGTTTATTGTTCAATTGCTGCAATCTCGCTAATTAACAAATTAATAACTCTACTCCCGGAATCGTTAGAGAACCAGATTTTTTTGCAATAACTCTGGGATCATGGGGAGAACCATCGGCACAAGGTTTACGTCATTGTTTATTTTCCAATTGTTGCAACCTGACAAATTAACAAATTAATAAGTTGACGCCCGAAATCTCTAGAAAAACAGATTTTTTTTGCAATAACTCTAGGATCATGCAAATATGATCGTTTATTTTTTAATCGTTGTAACCTGGGTAATTAACAAATAAATAATTCTCATATTTGAAATAGCTTTGTAGCAATGGTTCTTCTCATGATCCTACAGTTATTGCAAAAAAATCTGTTTTCTAGAGATTAGCAATAAATAATAAAGCTAACACCAAAGTGATAAAGAGGGACCTCGAAAACCCCCGAGAGAACATTTTCCAGACATTTTCGTTGAATCGTGTGTGACATTTGCCATATGTTCAACAAAAATGGGTCATTTGTTAACTAAACAATTCCCTGAACATTTTGCAGAAAACCGCATCTCAATCAGACCTCTCCGCAAAAAGTTGCAAGTGAAATGCTAATTTGATGCGACTAAGTCAAAATGACAAGATCGTACTTGTTAATGTTAATAATAATTCTAAATAAAATGCTATAAAATCGAAGCGTGGTATTATGAATTCTAATCCACTAGTGTGTTAAAAGGCATTTAATCCACGGAAAACACGTTTTACAGCTTCCGATAAAATCAATTTTAGTTATGTCAGAGTAATGACTGCATTATTTCATATCAAAATTTAAAACCGTTTCAGTTCCAAATCACTGAGATAAAGGAACAGAAAAATTGAACAGTTTGTACACTTACAATTATATAAATTTGCCTGTTATTTTTATTAGTAATTAATTTTATAGAATATTTGATTAATAATTTATACCATATTTCTTTTCTTATAAATGTAGTCACTGAAAACCTACAGATATTGCAGAATGTGGAAATTCATTAGAGCGGCAGAAATAGCATTTGTTTAATAAAAACCATGTCAACTAATGTATACAATTCCTTTCGATTAATTACCATCTGGCATTTCAATAATTTATTTCTAATTACTGAATTAATAATATCGACGTTTGTTGACCAGGCGTACCAACTATAATTTACTTGTTATAAACAAATTATTATTTAGGTATCTGCTTTATTTATTAGCGTCGAACGTTTTTGCATCAAAAGGAATTATTTATGTTTTCCTGGAAGGACAAAGTTTCAAAAACACTATTAAATCAACCAGTCTACCGGTAATTTTGAATAATTTATTCTTTAATACGGCGAACTGATACAGATATCAATTTCGTTATCGACTCTTATTACCAATAATTTTGTGTATTTAGTAAAATCAACGTTAATCAGTTGTGCAAATTTTAGTTATTTGCAGGACCCCACGTTGTATCGTTATAAGTACCTTGTACAGTGTTGAATTATTTATGAACACTGTTGTCACTGTATAAAAATGAGGTTAATGTTTAAAACACAAGAATTTTTTATAGGAATTCGAATAAAAAGATAGTACATACACTATAAAAATTAACCTTGTAGAATTTCTGCATATACTAGGTAGAAATTGTTATGCATAAAAGTCTATTACTAACTTCAAACAATACCATGTTAAAAATATTTGTCGAGTTGTGTACGTAAGTTTTACGCATTTATTTACTGTTTGATAAGTTACAAAGTTTGCATGTTATTTATTCAGATTCTTTAAAACCGACGTTATTTTTTAAATTTATGATTATATTATTTTTTAATAGATCTATTTTAGTGGGAAAGCCAAGTTTGATATTTTGTATATGTTATGGCTAAAGTGTAAACTTACTAACTGAACCGTTGGTTATTTTGATCGAAAACGTTTCGTTTGTTTGGCTAATTTCCTTGAAATAATCAAAGATGCTAAAATAACTCTTTTTCTTTGGTTAGTTTATAAACTATCCAATTTGGTACAGCAAGAATAAAAACAATAATTATGGTAACACAAAATAACCAATTCATTGGATAGTGTTTCTCCAGTTAATTTCTTAAACATGACTTGAAAACAATTCAATAAACAAATAACCAAAGAAAAAAAACTTATTTTAATCTCGTTGACTATTTCAAATAAATTAGCCAGGCGCTAATCCGCTAATATTGTAGAATATGCGTTTTCTATCAAAATAACCAACGATTGTATGTACAGGGGAAAAATCAAAAAAGGCAAATTGGTCAACTGTAAAACCTGATAAGGCAAAGCATACAATCGGCAACCGAGCAAAAAATTGAGAGAAATTCGCAATGAAAGAAATAAATTACATTTTGTAACCACTTAATTTATACAACAAATTCAACTGCTTTTGCTATTGTTATTAATTACTAATAGAATTAATTTGTGGTTAAATAATAAAATAGTTTTACATACCTGAATGTTTCAACAACAAAATTTTGAGCAGTCTCCACAAACTAACACAAATGTTTCTGCTTCTTGTCTGTTTTGAACTTGTAAATTATTGGCAGCAGCTATGATACATTTGAGTGATGATCAATAGTGTCCACTTCTTG
This sequence comes from Monochamus alternatus, assembly GCA_037114965.1. Classification (NCBI taxonomy): domain Eukaryota; kingdom Metazoa; phylum Arthropoda; class Insecta; order Coleoptera; family Cerambycidae; genus Monochamus; species Monochamus alternatus. The sequence goes on along the minus strand of CM073433.1, from coordinate 35,954,242 downwards.
TTTATTGTATTAGAAAGGTATTTTAAGCTAATATAAATCAAATCTACTACAAAAGCTAATAATAAAGAATATATGGGTAAATATTGTGGGTGTAATTCAACGCTGATTGGGGCTTTTGTCCACATAGTAGTTAGTTTCACACAATATTATTAATACTTAAAAATATATAGTGTCCACTTCGATACAATATCTTTCATTTTTTAAATATCCTCAAAAAAATAAGTCAAACTGACTTAAAGTCAGGAGCTCGGGGCGGCCATAGAATCGGTCCGCCTCGTCCAATCCCTTAATGTTAATGCTTGAACATGCTGACATGGTACGGATATAATTGAGCCTCGTGTATGATACGCCACACTGCTGCAATATGTCGTGAACGCCCTAGACCTCTATCTCTTCTACAATTTGGTTACAAATTTCCCGTGTCATGCCGGCGTTTGCACTACACTTGCACTCACTGCAAATTGTTGTAAAACTAGCTGCTTTTTGCACATGTTTACCGGAAAATCGTCCCAACGAGGTAAAGGTTGATGATACTTCAATAATTTTTTTCCTGGAAACTATGGTAACTACTAAGGTTTTTACAAAATATGTTTTACGATATTGTCTCCATTTTTATGACGCATCTATACCTAATTTTTTTAAATAAGTTCGGAATCACCCTGTATATATTTATTGCAAGTCATTTGGAAACGCGCAGGCGCAAAAATATTGTAGACATTTATTTAACAGATTGCATACTATTCCGTAACGCATATATACATATGATTTATTGAAAGTCAAAGAGAAATATGCTATAGGAAAAAGCCTGTTATTTTTAATACTCTATTATTTCCCACAGTTATGAACGAAAAATCAGAGATACCTTATATAATATATATCATATTATGATGTAGGGAATGACATTTGTAACGATCACTATATATGGCACAGAAAATTTAGCATAGTTTTTTAGTATGTTGATAGGTATAAAATATAAAATTTGCAGCTTACCTAAAGTACCAGTGACGAGGTTATGGATACTATCATAACTATTTAGATAATTATTTTTAGATAATTAAGGTAATATTTGTTCATTATACTTAGTATTTTGTGTATATTTGTCTCAGTTTTATTACGTTTTTATTAATTCTATTAGTTTATATGTTGAACGTGTCCTATATCCGTTTTTGAGATCTATTGGACTAAGAATAATATATAATTAATTAATTAAATATTTACCCAAGTATATCACACTGCATAATCTTGTAAACAAAATTAGTTTTCATATGCTCCATTGCATTCTCATTTTTTCTCTGCACATTTTTTTGTATCTATAGCCGTTTAGAGACAAATTTGATTTTCTTAACAAGGGTTACTCTACGTAAGCTACAAATTTTATATTTTCTACCTACCATATACTACAAAATTATGCTAAATTTGCCAAAAATATTTCAAAATGTTGAGAAATTATAAATTTAAAACTGATTTTTTATTAGCTTTGGAAACCCTGCATTTCAAAAACGACGCCCTTGGTACCCTATGCTTATTCAACAAAATTACCTTAATTTTAACCAAACAAAATAAATAGGTATGTATATTATTGAGTCATAAAATGATAGACAAATACGGTTCATCAACAGATATTATTATTGAATATGAAATTATAACATAAATAAATCTGCCATTTTTGTAAAAAAATATTTAAAATGCTGTTCTTGGCAATAAAATTTAAATAAACCTAACCGACAGTTTGAAATTTGTACTAAAGGAAAAATCAAAACATTCAATATACAGGGCAGCGATAAAGTCCTGTATCGATTTTTATTTTCTAAATATCCTTCTTTTCAGTTATTAACATTTATGAGGTACTTCCAGTTTTGCCGAAAATGACATCATCTCTCTTATTTTAAATAGAACACTAATATTTTTGATACAGATATCGAATCTAAGGTAATTCTAAGTCAGATGACAATGCCTGTCAAACCTTAACAGTATGCGCCAAAATGGAATAAATTCAATAAAAACGAAACAATTATTTTTTGGGAAAAATCCTCGAACAGGTCGATTTTTAATTTAAAAAATACATATTTTAGCGTAAAATGCGATTTTAAAATGTCATTTGTTTTCGAGTAATGACGTCATCGACTTTTTTTTAAATGGCAACACCATCAGACAGTACTAAAATTTTGCCCTCTTACATAGGAAAGTTTTCGAGTAAATGACGATTGAATGTTAGAAAACGTAAATCAATTAAAATAAAGCAAAAACGTTATCAAGTTTAGTTTTTCGAATTCCATAGTTCTTTTATGGATCACGTAGGTGAAAATCTTTGCAAAGTGTCATTGTCACACCGACTTTCTAATAAGTATTGTAAGCGACATAGAAATTATTATTCAATTTAAAGTATTATGGCACATTTAACTGTTACTCAAAGAATTGAAATTTTAATTCTTATCGGATGCGAGAATATGACTAGAACTATTTAATGAAAAATATCCAGATCGCCCTATCAGCCAATCAACAGTCAATAAGGCATAGTCTAAATTTAGAGAAACTGGCAATGTTGTAAATATTCCAAAACCTGGACGTCCAAGCATTAATGAAAATCAGAAACAGAACATTTTGATAAGTATGGTGGATAATCCTCATAATTCTTCACGATTGGTTGCATTAAACAATGACACTAGTCAGAGCACAGTGCTACGTATCTTGAGGAAGGAAAAATATCATCCCTACAAAATTCAACTTGTGCAGGACCTCAATGAAGATGATCCCGATCGCCGCTTACACTTTTACGAAATTCTAATAGATTTATGTCAAGGAAATAGAAATTTACACCGGCAAATACTTTTTTCAGATGAGGCCACATTTTGTCTGAATGGTACAGTAAACCGTCAAACTTGCAGATATTGGAGTCGGGAAAATCCTCATTGGATGGCAGAGGCACATACCCAACACCCTCAGAAATTAAATGTGTGGGCTGGAATAGTTGACGACAGAATAGTAGGGCCTTACAGGACAAAGACATTTAGAGTTTCTAGAAAATGACCTTGTTCCAACCCTTGCAGTAATTTTTCCTAATGATAATGACCCTGACATTCCTGACGATACCATATCGTTTCAGCAAGACGGCTCTATGCGCGCCCTGTACGAGATTTTTTGGACAACTGTTTTCCTAGGAGGTGGATCGGCAGACGCGGACCGATAGAATGGCCTGCAAGATCGCCAGATCTTACACCTCTTGACTATTTTTTATGGAGATACTTGAAGCCAAAAGTGTACATTAATAAACCACGTAATTTAGAAGAACTTCAAAATCGCATTCGGGACGAAATACGCAGAGTCACCCCAGAAATCATTCATAATGTGCAAGAAGAATTTCTTCACAGACTTGGGCATTGTCAAGAAGTTGGTGGATGGCAATTCGAACATTTAATTTAAGTATAAAATTTAATCAATTGTATTTTATTTTACATACCTCAGAATTGTTACTTTTTTATGGATAAAATTTACGTTTTCTAACATTCAATCGTCATTTACTCGAAAACTTTCCTATGTAAGAGGGTAAAATTTTAGTACTGTCTGATAGAGAATTAAACGATCTTTCCGAATCAAGGAAAAAAATATGGTTGCCATTTAAAAAAAAATCGATGACGTCATTACTCGAAAACAAATGACATTTGAAAATCGCATTTTACGCTAAAATATGTATTTTTTAAATTAAAAATCGACCTGTTCGAGGATTTTTCCCAAAAAATAATTGTTTCGTTTTTATTGAATTTATTCCATACTTTTGGCGCATACTGTATTAGTAGAAACAGACAATAAGTAATAGCTTAAATACTTGAAGAGTACATACACTTTTTTGATAAAAAGTATAAGATATCTATACTAGGTTATGACTATTGACGTAACAATTGTATTTGTAATTCTGATGAATGTATAAGTCATAACAATCTATTGTTTTAAGTAGGTATTAAACTGGATTACATCGATTTAAATACCTAACGTATTAAGTACATATCTACTTATGTCTACATATAACATAGACTATTCAAAACCCAATACAAGTAGTTTAGATAAAAATAAATTTTCCGCAAATAAAGATTGGCCTGCTGTATGAAATGGTGTCCAAAAATTTTAAGGAAGCTAGATGCAATAAATTTATATTTCCCATTAACTTTTTAAAGATCAATTATCATTTATGACGAATACAGGGTGTTCGGAATATGAGTGCTTTAATTTTGCCATATGATAAGATGTACTAAACAAAACTTATTTGATTTAACAATTTTTTGTCTCTGATCAACGGTAACGGAATTATAACAGGAAACAGGTTTTGAATACATTATATCTTGTTATGTATTTATACATAATAATTACAAATAGGTACACCTTAACTCTAATACTTACTGTGAATGGTTTTCTTAGAGCTTTTTTCAGAGCACATAGTAATAGTTGTAAGTGTTTAAAATGACTACTGTTCCTTGCAAGAAGCGTTTATCATAAAAATGTCGTTTTGCCTAGATTAGCCGTAAATTAACATGCACCAGACAACAAAGAAAAATTAGACAAAAATTAGACGCATTAGCTATACACACCACGACTAACATTACTTTTAGGTTGTCAGCAGCAGCCACATTACAACGTTGTCGAACGTTACAGTACATTACAGTTTTCACCAGTTTCTCGGAAACTTTAATTGTTTACTTCATTGATACTAATCCAAAAAACAAACTACGAACACATTACATTACAGGCGCTTTTGCTTAATCTTAATTGTGCCTTAAGCTTCATTCACATAAGATTAGTGCGGTTGCATTGGTACTGCAGTAAAGTTATTAAAAAGGGCGCCGTATTCTTGAAATAGTGTTTTTTACAAAATACAAATAATTTTAGACATTTAATAACTGAATAATCTAGGGTTTAGCAAATAATAGGAATGTTAACTCATCCCACCTGCAAATATTCAAAGATACTGAAGTAAAACGGCGAGAAATACGGGTGACTTTTGTAACGTTCAGACAAACTTAACAGTAACGCCTTTGTACTGCAGTTGTATGGCAGAAGCTAAAAGCATTTTAGCTTTTACCAATCCTTTTCCAACAATTATACAAAGACCAATCAGAAAACTGCTTTTTTAACAGTAAATAGAAGATTCACATTTTTGCAGGTTAAGTTTTTAAATTAGATTCTAATTTAGATATTTAGTTTAGAATTGATTTGTTTCTAAAAAAATGGATGAAGAGGACTGTTTGGTTTAAAAACAGTTACTTTTGCTGCTCTTATTCGCAGCTACGTCAATATGTATAAAAACTATACATGCAAAAAAAAATTAAAAGAACTCGGAGATGGTGGGTGCGACCTATTAACCGCAGATAGCACATGCAAGGTGATTTCTATAATTTATATAAAGAAATGCGAAATGAGAATGCCGATTATTTTTTCATTTCACCCGAATGACAGTGGCATTGTTTGATGACTTGCTGAAATTAGTGGGGTCTCATTTAACCCACAGTATACTAGTATACTGTGATTTAACCAAACATTTAAATAGACCATCTATTCCTGCAGATTGTAGGCTTATATTTTATCTAGGGTAGGATTTTAATTACTATTCGGCAAATGATAAAAACCAACAATTTCCGTAGATAGGGACGTAGTTGACAAAACATAAACATAACCTCTCAGAAGGTCAAGAATCTTGAGTTTTTGCATGTCGCCAACTTACAGCGGAAAAATTCCCCAACTTCTTAAGTCTACAGTAATTTTATGTAAACAGAGTAAATAATATTTAACACCATACAATTACAATACAACAGTACAACTGCAGTGCCATTGCACTAACGCTTATCTGAACGTTACTTTAGTTTGTAATTCCATAACATAGTTTTGCATATTATTGCAGATATATTTTTATTTTTGAAATGTATTTATACACAACTAGTCCTCATATTCCATACACCCTGTATATGCGTAAATAACTTGAAACTCTTTCAGTGCATGTTCTCAAACGAATAAATTTAATTAAAAAATAATTATAATTTGAACTTTGAGGCTCAAAGAGAAAGATATAGATTATTTAATCATTTTTATAGTACCTAGTTGTGAAAATTACAAGAAAAATAAAAGCACCTATTCCTAGATCTCCATATATTTGTATCTTTAAGTAAACCACCTTGTATAATTACGCTTATTATTATTTTATGTTAGACATATAATTAGAAATATTTAACAGAACAAAAAAGTTATCAAAAAGCTAAGTGGAGCAACTTTTTTCCTACCGTTGCAAACATCCTTTGGCATTCACGTAAAGCCAAATGCTACTTGTAGATAGCAATTAAAATTTATATTTATTAAGCCCATTCATCAATTAAGGCAATTTAACCGACCGTTTTAACTGCTTATCAGAAGCATTCTTAATTCTTATTTATAATTACATACATATATACAGTGTGAGTCATATAAAATGCATTCCACATTTGACGAATTGGGACAACACATAACATTTTAAATAAAATGTTCGCATCTGTTAAATTTATTTAAGTTTTCATCATTTGAAAAAATCTTGAGTAATTGCTTTTAAAACCTACTTACCTGAATGAGATTTTATAATTGAATATTAAAAAAATAACAGGTTAGAAACTCCCAAAAACTTCATACAAAATTTGTATCGATTATTTCAATTATATGATGAGCTTAATTTAGAATGTATATAGGTACTAGGTACTAATGACTGAACAATTGCTCGTTTTTTTTAAAAAAAAAAAGATAAAATGTAAGAGATCTTTCTTTGAAACTTAGTTAAAAATCAAATGCGCTGGTCGAATGTTTTCAAAATACTTAACAAGTCAAAGTCCTGTAGTTAAGTGACAATTTCTTCAAGGCAAATTCTGAATTAATTTATTTACTTATTTGTTTACTCATTTCTTAGTCAAGTTACTAACTTTACATCAAATATCTTCAGAAATATTCGCAAATGTTTCATTTTTCAAAATTTATAACACTCTGTACTTCAATAACTAAACCATATATGTCTACACCATGTACAACATATTGCAATAATAATGACACTCTTTAAAACGAATTTAGCGATTTATTTTGACCTGCTGACATATTCGTAATTAAAACTACTTTCAATTTTTAACATTAGATATTAGTTGATCCACCCACTAATAGAGATCTAATGAAATTTCTACTCAGAAGTTCAAGAACTGTTTTGAGGGAATGCCATTATTATTGCAAAAGCTTGTACACTGACATCCTTCTTATTAACAATTAGTTCATCAAAATCTACTTTGCACAAGCACTGAAATAATAATGTATGTAATACTCTGTATTGTCTATTCAAGAAACATTTCCAATTTTTTATGAAAAACTGTTTTTTTTTTTTTGTCAAAAAATACGTATTTATATGATTGTAGATATAGATTCTAATAACGACAGACGAAAACTAATTAATTTGCTAAATTGTAACTAAATGACGTCATAATTTTGCTAGTTTCAACGTTAAGTATCTAATCTACAGACTGTTTACTAAAGCATGGACCATATTAAGGTTAACTTCCTTGGACAAAAATAAGGTGATTTAAATCAACTTACCTTAATATCATCTTGCTTCCTTAAGAAGTTATAGGTACGAGAAAGTAGTTTTTTTTTTATTTTTTTTTTTTCGCCAAGGTTTTTATTCCATGGGTTAATGTATTCAAATTTTAGAACGTCCTGTGCATTTAACACAAAAATCAATAAGATATTCGTGTGTATCATAAAAAAAACATTATTTTACAAAATTTGAATACGATTACTCAAAAAATAAATAAATTAGCGTTAGAAATGAAATAAAAAAAACTACTTTCTGGGACCTATAACTTCTTAAGGAAAACTGAGATAAGATTTTGTTGATTTAAATCACCTTATTCTTTAGTAAACACCCTGTGCTTATAAATGTTTTCATTTTAGTAGTATATTTAGTAAGTAGGTATGTAAATTTCCTTTAGCATTTTCTTTCATTAAATTTAATCACCTACTCATGAAATATTATTTCGTATCATACAGAATGTTCTTAAAACAGGAGGTACCAGATCAATGCTCGTGTTTTAGATCTCCAGCACTGCCAAAAACATTTTTTTTAAAATAATCTCACAATGAGAGATCTAAATAAATAACATTTGTCTTTGGATTACAGTGGAATACAGTTCTAGGGTTCTTTTAATTGAAAAAATGTCCGTGACATTTTCGACGATACATTTTTCTGAAGAAATAACACAAAAAGCACATTTGGGGGTACTCTCAGAGGTACCTCAAGTATAAATATAAAAATTTACTAAGTAGAGTTAATTTATCGACTCATAATAAACAAATAATAGTTATTTTTATATTAATTAGATGCGCAAAATCAGTTTTTTCTCATGGTTCGTGCGAAAGTGAATTTTTGGTTGAGACAAAAAATCATTCGAAAACGCCATAAACACTGATTTCGCGCACGAAATATAAACTATATTTTTTGCCCAACTGTCCAAAGTATTTGACACTGTAGGTTTATTATTTTCCAAAACATATTTATCTGAAGTTAGTGTCAATGTTAAAAATGCCATGATCGTGAAAATAAGTACCCAAACTGTGAAAAAAAATTTTTTTTCATGATTGGGTGTTTTTGTTTCCATTTTTTCACAATAGCGTGCTTTAATTCATCGCCGTTAAAAAATGGCTAATTTTGCATATCTATTGCAATTAAAAAAAGTCCTCTTTTTGACAGTTGAACAACAACAAAAATGTATATCTACATGATACACATGCAGAAATATTAATGAAAGGCTTTTGCATTTAACCACCGGCCATATTAAAATTACTCTCATAATTAAAACACCCTGTGTGACGGAAAAGTAGTTTCGAGAAAAGAAATTAATTATAGGAGAGAGCCCTACTATTTTACTTGCTCTAACTATATTTTACCAAACTTATGATCGAAAAAACGGGCACGTCTTTTATACAAAAATTGATTCGATAAAGTTTCCCACATAAATAATTAAACAATAAAATTTAGTACTCTCATAAATATTCTTTTATGTAAAAAGGTGAACAGTAACAAAACAGGAAAATATATCGCAAATAAATTATATAACACTATCCCATTGTCAAATACCTAGGTATATAAATAAAACGTATGAAAAAAAACATAAATAATTCATGAAAAAAAAATGACGTTTTCTAATTATATTTCTACGTCTAGATGATGACCAAAGTTTAATGAAATGTGAAACTAGATATGTATTTAATTTTATGGTAAATTACTAACGAAAACAATAACGAAATATTAATTTTTACAGGGCAACATTTTGTAGAGTGATAGTCCGCATACAAAAACTACTCGTCTTCGAAAAAAGTTACCTTGAGCATTAATCCTTTGCGCAAAAAGTAAACTAAGTAGCACCCAACAAACACCAACATAAAAAATGGCACAAACTGAAGTCTTTTTTGACATGTTGACGAGCACGTGCCTGAGAGGTCACAGCGAGAAGCAAGACACTCCCATCCCGACGTCTTTAACCAAACTGAATCTGACTCAGCTCTCGTTCTCGGAGCATCGGGTGGCTCGAAAAGCTACCCGCTGATTCGCTAAGTACATTCGAGCTACTGGAGAAGTTATTTGAAACACAACAATTATAGAAATATATATACCGGGTGTTTTATACAAAGAGGTAGGAACGTTATACGTTGTTTACTTTTTACCTTACCAAATTACGTAAAATAACGAAATAAAATAAAATAAAAAATAACGAAAATAAAAAGGACACGTTTTTTAAAATTTCGAGTTTGAATACGAAATTTCGAGTTTAAACATGAAATTTTGAGTTTTAATACGAAATTTTAACATAAAATTTCAAATTTGAATAAGAAATTTCGAGTTTAAACACGAAATTAATCAAATAAAACATGCAGGAATAGTAGTTGTTTTTCCTATAACATTTTTCTGTACGGCACTGACCCACTTTTCTGATACAGGTGTTCAACTTTTAAAAAATTATTTTATATTTTATATGCTAAACAAAAAAATATTTTTCCTTTAAATTTGGTATGCAGTAATCATAATAAAAGGTTAATATTTTGACAGGGTTAACTTTTTTTAACTAAAGCCAGTGGCGTACAATTTTTCAGTATAAATATTAAAATATCATTATATTTTCTGAAAAAAGTGCCGAGTAGGACAACACGTCGAGTGCAATAACCACTTTTTGTGGTTGCATACAATATTTTTTCTACGTTCATGCAAAAACAAAAAAAACTAAAACGAAAATATGACGTTGATTTGAACGTTTATGTTTGTCATGATGGCAAAATGCTGTAGTAGAATGACAGATGAACGCAATAAATATGTTATTGCACTAGTGCAATAAAGAATCACTTTTTCCACTAAAAATAAAGTTTTGTTTTTTGCATGAACGTAGAAAAATAAAATTAAATAATGCATGTCATAGAGAAAAATGTTATAGGAAAGACAATTATTATTTTTCATGCATAATTTCCCAAAATTGCGAACAGAAAACCGGAGACATCCTATATTTGTGCTCCAACTCATGTTTTAAATTATGAAATACCTTTTCAATCAGTTTTGACAATTTTACACATTATACAAGATAAATCAAACATTTTTGTGGTAAAACATGAGGTCTACAGTACATCGCATAAAAAAAGTCCGAAATATTTTTTACCGCTTGCTTTTTTGAAAGAAAGTTCTGCAGTTTTTTACAGGGTTGACCTATCAAGTTTTATGACATATTTGGCCTAACAAGTCTAACAAGTCCCAATATAAATTTTTTGGTAGGGTGAAAAATTGCAAAAGTACTATAACAAAAAGGTGGAATTACAGTAATAAATCAAAAGTTAAAAACAAACTTTTTAACCGCTTGTAGGTTCCTTTAGCAAAATTTTTTTAGTATGACAGCAACGTAACTTTTCTGGAGTCTATTTAATGAAGATATTTTGTATTCAAAATCGAAAATTTATGCTTAAACACGAAATTTCGTATTCAAATTAGAAAGGACAATGTTAAAAATAGCCGATTTTTGGCTTATCCGGAGGAACGCATAAATCATAAAAAAATCAATTGATTATTGTTAATTAACACTAAAAATGGCCCAGAAATACGTCAGATAGCTGGGGAAATATCGCTACTACCCCTAAACCTATATAAACTACCCTTAAATAGCTTTAAATGGATAATCATTAATTATTGTTATAAAATTCGTGTAAAATGAAAAAAATGCTTGAAAATGATTTGAACAGACAGTATGTCAATATAAAAAGTGATAAATAACTGTAAAAATGTCCTTTCCACCCCTATAAATTAAAAAAACGACTTTCAAAAGCTAATGGTAAGCTTACTTCGACATCAAAAATAGATAATGCTTAAATGTTCAAGGGAACGCCTGTTGCTAGAAAAAATTATAGATTACTGTCAAAAAATGCAAAAACTGATACTAGAGTACATTAAGTAAGTGGGGAAATATTAATTGCACCCCTAAATCTATATAAGCTGCCTTTAAATAGCTTAAAATAGATAATCATTATTTATTGTTGTAAAATTCGTTTAGAATAAAAAAATGCTTAAATCACTTTTAAGGTTCATTTATACTATTGCGACCTGAAAAATGGGCGCAAGGATAAATTGCCATTTTTTCAGTACGCGCTCACAAAGTGAGAAAAATTGGCGCTATTTCGACGTTGAATGGGCACTTTTACAGTCATTTATCACTTTTTATATTGACATACTGTCTGTTCAAATCATTTTCAAGCATTTTTTCATTTTACATGAATTTTATCACAATAATTAATGATTATCCATTTAAAGCTATTTAAGGGTAGTTTATATAGGTTTAGGGGTAGTAGCGACATTTCCCCAGCTATCTGACGTATTTCTGGGCCATTTCTAATGTTAATTAACAATAATCAATTGATTTTTTTATGATTTATGCGTTCCCCCGGATAAGCCAAAAATCGGCTATTTTTAACGTCGTCCTTTCATGTTTAAACTCGAAAATCGTATTGAAACTCTAAATTTCGTGTTCGAACGCAAAATTAAGTAACAAAAAGAAAATTTAAAAAAGTGGCTTTTGTACGCTTTCGTAGTTCTAAATGGTATTTGAAATTTTATATTTCAACTCGTAATTTCGATTTTTGATATTAAAAAACATGAAACTTTGAGTTAAAATTCGAAATTTTGTGTTTCTTATTCCAAATTTCGTGTTTCGAACTAAACACTTCGTATCTCAAACTCGAAATTTCCTTTCAGATTCGAAATTTTAAGTTTAAATTCTAAATTTCGAATTCAAACCAGAAATTACAAAAGGAAAGTAAAAATTAAAGTGGTCATAAATATCTTAATAATGAAACGTGGAACGTAGGTACCATATCGTTTTTTAACGGATGACTTTTTGATCCATGTGAACTTTTGGTGATCTAATACTAGCAAATGCAGTAGTAATTCATGGAAATTGCCAATATATAAATACAGGATTTTTTTTACTGTATTGAAAAGGTATTTAAACTGATATAAATCAATGCTCCTATAATTCCTATCAATGAAGTCATATGTATGTTATCCGACACTAAATATCTAGATATGCTAATGAACAATTCCATAGACAAAGCTCTATTCAGTGGCGGCTAGTCGTATGAAGCAACTGAGGCCGAGCCTCACTGTAAAAGCTGGCTCTCACACTGTATATTTTAATACCCGCTTGAATGTTAATATTTTTAATTGTATTTTGAATTTCCAATGGTTGATTAGTTGCTACTACTAAATGTGATTTCTTAGATATTCTCAAAATTAGATGGTAAGGTTTTAAGGACAAGGCAAGTATTAATGCAAAGTAAAAAAAAATAACTTCATTGCAGGATAAAACTAAATTTAACATACCTAATATGAATATATGGTATTATCGACAGGTTCATCGATAGGTAATAATGAAGCTCTCTCATGATATTTAAATTTCTAAAACAATTTCAAGCCACTCAATTTGCAATCAAGACTAAGATATACAACGAAATTTTAGGGTGCACAGAGATATACTTTTCCAAATTCTGCAAATTACACACTTTAATGTAAACTACTGCTCTAAACAAATTAAAATCGTTGATCAAAGAATTTCTGAATTAAGAGACGAAGAGAAATTTAAAAATATTTTTGATAATGCGAAAAATATTACTAAATTATGAGTAAAACGGGGTAACAGATTAAAAATAATTTCGAGCTATAAAATGCTATAGTACGAAATTATAGATTGCATTTCCCTTCAACTAAGTACTCGTTTTGCAAATTTACACAATTTAAATTTCCTTGCTTCTCTAGATTCCTCAAAAATTCTGAATATGCAAAAAAATATGCAAAATTGTTTAACTGTTTACTCTATATTCAAACGTTTTTAATAAAAAAGTTGAAAAACGAGCTTTATATTTTGTACAGAGACGAATAATTTCGTAATTTAGAAGTTCAAAAAACGGTAAAAATATACAAGGAATTTGAAATGGTATTTTCGGAAACATACAAATTGTTTTGCTTAGTTTTAATAATTCCTGTAACAAGTGTTTCAATTTTATGAAGACATAAATAAATTTGCAAATTTAAAAGACAGTCGAATAGATCTGTTTTATATAGTGAGTGTGCCGCCCCCGAGCGCCCCCGGGTAATTCCAATGCCAGAATTGAATTCGGCATCCCCGAAAACCCTCGAGTAACGAGTTTGGAGCGATTTTCATGCACGCTGCCATTTCTCCCCCAATTCACCCCCTGCGCACCCCCACAGAGCCAACGCCGTGCATCCCCGGGTAATTCTAATGCCAGAATCGAGTTCGGCAGCCCCGAAAACCCCCCGAGTAACGATATCCGAGCGATTTTTTCGAGTTTCCAGTCGTTCCTATAATGGTGCAAGTAATGATGCAATTGGAATATGTATTTTTCAAAAAATGGCTAAACCAGACGATATAGACTTTTGTCCTGGGGCCTTCCTAAACACAATGCAGAAAACCGCATCTCGATATCTGTTGTGCCTAAAAATTTCCGCTATTCCGGTTGATTTTGATCTAAATGTCCTGGACTATTGCGAATTCATGCATAGTCTGCAGCGGGCTGTGATAGTGGGCAGTACTCTACAGAAAAAACTGAACTGAATTCCAGATGACTGATACATAATATAAAACATTCCTTTGTTTCATAATCGACTGATAGAAGGAAACAGATGCTTTTTTATGTTTCATAAAATTAAGTTTATACTATTTTAATTTGACACCCAATTACAAGCTTACAAGCACCTGTTTGTTGTACCTGTTACTCTATTATGAAAAAATATAATTTGTAAATATATCTACTAACACTGTAGCGGGGATATTAAGAACGTCAGCATTAGAATTCGAATTTGTTACAGCCATAATAACAATAGTGACCAAAATCAACTAGGCGACCTTTTAATGGTGGGCCTGTATCCGACAAGGGCAGGTCAAACAACACATTAATTCTGTGACTGGCGGTGACCAGTTACCTAAGCCACAGCATAACAACAAACGGATCGTGAAAACTGTAAAACCAATATGCTTTGCTCTTGGTTTATACTTAAGTCTGTTAGAGTTAAAATAATTATAAAAATAATAAAAATAATTTTTGTTTTGTGTATATGTTAATAATTTACCAATTTGTTCAAAAAAATTAGTATCTACGTAAATGAAATACTTTAACTTATACATACCTACTAAGTCTAATCATAATGAAAAATATTTCTTCACGTTTTTACAAACAATTAAAGCAGCAGTAACGTAGTTTATATAGTAAATATTGTAAAGAATAATTGTTTACAAAAGCTTTGTTATGGTTAATGGATGGATAACAATATAGAGGTATTATCTTCTGTATTCACAACATACATTGTAACACAAAGTAGCTCTGCAACTGTAAAACCCAATAAAAGTAAACAACTCGGCATTCCGATTCAATATGAATTTTGCACTCTGAATATCAAGTGATCAAATACTTGGACCTCTTATCTGACTCTTGAACGACATGTCTCCGCCGCCTACTACTTTTGCATGCTGCCTGCCGGACCAGTTGTCATACCCAGGAGTAATGGGTTACTTTTAAATGGTACAAGGAGAAATCTACTATAAGTGTGTGTTAATAGTTTTTTAGGAAATACTTACATATTGTTCTATTTTAATCTGTGAACAGGACAAATAGAACCTGTGACAAGGCAAACCAAATACTTTTATCCGATACAGAAATTAATTTAAGTTTGAGACCAACTGCAAGCCTAGGAGAAAGAATTCAAACGACATTCATCACAAAAACGTTAATACCTACTATAAGTAATCGGATTTTAATATAGGTATAAGCTTAACTATTCACATGAGACACATACAAAATTCAAATTCTTTTTGACTATCTACATTTGTTTCGATATCTATATTTGTTTCAATAATTAATACTTTCAGTGCCAGTGACGGAAAAATCCGTCGGAGTCGCTATCACTCTGGTGCCGCTGACGGAATTTTCCGTCGCTTCTCTGGTGTCATTTATAGCTGGGTTATTTACGTCACCACTGCATTTAACGAACGGTGATTTACATAGGCACAATGAAAAGGTTTTATAACATAGTTTTTTGCGTACGGTTTATAATTTATAATAGTATTTCAAAAAAATAAATGCAGACAAGCTGATTTTTTCAGAGTGAATGAAAGGCTGTCTTCAACCAAAAAATCAGTCCCGACACCTTTGTGGTTTTTTGCTATTTTGCTTTTATTTACTATACTTATTAAGGTTCAGTAAAGATACAACAAAAGGCTAACCAGCTGGTTTTTGCAGGTTTCTTCAAGTCTTCTGAGTCTCAATCCAAAAAAGTACAGTCCAACCCCTTCGTTGTTTTGCGCAGTAGGTGTGATTTATTATTATTGTGTCATCTCTAAAATATTTTGTGTACATGTACTTAATAAAAGTCATTACTTCTGTTTCGGAGGGTCTATTGTTTTAAAAACATTTAAGCATATTTAATAGGGATGTTCAAATTAAATAGGTATTTTGAGGTACGCCAGTTTGAACCAAAGGGATGTAATATCCAAGTAACTTTGTATTTTCAGTGCTGTGAATAGTTAATTGAACTCATTTCCTTACCACACATACCACCACTCTTATTGTGCAAATCACCGAAGGGGTAGTCCTTTTTTGGTATCCGCTCAGGAGACAGTCCTTTAAGAATCCTCCAAAAACCAGTTCCTTAGCCTTTTGTTTGTATCTTTACTGAATCATAATAAATAAATATGTTTTTGTTTGTTTTTTTTTTTTTTTCATTTAATGGACGGTGAAGCGTCAAATATGTAAGAAGTTAATATATTAATATTATTATGTACAAGTTGAACAAAAAATTCCAAAAACAAAGTAAATAAGAAAGTACCCCTATTGCAAAAACGCACAAGGGTCTCTAAGTGTAATTTTTTGGATGGAGACAGCCCTCCATCCACCCCGAAAAAATCAGGTTGTGTGCATGTATTTTTTGCATTATATGAGTACTTTGTGCAAGTACGGCAGTTTATACAGGCATTCGGAAAAGGGTTTAATAGATAGGTTTACACGGCTCGAATTTCCTGTCTTTTTTTATTAGAATAAGACTGGAAAACTGGCAAGGCACTGGCACTGGCACTATATCAACCTCAAAAAGAGCCCGAATAATCCATTGCCATACAGATGAAGGGTTCTTGCAATTTTCAGAACATAGTTGATCGACGGAGACGAAAGCGACACTTTGTATCCAGATGAGGCAGATGATGCAGATGAGGTGAATAAGCAGGTTCTTGCAGACGACAAAATAATGCAATTTACTCAACTTATCTTAGTCCAAAAGACACAGAATCTCAAATTGAAAGTTTTGAATTCAAAATTATTCAAATTTTTAGAATGTTTTCAATGAATTGCTTTGAAAAACAAATCCGTACTTTATTATAAACGCTAAAAGGCGCTACAAAATGTACAGGCGGATAAAAATTGGTCATAACATTTTTCTCACTGTATATATCAATGTTTTAAAAGAAAATTATTATCATACTAATTTTTTGTCTCTAAATTTAACCATTTTCTGTTTGTTGCAAGTTAATTTTCATGACATCGTCGGTTTTAATAAACCTAATACAAATTTTACATTTTATTTAGTATCTCATAACTTACTAAATTAGTCAAAACTTGAAATTTAATATAAATAAAATAGCAAATAAATTGAAAACAGTTAATATTAGCGATTTGAAATTAGTATGTATATACCATATTTGTGTACAAAAGCTAAGAGAATAATATTATTCTACTTTAATTCATACAATGAGAAAAATGTTCCACCACCAAGAGTATCTACACTAGCATTTAGAATAAACTTAAGTACAAATTCGTTTTTCTTGTCTCAGATAATCCCCGAATCTAAATTTTCAAAGTAATTCACTGAGAACTTAGACAGACAAGATTTGCGACGTAAAATACTGTCACTGGCGTATAGCTTTCAATTTAGTTAGACGTGCAGTGCCACTGACGGAAAATGCCGTCGAAATTAAAATTACAGTCCAGTCAGCAAATTCGCTATTACAACTCATATAGACATAATTTAGATAGTTTTCAACTATCAAATTTCAAATTTTATAGAAAAGAAGCCACTGCCATGGACAACATGTAATCGAAACTGTCACCGGCAGTGAACCTGTTAATGTGAAGTGTCACATAGTGAAGTTTTTAATGCATAAATTTGCTGGTACCGATTTTCCAACTAATTTTATCGAAAATGCTTTAAATTATCAGAAATTGGTGCGTACCATTAGAAACGCTACAGTTTTATTTATATAATTTGTGAACAAATTATGAACATAGGTAAAATCGTTGATTTAAAAACACGATATAATTGTCAAATAATGCATGCAGTTAAAATCGAATATGCAATAATGCATATTCGATTTTAAAAAGTTTCGGCCTTACTGAAAAGAAGTCCATTTCGGGTTCCCAAATTGTCCCTCTACAATATGACAAAGGTTTAATTCACTTATAACTTCTTTAAAAAACAGCATATTTGAGAGCCGATTTTACCCCACTAAACCCACTTTAACATCTCGCGCTACACTCTTTCTTGGCAATGTAAAGCTAGGCACATACTATTAAAGCTAAGCGCGGACGGAACGGATTTGACAACATCGCATTACAATACTTATTATAAGGTCCCGAATATTATCCGCATCGAATATGCGGAATTGTTTTTTTTTTCAAAATAACTCAAAAACCTGAAGAGCTAGGACTGATCTGCAAGCGCCATTAAGCTAGCAACAAAGCTAAAGAGTCCTTTTATATTCTTGTGTAAATAATTATTATTGTAATATCTAAATATACAGTATGCGCCAAAAGTATGGAATAAATTATTATTTTTTGGGAAAAATCCTCGAACAGGTCGATTTTTAATTTAAAAAATACATATTTTAGCGTAAAATGCGATTTTTAAATGTCAATTGTTTTCGAGTAATGACGTCATCGATTTTTTTAAATGGCAACACCATATTTTTTTCCTTGATTCTGAAAGATCGTTTAATTCTCTATCAGACAGTACTAAAATTTTGCCCTCTTACATAGGAAAGTTTTCGAGTAAATGACGATTGAATGTTAGAAAACGTAAATTTTATCCATAAAAAAGTAACAATTCTGAGGTATGTAAAATAAAATACAATTGATTAAATGTTATACTTAAATTAAATGTTAGAATTGCCATCCACCAACTTCTTGACAATGCGCAAGTCTGTGAAGAAATTCTTCTTGCACATTATGAATGATTTGTGGGGTAACTCTGCGTATTTCGTCCCGAATACGATTTTGAAGTTCTTCTAAATTACGTGGTTTATTAATGTACACTTTTGACTTCAAGTATCCCCATAAAAAATAGTCAAGAGGTGTAAGATCTGGCGATCTTGCAGGCCATTCTATCGGTCCGCGTCTGCCGATCCACCTCCCAGGAAAACAGTTGTCCAAAAAATCTCGTACAGGGCGCGCATAGTGCGGAGGTGCACCGTCTTGCTGAAACCATATGGTATCGTCAGGAATGTCAAGGTCATTATCGTTAGGAAAAATTACTGCAAGGGCTGGAACAAGGTTATTTTCTAGAAACTCTAAATATCTTTGTCCTGTAAGAGTTCCTTCAAAGAAGAAAGGCCCTTCTATTCTGTCGTCAACTATTCAAGCCCACACATTTAATTTCTGAGGGTATTGAGTATGTGCCTCTGCCATCCAATGAGGATTTTCCCGACTCCAATATCTGCAAGTTTGACGGTTTACTGTACCATTCAGACAAAATGTGGCCTCATCTGAAAAAAGTATTTGCCGGTGTAAATTTCTATTTCCTTGACATAAATCCATTAGAATTTCGCAAAAGTGTAAGCGGCGATCGGGATCATCTTCATTGAGTTCCTGCACAAGTTGAATTTTGTAGGGATGATATTTTTCCTTCCTCAAGATACGTAGCACTGTGCTCTGACTAGTGTCATTATTTAATGCAATCAATTGTGAAGAATTATGAGGATTATCCACCATACTTATCAAAATGTTCTGTTTCTGATTTTCATTAATGCTTGGACGTCCAGATTTTGGAATATTTACAACATTGCCAGTTTTTCTAAATTTAGACTCTACCTTACTGACTGTTGATTGGCTGATAGGGCGATCTGGATATTTTTCATTAAATAAATCGCAAACTTCCTGCTGAGTTCTAATCATATTCCCGCATCCGATAAGAATTAAAATTTCAATTCTTTGAGTAACAGTTAAATGTGCCATAATACTTTAAATTGAATAATAATATCTATGTCGCTTACAATACTTATTAGAAAGTCGGTGTGACAATGACACTTTGCAAAGATTTTCACCTACGTGATCCATAAAAAAAAATTGGAATTCGAAAAACTAAACTTGATAACGTTTTTGGTTTATATTAATTGATTTACGTTTTCTAACATTCAATCGTCATTTACTCGAAAACTTTCCTATATAAGAGGGCAAAATTTTAGTACTGTCTGATAGAGAATTAAACGATCTTTCAGAATCAAGGAAAAAAATATGGTGTTGCCATTTAAATAAAATCGATGACGTCATTACTCAAAAACAAATGACATTTGAAAATCGCATTTTACTCTAAAATATGTATTTTTTAAATTAAAAATCGACCTGTTCGAGGATTTTTCCCAAAAAATAATTGTTTCGTTTTTATTGAATTTATTCCATACTTTTGGCGCATACTGTATTTCAGTACAAGGAAGAACTCAGAGATTTAAATACCTCTGATCTTCCATTCAACTTATACTCATAATCATAAAGCATACAACAAAGAATAAATACACACCTGTGAAAAATCACAGTAAAGAAAAAGTTTTAACATGTATTCATTAATAATTTGTTCATTTTAACAAGAAAGTTGTTTACATATTATTTCTTCAATTGTAGCCACTACATATACCTACTACCAATATCCACCCCACTGCTATTGAAAATGCAACATTTTAAAAAACACAGTTGATATTACCTTGCTTACTTACCAATTTTGATATTTTCATTTTTAGCCGATATCAAGATAAATTTAAAAAAAAAACCTTCTAAGTAGATAACAGCTTTGACACCTTCTATCTCGGAAAAATGATGTTAATGAAAAGTTGTTTTTTCTCCAAGAGAAATTTACCCTCTAGTTTTTTTAGAAGTAAGTACAAAAGGGAACACCCTGTATGACCAATGTAGACGGTAGTGGTGGAGTCAACTGCAAAAGGAAATGTTACCATAGCACTAAACAACAAGCATCACTGTTGCTAGTTTCTAAGGAAACGGTATTGATTTATTTGACTTTGACAGAGTAATGTCAAATTTTAAATCCGAAACTGTTACAATCGCAATAAATCGAAATACTGTGTGAAGGTTGCACAACTATAATAATATGGAATCCAGATACTTCCTTTTTCCAGGCCAAACACTGGAAAACACGAATATCTCAGATCGAGCACATGCCTTACACATAACTGATACACAATGGCGCAAAATAAGAAAGCACTTGGACAGAAAAAAAGATATACAGGAACTCTTGGATAAGGAAGAGAATAAGAGAAGGTACCTTGCGGAAGGAAACAAAGCGATGACGGAAAAATGGGACAATTCATTAGAGGTAAATAGATGATTTCATATCTAGTGTACCCATATATTTGGTATAAAGGCTAAAATGAATGTAGACAGAAAGGAGCCCTATATTTTTGTATATGAATCAGTTACAAGCAATTTTACCCTTTGAAGTAGAACTGGTTTTTACTTGTAATTGTTTTATTGTAAAATTAAAAGTATTGACAAAGTTGATAATTTAACCCATCTAAGTACACTTAGCAACGGCGATAAAATTATTTAATAGTAACTATAAAGTCACTTATTTGAAATAAAAATAAATATTTGTTAGCCTAGGATGAAAGCCTATCAGTCCCAATTCTTAATGTCAATAGCTAGTAACGAAAAAAATCCGTAATCAAGCAAAAAAACTAAGTAGACTTAAGACGCAGCACATTTAATTCAATTTTTAATTTTGAGAAAGGGTTTGTAGTACCTCATAGATAAACTGAAACATAAATTCGAATTCTTTGTTGAAAATTGAATCCAATTCCATAAATATTCTCGATTCAATTGATGAAGAATAAACAAAATCTGTAAATAATTTTGATAATGATAAACATTTTTGAGGTCTGGCAATCGTGCAGACCAATTTTGAGGACAATTATTTCTTCGTCCTAACCATTTATTTGGAAACTTAAAATTCAAAAAATCAATAACAGTAGCACTACTGAAATAATTAGAAATATAAAGCTTAAAGTGTACTACCACAACAAGTATAAAAAAAACTCCCATTTTGTATCATCTTGAAGAGTTTAAACATTTGAGACGAATAATCAAACAACAATTAGCATGTGCTTACAAACACTATTTGAATTATGTTCAGGAAAATCTTAAAACTAATCCTAGAAACTGTTGGTCCTTTATTCAAACTAAGAAAGGCAATACACGTATACCATTTGACATGTTTTTAGACGATAACAATTTTGACAGTGCCATTAATATTGTAAACGGGTTTGCTACATATTTTTCGAGTGTGTATACTGACATTGACTCCCCTAACACTTTGAACAACTTTAACATTAACATAGAGGGCTTTAGCTTGAACCAGTTTACTGAAGCAGATATTCTTCACTCTTTACATAAATTGAAGAACAAAATGACTTGACTAGTGGAGACGATCAAGTTCCTAGTTTTATTATAAAAGATTGTGGTCAAGTATTGTCGACACCTCTGCTTATTATTTTTAATCTGATATTGTCAACATCAACTTTTCCTAACGTTTGGAAGTTATCCAGGGTTTGTCCGATTCTGAAGGTTTTTGAGATGTCGCTTTATACTTTCATTTACAATAACATCAAACTGTATATTTCTCCAAATCAGCATGGTTTTGTGCCTAAACGTTCAACTGTTTCTAGTTTAACAGAGTTTACTCAGTTTGTTTCAAATAACCTGGATAATAAAGATCAAGTTGATGCGATATATACCGACTTCTCAAAGGCCTTCGATAAGGATAATCATAATTTACTTCTCCAAAAACTTAGGTACTATGGTTTTAGTAGTAATTTGCTTTGTCTTATGAAGTCTTATTTACATCAACGTAATTTATATGTATCTTATAATGGCTTTAAATCAAATACATTTTTAGCAACTTCCGGGGTCCCACAAGGGTCAAATTTAGGACCGCTTCTGTTTGTTTTATTTGTGAATGACCTATCTTTGAGTCTGAAATCCTGTCATCTTTTTTTTGCTGACGACTTGAAGTTGTTTCATAGGATTTCATGTATTGAAGATTGTACTAGACTTCAGGGTCTTCTGAATATTGTGGAGGAGTGGTGTGTGAACAATAACCTTCTTTTAAATATAAGTAAATGTAAGGTATGTTCCTTTACTCTTAAATTACAGCCGTTCATATTTGATTATACAGTTAATTCAGAACCGTTAGCGCGTTGTAGTAATGTCAAAGATCTGGGTGTACTTTTTGACAATAAACTATCTTTTTCTGAGCATATTATTCAGGTAGCTAATAGTGCATGTAAAGCGCTAGGTTTTCTCATTAGAAATACAAAATCGTTTGATGATATAAACGCCCTTAAGTGTCTTTACTTTTCGTTGGTGCGTTCTAAGCTTGAATATTGCAGTCTTATTTGGTATCCTCACTACAATTTACGTATCCAAGAGGTAGAAAAAATTCAACGTCGATTTTTAAAATTTTTGTCTTTTCGGATTGACCATTTTTATCCAATTAGGGGACACGATTATAATTTACTCTTGCAAAGATTTAACATTCAATCACTTAGCACTAGAAGAGCACTAGCAAGTTTATCATTTCTACATAAATTATTACATGGCAATGTTGATTCCCCTGCTTTGTTAAGTTTGTTCACTATTCGAGTTCCGCGTTCTGGTTCTCGAAGTAATGATTTATTTTATTGTCATAATGTTAGAACAAATGCTGCTTTGAGGTCTCCTGTATATGTAATGTCCAATAATTTCAACTACATTAGTGAACACAGATATTAACGTTTGCAGCTTGAATGACTTGTTAACCTTAGGAACTCTGTCTTTTTAATACTTATCATGCTTGTAAGCAATTAGTTTATTATGTATTATTATTATTATTTCCTCTCTTTGTTATTTCGTTATTATTTTTATATTTTTATAAGATATACTATTATTATTATTTTAGTTCTACTAAACATTATCTTGTATTGTCCTATTATTGGAAGTGATTCTGTTGGGCAATCAATGCATTATTATTATTATTATTATTATTATTATTATTATTATTATTATTATTATTATTATTATTATTATTATTATTATTATTATTAATATTATTACTACAATGAGGTGTTCCATCATGCATAAACGAAAACTCTGGTCTAGTTGCAACGGTAAATCTTCGATTAAATCAGGAAGAGTATTTTGCAGAAATTCCAAATAGCTTCCGCCATTTAATCGATTTGGCAAAAATCTGGTCCAATCAAATAACAATCAATAATATCGGCCCAAACATTTATCTTAAACCCGTGTTGAACATGTCTAGGGGTTATTGCATAAAGGTTTATATCGGAATATTCATGGAAGTTGAAAACATTTGTAATTCCTTTACGAGTGAAACAAGCCTCATCAGTAAAAAGAACGTTCTTGTAAAATAGTTTTATTATTAACTGTCAAATTTCAAAGATAAAGCTGACTGATTTCTTCTAATAAACACTATTAAAACCTTGTTTTAATTAATGCATTTTTTCTTGAAAACCTTAAATTTTTTTAAATATAAACAAGAGTAAATGAGTGTTATAGATTAAATCATGCGCGGGATATTATCATTCCTTTTAAATTTGATCAAAGGAAAACATTTTTGGTATAATTTTGGGGGTGACTTACCCTCAATGAACACCTTGTAGTGTTTCAATTTACTTGAACTCATAATCAAATAATAATAATAAATCTAAATCATGTACCTAATTCGATCGTTCCAAGTAATTCAGAGATATTAGTTTTTTTCCTATTTTGAAATAGTTTTACTATTATAGCGATATTTGGATTTATAGAAAATGAGAGCAAGTAAAAACGAAGCCAGAGCGAAAACGACAGAAGAAATTCGAGAGGAAAAAGTGCAGAAATATTACGTGATGAGAGAGGAACAGGAGAAGCTGCGGAAAGAATACATCGAGAATGTAAAAAAGAAAATGTTCAGAACGTCCGGCGTTTGCAACGATCTCAACAGCGCTTTCATGACTAGCGAAGTATTATACGAGAGAGAGAAACAGAAAGAATTTAGACAGTTCCTCAAGAAACACGAACAGGAGGTAGATGAAACCTTTGCGAAAAAATACAAAGAAGACGCATTAAAGGAAATTGAGGAAAAGAAAGAAGCGGCTCGAAAATTAGCAGAGAAAAGGAAGCAATATGGTGCTTATTTGCAGCAAGTGTAAGTTTTTATTTTGTTCTCGTAGATTCAGTTTTGTTATTTTTCTAGCTTCGCATTTTAGTCTTCGTCGAAATGTAAGAATATTGTCGGATGGAAGGGTTATTCTACGGGAAAACTTAATGCCACAAAGTCCTATAACATATTTTCGATAACTCAAAAATTAACAGCGTTGTAATGCGTCAAAGAAAATTTAATTAATTTTTTTGTAATAACTTTTTTTGCGAATCTGCCTATTTTCTTCCAAATTATTGCCACTGTTTTTTTGTATTCATGTTCGTAACTTAATGCATATTCTCCAATGCCTAAACCCTCCAAATGACCTAAACTATCCTTAAATACAATAGACTATTTTAAATATTTGACTACTTAGTAATTAGAGATCGTAAAAATGTGACTGGAGTTAGCCTAATGGGAAAAACAGAATGCCATATCAAGAACGCTGAAGATTGCATCAGCAAGATCAAAGGGATCCAACTTCAACCAAATGATATCCTTCCTAAACACCTGTTGAAGTTATTATTCACTCAAGTGCCAATCAAGGAATCTATGGAAGGACATCACTGAAGGCTCACCACAGAAGGCAAGAATGGTTAAAATGTGCACCAAGTGGACCTTTTTCTCCGTCAGAGATCAGTTCTGTGAACAAATAGAAGAAGAAGCTATGAGTTCACCCTTGCCCCCAGCGTTGGCAAACATCTACATGAAAACCTTCGAGAAATAGGATTGAAGTTAGGAGTCCTCAGACCAAAATGTTGGTTCAAATATATTGACAACACTTTCAGCATCATCGTAACCTCATATAGGAATTTCTAAACCACATCAGGATATCAATTTCACTATCAAGAAAAACACGGTTACCTTATCTTTCTAGATATCTTTCTAAACGTGACAGTGCATTAGGACACAGCGTATACAGGAAACCTACCGACACTGATAAGTATTTGAATGCCGAATGTTAGTACTTCGAGCACGAACTATCTGTGAACCTGAATACTGGAGAAGGAACTGCATCATCTACGATCTCTTCTTACAGTAAATGGGTACCTACACCAACCAGGAAGGAAAAAGAGGGATATGTGGTATCAATATATCTACAAAGAAATAGGAGGATGTACTGAAAGATGTGTTAAGAAACAACGGTGTTAAACCACCTACAACACATCAAGGAACTTAGGGGTAACTTTTCCTAAGACTAATTGCAAGAGTAATATACTCTAACGTCCTGGTGTATACAGCATCCCGTGTACATTCTGCAGGTTTAAAATGGACAAACAGTGACACACATAGCACGAGGTTGGAGGAACACAAGTTTAGATAGACCTGGGTAAAACCAAGATTTTAATGAGAGAAGGTTTTGGCCCAGATTCTAAAGACAAGTGAAAGAAATTCTGAAAAATCGCATTATAACCGCGGCGAGGGTTTGAAACTACCCGCAATTTGGAAGCACAGCGATTTATGTTAACTCGGCAATCGAGTGCTAGACCAATATACACTCAGAGGTTTTCGCCGCCTCGGTTTTTGAAAACAGCTTGGCCAATGGTATGAGCCATGCTCTACTAACTATGGAAAACACTGTGTGTGCTGTGTCGTCACCCATAAATTGTTCCGATTCGGCTGCCGAGTTGGCACAAACCGCTGTATGTGTCATTGCAAAAAAACGTTAGTTATTTATTTATTTATTCACGGGCAAAACCCAATTAATAAAAAAATATGAAAGAGCACAAACAAAGTACAATATTATACACATAAGACAATATACAAAATCAATATTTATAACTAACAATATAAAATTCAAGATTACGTTCAGATAAAAATATTTTACTTTCAGTGTTCAAGACAAAACTTTAAAAGAAAAAACTGCAAAACAACAACAAATAATTAAAGAAAGCGAAGACAATATCAAAGCAGTAGAGGAAATGGAATGCTTTAAGAAAGTTGAAGAGGAACAGGTAATTGTATAATTGTAGTAAAACGCAATGTGTCTGGAATATGAATGCATTTATTTTGGGGTCCAGTAAATTGTACCAAACAAAACATAATTGCCTTAACAATTCTCTGACCATCGGTAATAGAATTACGACAGGAAATAGGTTTTGTGACAATTTTGCACACCTACATAATAAGAAATAAGTAAATATGATGTACAACTAATTTGGAGGAGTTTTAGGAAAACTTCTATCGTTTATTTTGTTAATATTGATACAAGGAGTAAATTACAAAAAAAAAATGTTAAAAGGGCTTTTGCTTAGTCTTAATAATTGTAACTAAGGAATTTTTGCTTTTGGTTAGATGTGGAAGTCCCATCTCAGTATTGGCGTCATATTCCGGACACTCTGTGTCACAAAAGTCCACAGAGTGCAATAACAATTTTGGTGGTGGATTATTTACATAGATTTATTAGTCTATGATTATTTATGAATTGTTTAATAATAACAATATTTCAAATAACTATTTGCATGGCTATAACTAGTGTTTTATAAATTTGAAGTGAAATATGATTTTTAATTATTTTGAGGAGATACCATAATTCGTAGATTTTCACGGCCGGTTGCATGGTGTACACATTCTGGGCTGTTTTGTCATGGTCGTTGCTTAACTGCAGACGTTACGTCATTCCTAACAGATGGCATCTTCAGTGCACTTCGTATCTTAGGCGACGGCTGAATGGTTACCGTGGTGTCTAAGCCAAGGTGTTATAATAGTCGGTGCGTCCAGGTTGTTTAGTTCAGTGTTTAGGTTGACTGGTTCCACGGTCTATTAACTATATGGTCGGGACCACAGTATACTAATCAAATCAGTACGAAATCTTAAACAATTTATGAATGAAATACGTCTGGCAGTTTTTAAATACCCCCACTCTAGAAAAAGTCGCCAAGAAAATGGCGGATCCCACAGAACATATGGACAAGTGACACGAACCCATGGATTTAGGCAATTTTCAAATACCACCACGATAGATAAAAGAAATGACCACCACTCTAGAAAAAATAGCTAACAATATGACCAGTTGTTTCGTAGTTTTAATACTTTTGCATTAATTCATAATTAAATATTGTAATCCAGTGCAGTTTTATGTAAATTGAGTTTTTCGTCGCATTTTTTCTTAATTTAGATTTCTAGCAGATATAATTTGAATTTGATTATAAAACCGGTACGGACTTTATAAATTTATTTAAAAAATTGCGAAAACATGGAAACTAGGTCGACTAGTCGTGTAGGAAAGTACGAAATGAAATTAAAACTTGTATATTAGGTACAATTTATTTTGAGGCTTACAAAATATGTATACTATATATAGGTAACATAATTAGAAACCCCCGTTGCTTTATTAGGTGTACGGAGTGGTTTCTTTCATCCATGTATGAAAGCAGTCTCTTTCCTGTTTTGAGTTAAATCCTTTGCCTCCTTTCGTGTTTTAATTCTTCTTTAGGATTTTCTCAATTAAGCTATCCTGTGTGTAACTTCGTCTCCCTCTTATCTTTTTGACCACAACTCTCAACTCCCAAATTCTCCTTCTTTTTTCTTGTAGATTGATTTACTCCCTACATCCCTACGCTCTTTCATCTTCCATACGTTCTAGATGTCCTAGTCACCACACTCTGGCTCTGGCTCTGGCTTTTACAACCACGTCTATTGTTGGTGCCTGGTACATTGCATATATTTCCTCATTATTTCCTTACATAGCCTTCCTCCGTCTTCTATCCCCTTAGAATTCTTCTTAAAATCTTCCTTTCCTACCTTAAAAGGTTATCTCGACTTCTTATTGAGGATACAGGTTTTACTGCCATACAACGCTGTCGGTCTCAAAATTGTTTTATACATACAATTTTACTCCCCTGGACAAATTTTTTGATATTATTAAGTGGTTGACTTCTGCCGAACTTCTGTTTGCTTTCATTATTCTCCTATTAATTTTTTGCTCCTCACTAATTTTAAGGTCCATGATAACGATGTAATAATGTCAAAAATTCAAAAAACATAAGTGACGCACGTATTAGTATACTGTGGTCGGGGTCATCGAGGCCACGTGACGTCACAAAATTCCCGTAAATAAAGACACAATATAGTCTTTCTCGAAAAGGAATTGGTGGATTGCCCATTGCGACATCATCTTTAGAATTGTCCATTCCAGATTAAGTATGTAGAAGTTAGGCATAGGTCGAATAAAGTGATAACTTCAATGGTGCAATAGTTGTAGTCTGTCCTGGGTCGGAACGTTTGTAAAAGCGACTCCACATCGAAGCTTGCCAAGATGTCCTGGGGACCGATAGTCATTGAGCTAATGATATCCACGAATTGTGCCGAGTTTCTTACATCATGTTCGGACTTATTAGTGGCTTCATTAAGCTAATTAGCTGTTGTGCCAGATTGTAGATGGTGCTTCCAATAGTTCTGACAATTGGTCGAAGAGGTGTATTGTCCTTGTGGATCTTCGGTAAACCATACATTCTTGGAGGTCTGCTATCAGAGGGTATAAATTCTTTAATTAATTTTTCGTCCCAATTGGTTGCTCATAAAAGCATTTTCGTTCGGTGTACCACTCCTCTTGTGGGGTCCACTTTGCACAGTTTCACTGCTGATTAGTGCATTAAAGTTCTTGTTCTAATTCGTGGTATATATCACACAGTAGCGTTGCCTTTGTCTGCTAGTAGTACTATAATGTCCTTGTTGGTATAATTCCTTCAATGCAACTCGTTCTCATTTTGTCAGGTTTAATTTCGGTGGGTTTGCTCGTCGTAATATCCTGCATATTTCCGTACGTACCTCGTTTAGGCTTCTATAGCAGTAATAATCTCTTCATTCGGGATATTTTTAGGTATTGTCGCAAAACTTCCCCTCTTGTCGAGATATCGTCTGTATAATATTATTACTATTATTTGTTAAAATGTAACGCCGCAGAATCCACTATTAAAATTTATGAAAATATACCATTTGCCTGTACATTTAAAAACAATCTAGTAGATATTTAAAATATTTATCAATATTTAAAATATCAATATGTCCGTTGTGTTGATTTCCGGCACTAATTCACAGTGTGGAGGTGTGTACATGCCATCTGCGCAGCTATTTAATTATATTTCAACTATTTATGATGAATAGTCTTAGCGGTAATGACATTCTACAATGAGTAGGATGTGGTCGATCACCATCGCCCAGGAGGACGGCCTCTTGGAATCACTGCAATTCACGTTACAATTTTTACTATTACTAAAGGGCACAATGTAAATGCTTGCCAATAAATTGCAAATACAATGATGATTGCCCCAATTGATGCCCATGCATTGCCGTTACAGTCGCCTCTTAAATAATTTCCAACAAGTCTCATTTTAATTTTTTTGTCTGCTGATTATGGGACATATTAGATATTGACAGTAACAGACGTAAAATATGAACACGTCAATATGTAACACAACTATTCTATTTTAAGAATAATTAGTATTAAGTCTTACTTTTTTCACGTCCGTATTTCTCATGTATTGAGAAAACAAATTTTAGTTTTAAAATCTTAATTGTTGGAATATTTAGAGATATAACAATGTTGAAAACATTAATAGTAAGATATGCTTTACTGTTTCTTAGAAAATTATCAATAAAAAGGAACTTGCCGCTGAAATGGAGAAACATATGAAGAAAAGGATGGAATTGCAGAAACAACTAAAACAAGAAGAAAAAGAAATAGACGAAGTGGCCGAGATATACAAGGAAGCCAAGCATAGAATAGATTGTTTGAAGAAAGAGAAAGAAAAAGAGGTAAAAGGTACAGTCCACATATTGAGAGAGTACCGCAACTCTTGTTGTACTTGAAACCGAAACGGTGGTGGTCTCTCAATGACGTTTCTTGTCAAAATATTAATTTAGTTAGTCTCTCTGTTTGTCACATAGGAAAAACTTAAATTCTAGCAACTGTTTCGGTTTTATTCTTTACTCCAGAAGTAAATTAGAAACAAATTCCAGATAATTAATAAATTATAACGTCTTGCTTGGAATCAAAGTGGCTGGATTTTGCTACTCTCAATATGTAAGCTTCTATAACAAACTAGATTGACTTAAACTTCGTCCCTTAGGAGAGAGCAATATATTTTTCTCATGAGTTTGCGACTTAAAATTCTAGCTAAAATAATAAATTAAATAATTATTTTCTACAGTCATGCAAAAAACAAAACTTTATTGAACTATATTTAGTGAAAAAACTGGTTCTTCATTGCTCCAGTGCAATACAATTTTTATTGCACTCATCTGTCATTCTACTATAGCGTCTTTTGGTCATGACTAACAAAGGCTCAAATCGACGCCATCTATAGTCATATTTTATATTATTTTCGATTATATTTTGTACTATTACTAGAAAATGTAATTTATTAAAAATAAAATTAGTTTCCTTTGAATATTTACTGAATTACAAATAAAACATTTTTTGGTTATTGCATGAACGTAGAAAAAATATTGTATTATGCTTGTACAAGAAGTGTTTATTGCACTCAACGTGTTGACAATTTCACGTTAAACACATAATTTTTGCACTTGTTGCATAAATAAGTATTAATAAGTAAGTAGGTATTATATAAGATTTTAAGCATATACCGGGTGTCCCAGCTTTTATTGAGCACGCTATAAAGAGAGAGATCAATGAGATTTACCCACAAATATCCATATCTAAAAATTCACCGTTTCCGATATACAGGGTGTCAAAGATTTCGAATTTTTTATTATATTTCTCATTTACTTTGAAACCTTTCATAATAAAGCAGCAATAGTTCTAGGTTATAATTAAATATCTACAGTCTAATTATTCAGTACGTTTAAATATTCCTATTATCGTCAGTGATGTAGAAACCCTGTGGCACTTTTCTTTTATTTAAAATAAAAATGGTACGCCACTGTCTTAATTATAAAAAAACCGTAAATACAATATAACAGTTTTGCAATTTTGGAAAATAAGTTTCTTTGTGAGATAAACACGGAATATCTAATTGATTTTCCCATTAAATATGCAAGCCAGTTTTTTTATAGTAGAAGTCTTCGATTACTTTTTAAAAATGGTATACTTTTTCCATGCCGCTAAAATGAATTTTGGGGAAATTTTAACAGTAATATCTTTTTGAATTAATAATTTGTTAGAATGTATGTATTAATTTCCAATTATAACAAATACAAGTTAGTCAGTTTTGTCTAAAATGATGCAATATACCTTTTTTAAAACTAATATAGGCCGTGTCAAAATTACTAATCATTTTCCAAAGATCGCTATCCTTAAAAAATATCTGAAGTGGATAAAATAGTGCACATTTAACGCAGAATTCAATCAGATATTCGTGCTTATCTCACAAAAAATACTTCTTTTCTAAAATTTGAGTACAATTATCCAACAAATAAATTATCGTAAAAAAATTAAATCAAAAAGTACTTTCTCAGGCCTCTTCTTCTTAAGGAAGCAAAATTTTACTAAGATAAGTCGATTTAAAATTAATTATTTGTGTCCAAGAAAGCTATAGCCTTAAGGTATGGTCCATTATTTATTGAACACCCTGTATATGGAAGTTTATATTCTTTGAAAAACAAAACTTTCTCTCAATACAAGGAATTATGCAAAAGACTTGTACTTTTTCTGTAGAATTTGGTTAGCTTTAAAAATATATATACCAATTTTAAATTTATTGCTCCGATGCATTTCAGATGTTTTCCATTTTGATTTTGTGTTTATATGTTAAATAATAATTTATGTTTTTATTCTTATTTTTACATAATATTTTCAGATACAAAATGACATTATTAAGAGAAGAGCAATAGTAGCCAATTTAGTCGGCGCAGTTGAAAAATCTAAAAATGAAGCTGAAGAACAACAAATGAAGGCAGCTATTGCGGAAAGAGATGCAATGTAAGGATATACTAGGGGCTAGGGGTCCATGTAAATAATTGGGGTTTGTTATACAGGGTGATCCAGTCATAATGTCGTTAATTTTAAAAGAAGATAGGGATAATGAGGGAAATAGGGAATAATACGACTACACAACTTAAAAAAAAATTAAAAATTTTTTCAGACCGCTGAGGTTCAATTCGGTGTCGACCTGACGCGACGTTGCCAAATTTAAATATTTTCCTATAGTACCTACATATTGTAATATGTAATTAATGCGTCTGTTATTCGGTATCTTACCTACTGATCATGAGTAATGGATTTCATTCTGATTCATAATCAATCATAATACCGTAAAAAACCAATAATTTTTAAAGGCACCTCAAAAAATATACAAAATGTACCTATACATTTTAAATTGCAAACAAGTTTGCCATTAGAAATAAAAAATCTTCCACTTTAGTACCGAACATGCTGTTATAATATACAGGGTTAACTATGACTAAGTACATATATTTTAAGAGGGGATAGAGAAAAAAATTAAAAATTAATGGAATAACCCTCCAAAAAAATTCCAAACTTCCAAGCGAAAAAAATTTTTTATTCGAAATTATATTAAATTATTTAACGCCACCTATGCAACTTGTTGTTACTTGTAAAATTTCCAGTCATGTCATAGTTTAATTCCTGTGTTTACCATGTGTTTACGTTGTAGTTTTGTGTTCTTCTTCAGTTTTTAGTGCCTTTTTTAATTTTTAAACGTAAACTTATTAAATAAAGAAATTTATATGCGCCGGTTTGGTTTTCTAGGTTATGGGACAAGACTGCCGCGGGTACATTAAAAGTTTTCTATTATTTATTTCTTTCGTTCAATTTTGTTATAATAAATAGGTATTTTATCTAGCTGTGCCAACGGGAAGTGTATTTTATCGGTAGTGAGTGGTTATAATGAATGAAAATGTTGTAGTTTTGCCAGTTTGTAACGAAATAATGAAAAACGAATGCAAAATAGCTAATTGGACTATCTGTTACTTACCTATTTATCAGGTATATTAATGTTAAATTTTGTCGTTGCTGCATTTAGAAATGCTACAGAAAAACGACCGCATGGTAGTAGATATTTTTGATAGATGTAAGCTTTGTCTATTGATCTTAGCTATCTCAGTCGATGCTTATCATAGGCGCCGACTTTCCGTAGGAAAAGAGAGTTTTGCCCATTTTTTAAATATCGAGCTAAAATTGTGGAATAATTTTTTTTATTGCCTTTTAGGCCTTTCTGAGCACGTGGTTATATATTTTGTACTTAGTCATAGTTAACCCTATATATCCAATCCTGAGTGGCAACGCTGCTGGAATTCTATATAGTATCAATACTAGTACGCGTCTTCAGATAATTTGTAGAGTACCAGGAGCATCGTGTTACCGATTGTTATGGGGTGATTTGTTTGTCGAGTAAAAATTTTGTTTCTCGATTTTCTGCCTTTATTAGGTTTTCCGAATACGTGGTTAAAATTAATGACATTATCAATTATTTATTCAAAACTTAAGGGAGTTACAGGTCTTACAACTGTTACTACTTTCCGTTTTGCCAACTTACGTGATAAAATATCGTTATTAGAGTACTGTACCTATTCATAACAATAAATAGTTAACTACACTTTTGGTTTGCAGGTTTATTGTTATAATTTGTGTGTTTATTCTTTTAATAACCCTAATTATTTCAAGACCTGTCAATGTTACGGATAGTTTACTGGCATAATGTTTTGTCAAAAACTGATTGGAAATTAAAAAACTATTTTGAAATTATAGAAATGTCAGTGGCGTACTTTTTTTTCTTAGATAAATATACACTGTCCACCCAGCAATTAACGCCGCAATAGTTCATGCTGGAAAAAGATGACCACCCAAATATTGTCAATTAATATTTTTCTATATTTAAGTTATGGATAAAAAGAGAAAAAAATATGAAATCGTAACATCATGTACCGCCGAGCTTTGAAAAAAAAAATTGTTACATAATAAACCCCAATTATTTTCGACGATAGAATATGTCGATGAAGTTTAGCCAAACTTATCGTTAACACCTTGTATATTATGTAAGACTATAAAGAGTTTACTGAAGTATAGGAAATTAGTATAATTACTCTGTACAAATTATACAGCTGTACAAAAAGATAAGATAACCCTATTTTATTATAAGCAGCTTACGTCCACAGCTGTACAAAGAGAAATTATTTGGTTTGTTCAAGCAAAAAATCTAGACGGATTTCAAACTGTTAAAAACGTTTGTCCAACTACTTCTTGCGTGATGTTTACTGAAAACAAATTCATAACTTTACTGGTCGAATATTTTTGACAGTTTGAAACCATTCTGAATTCCTTGCTTGAACAGACCGATTAAGTAACAGGATTTGTGCAATAATGTTGTTACAAGAAAGCTTATAAAAACTGCATTGTATTTGCCGACATAGTCCCATGCTTTTTGGTGTAAATTTAACAGAAGTTAGTCCTCCCTATCATCGGCGTCAAATCTGTCGAAAAAAAATATATCTCTGAATTACTATAACCTGGAATAACCAAATTTGGTACATTTACAGTTATTTGGGTACCGTTTATTATTACGGTACGATTACTGTATAACATCTAATTTCAAAATTTGCCATTATTAGAAAATGAGAAATTATGTTGTCTTATTAAATAGCATACAATAATATAATGGAGACATTTTTACTGTAGATATTTTATTTCATCGTTATTTTGGAAATGCAAAGTATTAACAATTTTTCTCACGTCGCACTATTCTGACGAGGTACATTTTACATTTGGGTACACTAGCGTCGTGGGTTATTTATGCGGCTTTTTCTTAACATAAGTTCACCAACAACAAAATGGTATAGGAGCTTCTTCACAAAAAATTGGGAAATTTAAAAAAACGGGTATAAAATTTCAAAATTTCGTCTTTTTATGCGAAGAGTACGTTTTATGCTCTGTGCTCCCGGCCCCCACCCACTAAGTAGTTATCGGTAACTGATTTTTTAGTAAAATACTTTATTTAATCGAAACTTTTTAGCTTGTCTTTACATTTTTAGTGAAGACGCTAAAGTTAAGGCCAGAGCCGAATACGATGAAAAAATGAAAAACGAGCGATTAGAAGACAGAAAACACTATCTGAATTGGAAAGAGGCTGAACAAAAGAAGGAAGCAGAGATTAGAAAATGGGAAATGTTGAACAAATATAAAGTTGACGAAGTCACAAGAAAATACGAGGATGACAAGAAAAAGGAACAGTGGAGAAATATTTTACGATACAGACGAGAACTTTTGGATCAAATGGTGGGTAGCAATAAATTCAACTTTAACATGAACAGTATTAGCACAGAATATATAGCTATATTTTCTGTGGTATTAGCATAGAAACTGAAGATATTTATATTGCAAATCTTTATTTAATGAACTGTTTAGTGTTTATTTCTTAATTCAATCTATTATTGTCAGGAAAAACATAGGTACGGTTGTAAATGCAAACTGTTGATTTATAGTTATTAATTATATTACAGCCGAGTGTTACATTTTTTCGAGGGGATTAATGGCTGGTTAATTTCCCGAATGTAACTCAACGTTTTATCCACGACCACGGCCAAAACCGGTCAATTAGGAGAGCGAAAGCTGTGCGAGAGCAAGTGAAAAATTATGGTTATGAAAAATTATGGTTATGAAAAACGTCATATTTGATAAATTTATTTTTATCAAGAATATTGATTACGTCATACGAACAAATGAATAATTCTTTATATTCTCATCAAAATATTTATGAGAATAATAAAATTATATACTACACTAGATATTTGAACTATATATTGCACTAAATTGCAAATCATTATTGTTTTTGACGCGACCAAATATCTAAAATTACGTTGACAATAAAAACAACTAAGTAGATAACGTCAGTGACGTAAGTTGTCTGAATTCTTCCGCGACTATACTAGAAGGTTTTGGAATCGTTTCTATGACATGCGTTTGTTTATTTGTCAACAAGAGTGAAAAAAATTGCTAAATCCAGCAAGAAACCCAAGAAGCAACATTACGTCTGTTACCAGCGAAAAGCAAAAGTGTGTACGGGAAGGAATCGGTGGAATTCGATAACTGACGAAAAAAGGGGCATAGGAGAGCAGAAAAGGTACTACTATCCCACTTTTTCAATGTGGAGAAACGGTTTGCTGCCTCTTTGATGTGGACAAAATATTCCATGTTAAAATCAATGTTGAGGATGAGGAATATTCTCAAGTTAAGACAGAAAATACACTATTTTAATATTTCAATTTATACATTGAGCGTTTCTCTCTGAACTCTGTACAGGTTGCAACGATTATGGGAGTCGCAGGTGTCTGTCGATGCAATGAATTAACCTCTTTGGATATCAGCCATGTCTGAGACAAAGCAACAGTTACCTATACGATCATGGAAGAAGTTTTTGCAATCAAATGTGTCGAAAATATATCAATCTGCGACCTAAAAATGCCGGTTGGAGATTTTTCTTGCGATATGTGGTTGAATAATGTACCTACTGCACAACATGTAGGCATCAACACAATATCGAAAACGTTTTCAACAGTGGATGCATCTCTTGGGCCTCCTGATCCAGAAAGTTTTTCCGGGCATGGAATGAGGCGTTCTTCGGTAACATTACTGTTGGGGGTGATATTACCACTGTAAAGCGTCATGGTGGTTGGAAATCGAGTACGGTAGCGCAAAGTTATATTGAAGATTCATTGTTCAGTAAGATGACAATTGCTGAAAAAATCCAGGTCCTACCTGGAGTGAGCTTAAATAATCCCGGTCAAAATGACAAGATTGTTTTTGAGATAAATGTTAATATTAATAATAATAATACTAAATAAAATGCTATAAAATCCAAGTGTAGTATTATGAATTCTAATCCACTAGTGTGTTAAAAGGCCTTTAATCCATGGGAAAACGTACGTATTAATCCTTCTTAATATAGTGGTCGTGGATAAACGTAGTAATATTGTCATGGGCGCCTGCAGGGAGGCTATGAGGAGCAGTGCCCCTAATATTTTGCATTTTTGCCATTTTTACAGATTTTTCTTTATATTATAGTGGGTGATTTTTCACCTATACAGGGTGTCTGTGAAAGGTTGGGAAATTTCGGAGCTTGAGATACTTGTGACTAAAATAAGTCGATTGAGCCAAATAAGCCTTATCCGAATGTTGTTGAATTATATTTTGAAATATCGCAATAACTTTGAAACCTGACGGAGTATTAAAAAAGAAATTGGCACAATCATGTTTTTTGGCACGGAAAATAAGAATTTTTAACTAATTTTGGCTTTACT
Source organism: Monochamus alternatus (assembly GCA_037114965.1). Taxonomy (NCBI): domain Eukaryota; kingdom Metazoa; phylum Arthropoda; class Insecta; order Coleoptera; family Cerambycidae; genus Monochamus; species Monochamus alternatus. The sequence goes on along the minus strand of CM073433.1, from coordinate 35,915,994 downwards.
TATACAGGGCATCAGTTATGCACTGTTCCTTTGATAAAAATGGGATTTTTTTTGTATTTAGAAATACGGACATCATGTATTGAAAATAGGAAAAAACGTACTTTGTTTTATAAAAAAAATACTCTTGTTCGATTTAGATATCTCATTTGGTTATCGAGATATTGGCATATACAAATTTCAATGCATTTCGTTTTTTAGCAACTTGTAATCCTTAAATTAAATTAATGCGTCTTGACGCCTAGTGTGAAGCAATTTATTTACAGTTTTTTAAATAGCAATTTAAAGGGAAAGTAAACAGTGATCGTATCATTTGAATACCTATTATTTTTTATTTCCTGGCTATGATGGAAACTCGTAAACTGTTTTAAAAATTATGACGGATTAATCAAGTGGTTTTGAAAAATATCTGCACATACCGTTACTATGGTTTCCATTGTTATGATATACAATTAAAGTGTCAAGTTGACAACTGATGCAATATTTTTGAAGTACTTAATTATGGAGTACACATTTATAGAATATTGTGATGTGCACTTAATCTATGGGGAAGCCCGCATTTCAGCGCGTTCATCGGCAGTTTAATATCATTTAAGGTAGTTTTATGCCAAATATGGGTCTACATGGTGGAGTTCACAGAACTGTTCGTTCAACTGAAGTTGAAGAAGCTGTTCTAGATTATGGCGATGAAGATCCTACAGTTAGTTTTAGAAATGCAGCGCAACAGTTTCAGATAGATGATTATCCTGCAAGAATACAATTTTGCACATGGCTGTTGGAAAAAGTTAACCAAGATCACGATTTTACCACCTCCATACTATTTTCTGACGAAGCAGGTTTCCGTAGAGACGGACCAATCACCTTGCATAATTTACACATGTATGCAGACGAAAACCCTCATGGTATAAGGCAAACCTGCCATCAAGTGCAGTTTCAAATAAATTTATGGGCAGGCATAATTGATCATTATTTAATAGGACCTGTCGAACTACCACCTAGACTAAATGGACAAAGATATTTACAGTTTCTCCAAGACTAACTACCTACCTTATTAGATGATCTTTCCCTACAAATACGCTTTAATATGTGGTTTATGCACGATGGTGCCCCTCCTCATTTTAGTTTAAGAATTAGGGAGCACTTAAATAGATCTAGATCACCATCACCAGATTTAAATCCTTTGGATTTCTACTTCTGGGGTGACTTGAAAATACGTGTTTACGCAACTCCCGTGGCAAGCGAAAATGAACTGCGGCGAAGGATTTTCCACCATAGCCAGGAAATAAAAAATAATATTCAGATGAATTGGAGAGTACAACCATCATTAATTAGACGTGCTCGTGTGTATTAGGCAAGGCGGTGCTCATTATGAACAATTTTTATAATAGAAAATTATTAATTTTTAATCATAAATCGATATTTCTTAGTTTCCAATTTTTTCTGTTTTGTTCGTATTTTCTTCTTAAATGCTTTCTGTTCTCTTTTCCCTTTAAACTGCTATTTAAAAAACTGTAAATAATTTGATTCACACAAGCCGTCAAGACGCATTAATTTCATTTAAGGATTAAAAGTTGCTAAAAAACGAAATCGAACAACAGTAATTTTTTTATGAAACAAAGCACGTTTTTTCCTATTTTCAATACATAATGTCCGTATTTGTAAATACAAAAAAAATAACTGATGCCCTGTATAAGCAACGCCAAAATTAGTCAAAAATTCTTATTTGCCGTGCCAAAAAACATAATAGTGCTATTTTTTTTATACTCCGACAGATTTCAAAGTTACTGAGATATTTCAAAATAAAATTCTAGTATTGAACGCCCTGCATTTTTGAAACCAGCAACATTCGGATGAGGCATATTTGGCTCAATCGACTTATTTTGGTCACAAGTATCCGAAATATTTCGCAAGCTCCGAAATTTCCCAACCTTTCACAGACGCCCTGTACATATAAATTTGGGAAATTATAGCTGGCGACAAATAATGACGAATAATGAAAAAAATAATAATAATAAAATGTAAAATAGTTTTCAACCTTTTGACTAGTAGCCATTGTAGGGTGAACACGACGAGGAAAGAGCAAGACAGCAGGAATTTGAATGTTTATCATCAACTGGTGATGACCAAGATGCCATATTTTTCGAATATGCTAACGAAATATTGGAGGATGCAAAGAAACGGGGTAGATCGACGTACCCTATAGAAAAAGCAGTTTTGGTAAGGTCTACTCAATGGCAAATACCATTGTTTTAACAGTTTAAATTTTTAGGAATATAAGAAAATAAATAACCTATTAGATAAAAATTTAGATTGCACAAACGGTGATGATACAAAGAAAAATTTGTCAATGGAAGGAATAAAGAAAAATATGAAAGGTAGACCATGTAGGTGTAACATTCGCAAAAAATAAATATTATAAATTTTTGTGATATCGGCATCTTTGATTGTTTTATTTTGAAATAAAAATATTAAATATAAAATAAAAATCACCTCAATTACTTTAGTATATTAAACTGGGACTAGTCTGATAATTAATTAAAATAAAAATTTACTATATTGGCTTACAAACCTGTTAACCAGTGACGGAGATGCTGCGTGGCACTGTCACTAAGAAACTCCAGAATTTTGACGATGAGTACGGGAATTTGATTTCTAGTGCTGATTCTGAAACAAATATACAGACATTGTTCTGAAATTAAATACAGTCTTGCCATCACACGAGAAAAAAAGTTATTATCTTAGAAGTTATGAGTTTCTGATGAGTAAGCATATTGTATTTAAAAATTTATTTTGAATAAAAATTCCGATATTTTTTTTTGTTTTAATCTAGTACTAATAATTTTAAATTTATTAATATGGTTAGCCCAAGTTTTATCAATCTAAGTCGAACATCATCAGAGATGATTGATAGATGTGGCATTTTTTATCAATATCAATATCATCACCTTTATATCTAGAAAACTAGTGACTTATTAGATCATTTGTTAATTAAGGTATTTTTGATGAAAACTAAGCTAAAGAACAACGATCTGATGTTATTATATGAATTTAGAAAACACCCTGTATATTTGAAAAAATAAAATTTCAGAAAACAACTACTTTGCCCCGATCGACATTGAATTACGCCAGAGACACCTATCGCAAGCAGCCACGGTTAGTCGTCAGCAACGCCACCAAACATATACCGGTTTCGACTGTTTGCAATAGGTACTAAGAGTACAGTAGGTCACTTTCTGTTGTGACTGTAGTAAGTGAATCCTAACCTAATTTGTTTTCATTTCACAATATCATTCATAATTTACAGAATAAATAAATTAGGTCTGCAGTAGCAACGTGATTATACAGTACACCTTATTCGATACACTTGAGCAGTACTGGTTGCATAAACTTGCAGTTTGCAGGTTTAATCATCTACCTGATTATTAACAATCGAATCGGGAGAATCGGATTATGAAATTTGCCGATTATACCGATCAGTAGTTATCAATATTCATGACGGTCTATAAGCAATAGATTCGTTTAGTGTGACGTCACATTTTTCGGCAACCCTCAACAAATTGTCATAATAGAACATATACGGACGAAATCTGACCCTTATGTGCTATTTATATAGATGATATAGCATTAGTTTATTGTTGAGGATGTAAAAGCATTTAGAAACAACCAATACTTGCTCCATAAAATAGATAGATCCCTTAATGTGTTATTTATGTGTCATCACTATCATCATTGTGTATTTTCTCTTTTTATCTTGTTTAATCTTAGCTTATAGAGTATACTCGCGTCAAGAATTCACGGCTGACGTTACACATTTGTTTTTATTGTCAACGTAATTTTTGATATTTGGTCGCTTTAAAAACAATCATTTTTTGAAATTTAGTGCAATATATAATGCAAACTTTTAGTATAGTATATAGTTTTATTACTATCAGTTGCAGTTTCTTAAATATTTTGATGAAAATATAATAAATTATTCATTCGTACGTATGACGTAAGTCGTCTGAATTCTTGTCACGAGTATATATATAACATGCCTACTCTATGTCAGAGTGCGCACCCAAACATCAAAGAAACTAAACCGACATGGCGACATGGCAATCAGTCCGGAAATTGCTCTACCAAGGTTACAATAAAATAATTAAATGTCTATCTTCTCTTAAAAGGTTGCATTTCTGCATTTACCTTGTATGGACGACAAATTATTTTCGAAATTATTGTCAAAGCAATACTACGACAGCTATCATTCAACTATTCTTAAAGTACACTGCGATTAGATATGCAGTTTCAACAGCGTGTCCAAAATATTTAAATGCCGATTTTCTCACAAACGGTTGGCTTTTTCGACTTCAAATAAAAATATCAAATTTTTAGACAAGTTATCAGTCTGCCATCAAAATGTCAATGAAATGAAAGACAAAAGTTATGGCCACAACGTTATGACCCAACACGTGCTTCTTTTATCCTTTAGGACGTTGCAATTTTAAAAATATTATATTTGGACCTGCAGTATTAAAAAAGTTATAGCCAAAAAACAACAAAAATAACTTTTGAAGTTACCTAGCTCCGTTAATATTTTCCAAAAAGTGTTACATGAACTTGGCACATATAAATCACCTTCTAAATTTTCTGCGTGGAATTTCCGGACACCCTGTACTTATATAACATTCCAGAATAATATCGATATAAATTTCCAATATTGCCAGAATATCGAGATATTTAAGGGCATATCAAAGAAGACATTTTTTGGTTGAAAATCGATCTATATAGTAAAAAATTGAGAAATTCTTTATGGTAGTGTGTACTATGGGGTTGCCTATTATTTGGCGTATGTGACGTCACGACTAAAAAGCTTCTAAACGTACAATCTATTGCAATAATAATGAAATAATGGTACACTTTAAAATAAATTCTGCGATTTGTTTTGAACTGCTAACGTATTCGCATTAGTTTTTGGGTAATTATTTACATTAGCGTAAAACTCTCCAATCTTAACAAAAAAATTCCAACCCTCCTATTTTCGAGGGTGCTGATCACATATCTGAAATAAGATTTCGGCGCTCCCATGTAGTTTTTGAAAAAAAAATTATAAAAATTATAACCTCTATTTGTACATACACTAGGTACATTAGGTTGAAATTGCAATGTACATCTCTGCCCCCTCTGCCTTCTTCATTTCATGACGTCACACTATTATATATAGGAGTTATTTTGCAATTTTAACCTAATGTAATGTATACATAGAGGTTACAACTTTAAAAATTTTGTGCCGGAATCTGATTTCAGATTCGTGATCAGCATCCTCGAAAATAGGGGGGTAGAAATTTTTTTATTAAGATTGGAGAGTTTTACGCTAATGTAAATAATTACCATCAGTTCTTGTAGTTGTTTCCACTCACTAATACAAAAATACAGATTTAGTGAAATTTTTATTCAAAACGTTATTTTGAGTGTTGAGGGTATTATTTATTACAATAGATTCCTTGCACTTACGAAAACATGTTTTTTTTAATTTCACATATTTCAAAAAATAATCTCAAGAATAATTATACTCTGTGCTTACATAGACAATTTACATTATATTCGATATACAATACAAGGCTGTAAAAAAAGCAAGTGGAAATAATATTAAAATCTTTTGATTTTATGATTTAGGATATTATACCTATTCAAGTTTTGATTCATTGAAAACAGATGATTTCGAACTAATGGGAATTATATACCTCGAGAAGATTACTAACATGGCCGGCTTTGTAATTATTTTGCTTTGTAGTGACTGGTTGTGTGATGTTTAAAAAAAGGTTGTAAACAAATATAATATTGTTTTTATTACACTCCTAATATTCTGCATATTTAAATAATTACACGCATTTAGGATGAAGGAGCTGTAATAAGAACTAAGCATTTAATAACACTTTTTTCTTCAATTTGCATTGATTTTTATGAGCCGTCAAAATGGCTCAAGGAGCAATTCCAAGTCCGGAATTACTTTATGTTAAAATGGAAATTGATAGCCTGAAGCCTGTAAAAACAGAAACTGCCCACAAAATGAAACAAGAGGGTGATGTAACAAGCAAAATTAATTTTTTAAAAAGGGAGCTTAAGGTTGAACCAGGAAACAGCTGCCAAAATTCGTCGCCTATAGAATCTGAAAAGAAATTTAGTAGAAATTATGAAACTAATAGTGTAATTGATGAACCAAAACCAATCTCTAATGAAATGTGTGAAATTGAAAAGTTACTAGTTAAGGAAGAAGTAGAGAATGACGATTATGATGAAAACTTCGAATTATCTCAATCGGATATTGAAAAAGAGTTTGAGGCATTTAACAATGAAGATGAAAGGACTAATAGTGGGAAGACAACTTTAGAAAACAATACCACTGCTTATAAATGTCAAATGTGCGATCAAATTTTCATAAAATTCCCTGAATATAAAGCCCATAAGAAGTTGCATTTTATAGAAAAACGCAGGTACGCTCTGCTTACTGAAAGAAAAATAGGTCACTTTGCAGTTTGAGTAGTAAAAGTACCTGCGTGTTCTAGATGACCAGTGGGTGTCATTCAACTACATTTTTTCTTGTGCAAATGCTTCAAAATGTTAATAAAAAATTATTTAAATCTCGTCACCCTTGCCCTATAAACACTTGCACAAGAAAAAATGTAGCGGAATGACACCCACTGAGTATGTAGAACACGTGAATACTTTTAGTTTCTTTGAAGGCAAACTGCAAAATTACCGAAAAATATTTTCCTATTTCTAACTAATGAATACTCATTCAAAATCCAAATATTTAGCTAAAAATTAAAAATACAGTATTTTTATGTTTTAGATGTCCAAAATGTAATATAGTATGCCAAAGTATTGGTAAACTACAGGACCATCTGAATAAACATTTGGGTTTGAAGCCTTTTAGCTGTGATGAATGTGGTAAATCATTTATTTCAAAGCATCATGTAAAATTACATAAAAGATGCCACAATAAAGAAAAATCATATAAATGTACAAAATGTGATAAAGCATTTAGAAACAGAGGTTCCCTAAGAAGTCACCAGCTTGTGCATCAAGAAAAAATTAAAGAATTTGTTTGTAAGGTGAGATAAGAAAGTCAATTTTATTTAAAAAATAAGAGAACTAATAAATGATAACAAAAATTTATGTAGTTGACACACAATAATAGTGTAGTCTAATTGCTGTTATTCCCAAAACCCCTTGTACACTGCAATTATTTGCTTACATTTTTTTGCATTAAGTAGTAGGTATAAACTGAAAAGTGTAGAAAGGCCATCAAAGTCAGAATTTCCAAGTCATAGAATTAAAATTTCCATTTATACATCAGAAATATCGGGACACTTAATAGTAAGGCAAATGATATTATTTATTTATTGTGAAATAAGACAGACTTAGGATTGACATAGTATCTAAAATTAGAAACATTTTGCCTTTTGTTTTGCACATAAACTGAATAAAAAACATTTTTTAAATAAATAAATTTCATTATGTTGTACCTGTCGCGTATTTATGTCGAAGAAAAAACTTTACAGGGCAATTGTTGGCCAGACAAAACTGCAAAAAGCCAAACATGCCTGGCTAAAGTGAAACACCCGGGAACCCTACATAATTACCATTCATACCATGTGAGAGAAAACAAGTTTAAAATTTTGGGTATTATAAAAGTTAAAGTTGATCTACAGATAAGTAAGTCAATTTTTTATTGACTTCTCCTAAAGAAATCAGGTTATAGTGTACTTTAAAAATCACATACCTACCTACAACTTTGTTTTAGATTTTTGTTTTTTTTTTTAAATAACATGACCTTATTGATTTATGAAACATATAAAAATATGGTTTATGAATGAAAACAAATAGCTATTTATGATATACGTGTTAAAAGTAAAATTTTATTTTGTGAGTGAAGATGATTAAAGAACGTAGCGAGTTTTTTAACTTTACGAACAAAATAAAATCACTTTTAACACGTATATCATACAAAATTTTTTCTACAAAACAATCGGAAGAACTTTAAACTCAATAAAAATAAGAAATAAAAAAATACCACACATATCGCAATGTAGCAACCAGTGCTTTTGATTTACTTTTAACACGCGTGTTAAAAGTAACCTACTTTTAACACGCGTGTCAAAAAATGACATTTTTAACATCAAAAATGACAATTAAAAAGCCCACTTTTAACAATTTTGTAGAAAAACATATTTCTGTTCACTATCACTTAAATCTAAAATTTTTGTCAAATCCGTGGCAACATTTGTTAATTTCTATTGCGCTCCGCCTTGCTCATTGTCAACATGTAAATGGTAGTAGACAATTTGATCATTTAATTTGATTTTGTTTTAATTTGTTTGTAACTTTTAACGAATAATAGGAAATAGTTTTTTATCTGAAAATTCTTGTTATGCAATATACCTGGAAGCGCTCATCATTTTGTATGCACAATAAAGTGCTCTTTCAAATGGCGCTATCAAGAATTGGGGTTGCAATTTAAAAAAAGAGGATGTGATGTCATACCTGCGACAATAATGTCGTAAAAACGTATTTTGTTGGTCAGAATTTGTGCATTTAAAAATAAAAGTTGACGTCTCTGAGTAATTGAATTTGTTCCAACCTTTTTATGTCCTCAGTATAATATTTATATTTTTTCAACAGTCAGATTTTATTGACTTAAAAATCAGAATATATGAATTTTTTAATCCAAAAACATGTTCATATTTAGTGGCCATTCTATACTTTCGAAGAAATGTAATTATTCTTATCTAAAACTTTTTAAGATATGTAGTGAAGATTGCCAAAATCTTCCAGACTTTAGAAAACACATGGAGGGACATGGTAAAAAATCTGAGATCAAATGTGGACTTTGTAACAAAACATTTAATAGCGATCGAGGATTGGAATACCATATTAGTTTTCACAAAGAATTGAAATTTCCTTGTGAGTACTGTGGAAGAATATATCCGTCAATGTACAGAATAAAACGACATATAAAAAGGGCCCATATTCCTAATGAGTGTGAAGAATGTAAAGAGGTGATTTTATATTTCTTCATTATAATACTGAATAGATCACAAGTTTGTAACAGTTTTATAGTTAAAGTTTTAACATAACCTCACCTGAATTTCCAAGTAGATGTTCACTATTGTTTAAAAACTAATCCACTGTTAAAAATTCATGTTATTATCACATCACTTTCCTTTAGGTTTTTTATGATCGAGCACTGTTCACAAAACACAGAAAACAACACAATGAAGGTAAACCTGTAGAATGCCAGTATTGCCAGAAAAAGTTTGACAAAGCAAAAAATTTAAGTGAACACATTAGGTTGCAACACAAACAGGATGGAACTAAAAAGAAGTGTCACATTTGTGAAAAGGAATTCATTAACACAGCTCTCTTGAAGAATCATGTTAAAACTCATGACAAGTGCTTTAAATGTCCTCATTGTGATAAAGTATTTGCCTCCAGGTAAGACTAATATTAATCAGCTATAACAAATTATATGTAATTTCAGAATATACCTACTTATTTTGTGTCAATTTTAAAAAAAGTTCTCATTTTTATAAGCCTTTTTAATTATGGCATATCTTTCTTACATACTTTTTTCTGCATGTTTTTATTTATTCAGTAAAATTTGAATACAGTAAGTATACAGGGTGTCTTCCAAGTTATTAGAATAATTTTAGGAGGTGACAGAATACTTAATTGTGAGTCGATTGAAACAAATATACTATATACCAAGTGTTACAATATTTGTGATAATAAATTTTTTAATATTCTTTAATTTAACCGTGCTTTTCTACAATTATCGAAGTGTAGAAGAAAAACAAATCTTTTTATAACAAATATTTCTATACTTTTTTTATTAGGAAGGAATGGATTATTTAAATTATTTAACCAATAAAATCCAAAATGGCTTTGTCACTTACCTAGAACTTCATAAACATGGTGAAGAGTCAAATTTAAAAGTGGATTTTATTTAAACCGTTGTGTGTAGGTTTATTCAGATATTATTAAAAGCTTACCTAAGCAATGCTCTTTCAGTTCTTGGGAAAAGTTTCTTGAATAAGATTCTAAAAATTAATCTTAACACGTTTAAGTACGCAGGGAGCGCATTTGAACAGGGGCAGTATGTAATAAAAAAAATGGTTTAAGAAATGGAGACATTTGCTAACACGTAACCTTTAGAAAATATTGAAGTTATTAAAATACCGGAGGATTAAAAGAGCTAAATATTTATTTCAATTGTTGAAATCTTAAAAGCTAATTTAAAGTTACAGCATAAAAAGGAAAAGTAATGTTTCTATTAAACAGCTTGGCATGTCATGAGAAAATAATTGTTCATAGTTTCCAGAGCAACCGTAAATGTACATCAACTGTCAAACTATACGTTCGAATCTCAGTTAAAGTGTAAAATAAAATGCAAATATCTTCATTCCTTAAACCATTTTTATTACATATTGAACGGCTGTCCTGTTTTGGCGAATGAGCTACCTGCATATTTAAACATATTAAGATTAATTTCCCTATTTTTTAGAATGTTTATCAAGAAACTTTTCCTAAGAATTGAAAGAGCTTTGCTTAGGTAAGTTTTTAATAATATCTGAATAAACCTCCACACAAAAAGGTTTAAGTAAAATCCACGTTTAAATTTGACTCTTTGCTTTTACAAAGTAAGTATACCATGTTTATGAAGTAACGAAGCCACTTTGGATTTTATTGGTTAAATCATTTGAATAATCCATTAATTCCTAATAAAAAATGCCTAAAATTATTCTAACGACTTGCAAGGCACCCTTAGGTACATATAACTTTTCATAGCTTATATACTAGAAATAGTGCTGCGCGGAATTTAACAGGATCGTACTTAGTTTACAAATGAATATTTTATGTTCGCAAAAAATATGTTGCAACATTACCTACAGTACTCTTCTTATCAAATAGTAAGGTTATGTTGAGGATAAAATACCTATATAAATTAAGATAACGCATAATAATTACTACACTTACCCAACAAACCTTATTGTTGAGACAAGGTTTCTGTGGCATATTCGAAATGATTAAAACAGATAACGTGTTTTTCTTAGTTTTCTGTAGTGAAACAGTGACGTTTATTGCTAACTTGTGTAGAGAAAGGATCGTTAAACGTCTACTGTGGACAGTAGCTTAGAAACCAGTAGGTGGCTGTCACTACCAGTGTCACTTTTTAATGCACCAATTAAAAAATTGGCTACTGAAAGCTCACAAGCATGTATAGCTTCATCTGTAATGAAATAAACAAAATTGTCTGCAATGTCTTTGTGTATTAATGCTAGTACATTGTTGTAAACCCTTGCGACATATGTTAGTGTTAACGTTCTTTATGAAGGATTTTTCAGTCCATATATTTTTCTAGAAACGTACGTAACTTGAGGTTCTCTAGTTTGTTTAATGCAATATTGCTTGTAAGAAAGAGGTTCATAGGAAAATACAGTCATCAGAGCTGGACAAGGCATGGCTCTTCAAATGTCTTGCCTCTTTAGTTTTGTCAGAAGAATTTATAATGCGTTCACACACAGTACAAAACAGGTAATTTCCTGTAATACGTATGCTCCTATAGCCTTCGGAATCACTGTTAAACGACATTTAAAATAATTTCCGTTTATTTTTTCTTTCTCTTGGCATGTTACTTCAGTTCATTCACTTCTCCCTTCAAGTGGTAGTTGTTAATGTAAACTATGTTACTATTTAAATAGTTATTTAAATAAGCGAGGCGAATACAACTTACAGACTGCAGACCTAAAACAGAAACATACCGACCTGATGCCGACTATTATAGCGTTCTGTAGATAACTAAAACTAAAAGCACATTTCGAAATGCGAGTCTGCTGTGAAGGCCCCCGCGTTTGATCCTGTTAGACTCTGCGCTGGTACTAACTCCATGACATTGTTATATGGGGTGTTTATTAAGTTTATGTTGCAACTTTGAGGTTTTTTTCTTTAATATTTTTAAATAAGCAAAAATCTAAGCAATAGTATAGGTGTTTCATGCAAGATGTTGTAATTAAAAACCACATTAATGCAAATATCTCTTAAAACATAGATTGATGAAATTTGGAATATATATTTTTTTAATCAAATTTTGATAGTGAAATTATTCATGAAATCGATCAAAGAATTGCTTCTTTTCATTCAAGAAAAGTAATTCTTTATACAAATTTATACTGGTCAAAATATTTGTATTATTTACCATAATTAAACTTAGATATTGATATACTGATATACAGTGTTATAAAACTAAAATGTAGTTTGTAATTAGAACTTAACGAAAAATTTTTAACTCTAAATTTAGATGGCAAATATTTACCTGCACACAGTTATAACAATTTTTCATTCTCTATAAAAGTTTTTTAGTGTTAGATTAGTAGTACAGTCTTTGATTTTTTAGTTCTATAACTGAATGTTATTTCCTTTATCATTTAATTTCTCTTATTTGTTATTGGTTAAATTATACTTTTGGCAAAAAAAAAAAAAACAACAAAAATGGTATGAGTTCATAAATATTATTTAATTGAAAAATAAAACTATTGCGAACATTTCACTATAATAGACGAGACACAAAACTGTCACAAAGAATTTGAAATAGATTACAACTGCATGTAAATTTTGGTTTGAATAATAGGTATTTTACTTTACTTCCAATATTTATTATTTAAACATGATATTAAATTTGAAATTTGTTGTTGCATTAAAAAACAAACTGTTTTGTATAAAAATGAAAAATTAAATCACTTCCTTCTTCGACTATTTTTATATTTTCTTAACATATTGTATATCAAAATCAAAATTTATCTGTGGTAATGATTATGACATGCAAAATTTTGTAAAAAAAATATCTCCTGCAAACAAAAGTTTTTCCTTTTCAAGTAGTAATCCATGGGTACACTGGATATTCTATCTATTTAAATATTCATCTCTTATTATCTCTCGTTCGGTCATTACCAATTTAGTGACATTTTCTCATTATGTGTATAGTGTAATTGACGATCAGGGTCAAGTTGATGTAATTTTTAATGACTTTTCCAAGGTTTTTGACCGAATCGATCACGGACTAACCTTATGCAAATTAAAAAAATATGGATTCAGTGATTCTCTGTTAACGTTTTTTACATCATATTTCTGTAACCGATCGCAGTTCGTGTCATACAATGGTTTTGACTCTAGGTATTTTTATTCTCCGTCTGGAGTCCCACAGGGATCGAATTTAGGGCCATTGCTTTTCTTGTTATTTATTAATGATATTACTGAGGTTATAAATTGTAATTTTCTTTTATTTGCTGACGATCTAAAAATATATCGTAGAGTTGACACCATCGAAGACTGTAAGTTTATAGCAAATCAAATAAAAAAAAATAGAAAACTGGTGTACTATTAATAGATTGAATTTAAATGGTCAAAAATGTAAAACAATATCTTTTACACTAAAAAGAGAGCCAGTCAAATTTGATTATGAAATAAATGGTATGGTACTGGCACGATGCGATACGGTGAAAGATTTGGGTGTAGTCTTTGACACTAAATTTTCATTTAATGATCACATCAATGAAACGGTTTCATCTGCTTTAAGAATGTTAGGGTTTGTAATTAGGAATTGTCGGAGCTTTCAAAATAATCAAATATTAACGCTTGTGTATAATTCTTTTGTCAGGTCTAAATTAGAATATGCGTCTATTATATGGTACCCATAATTTCATAATCAAATTCTTCGAATAGAAAGTGTACAGAGAAAATTTTTAAAGTTTTTATATCACAAAAATTATGGAACCTATCTAGATAGAGGCTTTGATCATCAATTATTACTGGATATATTTAAAGTGTCATCTTTACATATGAGACGAATTTTATCTAGTACAACTTTTGGTTATAAATTAATACATAATGAGATTGACTGTATGAATCTTATAAGTGAATTATACTTTCAAATACCAAGAAGTTCATCCCGATATGTTCAAATATTTAGACTGTCAGTGGCCAAAACTAATATGATTTTACATTCCCCTTTGTATATACTATGTAGTAATTTGAACAAAATCTCATTATTATGTGATATAAATTGTGCAAAGTTAAATCAAGTTCGAGATGTTCTAATTGAGCACAGTCACCTTTTTTGAGCTGTTATGAATTTTGTTATTTATCTGAAGTTTTTATGTTGTTATTTTTGAATTTATCATTGCTTTATTTTGTTATTTCTCTTTTTCATAAATATGTAAATTTAGATTCTTTATCGGCATTATTATTATTGTTATACTACTCTGTTGGTTTATTATTTAGTACTTACTTAAAGTTATTTAAATGTATATTTTTTCTCTTCATTTACTATATTTGTCCTGTAATTGGATTATGTAATCTGTTGGGCAATAAATTGATTATTATTATTATTATTAGGCATATATCTATAGGGTGTTACAAATTAGTAGGTCAAACCATTGATCACGTATTCTGTAGAATGCAACTAAGATCGGTTATTGAATAGATATTAAATATTTCAAAATCGGCAAACTGACCATAACTAAAATAAATTGATATTTGAATCTGTTAGTCAACAATAATTATTTTGGAAATTAAAATTTCACTTATTTATGTTAAATATCAGAGGTATTTGAGTAAACGTGATATTTGTTTATTTCAACTCCTTGCATCTCAAAAATGAGTAGTTCTTACCTTAAAATATCTCAATGAACAGTCACCTAAGTTACAAGTTTATTTATTATTCTTATATTTTTTAATATTAGGTATAATCTCGAAACACATTCCGTAACCCATTCTGGAGCAAGGGACCATAAATGTGATCTTTGCGGGAAAGGCTATTCTACGAAGAGTAGTTTAAAGAATCATATTGCCACGCATAGTGAAGAGAGATCATTCCAATGTGATCAGTGTGCGAAAACTTTCAAAACAAATCGTAGACTTTACGTTCATAAATTTTCTCATGCGACAGAGGAAAAGTTCCAGTGTGATATTTGCCTGCAAAAATTCAGGTAGGTTTCTTTGATCCCATTTGAAAGTTAAATTAATAGATTTTGCAACTGTTTTTGGGTAGTGAACTTTCTTAATTAACTTACTGATGGTTTAATTATGTTAACAAGCTATAATTCTGTAATTTTTATACCAATTTTTTTTTAAAACAAAAAGAATTACATTAAAGTATTTTTTTAAATATATTTTATTTAATCTGATAGGTACATTGAAATATAGAAAACTTAAAATTTGCAAGGGGTTGGTAATTGTAGTTTCCAAATATGCATGTTATTGTGTAACAGTGTAACTTTAAATATGTATCATTTTTATATCGAGGATTAAAAATACATACATTTTTTCAAATTCCCATTGTGCAAACTGGACTTTTTTTACCTTTTTTTTCATAATTTTTGTACCTTCTGCTAGACAGGCAGTGTGAGTAGTAGTAGTAATAGTGTGAGCTATTGACTAGATATGTCCATACGGCCTTTGGAGCTGCGGCATGCATTGTTGTCAGATTTCGTAACTTAAGAGTCAGCCGGGAAATTTTACTATTAGAAAGCAAATTTTTGCACCAGTTACTTCTACATTAAAAAATAAACATTTTCCAACTCCTGTATCTCAAGAATTATAAAAATTCTTATAGGCCAAGCATAGACCTTATAAATCATGGACGCGCCCGAAACCGTTTTCTGCCTATACAAATCGTTGATGCTCAGATGTGTGCGACAGAGATAGAGCTAGTCCGGGCAAAAACCCACAAATCATTGGCCGAAAAAAAACAAAAACCGTAAATGACAGACGTATGACATTTACGGTGACAGACCGACTCCACCATAGTTTATGAGTCTTTTAAAATTATTGCTAATAAACACACTAAACATAACTAAATCACAAAAAGCACACAAATCATTAACAATATTAACAGGAAATGTTATGTTTATATATTTTTCTGTCATAGAACATCTGTTTTTGCCCGGACTAGCTGGAGGGATGCTCTTGTACACATCAGGACAGCGGACCTCTCTTTCTAGGGCCGGTCCATGATTTATAAGGTCTATGAGGCCAAGAAATTATTGTTTTTATCAATCTATCTGATCTATTCTGGCATTTTCCATAATTAAATAATTTTTCTTTGGTTTTTGATGCCTCATTGATTATTTCAGTTTTAAACGAGATTATGTAGTCTCAAAAACTTAATTTTTGTACATTTGTAGAGTTAAACAGTACCTGAAATATCACATGATAAAGCACTCTACTGTGAAACCGTACGAATGCGAGGTGTGCAAAAAGAGATTCAAACACAAGAAGTCCTATGAAAAGCATATGGCTCTAGGCAAACATAAAAAAACCGAAACAGAGCACGATTGCGATTTCTGTGATGAAAGCTTTCCAACTCGAGATCTGCTCGTCGACCATTTTGCCGAAGTACATCACGAAGAAAACATCATCAACAACATAAGTGAGTGTGTGGGTATGGCTGATCAAAATGATGAGGAGGAAGTTACGAATGGAGAGGAAAATAACGCCAGAATTAAGGTAGAAAAGAGCGGTAATGTTGATGGAATAGTTCAAGTTAAAAGTGAACCAGCGGATAATTAATTTTTCCATTAGATAGAATTTTATAGAATTATAAAAAAAACGCTTTCACAGGATACTGTATCTTGCAAGTGGCATTGGTAACACATCCTGAAATTAAATATTTCTCGTTAGCTACGACTTTGGATGAGCTGTAGTAATTATTTTCTTTAGTAAATTACAATTACTAGGAAGCTGAAATTTAAAATATAAAATTTTGAATTGATACGGAATTAGAACTTTAGAATCTATTAAAATTTAAAAAAATGCGTTATTATTGTTGAGATAAGTTTGAAACATTTGTTTTTGAATGAAACTTTATTTTTTGTTTTTTTTACGCAATTATATACAATATTCCACTGTCAGTGACTATTATTAAAAACATGTATTACATTACATTATTATTATTTTTTAATTTGATACATTTGAGGATTGAAATTCAAATTAATCTACAGGGTGCTAATTTTTGTGGGATCACAAACCCCATAATTTTTTCAATATATGTTTTTGAATATTAACTTTTCTTTTTGTTATATTTCTTTTTTATACTGGTGATCTAAGCAAGTTATTGATGTCATTGGTTCACATTTTATAGTAATGTTAATACGAGGGTAGTCTGAAAATTTTACGACCTACCAAAGATACAAGACATTTTTTTCTTTAAATTTATTTTTCTACATAGTCTCCTTGTAAGTCTAGACATTTCTACCAGTGATGGTCCCATATTTTTACCCTGTCCAAATAGTACTTGGCATCTTTCTCTGCAAAATAATTATGTATGCCTCCTCATTTGAAGATCTCTGTCCTCGGCACAACTTTTAGCTTAGGGAACAAAAAAAAAAGTTGTTTAGGGCTAGATCTGGTAAGTAAGGAGGGAGGTCAAGCAATTCAAACTGTAATTCGTGGATTTTCGCAACTGCTGAGGTGTGAGACGGATTCATTTTTCCTGTAATGGTTTTTCCTTTTTGAAGATAATCGACTTCATGACTATCAGAAAAAACAGTTTTTTGCTTTTTTTTTTTTTGGAACTGATTCCTCCTTAGCAATTCAGTTTTGACTGTATTTTCATTTCTGGTTTATAACGGTGTATCCAAATTCCATCTACAGTAATTAATCAGTGCTAAAACTCTCATTTATTATGCCTACTGCTCCAACAGAGCGTTGGAAATGTTCATTCGAACACGTTTTTGGTCTAATGTGAGTAAACGCGGCACCCAATGTGCAGACAGCTTTTTCATATTTAAATCTTGGTTCAATGTGTGACAAACACATTCTTTGGACACATTCATAGACTCTGCCATCTTTCTTACTTTAATTTGACAGTCGTCTTAACACCATTTGGTGAACTTGAGTGATCAATCATCATTATCAATTTTTGGACATGTCGAATGTTTGTCTTCCAACCTGGTAAGGCCGCGTTTAATTTCAGCTGCCCAAAATTTCATGATGGTAAATGATAGTGAAAAGTCCTCCTACAAAGCATCTAACATCACCAACAACAACTGTGCATCCAAAATACCTGAAATTTGGGTGAGTATCTTTCAACAGGTGCACAATGTTGAGATCGGAAACTCTTCATTCCACCCTCGTAAGAAATTAAAAAAATTAATCTATATATACCAAAAACAAAGCTTGTATGTTAAGTTTTTTGTTTTTTTGGTCATCTGTATGATTTTGTCAGTAAAATTTTGCTATACCCAGTATATAAGACACATAGAAAAATGTATGTTTATTTTATTTCCAGAACTACGAATTTCCCTCAGAAACACTAATACAAATCTGTTTTGATTGAATGGGGCGAGCATGTATTTCTTTAAATGTTCTCTTTTAATTTCACACTCAAATTGAAAAATAACGTAAGGCTTATAAAATAATATCATCAAATCAAAAATATTTTTAAAAGAGTGATACAGAATATAATGCTTATGCATACACAAAAGGGACTAACATAGAAAAAATATATCTCCCTTATAACCAAAATGAATTCTCTTGGTGTTTTTCTAAGAAATCAAAATAATAAAATAAGCCAAACCAAGACTGTTTTATCCATCCAGTATATAAATGAAATATAACCTTATAGTACTTTTATTTTTATTTTTTTTTGGTTGCTTTGTTTTAATGACATTTTTTTCTTAATTTAGTAAATCAAACAGAATAACCTCAACGATAGTTCGAACTGAAATATTTCAAAGTAAGTAGTATAAATACATTTGATTTAAGTTTGTTTTATTGTTTCTAGAAAGTGGTGGTCTTTGAATTTGTATGTACATCTCATGAAAATGAAATCATAAGTTCATATACATTTTTTTTCTTGATTCGTAGTTTCGATTCTCGAGTTTATTAGTCCTTAATGTTGAGTTTTGAAAATCGACTTCATTATAAATTAATTATTTGTTATTAAATTTTGATAATTTTTTTCATTAATATACCTACTCAATTTATCGATTATTGTTTTGTAGGTCTGAAGGTAGAACTTTGTGCAGTTTTCATATTAAAAAAATATATATAGACCTGCTTTTGTTAATTCTTGACATATTTCTAAAGATTTTCAGGCTGTTTTACATAAAAAACATTCCATTTTCAAATAAATCTATCCATACATTTTATGAATACCAAACTGTTACCTGAACGTTTCTTCTCTATCTGATCAGTAACTTGGTTTAATATTATAAGAAACTCTATAAGTACTTTATTTTTTGACATAATCCTCCCCTAGTCTATCCCACTTTTTCCAATATTTTTTATCCTTTCACAAAAGTGGGTTTCAAGGGTTCAAAATATGCATTTATACTTTCTACGACATCTTCAGTCAACCAAATTTTGAGATGGAAGAGTAATTGTTTAACCTTTCTCGAGATAATCTATAAGAAGAATTCCTTTTGTCAGTCTTGCATTTTTTCAGAGCCAGTTCACCTTGTGTGGTTTGATTTCTAATACGCATGACCACAAATGCTTGTTGCATCCGAAAAATATCAAAAACATTTTTCTTAAACATCTCTAAGCAGTCAACTCATGTTCACATTTACATCCACTTTTGCCCTCTCTTGAACAAACGTGGCACCCATCTTATGGCAAGGTTCAGTATGCAAAATGAAATTCCATCCAGTTGAAATGGTAACTTGTACACTTTTATTCTTCTATCGGCCAAAATAGTGTGCACTTTATAGATGAATTATGGCATGTCAGCTATTTTGGTCCCCAGGACGCAGAACATTATTAATGTGGGTATGTACCTACGAATTTGTCAACTAAAAGGCATGAAGTACAAGCGTCACCTAATTTAAGAGAAATTTTCCCATGAAGTTGCTTTGCTGTTTAATTTTCCTTCTAATAAGCAGAACTGAGTCATACCTTAAATCCCAATTTTATCCATTTTTGACAGTATTCAACACACAATAACAAGATTAACCATTCAACAATAGGGTCATAAGGTCATCACTCTATCGCCATCTACTGGTATATGAAACAAGTTACTCATGTAAGCATTTTCATAAAAATTATCCAAATTTAATGAGAAACAAAATATGAAAATTCTGAAAAAACATCGATTTTTAATAGTCAATTCCAAAAGTTAATAAATAAGCCTATAAAATTGTAAGCGTATAAAAAAAATCTATATAAACTTAACGTAATGTAATTTTTGTGAGATCTATTTAAACTGGAGAGATTGTCCACCATTTCTGGAACACTTTGTATGTTTTGATGAAACTTATATGTGGTAGCTGTGCTGCTTTGCCTTTCATTATGCGAAATATAATTGTATGAGGAATAGGTTCTTGAAATTTGGCGAATCAAAAATGTAAATCGTTAATTAATCGATTATCACATTTCATAACTCTGCCATTAGTTTAATTTATATCTGAAGTAAATAATTACTAGGTGTATTTAGTTAATGTAATATAAAAATTATAAGGTAAAATAGGTGTTGTGAATTCGTTAATAAAAAAATGTGAAATGTCGAGGATTTCACATTTTATTAGTTAGTTGTATAATTTGTAATACAGAAAATAAAATTATAATTCAACATTTTTATTTTTTTCATTTTTTGTATAAGGTGTTTCAAGTTAAGTCCGTAAATCGGCACTATTGCATATGTGGCTTTCAAAGTACAATGGCATTAAAACAAAACACTGTCGGAACAACTTTATGGATTCTGAGTCTATTTAAAGTTCAAAAATACATTGACATCAGAAAGCTCTCAGTTTTAGGTATGTGAAAAAAATATATAAACATGAAACGGATATTGTGATTGTGAAATTAGATTACACTATCAAATGGGTAAAATAGAGTTAGGAAAAAATATGCTAGCGTAGCTCATATAACCAGTGCTGTTAACTATATCAATGTAAACAAACTGTAAGTAAGAACACTAGATGGCGCTATAAAATTATAAAGCTCTTAATTGCCAGGGATGTTGTGTTTTATGGTGTAATTCTTTCTATGTATGTATTTTTTTTAGGTGAAAGTGTATTTTAGAACTTACCTTTAATGTAACACAAATTGCTAGAGTGCATATATATCGTGAATTCTTAGTTTGTTACCTTGAACTGCTTGAGGCTTGGGGGATCCTGTGCGACCTTGTAAGGCAGCACACATAATTTTCTGAGGAGTAGAACGTGAGCAGCCCCATGTTGTTAAAAGCCTGTGTTACAGACGTCTGCTTTAGTTCAACCATCCCATGAAATATCTATTTTATTAAATGGAAAAAACTGTTAATGTAACATGTAATACAAATTTAAAATCCTATATAAGAAATTGTTTGCTCATGTGTTTTGTTATCCGTTTTCTGATTCTCTAGTTGATTTTCCACTGCTTACACTTTTGAGTCTAGGGGAAATTTATGCAAGGAAATATCAGAAATACAGTAAGAGTAGCAGTGGGAAACAGCACAGATTTTCCGAGATTTTGTGCAAATATTTTTGCGTATGTTGCATTTTTGTACAAGTAAATATCATACGATCTCAATAAAGTTTGCAAAATTACTAAAAGATACAGAAAATGTTCACTACATCTACAAAAACGATTTGTTGGATTGTTGCAAATTGTTTTACGCAGGTTTTGCACTTTTCTTCATTCAACATAAAATTTATACTATTCTGGTACTATTTATACGGAGAAAATGATATAAAAATATTGAAAAACAAACAAAACTTCACACTTCTATTATACAAGTAATCTGTTGTTCATCCCTAGTAGTTCCGAAATCTATTAACAAATGTTAGCCACTTCATGATTTTCGTCAATTTTTTTGTGGTACATAACCTCAGATTTGAAAGTTTTGGCTTGTGCCGCACCCTGGCCGTAGATAACCTAAGCATAGAATAATACAACTACGCCCCCTAAAACTATAAGGGCAATCTCCATAATTACACAGACCTTGTCTTGTATATCTAATTTTTTTTTTTCTACACCCGTATTATAACAATTCACTTATATGCCCATAATCCGTTTCATAATGATACCCATTACGATACAGATTTTTAATCAATAGAAACCCATAATTTTTCAATCAAGCATGCTGTGCATTTGACGTTTATCCTAGGTTCCTATGTAATTATTTTAGATGTCAAAGTCAGTACGTATTAAATTTTCGTAGATACCTAGCTAAACTTCGATAATTTATCAAAATGTCTGATATCAGCGATATAGAAGAATTACCATCAACTCCTCCACACATATCGGAGAAAGCAGAAAATGCAGTTCATACGAATAATTACTGTTACCTATTGTTTCAATAAAAATATAAAATTTATGGTTTTTGATTATTTATCGGGTGTAGAAAAAATAGCGTATGCAACTCTCATGTAATGGTTATTAATACACTCGCATAAACCATACGAAACTCGCCTTCGGCTCATTTCGTATCCCGGTTAATGCTCGTGTATTAATAACCATCATTACATGATCGTTGCATAATATACTATTAATATAAGCAGATAAAAATGCAATGTATCATTCTTGGATTAAACCATTGGTTATACATAAGCTTGACATATAAACTCAAAGATTAAACTAAAAATCCAAGGTGAGAAGTTGCATTTTGATGAAAATTTGTTTGTTGAGTAACTATACAAATATTTTATACTTTATAGGTATATCAACCCAACATACTTACATTTTTGAGTAATTCTCTATTAACTTTGTAATATCTCAACACAATTCTATCTAATAACTAAACAAGGAACTTTTTTAACTTTATAGAATACTTATTTAAAATAGGTACATGTATAAACTGTTTAAAAAACCTATTATAACTACACAAAACACAAGTGAGGTTAAGATCACAATGGTCTCTACCTTTACCCACAGATAAATTTTGTTAATTTATCTGTGCTTTAACTAATCTAAGACTAAGGCTGATCTTAATTGGCCTGAAAATAGTGTAATTAAAATAAAAATAATTTGTCAATTTCTTATTTAATAAAAGTATAACACAAATTTAAAGGAAGTAAAGGCAATAATTTAAACTTACAATTTAACAAAATTCAAACATCTGGAAATTATTATATCAGAGCCAACCAGACTGTCATTATTAAATTCAAAAATGTTCTATTTATCATTTAATTACAATACAATTACATTACAACAAAAAATGTAAATGTTATAAGAACTTCATTTAATTAAATTTTTCAAATGGCGTGCAAAAATTACATTTTGTATGAACCATAAACATTTGAAATAGATACATATACAGTGTGTCCCTGAATAGAAAAGACTTTTGTGAGTAATAAAAAAGACAAAATCCGTAAAATCTTGTAGTTAACCTTTAAAATTTAGAAAAATTTAAATATTTTCACTAATATTTCTGAATCAGATAACATGTTACTGAGAAAAGTTTCTTGGAATGTGAAACTTTATTATTGATAATATGAATTTTAATGTTCTTAACCTACTCTGACATATTAGCTTTATTTTAGTTTTCAAACAAGGTATTCCGCATTAATATTTATACATATAGGTACACAATTTTTATTCTGAGAAACTTTTTTGCTAATAATATTTTTTGGTATCTCATACAAAAATAGCACAATTTAGTAGTAAAAAAATGTAGAGTCCTAGAACAAAATTAAAATAGGACTAATTTTTGCCACAAATATTCAGTTCTTTTTTAGAAAGTAAAATTTTGCACTTTATCCCCCAATTATACTTACCTATGTAGATAGCAGAGGAACAAAATAGGAGGAAAAATTATCATTAATTATTAATCTTTTTATATATCAAAATCTAGAATTTGAGTCTATATGCAATTCCTTGAAACATTGTAATAATATTTCTAAATGGATTGCAACTGACTGGTAAATTTGTGTAAAGACAATAATGGAACATTCTTTTGAAATCGTACCAAAATATATTTAACTGTATAATAATTTACTGGAATAGGATAACTTTGAATAGTATGGGTGATTTTGGACATCGACTAAATCGGTTTATCGTAATATTTATTTTAAAAAGTTTCCTTATAAATTTACACCATTGTTAAAAATAACTTATTGCTCGCATAGAAAAGTTCGAACATACAAAAATACACATTACAATACTAACAATATAAATAATAATTATTAAGTTTTGTTCGTTGTATACTTCACATAAATAAAATACACAGTCGCTTTTATGCACATAAAATAAAAATAGATATGCTATACTGATAATGAATTATTCAATAACTATATCTAATATATACAAAGTATTCTCTGATTACCTTATACTGATTTTAAGACAACCAACTCGAAAATGTATTTGAATTTTAATTATATGTATCGAGTTTTCCTGCTACTTGTTTAAAAATTCCTCTAGGTGGTGAAAAACATTTAGCAAAATAATATTTTGTCCTGAGCATATAAAAATATTATTTCTTTTTTCCTTTACGTTCCTACCTACTCATATTACACTAAAAATTAGAGGATTATTTTTAGTGTATTGTTTTATATTATAAAAACAGGTAGGTAATGGAAGACAGTCTATAATTTTCAGTATAACAATTTTATGTATTATTAATAACTATATGGCCCATATCCTGATCCTGTTGTATAATACGGTCCCGTGTAGGGTTGCGGTTGAGGTACAGGGTAGCCAGCATATGCATATTGTTGTTTTTGCGGGTACACTGAAAAAATATAATGTTTGTAACAGTATGAATACATGTTTTCCTTACTTTCGATGATAATAACTTAATATATATTTCCAATGCAAGCAACAACATAAAGGACTGACTGAAAAGGATTTAAAAGCATATTTAAAAAATATGTGAATTACAGATTTGGAAATTGGATAAAAATTGCTAGCTTCCTGACAACAAAATAATAAGTTTACATATATTCCCTGTTAAATAAAAACAGAGACTAATTGTAATGGTAAAAGTAAATACTCAGCTTTTACTAATTACTTATTCAATATGATGAAACTGTATTGGTATTTTACTGGGTGTGTTCAGAATTTTATTTATTCCTATGTGAAGTACATGACAAAGTTGTATTTTACATACAGAGTGGTAAATTTTTTATGGTTCACCATCATTGGCATCTGGCAAGCCGTAAAACATACAGGGTGGCTGAAATTAAAAAGTTGTGTATTTCCATGACCCCCAAGATAAATTAAAGAGACTTGGTTCCACTGAAATACTGTGAAAAAACTGAAAATAGTGATTTCAGAAAATGCCACTTAGTGTCATTATATTTAGTACAGAGGGATAAGGTTATCGGAGGAATCCATTTTAGTCAAAAGAAAATTTCTATGGACATATAATTTTATTAAATATTTTACGAAATTATTGAAATAAAATAGTAGTGTTACGTATTGTTACTGTCAATGTCCAATACGATAACAACTGAATATTGCATAACCGAATCTAGTACCTATGGAAAGTTTCTTTTGGCAAAAATATTTTCCTCGTATATTCTTATCTCTCTGTATCAAATGGCAGCTGTTTTAGTTGTGAAGTAATTACATTAGGCGGCAAAGTCCTATAACAATTTTTCTAAAACAAAGATTTAGCAGATTTACGAGGCGTTAGAAAAATTGTTGTTGAATCATGCCCCGAAAGATCGATGCTAATGGTAAGCCATGAAAATTGGACCACCCTCTATAAAGTACAGTTGTCAATAGTGTAACACGGATTATGATTAAATATTTTTACCATTCACTCTTAGAGATATACGTTCTGTATTTACATGTTCCATAATTTTTTAAATTAGATCGAAGGGATATTTTTAAAGTGCAGTATACAGGGTGTTTCATTTGAGAATGGGACACAGTTTAACAGAAGATCACTGGAGGCAAAATACAACAATTAATCCAAAACACCTTAATGAACCAATCTTCTGGTCACAGGGTGACAAATTTTAGAAAACAGTAGAATTTTGGCGACCTTTTGGAAACAGTCCAGCTGAAATACTCAATAGTATTTTTTTTCAAAAATTTTCAAAAATACTTCTAATTTAACCAATTAAAATAGTTACACTGTATTGATGAAGTACAAAATATTTTGTTTTAAAATGAAACGGATAAATAATAATAATTAAAATTTGTTTAATTGTTACGAAAAATAGTATACTTGCTAGATAAAATTAAGAAAACGTTTTTGAGATAATAAAAGAAGAAATTCACTATACGAGGTGTGATAAAAAAGTAACTGGAATTTCAATAGGTTGTATTAGTACGATTCGCCAGATATTTTCGTTGTTGTGTTGGTAAACATGTCTGAAAAGTATCTACACATTATTAACCATATCGGAATATTTAGTCTGTTATCACAAAGGTTACATATGTTTGGGTACGATTGATGATTATTTATTTTTTTTTTAAATCAGAAAATTTGGATTAAATTTTACAATAATAATGGAATTATAGCATGTTTCAGTAGTTCTATATCGTTTTTGATTTCATTTAGCGACTCCATTCGCCACTGTTTTTTCTCGAAATTCAACAGTTTTCGAACAAATTTAGTTACCACTCGGATGTACCCAAAACATCCGAAAAAAAGATCATGGTATGAACCAATTGATATGCCAATATCATCGCTCATGATCATTTCTATCATTATTTTCACATTTTCGTCATTCATTGTTGATGTGTTGGGGCGTCTAGGGTGCTCGTTATTTCCAAAATTTCCACGTTCTTTTTGAAAACGCTTATACCACTCGTAGCTTTTGTTTTGCTTATAGCACTTACCAAAAGCAATATTTAACATTTCTAAAACATTATTGCACTTTATTCCATTCTTATAGCAAAATGCAAATGCAAATTCTCAGGTTCATGAAAAAAATAATAATAATAATCGCCGATCGTACCTACCAGAACACATGCATGTAATCTCTCTAAAAGGTGACAACAGAGTGAAAATCCGATATGGCTAATATCTATATATGCTTTTCAAACGATCGATGTGGCTAGACCGGTGTGGGTTTGAGCCCCGCAGTCGGTAAACCGTATATCAGTTATATTCGTGTAGAGGATTGGCACCCTTTCTGCGGGTATGGTAGGGTGGAAGAATGTTAGTTTGGGTTAATATGAGATATTGATACCGGTCGTCATTTGACTACCCCCCCCAATTTAGGTTTTCCAAGTTTCCCTCATTCCTGCACTAATGGTGGTTAGGGCCTACCAAAGTAATTTGTTCCTGGGCGCAAATGCAGCCTGCTTAATAATAATATGCCGCCCTATCTCCCTCACAAGTCTTCGACTTCTAAGTTAATCCTGATGATTAGAATGAGGGGTAGAGATATTATTATTATTAATATATTGGGCAAATACAACCTGAAATATTACAAAATTCCCATTACTTTTAATCACACCTCGTATGTTACAACAAAGACATTGGTTTGTTCTTGTTACAGGAAATTTGAAATAAAATGTAAATGAATTTAGGAACGAGAAATTCAAAACCACTATAATTAAGGGTATTAGAAACATTATTATGGGGTACATCAAATAAGATTAAAATAGAAATAAATGCTCTTTAAGTATTTTTTTTTAATAGTGGGAGGTTTCAATATTACAAAAATTATTATGGGATACATCAATTAAAAGATACCACAAATCAAATAAAATTGTTCAAAACCAACTGCGAAGTTGGTTGCTTCAAGTTACAGTCGAGAATAGCAACCAAAGGGGTTATTTAGAACTAGTGTAAGCACCCCAATTTTACTCAAAATTAGTACAATTTTCATTATTTCAGATATAAATTGTCAGTGTGAAATTTTTGAAATTTCATCCTCTGAAATGAAAAACAACTACTAAACATGATTCTCAAAATATTTCCAGAATTAATTTTTCCTAAACTTTGGCAGTTTATAAATTGAAAAGTTGTACCATTTGATTAATGCATGCCCAATTCTAATTTCACTACACTGTTTTTAATCAAACACCTTGTATTCAAAAAATCAAAAGAGGGAGAACTAAAATTCTCATTAGATTAAGAATAAGTCTCACACAAAATATCAATGACTAACTAAATAATAATTAACTGGGAATAAATGATAACTTAAAAATACCCTAAAAATCTATAATTTTGTATTCTGAAACACTGGAAAATTATATTATACCATTATGCAAGCACTATGAATATACAGATGTGTGCAGTCCACATAAATAATTATGATCAAACACTCATGTTTAATAAGTTCATTAGTAATCTTTTTGTTAATTTCATTTTTAATTGGTTTAAAATTTCATGCTATTATTTTAAAAAACCAATAGCGAAAGAAGAAAGAATTAGACTGATGTTTAGAAACAGAAAGAAGTAGAATTATTATACAGCTTAATTAGGAAAAACACAGTATAATACAATGCTATTATTTCTTTGTAAGCTTTAAGCATTAAGCAAGACAGTTTGGAAATTTTATGAATTTTAATTATCAATATGATGTTTTGAAATTTTTATTATTTATTAGTATGTAGTCATATTAAACATAAGTAACAAGAACTTTCTGAAACAATTGCCATAAGTAGTTATACTTATATAAAATAGAGCACGATTTGGTTCGCTTTATAGATACAAAATTATGAAATTAATTCCAAAATTTTCGCAAAAGTAGAGGTACGAATATAATATGAAATGTATAATTAAAAAATATATAACAAAATCTACAAATCTAAATGACCTCACAAGTTTAGTCTCTTAATTTTCAGACAGAAAATACTACTACTACTATCTACTTAATAGTTTAAAATATGTTACAAATTGGATTTATTTTTTTTTAAATTCAATAATGTTTTACATATAAAAAGTTGGTAGGCGCCCTTTCATGGTTATACCACATAAAAATTACATTATTTTACTTAAAATCGACCAAAAATACTATAATTCTCAAGTGATAATTTTTAGCAAAATTACTGAAGAAAATATAAAATTAAAACTGAATATTAACAGTGATATACAGGGTGTTCTTCCTGTCCAGAACCATTGTTTTATATTGTTTATGTTTCTTATAAAATGTTGTACATTGCTGGTAGTGCTCATGGAAGTAAGTAATACAGGGTGTTTACCTTATTTGGCTTCGACAACATTGTTTTTTTTGACACGTTAAATTTTAAATTAACATGTTTTTGAGACTGTTTTCAACAGTTGCTCTTTAAAGCCATTCGTTAATTTTTAAAATTAAGAATTGCTTCAAATATATTCACGGCCGCGCAATGCAAATTTTTTTCATAAAACTAATTTTTTTGACTTTTGTGAATTAGATTAGAAAAAGGAAAAAAATAAAAATATAATATAAAAGAAAATCAAATCAATAACATATTTCAAAAGGGTTTTCTTTTACAATTATAAACACAACAACTTGTGTAGCTAATTTTTCCTATAATTTGATGTCATGTGATGGGAATTACAAAATGAGTATGTATGCATCAGAGAATAAACTGAAAATACATCTCAATCATTCTATGATTCACATTTTTAACCTCACATATGTCGTCAAAAAAAAAAAATGCGGCCACTAAGGTTTTGATTTGTCTGTAACTGGAATGTATGTTAAAATGTCTACAAGAACTTGTTTTTCCTATGAATTGAAGAAAAACCGCACCATCTCGGTTGCTTGCTTCCGCCTTTTAGGAATTTGAAATAAAATCAAGTTTTGGTGAACACCTTGCATAACTGAAAACGTATTTTGCCTAATTTATCAAAGTTGATACAAATTTGCTTTTTTTCAAAATAATAAGCCTGATTAAGAGACACCCACTATATAAAAACAAGTAGGTAAGTACCAACTTTGTATATTTTACTGATATTTAAAAACATTTTGCTTCAGAGTGTACTACACTAACGCGACCAATTAGATATTCAAATGTTAGGTAAAGAGAATTTGTAAATTTAAAATACAAAATACCGTTGTAATTAATTCGAATTAATTCACGCTACGAATGTTAAATTAGTGTTTGTAAATTAGTAACTACCTACATTTATAGGTCAACTACGTGATTTCCATATTTTTGTACGAAAAATTCAATTAAGAAATAATTAACACGAGGAATAAACGAAATATATTCTCTGAAGTTATTTAGTTGTGTAATTTTGGGGTTTTTGCCTTTATTTATTTTACCACCTGTGATATATACTGAAGATTAATTAAATTAACCATTGCTTTTGTTTTTATGAAAATATTTTTGCTTAGCCATATTGAAAAAATAATTTAATATTTACGAAGTCTGATCAAACAGTTTTAGGACTACTTTTTATAAATTGAGACACATTACTTAAACTTGTTCAATCTTATTCCCTTCAAACTACTTCCCGCTGCCTAGCCGCACACTTTTTCCAACTATAGCGCTTCCATTGCTAAAAACATATAGAAACTGAATCGTCCAAAATCCTTTGTAATTCCTTCAGCGATTTTTATATCCTTTTGTGTCAAATTCTGGTTTTTCGAGAAGGAATAAAAAAATTCGGCAGAGACTAAACCAATCCAGTAGGTAGGTACAAAGATTGAGGAAGAAGTGTCGTATATATATATATATATATATATATATATATATATATATATATATTTTTTTTTGTACTAACATTTGGTATAACAAGTACCGATTGGTAGGTTTCTTCCTTCCAATGCTTTCACGCAATTGTTTCAAAACTCCAAACGCTGATGAACAGAGCTTCCTTAGAATCAAAGAAAATAGTCAAGATCACCTTCACATTCGATTTTGATTGACGTGCTTTCTATACTATGTTCTATTGTGATGATTAGTCTCTAAGACTCCAAGTCATAACCGTAAGTCCATGCTTCGTCCTATGTTATGATACTCTTTTATATGTGTCATTATTTACCTAAAGAAGGTTCTTACAAACTTGAATCTGATGTAGGTTTTAATCCTTCGTCACGAACCAAGGAAGTTTTGACGGAAACCAAATGAAGTGTTGCACTTTTCAGCTATTTCTCGATTAGTTAAACAATGGTGACTTCACAAGTTCATTCACTCGCGCAAAATGACACTCGTTGGTCGATGTTGTCAGTCCAGAACGATTTGTCATCTCTGACTCGGTGTTAAACTTGCTTGAACCTTTTAAACGTCTCATGTCATCTCGATCGAGTCAAAATTGAATGTCTGTAAGTAGTTTGAAACGTTTTTCGGAAGAATTTTCGTAATTCATCCTGCGGCAGGTAGACCGTAGACCCGCTATATTTACGGAGAGGATCTTTGTGGGTATGGTAGGGTGTACGAATGTTGACTTGAGTCAATGTTAAAAATTGATACCGGTCGACATTTGACCACCCTCCTAATCAATGCGGTTTTCAAGGTTTCTTTCATTTCTGCGAATGGCGGTTAGGGCCTATCACCGTATGTCGTTCCTGGGCGTAAATGCGGCCTGCATAATAATAATATGCCGCCCCCTTTCCCGCACAAGTCTCCGACTTCCGAACTGATCATTGCGATTAGAATGAAAAATAGATATATTATTATGTATAATTCGTATTTCTCCCTCCTTACCTTCTACGCCTGGCAGGTTTCGGCAGGCTAAGTTGTATTCTATAGGCAATACATCGTGGTTCGTACCGCTGATTTTAGAACGTGTATAAATAAGTGTAAGGTAAATATAGGTATGCACGTATATGTATACGTTTTTTTCTTATTTGTGTTTTATGTTCTAGTAATTTTTGAAAAAATGGCATTTTTAATAATTCGTCAGTTTGTAGTACTCTCCACAATGAGTTAATGTAACAACAATCAATAAGCAGTTGATTACTTTGGTTGCTACTTGAGGTTTTTGAAAACAGCATTACCAACTGTCATAACAACCATATTATTATGATGATTCGTTGCCATGAAAGGATAATGTTAAAAATAGCCAATATAAACTACCCTTAAATAGCTTAAAATGGATAATCATTAATTATTGTTATAAAATTCGTGTAAAATGAAAAAAATGCTTGAAAATGATTTGAACAGACAATATGGCAATATAAAAAGTGATAAATAACTGTAAAAATGTCCATTCCACCCCTAAAAATTAAAAAAACGACTTTTAAAAGCTAATGGTGAGCTTACTTCGACATCAAAAATAGATAATGCTTAAATGTTGAAGGGAACGCCTATTGCTAGAAAAAATTATAGATTACTGTCAAAAAATGCAAAAACTGATACTAGAGTACATTAAGTGGGGAAATATTAATTGCACCCCTAAATCTATATAAACTGCCTTTAAATAGCTTAAAATAGATAATCATTATTTATTGTTGTAAAATTCGTTTAGAATGAAAAAAATGCTTAAATCACTTTTATGGTTCATTTATACTATTGCGACCTGAAAAATGGACGCAAGGATAAATTGCCATTTTTTCAGTACGCGCTCGCAAAGTGAGAACAATTGGCGCTATTTCGCCATCGAATGGGCACTTTTACAGTCATTTATCACTTTTTATATTGACATACTGTCTGTTCAAATAATTTTCAAGCATTTTTTTCATTTTACACGAATTTTATAACAATAATTAATGATTATCCATTTAAAGCTATTTAAGGGTAGTTTATATAGGTTTAGGGGTAGTAGCGACATTTCCCCAGCTATCTGACGTATTTCTAGGCCATTTCTAATGTTAATTAACAATAATCAATTGATTTTTTTATGATTTATGCGTTCCCCCGGATAAACCAAAAATCGGCTATTTTTAACAATGTCCTTTAAACAGTCCTGAACTTTCTTTATCAGACCTCATATGGTACATACATTTAATTTTCAGCAAATAATGCGTTTTTTACCAGCAAATTTAAATTTATTTCATGAACCTAGTCGCAGCGACACTTTTGTAAAATCATCAGCAATAGGTTTGACATGATAGAGTATTAGATTCGGCTAGTTACAGACGGCCGTGCAAAGCAATTTTTTTTCAGAGTTTACTAATTTAATTAGGCTACTATAGAAAGAGAACTGTTCCTGTGCCAACGGTAGGAACTGAAATCAATATACTTGGAACGAACCCGTCTATTTTTTCTCAAGGGTTAATTGAATTCATTTTAATGTTTCCACTGGCTCTCAAAATACTGAATAATATAATAAATAGACAAAAGCCTAGAATGACGCAAATAAATAATTTCAGAAAATATTTTTTCATAGTGGCGCAAAATTTAAATTAAAAAAATAATGATAAGATTGTCTCAGAAAACTCTATTATGCAAATGAAAATGATCCCCAAAAGTTACCAGGCATTAAGTACTGCATGTTGATAGCTTCCTCGCGCTCCCTCTCCCCTCTAAGGCACATGGCAGCTCCGGAGAACAAAATGGCCGCCACCAAAGACCACCCGACGCCAACCCAGGCTAACATGTAACTCCAATCGTAGTTGACCCGTGTGTTATCCCGAAGGACCTAAAAGTTAAAACAGTCTTGAGACCAACCTGGCATAATGTACTGAACGTTGTTGAGGTTCTCCTTCTCCTTCTCGTTGCTCAGGCAGCAGGCGGCAAAGAAGAAGATGAACGACGCCCCTAAACAGGAAAATACCCCGAGCCATCCGAGGACGAAGCTCCAATCGTAATATATCTCGGAGTTGTCTTGCAGGATCTATTTATTGCAGGAAATAGTTGAAATCATAAAATAAAAAATTTATATTGCTGTAGTTGGATTTCAAAATAGTAGAAAGTGACTCATTTTATAAACCCACTCAAGATGTTTAAAGATATACAGGGTGTTAAAAAAGAGTGGAAAATATTTCAGGAGGTAATAGTATGAACCAAAATAAGCAGAAAAGTCTTAATAAACATGGGTCCGCAAAGTAACGGTTGCGGTGATATGGACCACTATTCGTTTTTCAAACAATTTATTTTATTAGGAATAAACCGAGAGGAGGAAACTTTTAACAAACTTTTAAGTGCCCTCCGTCCATTTCCAAGCAGGCACGACATCTTCGTCTCAACGATATTCGAACTCTTTCGAAAACACCCTCATTGGTTTGGATTTCTTGACACTTTTGATTAATCCGTAGCTGCAGCTCTACCAGGCTATTTACAGGAGTACCATACACTAATGTTTTCAAATATCCCCAAACAAAGAAATCTAGAGGGTTCGGATCAGGCGATCTTGGAGGTCATAAAACAGGTCCGGCCCTTCCTACCCATCTATGTGGAAAAGTTTGGTGCAAATGCTCTCTAATGGCCATGGAAAAATGAGCTGGAGCACCATCATGTTGGAACCACATTTGTTGCCTACTTTGGTTGGTACTTGAGTACTTGGTAAAATATTTAAGGAGGTAATAGTATGAACCAAAATAAGCAGAAAAGTCTCAATAAATATGGGTCTGCAAAGTAACGGTTGCTCAGTAATGGAATGTTTTATGTTTTTTAGCCCCTTTTTTATTTTGCAAAAACGTAGTGTATTTTCTTATAATAGTTGGTTGATGTTTAGTGAAATAAACAGTACGTATTTGATAGTTGTTCTCAGTGCACAAGTTTTCTTTCGCTATGTTTGGTTACTCTAAAGCAGAATTAACAGACATGCATTTCATGTATGGTCGTGCTAATGGGAACGCCACCGAAGCGCGACGTCTGTATGTTGACGCTTATCCAAATCGCCAGATTCCATCACAACGCTATGTTTGGAAGAATTCACCAAAGATTGCGTGATACCGGTTCCTTGAGCAAAAAGTGCCATTTATCCGGAAGACCAAGGTCGGTATCCACTCCTAGAGCAGAAGAAGAAATTTTAGTACTGATAGAGCAGAATCCAGGTACGAGTGTGCGGAGAATATCAGCTGAGGTAGGAATTAGTGGTCCTCTTGTTTGGAGAATCCTTCACAAGCAACTGCTTTATCCATACCATGTGCAACGAGTACAGGCCTTAAATCCAATAAATGATCATCAAGCACGTTTGTTTTTTTGCCCCTGGTTTCTACGTCATGATGCTGTAGACCTTCGTTTTCTTGCAAACATTCTTTTTACTAATGAGGCCGGGTTCATAAGAAATGGAGTGTTTAATTTTCACAATACGCATATTTAGGCCGACGAAAATCCTCATGTTCTAATAGAATCTGGACATCAGGCACGTTTTTGATTAAACATTTGGATGGGTATTGTAGGTGACAGATTTCTAGGTCCTGTTGTTTTACCAAACAGATTAACAGGCGCTGCTTACCTTAATTTTCTGCAGCACACACTGTATGAGTTTTTGGAAGACATTCTTTTGAATCAGGGGCAACAAATGTGGTTCCAGCATGATGGTGCTCCAGCTCATTTTTCCATGGCCGTTAGAGATCATTTACACCAAACTTTTCCACATAGATGGGTAGGAAGGGCCGGACCTGTTTTATGACCTCCAAGATCACCTGAACCCTCTAGATTTCTTTGTTTGGGGCTATTTGAAGATATTAGTGTATGGTACTCCTGTAAATAGCCTGGAAGAGCTGCAGCTACGGATTAATCAAAAGTGTCAAGAAATTCAAACCAATGAGGGTGTTTTCGAAAGAGTTCGAATATCGTTGAGACGAAGATGTTGTGCCTGCCTGGAAATGGACGGAGGGCACTTTGAACATCTTCTGTAACTTTATTTTTTGTTTGTTAAAAGCTTCCTTTGCCGGTTTATTCCTAATAAAATAAATTGTTTGAAAAACGAATAGTGGTCCATATCTCCGCAACCGTTACTTTGCTCACCCATGTTTATTAAGACTTTTCTGCTTATTTTGGTTCATACTATCTTTGGCTACTACTACCTCCTGAAATATTTTACACTCTTTTTAAACGCTCTTTATGACAATTTCAATATTTTAATCATCATTAAGTAAAACGGATTTAAAGCTAGAAGATGAAAACATCATATTCCAGTAGTCCTGACCCATACGTAAATAAAACTTGTTTTGCTTGAATGTCACGTAGTTATTTTAAGTAAATCTGCAACAACTATTCACTTGCTAACCTTGATAGCAGACAGTAAATTTCAAAAATTTGATCGGAACTTTGATATTTCGTAGATAGTGGTATTACTTAAACTTACATTGCTCCACTGTTGATAGAATTCCTCACCAACTTGTTTTTCTTTTTCGTAATATTCAACGCCGTGCCAAAGGCCCATAGCACCAGCACTTAAAAGACCTGTAACAATATTTTGTTTTATATTCAATACATTGTAGATTTAATTTGTATCAGATACAAATCTGTTTAAATATAAAACCTATTAATTATACAGCACCACAGAAAAAGTGGCATATCCGACGGATTTGTCCTATTTGTTTTGTTTGTTTTGGGTACGTATTTTTACTCACTGAATCAGAATTTAGGATCCGTTTAACCCCATCAGCTAAGATCAAAGTCAAAAACAATCAGAAATTCCAAATTCGGATTAATCTTCTTTATTTCGATGTTTTCGATAGCCTGATTCAATATTACCTATTTTTTCACATCGTGCAAGCTGAAGTATTGATATTTAAGGAGAGATAGGGGATGGGTATCATTTGTTACAGATTTTTAAAAATTTTTTAATTTTACACAGTGTGGTGAAATTTGTTTTCGAATTTTCTTAACTTCGAGCTGTCACAACATGGTTTTTCTAATTGGAACGCCCTGTATATTTAATACTAATAATAGTTTTTTTATACCTATCTCTTATAATTTTTCTATTATTCACGAAATAATTAAAATCAAGCAAGATATCCAAGAAGATAAGCCAATTCGACAATAAATTTTCATCATTCTGTATAAAATTAAACATTTTAAAATATCTTTAAAAAATGATAGGCATCCTCCTATACCTATCTCTCTTAAATATCAATGCTTCATCTTGCACAATTAAAAAATAGTCAGTATTGAATTTAGGTTATCGAAAAGTAACTTTTTTTTATAGAATTGATATATCTTGGAGATAAATATAAGGACGCTGATAAAAAAAGTCCTCCTAAAATTAGTTGTAGATTCCAAATATGCAAAAATATACAGGGTGTACAGGACTACAAGATGGGCATTATTTTATTTAAAAAGGGTACCTCCGAAATCTACAAAGACTAAATTTTGAAAATAGAAATTGAAATAGTCTCTGAAATATTCTAATGGACCATCGCCAAAGACAGCTCCTATACCTTGTATATAATCTGATGTGGTTAAGCGGAGCCCAGATTAGGATTTAGTAAGTAAAGAATACATAAAAATATACAGTATGCGCCAAAAGTATGGAATAAA
The DNA here is from genome assembly GCA_037114965.1 of Monochamus alternatus. Classification (NCBI taxonomy): domain Eukaryota; kingdom Metazoa; phylum Arthropoda; class Insecta; order Coleoptera; family Cerambycidae; genus Monochamus; species Monochamus alternatus. The sequence goes on along the minus strand of CM073433.1, from coordinate 35,878,827 downwards.
TTCAATAAAAACGAAACAATTATTTTTTGGGAAAAATCCTCGAACAGGTCGATTTTTAATTTAAAAAATACATATTTTAGCGTAAAATGTGATTTTCAAATGTCATTTGTTTTCGAGTAATGACGTCATCGATTTTTTTTAAATGGCAACACCATATTTTTTTCCTTGATTCTGAAAGATCGTTTTATTCTCTATCAAACAGTACTAAAATTTTGCCCTCTTACATAGGAAAGTTTTCGAGCAAATGACGATTGAATGTTAGAAAACGTAAATTTTATCCATAAAAAAGTAACAATTCTGAGGTATGTAAAATAAAATACAATTGATTAAATTTTATACTTAAATTAAATGTTCGAATTGCCATCCACCAACTTCTTGACAATGCGCAAGTCACATTATGAATGATTTCTGGGGTAACTCTGCGTATTTCGTCCCGAATGCGATTTTGAAGTTCTTCTAAATTACGTGGTTTATTAATGTACACTTTTGACTTCAAGTATCCCCATAAAAAATAGTCAAGAGGTGTAAGATCTCGCGATCTTGCATGCCATTCTATCGGCCCGCGCCGATCCACCTCCCAGGAAAACAGTTGTCCAAAAAATCTCGTATAGGGCGCGCATAGTGCGGAGGTGCACCGTCTTGCTGAAACCATATGGTATCGTCAGGAATGTCAGGGTCATTATCGATAGGAAAAATTACTGCAAGGGCTGGAACAAGGTCATTTTCTAGAAACTCTAAATATCTTTGTTCTGTAAGGGTTCCTTCAAAGAAGAAAGGCCCTACTATTCTGTCGTCAACTATTCCAGCCCACACATTTAATTTCTGAGGGTGTTGGGTATGTACCTTTGTCATCCAATGAGGATTTTCCTGACTCCCATATCTGCAAGTTTGACGGTTTACTGTACTATTCAGACAAAATGTGGCCTCATCTGAAAAAAGTATTTGCCGGTGTAAATTTCTATTTCCTTGACATAAATCCATTAGAATTTCGCAAAAGTGTAAGCGGCGATCGGGATTATCTTCATTGAGTTCCTGCACAAGTTGAATTTTGTAGGGATGATATATTTCCTTCCTCAAGATACGTAGCACTGTGCTCTGACTAGTGTCATTGTTTAATGCAATCAATCGTGAAGAATTATGAGGATTATCCACCATACTTATCAAAATGTTCTCTTTCTGATTTTCATTAATACTTGGACGTCCAGGTTTTGGAATATTTACAACATTGCCAGTTTCTCTAAATTTAGACTCTACCTTACTGACTGTTGATTGGCTGATAGGGCGATCTGGATATTTTTCATTAAATAAATCGCAAACTTCCTGCTGAGTTCTAGTCATATTCCCGCATCCGATAAGAATTAAAATTTCAATTCTTTCAGTAACAGTTAAATGTGCCATAATACTTTAAATTGAATAATAATTTCTGTTGCTTACAATACTTATTAGAAAGTCGGTGTGACAATGACACTTTGCAAAGATTTTCACTTACGTGATCCATAAAAGAACTATAGAATTCGAAAAACTAAACTTGATAACGTTTTTGCTTTATTTTAATTGATTTACGTTTTCTAACATTCAATCGTCATTTACTCGAAAACTTTCCTATGTAAGAGGGCAAAATTTTAGTACTGTCTGATAGAGAATTGAACGATCTTTCAGAATCAAGGAAAAATATATGGTGTTGCCATTAAAAAAAATCGATGACGTCATTACTCGAAAACAAATGACATTTGAAAATCGCATTTTACGCTAAAATATGTATTTTTTAAATTAAAAATCGACCTGTTCGAGGATTTGTTTCAAAAAATAATTGTTTCATTTTTATTGAATTTATTCCATACTTTTGGCGCATACTGTATAATCTGATGGGGTTAAGCGGAGCCCGGATTAGGATTTAGTAAGTAAAGAATACATAAGAATATATAGGTCCAGTCAGATCAGTTTTTTTTTGTGGTGCTGTATTAATAAAATATAGTTGGATGCATGATCCATGGTAAAACTAATCCATGTTAAGCGGGCTTTACATTAACAATTTTGCTGTCAGATATCACCCCTACCAATGTAAATGTAATTTTAACTTTTGACGTTATATCATTTCCATTTGTTTACGAAACAAAAACTGTTAAATGTTACGGCAAAAAAAGGAGAAATTGTTAAAAAAAGCTTCCATTGCGTTTGCTGCTGCTCGGTTACTGGTTAAATATAAATCATCCATCATATCATCTAATCTTACTTTTTGCATTTATTTTAGGTTGGTATTCCTGAATTGAAGTAAAAATTGACGAAAAATTAGAAAAAGTTTTAAATCGTCAATAACTTGACGAAGTTCTTCATCAATTAATTTGACGTCCAAGTTTTAGTATTACATTTGTTAATTAACTTGACGAAGTCACTTGATCAATTAATTGACAAATAAATTGTTAATGTAAAGCGGGCTTTAGGCAAGTTAGGCAAAGAAACAAAATCGAGTAAGATAACTTCGACATTTTGTAAATATTTAATCAAAAATCATCATAAGATTTCAGTATACAACTAACCTGGTATTATTAAAATATATATTACGTAACTAAATAAAAATAAAAAATAAAAGTAAAGTGATTACTAAAATACCATTAAATTAGAAATAGTTCTATTATTTCCAATTTCTTAATTAGTTTATTGGTATAAAAAATTGTAATTAAAAATTTAAGGATTTAAACATAAAAATTCATGAAAACTTCAAATAGTTTTTAGTATTTCACTAAAACTCTACGTGTACATAGTAAGTTAAAATTTTGAGTTAAAACCTTTAAATGTACTGACGCACAATGTACCTAATAAACCAAATAGTTTATTTTATGGTTTCAGTAGCAAACACCACACCTAAATGCAAGAAATGCTGCTCAAACCTACACAAATTCTTGTAGCATTGAAACTAAATTTAAATAACGACATGACAGGGCCTATTATGAAAAAAACTATACAATTACAAACTGCACACTTAAGTCTTAAGGTATTTCCTTCCAAAAGATTATGTACAGAGCTTTGTACAGAATCAGAAACACACCGAATAGGAAGATCAATAACAAATTCCTAAATTTAAAAACATCGAAAATGTCTCATTAAATTTTATTGCAGCTGTAAGTAGTAGTAGTTATTTTTTTTTTACAAAAGCTAATAATAAGGAATATATGGGTAGATATTGTGGGTGTAATTCAACGCAGGTTGGGGCTTTTGTCCACTGAGTACTTAGTTTCACACAATATTATTAATACCTAAAAAAAAAAAAAAAAAAAAAAAAAAAAAAAAAAAAAAAAAAAAAAAAAAAAATATATAGTAGTAGTTAGTTTGAAAAAAATACTTTTTAACAAGGTACGAATGGTGTTAGTATCTGTTACAGAAGTGACCGTAATAAACGAGTAATTAAGGTATCAAGGGTGTGATAAGTATAATAAATACCCCAAGGTTGACAATGTCCCTCGACCAAGGGTCTTAATTTTATAACACCTTAAGTCTAAAGTCCTTATATTGACAAAGTACCGCAATCAATTATCATTTTTGGCAAAATCCTTTGCTACAGCTATGATACTACTACTCCAGTAATAGTATCATCAATGTCACAGCATTAAAATAAAGTTTTAATTTTCGATTCACTTTTATCAGTGAAAATAACATCTGTCAAATCTCCATTTTAGAGCAAACGGGAACATCAAAATTTAGTATTCTAGTTTGTAGTGAAATATTAGATGATCTATACCCGAGGTCCCAAATAATAGACAGTGATTATTTGATAGCACTTAGATGAGTATGGGAGGTGAAGGTTGCAAGGGACAATATTCCATCGGCGTGCTACTTGAGAAGGGTTCAAATTACCAAAAATAAGTTGACGTTGAGTGAACCTAACACTTTAATAGTTTACTTCAAAAAGTTTATAAACACACCCTTGTTATCTTCTTCACAATTGTAGAATTCAGTCCTTTAGGACGGCGATGACCTACCACCACTCACTTACAACTACCTGATGCGCACTCTGCGAATATCACACTGTAACACTTATAAGTTATAATACACTCCACTACGCACTATACGCTACCGGTACTGTCACTACACTTATCGCCGGATATTTTTCATAGTGGCAAAACAGATCTATCCATATCCTTATGATGATATTGTTAGTCGTGCTCAAAAACAGTAAATGCTGTTGGATATTGCAATCGTGCCACACTTTCGTCACCGTATGACATTCATTTGTCCATGTTTCATCAGTGTATTATATTCTTCGATTCAGATTTCAACCTTCTAATAGTTGTCTGACGTAGTTTCTTCGTCATATCACAATTTAATTTTTTTCGATCTGACGCATGCGTATTTCCTGCAGCATGCTGCCTCAGATATGGGAAGCTATTAATACAATACAATTTTATAGAAAAATATAACATGTATTTTCCTTTATGCTCATTGCTATAAATTATAAGTGGGTCTATAACATGAATCGCTCTCTCTTATTTTAGACCTCGGCTGTACCTATCTGAAAAATATCGCAGAAGCAGCCAAGGCACTTGTTCCTCAGAAAACCACAACATTTTCGAGCTAATATGATGAAATTGCACTAATGGTAAAATATGGTAGCCGGATTTTGATGTCGTATAGATTGAACCTTTCTGGATCGAAAGGAAGTAGTCCGGGCATGGCAATGGAAAGAAAAATGGTGAACCTACATTTTAGCTGTTTTTGTAAAACTCTATCGATGTTCACGTACGCTGTAAGCGAACTAGTTTGAATACTAAATTTTCCAAGGCACATAGAATAAGGGGTTAATTTGTGCAAGGGCACCTAAGCAATATAAGCAAAAAAAAAAGTTTTTCATTATCATTTCATTCATTATTATAAATATACAGCAACATTAACTTTGCACTAGATATCGTATGGTTTAAATATTTTATATGCTTTTTGTTTAAAATGCATGCCATGATAAACTAATCAAATTAGTAGCACCTAATCCACCCGACTTAATATCTACGTGATGATACATGTAGACATTAAGTACATGGTTTCAAAATTTTCAAGTGGTATTTTTCTCAATATCTCCGTGTAATTAAATGAATTCTTGCTATTACTTATCGACAGCATTCTAACAATATGACTACAGTGAAGATTTTGCAGCGCTGATGTAAAAGAGATGTAAATTGTTCAAGATAACTGTTCGAATTTACCTGAATTCTCTATTATAGAAAGTGTTTGGAATTTTTCCGTATTTTACCATTCACCTTACCTGGGTATTTTCCAGCCCAAGTTTATTACTGGGCAGTTGTACCAAAATAAATAAATAAAGACGTCGAAGGGCACGGCTTCTTCAGATGTTGACCATCCTTCGACATTGTAATACGGTCGAGGGTTAGAGTTCGTACCAACGATTGGAAATGATGTTAAGAATATCTTACACTCTTAACTGTATAGGTATTATTATACATGAGTGAGACAGTGTAATATCATGAATGTAATAAAGAATGCCGTTATCCTACGTATACTATACAAAATTTTATCTAGAACTGCAAAAAATGTTATCTACAACTATATTAAATTGAGAAAAATCCAAAATCAGATCCAGTTTGTAAGTCTTGATTCAGAATCAGGAAGTAAAGCCATTGTTATGTTAACCTATCTAACTTCCTGCCAATCTTTTCATAAACAAAATTGAGTTTTCGTTTGTACATTTTCTTTTGAAAATAGTGGTTTTGATTGAAATAATGCGATAGTTTCACTTTTACCAGATAAATCGAGAACCAAGTACGAACAATTTTATAAACGATTCACTGATTGGTATGCATTTAAGAATATAAAATATCAAGCAAAAGAAAAGGTATTATTAGCATTTTTTGAAGAATTAGACGAGAAGTACAAATCATCTAGTATTTGGGCGTTCTATGCTATGCTGCGATCTACAATCTGTATGCGGCAAAATATTGATATCATTAAATTCAACAATTTTATTGCTTTTCTGAAAAAGCAATCAGCGGGATACAAACCAAAATAGTCAAGAATATTAACGAAAGAGGATGTTTCAAAATTTTTACAAGATGCCAATGACACAAAATTCTTGCTAACAAAGGCAAGAACAAGAAAATGTTTGCTATTTGAAATTCATAAATGCATAATTTAAGGTTGCCTTAATTATTGGACTTGGAGGTGCATGCATAGTGGATGACTTAACTAATTTGCTGTTAGAAAACGTAAAAAATGAAGGAAACATTTTCCATATTTTCATACCGGATACGAAAGCCAAAGTATCCCGTGATCTTTATCACTGCCGGAGGAATAAAAAATCTGAATATGGTAAGTAATACGAAAATACCTCGCCCTGCGTCATGCCGATCATGGAAGATTTTTTATTGGTTACAGAGGTGGAAAATACATTAAACTTCCTGTTGGTATAAATACTTTTAGTGTAATGCCAAAGAGGATTGCTTTTTTCTCAATTTATCACAGCCTCAACAATGCTTCACTTCTAGCCGACACAGGAGCAGGCCTTATAACTATAAAACGGCATGGTGGTTGGAAGTCCAACACCGTGATGAAGACTATATTGATACGTCTCTTGAAAACAAGAAAAACATTACCACAAAACTTCGAGTGCTTACAATGCATTGTTAATACAAATACAGACCAGCTGCATTCATCTGGTATTAATCTTACGAATTGCCAAAGTTGTGTTGTTATCTATTAGTTGTCAAATTGATAAACCTGTTGGTTCTTAATAAAAATATCCATTAAGTGATCTCTTTTTTTAAATATTTCAGTAGTGGGGTAATATGTCATAATTATTACTTCACTAGTGGTGTAATAGTAATAGTGATAGTAATTTTTTGGCTCATATTCAAAACAGGATCTATATTTTATGAGAAGTTCTGTGAACATTATCGCTTTCAAATAAAGGAAAACACACAGGAAAAAATGGCATTTATTAATATTCCCCAAGTAAGAAAAAAATCAAACCAATGCTTTCTACAGAAGGATGCCTGCACTTTGTTCCACCAGGGAATAAATTAACGGTTAGAAAATATATTTTGCATGGCGTGTAAGACTGACAGGACGGCGGACGTCGCATTAGGAATAATAAATGTAAATTATGTTCCCTGGATCTAATTCAATATTACTTATGTCTTCACAATACTTTCACGTTTCCTTGCATGAATACCAAATAAAGAAGTCAACTGTTAACGCCTCGGGTCAATAAACTAATAAATGCTATTTTTCTGTTTTAGAATAAAAAATTAATATAATAGAAATTTAATAAGGAAAAATAATCCGCACAGGAGCTTGCGAGTAGATGAAGGAGACCTTGTATACAAAGTCCTGGCCAAGTTTCAATGCAAATGTTAAGTAAATATGCGAAGGTAAACAATTCTGCAAAACAAGTTACAAGAATCATTCGGAATTTTGTACACAATTTAGTTTTAAACATATAAAAATACCAGTTGCCTTAAAGGTTTAGGCAAAAGGCTTCCAGGTACCACCTTAATTGTAGTAGATATATTAAACTTGGTACAAGAGAGCTTTCTAGCATAAGAAATTGAAATCTGATTTCGAATTTGCTGTAAATTATATAGGGTGCTACTACTACATGCACTACTTTGTATTAATAAATCCAGTGGAGGAATCTTGGAAATTTCGTCTGCAAATAAAATTAAATATATAGGAATCACAATTGATAGCCATCTTAAATGGGACAAACATATAACAAGTCTAATAAAAAAGCTAAGAGGCCTTGTTTCCAAGTTCAAATATTTTAGTAAAATTATTGATGGCAAATATTTGTTGACTATGTACTTCGCGCTAGTGCAGTCACATATTACTTACGGAGTCATTGCCTGGGGAGGTGCAGCTAATTGCTACATGAAAAACATAGACGTCTTGCAAAAATGGATTTTAAAAATTATATATAGTAAACCTCGGGATTATCCAAGCGATAGTATTTTTGGAGAAAATAAATTATATGATACTAGGCAATTATTTTGTCAAGCTATACTAATGTACTTATTTAAAAAGAGATCTCTCTACCCTAATATTGAGCATGTTTATGCTACACGAATTAAAGATAATTCGTTGAAATGTCCAGCTGCTACCAAATCAATCAAAGATAGGAACTAAAATGTTAATTATAAGCGAAAGGAACATATATAATTTGTAATACCTATACTTACCTCCAGTTTAATACCACATCGTATTTTAGTACTATTTAGCTTGTTGTGCCTTATTAAGGCATAGCCTTATATAATATAGCATTTTTATTTATTTATATGTCTTTTTACTATTTATCTGTTATTATCAAATAATTGAGCATAATAATAATTTCTAATGTACTTACCTTCAGCTTAATGCCATATGACGTTTCAGTACTATTTAACTTTTTGGGCTTTATTAATGTAATCTTATCATATGGCATTTTTAATTTTATTTATTTTTTTTTTACTATTTTTTTTACTGACTTGTTTTATTTTTTGTATCTAGATTCTGGCATCATATGCATGTAATCCTGCGCACAAGGAGCAACTGTTCCTTTTGCGGGATATTTATGTTATTCTATTCTATTCTATTCTATTTGTATTGTCATACCTTTTTTATGCCTTGAGCTTCAATTTTTAATAAAAAATTTGTCAATATTTTCTAAAAAGAGGTATACTTGGTAAATGTCGTTTTGAACAACCGTTGAAGATACTCATCATTGTCATGTCATGCTTTAACCAAGACCAGTGGGTCAATAGCAATGCCGAAGCTAATGGAACCAGGACCATAATAATTACAGAAAATGAAACTGAGAAGACAAAGAAGTGGAGTAAGTTAATTCAATTTAGTTAAAGTAAATGTTCGAAGTGAATGTTAATTTGTCGAAGGAAGTTGAGCTGAACTCTTGTCATAAATCCCTGCATCCGTCTTTAAAATATGGTCAGCACTTTACATTCAGTTCCACATCTTTTCCTCGGTGTTTAAGATGTTGAGTAAACCATGCATTTTAAAGTTCTCAGCATAGTGGTCAACCCTCAGGAGCTTCATTTTCTATACTGAACCATTTGTTTGACAATGCTTATTCAAATGGTCACGGACGTTTAATGTAAAATGTGAAGGTGCATAAATTACATGTTGAAGCGAATGGCCAAAGAAAGGTTGTCAAATAAATCTTGTAAAGTGTTCTGGAGGTATTTGAGATTCCAGATAATTTTGACCATTTAAACGAAACGGTAGACATTTATCTCTCAAATGTAGGCTGATAGTGCTCAATCTTTGTTGCATGTGGGCTTTCGCCAGCACAAACTTATCCATTATTTATTATTTATTTATATACACACTGTGTATAAATAAAAAATACACTGTCCTAACAGATAATTCCAATTATAGGGCAGGATTTCATAGACACATTCAATGATCTAAAACTCATAATTTAATCTTAGATACACTAATATCAATAAGTGCCTGAAACTGCCTATGAGTTGACACCAACTTATTCTATATTGATGAATGTTGCATAACACTCCTAAATGGCGTTGATAAATATAATAACGTATAGAAGAGAGAATAGAACGAAGGTATATGTTATATGTCTAAGAATATCAGAACAATCAATGTAATTGTGAAGCTTAAACAAAAATAGCAGTGAAAAATTAGTGCGTTGAGATGTCAGAGCAATTAAGTTGAATCTACTCAATAGGTCAGGTTGTCTAGTCTGAAAGATAGATATTTAAGAACTCTCATCTGAATTGTTTCCAGATGTTGAGAATGTCTAACATATATAGGATTCCAAATAATAATTGTATACTCAAGTTTTGACCTGACAAACGCATTGTACAATATAAACATTATAGAAACCTTTCTGAAATGTTTAGCATTTGTTATAATGAAACCAAGATTTTTATTCGCAATAAATTTAATATTATTAATATTTATGAGAAACAAAGGTTAATTTATCGTCATAAGTAACTCCCCAATTTTTAAATTTAATGCAATGAGCGGCAGTCTTAGAACCAATGTTGTACATGTAAATAATAGAATTAATTTTCCTTGTGTAAGTCGTAATGAAACATTTAGAAATCAAAGGCAACGTGTTACGAAGGTACTATTCATTAGCTATAGATAAATTATTTTGACGTTTGAAATCATCCAGATACAGTAACAGATATCATTAATGCACATATTGACAGTAAAGGGTCAAAAACTGAACCCTGAGGTACTCCAGATGTAGCAATTATTTCAAATGAAGTGAAACCACGATATTGTACGTTTAGCAATCTATTAGAAAGGTAAGATTCAAAGAATTTTAAGAAGTTTATAGACAAACCGAAATTAGAGCTTACGAAGAAGAATATTGTGATCCAGTCTATTAAACGCCTTTTGATATGTCTTTGTAACCCACGTCAACCTGTCCACTGCTATCCAACGTGTTGGAAATTAAAACAGTAATACAAACAAAATTAAAGTAGATCTACTGGCCAAGAATTCATGTTGGCAGCTTCAAATTTGTGATTTAACATGAAAATTAATTGTTGCAAGATTAAAATAGACTTGTAGTTCTCAATCAAATTTGTATCATGTCTTAAAAATACGGGATATCTTAGTTTTAGTCCACATAGATAAAAAAAGTTGCTGTTTGAATGGTCACATTAAAAATAATAAATCAATTGCACAATCTTTCAGCAAAAAAGACTTCTAGTTGATTTATTCCTATTTTTAGAGTCTTTAAAAACATCCTTTTCAGTAACTACAAGAATAACCAACATAGGAATATTACAATTCGAGTTTAAATCAACTGTATAAAATGAAGATGAAGAAATATAAGCTGATTGGAAAAAAGTGGCAAATGTATTAACAATAGTTTGAGGACCATTAAAACTAACAGTTTCTCGAAAGCGTTTTTCAACAATGCTTTATGATTTGGTACCTGCCGGTTTGGAAATATTTACTTTTTCAAATTCGTAGCTATTTCCTTGACAAATTAATAAGTCAGTATAAAAAATGTAGATGTGATGAAACATTCAAATCCAAACTATTGTTCAAAACTATGTTTTGCCAAGTATAACTACCTTTTTCACAGGAGACTATGATTTCTTATTCAAAATTTAGTACAGTGGGGCACAAAAAAATTGTGACAATTTAAATGCATGTAAAGTACTGTAGGTGGCGCTCTCTACAATTTACAGCAAATTCGAGACCAGATTTAAATTTTTAATGCCAGGAAACTCCTCTATGCCAAGTTTTATATTTGTATTTACTACAATTATAGTTAAGTTATTGAAGGATAATCATTTTATCCAGGCTGTCACTTTTACGACGCCCAGAAACGGTAATATATACAGGGTGGCTTAAATTATAACGAAGTCTCGCATTCTTATGGTTTTCAATTTTCTGAGATATTTTTTGTAGTTCCTGAAATAGTGTATGAAAGATAGAAAAAAGTGCATTTTTTCTTCTATGAAGTTTGGTAACCTTGTATTGTCCGGCATAAGCTTGCCCAAATTTATATAGTTTTCTTATGGTCACCATATTTAATTTTGATGTTTCATAGAAAGGCGGAAGGAAAAAAGTTTATTTGGTTATTAATGCTTCCAGTAATGTAAAAATATAGTTACGTCATTGAACAAGTCAACTTCTTTAATTTAACTAACATCGTAGTTTTTATAAAAAGAAGTTAACAATAATACACCCTTGATTTGTTCATGTATTCTTTTTTGTTTTATTAAAAATATATCAATGTTGAATACAATCATGCGTATTAATTAAATAATAATAATACTAAAAACGATTAAGAAAAAATATAAATCTTAGTCCATTAAATAATTTTTTTTAAATCACTAACTATGTTTTGTTTTGGGCAATTCTTATTTATTTGGAAATAAATTTTACTACGAATTTCTGAATATGCTTTCCACTGTACTGTAAGAAGTACCTACTTCTAACTACCTAAATTAATTAAACCGTTTCACAATAAGTGTACCCAACAGTTAATTGTTTGTTTTGAATAAATAAGTGATCTATTTAAGTAAGCGTCCGCAACGGTTAAAAAATTGAGTTACGTTATAATCGTTTGACCGTAACCAAGATTTCTTTTATAAGTTTAATGGAGAAAATATGTTTACACATGCAATGATTTTACAGTGTCAAATAAATGTGTTGGTATTCATATCTCACTTGATATTTAATTGAAAAAAAAACATATGCGTAAATGCAAAATGTAAATAATAATAATAATTTATTAGCCCAACAGAAGTAACTCCATTTAGAGAGCTAAATTACACTGGAACAATAAACAATAAAAATAGTAAAACAAATGAATATTAAAGTACAGTAAAGTGCAGGAATTAATAAAAAAACTAACCTAAGATACATAACTTAAAGCGAAAAAAGACTGGACCCAGAGACAAAAAGCAGCGTACATCAACTGTGGACATGGTTCACTATATTCATTCATAACGTTTTGACAGAACAATAATTTATATCATAAGTATTACAAATTGAATTAAATGTCTTGCACATAAAATAAACTGGAGATTTTAGCAATAAATATGTGTTAGCCCTTGGCAAATAAAAAGTGGCATGAATTCTCATCTCATTGCGCGGTACTAAGAAACTTAGTTGCTCCAGCAAATCTGGCCAATTAATTTTATTGTGTACTAGATTGTACAGGAATTTCACCAATTGACATCGTCTGCCGGTTTCTAAAGTTTGGAAACTGAACATATTTAATAATGCATTGTGATCAAAACCTTGTACCGGATATATGCCTTTGTACATTTTCAAGAACGTCGGAGTGTACCTGATAATAAGGATTCCAAATCAACGAGCAATACTCAAGTTTCGATCTAACGAACGCATAGTATAGAATTTCCAAAGCTTTAATATTAGTAAATGAATGACAGTTACGAATAATAAACCCGAACATTTTCCTGACGGACAATACAGCATAATTACTGGGAATTTTGAATAAGAAATTAAATTTGAATATAACCCTGGCAAATTTATTAAATAAAGTGAATTATTTTATTTCTGTTCTCTTATATACATATGTTTTCTGCATTAAAAAAAATAATAATAAATGGCAGTGCTGAAGATTTGAGAAACCGGAAACTTGTAAGAATACAAATGTAAATTGTCATTCAGAAGGAATAAGTGCCCAGTGGGCATTACTGCTACGTGCATAAAATTTTTAAAATGCTATTGTCCAATTATTTATTTCTGACATTATTTAGTACTCTTTTTGTCGCCGTATTTCTTGCCGCAAAATGATCAAATTTGTGGTGTTTTTTAGGTACAAAAATTTCGAAAAATTAAACACTGAGCAAAAGTAATATCGAAAATAAAATGATGTTGATGATGTTTTGTTTATCCACTTTTTAAAATCTCCTAAAATAATATAATAACTTTTAAAATGCATTTGTATGACACACATAACTGCTATTCTAACCCCACATTTTAACAATTATTTTCACATACTTATAAACAATCTTATATGCAGAATCATGTAAGTTTAAGTTATAATGATATTTACATCTACAGTTGAATTTAAAAAAATACGTATTTTGAGACATTTTTGTCCTAAAAATTTCACCGCTTTCAGCCGTTATATATTCGTTTCACTTCGGTACCTTTGAATATTCGCAGGTGCCATGAGATAACATTCTTGTTATTTGCTAAGCTCTATATTATTCAGTTCTTATCTAAATTTATTAGAAAAAACTATTTCAAGAATACGGCGCTCTTAACTGTGATTTTCGACACACTAAAGTACTAGTTTCTATCTACATAATTTCTTGTGCATTTGAATGTAAAAATTAATATTTACCATCTGCTAAAACTAAAATTAAAGTTTAGCGTAAATTTACGTACATTTCTTTTTACTGCCAATAAGACAGTCAAAAACAATTAATTTAAAATAATTAGTAAACAGAGTAAAAACTTTAAAAGAAGGAAATTTAAAAATCTATTTCATTAATTAATTCATGAATTAAACACTAAATATTCAAAAGAGTATAGTGGTTTTTAGGCTTTCTCGACTGGTGCTATATATAGCATTAGCCGGGATTCTTTTACCTGCCCGGGTTGTTCTCGGGCTAAGCTCCGTGGGAACAGTCTCGCCGTCGATATAGTGATTTCGGTTCCTATTGTTGGTATTACGATTGTTACGGTCAGAACCATTCCTCGGATAATGGTGGTCTTCCGAGGCGTCCCGTAACCGCCTCTGTAACTTCCAAACGTTTCACCTCTCTTCACTGTCGGCATCTTCAGTAATGACTCCGCAAAAGCTTGGTCGCAACTGAGGTCAGTCGCATGGGATGCGACCAGTTACAGCGGTGGCTTCGGGACGCATCGGAAGACCACCATAATCCGAGGAACGGTTTCGACCGTAGCAGTCGTAATACCAACTATAGGAACCGAAATCACTATATGAGCGGGCCCTGAGATACCGATGGCGGGTCTGTCTCCACATAGCCTAGACCGATAACAACCAGGGCAGGTAAAAGAATACTGGCTAATGCACTTTAATTCTGTTTCTAGCAGCGATCAATTACCGAGGTCACGGCATAACAACCCGGAAAGTCACTATGTATTAAATCCATAAGAGTGGTTAAAAATGAACAATTTGAACACAAAATAGTTGAGCGCAATGATTACCGTTTCCTCGAATGCATAAATTCATTTGTCAGTAGAAATTACTCAATCTAGCAACTGGGAGACATTTTTCAAATCATTGCATTTATTGTTTATGTGATTCCACAAATCTGCTCGACATTCACCGGTGACGAATATATACATATATATATTTTTTGACAGAAATCGCATTTTCTGGGATCTGGAGATCTGGCAAGCCAATTTTGTGGCAATTATTTGCTCCTTTCCTCCAATTATCTTGAAAATATTCGTTCAACATTTTCTAACATTTACATTAAAATGTTATGGTGCTCCATTGTGGAGCCACTATAAAGAATTGTGATAAATACTTACAGGCCACTAACATGAGGATAGCCGTTCCAGTAATATTTCCTGGAGATCTCCTCCAACATCCCGTTACCCCAGTACAGAAGGCAGCGAAGACGGAAATGAAAGAAATAATGAAGAGAGCTATCATCGAGCGTCCCATATCTGGAAAGAAATGCGAAATATTAAAAATGTGCTATTCTGTAGGTTTGTTCAATACTTACGCAGTCTTGTCCAAGCATCGTCGGTAAAATCTCTGGTATCGTTATTTTCGTCTGGAATGTAGTAGTTCACGTTGCTACAGTAAGTCTCGACGGGACTTAAATAGACCTTGACTGTAACAAAAAAGATCATTGTTCATCAAGATTTAGTCAATCAATCAATTATTTCTTTTGTGTACGCTTTCAAATATTGCTATTTTAAGGACTCATCTGACTCCCTCAAATGAGTCTTTTTCTACTAACTCTATCTGACGACGATGTATTTTATACAAAATAAACGTCAAATCTTTTTTCTTCGGATTCAATCTCAAAAAGTTGCTATGACGCATTTTATATAAAATAAATGTCAATACTTAATTATTTCGTATTAAACAATGTAGTTACTATGCTGGCATAGTAATTAAAATCCAAAACTCACTATTTTCAAGAAATATTTGCTCTGATCACATGAATCATACATAATAAGAAGCTTGATTGTGTTTTTTTGGCAGTTTTAACAAAAGAATATCAACGATTGGTACGAAAAACTGAATTTTAGGTACTTGTACAAAACATACACAACATACAAAATTATATTAACTCATTGTGTAAATTATCCAAAATGACGTTTTAGTAGTCTAACTTCAAAATACCTTGTGGAATAATTAGAAACCTTTGGATTATCTTATTAAAAAGTATCTATTATTATTTCAGATTTTTTTTTTGTAAAAGACACATTTTACCTTTGCAATTTTATATAACCACAAATTATATACTAGTGCCATTCTTTCTTGATTTTATTTTAATAACCACAAATGGTTATGATAAAGGATAATGCTGAGAAGATGCTGAAACTGATACTAGTAATAATATGAATGTACTATTCGTGCAAGAACATTCAATTACCAGTTATGTATTCAGGACATTGGACTAATTTTTTAACTTTTGCTGTAGCTAAATTTTGTTTTCTGTTTCTAATAAAAAATATTCTTGTATTATGATTACTCATTAGTGTTCAAAGACTTAGAAGTATTAACTTCTGAATAAAGAAAGACCGACATTTATATTAAGAATAATTCATCATTCTTTCATTGTTAAAAGTTTACAAAGAGGCTTAATGAATCAGCCTATATTTATACATCCATTACTCTTTTTTAGCTAAATTTTGCCATTATCAAGTGACTCTTACGTAAATCTAAAGGGGAAATCTACAAAATAATTTTAAAATGGGACCAAATATTTCGAAAAAAAAAATATTTCTGAATTATTAACTTATGCTAGGTTTCTGTGAAGGAAAGTGTAGAAGAAATGTGGGAAAATATCGTAGGAGACCAAATCGAGTGATTCCCCATAGAGAAACATTTTCTAATGTTGTAAGATGGGCTCGAGACTGGAAAGTTTTTCAATAATATTTGAGAATGTCCTAATAACAGTTGAACCTAAACCGCAAATAAGTCATCTCATCTACTACATCCATATCACACTGAAAAAATACAAGAGCTATTGCCTCAAGTTTTGGATCAACGGGTAACCTTTTGCGAGTTTATCTTGCATCAGTATATTAATTTTCACAAGAAAATTCTTTTCTCTGACGAGGCTTGCTTCACTCAGAAGAATTAGAAATGTTGGCAACTCTTAAGGATATTCCGATGTAAACCTTTATGCAATAACTCCTAGGCATTTTAACGCGAGTTTAAGATAAATGTTTGGGCCGGTAGATCATTATTTGATTGCACCAGTTATTTTGCCAAATCGATTAAATGGGGAAAATTATTTGGAATTTCTATTCGCAAAATTGACCGCGATGATCGTCAGATCTCAACAAACGTGATCATTTTCTTTGGAGAACATTAAAGGATTTTGTTTACCTCTCGCCAATTGATTTCCGAGAAGATTTGTGAAATCATATTACGAATAAATGGAATTTATGTTTTAGAGAAAATGGTGCCCATTTTGAATAATTTCTTTAGTTTTAATTTTTATTTTATTTTATAGTTTTATTACTAACTGTTAAATTTTGAAGACAAAGCCTGCTACTGACTTTTTGATTTCTTCTAATAATAATTAGTGCATGTTTTCTTGAAACCTTGAAACTTTTTTGAAATTTGACAAGACTAAAAAGTGTTTTAAATTAAATTATGATGTGATATTATCATTCTTTTTAAATTCGATAAATGGAAAAAAATGTATAATTTGGACTCACCCTCAATGAACACCTTGTAGTGTTTGAATTCACTTAAACTCATAGTCAAAGGAGAATAATTATAAACCTAAATCATGTGGAATAACCATGAATATGGTTATTCCACGTTAAAGTAATTCAGACATATATTTTTTTTTGAAATATTTGGGCCCACTTTGGCCTGTAACCCCAATATGTTGGGTCTCCTTACATGCACCTGCTCTGTGTCGGTTTTATGTAAAAACTAAAGTACTTTATTAAATTATTATTAAATTAAGCTAACAATAATTAAAACATTCCCATTTAGATAAACGAGGGTTATCTTTTTATGCATGATTTAACTGAGTATTTTTTGACCAGGTTTAAATGTTTTTCAATGTTCTACTGAACCAGCAAACAGGACGAGGTCATACAATAACAATGTCATTTTTTTATACAACATCTTAATAATTTCATCATTTATCAAATGTATCTCACTTTAGAACAAATAAGTATACGTATGAAAACTGTATGGTTAAGTTTGTACTAGTACCGTTTGAAATGTAAAACATGTTTCCGTAACTCAATCGATATTAGTTCTTCTCATGTCACATTGAATTTACAGTAACTTGTAAGTTACCATTGTGAAAGAATTGTCAAGTATATGGTATGAAACTACAAAGGCACTATTCTTTACTTCCCACTGCTTGAGAATTTTCTCAGAATTCGATGATTTACTAGCATTCTAACAACATGCCGTGACGTGTCTCTTGAAACAATGAACTGAAACAGTCGTCAAAGATTTTCAGTGCCAAGTAATATATCATTGTTTCAAGACAACTTTTACGACCCTCAGCCGACAATATTGTCTGGTTAATTTAGCATATTCGCAGTATATTGATATTGATAGTATCTACACATTACATGATCAGTATTAGATGAATATTCTATCAGTTCTTGATAGAATAATCATAGAATATTCCACTAAAATATTACTTACATTTAGCTTTGACGAAGATGTAATATTACTGCTAATTTAAAATGAGAGAATTACAATTTTAGCTCAAATTCTGGATACACTAAATGGTGAACAATATATCTATAATTACAATCTTTAAACTACATTCAATATGTACTAATTATCAGGGATATTTATACATTATTATGTCATTATTATTTTGACTAACAATTAGTTTTAAAATTTAGAAGTAGCAATGATTGAGTACATTGAAATATTCGTACATATATTATAATTTAGTAATTAGAAACCCGATATCTTTTTTATTTACTGTGGTGCATTAATAATTGTTTTATCCCAATGTCACACATAAATATATTGAAATGTTTTATATACATATAATATTCAATTTTTAGGAAAAGCTCAAATTGACAAGCAAATACATTTTCTAAATGTTCATATGAATTAGATCCTCTTAACAATTCGAATAAAGTCATAAATATGTGTTTCAAATTGTTTTGTAATATAATAAGTCATCAGGTGACTCAACTTATGACTTTCATAATTAATCTATTGCAGTCAACAGATCGATAATTAAAATCCTTTGATTCAGATTAGAACATAACTAAGTCATAAGTAAGTATTAGAAAAAACATGGGAAACGTCGTATTACACTTAAGTAGGAAACATTCCATATAAATTATTATATGCAGGATGAGATCAAATTCAAATGGCATTCTTTTAGTTGCATATTCTGACAAAAATATGAATCCGACAACTACTTTTCAGATACGCGAGATTGAATGTACAATTGCAAAAGCACAATTTTGTTTATAACTTTAGAAGGACTGATTCAATTTACTGATTTTCAACAATTAGGTGGGATTGTTTTTAGATACTTCAATGGCATATGTACAATCTATTTGAAATAATAATGTCACTGCCTCAAAATATTTTTTGAACTATCGAAAATTCCGAGAAGAGATTGTGGAACAGCTAAGAACTAATGTTAAAAACTAAAAGTGGATTTAATTATGAATGTGTCTGCAGAACGAAACGGGTCACCAAATTTATGAGGACTGAAAAATATTTGTTCATCCAAATTTTTAAGACATTTTTGAAAATATGGTTAAGTAACATATTCTAGGAAATATCACAGAAATTAATTAATCGACTCGAATATTGTTATGAATAACATGATGTAGATATGCCGGTAATTTATTGGAAGGATTGTCAAAATTTAGTTTTAGCAGAGCTACATATGTGTAGTGTTTTCCTATCAAGTTTCATCCTCATACAGAATCTTCATTCGTGACACAAGGAATCCAGAAAACGAGGCAATTGCAACTACATGAACTTGTCGTATTTTACAAGTTCAGGAAAATATGATGCACATCATAGAGGAAAATCCTTCTGTTATAGCAAACTAAAAAATGTTCCTATTATGTTTTATTTATTTATTATTTAGTTTTATTATTACCATATACAAAAACTTCAAGGATGTAGTCCTTGTACCAGTATTTCCCACGAAGGGATAATACTAGTACGATTTTCATTTTAGAACAGCAAACTAAATGAAAATTTTACTTGCGACATTGACAGATGAAGCCTTCACACACTTGTTGCACATATAACAAATTATTATCGCTATTTCATAATAATGCTTTAGAGTTTAGACCCAGTAGGTAACAGTGAATTGAAAAGTGCCTTTTTTAAACAAAGTTATTCCAAATATACTCGAAATTACGAACTGTTAAATAACGTAACAGTAAAAAAACCAATTTACTATAATTACTCTAGACTTTACGGTATACTTAACCATTTAAATATAATTTGTTATAGACATAAAGCTGTAGTAACTACCATAAAATCATAGATCGATTTTTCAAGGTCTAGAACGATGGTTTATAAATTATTCATGGTTTATTTTTGAGAACTAAACTAGCAAAATGGGACACCACATTTCTGTTACTATAATGAACCGTTATTTTTATTTATAAATCATATTTGTAACCTTAAATTTATAAGATATACAAAAATTAATTAAATTAGATAACACTACTATCCGACTATTTAACTTGTCTGTTTTTTTAAATAAAAGCAGATTTAGTAATGGAATAATTAAATAGTTTTATTTTTATCTTCTAGCTTGTGATGCATAACAAATTTATTCTATTGTGTTTCCATTTGTAAAGAAATGAATATAAAATTTAATTGGAAGAGTAATCAATTTTACTGTATAGCTGAATGTCACGATATATTTAGCGGTAAACAGTGACAACAGCTTTTTTGTAATTATTTGTAAAAGTTCAAAAAAGAAAATTCCTTTCACCCGTAATCCTTTATTCATGTTACGTTGAGCTTTTCAATGGACTCGCATGTATCAATTTTGAACTTACTTTACATGTGTTTAGTGGCATACAATTTTCATGATAGACACAGTAAAGAAGAGTTTTTAAAAATTAGTTTATTTTTTCTAGGATTGTATATTATTAAAATATCAAAACACTTCCAGATGGTATCGATGGAAGCTTTTCAGATATTTTTGTAAAAAAATTTTAATACTGAATGTTTTCTATTTACTTAATCAGATATAACAGAATCAATAAATTATTATTTTTGAGCCTAAATAATTTATACGAAATATCTTTTCAAAGATCTAAAAAATTAATATGGAAAAAATTATTTAACTAGATTAGTATTTAAACTTTTTAACTACCTATATATGCCAATCAGTACCTACCACTGCAGGAAATAAAAATGTAATAAATTAAAACCTCAATCACCATTCATTAATTATGTATAGGTTACTAGTTGTCTAATAAGATTTGAAAGGTGTGGAATTACGAAATCTTAATTTAATAGTTAGTTTATACTGTTATATTTTGACTTTATTTGTATACTAAACAAGTAGGATACATGTGGAAACCATATATTTAAGACAATTTTAAAATATTATTTATTACTAACTGTAACTTAAGCAGAATTGATTCTTTTAAAGTCGTCCTTTATTTCTACCGAAATCTTGAAAAAAATAAAACATGTAAACCAAAAGAAAGCTGAAAAATAAAGCTCTTTCAGTCAAGTGGCAGCTAATTTAAAATTAGTTTAGTTCGACAGAACTGGACCTCAGTTCAATATCTAAAATTATTTATATTTATAGAAAACACTATATGCCCTTAAGCTAAACGTTATAGGGACTAATAAGTGTCAATTTTTCGTACTAGGGTCCAAAATAATCAAGAAGTCGTTCTACCGTATTAATCGTAAATTCGCCACTACAGGGTCTCCCAATATTCCGTGGTCACAGAACTAATACAGATTACTGTTGAACTAGAAATTATCATTACTTTCCATAATACATAATTTGGTCAAGAAAATTAAAAAATCGCAATAGTATTTCCAAAATAGTTATTTAATAATTTGCATTTTAGCGATTTGTGGAGCTACTCCTCGAAGAATTATTGTGCACACTTATTGAGCTTGTCTATTGACATATTTCTATTATAGGATTAGATTGGAACTAATATTTGTAAGACATGCATTTGTTATAAAGTGAATTTAGAACCTACGACATTTGAAATAAAAAAGCATGACTTGATTGATAGAAATTATAGTAAAAATTATTTAAATTAGTTTAAATACCTTTACAAAATTTAAAAAACTATTTTAGTATCATGTACTTTTTTCGTCCATCAAAAAATATGTTCGTGGTTCATTTACATTATACAATATTTTGAGATTCATGATTACAGTCAACAAAAATGTGTGAGATAATAAGCACTGCTATTTGCCATATGGTTTTCCCATATTACACTTTTAAATAAAATGCACACGTGTGAGACACCTGTGTTTTTATCTGTGTAACAAAAACATTCCACAGTTATTGCACATATAATACCCATCCAAAAATTTTCGCAATTCTTTATATTAAAAAATAGAAATATCAATAACAAATACAGTACAAATTCCTGATGAATTATAAATAATTTTGCAATTTCACAAATTTGAATATATCTACCTTCTACGTAGTTCTACATATGCCGCGTGACTCATTTTAAATAGAGGTCTGCAAAAATAGTATTTATTATCCGATATAGTTCGTTTTTTTTTAAAGATGGAACAGTAAAAACTCTATTATGGTGCAGAATATTAAAATTTGTTTTCTGATTTCAAGACCTACGTCGAATTTTTTGCACTGCTAAATTTAAAAAACTGTTTAGCGATTTTTTTTTCATCAAATATAACTACGGCATTGTATTCAACATGCCTTACATCGGTTATATACCAAATGTAGAAAAAGGCTTGACTTTATTAAATACATTTATAGTGATTTTGTAAAAAAAAATTTGCTATGAAAAATTAATTAAAAAAGTGATGCGACCTACTTAATAATATGACACCCCTTCACACGCACAAATCTCCTGATTTCTGTGCGAATCCTCGTGATTAGAATTTAGATTTGTCAGTGAAAAAAATCAAACCAGGCTTTGAAAACGGAAAGTTTTTACTGCTATACCTTATTAAAAAAAAACGAACTAAACCGGATATAAATACCATTTTTACAGACGTATTCTGGGTCACATTGTATAGTAAGATATTTTTCAAATACAAATATGAAAATTATCCTTCTAAGTAAATAATAGTAGTACAAAGTAAAGCTACTAAGGAAATATAGAATATTATAAGAACATATTACTGCATAACTATACCAAAGTGTAATAGTTCTAGTTAAATAAGGATTATTGACTAAAAAATGAATACACCAGGGCACATAAAAGTTATGATTTAAATACACGTGAAGTACTGTAGGTAGCGCCCTCTATAATTGACAGCAAATTCGAGGCCATATTTCAATTTCTTGTGTCAAAAAATTCCCTTCTGTCAAGTTTTATGTATGTACTACAATTAATAATGAAGTTATTGTATTCCGAAAACTATAAAATTAAGATAACTTGATTTATGATATCGTTATTTCCCAACCTTTTACAGACGCCGTCTATATGCATGCTATGACTCTTGTATATAAAAAATATGGTTATCGAGATCAGAACCCTAAAAAAAGTGGTGTTAAGCACTAGTCATTTTAATAGAACCTTGCAGAATAATAGTATTGGAGAATCTTAGTAATTGGTTGGAAGGAAAATAGTTTAAAAACCATTTACCTTTTTATAGTACCTTTTAAAATACTAATGAAGGGTTATACGGAAAAACTCACCGCTTGGTGGTCTCTCCTTAGGATAGCATATTCTAAACAGTCCTTTCGTCCTTGTGTAGTAATAATACTTTGAATTGACACTTTCCAAAAGTGCCTGGCTCTGTGCGTCCGAATGTGTGCTCAGGTAGTTCTGCAACAAAAATATTGGTTGATTCAAAATAAAAGCTGGAAAAAATTTATTTATTTTATAGTTATTTATATATCAAGAGCGTTAAGTAGGCGTTGAAGACCTGTAGCGTCAAGATAATTATACAAGACTTTATACACGGCCGGTATTTAGAGCACTTATAAATTTGCTATACATCATATTATGTGTTTGTAGAAATAAGTGTCTCAATAACTAAAGTCAAGTGACTTTTCTTGGAGCCAAATTGACAGTTGTGACGGATGCCTAGCAATAATATTATCAACCTTAGCTTTCATGTACGCCATATTTAGTACGCGAAAAGCCTCTAGCACAGAGGCAGACAGATTTTTTTGTATATAATTGGTAAAATATGAATTACAATAATGATAGTAGTTCAGAAAATATTCCGAGTACTCTTCCTGAAATTTTTAAAGTGGAAAAAGCGGCGAAGGAAGCGCAAGGAATCCTGTTGCCGGGAAAATAAAAAAAACTTTACAGCAAAACTTATGATGATTTTGATAAATGCTGTTCCTTTAAAAACGTGATACACTTCACTGAAAATGTGCTCCTAGCATATATTTTGGAAAAATGTGAGAACTATAAGCCGTCCTCTTTGTGGTTGTATTATTATGTTAAAGATAACAGTACTTTTACGTTATAACATCGACATAGCAAATACTCAAGATTAATAACATTCTTAAAAAGAAGAAATAATGATTACAAACCGAAGAAGTCAAGAACATTGACTAGAGAGGAAATTGACACTTTTCTGTATCCGATGATCAAGAAATGTTGTCACCTTCAAATGTAAAATAAAATTATATTATTTTTTTATTTAGGTGGCACAATTTTTTGAACATGTGGACCTTATCGCAGAGAAGAGTTGTGTAACATAACAATAGATGATATTCAGATAAAAGATTGCTAGTAATCATAAAATAATCCAAGACTGAAGTACAACGCATATATAACTGATCATGAAAACAAGACACCAAGATATTTGGATATGTACAGATACAGAAGATATGTGTCTCTTTGTCAACCGAATACTAAGCATCGACGCTTTTTTTTGTATATTATAACAATAATAAATGCTTCAAGCAAGTGGGTGGGAAAAAAATGTGGGTTAGATTCCGTACAAAATATCTATCTTAAATTACCAAACCGAAAAACACGGCATTTTATTTTGGCGGTCTTTGGCTATTTTATTAGCCGACGTTGGAGCAGATATAACTAATATAAAGGTCCATGGTGGTCGGAAATCAGCCACTGTTGCTGAAGGCTATATTAAAAATTCAGCGTCCAAAGTGGAAATAGCAAAAACAAATGATTGGTATTAATATGCCTTCAACTAGTAGGGGTTCTGGATCTTTCGCAGAATTTTCAAAAAATACCAGTGTTACTGAAGTTACTAAAAGTAGTTCTGCAGAACAAGTAGAAAATGGACACGACAAATTCTGTCCAAGTAATTTCGTTAATTGTAACATAACATAAAAATGTAATTCATAATTAAATTAGTATGTTTATATAATAATAATTTATAGTTGGTAGTGGCATACAAAATTATATTTTTCTTAAATAAAAATATATTACACACCATTAGTTAAAAGAGAGTTAATGTTTAGTTCATTACAGTCAGTCGAGTAATTATAACGCCCGAGGGCGTTAAAGTGACATTTATCGCCCGAAAAATGTTACTATAAAATGCAATTTAACGCCCGACCACGTATAAATTACACAACTTTTGAATTTCTGCAACTAAGTAAGGTAATAATTAAGAAATACATATAGAAATTTTAATTATATATACATAAACTAATTTTTTATCCAGTGTAGTAATTATTTTTCAGTTTTTTCTTTTAATAATGGATATTTGTATCCCACGATTACAATTAATATAATAAACAATAAATTAATGTTCTCAATTTATGTGTTTTATGAAGTTTACTTACTATTATTTGGAAAATAATTTTTATGCCAAGGATTTATGACATCTCATTTGAAAGACACTTTATCACACTTTACAGAAAAGTAAAAATAAAAAGATGTTATATATTACTATAGAAGTTAACATCTATAAGTTACTGATATCTAATAAATTAGTAGAAATGAATTATTTATGTTTACCTTATCTAAGCAACTAAAGTCCAATCCCTTTTAAAAGTTGCAAGGCATATAAAATATGTAGTTAAAAATCAAAAAAAAAATGTACAAGAAAATAATATAAAAAATAGTGCATCGAAAAAATAATGGAAAGAGGACAGGAAATACTGTCACAATATTTTAATCGTGCATAATATGTAAAATATATAACAAAATTTAATAGGTACTTTCAACACGTACAAGGTTGTAGTTTGTTTAGTCTAAATATCACATTTCAGCGAAAGATACATAATTTATATTTCAATATTATTCCATTTTGTATATTTCGAATTAGCGACTGTAGTGTTGACTTTAAACATTTTAAGGTGTTATACCACTACAACGAATACCTTACTTGTTTGTTTTCATTCTAGTGGCTGTGGATGTGAAAAGAAATCAAATATTTGCATACATTTGCAAGTGTTTATCGAGAAATCGTGAAATATTGTACATAAATACATAAATCACAAATCCCACATATTTTAAAAGAGAAAATACTATGTTGGTATGTTGTTAATGTACTATTATTAAATTGTCTCACGAAACTTTCAATGTCGTAGTTTCCTACTAATAAATTATAGTTTAAAAAAACTAAAAAAACACGCTTTAATAGTAAACCGAACTAAAAAGTAGAAAATAATTTTGAAGTATCAAGAGTTTGTTACAGCAATAGAAAATTCCGACAATCAATTACGACTAATTAATTGGGAATAAGATTAAATTAGAAATTAAATTATTAATAAAATAATTCAATTATAGTAAAAAAAAGCGTGGGGTGCAATTTACTATATTTTCATAATGACTTTATTTTTATAAATAGCTGCACTACTGAAATAATGGTAACATTTAATATCAAGCACCCCACGCTTTTTTTTACTATAATTGAATTATTTTATTAATAATTTAATTTCTAATTTAATCTTATTCCCAATTAATTAGTCGTAATTGATTGTCGGAATTTTCTATTGCTGTAACAAACTCTTGATACTTCAAAATTATTTTCTACTTTTTAGTTCGGTTTACTATTAAAGCGTGTTTTTTTAGTTTTTTTAAACTATAATTTATTTTCTTAATTTTTAGTCTCAAAACAATAACAAAAGTAATTACAATTAAGAGCCTTAATTTTTAAAATATCTTATATTTGACAATAAATCTAAATTCATTTCATTCATGTTTACGTAACATTTCCATTTCATATAGTTTTTCTATACATTTTTTTTTCTCCAGTCTCCTCTTTCTTTGTGTTATAGTTTCATTTTTCATTTTTGTTTGTTTCTATAAAATATGCAAATTAAAATTTTTGTCAACGTTCTCATATCAAAATCTTTTTTTTTCTTTCTAATTTTACAAAATTTTAGAGATTCAAAACTTTCTTCAAAATTCTTGCCAAAATTTTCAAATCAAAATTTCTTTGAATTTGAAAATTTACGCTCTTCAACATTTTAAAATTCAATGTCTTTTTCGAAATTTTTTCTAAATTTTTGAATTTTAAAATTTTTCAATTAAAATTTTTTTCCAAAAATTTTTATTTGAATTTTTTTATAAATTATCAAATTTTTATTTATTTCTATTAAATTTGATTTTATCATGTAATTCCACAATCCAAAATTATTTACAAAATTTTGTATTTCGAATTTTTTTTTTATTTTCAAATGTAAATTTTTTTTAAAAATTTGTATTTCAAAACTTTTTTAAACTCCAAAATTTTATATTTAGAATTTTTTTTTAATTTTGAATTCTGTATTTTTTCGAATTTTTTTTAATCAAAATGTTTATTTGAATTTTTTTATAAATTATCAAATTTTTATTTATTTATAAAAATTTTTAATTTAAAATTAAGCGAAAACCGAAAACTAATTCTGTCAGGTCGCCATCTATACGTGAAAAGCAAGAGCACGAATCTATTACAGTCCCCTGCCCCTGCCTTGCCTGCTTGGAAACAACACTGATGGATTGTATACACTTAACCTGCAAAGTAATCTAAATAGTTTTTATTCTGATGATCCTAGTCAGGACATTAGAACAAAGTTATTAAATAATTGTATTGTCATCAGTCCTTGACCCCTGTGCAAATTTTCAAGCTGATCAGACTTCTTGAAATTGGTGAAAATTACGCTGAAAGATTCCGTTACATACATACATACATACATACATACAGGTGAAGCTAATATAAGCGTGTTAATAAATGGCATAATTTAAAAATAGCCACATATACGTGATAATTATCCGTAAAATTAGTTTATATATTTACCAGTTATAATTTTGTCATTCAAACATAAAAAAGCAGTCAAATTTTCTTACGCATTATTTATTTTTGGGACAATGTTTAAAACTATAAAATATTTAAAATTGAACCACGGTCTCATTAACTTAAAAACACATATTTTGTCATTATGAAGTAAGTAGCACCAAAATTATTGTATTCGGATTTGAGCATTTATTTAGTAGTCGTTGAGTTATTGTCATAAGTACAAATTAAACAAACAAAAAAAATTGTCAAATTAAGGTGCTAGTTTGGTTTAGTTTAAAGTTTGTTTAGTGCACAATGAATAATTGTGAGTCGGAATGTTTTGTTGACATACTGCAGTGAAAATGCAAAGAATTACAAGTCTTCCATATTATGGGCGCAATATTCTATGGTTAAGTCATGCTTGATAATTTACGACAACATAGATATAAACAAATTCCCAAGCTGATCGCATTTTTGAAAAGAACAGGTGACGGATATCAAGCGAAAAAATCGAAAATATTGACAAAGGGTGAAATCGACCGTTTTCTATCAAGTGCAGATGACAAAGAAATCTTAATTATTAAGGTAAGATTACTTTTGTTGGGTACTTCAATTATTAAGTACCTATTTTGATTTTTTATAGGTTGGATTAATTCTGGGGATTGCCGGAGCTTGTCGAACTGATAAACTAGTCAATTTAACTGTAGACGATATTGAGGATGTAGGCTCTTCCTTGATTGTAAAAATTCCAAACACTAAGACAAAGATTCCACGAACCTTTCTGATTACCGATGTGGGAAATATGCTTGAATTGTTTCGAAAATACCTATCCCTTCGTCCTCTCCACGTCAAGCATAAGCGCCTTTTTTGTTCTACAAAGCAGGAAAATGTAGTTCGCATCCAGTTGGCAAGAATACCATGGGAAAAATTCCGAGTGTAGTAGCTTCGTATTTAAAATTACCTGATGCTGCATGTTATACTGGTCACTGCTTACGAAGATCTTCAGTGACATTACTGGCAGATGCTGGTGTGGATATCACGACAATAAAGCGTCATGCTGGTTGGAAATCAACGACAGTCGCTGAGGGTTATGTCGAGAACTCCATTGAAAATAAGACCAAAATTGATCAGGTTTTAGTAGGTACCACTACTAGCGCAATAACAAAAACTGTAAATGTAAGCGAAAGTAATATTCCTTCTAATATTAATTTTGAAAATTGTACAAATGTAACATTTAATTTAAATGTCAATAAATAATTTCAATGTTATCTTTTTTTTTGCATGAAAAACGTTCTCCATAATGTAAACTCCCTTGAGAGCATCATACTCCCTTGGGAATAATCGACTACTTCTGTTTTAATTTTGATGTCATAGAAACTGATTTCTACTCCCGACCGTGGAGCGATTTTTTTTTAACTGTGTTAAACTTATCGCCCGTCCGCCGTGAGGTTGTTTATTCCGTACATTTGACGTTTAGAAAGTACTGCAACCAGCAACATTAAGCGGTAATATTCGTTGTCATAATTGAAATCATGTGTGTTTACGTTGTTATTTTGTGATTTCTTTCAGTTTTAAGTGCCTTTTTTCAATTTTAAATATTTTATAGTTTTAAACATTCTCACAAAAATAAATAATGCGTAAGAAAATTTGACTGCTTTTTTATGTTTCTACTCTCGACCGTGGAAAAAAGTATTTTGATCAACGACTAGTTGATCCTTCCACCGCTAATATGATTTTTAGGTGGTATTTCTTTCAAGACTCTTTAGGATATTGCTTATACAAAAAAATTTCTATAATAAAAAATTATTAGAAAAAAGAGAGCTTTTTAACAGGAAAAAATTTGGGTATGTTTCTGAAAAAAATATAATTGGTGAAGTCATTGGTCATTCCTGTCAAATCCTAAAGATAATAATTTCGATTGAAACTGAAAATATTTTATATCTTCACACTAGGCTCATACTATCGAATTTGAGACACCCTGTACAACCTCCAAGCCTGACAAGTCCCATTTTTTAAGAAAAATTTCAATCAAGTCCTACAAAAATTAATTAACATAATTTTAAAGGCGTTACAATCTTAAGTGGCACACTATGCATATTTCTAATGATAAAATTTTGTTTTTATCTAAATTTGATTATCTAGTATATAAATTAAACACTACTAATAGAAATTGATCGCTGCTTTAAGTCGTTAAATATTTGATTTCGTCGTCGCTCGATCAGCTTAAGTAATTAGTAGGATAGCCAAGGACGGTCACACATTCCATCGCGCTCAAGACCGACCTCTAGCTCTTGTTGGAAACCAGTACGAGGAAACAGTCTCACTACTAGTTGGCTAACGTGGTGATTTCGCGGATTAGTCAGCATGTTTTTGATATTTAGGTTCTTGGGTTTTTGAACTTTGGAAATACCGTAGGCTTTACACTGACCACATGCAGGATACACTACATGCATTGGCTTCTCCTAAAGTAGGTACAGAATATTTATCGTTAAAAACTACCTACAGTAGAATATTTAAATTGGCAATCGTTTGTATGTGTTTCTTATTTCAATTAATATGGTAATGCATGTAAAATAAATTATCCTTTATAATAATGATAATATGAGTAGGTTTTATGATGAGTTGATCATGAAATAAAGCCACAGTATGTTACTGATGCCGAGAAATGTGCCTTGCAGTAAACAGCAGCTTAACTACATAGAGTACATTCCTCTTGGAAAAATGGTAGGATACACTGAAAATATGATTTATGTAAATCTATTACGATTATCATTGAATTATTTATTCCCATAACTATCATAGTAATTTTACTTACGATTTGTAAAGTAACCAATGCTCTGTAAAACTTGTAATTAAACAGATAATACATGTGAAAATTATATATAATTTTTACCATGAAAGTTCATAATACCATGATAGTTCGTACATAACATGTAAATATACAAATTATTTGTAAAACTAGAATGTAATTGCAGACACCGACGGATTTTCTTTGGTTTTTTATTAAGTTCATAGAGAGTTGAATATACTGTTGCCATATCTACATATTCGAGAACCAAATAGGTACATAGGGAAGTGCTATGAAAACTGATACTCTGTTGTTCATATGTCTGACTCTGCGAGAGATCAAATCTACTTATAAAGACTTTTTACGTTTATTATCTCTAATTACATAAATTCTTTAAGTAGAGGGTTTTTAAATTATTTTATCCTTTTTCAATTACATTTTAACCGTCGTGGGTTTTTTAAAAATATTTTATTTTACCACTTTAATTTCACCTGAACTGCAATATCTATTACGCACATGATTGCATAGATAAGCCGACCATTATTGGATGTGGTTTACTGGTACACTGGAATGTGTTTACCATAATTATCTCTGTAAAAATATATAATATTGGAAATTTTGATTAAATTTACAGAATTATACGCGATTTGCTGGTAAAATTACAAAGTGAAATAGAAGTATTGCAATATATTCTGTGAATGATAGGAAACGCTTTAGATATTATTTCAATTAATAATGAAAATTTCCTTAATATTTGTAAACTTACATGGGATAACTAGAATTACTAATATAGCAAATATTACGTAAATATATATAATTTCCTTGAAATTTTAGACATTTTTTAAAGTGTACCTAGTTAATTTTTTTTCATTTACATAGCGTTTCCGAGATAAAGTTGTTATAATATCTGACCACCACGATTTTTCCAAGAGGAACTTACCTACCAATTTTTTGACACACATACAAATGGGACACCTTGTATACTCGTATACATAAAGTATTCCTTTCTGTTTTGGACGTTATAGTAACGCAGCATTTCTCGTCATCATTATCACTGGTACTAAAACGATCGATGTTGTGGTCTTGTGTGTCGACATCCTGTATAATACAAAGACATCTCGTGAGACAAAGAAGGCATGAATTTCTTAAGAGGAATGTAACTATCACAATAAACATCTTCTTTGGTGTATAATAATACTATGATTGTTAAATTGACGTATTTCTCATTTTTCAATGAAGACAATGTTTTTTTGCAAAATATTTTGAAGGTAATCATTTTTCAGTGATAAGTCCATATTTTGAAATTCACAAGTTACATTTTCTAAGTGACAACATTCTGTTTATATTAATTTTGGTCACTGAGCACTCTGCATACAATTGGCTGTCGAATTAATGGACAACCTGTATATATATATATATATATATATATATATATATATATATATATATATATATATATATATATATATATATATATGTGAATCTTAAATAAGTACAAATATTTTAACCAGCAGTATAGTTTTGTGTGTAGAACACATAATTAATAGTTTTTTTACAAAAAAATCAGAAATAAAAAAGTGAAATTTTAAATAAATTTCGTAATTTTTCAGTAGAAAACTTGTTGAGGACCGCTGGCCTAGACCGACTCTTCATACTTTTATGAGTCATAGTGCTGCAGACTGAACGTGAGGAAGAAAAAATCTCAACTTTTAGCGAATTTTGTCAAGTGTAACATTTTATATTATTTTTTATTATCAAACTGTCATTGACTGTCATGACAGATTATCGGAAGCCCAAGTCAAACTTGTTAACCCCACATAATGCATGAAAATAGCAATAGGGCAATCCAACGAACTGTCAAATCGCTTTTAAAATGGCGGCTGTAGGACAAACAACTCGACATATGACAAGCAGAAATTTGTGCTTTTGTGTAGAACTTTTAGTTATTGGTCTGTGTGAAGAACTGTGTGTTTTGCTCATTATATTTTTTACCTATTTCGGAATACCAAGTATAATTCAGACTATCATAATGGTTTTGTTTTGTTGTGTTATGAATTGTTGGAGTAGAGGACAGCGAGACGATCAAGTTAGATTTTTTAGGATTCCTGCTGCATTGAATTATAGACAGAACTGATCTCAATGAACTCTCATATAAGACGGCAAAAGTGGCTTAGTGCAATAAAACAGCAAGACCTAACTCAAGAAAAAATTAAATACAGTGTACAAGTTTTAAATATATTATTTATAAATAGGTACCTAAGTTCTTTTTTCTCTCCAACTAGTAGTATAATTACACCCCCGCCAGCCCCAGCAATTCAGGGTCCTGGAGAATACTATATATAATATTAATAAAAAAATATATTGATAATAATATTGGCAGTTATATATAATTAATTAGTAAACTATTACAGTGGTACGTAACTTGATTTTAACAATTATTTATGCATAGATACATGGCAGACTCGCACAACAAAACAAAACCATTATGATAGTCTGAATTATCCTTGGTATTTCGAAATAGGTATAAAATATAATGAGCCAAACACACAGTTCTACACAAAATCACAAATTTCTGCTTGTCATATGTCGAGTTGTTTGTCCTACAGCCGCCATTTTTAAAGTGATTTGACAGTTCGTTGGATTGCCCTATAAAATTTGCTAAAAGTTGACATTTTTTCCATTTTTAATAAAAAACGCGTGCATAGTTTTTCGTTATTCTTCATAAAATAACTTAAGGAAATTGTGTTTTGTGTCCCTTTCTAACAGTGTACAATGACATTTAACTTGTGAAATGTGGATTACTGATTAAATAGTTAATTTTTTAACAAACAGGTAAGCTTGTGTGCACGTTTATGTATAATTTTTGAACATTGGACATAGTAATATCACGTAATATCTTCCTAAATATTTTACGGTAGTATTGAACTTGCGGAAATTCATTTTTAATCGTTGAAGTATAGTAAGGTTAGTTCAGATGTTAAAATTTATGTTAATATTGCTGCGTATCATACTACATACCCAATTTTACTGTACTTATGCTTAAAACAAGTATTTTTAAAATAGAACTATTACGTTAAAGGAAACGTAATATTTATATTGGAGGAGATATGGTAACCTCGCAACAAATCATATGTTTCATTACTTTGTTGGATGAAAAATCAGCCAGCGGTCCTCAAAATGTGGGTATTTTTAAAAAAAATTAATATCTCCGTAAATATTAGAAATTTTTAAAAATGGCTTTCACTAGACTGATTTAAATGACGAACTACACCAGCAGTTAAAATATTTGTACTTATTTAAGATTCACCCTGTATATATCTTCACCATTAGTAATTTAGAACTTACATAATTTCAAAGTTATCGTCAAAAGTCTTTATTAAATTCTTAATTTCAGTATAAAGCTCTATTTCCAAATAAAAGATTTTGTCGGCAATATATTATGATATATTAATTATTTGTCTGTTTCTTTGAGTATAAATGCCCTGTATAAGTGATTAATCATTATTCACTTATCACACGTTTCACCAAAATTAAATTCTTCAGTGTGGCAGTATTCTTCTTCATTAGAAAATAAATTATGGCGATAAATTCACGCGGTATTATTAATTGTAAACAAAAACTTATAAGAGTACACTATTTAACATAAGTTACTTGTCAATCAGCTAATTGTCAATAGTACAATAACCAAAGCTTACTATAACAGCTTTACGTAAGTAACTACAATCTCTTATTTTATTTTATTGCATCCAATAGAAAAACAAGAAATAAGTCGAAAGCGGTTAAATTTATGGACATAAAACAAGTATATCTTATTTGTGAGAAATAGATAGGAGAATAATATATTTCTATTAAAACTTTCGTACACACACTGATAAAAAATATATAACCAGTTTTTATCAACCACGAGTACATTTCGTAGCGCCCTCTAGCGTCTACATCAAAATTAAGTACGTATTCGGTTTTCTCCAGAAAAACCCCTAATCCTAATTTTAAAAAGAATCCTTTGAAAACTTTCTAACAATTTTAAGAATTTCGAATTCAAAATTTGAACTTTAACGCCCTGTAACTTTTTTATTAGCTACAGTGGGCCAAGGTAAGTTTGGCTTAATCTCATTATTTTGATGTAAGGAATATATTCTTGCTCTGTGTCCCATTAATTTCTGGACACTCTGTATACTGATTGAATAACATACCATTATGAATTGTTTAAGTTTTATTTATTAGATAGCTGTAAGAGACAGTTTTTGATAAAATTTGTGATCTTGCACTAAAGAATAGTATCAGTTAAGTTCAGTTAATGAACATTTATAGATTAGTATTATTTTCAATTAGTGGAATTTAATTTTTATTTTAATATCTACGTTAGGTATTTATTAACATTATTGTAGGACTGCCTAGTAATAAAGTAATGATGTGTTGTAAGCATAAAAAAGAAAGCGTGTGAATGTTTGATACACCTATATAATAGCCCAATACTTATCTATGCTAAAATTTATCTAATAATGGCTTACAAACTTTCTCGATCGGTTATTTGACTTTTCGCCGAGATAATTGTCGAACTGAAGGCAAAATTAGGTATATTAGTACCAAGAATTAATAAAAAATAATATGTCTTCCTCAAATGAGTGTAGTTTGACAGAAAAGATGCTATAAATTTCACAAAATAGACATTCTTGATTATAATGTAGAATGTAATGTAGAACAGAAAATTATTTGATTGACAAAATGTCATTATAACAGTTTATAATCTTCGAGAAAACTAACAGTATATGTTAATTTTACTCTTTAAATCAGTTTAAATCTAGAAAGCAATTTCTGATTTAGAAAATTATCATCAGTGTATAAATAGGAATACTTTTACTAAAACGATACATGGAGTTTTCAGATAAAACATACCAGCATGCTAACATTATTAATTTTCTTTTTATTGCTCCCGGTTACAATATATTTTGCTTGAATATCTTTCACTTCAATGTGGAATAATAACAGATTGAAGCAGTGCTTGATTAATGAATAGAATATGAAATTACTATTTTATCTAAAAAAGTCCTTCCTTTGCACTTCTACTTATGAGCTTTCTATTTGTAAACAAGGTTACAGTCTATTCAGTATTTAGTTGATACGTTCTAACTTGAACAGCTTGAATGCGAGACACGTCAAAAATCTATAATTGTTTTTTTGTTGCATTTTTGGAGGCATTTATGCTCGCAAAACAAATTTGAGATCCATGGCCAACTTTATGAGTAATAACAAAATAACCTGTTAAGTGCCCAAACTTTAAGGTTGTCTAACTTTTTTATTTTAAGAGATAGAGAAAACTTATTGGCAGTAAATTTTTATTGCAAAATTGATACCTTCCACCTGATATAAACAGATTTTTGAAATATCGTATGTGGTTCGCTGCGCCCTCTAGGCGGATAAAAAATTTTTTTATTGAAGCTGGCTATGGCCACAAAAAATTGTCTGTTTTTTCGTTTTTCATGCAATATACTACATGTTGCCCTTATCTTTCATATTTATTACATTTTTTCAATTTTAGTTAAAAAAAATTAATCTAAATATTTTCATGTTGCTCAAGATAATGTAGAACCTGTTTTAAAGACGCCAATTGCAAAAAAATAATAAACAGAATGTACTTATTTTATGCAAAATACAGATTTTCTTATAATATTATTTTATTACATTGTCTGTGTCAAAATAATTTTAAAGACCCAATTGGTTCTAATGTGAAAAGCAATAAAATAATATTATAAGAAAATCTGTATTTTGCATATAAAAGTACATTCTGTTTATTTTTTTTTGCAGTTGACGTCTTTAAAACAGGTTCTACACACGAAAATATTTAGGTATATTTTTTTTAACTAAAATTGAAAAAAAAATTTAATAAATACAAAAGATGAGGGCAACATGTAGTATATTGCATGAAAGACGAAAAAACAGGCAATGTTTTGTAGTCATAGCCTGCTTCAATAAAAAAAATTTTTATCCGCCTAGAGGGCGCAGCGAACCACATACGATATTTCAAAAATCTGTTTATATCAGGTGGAAGGTATCAATTTTGCAATAAAAATTTACTGCCAATAAGTTTTCTCTATCTCTTAAAATAAAAAAGTTAGACAGCCTTAAAGTTTGGGCACTTTATAGGTTTTTTTGTTATTACTCATAAGGTTGGCCATGGGATCTCAATTTGTTTTTACGAGCATAAAGGCCTCCAAAAACGCAGCAAAAACAATTAAAGATTTTTGACGTATCTCGCATATTAAACGAGATACATGGGAGTGGCCCTCTTATGTGATACAGCCTATATATCATATCATAACTTAACAACATACCAGAAGGGGCCGCTTTACTTATGTGGAACAATTTTTAATAGATTACCCGTGAGTATTAAAAACAATGCAAATATTAGGTTATTTAAAAAAGAACTACGTTCCTTCCTTGTCGGAAACTGTTTTATACACTACAGGAATTTTATGATTTTCCTGCTGCAAGGTGAATTGTTCTTGTTAATATGTATAGATTTCTATTATTTATTAATTGTCTATTGGTTTGTGCTGTTTATGTTGCTACGCAACTAGTCTAAATTTGTATGTCACACGTTTAGTAATAATATGTATGTTAGACTAATTTATATGACGTTTCATATCCTGTGATAGGCCTACATGAATAAAGATCTATTATTATTATTATTATTATTATAATAATCCTAGTCTCTCTACCCTTCGTTATAATCGCGAAGATTATCCGAAATCAGAATGTGCGTGAAGGGGGGCGGTGCATTAATATTATTCAGAAATACGGTCTCATTTCCATCTAGGAACACAAAGGGAAATATATTTTAGCCATTAGTAGATATAAGTTATTCACAGCAAAATGTCTGCATTAAATAGGCTTTAGAACGATTATGTGATTTTCATAACAGAAACAATTTTGCTAAAGAAACCTAGTAGTGCTTACTTTTTTACTTTTGATTTACTGCTCCAGTTTCACCTTCTTATTGCAGTAACTTTTGTAATTTTTACCCCGGACTTCCTACGAGGATTAGTTCTACAGTAGTACCAGAAAAAAAAAATTAATTTCAAATAAGCAACTTTATAGTCATAACTACTATTAAATGATTTTCTTGTTAATATTATGTCCACTATATTGGTTAATTTATCTGCTTTGTCTTTAATTTTACATTTAAAAAATTGCAAATCAAATACCGGCTACCTACTGTTTGGACATCATTGCTGGTTTTAATTTATTGAATACAAATAAAAAAATTAATTAACGTTGATTACTAATTAATGTAGGCACTTACGCTACATACACTCTCTCACGCATTTATTCGTCTATATATATATTTTACTTCACATAATGTATAGATATCACAAGATCTTACTGGTTATTATTACCTGTATTAGGTACTGATAGGTATAGTACAGTGCTATCTAATGTTATGCAATTTACTTGGCGCAGTTTTCAGTCTTCTAGGCATAGGTAAATTACACAACCTTGCGGGGGAAAAAATCCACATCCGAAAGACTAAACCAGGTTCGAGGTTGCTACATCCAAATCTGGTCATTTGAAGGCCATTTGATGGCCAACCTTTGTTTTTTTCTAAGCAGATTCAGAGGGAGTGAAAATTTGCACGTTTGGATACGTAATTTTTTAAGGTCATGCTGATATGTCAGTACGGAGAAATATCGGGTAAGTGACCTCTACAAAAGCTTTTAGGGATTTCACCTTGAAGGTTGCACTGAAGAACAATCTGAAAGAGCCTCTTTTTCTGTTTCTCTCTTCAAGTTCCAGCAGATATGCATCATATTGACGTCCCATCTCCCTTGGTATCGTCTTTTCATTTCCGTAATGTCTTGATGGAATTTGTCTTCTTGTTCTTTGCTATAAGCCCCTAAGTTCATTGGGAAGTAGTCAATATGTAAGTCAAGCTAATATAAGGTGTCAGACGTAAAAGGGAACCTCTCAGATGGTTATAACAAAAAAATTTGTGGAGAAGACTCTCTTTCAGGGTACGGAATCGGAAGTTGCACCTTTAAAAAATATGGGCATGTCCATGAACCTTCAAAGTCAAATCCAAGGTCAACAGATTTTGCTCTCGGATAACCTAAACAGCTTTTATTGATGTAATTTCCACGATATATCGTCATACCGACGAATACCAACCAACATGAAAAGTTCGAAAGGAGAATTAGATCTTCAAATGACCTTAAACTTAACTCAATCGTGTATTTGAACGTGAAATTCATCGGTCTTTCAGAATACGCTAGCAAAAAATTGCATTATCATAAAAAAGTCCCTCAAACCTTGAACGCGACTTCCCAAAAATTACTCAGCCACGTATCCGAATGTGAAATTTTTTGCTCTCTCTGAATCCTCTTACAGAAACTACCATTAAAAAACAAAAGTTGATCTTCAAATCACCTTGTAAATGCTAACTGTTGGATATCAGATTAGGATTCAGCAGCTTTGAAAATATATGGAAGTAGTGGTCTAGTCTTCAGCACATGTCATTTTTTAAGTAAAATTTGGAACTGCAGATAATAATAATAGTAATAATAATATTAATATCTCTACCCCTCATTTTAATCACGGGGATTAGCCCAGAAGTCGTGGACTTATGCGGCAGAGGGGACGGCATATTATTATTAAGCAGGTGGCATTTGCGCTCAGGAACGACTTACGTTGGTAGGACCTAATCACCATTCAGTGCAAGAATGAGGGAAACCTTGACTAATCTTTGTGACACAGAAAGAATATGTATACTGGGTTGATGCATAAGTTCGAACGATTTTATTGAATTCAAAATTCATTTCTTTTTAATTTTATTGAAACTCAATTTATATCATAAATATTCGTTGACGCTTCATTTTCTTCTGTAAATAATTGACATAATCTGCATAAATTTAAAAATTCAAAAACTACTCAATTAAATAATAATTCATTGTTGCTATATACACTTAATGTACTTAGACATCGCTCCATATTTATTTAAACATTTTTTGAACTAGTAAATAGTTCATACACATGATCATAATTGCAGTACAACTTTTATAATTTTATAAGAAGACGATGAAATAAATTGAATAACAAAGATTTTCTCCCTTAATAATGCAGTAATTTGAAGAACTCGACGTTACTAAAAATTATCAAAATCGCATCTCTTTCATAATAGGAGCAAAGCAGAAACGGCAAAGCAAATGCAAATATAAAGCGACATGAAATATGATAAAGCCAATAAGCTTGACAAAAGGCGAATGGCCTTTCTGTAAGTATTCAGCCATAAAACCCTACCTACGCCTTGAATTTACCACCTTCGTATTCTTCACAATAAACAACCACAGTAACCAGCAGATGGATACAGTGAAGGACGGGATTTCTTGTTGGACTCACGTATCTAAAGGTTAAAATTGTAAATAATAGCTATTTATGATATACGTGTTAAAAGTAAGATTTTATTTTGTGAGTGAAGATGATTAAAAAACGAGCGTAGCGAGTTTTTTAACTTCACGATTAATTAATTACTTAACTTAATAAAATCACTTTTAACACGTATATCATACACTATTTTTTTCTACAAAACAATCGGAAGAACTTTAAACTTAATAAAAATAAGAAATCAAAAAATACCACACAGATCGCAATGTTTATGAACCAACATTTTCGTAGCAACTAGTGCTGTTGTTAGTTACGGAAAAAACGCAAAAATATTGACAGCATTTTCTAGTAATATTATAAGTATAATGAATAATCTCGATAATGAGCGTAACGAATCCATCCCTGCTGAAATCGAAGAAGCCGCCAGTCGAGCAACATTGGAATTATTGCCGGCGAAATCAAAGGAACAGTACGAAATCGCTTATAGACGCTTTTCGGAATGGTGCAACATTAAAAAGATCCCTGGGAAATGTAACGAAAGTGTTTTACTGGCATATTTTGATGAAAAAGCCAAGACATGGAAATCGTCAACGCTGTGGTCAAATTATTCCATGATCAAAACTATGTTAAAAATAAAGCAAGATCAACATATAAGCAAACATTATAAACTTATTGCTTTTTTAAAACGTAAGGGTGAAGGATATCAAGCAAAAAAGTCAAAAGTTTTGACGAAGACGCATATCGACAAATTTCTCACAGAAGCAGAAGACGAAAAGTATCTGATGATGAAAGTCGCAGCAATAGTGGGTGTCTTCGGGGCGTGTAGCCGAGAGGAATTGTGTCAGATGACCATCGACAATATCGAATATTTGGGCACTTCGGTTGTTGTGACCATACCAGATACTAAAACGAAAGTGCCTCGGACTTGTTGGTGAATTCTATTTAAACTTTTTTAGAAAGTACTCCGGCCACCCAACGCTGACCATAGACGACTTTTTCTTAAATATATGAAGAATAAATGTGTGAAGAATCCAGTCGGAATTAACATGTTTGTTAAAATGCCTGCCGACATTGCAGAGTTCTTGAATCTACCAAATCCTCAACTCTACACAGGACACTGTTTTCGTCGTTCATCGGCGACATTGTTAGCAGATTCTGGTGCAAATCT
This sequence comes from Monochamus alternatus, assembly GCA_037114965.1. Classification (NCBI taxonomy): domain Eukaryota; kingdom Metazoa; phylum Arthropoda; class Insecta; order Coleoptera; family Cerambycidae; genus Monochamus; species Monochamus alternatus. The sequence goes on along the minus strand of CM073433.1, from coordinate 35,837,517 downwards.
TACTACCATCAAGAGACATGGAGGTATTGTTGTTGTTGACATATGTTGATTTTTAATTTTTATTTAAACGATTCTGTCACAATAGATGTCAATTACTAGTTCGAAGCGTATGTACGTTGAGTTTAATAAGTGTATAGTGAAATGTCGCGATTTAATAAAGAAAAGTTATTAGACAAGAAATTCAAAACTAAATACCAGATAACACTAGAAAATCAAAAGCAAGCTTATGGGAACAATTTATTGAATTTTGCAGGTACATTTGATGTATCTTTAGTTACAGCAAATAATAACTCAGATGGGTAGTAGTTCAATCTACCGTTTTTGGCAATTTTAAGTCACTAAAGGTGATAGAAATATATTTTTTAGGTATATACACCATATCTCGTATATAGGGGAGACCAGGTACTAAAGTAACACGGGTTGGTTGTAACAGTAAGCCTATTGTCTTTCTACAGAGGTTTGTCTATGATATTATATCATCATAGAGTCGGCAGTGAAATCTACATTAACTTATTTGAACAATAATATCCGTAGTGTGTTTTAGTTCGAGTTAAGACCTGCACGGTGCAAAATGATATGCAAAGTAAGTTTTCATTCTTTAACTTAACCTATCATAATCCTAGAACTGAACGTTATTTTGATTTATTTTATTGACTTGTTCAGTTAATACCAATATTGGCTATAACCTAAGCATGGCATTTTAATTAAAAATAATCGTTAAAAAAAGGTTTAAGCAAGTATCCTGTCAATCGCGTGAAAAATGCGTAATGGGACGATTGTAACAATGCCATAGGGGGACGATTGTAACATGTTACAACTGCCCCTCATATTTAATACCTATGATCGTATTTGTCATATTTAAAATGATAATTCTGTAGATATCCAGATAATTACTTCAGTATTTGTTATACTGTGTGGCAATATACAAATTCATTTTCTTTATTTAGGATCTCTAACAAAAGACAACGAACAACACATCGTGGGAAAGATTGTTATAGATTGGGAAAAACTTGGTCCATCCCAAATATGGAATATGAACGAGTCTGGCAACAGACAACCGTGCAAAAGCCAGATAGGAATAGGATTCTTTGTTATTACCAAAAAAAATATATTATTTTATATTTTTGTTTCATTATTATATATTTTTTTTCAAATAAAAAAATATATTATGTACCTGCACTACAACTTACTTTTATATAGGTATAATCAATAAACAAGTACCTTGTAAATATTAACTTTCTATACCTAGTTATTACCCATTATTCATGTTACAAACGTCCCCATGTTCTGTTACTTTTGACCCATACCATTGGGTAGGTTGTAACGACGTACACTCTCTACTTTTTTATTAATTGTACATCAATATGAACTTTAATTACTTCAATATTATTTTTCTTCTATATATAAAATGCCAAGGAAACGACTTATAGTAAGTGAATTTATATAACTTTGTTAATTTTTTATTTATCCGGCTTTACAAAAATATGTTACTTTCGTACCTGGTCTCCCCTAGATAAGATGCCAATGTGTAGATCATATATGTTTACCTTTTCAACTGCCAAAAAAATTTCCACATAATTATCCCCTCGCCAGGAAAAATAATCCGTAAATGCTTTTGGTTGCCATGGTAACGAGTCAAAATAAAGGCATCATATTGGTTTTAAAGTAGAGGTATGAAATTTTCTTTTAAATAACACTGCAGATTGAATTGTTTATAGAGTGTGTTTCTCAAATATGGCACAATAACTAAAATAGGGAAAGTTACTTTCAAGAAAGAAACCATATGGAAATGGGTTCAAATGCGCAGGTTGATATAAGTGCACGGCCAAAAGCATTTTCTTTTAAATAACACTGCAGATCAAATACAAAAATTCAGTACCTATTTGATTTTAACAATAATCTTATACATAGAGATGAACTTTTCTTTTTCACGCTGATAGAGATACAGAGGGTAGTTTTAAAATCATAATTTAGTATTTAATGTTTATTTGGGATTTCATTGGCGTATCTTGAACGATTTCAAACATACCCGAAAATATAAATTTTGGGGTTTATAATTTTAAAGCCTTATCAAACATTTCTCCGCTTATGTTTATATAAACTTTTACCCTTCTTTTAATTCGTATATAAATGAAAAAAAATTGCAAGCCTTTTTTTACGCTGTGCATAAATAAAAAATACTGAGATGAAAAATAAATAATATATTTACGTTTTGACTATGTTGTTGTCTATTGATGAATTACATTGTTTATGTCTATCAATTGTGTAGATTTTATTTTTAGGTTATTAATGTGTTATATACCTGGTATAAATTATATAATAAGCATATAATTACATCAATGATCCTATTTTAAGATTATGGTTATTGTATAGACAATTAGATCAATAGTGATAATATAACAATAATAATATATTAAATTTATTAAGCCTTCGGCTTTTTTATTATAAACAGTGTATAAAAAGTTAATATATATTCATACAAACATCAAAAACATACACTAATAAATAACAAAGAAAGATCACTAAATTATATACCTACATCTTTACGTGACTACTTAGTTTTCTTTTAAAAGTAGAGACACATGCGACATTTTCATGCATCTAGGTAAGTCATTAAATAATTTCAAACCCTCTGAATACAAACTTTTTCTTATAGTAGGTATTTTAAAAGTTTCAACAAAGAAATAAATCACTTCTATTAAGCATAGTGTTATTATATACAGAGTGTCCGGGAAAAGGTAGTAAATCTCTCCGGTGCAGATAGAACATGAAAAAATAAGATAACAAGTTTGTATAATTTTTTTTCCTACAGGCCCTCCTTATATGTATTCCTGAAGGACGCCAATGGAAATTGTTTTTTTTAAATATCTCTTGAGTACCTACTTAATATAATTTAAAAAAAAATTAAAGTGATATCGATAATAAAGAGTATCTTTTTTAGTCTAAAAATAAAGCTAAAATAGATTTCCAGTGACGTCCTTCAGGGACACATATCTCCATAGGAAGGGCCTGTAGAAAAAAAAATTAAAGGAAGTTGTCAATTTATTTTTTCATATTTTATCTACACCCGAGAGAGTTCTCACATTTTCCGGACACCCTGTATATTGTTATATATGGCTGAAAAGGTAAAAATAGTTGCTATTCAACTGGATGGCCAAATAAAAGGTATTCTATTAAATACACCTGTTTATGTATACAAAAAATCTGATTACGCCGATGGTTTCTTCATAAAAAATAGAACAAATAAATCTTCAAACTTTTTTCTTCTAATTTTAATCACAACGGAGATAGAGAGGTCACCGTTTTGGCGGTACCCTATAAAACTACTAAAAAGCAACCATCCTGTACATTAAAAACATTAAGTGTAATTTAACATTGTTTGAATTTGTGAGAACCTTTTACATTTTAAAATTATTCGCAGCAACAAGTGGTAAAATTATTTTAAACAAAACTTGTACTTTCAATTAATTAAATTTTTAGTTAAAAAACGTCTTATCCTGCGTTTAGTCCGATATTATAAAAATTAACTTTACTTCTATTAAATTAATTATAAGAAATTAAAAAATAATCCAATATGTGTAGACATAGGAGGTTGATGCAATATCTACAATTTAATATATATAGTTTCGGTAAGAATTAAGACTTAAGTCATATGAATAAATGAATAGTTCATCACATTTTCACCAAAATATTTAAGAAACTGCAATGGAGAATAATAAAACTATATAGCTAGGTACACTGAAAAAAAGGCCACTAACTTTACAAATATACTTTGTAAGAATATCGTTATAATTGTCTTAAAATAATTCTAAAAATAATGATGATATTACACTGACGCTTGCAATTTTACAAGAAAACTGGCAATATACAACAAAACCGTAAACTTCCTATGTAATTACAATATAATGTGTACATTTATAGAATATATTGTAATACATTTACAGTTAACAATGTGAAATCCATTTTTACATTGTAAAATTACTGAAAATACCAAATTTAATATATAATTGACTGTAAAAATATGCCTAATGTGTATGTGAATGTACTACTAATTTTAAAATGCGCTATCCTAACCTAACTGTTGGAAGCGTTGGGTGGTGACGCCTTTATTATTTCTTGCTTCATTTCGATGGATGCAGCGTGTATCTAGGACCTAGGTACTTACATAATTAATTTAGTGAGTAGTGACTAGCAATATAATCATATCTAAAGGGACAAGTGAGTGTTTTTACTACTATAAATAGTTTTGTCTAGTGCTGGTTCTAACATAACCTAAATGAGATTAAGAAGTAATAGATATGTAAGTTATACATAATTATTGAAGCAAAGAAACATTGGTATCCTTGCATCTACAAAAATTGGATACCCCACTGCTGATTTGTTCATCTTACATAGTATATAAAAAATATATTATTTTCTATTAAAATTACATTTTATACATATTTGAAGGACAGGGGCTTCTGGAAGATTAGCATGATTTAAGTTCTGGGTACCTACTTATCTATGCACATTTATATAATTAATATTACTTTGTAATAGTAAGTATAAGACCATCATAGATCTCGTTTGAATATTATAAAATGTTAACTTTAGTTCTATGAATATATTTTTACATTTTTATATATGTTTTGTATAATGTTAAGTGTTCAGTTTTGTACAAATAACCTAAATGTGCAGGTACCAAATTTTAATAAAAAATTGCCGTAAAACTATAACATTTTATTACTTCAGTACCTGTATGTACATGTCTTTCTAAGCTAAAAAAAAGCAAAGAGCAGTTAATATATTGAAGACATAACAAAGCTGTAACTACTAATTAGCTAACTGAGCCGTAATCGGAGTACAAAATAGCTATTTATATAATCAGTTAGGAAAAGTACAAGCAACAAATGTTTTTCACACAATTTGTCAAAAAATTTTAATTATAAATTTAAAAAGGATTATTCTGCTGAGTTTAAGGTACATAGCGACTATAATAGAAATAAGTATTATTTTCAATCTAAATGAATCATAAATTCCAAAGTACTTAATTTTTGCATATAAATTTGAAAAGCATATAGAAAACGGATCTTTTGCTTCGGAAATGTTTGACTTCACTGGGGATATCATATCAAAAATTCAGTATTACTATTAAGGGTGTTTGTTAACATTAGAAGCAATTGGCATTCATGTTAAATATGTTACTTAATATGAGTACATTTTTCTTTTGAAGTAACATTCTGATGCAGTGATGCTATTGAGAAACTCACGGAAAAGCCTGATATGTTACTTAAGGTAAGTAACAATCGTTAATTCCTTACGATATTTAAATTTTTCTCATGTAGGCATATTAATCTATTAGGTATAAATGAATTACTATTCAGATTTTTTTTAGGTATCTATGTCAAAACACTGTTAGTGAATTCGAGTGTTGTAAATAACAAGATGTTTTTAAAGTAAGTTTTTCTAAAATTTCATTTCGATATTTTGATTAGTTTTGTTATAGATTTTATTTTTATTTTAGGTCTTTTCTATGATACCCCATATTACATACGTATGCTGTTTCATTAAAAAAATATGTATGTTTGTTATAGTAACAGAAAATTAGAAGTTATAAAAGCCACAAGCCACTAGATACTACACATAGAAAATGTGTATTTACAATGTATAAATATTAATATAATAAATAGAAAAGTTACCATAGAAAACGACCAAAATTTAAAAATATCATGTAGGTATCTCTTAAACAAATCAAAATATCGAAATGAGATTCTCACTATTCAATTTTTCTCAAAAATTAAGCTCCAAATATATTGGCTACTTTTTTGTGTGGAAAATAGAAGAAACCTTCTATACCTAATTGTCCAAATTGGACCATCCTGTACAGTAAATAAAAAAAATTACATTGTAGTCATAATATAAAATGTATTATTACAATGTAACTATACAACTGCCTGTAAAGTTACTCTGCAATTTTACAAGTAATTGTGCAAGTTACATTGTAAAAATACTTTTTGTATTGTAAAATTAGAAAGTAATATTACAATTGCAAAACCTAAAATTACACCGCAAAATAAATTTACAACGTAATTTTACATTTTATTTGTAAAGTCACAATCGATAAGAAAATTACAGCAATAATGAGTGGTAAATAAATTGCCATCTATTTTTGCTGTAATTATTTTTTACAGTGTATACACTAAATGTTTGCACTATAGAATGCACTAAATTGAAAAAAATATTGTCGGGACCAAATATCGAACTTTATGTTGACAATAAACACAATTGTGGACCGTCAGACGTGACGTAAGTCGTCTAAATTCTTGCCGCGACTAGTAGTATTTCAACGAGATATTTCTATTTTAAAATCGTGAGTAACCTCGATCTCTAAGCACTGTCCTTTTACTCCGGTTAAGATAATTATTGTAATTAGCAGAGCTAGTATTTAAATAAAATTGACGACAGTGCTCCCCAGGAGGCCATGATACGATATGCTTGGTTCATTTTGAAAAGTGCATACGTCGAATGTCCAGGAGAAATTTATTTACTATAATACTCTATTAAAGACTTTCCCGTATTAATGTTACTTGGCGTTATTCGTTACTTGGAATAGCACTCTTAATTCTGAAAGCATTACCGCGTATTCGTAACGTGTTGAAATGCACCAACCCAAACCCAACAGTAATATAGAGCATGTGCTATCGCGGAGACTTCAATTCTGCGTCAGGCGACTAAACTGAGGTTCCAACCGAATTCCAACGAGTTAACTCGTAATGTAATACGTATACTTACCTAAAGAAAGTAGCGGTACTTAATACTATTATTACAGTAAGACTCGTGAAAGAAGTAAAATATGCAGGTATGCGGATCACGACCGGATTAATATCATTTATGGGCGGCCCTGAAAACTGGGGACGTTTCTAAGTACAAATTTAGTACTAAGTAGGTAAGTATTTCATATACATAGTGATTTATTGGTAGTATTCGAAGGTACAGATACCGCATCTTTTCAAAAAGCGTTAGTTTTCTCAGAAAGCATCAAGTGTCATTCAAAATAGTCAAGTTGTAATAACATTGGTTATAGTGACGTTAATCGTAAATTTACTGTAACTAAAAATCGGACTAAAATTATTTATTTTCACCACAGATACACGTAAGCATATCTACAAATATTTACAAAAACCAAGGAACATACAGGGTAAACTATGACTAAATGCAACAATTTTAACCACGAGCTCAGGAAGGCCAAAAATTATTCCATAATTTTAGCTCGACATTTAAAAAATGGGGTAAAATCCTCTTTTCCTGCGGAAAGTCAGCGCCTATGATAACCATAGACGGAGATGGCTTAGATCTATAGATAAATCTTACATCTGTCAACAATGTCAACTACCGTCCGGTCGTTTTATGCAGCGTTTCTAAATGCAGAAACGACAAAAATGAACATTATGATTAGTAATAATACCTGATAGAGAGGTAACAGTTAATCCAGTTAACTGCTGTATTTTGCATTCGTTTTTCATTTTTTCATTACAAACTAACAAAACTACATTTTCATTTTTTATTACAACCAGTACAACCACTCACTACCGATAAAACACAGTGGGTACAGTTAGGTAAAATGCCTATTTATTATAAGAAAATCAAAGAAAAGGAATAAGTATTTACTAATAGATAATAGAAAACTTTTAATGCACCCGCGGCAGTCTTGTCCCATAACCTAGAAAAACAAACTGGCGAATTATGGAAAATATCTGCACCCGAAATAAATGTTTTTATTTAATAACTATAAAACGTTGAAAATTTGGAAAACGCACTAAAAACTGAAGCGAAACACAAAACTACAACGTAAACACAGAAATTAAATTATGACTTGGCAACGAATTTTACCGTCGTGTTGATGGTTGCCTACTCTGACTCTATAAACGTAAAATATGCGGCGGACGGGTCACATAGGCGGCGTTAAATAAGGATTTAATATAATTTCGAAACAATTTTTTTTTCGCTTTATAAATAAGTTTGGATTTTTTTGAGGGTATTTCGGTTAATTCTTAATTTTCTCTATCCCCTCTTAAAATATTTGTACTTAGTCATAGTTAACCCTATTTATTAAGAATAAATATGTCAATTTCAGCGAAAATATTTCAGCACACGTTCTGATGCGAATGAAATACATTGCAATAAATTTTTGGATGATGGATGATGGAAACACTTTTAGAGAAATTCACATTTAGAGGTTAAGGAAATAAACATTCTTTTTTTTTAAATTTTAATAATAAATCTTCTAGCTCTAATTTTTTAGGTTTTGTTTTATTCCCCCTTTCAAGACAAAGATACAAATTTGTAGCACCCTGTAAAACACACCTGATTTTTTTAAAGCAAAATGTCTGGTTCAATGTACTCAAAAATATAGATTCGGTAAGTTTTTGTTCAGTTTTGACTGAAGGTTAATGAGAATTTGAGAAAATTTTGCCTGTCTGAAAATTATAAAGAGCTGTAGCTTGGAAGGAGCATTTAGGGCACATGTTCCTAGGAGAAAAAGTTACATTTTTATGTATAGAACCCACCAATACTTTTTTTACTATCAGTCCTGGAACATCTTGTATTTCATGTCATCTTTGCATAAATTTATATTCGGTATTCTTAACAAGTTTCTCCTTATGAGAAATCTCCTACAATATTGTTAAATATGTTAATTATGTTCTGGATATTTTCAGGTGGACAGTAGGTAGGTACATGAAAAATAAACTTTTTTTTATAAAAGAATATTTCAAAATCGTATTACTATATTCCAGAATTCCAGATTTGTATGTATTTAAGAGCATGGTATATCAAAAATTTTACAACTTATTATAAAAAAAATTATACAGGGTATACAGAATATACCTAAGTGCCGATACTAAGTGGAGTGATACTAAGGTACATCTCACTGTAAGCGAGATTTTCCAATGTGTAATTTAGTAATTTTTTAGTAAAAAATTCCGTGTTAATAGTTTTGCACATACATACATACAGAATTCCGTGTGGATCTCGATTAACACAGTATTGTGTTCTTTTGTGTTAAAATGTGTAATTATTTTTTTACAGTGTAAGGATAAGTAAAAGCTTTTGTAACGTAATTTGTTTTTGTATAAGTATTAATGAAGTAATATATAATAAATTTTCCAAAAAATAATTAAAACTGTAATGTACGACAACATTATAATCTATCAGCTTCTACTGTTAACCTAATAGTATTATTAGTCATAATAGTACTGTGGATAGCACTTTTCGTTTTTCTGTACCTAGTGCTTGCTTGAATTTGTGAGTGTATATAAACAAAAATGGAAAAATTTATAGTAACCATGATCAGCTGAATGACATTTTAGCAGAACTCTCTGGCTAGGTGACGTTTAAAAAGTAAAGGCTTTTTGTAAGCAAAAGTCATTTTGAACACTTGTAGCTATTTCACATTTTTTTTCTGTTGTGAAAAGAGATCTAAGAAATCATTCACAGTATGTATAGGTATATTTGAAATTATTATGTACAAACACCTGACAATATTGTCATGATATGTGAGCGACTTTGTCACATATTCAAGACCTATTTTCTGACACAATTCTACTACCGTTAGTCAGAGAAAAAAATATTAAGTAATATATGTTTTGTTTGGTGCAATTTATCATCCAGCAAAATAAAAACATTCATATTCCGGACATCCTGTATAGGTAATACGTCCTCGGAAAACAGATAATTTAGAATCATTTTCAGTGTGCTCAGTATTAAAAATAAAAGTAAACTAAAGAATGCATTGATGAAACAAATATTAATATTAATTAATACAATTTTTAAACCGTAATTTTAGATAAACTTTTAAGTATACAAAAATGTCATTTCACTGATTCAAGACAAATATTCTAAAAACAATGAAACCATATTTCCTTAGATTTCTACCACTGTTAAGTAAATTTTAGTCTGTCAAATAAGCGGTATCCTGTGCTTAGGTAGGTGGTTAAAATTATATTGCAATAATTTTGAAATATTCAGCATCGTTTCTAATTTTGCAATAGAATGCACAACCACTATTGCGCTAAAACGTGCAATGCCGAACGTTGACAAGAACTATTATTCTAAACAGTTTGCTGCTTCCAGTGAAAGCAAAAAATATTAGATAGGTATCATTAACTCTACGCTCCAATCATTACAAATAGAAAAACAGTTAACAAAATAAAATATGCACAGCGACGTTTTATATATTTCTTTTATTTTCACTCATGGACAGCTTCCATTCACACACCATATTATTTATAAACAAAAGTAATAGTAAGTGACAACTGTCATTGATTTTAAAAAGAAATTAAATGATTAGAGAATCATTAGCAGAAAATGGCGTACATAATGTTTCTATTGAAAGGTAATTCTTATACAGGGTGTTTCAAGATGACCATATTACTAGGTCGGATAGAACATTGAGAAATAAGTGGATTTGCTTTTAATAATCGTATGTCCTAGAGCCAATCAAATTTTTAATATAATTTTTTTAAATACCAACAGATTTGATTAAAATTTGACGCAGTTTTTGGTTGTGCTGAACACATTGGTGTTATTAGTTTTTTTTTTGTACAAAGGAGAGGGCGCCAGTTGCTTCGCTAATATTTTATTTTCAAACTTTTTTAAGTTAGGGTTTTCCTATTCTAAGTCTTGTTATATTATTTAAAATTTAATTCTACATAAAAAGATGCCTTTAATAATTTTGTTAAAAACACGGCGTCCTCAAGGAAAAACTGTGGCAAAGTCAACAAGGAAATTTTTGCAATAGTACTTATTTATCAACCTAAATTATTCCATTCGGATGCCATATTTTGTATAATGGGAACTTGTTATTTTAGCGAATATTGTAAACTTAAGATTTTATTCTGCTCTGGGTTTGTAACACGCTACTACATAAAACTAATGGAAACTTATACCAGCAGTGCAGATGTACAGATGTTCAGTTTTGGGGGAATGTTTTAAGAGAGCTGTAGCAGTAGTTAGATGATATTCCGATAACTTTCCTCAGGCAACTGCCAAATAGAAAAAAATTTTTGGTAGTAAAAAAGCGTTTTTAATAAACAAAATAATTCCAGTATATTCAGATTAGCTAGAACTAATAAAAAATATCAAGATATTTTAGATTTGATCTCTAAATATGCATCCATTAGCGTAAGAATTTCTTTACGAAGCATCTAACTGCAATGGTACTTTTAAAACATTTCTTCAAAAGTCAACATCTGCACATCTACACTGATTGTATACGCTCCTATTATTATGTAGTAGTGCCTAAAAACAGAGCAGAATAAAACAGAATTAACTTGATTACAAATTAACAACCGTACCGTAATTTCTGTTATACACATATGTATGTATATGGAAATGTAGAATGGAAATTACCAGTGTCGACTGGGAAATTTTCCCCATAATCCATGATAATAAAAGCTCCAAAATATTTAACACAAGTTTCCCACTTTGCTCATTCGAAACTTCACAATAAGCCATTTTCAAAGTTCATTAAAACGGTATAACAAACACACCACAACAGAAGAATCAACACAATGCAATAGAATGATTCCAAGACATTCAAACTATTCCAAGTTCGGCTCTGTTCAACCTTCTATTTTTGGCTAAGTGCAATTACAGGGATCGCCTGGTAGGCTTACACAGTTTTTTGCATTTTCCTCGAAAAAGATACATTGATAACAAATTTACTAAGAGCACCTTTTGTATGTAAAATACAATTTTACATAAGGAAAGGCTTAAAATGGGAAACTCCTTTGTACCAAGAAACTAATAACATTGGCGTATCCGCCACCATCAAAAACGTACCTGTGTCAAATTTTAATCGAATATGTTGTTTTTAACAAAAAATACATCAAAAATTTGATTTATTAAAATTATCTTACAATCCATGTAACTCAAAAATGAGTGCAAACCCCATTTATTCCTCAATGCTCTATCAGCCCTAGTAATATTGCCATGTATTTTTTAAACTCCCTGTATATTCACTGCAACTCAAAATTAAAGAATAGGTATTATTCTTTGTTTCTTGATTTTTATATATCGATTAATTTAAAAAATGACTGGTTAAATCTTAAATATTATTTTTAAATAATAGCTATATTCTTAGCCTTTCAAATTATTAATAGCAGAATATTTTACTGTGACATAATTTAATTATACAGGGTGAAATTGAGCAGTATGATTTACTAAGGGATTTCTATTTGAAGTATATCACGTAGCAGTCCAACTGACATTTTCATCTAAATGAAGAGAGTGGTTTAATTTTTTTCCAAGATGTATTTTTTATTAATAGTTATTTATGCAACAACTATAAAAAGTAAGTGTTTATTGCACGCGACGTGGAATTGTCCAACGAGGCCGTCAGTAGTAGATTGACAGATGAATGCAATAAACATTTTATTGCACTAATGCAATAAAGAACCACTTTTTCCACTAAATATAGTTAAAAAAAGTTTTGTTTTTTGCATAAACATAGAAAGATATAATATTAGCAGTGAACATTTTTAAGTAAACAATATGTCTAATGCCGCAGGCTTAAAAACTTGTTTTTATTGATTATAAAAAATTATGTTGACTTGAATTTGATTTGAATAGTGATTAATTTGAATGTATTGGTATTCCTATAGCTGATATATAGAGTGATTGATAAAATCTGTTAAAACTAAAAGTAGTCAAAGAAACCCATAGCAATTTTTTATTTTATTAATTGTTTGTTTGATACTACGATCTAAAAGCAAGACCGTACCTTTCATTGAATTCAAATTCTGCCAAGTGTTAAAATAACCTGATTTAGAACCCTAACAATGAATTAAAAATAATAATAATAATAATAGAATGTCTAGATTAATTTAACCTAAAAATAGAATTCACACAGAAAAACTCTTGTTTTTCTGTGTGAATTGAACTACAAAATACTTCTTTTGGAATAAAGCAAGGCTTTGAATTGCTCTCTGAAAGAGTAAATAGACATTTTTAGAGGTAGCTTATATAAAGTAACTGAATTCTACATAAAACTTCTGTCAAACATGGCAGAGCTATATAAAGGTACCGTGTATAAGTTCCTATGCGCAGAAGGGTTATGAAAACTACAACCTTTCAATAAATTATCATACAGATAATTATGAGATTTAAATTTATCCACTTTATAAATAAGGCAAGTTTAATGCAACTGAAGGCGCTCACCAAGATTCAATTATTTAAAATGTACAAATGAAAGCTTATACTTTTTTACGCCATAACTAAATCTGAAGCAAGCACTTTGATTTTGTGTAAACTTTCCTTATCTTTGTTTAAAATTGCCGGCCAATAAATTGTATCATAGTGAAATAAATAGCTAACAATTAAAGAGCCACACAATTCTGATTTTATTTGTTGACTGAGAAATTCTTTATAAATTTGTATTAAGCTTTAACTTAATAAATGATTTTCTAATTCTTCTTACATGATAATATAATTTAAGATTATTATCAAGATAACGTCCTAAGTTTTTGCAACAACTAGTTGGAACGATAACTTTATTGTTAACTTTTATCGTAAAATCAGTGTTTTCAATAATTTTATCGTTATTCCTATAAAATAAGAAAAGCTCAGTTTTACCTTCGTTCAAAATTAAACCGTGCTTAAGACATACAGAAGCAATACTTACCAAGTCTGCAGTAATCTAAGTATGTACAATCGTTTGCTATAATAATGACACCCGGAATTTTATTTTGCGATTTCTTTTGAACTGCTAACGCATTTGTAATGAAATCTACTTTCAACTTTTAACATTAGTTCTTAGTTGTTTCACTCACCAATAGAAATTTCTACACAGAAATTCAAAAACTCTTTTGTAGGAATGTGATTATTATTGCATAAGCATTTACATCGATATACCTAATTTTATTAATGTAACATTATGATTGGAGTTTCTGCTTGTATTCGATCGAGTATTTTTTACATTATTAAACATGCAATTATTAAAATAAACATAGAGGAAACAAACATCGTTATAATTATAATTACTTAGGAATGAATTAGTAAACATGAATATTATTAATTTTAAAATTCCATAATTAGTTAGGTATATGTAAATCCCATTACAGTCGTATTTTAACCTAGAATATATTGTTAGATGTTAATGTAGGTACAAACCTATTATACATAACTTTACTTATACGTATGCCCTTAGGGCATTAAACTTATCAGAATGGTATTTTAATTACTTGTAAGAGCATTTCATGAAAACCTCTTTTTTTGCTTTCATATTTGCTACAGTTAATAAAGTAAAGATTTGTTCACACATTCATGTAAATAAATGAAAATGTCAAAATGTTACCCAAATTTCTTGGAAGTCATAAAAGAGACAAAGCTTTAGCAATAGTCATGAATTTCACGTATGTGCAGTGCATCGTGTTTAGACAGAGAATGGTTGCTACTGCGCATCCTACAGTGGTAGCTATAATGGGTATGGTTAAGTGGTATGGAACGTTGTGTGCAAAGAAAACTGCTTAAAAATCTACAATAGTGTGTTTTAATTTTGTATTTTTCTCTACAAAATGTAGTGATATGTAAAATAATAATAATATAAATTGTTTAAATTTATTTGACCATTTATTCATTTGAATAGGCGCGTAATGTTTAGTTTTTATTTTAAGATTGTAATATATTTGTACCTATGTAACACAATTATGAATTAAAAAAAAATAGACGTTTATTAGATACCGATGAAATTATGACAAATACCCAACTGGTAAGTTAGTACTTTATAGCAGCTATAAAAATGTTTGCGAAACAAATCTTATAAACAGCATAAATCACAAAAACATGTAAGAATGTTTATACAGCAACTATACAACCTAAATGGGCACCATATTATAAAGCACAATAGTCGCTGTTGAGATTTTGCAAGGCCTGTTGGAAATAATTAATAAATGGTTATATAATAGCAATAAATCAACTAAACAACAATTTTATAAGGGCTGGTATCTTTAGTAGCAATAATATATTTTTTGTATTTCCTTGACTTAAAAAGTAGCGCCAAGAGCATTCAAATTATTACATTTTTTTATAATTGTCTTGACTAATCAATATTAGGAGTCTGGTTAAATTTGTGACATTTTTATAGTTATACGCCACAATGATATTCAGCGTTGTGTCAAAGTGGCTGCCGCTTATAAAATAATTTGGTTGTAAAAATCAGCGTTAAATGACAAGTAAGCTAATTGAGTGATTTCTATAAAATATTGGAAATTATGATTCTGTAATATATGAAGGCATTTAAAATCATAGATTTTTCATATTTTCAAAACACTTCAATAAAACGAGTGAGATAACAGTAGACATTTTTCAATTTCAAGATAAAAGTCATAGTTTTTTTGTTTTGTTTAACATTTCTTTATTTTTCTCCTAAATGCGCCATATATTTTGAATTTTATCTACTAAAATTTCATATACTTTTAAATGTAAAATACTCTAAATCATTTTTTGAAAATCAAGTGGAATACTTCTTATGTTTATGTTTATATTTGTTGCGTTATTTTGGAAAATAAAGTTTTTTATTTCTATAAAACTTTGAGAACGTGTAGAGGAAAACACTCTGTATAGTTTTTGTTCAAATTTCCCACATACAAGTTCTGAGATAACCTGAGTAACACCACCTTATCATATTTTAAATAAAATATTGCTAAACGTTTTTATTGAATTCGGAGGATATAAAATTAATCATAGCAGGCCTTAGATCGCCATATTAAATGCTGTGATAGGATTAGAAGTAACGGTTTTCGATAACATTTAAATCAAAAAAATATTTGTCCCGGTATTTTGAAAAATAAGAATTTTTACAAAAAATAAAACTTTAAGAACGTGTAGAAAAAACACTCTGTATAGTTTTTGTTCAAATTTCACACATAGGGGTTTTAAGGGGTCTTGATTGACACCACCATAACAGATTTTAAATAAAAAAATCACTAAACGTTTTTATTGAATTTTGGGGGTATGTTATTCGTTTATTCACTTCACACTTTGAAACGTATCTAATGTCATAGTAAAGGCACAATTTGATTAGTAATGATAGCACACGAGCAGAAGACAACATTACCAGAATTCGGTTTCAGAAAATGGAAAGTTTAAAATGCGGCAAATATTTGGTATACCATCCCGGTCATTCTGTATGCCGCACCGAAGAGATCTAGGTCAGTGGCACCGATAAATAATTGTTGTGTCTGAACTTCGTCAAGTATTTGGATTTTTATGGAGAAAATACCACGCTCAGTCATCATTCTTAAATATTTGAGCTCACATTTATTTTAAAAGGTTGGTATTTTGCAGGTGTTTACTCTTAGGCATGTGCATGCATATACGAGTACACTTCTCTTAAAAAAATAAAACTGTTAAACGTGAGAACAAAATCTGATATTTTGCGCTTTTCCTAAATAATATAAATTTCTGTAGACATTGAAAAAACTCAATTATTGAAAAATAAATGAATTTAACTTCATATTTCCAAAAGTCTCAATGTTCTTCACAGTCCACAGCATAAACCTTTTATGTTGATGGTTTTACAATTACAATCATGTTGAAATTTATACTTTCCTTAGAATTAAAAAGTAAAAAACTTAGAATATGTATATTGTTATTTAATTTGCCAAGGCTGATAGTGTTGAGGAATTTTTCCAGAACTTTCTGAGTCCTACAACTTTTCCAAAAAAATCCAGTACAGATTCATTTCATCATCATTCAGTTAATTTTTGTGTAAGTGACCCCATTAATGAGAACAATTAAAATTGATTTCGAGAACTACTACTAGAGCCAGAAAGAAACTGCATTTAGTTTTGAATTCTTTCATACAGTATGGGCCAAAAGTATGGAATAAATTCAATAAAAACGAAACAATTATTTTTTGGGAAAAATCCTCGAACAGGTCGATTTTTAATTTAAAAAATACATATTTTAGTGTAAAATGCGTTTTTCAAATAACATTTGTTTTCGAGTAATGCCGTCATCGATTTTTTTTAAATGGCAACACCATATTTTTTTCCTTGATTCTGAAAGATCGTTTAATTCTCTATCAGACAGTACTAAAATTTTGCCCTCTTACATAGGAAGTTTTCGAGTCTATGACGATTGAATGTTAGAAAATGTAAATCAATTAAAATAAAGCAAAAAAGTTATCAAGTTAAGTTTTTCGAATTCTATAGTTCTTTTATGGATCACGTAGGTGAAAATCTTTGCAAAGTGTCATTGTCACACCGACTTTCTAATAAGTATTGTAAGCGACATAGAAATTATTATTCAATTTAAAGTATTATGGCACATTTAACTGTTACTCAAAGAATTGAATTCTTATCGGATGCGGGAATATGACTAGACCTCAGCAGGAAGTTTGCGATTTATTTAATGAAAAATATCTAGATCGCCCTATCAGCCAATCAACAGTCAGTAAGGTAGAGTCTAAATTTAGAGAAACTGGCAATGTTGTAAATATTCCAAAACCTGGACGTCCAGGCATTGATGAAAATCAGAAACAGAACATTTTGATAAGTATGGTGGATAATCCTCATAATTCTTCACGATTGGTTGCATTAAACAATGACACTAGTCAGAGCATAGTGCTACGTATCTTGAGGAAGGAAAAATATCATCCCTACAAAAATCAACTTGTGCAGGAACTCAATGAAGATGATCCCGATCGCCGCTTACACTTTTGCGAAATTCTAATGTATTTATGACAAGGAAATAGAAATTTGCACCGGCAAATACTTTTTTCAGATGAGGCCACATTTTGTCTGAATGGTACAGTAAACCATCAAACTTGCAGATATTGGAGTCGGGAAAATCCTCATTGGATGGCAGAGGCACATACCCAACATTCTCAGAAATTAAATGTGTGGGCTGGAATAGTTGACGACAGAATAGTAGGGCCTTTCTTCTTTGAAGGAACCCTTACAGGACAAAGATATTTAGAGTTTCTAGAAAATGACCTTGTTCCAGCCCTTGCAGTAATTTTTCCTAACGATAATGACCCTGACATTTCTGACGATACCATATGGTTTCAGCAAGACGGTGCACCTCCGCACTATGCGCGCCCTGTACAAGATTTTTTGGACCACTGTTTTCCTAGGAGGTGGATCGGCAGACGCGGACCGATAGAATGGCCTGCAAGATCGCCGGATTTTACACCTCTTGACTATTTTTTATGGGTATACTTGAAGTCAAAAGTGTACATTAATAAACCACGTAATTTAGAAGAATTTAAAATCGCATTCGGGACGAAATACGCAGAGTTACCCCAGAAATCATTCATAATGTGCAAGAAGAATTTCTTCACAGACTTGCGCATTGTCAAGAAGTTGGTGGATGGCAATTCGAACATTTAATTTAAGTATAAAATTTAATCAATTGTATTTTATTTTACATACCTCAGAATTGTTACTTTTTTATGGATAAAATTTACGTTTTCTAACATTCAATCGTCATTTACTCGAAAACTTTCCTATGTAAGAGGGCAAAATTTTAGTACTGTCTGATAGAGAATTAAACGATCTTTCAGAATCAAGGAAAAAAATATGGTGTTGCCTTTTAAAAAAAATCGATGACGTCATTACTCGAAAACAAATGACATTTGAAAATCGCATTTTACGCTAAAATATGTATTTTTTAAATTAAAAATCGACCTGTTCGAGGAATTTTCCCAAAAAATAATTGTTTCGTTTTTATTGAATTTATTTCATACTTTTGGCGCATACTGTATAGTTTTTAATGGAAATAAGTGATAATTATTACTAATTAATTACATTTTTCTACGTTCATGCAAAAAACAAAACTTTATTGAACTATACACTTACTTTTTGTACATGTTGCATAAATAACTATTATTATTCACATTATTTATACATTTAATCTACGACGGTGTCATTATGACACATTTAGCATCCTTATTTGGGCCATTATGGCCTTCATACACTCAATGCCATTATGAATTCATAATAACACGCAAATTTTAAAGTAAAAATAAACAAAAACAAGGTTAGACACCACTTTTACTTGTTATTGTTAACTATAAAAAATTCAACAACATTTATTTATTGTAAACATTAATTACAACTTCTGAACAATTTGTTAAATTAATTCTAGCAGATGATAAATGGGCTGTCTTTTTAGAAAGTAAGTTTATTTCCCTATAGTGCCTGAACTTGTTCAAGGATCATCAATGCCTGAAACGTTACCTACCCAAAATATTAGAGGTTGTTTTTTTATTTTCTTTGGAATCCTCTATATAGATTTCTGCCACTACCATGCCTCTTAACAGTTCCACTTCTGAATCCGCAAGCAACGACGCAGATGATCTACGAAAACAATGTCCAGTATATTGTTGAGAATTTGGAAGACCCAGGAACAATGTTATGGCATGGAATTTTACCAAAAGTATTAATACGTAATTGACGTGATATTTTTGTTTTCCTAACTGGAATAATAATATGAATGTATTGTCCTTCATCTGGTAGGTGCTGATTTCTCAATTCAATACGCCTGCAAGCACATGCAAGCCCCACGATCAATGCAAATTTTTTCATAAAATGAGTCGGCTTCCAGCAAAAATTGAGTTATGTTTTCTTTTGTTAAAATCTTAGATCTTTTTGACAGAAATCCTTCCAATTTTCTCTTTAGAAATGCAATTAAATGGACTACTTACTTACTGATATCTGTATTTTTCTTCATTGATGTAAGTAAGCGTAGCATATAATAATATACCCAGAGCGACGAAGGCTCGCTATGTTTTGAAAGATATTCGAAATATACCAGAAGAACATTTTTATTGCTGCTATTCTTGATTCCCCTCCCTCTACGCCTATCTTCAAGTTTTGCATAACTTTGCTCGTACGTCTATCTTGATTTTAGGGACGTAGGGAATCGACAACGCTCTGCGCAATGTCTTCGATATCCGAAGGAACACTAAATGAAGGTGTCAAAAGTCAAAATTAAAACAATTAATAACTGCTGTTACCATGACATTGTCAAATAAAAGCACTTATAATTTTGAATTTCAATTTACGAAAATGTTTCTGATATTTTAAGATAAATCGAATCTGCAAATAAAATCTATTTGGACCGTCCTAGATTTAATTTTGAATGATACACGTTCGATATGAACTTTGTTAATAAAACTTGTATAACTAAATGAGTCGGCTAACGTCTCGTGATTTAACGTTACACGCGATCCAATATAGTGTTCGAACTAGTATCACTAATAACTATTAGGATACTTAGAATTTATTTCGTTTTAGTGGTTATGTGAAAATTAATTTTAAAAGATATGTCTCTTTTTTTGTGGTGACTTTGGAGTAACAAGATGAATATCTATACAGTATGCGCCAAAAGTATGGAATAAATTCAATAAAAACGAAACAATTATCTTTTGGGAACAGGTCGATTTTTAATTTAAAAAATACATATAAATGCAAATGCGATTTTCAAATGTCATTTGTTTTCAAGTAATGATGTCATCGATTTTTTTTTAAATGGCAACACCATATTTTTTTCCTTGATTCTAAAAGATCGTTTAATTCTCTATCAGACAGTACTAAAATTTTGCCCTCTTACCTAGGAAAGTAAATGACGATTGAATGTTAGAAAACGTAAATTTTATCCATAAAAAAGTAACAATTGTGAGGTATGTAAAATAAAATACAATTGATTAAATTTTATACTTAAATTAAAAGTTCGAATTGCCATCCACCAACTTCTTGACAATGCACAAGTCTGTGAAGAAATTCTTCTTGTACAAAATGAATGATTTCTGGGGTAACTCTGCGTATTTCGTCCCGAATGCGATTTTGAAGTTCTTCTAAATTACGTGGTTTATTAATGTACACGTTTGACTTCAAGTATCCCCATAAAAAATAGTCAAGAGGTGTAAAATCTGGCGATCTTGCAGGCCATTCTATCGGTCCGCGTCTGCCGATCCACCTCCCAGGAAAACAGTTGTCCAAAAAATCTCGTACAGGGCGCGCATAGTGCGGAGGTGCACCGTCTTGCTGAAACCATATGGTATCGTCAGGAATGTCAGGGTCATTATCGTTAGGAAAAATTACTGCAAGGTCATTTTCTAGAAACTCTAAATATCTTTGTCCTGTAAGAGTTCCTTCAAAGAAGAAATACCCTATTATTCTGTCGTCAACTATTCCAGCCCACACATTTAATTTCTGAGGGTGTTGGGTATGTGCCTCTGCCATCGAATGAGGATTTTCCCGACTCCAATATCTGCAAGTTTGACGGTTTACTTTACCATTCAGACAAAATGTGGCCTCATCTGAAAAAAGTATTTGCCGGTGTAACTTTCTATTTCCTTGACATAAATCCATTGTTCTGTTTCTGATTTTCATTAATGCTTGGACGTCCAGGTTTTGGAATATTTACAACATTGCCAGTTTCTCTAAATTTAGACTCTACCTTACTGACTGTTGATTGGCTAATAGGGCGATTTGGATATTTTTTATTAAATAAATCGCAAACTTCCTGCTGAGTTCTAGTCATATTCCTGCATCCGATAAGAATTAAAATTTAAATTCTTTGAGTAACAGTTAAATGTGCCATAATACTTTAAATTGAATAATAATTTCTATGTCGCTTACAATACTTATTAGAAAGTCGGTGTGACAATGACACTTTGCAAAGATTTTCACCTACGTGATCCATAAAAGAACTATGGAATTCGAAAAACTAAACTTGATAACGTTTTTGCTTTATTTTAATTGATTTACGTTTTCTAACATTCAATCGTCATTTACTCGAAAACTTTCCTATGTAAGAGGGCAAAATTTTAGTACTGTCTGATAGAGAATTAAACGATCTTTCAGAATCAAGGAAAAAAATATGGTGTTGCCATTTAAAAAAAAAATCGATGACGTCATTACTCGAAAACAAATGACATTTGAAAATCGCATTTTACGCTAAAATAAGTATTTTTTAAATTAAAAATCGACCTGTTCGAGGATTTTTCCCAAAAAATAATTGTTTCGTTTTTATTGAATTTATTCCATACTTTTGGCGCATACTGTATGATCATATCTATAGCTATATTCATCCATAGCTGAATAGCCATAACATTTTGTTATAGATATATTTCTGTGTTCTGTGTAAAAACTGTTCAATAATGACAACAGTACAGCAATAAAAAAATCTATTTTAAAAAACTAACCAAAGGACGTGCTAATATTTTCATTTTAAATGATTTTATTTAATTTTTTAATCAATGAATGATACAATTCTTCTGTGTCATCTTTGTAATTCCTTTTATGCATGACCGGTTTTTACAAGAGCAGCTTTCTTGTTAAATCAAATAAAATGTAAAGATGCGATATCAAATATTACATTACTATTAATCCCCTGACGATGTTTAGACCCTGACATAACCTATAATATATAAATATATTCATCATTTGACTTGGCTCAATGTCACGAAAAAGTATGTCACTGGGTACCCTGAGTTTTTCTGCATGCGTACATACCATTCCAAATGTTTATGCGCAATATTTCTTTTAAGCAAAACAGTTACATAGTAATTCGATTTAAATGTTCGTTCGTAACTGCGTGTCCGTTTTTATAATTTTATGTACCATATAATTATATTTATTAATTATTAAAAACTATTTAGCACAACTAACAGTTAGTTCTGCCAGTTAGTTAACAATATAGCGATATAAATCAATTTATAGGTTCGAATTGGTACATTTTTAGCTGCAGATTATGAAATCTAAGGTTCAAAATAGATGTAGAAAAAGTGCGAAGGGTGATAAGTATTCTTTTAATAAAAATAACATACAATTATTACTCGTGTGGTACATTTTTTTAAGGTATAACCAAATAAAACGATTATCATCTTGTAAAGGGACAATTTGGAACTTCGAAATGGACTTCTACGACTTTTTTCAGTAGGAACGAACTTTTTAAAATCAGATTTTCGATGCTTCGGACGTTACTTGACAATAATTGTGTTTTTCGTAACATATAGAGCTTTTCTAAGCCAGCGATTTTACCTAGGTTCATAATTTTTTACAACTTATATGTAAACGTTTCATATGGTGCACACCAATATTTTATAATTTAGGTTATTTCGAGAAAATGAATTCCAAAGTCTCCACCAGCAAATTTATGCATTAAAAACTTTACTATGCGGAGAGCTGCATTAAATTGAATTTTGTATGTGCGTGTTTGTGTGTATTCTTAATAATTAGAATTAGTAATAATAATTAGTAATTCTTAATTACGCTTAATACTATTGAAAAAATACTGAATCAGTCTAGAAATTATCCAATTAATTAGAATAGTTTAAGACTTCCTCCCTTCTAATTTATTGAAATACACAATTTTTCATAATTCTGGGAATAGTTAATATTATTGTGTGCCATTATATTGAATTTTATACAATTTACAGTAGCTAATAGATAATTTTGAGCGGATTATAGTGTAGGCATATTTTCTTGCTTTTTCTTGATCTTGCTTTGATCTCGCAAGACAAGACAAAATTGAAACAAAAAGTATTGTGAGACAAGACAAGAAATATTGCTACAGCAAAAAATCTTGTAAATCTAAGGAATAATATTTAAGTGAAACTTAGCTAAAAAATAAATATTGCACGTCTATTCATAGGTATATATATATATATATATATATATATATATATATATATATATATATATATATTTACAAAATCTTGTAAATCTAAGGAATAATATTTAAGTGAAACTTAGCTAAAAAATAAATATTGCACGTCTATTCATAGGTATATATATATATATATATATATATATATATATATATATATATATATATATATATATATATATATATATGTGTGTACTTTATTTAAAGAGCATTCAGCATATAAAAATATTTTTAAAATCAAAGTTTATTGAGTCTAGGACCAGTTCTCTATATATATATATATATATATATATATATATATATATATATATATATATATGTTAATTCGTAGGCTTCCGCGGGTGTTATAAAAGCTAAAATTAAAGCGTCAAACATCAGACAAGAACAACAGCTGCAACTTATCCCAAGAGAGAAGTCATCGAGGTGCCCAAAACTCTATGGATTACCTAAAATCCACAAAGAAGGAGTGCCTTTGAGACCCATTGTAAGTTCCATTGGATCACCATTACAACATCTGGCAAGATTCCTGGCTAAACAGTTACAACCATACGCCGAAGAAGCGAAATCTTACGTCAAGAACGCAAGCCACTTCATCGAGCGTATTAGAAACGTAAAAGTGGATCCAGAACATCTGCTAGTAAGTTTTGATGTAGTGTCCCTATTTACAAACATTCCAGTGGAACAAGCACTCGACATGATCCAGAGGAAATACCATGTAAGGGAGGATCTAATGGAATTGACGAAACATTGCCTAAAGAACACTTACTTTGTCTACAAAAACCAAAAGTATAGGCAAATAGAGGGAGCACCCATGGGATCGCCTTTGTCACCAGTCATAGCCAATCTGTTCATGGAGGAATTAGAAGAACAAGCAATAGAAACAGCAGAATATAAACCATCCATGTGGCTGAGATATGTCGACGACACCTTTGTCATATGGACACATGGCGAGGAGAAATTACGAGAGTTCTTAATTCATCTGAACAGCAGACATCCAAAAATCAAGTTCACTATGGAACTGGAAAAGGACCAACAGCTACCTTTCCTCGATGTATGTATAAAGAAAAAAGAAGATGGAGGTCTAAGCTATACGGTATATCGGAAACCAACACACACGAATAGGTACCTACATGCAGAATCTCACCACCACCCATCGCAGCTACAATCAGTGATCAAAACACTAATGACAAGGTCAGAACGACTCTCTGACGACGACCACAAAGAAGAGGAAATTAAAAACGTTAAATTAGCCTTACAACAAAATGGTTTCTCCGGCAACAATATCAAGAGGGCTTTAAGACCTAGGCGAAACAAAGAACAGAAGGAAGAAGATAAACCAATAGGCAAAGCTCTCCTGCCATATGTCAAGGGAACTACAGACAAAATAAGCAGGGTTTTAAAGAAATACAAAATAGAAACCGTCTTCAACACGGACAGGAAGATTGGTAATATGCTACCATCAGCCAAAACAGACATTCCTCTAGAAGACCAAGGAGTATATGAAGTTCCTTGCGGAGGCTGTGAGAAGACGTACATTGGACAAACTAACAGAAGAATCCAAACCCGGAAAGAAGAACATCGGAATGCTGTCCAGAAAAATGAAAAAACTTCGTCATTAGCTCAACATGTAAAAGACACCGGCCACGAGATTGATTTCGATAATACCAAGGTATTAGCAAGAATGGAGCATAAGGCAAAAAGAATAATTAGAGAAGCCATCGAAATTGAAAAACATCCTCAAAATCTCAATACACGTGACGATACCCAAAGATTACCAACAGCTTGGAAACCTGTCCTGGGAATCAAGAAGATCAATAAACCAGTGACACGCAACGGTGAGAGTAGGCCAAGCAGAACACAAGAACCCACAGCACCATTAAACGCAAGACCCGTGACGCGCAGCCATGCGAAGAAAACCACACACCGGAACGAAAGCACAGTATATAACTCACCAAGTGGACAAACATCTTCCAGTAAGCCGAACGTAGTAACGCGAAGCAGAAGTAAGAAGACCTGAAGATGGTAAATGAGATTTTACCGAAACGTTGTCAAACAAATGGTTCTTTTGAAGACCATGCAGATTCATCGCGGAGAGGAACCCGGAGAAATTTTACAACCATATATATATATGTGTGTGTGTACTTTATTTAAAGAGCATTCAGCATATAAAAATATTTTTAAAATCAAAGTTTATTGAGTCTAGGACCAGTTCTGCTGAATTAGAATTAATTATAAATTTACTGCCACTTGACTGAGAGAGCTCCGATTCTGCTTCGCCTATCTCGTTAATTATTTATAACTTATTATGTAAAACTGGCCGTTTCTATACTTTATAGAAACGTCTACCAATCGACCACTGTCGACGATCTACCATATCGATAGATACGTGTGAGCTCTGAGCGGGACCGCGGCTGACCGATAGTAACCACCACTGTTACCAAATTCTTAATAAAGTTCCATGTTTCTCTTTCGTATGTAAAAGTCTTGCAGGAATCATGCAAGTGCAAGACTTTTGTAAAATGCAAATGCAAAACAATATATTTGTGAGACTCTCCCAAGACCTTAAACAAAGTCTTGTTTTGGTTTGCAAGATAAGACTTTTTCAAATTTTACAAGATTTATTGTGTCAGCCAATACTAATTATTGATAAAATGTTTCTTGATCAAGTCTTACAAGTTTGCAATAACATGACAAATATGTACAAATATTGTTCATTTAGTTGCATAAATTCTTACACAACATATAACCAACATCCGCCGGCATTTTTGGAGTAATTAATTAAATAGTTACCTTATTAAAATTGACGGAAAATAATTATAATATACTTACATAATATGGAATGTATTTTATTTGTCTTCGGAAATGGTCAAGACATAATTAGGTATGACACCTACTTAATTAAGAGGAAAGTAGAAAATGTGCAGAAGAGTTTTGACTTAAAATATTAATTGATAAACCGCGAAGTGTCATAGTATAATGAATACATATAAACTTAATACTTTAAAAATATACCTCTTTAAATACAAATACAGGGTGAACCTTAAATAAGTACAAATATTTTAACCAGCAGTACAGTTCACTGTGTAGAACACATGATTCATAGTCTTTTTACAAAAAAATCAGGAATAAAAGTCAAATTTTAAATAAATTTCGTGATTTTTCAATACAAAACTTGTTGAGGACCGCTGTTCCGGGAGTCATGGTGGATGTGGATTCGACAGCGATGCCAGTGTTACACTAGAATTTTTAGGCATGTCAAAGAATGATTGAAATATGTTTATTTAGGAAACTATTAATGGCCATCTCCTCCCTTTTGTCATTTCTATACCTCATCAATAAATTGAAAATATTAACCAGATTATCTGCTCACAATCATAGTTATCCAGAATTTCTTCATTTCCATTTTTACTGCACTCTATCACAAATTAAATTTAATATGTTGTGTGAAAATCATAGTTTTTCGTTATTCTTCATAAAATAACTTAAGTAAATTGTGTCTTGTGTCTCTTTCTAACAGTGTACAATGACATTTAACTTGTGAAATGTGGATTACTGATTAAATAGTTAATTTTTTAACAAACAGGTAAGCTTGTGTGCACGTTTATGTATAATTTTTGAACATTGAACATAGTAATATCACGTAATATCTTCCTAAATACTTTACGGTAGTATTTAACTTGCGGAAATTTATTTTTAATCGTTTATAGTAAGGTCAGTTAAGCAGTTAAAATTTATGTTAATATTGCTGCGTATCATACTACATAACCAATAATTTTACTGTACTTATGCATAAAACAAATATTTTTAAAATAGAATTAACCGTATTACTTTACTATTACGTTAAAGGAAACGTAATATTTATATTAGAGGAGATATGGCAACCTCGCAACAAATCATATGGTTCATTAGGTTGGTTATGACAGCGGTCGTCAAATTGATATCTTCGTAAATATTAGAAATTTTTAAAAATGGCTTTCACTAGACTGATCTATATGACGAATTACGAATTACGAATTACGAATTACACCAGCAGTCAAAATAATTGTACTTATTTAAGGTTCACCCTGCATATAGAACGAAGAGTTTCGGAAAATAGTCAAAATACTCAGTCTAGCATTATTTCAGTAACTTAGCTTTTATGAGTTGTTTGCATTAACGGGGTAGCTTCACACTAACGGGCGGGAATTTCAAAATATGAAAACTTTACGTCTAATTCCTAGAAATACATGATTTCCAATAGGATGTTGGTGTTAAAATGCAGTATAACAAATAACTTCCATTAAGTTTTCCCTAGATGACTACTTTCTAAGCTCCTCCATAATCTGACTATTTTTCAAGTTCCTAATGTAAAGGCTTCTGGCGTTCTATACATTTTATGATTTCTATGAATTTACCTTAGTCAAAAGTACAGGCTGTCAAAGTTAAAATTTTATTTTAGATATTTGTAAATAACTTTTTAAGAAATCCAAATATACGCATATATTTTTTAAATCGGTGGTTCTTGGGGGCAAGAAATTCAAATGTGTGTCTATTTTTCGTCACTATTGTGGTTGAATTTTCGAGTTCCCACTGTCAAAAGTGAAGTTAGATATTTATAGAGTGTTTTCATTAAACCAGGTTAATAAATTTAGATAGATTAATTTCTTTAAATAATTATTGAATAGAGCTTTGTCTTTGGAATTGTTCTTTAGCATATCTAGATGTTTGGTATCAGAGATACATATGACTTCATTGATAGGAATTGTAGGAGATTTGATTTACATTATCTTAAAATACCTTTCTAATACAGTAAAAAATGTTACAAAATCTAATAATAAAGAATATATGGGTAGATATTGTGGGTGTAATTCAACGATGGTTGGGGCTTTAGTCCACAGAGTAGTTAGTTTTACACAATATTATATACGTCACTAGCAGAGGGCGTCACTTATGGCTTCTTTGCTTCTTTTAAATGACAGAATTTTTTGTGGTTTAATGTATCCATCTGACTATTAAAATAGTAGAATTTTCTACCTTTTTTATCTGAAAAAGACATGCCTTGTTGAAGTCGTTAAGAGTAACCGTATTTGAAATAATCCTATTTGAAATATTCAGCGCACTGAGTAGAGAGATACTGTTTTGGTTTCCGGTAAAAAGCGTTTTCCACTGAAAATACAGCAAAATGTTACTTGAAAAAGTTATTGAAAATAGTTAGAACAATGTGCAAAATTACAAGAATTTCGGCCGGCTTCGATGAAATCTTTGTGCTTCACTGAAACCATTATTTAAAATTTTGCAGGTCATCATAATTTATCGTTCTGAAAAACTTTTTCAAGTAACATTTTGCTGGTTTTACCTGAAACCAAAACTGTTTCTACTTGGTGCACTGAATATTTCAAATAGAATTATTTCAAAAACGGTTGTTCTTCGATTTCAAAAAGGTATATCTATTTCACATAAAAAAAGGTACGAGAGTCGACTGTTTCAATAATCACACACTAAGCCGCAAATAGTTCATCATCATTTAAGAGAATCATAAGAAGTATAAGTGGCGCCCTCTACTAGTGATGTCAAAATTAAAAACAAATTTGAATTTTTCGCCCTCAAAAACCCCCGATCTCCAAAATGTATGCAAATGTTCGATTTTTTAAAAAAATTATATACAAATATCGAAAATAAAATTTTAACTTTGGCGCCCTGTATCTTTTTAACCATCAAATTTTTACTAAGATAAATTTGGCAAGATAGCATTATTTTATCGTCAGGAATCTACTTTTACTCTATATTGCATTAATTTCGGGACACCCTGTATAATTAACATCTCCAGGAAATAATTAGCAACTGAAAATAATAAATTTAACCACTAATATATCCGACTAGAAAATTTACATTTACATGCTAACGGCAATTACACGAGCTTTTGTTGCGTAATCTAATTTCAATGAATGTCTGAGATAGGGTATCTAAGATAAGACAAAAAATATTTCTGCACGTAACCATGCATATATGCATGTAACATATTTCCATTCAATACATATAATACACAATTTACGTAACGATATTGATATCTTGTGCATGTAGGTACAGTTTGAGATAAAAAATAATGCTGCTTTCCTGCTACGCAATATGATAGATAGAAAAGTGTGTAGGCATTTTAAAAATTATTAATTAAACTGTGATGATCTCTCGATGGGTCATTTATTTTCTTACTGCTAGTGATTCAATATATAATCTCATATGTGAGATGAAGTCACTTATTGTCTTTATTTTCATAAGCATGATGAAGCTATAAGAGAATTCGGTAGCTTTATTAACAACTGTCGAATTTATTATCGTAAGATACATATCAATTGTTCATAAAATAAAGGTTGGTTTTAGTTAGAGGCTCCATACATCATTATAGGGTTTATAATCGATTGTGCTCGTTGTACAAAATCGTTCCAACTAGAAAAATGGTCGATATGATCATAGTAAACCTACTCTTACAATCGGGTATTTAAAAAAAACAGTATGGGTAGCACGTAGAAATTACAGAGCAGAATATACTCTTAAGAACTTTACATAATATTCAGCAAAAGAACAAATTACAAACCAGATAATAAACAACACATCTACTATAATTTCTCTTATACAACATATGATATAGGTGTCAGTGAAACAGTTAGGGGCTGACAGATATACACTTGATAAATAAGTGCTATTACAGACCAGGTTGACAGTTTTTTGCATTTTTCTCGAAAACGGTGCATTATCAACAAATTTATAATTTAACAGTTTTGAATGAGAAGATCTTACTTAATTCAGAATAAAATGCTAGCGACTAGCGCCCTCTATTTTGTGTTCAGTGTCATCAAAAACGTACCTGTGTTAAATTTTGATGAAATATGATGGGCTTTAAACAAGCTGCATCTAAAATTTGATTTTCTAAAATTATCTTATATTCCCTGTTTCTCAAACATGAATTCTCTATCTCTAGGCTCTAGGACAGACTTTTATTATTGATTGATTGGTTTATTGTGTAGCATTTTAAAATGCTACGATTTTGGTTTATATTTTATATTACAATTTAAATATATTTATCATTACTAACATTACCACATTTCCACTAGTCTCTTTCGTCACAACTTACTTTTTTCTAAGTGCACATACACAGTTATCTGTGTTTTCCAAAATCATGTTTTCCTGGTTGCTGTTTTTAATCAGTTGGCCTAAGTATTTCCTAGTATAGACAACCAACATTTCATTTTTAAAAATCGATGAAATTAAAACCACAAAAAATGGCTTTACTTCTGCTTGGTAGAACAGAGAACCTCGTGTTCGAGGAGTTGGTTGGGACTTGGTAAAGAATAAAGGTGTGGTGTAATTAAGTTTACCGTTTTACCATTTTTATGGGATCTAAAGAAACCACCTCCACTTAACAAAGTCTGTATACTAGATTTCTTATCACCAACCATTTTGATTTATGCAATTTTTCTCCGGTAACCCAAACCCTTCAACGGAAGGTGAGTTGTACAGAAAAATTAACACTAGAGATGTAAGTGGTACCTAATTGTTTCTATTTTTTTTTATTCTAGGGTTTTAGGATAAGTTTTAAGATAAGGTTTAATCATAAGCCGTAAATTTAAAATTCTTTCATGTTCTCCTGTGGATGCTCTTTCTGAGAAGTATCCCTTAATTTCACCCTTCCATTGGTCTTCTTTGGTATTCTTGTGGATTGGAATTAGCACACCACGTCATCGGTTACGAAATTTTCCAGCCAAAATATCCAGAGTGAGAGTAACGGACATACACTCGCCGACAAAAACTTGGGACTGGATCACCTCCATTTTGAATTCAGAAATTCCTTGATGCATCTCGTGGAGCAACATATTATTTCACTCCCGGGATTAAACAGATAAGCCAATAATAAATATTACTACTTTTACACGTTATATATATGTGTGTATATATATATATATATATGTATACATATATTTAGGTATTTTTTTTTTTTTGCTTTAAAAGTGATCTTTAAAATAGAATTATATCTTAAATTTAAATGTAACGCACAACATAGTACTATGAACATGCGACGCTATTAATCCAACTTTTCTAGTAACATATATATATTCTTTTGTATTTATTACACCATAATCTGTCACAAATGACACTGAAATATTTTTTTAAATACTGCTTTAGATCACTACCAAATTTACTTATATAATATATATTTTTTAGTAATCATGTTCATGTTTAGGGAGTTGAAATAAATAGTTTCAAATTTTACATCCTCCTATCTATTTCATTCACTCTACAGTATCTACTTCATACATTTTTCTTTTTATTGATGATTTTGGTTTCCGTAACTTAGCAAAATCAGAGCATTCAAGATTCTTAACCTTAAGTTACGTGGCGCCCAGTATTTTTCTTTCAGGTTGATACCATAAACTTAAATAAAAACCCACAGCCTATTATTGCTCTCCGACGAAAAGCTGCCG
This sequence comes from Monochamus alternatus, assembly GCA_037114965.1. Taxonomy (NCBI): domain Eukaryota; kingdom Metazoa; phylum Arthropoda; class Insecta; order Coleoptera; family Cerambycidae; genus Monochamus; species Monochamus alternatus. The sequence continues at coordinate 35,805,403 of CM073433.1, read as the reverse complement.
TACGCTAGTGACAGGTCCTAATTGATTATAGTATAATTGTATCATATGTTTACATATCTTTTTTTTATATCCACTTATATAACAAAATCGAAAAGGGCCTGCAATTGTTACTTAACCTATAATATACCTATAAATAACAGAAATATATGAAGATCTACATAGTAGGTCTAAAACATTTTCTTGCTTTTCGTTGCCTACCCTGCATATCCAGACGAGCCGCCACTGGATTACTTAGAACAAATTCTCATATTTCACTCACATTCTCAATATTATTCATTTTTGTAAGCAAATAAAATTAGAATATACCGAAATTAACAAAATTATTGTAAATAAACAGCAAAATTCAAATTAGTCGCTTCTTGAAAAGGATTAGAGTCAATTTTCTCTTAACATGCTATAAATAACTCTCACATTTTAGTTACCTATAGTTACATGTTTCCAGATCATATTTCAGCGTCCAATCCTCTATATCACTTAACCATGTAGTACGCCACTGTCGTACCCGTCATGCGCACAATATTTAAAGCACTGCTCACGCGCTTCCCTCTGGCCCCTTTGGTCGCCGCTAACAGCTTTCGTTCATTGCTTTGTGCCGATCGCGTGCAGGTGCTGACGCGCCAGGACAAGAAAGACCGCGTGAACTGCTCAAAAACCCGTAAAGCTAGGTAAGAAATGAAACATAATATATATTACAATTTTCCAGGTTTCTTTAGGTATTTAGATTAAATAATTCAATTATTATAATTGCCTGGTAGCAATTCAGATCCAGACTCTAAGAAGGTTAAGAAGATGCTGAATAACAAGTAAACACTGAAATATTAAAGCCACATTCGATCCATGTTATGGTTATGTTCAAAGTGAGCGGGCATAGCCGGCCCTCAACTCCGACTAAAGGATCTATGGTGACTCATACCTAAAATAGTTCATTCAGCAGGTTTAACCGCTTTATGAAGCTAATAACCGTATCGGGTGATAATTTGTCCAGATACCCCGGCAGGAGTTGCTCCTTGCCTAATAAGAAGAATCTGTTCCCCTGCAGGACAGTGATATCTGTTCCATCGGTTCCTTCATGGCCGGTGTTTGGTGTTTAGTTAAAGCATCCTAGCTAAGACTAGTAATGTGCTCACTAATTATGTTACTGGCTGCGCCCAGTTACCTAGATCAGGGCATAACCATTATATATCAAATGCCATTCACGAAGTTCTATAATAGGTAGATAATGAAAAGCTGAATTTTCAAAAGCAATTTTACTAGATACCTAGTTGTCAACCGTGTGATCATTCGCCAAATGCACACTGACATTTTCAATTGGTATCAATTACATAGATAGATAGATAGATAGATAGATAGATAGATAGATAGATAGATAAATAGATTTTCTTAGACTGCACAAACTAGGCTGTCCGAATCGCAATACGTCTTTAAATATCTACGTGATCTAAATGCCATTGTATAGTTCCTCTAGGCTGTCAACTTGGTTACATAAACATGCACCATAACAGCACAGGTGAACTGTGGGTTTGATTGTAGATACCAAACCTACATAATTCTTTAGTAATACAGTTAATAATTAATAATAATAGGACTTATTTAACACGCATGATTAAATTATATATGTATACATGTGTGGCATTTGACTGGAATTCGCGCATTAGTAATAGGATTTTTCTTTAGAGTACAAGAGGTTGCACAACATGTGATGTAATATAAAAGGTATGTCCTGAAGTATGCTGTGTTTGTATATTTTTAATCAACGCGGTTAAAATAACATTCGGAGAAACTGAATGTTAAAAGGTAATTAAAATAAAAATATGTCTACACATAAAGCCCCAAAGATATGCACAATTTTGTCATACATATAGGTGTATATCTACAAACATCAAAAACATAATGGGATTTAGACTATTGTTTTTTGAAGCAAACGTGTTTAGCATATACATTTCATGCAAAGAACTATAAATAATTTGTGTATTTATTCATTAGATTTGTTGATGACTACGAATATACAGGGTGTTCTGCATAAGAACCGACACATAGCACTTTCATATAGGGGGTTCCAAAATATTGCATTTTAACCAAAAATATCTATATACAAAGTTGCACACAGGCGGAGTTACAGACTTTCAAAGTGGGGCCAAATATTTGGAAAAAATTAATATCTCTGAATTACTTTAACGTGCTGTAACCAAATTTTGTACATAATTTAGGTTTATTATTGTCTTCTTTGACTATAACTTCACGTAAATTGAAACAAAATAAAGTGTTCATTGAGCGTGAGTCAACTCAGAAATTATTTTTTTTTTTTTCATTGAGCGAATTTAAATAATAATAATATCCTGCGCAGAATATAGGATAAAACACTTTTTTACTCTTGTTAAAATGTATTCATTGAAAAAAGATTTTAATAGTATTTATTAGAAGTAATTAAAAAGTCACGTCTTTAAAATTTGACAGTAAAAAAAAATTAAAATAAAATGAAAACAATTTGTTCAAAATAAGTACGCCTATGCAGCTTTTTCTTGAAATATCAAACGTAGAATTTTCTTCTGATCATTTTATCTCTTTTGTAATTTTTTGTTTAAATGCTCCGTTTTGAAGAAAAACGGCAATTTGTAGTGCCCATAAATCTATCATTCACTATCATTTTCAAGTGAAACTGAAATTTTGTGGATATACCTATTATTACAATACCTTGGCAACCTAGCAATCGTAATACTTATGAATATAAAAAATAATAGTCTTGTTTAGTAATAGTAATAATGAACGATCAACATAATAACTTTTTACCTAAATAACATTAAATAAAATAATTTATTAATTACTACTAATTTAACAAACGCTTTACTTGCCCACCCTCCTCATTAACACATGTACGTGCTCTTTTAAGTAGCGAAAACCTTATATTTTAAAAGATATTCTCTTTTTATTTTAATTAGCAAATATTCATTCAGTAAGTATTACGATTTGCCAAATTGCCAAGGTATTGTAATAACAGGTATATCCACAAAATTTCAGTTTCACTTGAAAATGGTAGTGAATGATAGATTTATGGGCATTACAAATTGCCGTTTTTCTCTAAATCGAGGCATTTAAAAAAAAATACAAAAAAGATAAAATAAACGGAAGAAAATTCTACGTTCGATATTTCAAGAAAAACCTGCACAGGCGTACTTATAAATAATTGGAGGGGATAAAGGGTACTGCATCCCTCAGTTACCTCCATTCGCCCTTCAATTTTTTTCACCAAAATTACATGATAAGTATGCCGCAATAAGATAAAAGTACGTGCAAAATTTCAAGTGTGTATCTTGGAAAACAATGGGATTGTTAACAAATATAGTTTTTTAAAATGAAACTTTAACACTTTGTATATTGGAACAGAGATGTCCAAATAAAAAATGGCATAAGGAAAGTCGCATTATTTTTGTCCAAAGAATATGTGGTTAATGGTATGGCCTTCTATTTTGGGACACTCTGTATAATAATTTTTGTATAAAAGCTTAATAAAGAAGTTACAAGGTGTTACAAATTATTTGTTTCTTTTATCCACAACTTAAATATAACAAAATTAAAGTAAATGAGACTTTTAACTATTTATTGTCATAAACACCAGTCAATTTTTATAAATTTCATAACAATACTATTTTACCAAAAATTGATCGGAAATTCTAAAAATATCTTGAAATTTTAGAAATGTCAGTGGCGTACTTTTTATTTCTTAGTACTTATAATTTAATATACACTAATCATGTTGAAAAAATAGCACCATTATCAAATAATCGTTTCCTGTATTTAAGTTACAGATAAAATAGAAAAAAATATATAAAACTGTAACTCCCTTTTTAAGCTTTGAATCAAAAAATTTTATATAATTATAGAAAGATTACGATGAATTTTAGCAAAATTTATCGTTAACACCCTGTATAAATTAACACGTATAAGTAAAATATAATTAAATCAAAATTTGAAAGCAAAGTAGGAAGTATGTACATATAAATCACACACATACACATCAGAAAATACAATAGAAAACCGGATCCGGAAATTTATCTATTTTTACTGTTAAATGCCTATCCGTCATTTAAAGAACTTGTTTAAAATTTCAAACAAGTTAAGTACACAATGAGATGCAAGTGAAAATTTCTCTAACGTTTTCCCACAGAACTGTTAACGACTTGTTAAATTTATTAGGACAATGTGTAAAATATGCGGGGATATTATACATAGCTAAGAATGATGATGATAATGACATAGAAAATGGCGAAATTGTAAGTTGTCATTAAGCTGTTAAGTTTGGCGTTAAACTGTTAGTATTAATGTCTAATTTGAAAAATTTATGAGTAAACTAATATTTAAAAACCAAGGAGGACACAATTCTTAGGGACCCAGTCTAGAATAAGAAAATAATCTGATAATGAATACAGGAATATTTCGAAAATAAATTGTTGTGCACTCGAATATAACGTATAACGATTACAACTATGTAGGTAATACCCAAATATGTCTTCATGTATTTATTATTCAGTTAATTTTTCTAAACTAAATAGAGATTTTCAATGTAGAACTAAATTAATGATTAATATCTCGATTTCATTTCAAACATAAATAGAGTTTCTCATTTAAATTTAGATACAATTTGCCACAATAACAATTACACTGCATTTAATGTTACACAATTCTCAAAGGAAGTATTGTTCTAAAAATTACATACTTACCAGAACAATTGAATTACATATACAATTACTAAAGATGAAGAAGAGTTAATAATTTGTTATGACCTTAGTTCCTTCATTTGAAATGCGGAGATGTTTAGAATGGGGCACACTGACTTATCAAAAAATATCTTCACATCTGCAAGATGTTGCTCCAGCTTTTTATATATGAAATGAAACTAGCCTACTTAATAGTAATAAGTAAATCAGAGTTTTCATTTACTGTAATAATTATTATCCAAGAAATTATTGGACCATATCTGACTGACTTACAATTTCCCACATTCGGAATAAGTCTAAGAATCTTTTAATAACAAAATTATACTGAAACACAATGAACTTTTTTATTTCTAATAAACACCATATCGAAAGTCTGCATTTGTAGATACAGTATGCTGGCAAATTTTATTCTAATATTGTATACAGGGTGATTCACAAGTTACCCAAAAAGATTTGGAAATACATGCGTCATGAAAAATGGAGTCAATATCTTAAAAAAAAATGTAAAATTCTTAGTAATGTTAGCTACAGTATCTTCAACCTTCGCATTGCTGAACTACTGTAATTTCTAGGGTTGCGGTTTCGGGTTGCAGGCAATTCCAAATACTGAAATCCGCTTGTAGTATTAACGTTTTTATGGCAGTGTTTACATTAATTTTCAAGTGTCAGAAACGGATTTTCCGCTAGGCATGTTCTAAATGCAGTTGCTTTTACCGCTACAGTGTAACGCGGACGTGACACGGGAAATTTGCAACTGTGTCATGGAAGAGATGGAGGTCCAGGGCGTCCATGGCGTATTACAGCAGCTGAGGAACACATTTTAGATATTCGCTCAATAAATACAAGGAATGTCCCAATCAACTGTGTGGCGTATTATATAAGAGGTCCAGTTATATCCTTATCATATACAGCATGCCCACGTGTTAATAACAAGGGATTATTATTTACGAATTAGAATTAGATTAGAATGGTGGCCGCAACAAAATGCTCAAAATCCCAGATTTACAGCTGACGTGTTAGTTACAGATGAAGCTTATTTTACAATGAATGGGATGTATAACATTCATAATACTCATGTTTGGAATTTTGAAAATCCGCACGCAATTCAGCGCAATCATTTCCAACAACGCTTTCCTTAAATGTTTGGGCAGGCATTGTCGATGATCGCTTGAATGGATCATTCATATTCAAATCGAATGGATGGTGCTCAGTATCTCGAAGTCCTTCTACCTGGACTTTGAATGTAGTTTTTGCACGATGGTGATATACTTGCAAATGGGTATTATTGTACAGAGATATTAGTGTTTACAAATAGAAACTTATGCCATGAGTAATATGATAATATAGTGTCGGTTTACGGTACTCAGGCAATTAACAACGGCTATAATATTAAATTCACGCTCAATGGCAGTTCGCTGAATATTAAGTATAACAGCATTCCTGCCACATTTGATTTACAAAATCTAGTACATGTATCCGAGGTATACCTAAATAAATTCTTCATCAGGAATGTAGATTAGTAACATACATTCAGCATGGTTTCACACAGGGGGATCTTATAGTTGTCGATATCGAGTAAAAAGACGAAAAAGTTGTATTTTAAGTAGCATAATTAGAAAAATATATGAAACCTAAGGAAAAGCAGTGGCGTCTCATATTTTTACGTATTAATATCAATAGGAATGATCCGCCGGACGCCACTGAAGTAGATAAAATAAATCAAATTAAGTCAGAAGATGTATATGGTTTTTATAAACAAACCTACGAAATTTAAAAAAAATCGGAAATAGGGTTGTCCAGATATTAATAAAAACCTTATTATTTTTTAAATTTCAACACCCATACAGGGTACATTTGCTGACACAGGTTCATAGGGACTTTTTTCTTATTTTTGTTCAAGATATTTCCTCCTGTTTTCTAACTATGTCAGTCATAAATAGCTAAGCAACTAATGCATTAAGCAACCTATTTAGAAAAATATTTTTTTGATGAGTTTGTTTCAAAATTGATTTATATTTTACAGTAATGTGTAGTGTTTCTATATCAAGATTAGTTTTGAAAAACATTTTTTTATAAAAGCTGGACAAAAGCAGGATACGGATTATAAACGCGGGACAAAAGCGAGACATGTGCTGAAACAGGACCGGCGGCTCAATATCGGGGCGGATGGTCACTTTAGTTCAGTACAATTGGAGGCCTAATTTGTCGTTATGTTAAATTGCAATTGAAAATGCATACCTGTGTTAACACAGGCCGATTGTAACATGTCGATCAGTGAAGTGAGCAAATCGTAATCAATGCTCAGTTTAACACAACAAAATATACGAAAAATATGAGTAATAAATGTGTTTGTTAGATAAATTGTGTGATAAATTAAACAAAAAAAAGTAAAATAAAAAAATGCTTGGAAAAAGGATTCTGATCATGCAATTTTTTAAAAAGAGCGTAAAATGCAAGCGCATTGAAGTTCTTTCAAATGACAATTGATACTTGTGTATCATCATTCTCTGCGTCATTGTTGTTTCTTCTTTTATAGGTAGGACAATGCTGTTTTTTACACTGGCTAGGTAGGTCACGCCACTAACTAAACTTTAATAAATGTGTTAAATATGAAGAATCGACAAACCAACTGATTATTGGTTTGTGTCAACGTTATATCCGATACTTATACCGATAATGATAATAAAACTATATAAAACCGCGCTTGCTCTGGTTTAATTATTTTGAAATGATGATTTCTTACCAATATTGTTTACTCAGAAATTGATGGAATAACAATAAATGTTCAGTTCAATTTTAGTTATTTATGCAACAAGTACAAAAAGTAAGTGCAATAAGCATGCGACGTGAAATACGTCGAGTGCAATAAACACTTTTTGTACGAATTGCATACAATATTTTTTCTATGTTCATGCAAAAACCAAAAAACGTTTTATATAGATGGCACTAAGTCTAGGAAAATATGACGTCGATTTGAACGTTTATGTCATGATGACAAAACGTTGGGTAGTAGAATGACAAATGAATGCAATAAACATTTTATTGCATTAGTGCAATAAAGAATCACTTTTTCCACTAAATATAGTTCAATAAAGTTTTGATTTTTGCATGAATGTAGAAAAACATTATTATAGAATAAGTACATATTACATTGGAAAAGTACAACTGCTCGACATTGAATATCAAAGTATGTTGTTCGTTGTTTAAAGCGCATAAATGTCATAAAAAACTCGTCATTACTCAATACGAATGTCAAATGTATACATTTTGTGCTTATAAAATGTTTTCTCATTCAAAAAAACTTGATATGTTGCTAATTTACGGCAAGTCACAAAAAAAATCAAGAAGAGTTGTAGACTTATATCGAGAAAGGTATTCAAAGCGCCTCATTCCTGACAATAGAACCTTTAAAAGATTGGAGGCGACTTTGGGACGAAATGAAGATGCATTTTCTGTTTGGATGAATCAAATAATTAACCGAAGGGTAAGAAACGATGTTAATACAGACTGTATGGACAGTATTTCGAACAAAATCTAAGAAATTCTATACGGCAGGCTAACCGAGAATTGAATCTGGATAAATCAAGCGTTCAACGAATTTTAAAGATCAATGGGTATCAACTTGAAGTATTTGCCTGAACGTCACATTGAAAACAAACTTAATTGTATAGCTAATTGTAGTAAATGTAGAAACTGTTGATCAGAATCATTTTCGGCACGTTCTCTGGTCGGACAAAAGTCGATTTATCAGTAATGGTTTGCCAAACAGGCGCAATGAACTCTACTGGTCCATTGAACATCTCCACATTGTAAATCCAGTCCGAAACCAAGGCCATTTTAGAGTATGGTACGGCATCATCGGTAGGCATTTAATTGTGTCTAATTCTTATGAACGTCATTGAACAGCGTTATCTAAATTTCCTACAAGAGAAACTTCCTGTACTTCCTGGAGAATGTGCCTTTGCAGCTAAGGAGAACACTTTCTTAGAAAAATGGTTTGGAATTAATGGACATAATCAATAGCCTGGAAAGTCATCAGATCTAACACTCCTCGGTTTTAAAAAATAAGGTTTACGAAACACCTTCGCGAGATATTAATCATTTGAAAGAAAAAATCGCAAACGTTTGTAATGAGTTAAACGGCGAAATGTTAAACGCAGCCCACAAAAAAGTCAGGCGAAGATAGGACATGTGTGTTGAAATAAGAGGAGGACACATAGAGAATAGATTGTAATATTAGTAGTATGAGGGCATGTGCCTCATTTTTTTAAGTTTAGTTATTGTTATCATTACCTTTTGTTTTAACTGTATTAAAGAATTATCGAGTTTAATCCTTTTATTTATTCTTAATGACATTTATGCACTTTAAGCAACAAACATTCAATTATTTTCCAACGAATACTTGATCCTTCCACTATTAATGTGATTTTTAGGTGATATTTACTTTGAGACTCTTTAGGACGATATTTCTTATAACTTTTAAATGGGAAGCAATACAGACAAAATTCTCTAATAAAAGTTTATTAGAAAAAAAACCTTTTTAACAGGAAAAAAATTGGATATGTTTCTGGAAAAAATATATTTGATGATGTCATTAATCGTTTTTGTCAAATCCCAAATACTTTCGATTGAATATGGAGCTTACCTTATCTCATTTAACACCACGTGTCCCAAATTTTATTTAAATTTTTTATATCCTCACAATAGGCTTATACTATCGAGTTTGAGATCCCCTGTACAATATACCTGAACAAAACGAGGCTGTTTGCTATAGGTTTTTAAGGTGTAATTTAATGCTGGTCGGGGCATTAGCCGGTAGAGTAGGTAGTTGTTTCCTGAAATTTCGCTTTTATAAATATTGCAGGTTGGGGGTCTCTGCTTGTGACAATATCTACGCTTAGAATTGAGTAACCAGTGACCACTACATGTAGATACTTACATCTCGCTTATTAAAGCTGCTGTTATTTTTTAAATATATTTCCATTTAGTTCACAAATATTTTGCACAAAATTAAATTAGATTACCTATATCAGTTAAGGAAAAATTGAGGGACAAACCACTGAGGTATTTTGTTGTACAAGCTGTAGATAATTAAAGGTACTTTTTGCATTTTTTGGGTATTTGTGTGCATTTATAGGTATATTTCGGTATTTTTAGGTAATTTGTGTATTTTTGGGTACTATCAAGATAATAATGGGTATTACGAAGATAATTAATGGGTCCAATTTTTAAGTACAATGGCGATCGTGCATGCGTTATGCCGATGGCACAGTTTAAATATAAGTAAAGAACCGACCGACGCAATGGCAAATATAAAAATTATTAAAAATAGATACAAAAATATTTTCCGTAAAATTTTTCGGAGGCACTGTTAAACCACCATGTGGCCTTTTGTTATCTTCGTAAGCCTTTAGTTTAGAAAATAATATAGGGTGATTCGAATTAGATACATTCTATTGCAAAAATAAATACACTTCCCCAAATGAGTTTTTTGACTACTGGATGTTCTGAGTAGAAATTTCAATAGATTTCTGAGGGTGAGTGGAAGAATCGAGAACTAATCTTTAAAATTGAAAGTAGATTTCTTTACGAATATGTCAGCATTTCGAAATAAATAGCTAAATTCAAGTAAACAGTGCCATTATTATTGCAATAGATTGTACAGTACAGTACCATATAAACAAGTATCATATGAATGTTTTATAAGGGATTTACTCAGAATATATCCACTCACATACTAGCACATTCCCCTCTTATAACAAATTTTAGTATGGTATAATTTCTAAACTTTATCTTTAAATCAATATATTACTTATTATTCGATACGAAGTGTTAACACTAAGTTTGGTCAAACTTCTCCGACATATTCTATTGATGAAAAATATTTAATAAAAAGTTAATGAGAGTCTATAATAAAAGTTAAAATATTGCTAAATTAGCTTATCCTATCACATTCATATTCTATTTAACAAAAAAGTTTTTTTATATAAACAACTGCCAATTATCTAATTCTAATCATACATGACGGAAAGCAAGCTGGGGCTAAAATTGAATTCTCCCTCGATACCCATGTATTTACACTTGCTAATGAAAGATTTTAGTTGTACTGGAGACACCGATGGTACCCGTTGGGATCTGGACAAGAATTTTAGGTACACCCTGTATACCGAATATTATGATTTCATAGACGAGGAAGAAGTTAGTTAGCTTGAAGGGGGCATGGTGTAGGTATTGGCACCCTTCTTGGGTGCACCAATGAGTTTATGATACACGTAGATCTGTAACTGGAATAATTTCTAAGGAAATGAAAGACAGTTTTGGAAAATTAAACGTATGTTAAGTAAAATCGTGGGTCATTTAATGTATTTTTCGTTTCTTACATATCTGGGTATTTAAGGGTATTTTTGGGTACTATTAGGTATTTCTGGGTACTTAACGGGATTTTTTGGTACTTAAGGGTACTATTGGTAATAGTTATAGGTATTTTTTGGACACTTGAGGGTAATTCGTGGTTTTTGGGTATTTTTGAGGTACTTGCTTATTTGATGAGGTATTTTTTTGGGAAAATAAGGTATTTTCGGGTAATATTTAAAAAAAATGGTATTTCATTGTACAAATTTCAAGCAGTGGTTTACCCCTCGGGAAAAATATATTCAATAAAATTCGAAACATCTGCAACTGCATTTAAGCAAATTGCGTAAACCATGAACGTACACGTTAATTGCACCTTTAAAGGTCGCAGGTTAAGCATTTTATAATTGCGGACCTTCAAACCACTCCTGCAGACGGTAAACAACATTTTATGTAAGAAATTCTTTTACAGGCCGGTGCAGATGCAGAAACGATTGTGTAAAGGAACTGATAATAAAGTACTGTTGCGCAACTATAACATATTTATTTATGCGATAATGAATACTTCATTATTATACCATGAAATATAGTTTAAGATTTTTTCAACACCTTCACCAAAAGGCGAGTCAAAAGGCAACCGTTGGCAGGAGCACCTTATTTTTTAGCGACGTAATATTAAATTCTATTCACTCTCACGATAGGTATGTAAAGCATTATTTGAATATCTTGACGGGAAATAACTTTCTCCAGTTATCTTACTCGATTGGCAAATAACCCCCTCCTTTAGACTCAATTGACAGCTAACAGCAATTTTACAAAGTATGCCATTACATTTTCTTATATTCGACGGTTTTAACCGTCTAAAAATGTAGAAACGTATTATACGTGTAATGTATTTTATATTGTACTGAATTCTTGAATAAGTTCAAACTGTAAAAAACTCAGACTTAGATTCATAAATAAAGCTTACATTTGTAAACAATGTCAACTACCATGCGGTCGTCTTTTTGCAGCGTTTCTAAATGCAGAAACGATAAAAATTAACAATCTTATTAGTGACAATACCTGATAGATAAGTAACAGGTTATCCAGTTAGTTCCAGTATTTGGCATTAGTTTTTCATTATTTCGTTACAAACTAGTAAAAATATATTTTCATTTATTACAACCACTCACTACTGATAAAACACACTTCCCGTAGGTACAGATAGATAAAATGCCTATTTGTTATAAGAAAATCGAACGAAAGGAATGAGTAGGTACTAATAGGTAATAGAAAACTTTTAATGCATCCTCAGTAGTTTTGTCCCATAGCCTAGAAAAACAAAACGGCGAACTATATTGTGGGAAAATATATGTACCCGACACATATTCCTTTACTTAATTACTATAAAACGCTTAAAATTAAAATAAGGCACTAACAACTGAAGAACACAAAACTACAACGTAAACACAGGAATTGAATTATGACATGACAGCGAATTTTACCGTTTCTTGTTGGTTGCCCGCTGACTCTGTAAACGTGCAGCGGACGCATAGGTGGTTTTTAATAATATCGAAACAAATTATTTTTGATTTATAAATAAGTTTGAAATTTTTGTGAAAGGCGATTCCGTTATTTCTTTGTTTTCTCCATCCCCTCTTAAAATATTTGTACTTAGTCATAGTTAATCCTGTACTGAAGATTCACTGTCCAGCAAGATGGTAATTGCTAAAAAATACAGGTCCTACCCGGCGAAGATATGGGCCCATCCAGTCCTTCAGAAACCTTATCCTTATCAAGTGAATTTAAATAATCCCGGTCAAAATGACAGGATCGTTCTAGAGATAAATGTTAATATTAATAATTATATATAAAATGCTATAAAATCAAAGCGTGGTATTATCAATTCTAATCCACTAGTGTGTTAAAAAGGCTTTTAATCCACGGAAAGTGCTTGAAAATAGGATCATAATACGGTGAAACTAGCGCCCTCTACGAGCAACGTCGAAATAAGCTTCAAATTCGTAATTCTCCCAGCAATAAACTCAATACTATCAATTTTCAGTCATGCAATCTAAACTTTCTCAATTATTGAGAAATTTCAGAATAAAATTTAAACCTTGAACCTATTTTGGTGTCTAGTATCTCCAACTTAATGTTGATTCATTCTTTCTAACTCACCCTGTATATTATAGGTATAATATACATTATTTTAATACGGCGTGCTTTAAAAAAAATGCAACCATGTAATCACAGGTTGAATTAACCTATTTGTACACGTTTCAATGCAATTTGTATTGGCACCCAAATTTCAATTAAATATGTTTACTATATTAAAAAAAAATTATTTGAAAATCAAAAAGAAGTTGAGGATTTTCGAAAATCAAAGCGGTTTTTTAATTTATTCAGATCTCTATTCTTCCCTTTAAGCTATTTAAGACTATGAAATTATAACTACAATTTTCATTTCCGTTGAAATTGATTGTATCGTTTTATTATAATAGTTCAGCTATAGAATAATTATATGCAGGACGCACGTCTTTTTCATTTGTAATAATAACAATAATGAATAAAGTCTTCACGTGAAGATTTCAAGGTAAAACTATAACCCTTGAAGTGAACAAAATGCACACTAAACTTCAACATCCGGAGAAAAGTCTTCAAAGATTCCTTTAAAAAGTTACGATATGTTTTTAGCCATAATTAAAAAAAGGATTTTCAATTAATGTCTAAAGGTCATTCTAAATTCAGCCTTGGGTCACTCCATTATTTACATAGGTTTTTCATTGGTTTCCTAAATAGTTTAAGTACACTAACAACTAATTTTGCATAAACTAATCACTCTTTAAATACCAAATACAGAATATTTGCAGTAACTTAAACTTACATATGTGCTTATTTATAATTATTACTTCATTGTAAATGCAGTAATTACTGCTTTAATTATGTTTACATTTTAACTTTTGAAGGTCAGATCGAGTTGTAGATACGTGTTGTGTATACGTGTCAGCCGAGATTGGTTTAGTATTAACAAAAAATAAAAAAGCTGTGAAACCATAATTAATAGAGACAAAATAGCTAAATACTCAAATGTTGAGATAACTAGTTTAAAGTGACAGAAAAGTATAGAATTAAGTTCCTCTTGGAAAAATTGCAAGAGAATTCATATAACTTTTTTCATTTGAACATTGATCGTCCATTTCATGCAAAATAATAATTTAAACTTTTTGCGGAGGGTTGTCTTAGACTCGGAAATATACAGACAACTATATTTTCTAAAAACACAGACTATGAGCTTACGATTGGTATATATTTTGTTTCATTAAACAGCCGGTAAAGTTGTACGCTAACAATATACAGTGCTTTCGAAAAGTAAAAAATCCTCTGGCACGTCGATTTTGTTTTTAAAATAGGCACTTTTTGACATACGACCCATATTTGTGACGTCATCGTTGTTCGAGATATGACGTCATCGACAATTTTTTTAAATAGCAACCCTCAATTTTGACCATGCCATTTGTAAAAGCGTGCCATTCTACATACATACATCATGAAAAATTATGGTGTTACACAACAAAAATTTCAAGAAAATAATGTCTGAAGATTTAAAAATTTAATGTTCACAATACTGTGCACCTCCCCACTATGCAGCACCTTTCCGTGCTTATTTAGATGAACGTTCCCGAATCGTTGGATAGGGAGAAGGAGGCCGATTGAGTGGCCAGCCAGATCGCCTGATTTGACACCCCTAGATTATTTCTCGTGGGGATACTTAAAAAGCAAAGTATACCTTATTAGACCGATTAATTTAGAAGATTTAAAAGCAAGAATTTGTCACGAGATACGTCGTATACCTCCTTGACAATGTCCAAAAAGAATTTATTAATCGTCTTGGCTACTGTCAGGCAACCAACGGTGCACAATTTGAACATTTAATTTATTCGATTTTTTACATAATCATTATCATTTTCAGTATTGTGAAAATTAAATTTTAAAATCTTCAAACATTATTTTCTTGAAATTTTTGTAATGTAACACATTTTCCATGATGTATGTATGTAGAATGATACTCTCTTTCAAATGGGATGGTCATAATTGGGGGTTGCTATTTAAAAAAAATTTCGATGACGTCATATCTCGAACAACCATGACGTCACAAATCGTCGACAACTTTTCAATTTCAAAAATAATGAATTTATTCGTTACTTTTCGAAAGCACTGTATGTTGGCGTATGTTAACATTAATGTTTAAACAACCATGTTGAGAACCTCCTAAGGGGTGACCCACCCTATACATTTTTACTTATCGGATTGTGAATTTCTAAAAAGTACATTATTATATTAAAACAAATTTGTAGTTTCACAATTAATATTTTTAATGCACAATTAATAACTCTTTCATTAGCCAACCTAGCTAATTTGTGTTAGGACGTATGTACATGCTTTTGCAATAATAATTACACTCTCTCAAAAAGTTTTTGAACTTCTGGAATTTCTGAGTAGAAATTTCATTAAACCCCTATTGGTGAATGAAACAACTAAGAACTAATGTTGAAAGTAGCTTTCATTACGAATACGTCAGCAGTTCAAAAGATATCGCAAATATATTTTAAAGAGTGCCATTATTATTGCAAACGATTATACATGAAACACATATTTAAATGCAATTCTATTAACATTTAGGTGAAGGTACTTGGCAGTGGGATAGACCAAAATATTAATTGCCAGAAGATATTAAAACAATTTTATTAATTTTCATCATGTTGCATAAACTTGATATTTAGATACTTAAAATTTGTTTTAACAAATTATACTGAATTCATAGTAATATAGGTACTTGTTTATGCTAATATTTACAAATTTATTTCTATCGTTTAATGTGAGTAGGAGCTGTACCTTAATTTTTTTCGAGAAATATACATCTTATGGATTTCTAATTAGTATACATCTTATATAGTCGTCAGAAATTTTGACTTTTAACGTATTTTTCATTTGTAATAGGTACCCCTTGTTTACATGTTTTTCTTTTAAGACACAATTGATATTAATTCATATAGAAATTTTGATATTTTTATTTATAACCGATTTGAAGATAAGTAAGAAAAACCCTATTCACTGTAATAACTAACATTTAGGAAACGCAAAATTAATAAGAAAAATGTAATATGAAAACCCTAAACTATATTTCTAAAGGTAAAATATTGTAAGTGTAATTTAATGCTGAGAGGTATTAGTCCACAGAGTAGTTAGTTTCACACAATATTAATAATAGCTAATAAGAAAAGTATAAAGTGTGTATTCAGTCAAGAATAATGAAATTTTTAAATATTAAAATACAAATAAAACTGTTGAGCATATTTAATACAATATGCGTTAAAATTTTGTAAATATCTCAAAAGGAGGGGGAGATATCGCAAAATTGAAAAGTACGTTCATTGACTAATTTTTTTTACAACAATTTCAATTTTCAAATTGAAAATAGAGTTGTAGAATACATAAGCCAAAGCCAGAAATGGTTAATATATTTTTAAATAATTTGGAAAAACGATATTAGATTTTGCATAGAACAATTTTTATAAACTTTATTCTTTAAATTGCTTCATAAAATGGATTCGAATATAGTTTTGTATTATTTACAAAAAATACAACTTTAATTATTTAATCATCTATCGCAAACAATAAAAGAAAACCCATTACATGTTTATATCAATGCAATGTTACGAAAAAAACAAGTTGATATCAATATCACTGGAGTGCGATGCTAAATTGATTTTTTGAAAAAAAAAAAAATGAAATCCTTGTGAAAAATTTGTCAATTAATGCACTTCAATTTTCCGATATCTCCTAAAATAACAAAGTTGCAGTCCAATCTATCGTGATCACCTTGTACATCTATTTTATTGAGCAAAAGCGAAAGATTAAAATTTTTCAATCAGTAATCGAATACAAAAAATGTCCGAGTCCGAGTCCTGTACCTACATACAAGCTATATCGACTAAAAAGTTTAAAAACAAAATTATATTTGTACCTAATTTGTACTCAGAAATAATATTATGACATGTCATTATCATGTTACAATTCATAAAATTAACTTAGGCATTTCAATCTAGGTAGTTGTTAAAATTTTGGTCCGTTATAATTTGTCCGTTATGTTAATAATTAATTAGTACTTAGCCGTTGATACTAAATCAAAGAAACCGTAGGTGAATGATGGAAAATTTGCTGTAGTAAATCCGATATTCTAGTAATTAAAAATATATTAGTAGCAAAACAGGTGCGAGACGATAAACTTGAAACCCTTGCGGCAACCTTGTATAAGTGTGTGGTCAATCAAGTATTTATTAACCACTTTCAATCTATGAAGCTATTAAAAAATATTTTTAGCATTACAAGGTAAAATCTGCATTTAAATATGCTCTTTGTTCGAGCTTGCATAGGAAAATCATTGTAACAAAGCCATTCAAATAGTATAATTTGTTTTTAAAAACAATCGGATGTGAACCATATACATAGAGTGAATAAATCAAAAAGTACCCAATAAAAGAATTAACCATATAAGTGTATAAAGTGCATCCAAATAGTAAAAAAGCGACATTTACTATAAATAATTTAAGCAAAATTACAGAAATATCACATGCCTACTAAAATATATAAAAAATATCCACAAATAGGTTTGCTTTTTATGATAAATTTCTTGATAATCTTGATCTAATCCTTTCTAATGGTTTTCATTTAATTAATTAATATTAATGATTTCAAACATGTTTATTAAGTATTATTAAAATGATTTAAATCAGTTTTTATAATGCAGGGTATGATATGACTGATTTTATCTTAATAACTTCGGGGCCAGATAGAATAAGTGAAAATAAATTATTGGCTTTGTACGCAAATATCTGTCGAAGACTTAACCATTTTCGAAATACAGGGCGGTCAAATTGTTTAGAGTAACAGTTTTTATATGTATAATGACTTGATTTGATCCAATATAAAGTATTACAATAAAATTATAAGAAAATCACATACAGGGTGTTAATTTTGAGTACCCACTCCATAATTGTTTTAAGAGAAATCAATGGCAAGAAATTAAAAAGCAGTGATATTATTTCATTAGTTACCTATTTCGTCGACCTAAAAAATAAATTTCTCTCTTCTACATTCCCTTCATGCCCATTAGATACGAAAATATAAGGTTGTAAATGTTGCAATGATTTTATGCTTTTGCGGTTGTGAGCATATAGTTATTTATTACTTATATGTACAGTTGCTTTATGGCAAATAATACATGTAATTAGACATTAACTAGTTTACTGCATTCCACGGAGCTATAATTTGTATTTATTTAAAATACAGATTTCTAATCAGTTTTTAGTGCTGCAGACATATAATATTTGTATTCACTAATGAGTCATTATACACAAAATTATGTTGTATCTACGTTTTTAACGCCTTAAAATACCAGATAATAATAATAATATAATATTTTTACCCCTCATTCTAATCACGAGGATTAGCCCAAAAGTTGAAGACTTGTGCGGTAGAGGGAGCGGCATATTATTATTAAGCAGGTCGCATTTACGCCCAGGAACGACTTACGTTGGTAGGCTCTAACCACCATACAGTGCAGGAATAAGGAAAACCTGGGAAACCTCATTAATTAGGAAGGTGGTCAAATGTCAACCGGTATCAATCTCTCACATTCACCCCAGCCAACATTCTTCCACTCTACCATACCCGCAGAGAGGGTGCCAATCCTCTCCACGAATATAGCTTATATACGGTCTACCGGCTGCGGGGGTCGAACCCACAGCGATCTAAGTCACCTCGATTTAAGTGCTGACCACCTTTAAATGGTAATTTTGCAGAACCGCATTTAAAGAGTATATATTTCTAGTTAGACCAGTGACATTAAATCTTATATAGATAAGTTGGTTCAGATAGGAAGAAATATTTAATATAGCTACAAATTTCGAAGAAATAAAGTTTAGTTAGATTAGAATTGATTAGATTGCTCCTATACAGACTGCTGCAAGTATTGACAATTGCAGCTACGAAATTATTCTTAATTACTCTTAATTTTTCTTTAAAATCCAAGGAAAATATAGCTGTTCCTTACAAGACATCCGTAACTTGTGCAGGGTGTTCAAAAGTGAATCATTTTTAAATTTTTTCTCTCTAGCGCCTACAGTTTTTGAGATATTTTGTTCAAATTTTGGGGTTTTCTTGGATAGGTATGCCAAATCATTGTGACAGTCTACCGCGTGATCATTTTTTCAAGGTCGCGGTCCCCTTTTCCACCCCCAATTTTATTTGTGGTGCGCCACTGACCGTGCCCGTGTAAAGAAAATCGTTTCCCAGTTCTTTTTAGAAAAATTTTTATCCCTTGTATTTTTTTCGTATCTACACCCATTGTTAAAGAAAAAATTGAAAAACTGATATCTGTAATAGGTCAATTTAATGAGGCTATTCTAAAATGCTACAGGCTAAAAGCGTTAAATACATCAACAGGTAATTTTAGCTAATAAACTAACTATGACTAATGCTGAGTTCATTCATAAAAAGAGGTTTAACTAAAAATGGAATTTAAGAATTATATTGTCGATTGTTTCTATAGTCAGATGGATACACTAAGCTGGAAAAAAGTTCTGCCATTTAAAAGAAATGTGATGTACCATAAGTGGCGCTCTCTACTAGTGACGTCAAAATTAGTTAAAAATTCTTATTTGCCGTTCCAAAAAACATAATTGTGCCAATTTTTTTTTAATATTCCGACAGGTTTCTAAGTTATTCAGATATTTCAAAGTAAAGGATAAGGCATATTTGGCTCAATCGACTTTTTTTGGTCACCACTATCTCCAGCTCCGAAATTTCTCAACCTTTCACAGACACCCTGTATGTGTGTTTGTTACGGATAAAGGTAAACTTCACTTTAAGTAAATAATCACGCTTTTCAAGCTAACAAAATGGTACCAAAGGTTTTTTGGCGGGGCTTATTTAATTTCTGGTGTTAAAAATGATGTAGTAAAATATTTACAACCCTTATTTAAGGCTGTTAAATACGTAAAAGAGAACAATTTTTCTTACGCTTTTCAAGCTAACAAAATTGTACCAAAGGTTTTTTGGCGGGGCTTATTTAATTTCTGCTGTTAAAAATGATGTAGTAAAATATTTACAACCCTTATTTAAGGCTGTTAAATACGTAAAAGAGAAAAATTTTTCTTTAGTAAAAATTTGTGTTTTATTTCATAAAAAATGGCAGGGTTGGAGATTTTCTTTTTCTGTTTTATTTTTACTATGAAAAAAACATATGTTATGATTATTTCGAGTGTTTGCATATGGACCTTGAGTAACTTCAAAAATCCCAAACATAAATAATTTAAACCTATGGACCTTATAGTCGTAATCATTAAAAATGTGGACCCTTAATCTATTCATCCTGACGTTGCAAACATTTTTTCGCTTTTTTAAAATGTAAATATAATAAATTCGAAATTTTTGTATAAAAGTTTGGGGGGGGGAAGGTCAAAAGTAACACCGGGAATCGAAAGAGCATTATTCGAACAAAAAATTATATCCATGAGGGATTTTTGCAGGACACCGCAATTGAGTTAAATCATCCTACCCTCTCCAGGGTAGTTTTTTTCACTAAAAAACTTTACTATTATTAAGGGTAAAAGTAACTGCACTACTAGTTCATTTAAAGATTGCGATCCAATTGCTAAAATCTATAGTTACTTTGCCCGAATCGTCACGCGGTGTTTTGCCGCATCAGAGGTGGTTTCTACCTCTAAAAAGCGAATTTAGGAAAAAATAAAAAAACACGGGTTTTATATTTTTTAGTGAATTATCGATTTGCAAAATTTGATTTTAATCAGTGAGTGACACTTGTAGATAGTGTCTAATATTTATATATTTATCTTCTAATTCGATTTTAAAAGAACACCACTTGGAAAGTAATTCTTAAAATGCAGAAATAAGTTAATTTATTTGTGTGAATTTAACGTTATCAGTAGTGAAGTTACAGCGATTAGAAGCAAGTATAATACCTACATAATAATAATTTCTTCTCGAATTTCTTTGAAGATTTATTTAGAGATTCAACTTGGATTTTGATAGGTACGTAGGTTTGATGATACCGATATTGATACATGTAACTACGTGCAATTATTTTAAACAATATATGTATAGTATTACTATATTAATTTAAAGCTTTATGCTTCTTCATAATTTTCTAAAATAACTTTTCATTTTATCTGCATAAAAATCCATTTTTTTTTAACTTAATAGACGAATTTTAAAAGGACACAAGTTATGTAGAGAATTAAACTTCAACCGAGGGGAAAACCACTGGGGTATTTTACTGTACAAGCTGTAGGTAATTAAAGGTATTTTTTGTATTTTTTGGGTATTTGTGCGTAATTATGGGTATTTTTTCGGAATTTTTGGGTATTTTGTGTATTTTTGGGTACTATCAAGGTAATAATGGGTATTTAGTGGGTATTACGAAGGTATTTATTGGGTATTTTTGGAGAAAATTAGTATTTTCCCGCCAATTCTTAAACACAATGGGGATGGCGCATGCGTTTTTGATGATGGTGTTAGCCTGTGGATACATAGGTTTAGGCCACAGTCTATCTTAGGCTAGCATAGCATAAGTCAGTGTAAAGAGTAAACTCGTGAGAGACGTGTTTGTCGGCTGTTGAATGACGAATCAATGTGCACTTCTTAAGCCTGGTTTTGCAGTGCCTGAATAAGCCGTAACCCATTTTTCTCCTTTATTTTCCGACAAAATAATTTCATTTTTTAACTGTAGTTCTATTTAACAATTATCTATTACTTCCTCGCGTTAGAATTTTGATAATAAATTCAGAAATACAGCAAAAAAAATAATTTTCGATTTGTGTTTCCCTTATAAGCGGAAATTCGGCCACGAGCCAAGTTATAGATATATTTTTTAATGATTTTTCACGTTTGTCCCATTCCAATATATACAAAAATGACTGAGAAAAATGTGTCCAAATTTTCCAATAATTTTTTAAATTTACTGAAATTTTAAGTTGGTACATGAAATGTTTGGGTGGAACTTGCAATAAAGCTCCGCCTTTAACACGTCACAATTCATTCATAAAATTCGAAGATGTTCCTCCTATAATTTATTTAGTGATAGACAGGGTGTTAATATAAAAATTGATAAGGAGAAAATAAAATTTCCAATTTCGAGGAAATTTTATTTTTGAAGATTTAACTTCACTTAAGGTTATTAAACGTGCGAAAGATCGTTCTGTATACAATGTGTTGAAAAATTTGTTACCGTTAAAAAAACTTAATAAACTTAAAAAAATTAAAAGAGCTAAAAACTTGTTTTTGGTAAAAACTTCTCACGTCTAAGGGTTCTTTAGAATAATAATTAACCAAAAAAATGCAGAGTATTTAAAAGACTGGGGTCTTTCCAATTTCTGAAAAAACCCTAAAAATTAATAGAATAAAAAATTATTTTTATCAGATATTTAACAAGGGTCTATTAGAACACTAATTAATGAAAAATACAGGGTGTTTAAAAAAAACTAAACAATCTTTACAAACTGAAAATTAAAGGATTTAAAGAAAATTGTAGATGAAACTTTTAACAAAGGTCTACTACATCACTAATTAACGAAAAAATACAGGGTATTTAAAAAAAACTGAACCAATCTCTTAAAACCCTCAAAATAATAAAATTTGAAATAAGGTTTTGATTAAACTTTTAACAAGGATCTATTACAACACTAATTAATGAAAAAATATAGGGTGTTTAAAAAACTAAACAATATCTAAAACCTCTAAACTTTAATGGATTTATACAAAGATTTAGATGGAACTTTTAACAAGAGTCTATTAGATCACTAATTAACGAAAAAATACAGGGTATTCAAAAAAAACTGAACCAATCTCCTAAAACCCTCAAAATAATAAAATTTCAAATAAATTTTTTATTAAACTTTTAAAAAGGGTAGGCTTTAAAAAGGATATTGCAGATGTTGAAAGAAAATATATATTTTATGGCCCGCTTGATCTAATCGGCACTGGCGTATATAATTTGATGATAAGATATGACATAAATAAAATGAAAAATAATATAAATGCCTCAAAAACTCCTTAAAAAGTAAATAAAAATTGTGTCCAATATGTCCAATATCTTATTATATGTAACTATATACTTACATTTCCAAAGAACCAACATTATTTAGTTACTTTGTATATTAAATATTAGAATGTATTTATTGATTTATTTGAGTAAGGATTAGACCTTAGTTTATATAACAATTCTCTGTTTTATGTTTAATACTTATATAAATGTGATGTCAGTCAATAAATTCTTCCTCACAAAAAAATTACTTATTGGTAATGAAATTACTGATAGTTCTATATTATTTACGTATATTGGAATAATTTCTAAAAAAATATTATGAGAGAGTATTAAAAAATTGAAGGTATAGTAAGCAAAATCGTGGGTGTAATTTATTTTTTGTTTATTAGATATCTGGGTCTTTAAGGGTATTTTTGGGTACTATTCGGTATTTTTGAGTACTTTACGATATTTTTAGGTACTTCAGGATATTATTGGGTAATACTCATAGATATTCTTTGAGCATTTGTGGTTTTTGGGTATTTTTTAGGTATTTACTTATTTGCTGAGGTATTTTTTTGGGTATTTATGGGTAATATTTTTCAAAATGGGTATTTCGTTGTACAAATTTCAAGCAGTGGTTTACCCCTCGACTTCAACTGACAAAAAATTATCCCAAACTGAAATTTCTTCATGTTTACGAAGTTTTCGGGTATCAAAATAAGAACCGAACTATGCCTACAAAGTTTCACAGGGAGTCAAGTTTATGAAATGAATATGACCCGTTTCGCATAAATCTTGAAGCCAGGTAGGTAACTTATTTCTAGAAGAAATCACGTTCCCAAATATGAATATTTATTACCTCCCGAGGGAAACAATTGTTTATCCTCAAGTTATTACACACAACAGGAAGTTTAAAAATACCAAAACCCTCACAATCTTCGGTCTCAAAAATAAATATTTAACATCTGCACACTTTTATCGCACATACTTCTGTACCTGCTCAGAAAATAGGAACGTGTTTACGCCTTGTTATCTCGTTTATTAGTGTTTGGAGTGCATTCTAAGATACTCATAAAAAATAGATACTTAGAGAATTGCTTGTTGCAGTGCTTAAATGTTTTTTTCCTTCAAATCAAATCATACAATTAGTTTCAGGACATACACAATTTAATGCACTTCATTGTTGATTTGTTGGTAGTATGAAGTTCACGTTTAACCGGAAGCATTATACTCTTCCTAGAATTTTGTGTTCAAGGTGATTTTTTTTAACCATATCATCAGTAGCAGATCCGTTATTTATAACTTTAACATTAAACTACAAAAATATTAGCATACAAGTAGCCGCTTCCGAAGGTGCTTCCTAATTGTGAAAGTGTAACAGCATGTATACATTTTCAAAAAATATACCATTCTTTCATTGTTGCCAACAGATTTTTTTTTCTTGAAATTACCAAGTTCATATACAGGGTGTTTATTATAGAATAGGCCATACAGGCTAGTTTCCTTGGACGAAAATAAAGTAATTTAAATTAACTTACCTTAGTACCATCTTGTGCTCGAGAAAGTAGTAGGTATTTTTATTTCAGCTTTTTTACTGTAATTTAATTATTTTTGGGTAATCATATTCAAATTGTACAAGAAGGTCTTTCAGTATGATACACACGAATATCTGATTGATTTTTATGTTAAAATGTATAGGGCGTTCTGTGCGCCTGTGCCACTTTATTTTTTTTTTCATAGAGAGTTACTTTGAAACGGCATTCTATAAGTTTTTAAAAAGCTGTACTTTGTACATGTCACTAAAATGCACCATTTTAACGAAAATTTGAAGTAAATTGCAAATTGCCTTCGTATAATATTTCATTTTAAGAGCGCCGTATTCTTGAAATAATGTTTTCTACAAATACAAATAATTTTAGGCATTTAAGAACTGAATAATATAGAGTTTAGCAAATAACAGGAATGTTAACTTATGTCACCTGCAAATACTCAAAGGTATCGAAGTAAAATTAATATATAACAACAGAAAGCGGTCTAACCAATAAATTTTTAGGGACAGAAATCTTTCACAATACGTATTTTTTTAATTCAACGGTAGATTATAACGTAAACATACATAATTCCGCTTACAAGATTGTTCTCTTTTGTATGTGAAAATAATTGTTAAAATGTGGGGTTAGAATAGCAAAATAACGTGTGTCATACAAATGCATTTTAAATGTTATTATATTATTTGAGGATAATTTAAATAGTAAAAGAGGATAAACAAAACATCAATAATTTTATTTTTTTAAATGTTTTTGCTCTGCGTGTTTCGAGATTTCTGTACCTCAAAACATCACAAATTCCCCCCTCCCTAAAAAGAAATCTTAAAGAAAAATATATAGTTACACAGACTCTCTGAACGCCCTGTACTTTAAATACAAAAAAACAATCAAAATAATGTACAAAAATTGATTGGTTACCTAAGAAATAAATAAATTACTGTATTAAGGTGAGTTGATTTAAATCACATTATTTTATTCCGAGGAAACTAGAGTTAAAGCATAGCCCATTCTTTAATAAACACCCTGCACATACAAGCTTGGCTTACAGTAACGGCCCATTATAATATTTCAGACTTCTTCGAATATAATTTTGAAAATTTAGGCGTTAGGGTTTTCGGGGGTGCTCTTTTTAAATAAAATAATGACAATCTTGTAGCAATTCCGGTTATACCGGAAGTCCCCATCTACTTGCTTATTTTAAATGAAACATGCTGTATATTTTTGCGTATTTGGATTATATGCGTATTAACAGGTATACTTTTATCAAGCTTCCTTATATCTATCTCTAATGGTTTTTAGGATATTTCCGAGGATATTTTAATTCGATAAAAAATTCTATAGCCTAATTCAAAATTGCCTATTTTTTACATCGTGAAAACTGAAGCACTTGTTGAAATTTAAGAGATAGGGAGATGTCAATCATTTGTTACAGATATTTTAAAAACTGTTTAATTTTACACACAAAATGGTTAAAATTTATTGTTGAATTTGCTAAAGTTAGAACCGCTAAAACTTGTCTTTTCTAAATGCAACATTTTGTATATTTATTCAAAAAACTGTTGTAAAATTTTACCCTCTTTACTCGTCTCTATTTATCCATATTACACTTTCCTATCAATTCCTTGTCAGTTTTCAAAATTGAAATCGAAGTAGGCTATGTAATATTTTCATCGCATATATATCAATATTGGGAAAAAATCTATACATCCTTTAAAGGAAATTCTGAAGGAAATTTAGAAAATAGTAAAACACTAAAATTTTGTAATTTCTTAGTATGGTGGTATCGCGACTTCAAGATAGTAGCAAAAATATACGCAAACATATATTGAACTGTGAACAAAAAAGTGATATAAGTATGAATGTAATCCTTGCAATATTTGAATAAATTTCAACCTTTGCAATTTTTTACAGTGAAAATTTAAAAGAGATAAATTTGTAGATTGTTTAGATAGTGTGAATCATGCAATCCTCATTTAACATGTATAAATTATATTTATTTTTGATTGAAAACAGTTTCCTATGAGTTATACGGTGGTTTCCACCAAAACATCTCATATGTATGTCATGTTACGTGGAAATTATTTTCTTCAGGTGTTACTTATAGACAGGAATTACATATACAATATTCAATTGTTTTTTTTTTCGAAAATAAATTTTTGAAAACCTTAAAAACCTACACAACTTTTTCAACAACAACACGTAGCCAGGGTGATCATTTTCAATGGTAAACCTTCTCCTAAATTAATTTTGAACGTTATCTAAAATAGAATGCGCAAGGTATGTGTAATAATTTATAAATAAGGACTTAGGGAATAAGACATAAGGAAAAACTACACAAAATTGATATACCTCATTATGATTTTGGTTTTCATTGATAAATTTAAAAAACATAGATGAGCTGATTTTGTCAAAATTAATTATATAATAAATAGTGTCTAATCTATTCTTAAAAATAATAATGTAAACAATACCAAATACTTTACAGAAACACAAATAAAATAATGACGGAATTCAAGTAAAACATCGAAATTTGTGGTTGATTTTACTTTACTGACACAAAAATTATGAAATAAGAAAATATATATCTTCATATATGTAATAACAAACTGTTTAATTTTTTTGAGTAATAACCTTTTGGCAATTGAATTCAGTAGCGACTGAAAGCCACTGACGTTTTCAGTTTTTTTCAATCAAATTTGGTATGATGATTTGGAATTTGATGCTGACTGTTTCCAATTCCTTGACCGTTTCAAAAATTTTAGATTACTGGCTACTCTCTTTCCTAGCAAAAGACACTTTTTAGAAAACTTAGCGAATTCCTGGTAAACTTTGCTACTCTAAATACATTTATTTTTAACTCTACTTACGTATCTACTGTATTAGCGTTTTCATTACCTATTTCAAACTGGCTTTAACCAGCACGCCTATCACTGTATTCAATATTTTGCATAATGAAACTAGTTCTACCTCTTGTACTTCCAGGGGACTAATGAAATGTTGCCCACACTTTCGAAATGGCACCTTGGAAACTAAAAAGATTATGAACCAGTGGTTTTTAATCCCACATGTGACTCAACAGTCACACCCTGGTATGGTATAGATCAATTCTACAATTTTAACACTTGGATAAGAAGAGAGAGCAATTAGTGACTATTTGAAACATCTAATTAAGAGACATCAGGAACATTTTTGTTATGATGTTATGATGGAAATATTTTTTTGTTTTTGAGTTAAATTGTAGATGATCCATCGAGTTCTTGCATATTGCTTGAAGAAATACCTTAATTATTCATTCAATTACTCTAGTTAGATGAAAAACTGAAAACGCGATGATATTAAAACTAACGGATCTTTCTAGGCTTAGGTAATGAAATGCAATGGTATACTTACTTATTCTGACACAAAAATTTACTTACTTACTACTACTTTGCTTTCAACAAGTACACTATTCTGTCAGAAATATTTAGCATATACAGTACGTTATTGCAATATGTTGTTTGACCCCAGTTCGAATCGCAATGCAAACTGCAAACTTCTTTTCTGTATCCATAGATAGTAGATACATACCTACTATTAATTAAGGAATGTAGGTATGTGTTGTGACAATGAAAGAGAAGAAACAGAAATTATTTACCTGAATATCTGACCTCCTAACTTCAATGTACAACCAGTTATCCGTTGCAAAAGCAATAGCTAAAAGAGCAACAGCAATGATGGAAGTGATTGTTGCCAAACTAAGAGTTACGGCCGAACAAGGCATCGTTATAAGACAATTTCCAACAAATCACAAAGAAATAACACTTCAAACACAGACGTCGGCACTAAGGTCACTGGTCACACGGTTATTTAGGTGCTGAATGTCCCCAGGTCATGTTATTGGATTTAAGGAGGGTCGAAATGCCACCACGAAACGTAGCGAATTCGCTTACTGCTCGGCGAACACTCTGAAAGTAGATCTTCGGGCTCAGATGGCACTCGAGGAAGCGAAGGCAAAGAACAGGTTTCCAGCACTACTACTACTACCTGCGCGAGAACAATGCAGGGCAGGGCTCGCTCTTTATTATTACTCTGGTTCACGAATACAATACTTACGTCTATATAATTCTCTTGCAAACACTTGCTTGATTATTTTTTTTATTTTCGACAATTTTATACAAAAAGAGGTACCTACTATACGGTGTTTTTCAAATTGATCAGTTCATGAATTTGTTGGGTTTTGTGAAAATTGAGAAGTGTAGGTAATATGTGACATTTATAAAAAAGGAGTCGTACAAAATACAACAACACATTCAAAATGTTGAATAATTATTTTATTAAATTGAACATTCTGAGCTTGTAATGACCTGTCAGGACCCCTACCATTTAGTTTAGGGACTGAGGTACACCAGCCACACCGTAGATGTGTTGAATCCATCCCAAAAGGCATGGGTCTGTCTATATCCTCTATTCCTGCTCCAATTTCATCTTAATATTCGTTAGGCCCTATTATTAATGGCGTTGTTAGTACTCCTTCGAGCAATACCGAGAATGGATTGGGATCTAAGACGAGCTAGCTGGTAAGCTATCTCGTTATCGGAGATTCCTTTATGGCCCAGAACCCAGACGAAATTCACCTCTTTTTATCCGACCAGAGATTTCAGGGCATCTCCAGACGCCTGAACAAAGGTGGTTTTTGTCCTTGAAGAGCTAATGGCCCTAAGTGAAGCCTGGCTGTCAGACATTCTCATCCTTACAATTCTTTACTTTTTCCTTGGTTACAACCATCAAAATGGCAAAGACTTCTGCTTAGAAGACCGTGGCGTATGTACCCAACAAACACTCTGCTGGATATGCAATTTTTCAGGTATATTTCTGCGTCCGAATACTCATCTTCTACCCGAAATCCATTCGTGTAGCATAGAGATTCCAAGGGAAACATGTTGCCTATCTGCTCCCATCATTCTCTCGAGGGAAAGGTCGCCATAGCCTTTCTTACATTCATATTGGGATCCCCATGGTGGCAACCCCAGCAGAACTTCCAGAGCAGCAGTTAGGGTCGTTATAATCGCACCCATAATATCTCTATATCCTCGATACCCTCTCGATCACTCAATCAATTCTTGGCCACCACATCAAGACCCCATATTGTAGTCTCGACCTCACCACCGACGTGTACACCCAGTGAAACCCTCTGTTTGAGTTCCCAGTTTTCACCAACTACTTTTCTTATCCTATCTACTACTGCCTAGAAAGGGTATACAGACGTCAATCAAGAATTAGAATGTTACTGGCTAGTAAAGACTGATCAGTAGTTCTGGGGCAGAGTGGATGTAAGCCATTCAATAGACCTGGGCGAGACTAGGATTCTAGTTCAAAAAATAAGATTTTGGCCAAGACTTTATAGAAAAGCTATATAAATCCTGTAAGATAGAAAAGATTTGAACAGAGGCGAGGGCTTATGACTACATGATATGTGGAACTGGCTCATAAATCAATCAAAAATCGGAATTTAACAATCAAGAACTCTTCTATAGAAGAGAGCGATATGTCACTGGTATCTACTTAATACGTAAATATCTAAACCTGCCCGGATACAGTTCCACCACTGACAACTGTTACGGAAGCTTGCAAACCAAGATAAACAATTTCAGTTTGCGATTCTTTGCAGTTAAATTCAGTATAATGTAAATTTATACAGCGAGGTCGTAAAAGTTGGAAGAAATAACATCTGTATAGATTGAATAAAAAAATCACACGGACATGTCAACCTTTATTAAGTATGTGGTATTTATAAACAAGTGGGGTGGGCACCGTTGACCTTTGAAGTTTTTCTAAATTGTCATTTGCAAGTTTAGACAAACTGGAGTTGGACAACATTATAAGTTGTAGAAACAGCAAACATTTCCAGTACTGTTTCATGCGGATGTTTATTTTCCTATTGTTCATCAGCGACTCATGATCGTCAGATATCGTTGGGAATACAGCTCAAGTGAGCATTGGCATTGGCTTTGCCAATTTATAAATTAGCAATGCTAAATATATATATATATATATATATATATATATATATATATATATATATATTGAAGTTGCAATATGTGGACCGCTGTAGTCTCCCCGTGATTCAGAATACTGAAACCTGATTTTAGTATTAACGTATTTACGACAGCATTTAGATTACTTTTTCAAGAGTCAAAAATGGCAGTGACAGTGTGGCGTATCATACACGAGGCTTGAGTGTCCAATCGTTAATACCAAAAAGATTATCCCTTACGAATTAGATTTTGTGAATGGTTGGATAAAATGCTCAAACTCCCAAATTTACAGCTGACTTGTTATTTACACATGAAGTTACTTTTACTTGCAATCAAATGTATAACATTCATAATACTGATATTTGGGATTTTGAAAATTCGCACATAATTTAACTCATCTCCAATAACGCTTTTCTTGTTGTTTGGGCAGAAATTGTCGATGATCGCTTAATTGTACCATTCATATGACCAAATCGAATGGATATGGTTCAGTATCTCGAGGTCCTTCAAAGTGGTCGGCCTGGACTTCTGGACGATATGTTAGCTGTTCGACTCCGAATGTGGTACTGGAACGATGATGCTCACGCTTATTTTCAACAAAATGTTTGGGAGTAATGAAGTTCAAGAGGTACGATGGACTGGACGAGGAAGACCGGTACCATGGCCGCCACGATGTCGTGACTTAAATCCTTTGGACTTCTTGTGAGGATATTTATAGAATGAATTGCATCGCACCGAGGTGGACACTAATGATGATTTACGTGTAACAAAGCTGCTACCAATAACTAACGAGTTCAAAATGGACAAAAACCAGAAACATTTGTGTTAGTTTGTAGAAACTGGGTAAGACGGCCCAAATGTGTTTATATGATGTTGGACAAAATTGTTAACAGTTTTTGTAACTTCAGGTATGCAAATTATATTATCAATTAATAATAATAATTATGTAATAATATCTAACCCTCATTTTAATCACGAAGATTAGCCCAGAAGTCGAGAGACTTGTGCGGAAGAGGTGAAATTAAAACCACAAATTAAATGTAATAATTAATAATAACAATAACGACAAAAGCAGTTGAATTTGCTGATATAAAATACCTGTTATAAAATTTTATAACAATTCTTAACAATTCTTTCCCAAGGATTGAATTTTTCCTTCTCTTCATTTTTTATTACACTTTGCCACCATGCCGCCATATCTACCAACAGCATGCTTTGCCTTGTGCAAAGTCAGATTTTACAGTGGACTATTCCACTGTCGTGTAGAAGTGTATTTTTAAATCATATTCGAACTGCACTTTTCGATTTTTTTTACAAAATTCTATTTGTAAGAGTCTAAGAGTACATTAAAAAATGTCTGAATTACTGTATACTTTTCTATTTATTTTGGATATAATATTCAAAACCCCTCATTCTAATCACGAGAGGCGGCATATTATTATTAAGCAAGCCGCATTTGCGCCCAGGAACGACTAACGTTGGTAGGCCCTAACTACCGTTCAGTGCAGGAATGAGGGAAATCTGGAAAACCTCACCAATTAGGGGGGTAGTCAAACGTCAACCGGTATCAATCTCTCACATTGACCCAAGCCAACATTCTTCCACCGTACCATACCCGAAGAGAGGGCGTCAGTCCTCTCTACGAATATAGCTTATGTATGTACGTTCTACCGGCTGCGGGGGTCGAACCCACAGCGATATAGACACCTTGATGCAAGTACTGACGCTTTAAGTCGCGCGACCACTGACCGATCGAAACAAGTTTTCTACAGAAATCTGAAAAATGGGATAGATTCATATTTATCTAATCTTGACAGGAAGGTTGCCCATGAAAAATTACATGGTCCTCAAAACGTCTCAAAAGAGTTTCTGAATGATGATTCGATTTCGATGTTGCTTACAATTTTTTTTAAACGCAAATTGTGAACGTAAGTTCTTTTTTTTACATTTAATACATTAGCAATTTAGGGTATAAAAAACAAAATAAATCTTCCTAATATGGAGATAGGTATATATATGTTACTCAATTTTCTGAAATCTTCGGGTTTCATTTATTTTATGTTATAAGATTTTAAATTAGTTGCTGAAGCATTTTTTTTTTTAAATCTGTTTTAAATTTTGACGAAAGCGAGTCCGTCTCTGTTTTTGTTAGAAAGTTTAAACAAAGGATATTTATATCAATCGTAAGTTGTGTTTCATTCCTCACTGTAATGTTGGTTGTATATGTCACAAATATTTGGGTTAAATTTTTTAACTTCTATGGTTAGTAAGTAAAACACAATGCGTATGGCTATGTGTACGTTTGTATGTAGAAGGAAGTGTAACCCACATATTCAAAATGTTTCTTTATTATTATGGTTAATGTATTCTACCAGTATAACATTTACCGATATAGGTGTATATAATAATAAATAAGCTTAATTTTGTTAATATGTTTCATATGAGTATTGTGACTTTCATTCAAATTTGGAAAAATTTAAAAAGATTTTCAGTAAAAGTTAAGTCAGCAAATCAGGGGGCTAAGCTCCTTGTGGACTGAGACTTTCTGTTTTGAAATGTGTGTGTGATATATTTATGAATATTTTTGGGGGGCTAATTCGATATTTTGGGGGCTTAACTTCCCCAAACACCCCATTTTTGGAGGGTTAATTCGATAATTAGAAGGCTAAGCTTCCAAACCTTCCCTCCTAACTTCATCCCCCATGGAATACGTAGTGTACCTATAAAAGAGTCAGAGGTGGGATACATTTTTAGCAAAGCTTTCTCCTTTTTCCCTTTTAGAGAATATTAAATTTTACAACATCAGTTTTATGTAAAATTATATTTCATTTCAAATAATTTGAAATCTGAATTCGTTACAAAATTAATTTTATCTAAATTCTATTATTTTATTTTAAATAATTTGAAACCTGTAGACATGGCCACTGGTCAAATATGTATATAGGTACTGCCAAAATTATTGCTTGATCAGGAATATTTTATTTTGCATTCCTATCAAATTTTATGTATGGTTACAGTTACACTTTCTTGTATATATGGTTGCCTAACTTCATGATTTTTTTTACCGTAATAGAAAAGTGTGTTTCTTTTACAATGGAACCGAAATTTAATTTTCAACTTTTTCTTTAACTATGCACTCACGAAAAATATTTAAGCCGTAAGGTAATTATATTGCATATTTTCTGAATGTTTTTTCCTATTGAAGAGTAACCTCCTGTATATTTCATGTGATAGTACTTTTGATGTTGGCATGTTGGCGACTATGGGTGGAGTATTGGTAGACCTGTTTACGTGAGCAAGGTGGCGAAGTAAAGAAGTAAATAAAAATCCCTGTGTTGTCATTGTCAAGCTCTTTAGTGACTTTTGTTATATTTTCTGTCTTTCTATTTGCTATTTGCTGGTTTATGAACCATGTATGACGAGACGAGGAGTATAGGTGAAGTGAGTTAGTGCCAGTGGTGTCTGCATTGAAAGTGGAATTTTGTGGCGTAGTTAAAATTTATTCATTAAATAAGTAACGACAATAAACTATAATAGTTTAATAAAATGAACGGAGAAACTGGTGACGAAAATTGGTTAAGCAGCTGGGAACAGCAGTGTGCAGATTCACTAGAAGAACAACCAAATTTCGAGCAATCCTTGCTAGCAGAAAATAATAACACTCATAGAAAAATATGGACTTCATTTCAAGACTCCGCAACTGCTGTAGCACAATTATACAGGGGTAAGATTAGCTACTTCGTTTGAAGGTGATATTTGTAGGTGTTAACAATTCCCGACATTTTGTTGACATATCTACCTATTGATTGATAATCAGCTGTGCAAAGTTTTTTGTTAGGTTATAGAAGTAATTGCACTGCTATTTTTAGTTTCATTATATTTATAAGGAATATAAAAATTAGATGTTTTTATTAAATATGAAACCACTTCCATGTACTTTGTGCACCAGCACGAAAACGGTAAAATATGTTTTATTGTTCATACTTCAATTGATACAGTAGGACCTGAATATTTTCTGTAGAATACTTGGTTCTTCATTAATTGTTCAAGCCAACATATTAATTTTAAGACCATACTTCCCTTTCCCAGAATAGATGTTTTATTAACTCTTAATAGGTTTTATCATTATTTTCAAATCAATATAATCAGATTATTGACTGTTGTAGTCCTAAAACAATTTATAAATACATTATACATATAACAGTAACATTGTGTAAAATTGAAAACATGAATAGATGTAGAATATGCATATGATCATTGATTTTATATGAGCTGTGCTAATATCGAGGCTGATATATCATTTCCTATAAATATCGACTCAAGTTTACTACTTTTTTTTGCATGTTTAATTTTTGTTTCAGATCGATACTCAGGTGAGCCCGCAGCTCTTTGGTTACAATTTCAAACTGCTGCTGGCACGGTTACATCATTATATAGAGGTAAAAACTAATGTTTGTTTTGAACATTTTCTCTTAGCTGTCCATACACGAGAGGGATTTTTGCAAAATTTGGTAAACGGCCCGTAAACATCTAATCCTTGGTTTTATTAACAGATTTTTTATGGTAAATGCCAGATCAGTTGGTTAGTGGCAATATAACTTTAAGTTTGAGGGGATGACAGCAAGAGGTCTTTTGTACTAAAATCCTTACCACAGTTTTCGCGTTGAAAATATTCAGGGATAAAAAAATAAAGGTTGTACTAATGGAGTTGTGTGTACTAAAAATATATGTATAGAGAAAAGTAAATATGGCTATGTAGAACCAAGTGGATGAAAAAATGGGCCTATGAAGGAAATAAATATGGGCATATGTATTTAGTTCAGGAGCTTCATCAAAATATTTTTATATCTTTGATAGTTTTGAATTGTTTTTTTTAACATGATTCAAATATGGTCATAAGCTAGCCTCTTTAAATTTTTATTTAAATAAGTTTATATTGTATTTTCTACAAATAAAGCCCCTGTTTGTATAAGGTATTTCTAAAGTAGAGTTCCAAACTACTGCAGTGTATAGTACTCTTTAAAATTAGCTAAAAAGTTCCGATTAATATGTGGCTTAAAACACACCTTTAGGAGGTTACATGCCCTTAAAAGGGTACAAAACTGAAAAATAAATAGAAAAATTTTAAAATTATCATTATTCACCTCAAACTCAATTTACCAGAAAAGCATTGCCAATATCGACTTAAACAAAGATGAATGTTAAAAAATTATGAATTGGCCGAAATATCGTAAAATAGTTGAATGAAAAAATTTACAAGGCATCTTATTCGAAGTAAAAAGTTACTTATGTAATGTTTCTATTTACTTTTGACAGTTTTGTCAATAACAGGAAAAAAATTAGTTTTATTTCTACCATTTTAAGGGTATGCAATCTTCTAAGGATACGTTTAAGTCACATGTTCATAGTAAATTTTTGGTTTATTTTGATGAGTTCTTTACACAGTGGAGTTTGGAACCCTATTTTAGAAACACCTGGTATAGTTTAATTATCTTAGATACAACCTCTTTTCTCCACTCCATTTTCTAAACCATTGGTAAAAACCTATGTAATTGCGTCATTTGATTTTTAAAAGGGAAAAGCTTGGTGGGAGGAAACTGCCGATGGCCTAATTTTTCCACGGACTTTGGTTGTCGTAGGCCACTAACGCACATATAAAGAGAACGAATTATTCTGTTCCAGATTAAATCTTTAAAAAATCCTTCTTGTACAGGATGTTCCACATAAGAACTGACACAGAAAAGTTGTAGGGGGTTCCAAAATATTGCAATATACCAAGTTGCACGCATGCGGAGTAACAATCTTTAAAGTGGGGCCAAATATTTCGAGAAAACTTAATATCTTTGAATAACTTTAACTTGGAACATAATTTAAGTTTATTATTAGTCTTCTTTAACTATGAGTTCAAGTAAATTGAAACACTACAAGATGTTCATTGAGGGCGACTCAATTGGAATTATGCCAAATTTTTTTTTATTCACTAATTTAATAAAACACTTCTTTACTCTTGTTAAATTTTAAAAAAACTTTAAGGTTTACAAGAAAAAAAAACATTAATTTAAGCAAGATTTTAATAGTGTTTATTAGAAGAATCAAAGTCGGTCTTTAAAATTTTACAGTAATAAAAGTATAATATAAAAATAAAATTAAAACTAAGGAAATTGTTCAAAATGGGCACAATTTTCTCTGAAACATAAATTTACTCTTGGCCAAAAATTGAAATTTACTCTTGTCTAATATATAATTATCGTTTCTTATAACATAATATTTATTCTTAATACGATTCCACAATTTTTTTCCGGATTCAATTGGGCAAGGAATAAACACATTCCTTCTGTTTTCTAAAGAAAATAATCACGTTTGTTGAAGTCTGGCGATTGTGGTGACTAATTTTGAGGACATTTATTTCCTCATCCTAACCATTTATTTTGAAACTTAAAATTCATAGTCCCTAAACAGTAGCACTAAAATGAGGCAGTGCCTCATCCTGCATAAACCAAAACTCCAGTCTAAGTTCCAACAGTAAATCTTCTATTAAATCAGGCAGAATATTTTGCAGAAACTTCAAATAACATTAGCCATTTAATCGATTCAAGAAGACCAATAATAAACCTAAATCATGTTTGGTTATTCCATGTTAAAATAATACAGAAATATTAATTTTGTTCGAACTTCATCTCTGTATAACTTTGTATGTTTGGTTAAATTGCTACATGCACCTGCTCTGTGTTGGTTCTGATGCGGAACACCCTGTATGTGCCTCAGCTGTTAGACATTTATGTTAGTGGCAAACAGAGGGATAGATTGGTCAAAAAGTCCCTTTCTGTATGGCCAGCTATTAAAATGAATTTGTATTACTTATGTTCAGGTTACTTATTTGTATCTACATACATACATTGTTAAAGAAATCATTAGATATGTTCATTTTGTCTAGAATCCTCTGAAGGATTGAAACGAACCAATGAATTAGCGAAACAAAATGGCTATCAGAAACGGAATAACGAACTTTTCAATTGGGCGAAGAGGAAAAGACGGTTGATACGGAGGGAGGACCTATTAGCATACCTTGCTGGGAAACATCCACCGCCACCTTCAAGACAGAATCACCACCACCACCACCACTCGCATCACAGGCAAGTTACCTTCTCTTTAATTATACATAGTGATTCAAGAAACCGCTGACGGGAGTTCTATAGCAGAAAGTATATCAAAAGTTAAAACAAAAGTTCCTGATAAACATAGGGCCACAGATGGCTCCTTAACGAGGTACAGGGCGTTAAAGTTTCTTTAAATATATCCGTTATCTTTGATAATTCCAAAACGCCTTAACATTTCAATCTCTAATTTGCCACATGCAATTTATATCTAAAGACTAATTATTTGAGATACTATTCAATATTTTACGAACAACAGTGGCGTAGAGGCGGGGGCAAATAGAATAGAACCAATAAAATTATTTTAAACTTGTTTCATTTACAAATTGTTGATTTTTTCAAAATTTTCCAAGACATCAATTGGATAGATAATTAGATAATCTATATAGAAATTG
This sequence comes from Monochamus alternatus, assembly GCA_037114965.1. Lineage (NCBI taxonomy): Eukaryota > Metazoa > Arthropoda > Insecta > Coleoptera > Cerambycidae > Monochamus > Monochamus alternatus. Next base: position 35,767,139 of record CM073433.1, on the reverse strand, counting down.
TATCTATTTGACAAAATTAATAGTGGCGTAAAAATACTTTTAGAAAAGTTTATGTTCTCCCGCCTCTATGCCACTGTTTGTAAAATATTTAGTGTATTTCAAATATGTAATTAGTCTTCAGGTGCTAACTGCACGTGGCAAATTTGAGACTGAAATGTTAAGGCATTTTGGAATTATTGAAGATAACGTATGAATTTAAAGAAATTTTAACACCCTGTATCTCGTTAAGGAGCCATCTGCGTCTCTATATTTATTAGGAGTTTTTGCCTTAACTTTTGAAATACTTTCTACCCTAGAAGTCTGTCAACGGTTTTTTTATTCACCCTGTATACCGGGTGTCTCATAATTAGCTGCCAACTCTGAACAGGCCGATTCTATGATCAAAACTAAGTAAAAAAGTTCATATGAACATGGGTCCGGAAATGCTTCCTAAGGGTACAAGGACCCATTGAAGAGGGAGGAATGGAAATCATTTTTTTGCAATATCTCTCAAAAGGCACTTTACCTAAAACCAAAACAGTTTTTACTTGGTGCACTGAGCATTTCAAATAGAATTATTTCAAAAATTATTACTCCTACCGACTTCAACAAAGTATACCTTTTTCAAATAAAACAGGTAGGAAAATCGATTTTTTCGATAGTCAGATGGATACACTAAGCTGCAAAAAAGTTACACACGCAAAATACCAAAGGCCCCCCCGTACCCACCCCAATGGACTTTGTGGAAATAAATGGATTAGTCCATCAAATTGCTCATCAAAATTTAGCTGTGTATACCAAATTTCATTCATTTATCACAACGCGATTGAGAGATATTGTAAAAAAATGATTTCCATTCCTCCCTCTTCAATGGGTCCCTGTGCCCTTAGGAAGCATTTCCGGACCCATGTTTATATGAACTTTTTTACTTAGTTTTGACCATAGAATCAGCCTGTTCAGGGTTGGCAGCTAATTATGAGACACCCTGTATACTATAACGGAAAATGCTTAGATGTATGTAAAATTTTGTCTACCCTCCTATTGTTGAGTCAGTGTTTTCAATGAGACGAGGTCTAGTCGTGATAATAGGAAACCACTCAAACCACTAAAATGATAACTTACATTAGTCCAACACAACTGCAATAACAAACACCTAAATGGAACCTATTTTTAAAAATATTTGAAATAGAAACAAGTGCACCATTTTCCAATGCGGTTCAAATTAGCATTAGTGAATAAATATAAAATAATTTATTAAAGTTGGAATATATGCCATAATTTTATCACTATACAGGGTGATTTTGAAAGTCAGGTATTAATAATTTTAACTGAAGACAGTAGATATTAAAATAAATCATTTTATAAAATATTGCCCTAGTAAATGTATAATATAAATAACTAATATAACTGAGTTATTGCAAACTGTGAAACCGACTGTAATAAAACCTTAACTGAACGGTTGTTTCATGAATGTTGGGCGATACTTCTTTGATAAGGGCATGTGACACGATGGGGCAGAGTTATTGAATGTCTCGTTTTTTTGGGTAAGCTTACTAACTTTAAACTTCCATTCCAACAGAACCAACGTATTATAAGTAGAATATATGAATATATTTTATTTTACTGCTTCAACTCTGTATCCCTAACACGTCGACAATATTTATGGTATATGTATGGTAGATTTTTGGCACATAGTAGGTATTACAAAAAAATTACATAGTTATGTAAAATATAAATATCTATTTAAAAAAATTTCTTCCAAACCTATTTTGAAATTTTCTGTCCCAATTATATTTTAGCGATAAATCAACTTTGTAACAGTGTTGATTAACTCTGTATAAATATAATTGGCACAATTTCTAACACACTTCATTCTGTTAAAGAAATAAATGTAACACAGATATCAGCCGTCAAAACTGAATTTTAAATTTAGAGATAACACCCTTTTATTTAATATACATGGATTTTATAAGGTTATAATTCTAACCCAGTGTACCTGTCAATCAGTTCTTGTAAAATATACTTCACTTAAAATCATGTAAATTTTATGCTTTTAAAAATGTATTTTATGAAAAGTGTCCTTTAACTATCCAACACCTGTCATTTACCCATTTTTCCTTTATATTGTGTTCAATTCCCTCAGGTAGTGTGTTCTCTAATTTACTAGGGTGGATTTTCTTGTGTATACATTCTGATTTTACCTGCTCAGGAACATGCTGGCATCTGTTTGTAACAAAAATCAAATCTAGAGCTAATGCTTATTTTACATTTGAATTTCCTTATTTTATTTACCTACTGTTTATTTTTTGTGGCGGGTTGCTATTCTTTTTTTTTTGTCAGATATTTCATATCAAACTAAAATTGTATTTTTTAGAGCAAACGTGTAACGATGATTAAAAATTATTTTAATAAAATATATCTGGTCATATGCATTATCCCTAATTTTATAACTGGCTGTTTGTACTCGGATTATCTGTTTCTGTTTAAATGTATGCATTTACATTTTAACAAAAATAGATTTGTGTGGGTCTAAGTATTTAGAAACTAGATGAGGCCAAATAGTTTACAAGAATCAATTGTCCTCAATGATTGGAACGGAATTAATTGGGTTAAATATAACGTATTTGACGTAATAGCAGCAAAATATCCTTATCTCTACTTTTATTATTCTTTTATTACGAATCTAATAGTTATAATTACCTTAATCTTTTCTTAAAAGAAATTTATTTTGTAGAGGAACTACTTAATTAAAGTCAGACTGACTCGGATTATCAAAATTTTTGTCTATCGAAAACAGTTTTTTAGATTTTTTAAGTATAAATGATAGTCAGTAAAGAAGGGAAAAATTAAAATATGAAGTAAAAAATTATCTGAAAATTTGTATATATTTTGTAGGACTATAATCGAGTTTAGAGTATTATACGTATAAAAATTAAAATAAGGAGAACAATTATGTGTATTATGTATTTGTGAAAAATATTTTTTTTTTTGGCCTATTATAATGCAATGTAGGATCTCTTTTTTGGATTCATATTGCGCAAGGCTGTCCTGTATTACTTAATCTGTTAAATTTTATTTTTTAATATTTGTTAAAAATTTGAATTAAGGAAAGTTATATTAGTCAATATTTAATATGAAATATCAGTGTGCTGGATAATAAACTAATTGTAAAGAAGTATGATGTCAAAGATTTGCTAAAATTAGAAATGTTACTTTTTAATTCACCAGGCTCTGTCCATCAATTTTTGTGTTATTTTTAGAAATTTACTTGGTCAGTTATGTTGCACTTTGTATACTTAAAAATATGTAATCACAATATCCGTCAGTTAAAATGTCTTCCCCGAGAAAACAGTGTTAGAAAATTACTAAGTAAAAAGCTGATTCTGATTGTAAAAGCATTTATTTTTAGTTAGCAAAGTTTTCCAGGTACCGTTTAATGTTTTAGAATTATAAATATATATTTGACCTTGAAATATACAAAAAGGAAACTGGAAAATTTCTTAATTCTTTCATTTTTCATAATATAATAGATCATATTTCTTATTTTATACTCTTTCAGTGCCTATTCATAACATTATTATTTATTTTCTGATAATTAATATTTCTAATCAGTAAAATCAAAATCAGCATGTACTTGTAGATCCACTTTTGTTGATTCATGTAATTACACTTAGCTGATAATTAGTTACTGAGTGAAGGTTAGTTAGATTTTCAGTTATTATTCCATTTTTATTAAATTAATTAAATTTTTATTATTCAGTAAAAAGCACGTATTTTTAAATGTGGAGATAAGCATTTTATTGAAAACTGCCATCCTACATCAAAACTATGTATTGTAGCCAAAGTGTTTGAATCTATTATACGGGATTTTTTGTATTATTATGTTGTAGAATTACTTAATCTGGAACAGCATAAAATAAAGAAAATCTGTAGATAGTAATCTGTTTCTATATGCAGACTATATTCTTAGTAGTATGAATCTTAAATTGCAAGTAGATGCTGTCTACAGATTTTAGTATAGCTTTTGACAAGCTAAGCCATCAGATCATGTTTAATAAACTTTCTAAAGTTAAGTGTAAGTATAAAGTTGGTGTGAGTGGGTCTTTACTCCGTTGGTTTCAGTAGTATCTTTCAAATTGATATCAGATTGTTAGAATTGGTGAACATATTTCTGATTTTTCAGTAGTAACTTCGGGTGTCTCCCAAGGGTTGCACTTAGGACTTATATTATTTAACATATATATTAATGATGTAGCTAAGTTTTCTAAATTTTTAATGTATGCAGATGATCTTTTCATTCTGTGACTAATACTTATGATGTTGAGTTAATACAAAAAGACCAGAATACTTTAAAAAAATACTGCGATGAAAACAGGGTTAACTATGACTTAGTACAAATATTTTAAGAGGGCATAGATAAAAATAAGAATTAATGGAATTATCTATCAAAAAATTTCCACTTATTTATAAAGCGAAAAAAAATATTTTTAAAAACTTTATTAAATCCTTATTTATCGCCGTCACTGACCTTTTGTCAGCTGCGAAGTTAGGTATATTCTACCAAAGTCAAAGGTGTCAAAAACAATTATTTACAAAATGCAGATTATTATTTAATGATTTAATGAGAAATACAGTATGGTAGCACAGAGAGGCAGCACCTACCTTACTAATATTTATTTCCAGGATTGATATTTGGGGAGATTTTAAGAATGTTGTACCATTTTCTGTTTTCTTACCTGTTTAAATTAAAACCTGCAAAGATTTTTGTACTTGCTGTGGACTCTCTTTCCCTCGACCGTTCTTTTTGTTTAAAGCGAGATACCTACTTGGTTCGGCAGTCATGACCAGGTCGATTACTTACATCGGGAATAAAGACAAAGGGAAACAAAAAAATACATGCAAATGTACACAAATAAATAAAAACACTGCTACATGTTTACCGACAAGGCATTATAACAGTTGTTCTATGTAGTTCAAAAAGTATTCAGCATAATATTTTATGTACTTGGAAAATGTTTTTGATATTACGCTGCCACACGATAATATGCACTTTTCATACTCCCATAAATCAGCACCCTATCCGTCATCTAGGCATTTGAATAAACAACACAAAAAATACCCGAAAAATTAAATTTGCGAAAAGTAAGTACTGAAAAATTATGTCAAACTAATCAGTACCGTAACTGTATACAATATTTTTTAACATCTACAGACGACATATGTAGGCCACTAAATGCAAGGTGCACTTCATGGCGAAACATTTTTAAACTTCTTGTGTTGTTGGGGAATTAAATTCTGTTAATACTAATAATAGCAACAATATTAAACTAACATCCCAAGATGTTTACAGTGTAAAAATGTTTCTTAGACCCTTAGAGTATAACTAACTTCGCATGTACTTTAAGGTGTAGAGAGTATGCAACTAGCAATGCAGTATTTTAGGTTATGCTATTTTATAACAGTTAAGTGACTAATTTTAAACGTTTTATAGTAATTAAAAAATACAGTATTTTATGTCGTATATGTTAGTGGATAATTATGATGAATCTGCAAGGAAAAAAAATGTAATTTTGTCAGTGTACAACAAAAGAACGAAGAACGAATACAAAATACTGCAGCTAACCGGATTGACTGTTATCTATCAGGTACTTAGGCATTATTATTATTAATAAAAATATTTAATTTCATCGTTTCTACACTTGACGATGCTGCAAAAAACGACCGCACGGTAGTTGACATATCTAGCAATTTCGGGCGATGAAAAGAGGGTTTTGACTCATTTTTTATACATTGAGCTAGGATTCCGAAATAACTTTTTTATTGTCTTGGTTAAAATTTTTGTACTTTAGTCACCCTGTATATAAACTTTAAAAAATGTTTTATTACATTTAGTAGAAACAAAAATCAGATAACAAGCTTTTTGTTGTAAAATTATAAATTGCAGAAAGCTACACAAATTTCAGATCTGGATATTATTTTTGATAGCAAAAATACACCAAAAAGGTAAATAATAATAAAAACCGAAACAGACCATACCCACACACGGAATAACAAGTTCACACACTCAAACTAATATGATGGAGATCATAACCATTCTTGAATAAATTGATGGATGGTGCAGCAACAACAGAGTCTGAGAGATTGTTCCAAGTAGAAAACTCGATTTGAAAAAAATTCTAACATTGTGGTTCTAAAATTTTCTCTTTAGAGAAGTGATCTAGAAGCCATTCATTATCATTCAATAATAATGAATATTTGTACTACGAATAACATAAGAGAGGAAAAATACTATAAATTTTGTAACTTTACTGTTGTTTATAGCACCTATAACTAATTTATTGAAAGGCTGGTTCGATCGCCTGACCTTACCCTTTTAGATTTATTTTTTTATATTATAATTGTTACTTTCTTTTTGGTTTTTGGTTAGTCAGTGGCCGCGCGGTTTAAGGCATCAGACCGGTGTGGGTTTAAGCCTCGCAGCCGGTAGACCGTATATTAGCTATATTCGTGGAGAGGATTGGCACCCTCTCTGCAGGTATGGTAGGGTGGAAGAATATTAGCTTGGGTCAATGTGAGAGATTGATACTGGGCGACATTTGACTATCCCCCTAATTAATGAGGTTTTCCAGATTTCCCTCATTCTTGCTTGGTGGTTAGATCCTACCAAAGTAAGCCATTCCTGGGCGCAAATACGGCCTCCATAATAATAATATGCCGCCCCCTCTCCTGCACAAATCTCCAACTTCTGGGCTAATTCCCGTGATTAAAATGAGGGGTAGAGATATCATTATTTTTTTTTTTGTAATTGTTTTATCATATTTATTTCATTATTGTAATTTACTGTTGTTCATGTATCCATTCCATTTTACTGAATTATTATTTGGACATTTCTTTAGAAAGTGCATACCTACTTACTTTACTAGTATAGTGGTAAGGTATACAGGGTGGTTCAAATTCGTATGTATATGTCTGGTGTGCTGCTAATGAATGACTTTGACAGTTTGGTGTAAGTTTTTGTATAAGGTGGATAGAGTAGTAAGTAGTAACCATGTAACTTTAACAAATATTATAATTTTTCAATATAATTTGAAATTCCTTGATAAAATTACATGTAATTTATGGAAAAAATGTTTCACTAGAATTAAAGAAGCCAATCCAAAAATTCCTAGGAGAAATTGCACAAATTTTCAACTTTTTTTCACAAATTGCAAAAAGGTTTTTCTACAAATGTTGTCTATATGGTCACAGTACATATATCCTAAAGTTTGGTTTGGGTCCCATGTCTGGTTATTGAAATATGGTATATCTGAAATCTTACCAGTCACTTAGCTAGCACCTTTTTCCCACAAAATAAAGTTTCCTGTAAACCCCATAAAGTGGCAACTTATTAATTGATCTCATTAGATTAATCATATCCTTAATCATATCCTTTTACATTGCCATAACAATGCCATTCTTATAAAAGTTATAGGCAGTGTGCTATTAAAAAAAATACTATATAAATTTTTCCTTACAGGTTATCTCCCAGGCCCCGCAACATATCGCCCCCTCCAGGAGTTGCGCCTGCCGACTCGTCAGATCCCAACTTACATATGTTCAGAGAAGCCTTAGTAACGTCTCCACTATCTTGTGTGTCTAGAGGTTCAGATCTGTGCGCCTTCATAACAGGCGAGATGGCACGTCACACGAAGAGACCGGCAAGCCCATCGGATGTAACGATGGGCAGCCCGACCCAACAGAAGCGGCCTCGTTACATGTGAAATTCGTTAACTGTAAATACAAGTTGTGCTAGTTCTTTCCCAGTTTCAGGGGTAAACATGCTTCCATTTGTATACGTTTTTTATACAGTTCTTTAATGGGGTGATTTTTGCCTTCGCATTGTCTCTTAGAAATTAAAGCTGACTGATATTTTTCATTTTTCAACTTTACATGTAATTTATGTTGGGAAATAGGACACATGCATTAAATATTTGCCTTTATTTTTGAATATTGATATTAATGATTTATTATTCATATTCATTTTGAAAACGATAGATTATTAAAGTTTTATCAAAACTTAAGGAAATTTTAATACATCAAAAATTGATATTGCAAAATATCAAGCTCCTTTTAATTTTTTTAAAAAGCTGGCTTTACTAATTAAATATACAAAGTAAATATAATCGTTTTTTATAAGCCTCAATTGGTTAGCTTATTTGTTTATATAATTGTCTCAAAATAACTTTTAGTCTGTGATAAGTAATAATTTCAACAAAATATACCATGTGGAAGTGGGCTAAACTTTTAAAAAAATAGCCTGATGGTAGTTTGAAAAAAAATTTCTTCATGAAATTTGAGTATTGCAAATCTCTTATCAATTTTACAGTGTGCTAGTACTGATGCATAAATTTGAATTTAAAATTTTTCACATTTTTATAATTGGTAGTTTGAAAAAGTGTCACCAGGAAATTTCAGTATTGCTGTAATGTATACATTTGAATTTAAAATTTTTCACATTTTTATAATTCTTTTAATAAAGTTCAAATTTGACCTTTGCAAAATTTGAATTCTGATTTTCTTACATACAGAACCTTGTTAGACAAATTTAGTAATCAAATTGATGAGTAAATTAAAAACTCGTGCCTGCGAAGGTTTTTTTCCAAAGTGATTAACACTATGAGTATTTATATACAGGATGTTTCAGTTTTAAATTAACAAAATTTAGGAAACGATGGACCATCTTTGAAAAATAATGGCAGTTTTCATATAAATTTTATATATTTAGAACTTCGTAGGTAAGTTACAGGATGTTAAAGTTTGAAAAAAATCATATTTATGGAGCCAATGTAACTATGTAAATCATATGCCGCTAATTAAAAAAAAAAATCAACTAAAAATTCAAAGGTTACCTTGATTTGGGTTGAGCCCTTCGTTTTTCAACAAAAAGTATTATTTTTTTGTATCTGCTTAGGTTTCATGGCAATTTTGATCTTTTTAGTGTAAAACATAATTATTACTATAAAAGGAAGTTATTATTTCCGTTACCTATTCACCTTATAATTTTGATTTTTAGGATGTTAAGACATATTAAAGATGTTGGTACAACTAATATTAGAGATTTTCTTAAAAATTTGATATACTAAACTTAAAAATTAACATTGAAATCTTTTTTTATGCAAAAAGTGAATCATTTTGTTTTAACATGATATTGTGCACTATCAAATTTTTATATTCTTTAGTATTTTAAAACTAAAAAAATCAAGATTTTCATATAACTGTAGCAGATACGAAAAGATTTTAACAATACTTTTTTATGGAAAATGAAAAGGTGTATCCGAAATCAAAGCTGCCTTTGATTTTTACAAAAGACAAATTACCTTTTTTTAATTAAGTACACTACTTACACATATCTCCGCCACTGGTTCCGGATATTAAAATATATCATTTTTTTGTGAACCATGTAATTTCCTCACAAAGCCCCAAATATACAGGGTGTTAGGTAAACATGTGGCAAAAATTCAAGGGGTCATTCCTTGGCCTATTCTAAGAATATTTTGTCCTATAATGATTTCTGAAAAACGCCTTTGTTTCGAAGATACAGGGTGAATAAAATTTGCGACAACCATATTCGATATTTCTTTAAATCATTAATGTAAATAAAAGTATGGCGTACGCCAATGTATCCAGGCTGGAGGAAGTCATTTCGAACATTTATTGTAGATTGAGCAACTTTACATGTACTTTTTGATAATAAAATGTTGTTACTGTCACAAATTTGGTTCACCCTGTATCTTCGAAACAAAGGAGTTTTTCAGTTCAATATTCTTAGAATAGGCTAAGGAATAACCCCTTGAACTTTTGCCGCATGTTTACCTAACACCCTGTATAGTGACATTGTCTCTCAAAGATTCATAGTTTGTCAATTTAGAACACAAACACCTTATATATAATTGGTCAAATAACATTTGAAGTTAATTCAGACTGAATGGTTTTGAGGATTTATGATGCATTAATTTATTTTGAGCAATCTACTGTTTAGTACAGAATTTAAAATAAAAATTTTTGTGCGAATGTCTGTACTAATCTATTTGATGAAATACTTAACCAGTCTTATCCGTAAGCACATTAACAAGCACAATGTTCGCAGAAACAAATAGATTTTGCATAGAAAAAGTTCTAGTATCTAAAATTTATTTGTAGCTTTTTTTTGCTTTTATTCTGTACAAATACCGTAACATTATTATTTACAACTAGAAGATGTAACACTCGAAAGTACTTTTTGGATCTGTGATTCTATAAAATGTATACAAAGGAAACTTGTAAATTACGAAGCAGAAATACCTTATTTGTCTATTAATTGCGAATATTGTATGTATATAAGCGATACAATCCATTTTAATTTCAAAGAACTAGCAGGAACGATGTAAATAGTAATTTGTTTAGACCTCAATAATAAAAAAATTAACGCTAATATATTAATTTCTTTCAAAATGTATAGTTAAAAGAGAAGTGTACAGTAAAAATGTTTTGGTTGTATTTAGCTGATGACAATTTTCATTTGTAAATATTTTATTCCTTTTCTTCCTTTAGAATCTTGCTTTCATATATAGCGAGTAAATTTGAACCTTTCCTTTGTAAAAAGAGATGTATTTATATTTCCACTTGATTGTTATAGCTAAGCAGTTTATGTAATTAATTGTGTAACAGAGGCCCTATCTTCATGTGTTGTTAGCTGTTAGGACTGCACATATTTTATTAATTTTATAACGTTTCTTTTTCCATTAAGTGAATTTGTTGAACGTTTATGTACTTTTGCCTTTGGGTGGTATCCAGTTCCGAATTAAAAGTCGCAATGGTTAGAAGCGAATTTGGAACTGTAAGAATTACCTAGCAGGCATACACTTCATTGTTTTCATTTTATGTTATTAATTATGAGTGCTGAAATTTGGATCTAAATACACAAATTATTACAATTATTTTGATTTATTTTGTAAATAACATAAGTGTGAAATGGACTATAGTCAGCGGTTGAAATTGTAGACAGTAACTAATCGCTAGCTTGTAAACTAGCGTGACGGGCGAAGCGTGCGGGGAGCAACATTTCATAGGCATACCAAATTTGAATGCGTTCAGATATAAAAACATACAAAAATGACAAAAATAATTGCATTACATAACATTATTTTTAGAGTAGAAACAGTGATATAACAGTTTTTACCAATTTCGAGGCGTTAGATAATAAAAATAATAAGAATATTTCAAAATTTAAAGTTTTTATCTTGTATTATCACTTACCCAAAGTCGAGAATGATAGAGAGTGACTAATTCACAACACAGAGATGAGTACGGGAGATACGTGTGGGATGATTACCTAAGCGTGCCACTTGAGACGAGTTAAAGCACAAAATTATCAAAAATAAGTTGACGTCGGCTGAACCTAGCACATTAACAATTTACTTTAAATGTGCCCCTGTCTTTATGGGCGGCGATTGCCCACTACCACCCACTTACACCTACCACATGCGCACTCCGCAGATATCACACTTAAGCCTTGTCCTTATGGACGCGAAATTCACGGATTTTTGCACGAATTTTGCACTTCTGTTGTAATTATTTATGGTGGGAAAATCTCAACTTTTGACAGTTGCAATTTGTGAAACTGTCAAACACTAGAAATATTATTGCTACTTTCATTATTATGTGGTGATCATAAATTTGTTTTGAACTTCTGATAATCTACCATGGCAGTTTCATGATGAAAATGATAGAAAATGTTATAGGTAGTTGACAAAATTTGTTACAAATAGAGTTTTTTCCACCGTTAAATAAATCGTACAAGTATTTGCGAATTCTGCATTCAAAAGGACAAGAGGCTTTAGAATACATACACACTATTTACTATTGGTTACTAGCACTGTCACTATAACGGTCACACTTTAACACTTATTATACCATATCGTACCGCTTTCTGTAACCTTCATATGCCCATGTTTTGTCAAAATTTAATATATTCAATCCAGATTCTTATTTTTTAATATTTATTTTAAATAGTTTCTTCGCCATATCACTATTTCGTCCTTTCTATCAGTATACTCTTTTCGATTTCATCTTGTAAGATATAGCAATAGCATTTTTTTTGGAAAACTCACTTTTTAAAATACAATCTTCCTTCCCCGAGTTTCCATTACTTGCCGTTTCACAGTTGAACTTCTTTACCACTTTTTTATTTGCACACATTATGCTATTCACATTGTTAATGAAATATATATTTCAACATCACTTCCACTCATATTTTGACCTCGCGCCCTAACCTCTTCATACATGTCTTCATCGGATATTCCTCATTTCGATCAAATCACTAATAAAATTAATTGCATTCATAATTAAATTAACAATATACCCGAAATTTTGCCCACCTGCCAATGATAGCGCTGGAAATGAAACAGTTGGATCCAACAATTAATTCGTCGCAACCAATCAAAAGCCAGCAGCACCTGCGTACTAACGTGTACTAACTGTAGCGCATGCGTAGCAGAAGCTGTGTAATCGGGTATGCTCGGAGATATGCGGCACACGATTTTGTAGGAAAAATATAAGGGCTGCATGTATATTTCTTTGTGTTGACTGCTATAAATTGTGAGCAGGTTTATAACATTAGTCACTCTTTACAATTTTGGAAGTCGACTACAAGGTATAAAAATTTATGAATCTTAACAGCCGCCAGTTATGGGGTAAGTTTGTTTCTTTGGTTAACCTGTTCAAAATAGTCACAATTTAAATAATGTAAAAATTCTTTAATAGATACCAATGTAGTAAGTTGTTCACAGAAAATATGTCGCAACACGATAATAATGATTAGAGATGATGGGTTATTGACAAGGTTCCTGGAAATATTTCCATATTTTGAATTTCCTGCCAAATTATAACCACATTACTTTTACAAATTATGTTGTATTATTTGATTTGTTAAAGAAATTTTTGATTAGATGGTCACAGAAAGTATGTTGCTATATGATAATACTAATTAGATATGGACCATTCATAAGTTTTCTAGAAATATTTAAAAAATTTGAATTTCGCCAAATATTTACAAATATGCATACAAATTATGCTGTATTAAGGTTATTTGATTTGTTACAGGCATTTTTGATTTGATGTTCACAGGAAATATGTTACAATACTAATTAGAGATGGGCCATTGATAAGTTTCCTGGAAATATTTCCATATTTTGAATTTTTTGTCATATAACTACATTACTTCACAAATTATATTGTATTAAGATTATTTGATTGCTTAAAGGCATTTTCGATTAGATGGCAGATTGAATATGTTATAACAAAATAATACTAATTAGAGATGGACCATTATTCATGTTTCCCGAAAACATTTAAAAATTTTGAATTTCTCACGAAATTCATAACCTTACAAATTATTCTGTATTAAGGTTATTTTATTTGTTACAGGCATTTTTGATTTGATGTTCACAGAAAATATGTCACAACACTATAATACTAATTAGAGATGTGCCTTTGATAAGTTTCTTGGAAATATTATAATATTTAGAATTTTCGGCTAAATTATAACATTACCTTACAAATTATGTTGTATTAAGATTATTTGATTTGTTAAAGGCATTTTCAGTTTAGATGGTCACAAAAAATGTGTTGCAATACGATAATACTAATTAGAGATAAATCATTCATATTTTTCCAAATATTTCAAAATTTTGAATTCATCGCCAAATTATAACCACATCGTACAAATCTTATTCATAATCTTACAAATTTTGCTGTATTAAGGTTATTTGATTTGATTTGATGTTCACTGAAAATACGTCACAACACTAATACTAATTGTTATAGATGGGCGTTGATAAGCTTCATGGAAATATTTACATATTTTGAATTTTGTGCCAAATTATAACTATATTACCTTACAAATTATTGTTGTATTAAGATTATTTGATTTGTTAAAGGCATTTTCGGTTACAGAAAATATGTCGTAACACTATAATATAATTAGAGATGGACCATTCATAAGTTTTTTACTGTATTAGAAAGGTATTTTAAGCTAATATAAATCAAATATCCTACAATTCCTATCAATGAAGTCATATGTATGTTCTCTGATACCAAACATCTAGGTATGCTAATGAACAATTCCACAGACAAAGCTCTATTCAATAATTACCTATTTAAATAAATTAATCTAATTTACTAACCCGTTTTAATGAAACAAACACTCTATAAATATCTAACTTCACTTTTTTGGTAGTGGGAACACGACAATTCAACCAAAAAAGTGAAGTTAGATAGTTATAGAGTGTTTGTTTCAATAAAACAGGTTAGTAAATTAGATTAATTTCTTTAGATAATTATTGAATAGAGCTTTGTCTGTGGAATTGTTCATTAGCATACCTAGATGTTTGGTATCAGAGAACATACATATGACTTCATTGATATGAATTGTAGGATATTTGATTTATATTAGCCTAAAATACCTTACTAATACAGTAAAAAATGTTACAAAAGCAAATAATAAGGAATATATGGGTAGATATTGTGGGTGTAATTCAACGCAGGTTGGGGCTTTTGTCCACTGAGTAGTTAGTTTCATATTATTAATACCTAAAAATATATAAAAACATTCATAAGTTTCCTGGAAATATTTAAAAATTGTGCAATTTTCTTCAAATATAACTACATCGTAAAAATTATGCTGTATTAGGTTATTTCATTTGTTACAGGCATTTTTAATTTGATCCTAACTGAAAATACGTCACAACACTATAATACTAATTAGAGATGATAAGCTTCCTGGAAATATTTCCATATTTTGAATTTTCTGCCAAATTATAACTACATTACCTTACGAATTATGTTGTATTAAGATTATTTCCCAAGCAGCACAGACTGGTCGGGTTGACGTCGAGCCGACGTCGGCAGTCTAACCTGAAGTCGGTAGCCGACGTCCGCGTCAAGGCGTACCGACCAAGAAAATGGTCAATACAAACGACCCGTCGACCCTACGCCACCCGGTCGACTAATAAAGTCGCTCTTATGTTCAAATTATTATAACCATTTCGACCAAATTTTAGGTTAGGCTAATGTTGCCCAAAGTGACCTTTAGTATATGGTAATTTAAGTAAGTAGCGTTAGGTGTAAATGTTTGTACCTACTTCCACGTCACATTAGATACGACAAATATTACCTAACATAACATTTTCTATAATTTACGTACAAATTTTTCTATATAAATCAGACAAGTACCACTATATTTTTGTTCCGTTTATACTAATTTTGTAGCTAATACTTCAGCTCATTTTAATAGAAGGTATATCTGCTCTTATACGATTTAGTATATTAATGAAATATAATTTTAAGGATATGTTAAGAGACCTTCAAACACTGAAATTATAAACGCATGTAATTTTATTGATTATATTGGACAAAATAGACCATTAAAATTAAAGCGCCATTAAATGAACACTATTTTTATCAATATATATTTTTATTTTGTATTTTTTAGAATTTTTTTTTTATTAGTAATGTCAAGAATAAGAAGATCAAGTTTAACAACTAATTTCTCATAAAATATATAATCTTAAAATCGTAAAACCACAAATATTAAAAATGAAAAATTATTGTGTATTGATCCCAACTCCTCTTAAATGGTTTCCTATTATTTTTTTAAAAATATGTCTTCGGCAATACGAATCTGTTATATAATTATGATTTAAAGTTATTATTGGTGTAAACGAACATAATTACTCCAGTCACCGGGTCATATTAAGTTTATTTATTTACTTTAATTATATACAGGTGAGATGTAACTGGTCTGCTACTTCCTGCTTGGCCTAAGCGGCTCGACTTGCAGGAAGCGACCTACATTGTCGTAGGTACTTAACCACAGACCTCTCGCCCTTGGCGATGCGCCATTAAATCTATAAACGATACTGCAGGAAACAACTACTCCGCGGGCTAATGCCCCGACCGGGACTGAATTACACCTGCAGTATCTGTGTGAACAGCCAAGAATTCTTGTTGGCCACTCCACCAGACATAGACCGGTTTTGGGCTTGTTAGCCATAGGTGAGATGACCGACAATTGAACTGGCTGTTCCTTCATATGTAGGTTCACATATAAATGCATGGCATACTGAAGAGGGCTAACAAGCTCGAAATCGGTCTATGTCTGGTGGAGTGGCCGACAAGGGTTCTTGGCTGTTCACATAGATACTGCAGGTGTAATTCAATGCCGGTCGGGGCATTAGCCTGCGGAGTAGTTGTTTCCTGCAGTATCATTTATAGATTTAATTATATACCAGTTCTCACAATTGGTATAATAAACTCCCATTTATATATTCTAACTGAAGAAGTCAAAATTGCTTCACCAAATTGTACTAATTGTGTACTTTAAATAACAAGATATAATAATGGTAAAGAAAAATACACTTCCAACATACTCCCACCCAGTAATTAGTACTGACACAGGTGGTGTACACTAAATAAATAAATAAATAGTTTCGTATTATTGACAATAAAATGACTAATGTAACGGTAACTGTGACCTCGGTAACAGAATTAAAGTGCTCATCCCTAGCATTAGCCGGGATTCTTTAACCTGCCCTAATTATTCTCAGGCTAGGCTTTGTGGGGACAGACTCGCTATCGTTATCTTTGGCCCGCCCATATATTGCTTTCGACTCCTATTGTTAATATTACGACTGCTACGGTCAGAACTTTCCTCAGATAATGGTCTCGACTTACATGAATTATTCATTATCAGATTTCTTAATACTTGACAGTTTTCATTACTTCACTAACAATATGGGTAACATTATGTCAAGCGTCAAAATGTTTCAAATACGTGTGGTTGGTGTATAGGTCAAAATATGGTATAAACACCGACGTCGGCCTATTCAGCTTGTTTTATTCATTTATTGTTATTTAAAGCATGTAACGGGTCGAAATACCAACGTCGGCAATAGTAACGTAAGCGGTTCCTACCAAAATTGCTTAAAATTCGACCATAGACGTAATGCTATACCAATTTTGTAGTCATAATTTGTATGATTTTAGTATAAAACTAGTCGTTAGTTAAATTCGATGTGGTTTGTGCTGCTTGGGTTCATTTGTTAAAGGCATTTTCGATTACGTACCTAATTAGAGATGGACCATTCAAAAGTTTGCTGGAAATATTTTAAAATTTTGAATTTGCCGGCAAATTATACTACATTTTCAAGTTATGTGTATAATTTTAGAAATTATGCTGTACCTATTAAGGTTATGTGATTTGTTACAGCCATTTTTCATTTGTTGTTCACCGAAGATGTCCCAACCTTATAATATTAATTACAGATGGGCAATCGATAATTTTCATGGAAATATCCAAAACTAGCAAATAACATTCTTCTATGAAATCAAGTGAAGAAATTTTTTAAATATTTCTATTAACGGATGATTTGACCCTTTAAGTGTGGGTTTCGTGCAAAGCCATGGATGCAAAATTCGTGAAAATTCTCGTGAATTTCACAGATGATTAATGGAGGAAAGTGTCAACTTTCCGCGAATTGCGCAAAATCGGAATATGGCTATTTTCATTATTATATGGGATTAGTAAGCTTAATTTGAGCTTCTGATAATCTACCGTGATAATCACAGCTTTATGATGAAAATCATAGAAAATATATACAGTTGGCAAAATGCGTTAAAATTTGAGATTTTTCCGCCATTAAATAATTCGCGCGAGTTTTCGCGAATGTCACGTCCATGAGGACAAGGCTTAAGGATTATTTTTTATAACGACTTGAGTGAAACGTAATTCTTATAGGTATGATAAAAAGTTCCGCAGGTTATACCACAGAAAATATATATATATTCTGTGGTTATACTTACCCAACAAACAATTAAAGTTAAAATTACGTTAAGTTGACCTCTGAATTGGTCAAAAACTTTTCATGACCAATTCCGTATAAGGAAAGTTTACCTATATTCGTTGGATTTTTCCTTATGTGGGGAAAAAAACTAAAGTAATATGGAAGTTAATAATTGGTCGGCAAGAATTTTATTCCAATAAGATAATTGGACCTAAAAGAAATACGGACCAATTTTATGTTAAAATTTCAAAATATAAAAGACATTATTACCAAAATATACCCTAATTATGCCCTTTATATGACATACTTTTGCCAGAGAGAGAAAACATTATATGTTTGAT
The DNA here is from genome assembly GCA_037114965.1 of Monochamus alternatus. Taxonomy (NCBI): domain Eukaryota; kingdom Metazoa; phylum Arthropoda; class Insecta; order Coleoptera; family Cerambycidae; genus Monochamus; species Monochamus alternatus. The sequence continues at coordinate 35,748,961 of CM073433.1, read as the reverse complement.
TTTATACATTCTAATAGCGAACAGGGATAGGAATGAAAAGAAAGACTGTAAGTCAGGCTACTAAACTACAAGTATAGTAGGAGTTAGTATATTTATAGATATTTAGATTTTAATATAATAAAGTCCGTATTTTTGGTTTCCATTCATCAAATTGTACAACCCAGGAAATTTTTTCGTATAATGTCATGACCAAACTTTTATAAAAATAACGCGCCATATAAATATACATTTTTACTATTGCTTTTTAATAATATTACTATACTGAAAAATAACCTAAAATAAAAACTGAATGTAGTTCGTGATAAAATAAGTTTAATAATATTTCGTCATAAATTTATTAACTAATATTATCTGTATTAACATAATTTTAATGAGTAATCAATTAGAAATAATGAAAAAAACATTTAGTGTTTATTACAACATGGCCGCTCAAATAAAATCAACTTTGAAGTCAATTTGTCTGTAAATTTTAACTTATAGGGCAAATTGCCTATGCCAATGTTGACGTCACAGGACTTTGTGGTTGAGATTTCCTCCAAATTAAGATGTTTTATGGTAATTTATTACCAATTAAATTATTACTAGGTACCTACAGATAAAATTCTACTCTTGGAGTTATTTGTGATTGAAAATTCAAATTAAAGCCAATAATATTATGTATGCGTAATAATAAAAACAAAATAAATATTTTCGAACGGAATTCAATTCGAATTTCAATTCACGTGCACTACTGAATTCATCTGACACGATAACAGTTATAAGAATACTTATATATGAAGTGTTTATCGATATATTATCATTAGATTGATTTACATAATATGCAGTGTTGGCTTAAATTCGTTTTTTACAACTCTGTAATATTGTGCAGGGCTTGGTTTTCACTGCAGATCGCCAAAACAATTTTTACGCGGTATTACTTGAAGATCTGTCGAAATACATATAAGCTTGTTTCCTAAAAAACCTTTATCAGACACACTTACGTCGAAGTATTATTAACAAGTAAATTTATACCATAATATAGAACAATATTTCTATTAGGTTAATTGAAATGGTTAAATATTCTTTAGTTTAGGTTGATATTGTAATAAAAATAGAACTTAACCAATTGAAGGATTTAATAGGGCAAAATAACTAGTTATTACCTTATTCTTAACTACTAGTTGAAGACAAAATAAGTTTTACAATTTCGTAATAAATATCTAAATATTTACCTATTGTAATAATTTAAAAAATCCTTGGATATTGAATACAGATTTCAAGGCGAAATTAAGTAAATTATAACTTCGTTTTACACGTTATTGGAATGTTAGCATTTGAAAACAAAGAATAGGTAAACAATATGTAATTTCGAACTGTATAAATTGACATATATTTCATTTTACTTAGAAGTCATTATATTACTCTTAATTAACAAATTTTTGACTAAAATTTTGGTATTATAAGATTTTGTAACTTTGAAGACTATTTTTATGGAGGAAAGTAGTAAATCTTGATCAATTTAGAATTATTTTTCTTGTGTAGTAGTCTATTAGGCTTAAATGTTAGTTGGGTACTACTGTGACGTAACATAATTCGAATGACTAAAGGTTATTTCAATAACCAGATTAAAGGCCGATTCTCATTTAGACATCCCAGTGCATCAACTGTTTGCAAGAGTCTGTTCAACGTCGAGGGCGAAATGCTAAATGCATGCACATCTTTGGGTTTTTCCAAGGATTTTGTAGATGTAGTAATTTTTATGTCATGTAATAATTCAAAAAGTTTTAATATTTATTATTTTTGATTTACTTATAAACACAGAATATGTTTATGGAAAACAAAATAATATAAAAATTATCATAACGTAACGTAAAACAGATAAAACAAAGAAATCCCTAATATGTATCATTGGTTTTATAAGCTTCCCTATAAATCTAATGGTATGTGTCACCAACCAACAAATCTAGTGATTTTTCAAGAAAAACTCTTCACCCACTGCAAAAACTAGAATATTTGGGGATCAGAACCGCCCCCCATGGGTTTGGTTGGTTGGGTCATACAGGTAATATCTCAGTACAAACCTGAGCCAAGTTCTAATTTTATTTTTGTCATTTTTGTAACAAATATTGTTCGTACCTGTTTATTATTTACATGTTTATGATGAGATTGTTTTTTATTTACTTTTTATTGCTTCAATTTATTAAAAATTATTTATTTTTTTTATAAAAAAATCTAGTTTGAAATACTTTGTTCACTGAACCCCCCCCCATGGCAAATTTCTGGCTACGCCACTGGTGCTACTATTACATGAAAACAAACTTTTGGTTCTAAATACAAATAATGTAGACGTGAAAATGTGTGTTCTGTTTTTGGCAAATAACTTTAGAATTAAAGTTTACACAACGCAAAGTTATTCGTCTTTATGTTAAACAACTACAACATATTTTTAAAAAATATTTTTTTGATCAGATTAAAATGACCACCTTTCACTCTTAAAGTACCTGCACATTAAACTTTACATTTGTCCATACTAAAAAGGAAAAATACATACATCAGCATGAAACTAAATTATTAATAACTACAAATATTAAGGTTAAATTTAAGAAATTATAAAAGGTAGGACTGATAATAAATTTTGGATAGTTTTGATTAACTGACCTCCATCAACCACTTTACTTAACTACACAATTAGGTGCATAAAGAGATAATCAGATCTGAAGCAACACCAATTTTAAAAATAAAAATTTAAACTATATGCCATTTCCAGAATATGGACATATTCTTCAAAATCTGCCTAAGTCACTCAGTTCAGTACAGAATACAAAGCGCATCAAAATTTATAACAGTTTGCGTCTGGTGACCATATTTGCCCTAATATTAGTATCATACCTATATTTCATGGATAAATACGCTATTCGACGGTGCGTATAAATTGTTAAAATGTAGGTTCTGTTTATGACGAACAATATCGGACCTAGAAAAATATACATCCCATTGATTTTCAAATACTGAGTATACCTTTTTTCGTATCTATGGGGTTTGCAAAGCTGCTAAGGAATTTTAACTGCCCACATTCATGCCACTGCTATTGAAAACAGAATGGCTAGCTCACATGTTTTTTAAACTATAGTTGATATTTATTCGTGTATACAAAATGTTGACATCTTTATCTTTAGCCGATTTGAAGATAATTTACTCTTTTGAAAGTAACCACTTTTACCACCACCCTGTATCTCAAAAACGCAACGTCTTTTTAAGGTGAGGAACCCTGTATGAAAATTGCAAAACTGCAGCTACTCTATATAATGATGATTAGCATCCTTATTTATGTTCAATTTGTTGTCGATAGTGGGAAATTAATTAATATTAAAATATTAATGTTAAGTTAGTTTTTTATAAATTGCGAAGTAATTTTGAATTTATTAAATTTTATAGTGTCCTGAGGATGTCACGATAAGTGACGAAACGTCGACAATTGAGAAAATTTGTTGTTTTCTTTGAAATTTGGCCTCTAATTTCCGACTATCGACAACACATCTATTATACTTTTTCATAATTTGACTCACCGCACCAGTTTATTTTACCTTAATAGCTCCAAAAAGCTACAAAATACAACTATAATATTCTCTTTATATTTTGTGTGAATAATCCATAAAATTAAGGATTAATGTGATACAAATCCATATAAATATTAACATTGCATTTTTATCATAACTAGCATGTAATTGGATTATAATTTTATTACTTTTAACAAATTTTATTAATCACAAGCGCTTTAAATTCTCTAAAAAAAACAATTGCATAAGCGCGTTGCGTAAAGGTGGCCGGAAAGAACAATTCGATATACTTTTTATTTCGAACGATCAAATTTTCTTATGTTATGGGTATCTTCATCTATGAATGGAATTAGCCCTGTTATTAATTTATTAGTTTACCGTAGATAAATTCATCGTTCCGGTTAAATAAAGAGCTATTAAGAACAAAACTTTCTTTGACTTTGTGCAACTGTCCAGTGGCGAAACATACGATGCGTTGGAAAAGGTACATGCGAGTGAACAAAAATAGTATTGTAATGATCATCTTTCTAAAAACAAAACGGAAAGTTAAAAATGTCACACAAAATAGTTCCCTCTTGATCTCTTGGGACCTGAAAAATAAAATACAAAGAAACTCATATTGTATATGAAAGTTAGTAGGTAAACATTATGTAATAGATTTTTAAGTTTATTTATATATTTGGTTTTCATACAAAGAAGTTGTAAGTGAAATGAGGGAGTTAGAAACATATCATATTAAAGTAAATAAGTATCGCCTGGAAGAATTTCTTGCAAAAAATAACAAAAGAAGATAAAGAGAACTATTAAAAGAGGGGATTGGAGCAAATGCATAAGATATAAGAACCTTTTGATATAGAAACAGAGGTAGAAAAGAGATGAATTACAGAAGCAGCATTAGCACTACGTGAAATGAATGTAGTTAAAGCATATGGATCGGATGATATAGATGGAGGGACGACAAAATATTTCGGAGAAACAGGAAAATGTAGTGGCTACACCACATATGTAATGAAGAATGGAAAACCGAAATATTACTAAAACAATGAGACATACATGCATATATATATATATATATATATATATATATATATATATATATATATATATATATATATATATATATATATATATGAAAAACAAGATGATACTAACAGAAAACTATCTTTATCTTCTTCGGTTTTGCAAAGTATACAGAAGAATTGTAGAAAACTGTTCAAAATAAGAAACTAAAGAAAAAAGTTGGATAAAGACCAAGTAAAGAAACTAATATACACATTCTCTAAAACATAATAGAAAAAATAACCTATCCTATCAATGAAGTATGTATGTTCTCTGATTGTAGGCTATATCGTATAAAGATCTTGACTTCGTAGGCAGCAAATTGCTTATTGCAATATTTGCAGCCTCCACAATCTCTTCCGACTCACAATTATTCATTGTGCACTAAACAAACTTTAAACTAAACCAACCAGCACCTAAATTTGACAATTCTTTTTGTTTGTTTATTTTGTATTTATGACAATAACTCAACGACTACTAAATAAATGCTCAAATCCGAATACAATAATTCTGGTGCTACTTACTTCATAATGACAAAATATGTATTTTTAAGTTAATGAGACCGTGGAAAAAATAGTGTATACCATTCGGGAGAGATGCTATTTTGTCTTCGGTGCATTGTAGCCCTCGGGCTTCAAATTGCACCTCTGCCAAAATAACGCATTTCTCTCCCTTATAGTATAATGTACTATTATTTAAAAAAATCAAAACCGCTCGACACAAATATATAATTCTTCATGAGAGTTTGGCATAACTAACTATAAACGTGCCAAATCACTGCAAATATGGCTATTGTATTACACACTTAAAATATGGCGCGTACGCCTCTGTTTTTAATCCAAGACAATCCACTTTTCCTCTCTAGCGACAAAATGGTGGTCTTTTTTTAATCCAAATATTTCGTGCGTAAACAATAACTTGGTTATCTACTAGGTTTACGTTACAAATTGTCTGTTGTGACAGTTTCGAACTGCATTTCGTCCAGCCCACTCCGAACAGTGCATTGAAATTGTCGCTTTTTGTGAACCGTTTCATTTTAAATAATGCGGTTCAGATATGTATTAGTGACTAAGGTTTTTACATTGTTTTTTGTTTAAATTTCCTAAAGGCTACCGAAACCACTTATTTCCAAATGATTTGCACAACGCTAATTAATACCTATCTAATGTTTCAGTTAAAGATTGGGAACCGACTTAGACGTGTTACTAAATTATTTTCTTGTGACTGGTCATAATACTGAGAATTTTTCTGAATTGTGTGTATAAAATGTGTATATTGAAATTGCTTCGTCTTCATCTCAGCCACAAACATAAAAGACACAAATCCCGGACTTATATCAATGCGAATGATTTCCACGCGTTTTCGAGTTTGCCAGTGAGATGTAGTTCATCTTATCCAGAGTTTGTGATGTTTAGAAGTGACGAGGAATTAGATTCAATGACGACACTAACAACTAGTTTGATTGGCTCCATGTGTTCCGACGTTTTGTTCAGAGGAGATGGATGCAACTGTAAGGAGTTTCACGAGAAATTACGAGAGACTGAAAAAAGGTATGCAGTATATGTTACTTTTTAAAAATGATACGTCTATACAAGGTGAGTGAGTCATTAATGGTACCCAAGTAACAATTTCCGACTCATTTTGGGAAAAGTGTCGACGCTGTGTCGACACTGTAATTTGGACACGACACATTTTTAAGGCAGATTGTCGACTATTAGACCATTATAAGCGGGAAATGTAACCAAAATGGTGATTAAAATGTGTAATTAATATGGTCTAAAATTTGTTCAATAGCGTGTCTGAAATATACCTAAAATTTTTCAAAAATGTGTCTAGATTGTGCCTTTCGTTTCCAATATGTATGTTGAACCTTGAAGTGGTCACAATATGTTTATTTTGTTCCTAACTTGGCCAAAATATGTGTCGATAATGTGTCCAAAAGTTATTTTACATGTGCCTCGTATGTGGTCATGTTGTTTCCAAAATGTGTTCGTTATTGTACTCTAATGAGAGCCACAAATTTGACACATGGTGTTCTCAATTTTACCGAAATTATTATTTTCTATTCATTGTGTACCAAAATAAATCCTAATAGACACAAATCATATTTCTTCCCGATACATTATGGATAATTATGAACACAGACTTGAAGGCATTCATCTTCTAGAAAACAATGGGATTTTAATTTATCTTGAGCATTTTTCTATTTCTCGAGTAGGTAGACTTGCGAACTAAAATTTACCGATAATAGTTGACATGGTACTTCTCAAAATTAAACAGGCCTTAAAAACACCAAGTAATTATAATTAGTCGATGTTTTTCCTTTTTTCGATAAAACATATATTTCTGTAATATTCAAAAAAACCAAAAACCAATAATATTTTATTATTTAGGACATCATATTTAGTACAGTTGTGGCTTAAATAGTTCTTAAAAGCTTTAATAGAGCATTTACATTAACTCAGTGTCATTAAATTTCGCTAGGGGCGCTAGCGTCAAAGTTAGGTATTAATATTAATGTTCTATGGTCTAGTTTATGATTCGATAATTTTTTATTTGAATTTGTAAGTCAAATAGTGATTGTAAATCTAATTTGCATACGTATTATCAAAATATAACTTATCAATAATCTATAATATGTTTGTAAACACATAAAGACAACAGGAAAAAAATCACTTGAAAAGATATATTAAATTTTATTTATGTTAACCTCACAAAACCTTGTTTATCTGAATTTTACATTAGCAATTTGGAAATAGACGAAATAAAACGTTATTTAACACAGAAATTGTTAACGGTGGAGTGCCTAAAGAATTTCCTGGTAATTCTTAATTTAAACCTCTTTGTTTTTAAAGAATTGAAATTTTATATATTACGAATCGATAGAAAAATGGTTAGTTGTCTCTCAGATTGCAAAAATGTTGCATGTAATATGCCTAGTAAAAAAAGTACATTAAATACCCAGTTTTTGAAAAAATTCGAATATATAAAAAAATTAGTGTTTTAAATAATGTACATGTGACATAAATAAATAATAAACATGCAGTTTTTATTTGGTATTTTTATTACAGTACAAGTACAATACAGAAAAGTTGAAAACCTTGATAGGTGTTTTAAATGGTTTTCATTAAAAAATTTGAGTGATATTAGTTGTGCTCTTTTATAACTAATAATATTTTGAATCGCCATATCGTAAAATAACTTGTTACTACTAGATCCACTTGCTATACTCTCAGGATTACCGGCGTTATTATCATTCAAGTAATTTTCAATTTGAGGAATCGTATTGTCACATTTCTCAGTTTTGAAGTCTATGAACTCGTGTCTCATTTCTAATTTGTTTCCATCTGCAAGTTTGCCTACATTTTCATCCTGTTTTCGCCGTTTCATGCGTTCATTATTTTTTATAATATTGGTGTCGTATTTTCGTGTACGGGTAAATATAATGTTGAAACAGCTGTTTTTTGAGAATTATCCATTGTCCTAAAAATAAAAATGAAACCTTATCAAATAATGAAAAATATACACCGAAAATAGATCATGAATGCTTGTACTTACCCATACTAGTAATAGTATAACAATCTTCTGTAAAATATTTTGAGCAGATCTTTGTGTACTGGGTTGGTTTCTTGCTGGATGCAATTGCTATTAACTATTTTTTTCAGCATTATTGGGGAACTTACGAAACATGAAATCTTTTTTTTATTAGCAACAGATAAACACTGCGGTACACAACAGTTATATGGCTATTTTTTTACACAAATTAAAATACAACAAAAATTAAATAACAAATATTTGTGAGATTAGATTTAATACCTAATATTGATCGCAGCGCCGCCTACATGTAAATGCTCTATTTAAAATAATATTTTATAGGCCGCCATTTTTGCCAAGTGCATTCACGTTGAAGTACTTGTTGAAATATGGCGTACTTATAGGTGGTGTCCAAATAGGACCATGTTTCCGTAATGTGAATAACATTTGCCCCCAAATTGTCCATCCCAATACATTTGAAAATAGAAGAAACAATTTAGAGTAATGTTTCTACATATAGACTAAAAATTCACTGAAATATCGCCAACTGCAATGTTTTAACCGGATGAACTAAACACATTATAGAAACAAAATGGAAATTATGCGTGCAAAATGTTTTTACATAGATACATGTGTACCTGTACTACACATGATAGAAACAATAAAGATACTTTACGTTTAAAATGTACCCAAATGGAAATTATTGTGTCTACTCAACTCATTTCAGTAACAAAATAGAAACATCTTGTTAAGAAACAAATAAGAAAAAATTTGAGTCTATTTAGTGTCTTTTATGATTAATAATTTGTTCGTCTTATTGTTAATTCAGTTTTGATATCTTACGACTCCCTAATTTTCTAATTTCATTCCCGCCGAATCTCAAAAACTTTAATCGTCTGTTTTTTCGAAAACGGTTGAGTTTATCGATTTGTAACGGGTATACCTTTTCTATTTAGAATTGAAGGTAGTTCAATAGTTTCATATTAAAAAATTCAAAAATGTAAAATACAAAAAGTTAGACATATTTTTATATAGACAGTAAAGTATAACTAGCGCTCCCTAGACGTGAGCTCAACACTGTTTGCATTTTTGTAATTGCCACGTTAAAAACATAATACTACAAATTTTCAAATCAATCGGTCCATGCGTTCTTAAAACAAAGCAAACCATCGAAAACATATTTTCAACTTTAACACCCTGCAGATGAAAAGGAACACCAATTGAATAAGGCATGTTGGGCTCAATCGCTTTATTTTGACGTTAACAATCTGCTTTAAGATCCATTACCATTATTAATGACTCATCCTGTATTATAGACGTATCATTTTCTGTATATTTTTTTTGGAGAAGGGAGAGATCATTCTACAGAAAAAAATTGTCACAGTGTCTCGTAGTATTTGGCAGTTTCAAATTTAGTAGCCATATAACAAAATTTATTTTACAAATCTTTCAGATAACATTTTGCAGTTTTGCCTATTTTCTGCAAATTTTGCACACTTATGACTTGCCTTAGTCTTAGAATGATGACTTTGAACTTTTTATTTAAACCTTTTTATAAAGCTGCCACGTAATTAAAGATCATCAAAATATTTTAAAATTTGCTTTCTTGTTATGTCACATCAAAATTCACCATTTCCGAGAAGAACGATTTAAACATTTTCTTATCTTAAATCAATAGCTGATCAATTTAACTGATTTTCAAAATGAACAAAGCTCGACTTGAAAACAAACACATGTCTAAGATGTCTAAGTGCAAATATATTAAGAGGGGATGAAGAAAAATAAAAATTTTCGGAATGGTCCATAAAAAAATCCCAAAATTTTTTTTTTTCGAAACAAATCCCTATTTATCACCGACTTTGGCCGTCTATCAGCCGCTAAGTTACGTATATTACGCATAAGTCAAAGGTGTTGAAGGTAGTGACAGAGCACCGCGATTTCACGTGTATTATTTACAAGAAAAGAAAATATGCACACAATGTAGATGGCTATTTAATGATTGATGGAGAAACACGATGTGGTAGCACATGGAAGGATCACCTTCCTTACCGATATTTATTTCCAGGATTTATATTTGAAGAGGTTTCAAGATTGTTGAATCATTTTGTTTCCTTACTTGTTTACATTAAAACTTCATTGCGAAGATTTATGTACCTGCTGGGTGCTTGTTGAGGACCTCTACTTCCGTCGGCCGCTCTTGTTTGTTTAAAGCGGGGTACTCGGTGCGATGACCACGACCAGGTGGATTCCCTCCATCGGGAAAAACCACAAAAGCTACCTAACAAATACGCAAATGTTTACAAATACATAAAAACACTGTCACACGTTTACCGCAAAGGCATTACAGGAGTTCTTCAATGTGGTTCAAAGAGCATTCGGCATAATATTTTGTCTACTCGGAAATCGTCTTTGGTATAATGCTGCCACGCGATAATATGCTCTTGTCACACTTCCCATAATTCGGCACCTTATCCGTCATCACGGCATTTGAATACGATATGTAAATACACAAAAATATGCGAAAAATTAAATTGGCGAAGAGCAAATACTGAAAAATTATTTCAAACTAATCACCGCATGCGATATTTTGTTTTTGTCAGAATCTGGTGCAGGCCACTAGTGCAAGGTGTACCAATAAATTTTTAAGCTTCTTATGGTGCTAGGTAATTAAATTCTGTTAATACTAAGAACAGTAACAATATTAACAATAATCGACGATGTCTCGATAAAGTAAGAATATCCCGAAATGTTTACAGTGTTCTGTAAAAATCCTTTGATTCTTAGAATATAATATCGTAAGCTTTGACCAGTGTTCTTTGATGTTTGGAGAATATGCAACTAGCAATTTAGTGTATGTATTTTCATCAGTGCTATTTAAAAAAATATATAATTATACATTACTTACTAGTTTCACTTTTTTTAGCATATCCAGATATTGGCTATTTAATTTAACCTAATTTTTTTATGAACATTTTTAGAATTAATTTGAATTAGCTTTAAAGTACGAGTATCTTCGATCCCTGTAAACTTAAAATAGTTTGAATATTTATTCCATGAATATTGCTAATATTTTTATGAGCACCTTGTTTATTAATCTATTTAAACTGTTTTATCTGTTAAGGAGCAATAATTAAACTTTCTCAATTTTTTTCTGACAATTATAAATTGACGAAGTGTCAAATCATTACATCAGAAGCGAAGAAACATTAGGGTGTTCGAAAAAATCAAATTAAAGTTTCTAAATTAATCAGACCAGTAGTTATTATTCCATTATTCTGTGGATATGTCGAAATATTATGTTTTTGAGTCAAGTCAAGAAAATAGTTACTGAAAATTATGAAATTGTTGCTTTTAACAGTAAAAAACTGAAGTATTAAATTATTACATAAGACGTATAAAAAATATAGCACAAAAATTAAATTAGTGCTCTACATCATCGTAAAAGGACTTTAGAGAGAATTTATAAAAACTGTAACTGGTTACACTATTATAAGTTTTAAAAAAGTCATGGGAACTTGATTTTAGCACTTAAATTTAAAGGGTTGTAACTTCTTAGGGAAAGTTATTTTTTTTTACTTAGAACACCCCTTCTAAATCAGTCAAAGCATTGGCTGTTTCATTTTCCTCAACTATTTTCGAAACAGCCTGTACAAACAATCTTCATACCATATTTTTCCGTCAAAATGTTAAGTAGATATTCGAACTACTTGTATCAATTTGTTTGATAATACTAAAATGCTCTGTAAACTAAAACAGCCCGTAAATACTGATAAAAAATTTAATTTTAACGTCAAGCAATTTTCTTCCAGATTTAAGATTAGCTAATTTGTTTCTATTAGACTTCATCCACCAATTGCAGATATAAATTTCTGTTGTTGTAGTAAACCTACTATTACAGAAATTGTTTGGAAATTATAAAGGCGAGAGAAAATTTTACAGTAATTTTATCACAAAAGATTGCTGATTTCAATAAAATCCAATCGGCTAGTGACTCAATTTTGGTCTAGTGCAATTGTCCAATTTGAAGTTTTACAATACATTTTTCGTGCAACTTTCTACAATTTTTCATGCTTTATTATCTCGGATAATCAACTCGCTTAATGCATATTTATATTCATTAAATGATTTACTTAAAACTGAACATTAGGTTTTTACGAATTAAAAACATTGGTTGGTTACGGGTTTAAACATTACAAGGGGAGAGATAGGTACGGCTACAATCTAATATGTAGTATACATATTTCTGCAAAATAGTGAACACGGTAAAGTAGTTTCCTGTTAATTCGTAAGTGATTACAAACTGAAACAAACATTTTTTTGTTGGTGTTTGTGTGAGTCTGGCATTCAGTTTTGCATGTGATTGTGTACTTGTGGCAAGTGACTTAATTATTCTGCTATCTATCATCGTACTGTCACCATATCGTATTAAATTTAAACTATAAGCTGAGGTCCAAAATAATAGAGTGTTCATTCACAGCACTTAGATGGGTATGGGAGGTGAGGGTTGTAGAGAACTCGATTCCATAGGCGTGCCACTTGAGAAGAGAAAATTACGAGAAATAAGTAGACGTTGAGTGAATGTAGCAGTTTTATACACTAGCGGAAAAAATTAAGGGATCAAAATAAAATCATAATTTTTTGCGATTTTTCAAATGGCTGTATCTTTGGTAAAAATGATTGTATGTGAGTGAGAAAAAAATCAATTTGAAGCTTGAAGTATTTAGTTTATGGATCTTGTCATAAAACAATTTTCCAAGCAACAATTAGCGCAAAAACTTAATGAATATCGTGGAAAGAAAATTTTTCAAAATTTTTTTCACTCTTATTTTTAATGTACGGACTTCAAAAAAAATGTTTCAACCCAACCACTATATGGATTGGATAGGTTGTTCATTTAGCTTGAATTTCTTTTTTTATCGGCCTCGATACGACGATTCCTCGCTGAGTTATCAAACTTTGAATGAAAATGCGTCATTTTCTCTTCTCTTAGCAATATCTCAGGAACCAATGGTCGCTCATAAAATGGAAGGGGGGTTTCGGAAACTTGGATCCATTCTCTACAATGTTCTGGCATGTTTTTTCAAGAAACAAATTTTTTTTCGTTCTTAACATGACTTTGAAAAAGTTCCAAAAAACAGGACTTTTTGAGGTCTTTCAGGAAATCACGTGATATATTGAGAATATTGAGAAAATGACTAATGTTAAGTGTGCATCTTATAGGCCATTGTACCCTCAAAAGCCCTACAAACTTTGAACCTGATCCATCAAACCGTTTTATTGTTTCATTCGATTGAATTTTTGAAAAAATTGAAGGACCGCGTGCCTTTAGAGCTCATAATCTGTAAAAAAATGAAAAAGAAATGTCTCCTAATTTTTTTCGACATTTTTATTGCGGAAAGCGTTTGAAGTCATGAAAAAAATTTTTTTTTGAAAAATTAAAGAAAAAATTTCTCTTTTCGAACCGATTTTCAGAAATTTGCAAAACTGACGGCATTAGAGTCACCTAAAGCGTACCACATGGAGGTTGCACGGGCGGATTTATGCTTCTTTGTGTGTGTGTGTTTTTCTTTAGGAGAAATGAGACCCGGTGGTTCGTGAGTTCCACCGTATTTTATGACTCCAAACTCATTCTCCAAAGACTGTGTGTGCGTGAGTGTGTTTCTTTAAGAGAAATGAGACCTGGTGGTTCGTCAGTTCCACCGTAGTTTATGACTCCAAATTCATTCTCTGAAGAGTGTGCGTGTGTGTGTTTTAATCCATTTAATAACGGGTATGGCCACCCCTGTTCTCTATAACAGCCTTCAAACGTTCAGCCATGTTGATGCATCGAGTGATTTCGGGTTGCGGAATGGTGTTTCAAATTCGCTAAAGTGCGCTCTCCAATTCGACGATGTTATGCAAACTTGGATACTCCCTCTGCAATCGACGGCCCATTATATCCCAAACATGTTCGATTGGATTCAGATCTGGACTCATTGGCGGGTGTGGCAGCAAAGTGATGTCATATTGTTGAAAAAAGCATCTGGTGACATTGGCCGTGTGTGGACGTGCGTTCTCCTGAAATTTTGCCAATTGTTCTGCCCCGCCGGCAACACCAGAGATCATTTGTTTTGATGAAGGATAACGCACGCCCACACATGGCCAATGCCACCAGACGCTTTTTTCAACGATATGACATCACTTTGCTGCCACACCCGCCAATGAGTTCAGATCTGAATCCAATTGAGCATCTTTGGGATATAATGGGTCGATTGCAGAGGGAGTAACCAAATTTGCATAACATCGCCGAATTGGAGTGCGCACTTCAGCGAATTTGGAACACCATTCCGCAACCCGAAATCACCCAATGCATCAATATGGCTGAACGTTTGAAGGCTGTTATAGAGAACAGGGGTGGCAATATCCGTTATTGAATGGATTAAAACACACACACGCATACACACACGCACACGGTGGAACTGACGAACCACCGGCTATCATTTCTTTTAATAAAACACACACACACAAAGAAACGTAAATATGCCCGTGCAACCTCCACGTGGTACGCTTGGGGTAACTTGTAATTTTTTCTTTAATTTTCAAAAAAAAAAAAAATTTTATGACTTCTAACTCTTTCCTCAATAAAAATGTCGAAAAAAATTAGGAAACATTATTTTTTAATTTTTTTACAGATTATGAGCTCTAAAGGCAAAAAAACGCGGTCCTTCAATTTTTTCAAAAATTCAATCGAATGAAACAATAAAACGACTTGATAGATCAGGTTGAAACTTTGTAGGGCTTTTGAGGGTACAATAGCCTATAAGACGCACACTTAACATTAGTCATTTTCCCAATATTCTCAATGTGGCACGTGATTTTTTGAAAGACCTCAAAAGGTCCTGTTTTTCGAAATGTTTCAAAGTCATGTTAAGAATGAAAAAAATGTTTCCTGAAAAAACATACCAGAACATTGTAGAGAATGGATCCAAGTTTCCGAAACCCCCCTTCCATTTTCTGAGCGACTATTGGTTCCTGAGATATTGCTGAGAGAAGAGAAAATAACGCATTTTCATTCAAAGGCTGATAACTCAGCGAGGAATGGTCGTATCGAGGCCGACAAAAAAAGAAATTGAAGCTAAATGAACAACCTATCCAATCCATATAGTGGTTATGTTGAAACAATTTTTTTGAAGTTCGTACACTAAAAATAAGAGTGCAAAAAATTTCGAAAAATTTTCTTTCTATGATATTCATTAGAATTTTGCTCTAATTGTTGCTTGGAAAATTGTTTTATCGCAAGATCCATCCAAGCTTCAAATTGATTTTTTTCTCACTCACATACGATCATTTTTACCAAAGATACAGCCATTTGAAAAATCTCAAAGAATTGAGATTTTTTCTTTGATCCCTTAATTTTTTCCGCTAGTGTAGTTTACTTTTAAAAGTTTATACTTACCGTAGAATGCCGTCCTTTTAGACGGCGATGGCCTCTCACCACCCACTTACATTTACCTGATGCACACTCCGCGGATATCACACTTTAACCTATAATACACTACACTACTCACTTACAGGCTTTACACTACAGGTTACTAGCACTGTCACTTAACGATCACACGTTAATACTTATCATCGGCTATTAGGCCTGCATGCTTCTTACGGAAACTGTGTGTGGTATAGTACAAACCAAGTTATCATAAGGTGCATTGTCCATACAACCAACCTTCTTTTATCCATGTTCCGTCAGTGTTACTTATTCTTTGATTCAGACTTCTTCGCATTATCACTATTTCGTCTATTTCTATCAGCATGCTCTTTCTATTTCATCTTATAGAATGAAAATTCATGTCATACATAATAAATTTCATTCTGTGAGATAGCAACTTAATTTTTTTCACATATTTTGTATCATCAGTCTATGAGTTTCTAGTATTTTCCGTTTCATACTTGTAAATTCTTGTCTGCACGATATACACTACTCACAAGCACCGTTGTTAATAAACTACATATTTAAAGCGCATCACTTACACTCATATTCCATCATGTAGCGAATGGCCGCTAGGTGTAGGTTTACTAGACAGATTAGACAGATTTAAAACAGCTAAGGTTATTTGTCTGTTACTTTACCTATGCCATACTGATGAGAGCTAATAAGCTCGAAATCGGTATATGTCTGGTGGGCTGCTGACGAGTGATTTTAGCTGTTTGCTATAGGTTTTCCAGGTGTAATGTTGGTCGGGACATTAGCCCGCAGAGTAGTTGTTTCCTGAAAATTCGTGTTTGAACTAAAAACTTGGCCATGATCAGATCGGCACCGAACGGTCCGCGATGCGTCTAGACCGCGACCGCATAGTGTGTCCTTTCTCTCAATCTGTCTTAATTTTTCTATTTTTAAAATATTAATCGTGGTGACTGTTGCAAAACTTCCTTTAATTGAGGACATATATTTATTAATTCAGATGGTTCTTGTCATAAGTACCTACCTATAGTTAAAATCAACTTATTATTAATACTTAAACACAAATAAACAAGGTCCTTAAAATAATCCCTGAACAGAATGCATAAATATGTGGATATATTTAATTAAACATCATTAATACTAAATAATTATTTTACAATTTTCTGTGTAAATTGATAGTTACGAAATCGTAGACACAATTTTACTGCAAACATGCAATTTTACTCAGCATATCAAATTTCGTAATAAATAATACTATATTTTAAAATAAGCGTAAGACAATAATAAACTTGGGTCACTTATTCGGTATTGATGACAAGTTCTATGAACAGTCGGTATGAGTTACAAATTAAAATACAGTGCTAAATATCTTAAATATGCCAGAAGGACTGGATGTGTGAAGTTTAAAAATAGAAGAAACGTTATTAATGGGCTTCAGACCTTAGATGTTCCCTTGAGAGAAGCTGAAATCTTTCAGTACTTGATTGAAACGTCTAACTGGTTTTTATTTGAAAGGGATAATGATGTACTGACATTAACGGATATGTATTCCAAGTAAGTAAATTAGCATGGTTGACAATAGGTTCGTATATCTTTAAAATTTTACCAATGTATTGATTTTAAAATACACAAAATTATTTAAAAAATCTGGCTGTTTTTCCATACGGTACATATGCGTTCAGCTCAAAAATTTTAATTGTTATAATTTCCTAACTACTCGAACCGACAAAAAAAAACGCTCCGCCACCTAAAATGTTGCCAAAGCTTATTACATTATACAGGGTGATTAAGAACTTATCTAAAAAATATTTTGAGTGTATAAGAGACTCTTACAAATACGGTTTTGTAAAAGAAATCAAAATGGCAGTTAGAAAATGATTTAAAAATACACTTCTCCACGGCACTGGAAATTGGTCCACTGTAAAACCTGATAAGGCGGCAAAGCATGCAATCTGTGACTGGACGAAAAATGGAAAGAAACGCTCAAGGAAAGAAATAAATAACATCTTTTAACACCGATTTTATACAGCAATTCTTACCTAGTTTCTACAAACTAACACAAATGTTTCTGCTTCTTGTCCATTTTGAACTCGTAAATCATCAATAGTATGTATGGTGCGATACACTTAATTTTTTAAATATCTCCACAAAAATAAGCCCAAATGATTTAAAGTCAGGTGATCGTGGCGTTCATTGTACCGGTCCTCTTCGTCCAATCCCTTGGTATTAATACGTGGACACGCTTTACATTGAACGAATATAGCCTCGTGATACGCCACAGTGCTGCAATACTTTGTGGACGTCCTGGACTTCCATCTCTTTCACGATTCGGTTTCAAATTTTTCTCGCATTGCACTACACTTGCACTCACTGCACACCACGGTAAAAGTAGCTGCATCTGGCACTTGTTTACCGGGAAATCGTTCTGCTAAAGCATTTTCACATCCATCAACACATCCACTTTTGATATTTGAAAAACCAATGTAGTCTCGTATCACAAAAACGTTTAATACCTTTAAGACATAACGTTTAATACAAAAAGTAATCAATATTTGGAATCGTCTGTCTAGAGACTACAGTAGCCCAGCGATGTAAAGGTTGAAATTTTTTTACGATATTGACTCCATTTTTGACGCATCTATTCCCAAATTCTGTTAGATCAGTTACGAATCACCCTGTATAGTTTTTATTTCTCCATCAATTTAGTCGATTCCTTTGTCATGTTGAAGGTATTTTCGTTTACAGTAGACTTAGCAATTTTAGAAATATATTGGTGCCAGCTGAAATATACATGGTAGAGCAAAGCAATGTTTTCTGCATTACATTTAAAACGCCCCGCTCTATAAAGTTAACAATAAGTCCAGTTATAAAATATCTGAACGGTTAAAACCCATTTTCTTTCGTATCAAAGGGTTTTTTGAATTCTTCAGGTTGGAGGGTCACTGATGGTATGGGCTGAAATATCTACAAGCCCGCACAGAATTGTACGGTGGGAGTCGGCTTAAACTCACCAGTTACATGCTCCATTCTTTTCTAGTGCCATTTGTTATACACGCTGCTAGAAAAGGACAAAACATGACGTGGTGACTTTAAACTGACTGCCATTGTACATGATCTCAGGAGGTGACTTGATTACCCATAGGTGTATTAATTAAATTTTGAAAGATTTCGTTCTACCCTACACGCCATTTGTACAGCATTTTCTTTTTATGCACGTTGGAATTAAACTCAACTGGCCTGCTCGTAGCCTTGATATAAATCCGATAGAACATGTTCGAGATGAGTTAGGCAAACGTGTCAGGAGGCGACGTGTAAGAAATGTTGGACAACTTCAAGAAGCTCTATTGGAAGAATGGGAAGTATTCCCAAGGACACCATAAGAGATGTTATTCTTGGGATGCCCATAAGAATGGCCGCTGTAATCAGAGCTAGAGGGGGCAATACTCGGTATTTAAAAAACTTTAGAGTCGTTGTTCTCTTTTTGTTATATTTTAGGAAGTTCTCGTTGCAATTTAAATAATATATAAAAAATCTAAATATTGATACAGTTTCTTAAGTGCTACTTTCTGGAGAATTATGGCAGATATTGAGATGATTAGCACTCTTCAATCTACAGCTTTTTAGCACACACCGTTTGCTGATTTTTTCCACGATTGCACTTTTTCACTAACTATTAGAAATTGTTAGAAAATTCGTTAATACAGTTTTATCAAAAAATACAAATTTGAGCCAAATTTACTATTTACTACACCAGGATACCAGCGCTTCTTCATTATATTTAGAACTTCAATAAAAAATTTTTGAATATCCTTTTTGAACTCACAAGTTATTGACAGCAGTTATGAAAAGTCAAGTAAATCATCAATAATGTCCACTTCGGTGCGATACATCTCATTTTTAAATATCCCCACAAAAAGACGTCCAAAGTAGATCGAGGCGGCCATGGTACCGGTTCTCCTCGTGCAATCCATCGTACCCCTTGAATTGCATTAAGGTACTTCCGAATATTTTGTCGAAAATGAGGAGGATCACTATTGTGCAAGAAACTCGAAACTCAATTTGGTAATATGAATAGTCCGATCAAGCCATCATCGATAATCCATACCCAAATGTTTAAGGAAAAGCGTTGTAGGAAATGATATTGTTCAAACGTGTGAAAATGTTGAAAATCCCAAACATGAGTATCATGTCAGTTGTAAATCTGGGATTTTGAGTATTTTGTTGCAGCAACCATTCACAAAATCTAATTCGTAAGATATAATTCTTTAGTATTAATGCTTGAACACGCTGTATATGGTATGAATATGATTGAGTCTAGTGTATGATACGCGACGCTATTCATTAGCACTTTTCTTGTACTTGTTGAGCGATTTGCCTGGTACTTATTCGGGGATTTTCTTCACAATCACTAAAATGTGTTCCCCAACTACAATACGCAGTGGACGTGCTCCATTTCTTTCACGATTCAGTTGCAAATTTCCCGTATCACGTCCGCGTTTGCACTACTGCGGTAAAAGTAGCTGCATTTGGAACATGTCTACCGGAAAATCGTTCTGCATACAGATGAGAAGCTGTTAATTTCACCATAAATTAAAACGATATCCATCCACGTAAGCCATTTTTGATCCGCAAAACTAATGTATACACTATCGCAAAACGTTAATACTAAAATTGATTTCAGTATTTGGAATCGTCTGAGGTTACGTGGAGAGAGATCACTAGAGACGATAGCAGTCCAGCAATGTCCAGCATTTACTCAGGTCTACCCCACATCCGTATATATTTCAAATTATATATCGACTTTTAGATTTTTCTTTCACTTTAATTATTCAGTAATTTTTTTATAATGATGACTGTAAATCCCAAATTTCAAGGTGTGGTGCAGCACTAATGCAACCTGCTACACCACTCCTAAATTTAGTTAATTACATTCTGATTTATTACACTTAATTTTTAGAAACGAAATGCATTTTTTCTGAAGAAAATCGGTAATTTAACTGATAATTACGAAATGCTATTTGTATTTATTCTCAAAGAGCGTAAACAAATAGGTAATCGAAGAATACTTGGAACCAACTGAGAAACGATCTCACTTGCTGTGAAATTGGAATTACAGACAAAGAAATTAGAGAAAATTATAAAAGAATCCACTGAAAATAGGATGATTAAACTTACATGCCGCTATTAGCTCTGCTGAACTTTCTGTAATATCATTAACATATTTTGTTGCAATTGAAAGATTATATATTTTGCTTTTCATATGTTAAAATTTGCGCTTAAACGTGACTTATTTTGATATTTCGATGTAACTAAAATGTCGCAAAAAAAGTTACAGGGTGTTAAGGTTATTTTTATTTCTTCTCAGAACCCAATTTCTCTTCAGTAAGTCAGAGAGAGAAGAAACGAATGATACGTTCATCTAACTTGACGTACAGTGGCTTATATTCTATCCCAAAATTCTTCTCCCGTATTAGGTGTTACAGAGTTATTGTAAATAGTTCCATTCACATCACCTTAAAAGTAAAGCTCTAATGGATTAAAATCCGGACAGCGAAAAGGCCAAGGAAAGTCACTGCCTCTACTAATCCAACGGTTTGGAAATTGCTGTAATGAGCAGAGGCACCATCGTGCATGAACCGGATTTGTCGTTTAGTAGTATTGGGTACTTCTTCGAGAGCCCTAGGAAGTTCTTACCGGAGGGATTCCAAACAATTTTGGACGTTCAGCCTTGCAGGTAGGGCGATAGGCCTCAAAATAAAATTTCCTGTAATCCCGCATCAGACGTTAACTGAAAATTCATGTTGGAAATGAGGGTCTTTTATGGTGTGTGAATTTTCTTCGATCCACACTTGAGAGTTTTTCAATTAAAAACACCTCTACGGGTAAAAAGAGCTTCATCTGTAAATACAATTCTCCTAAGAAAAGTGTGATCTCTGTTATGCAACTGGAGAAATCATTCGCAAAATGTTAGCGGGTGGTCTGGTTCAAGCAAATTTTGCTTGCAGTGATTGCTGACAAACGATGAATATCAGGATTTTTTATACTCTTTGTAGAATTTGTTCTTCGTCTTGTACCCTTCTTTGAACGCACCTTTCATTTCGTGAATTAGACCTAAAGTTGCCAGTTTCTCCTAATCTGGCGAATAAAGAAGTAAACAATGTATGAGAAGGCTGTCTGCGATTCCGATGCAGTTCTTCATATGTTATCTTAGCAGCGCGTCCATTAAAATATTCTGGTGCATATACCAATATACGTCTATCATTTCATAATTCATTATGACGAGGCATATTGAGAAATAAATTTTTGCAAAATACAAACTTGTTGGTGACATCGAAATTATCATGGTGTTACGGATACGTACTTAGTTCCAAAAAAATGTGGGGTATGTATTAATAAATATTTTTCGAAATATCGTAATAACCGAACATATAATTTCGACTCTTGATGGGTACACATTTCTTGTGTAGAATAAAATTTTCTACGTATTTCTGATATTTGTGTGTAAAACTTTAAACGTAATAAAAGTTACAGAAGAATATTCACAAAAGGTTGTAGTAACAGGCACTGCATGTTTTATGAAGCGAAACTAAGCAACAGCAAATTTTACTCAAATCAGTTAACTCTTCTTAGTTAAGGAGAAAACAAGAAATAAAAAAAGAAATTTAACGCCCCATACATTTTTCGTTTAAACAAGTTTGGTTAAATCAACACTATTTTTGGGTTCCAGATTATACTCTTGAATTATGTAACATTCTTTAGGTGACACCCTGTATAGCCACATAAATTCCAGAAGATCGTGGCATACTTCACAAGTCTGAGCCCCTAAGACTTGCCTGCCTTGAACTCTTTAATAAACCAGATGAGACTTTATATTGAAGACTATATGAGCTCACAAATGACACCTGACGATATTACTGGAATGGAATAGAATAATATATTCCGCTTAGGTTTGTGAATAGATTCTCTCTCTCTTTGGATCCATGAAAGGGGTTTTCAAGCCCAAAATATCATAGCAACGGAGAGAAAGAACTGCACTTTGCCACCTTGAAACTTGAAACACATTTGCCTTAACCAAAATCTTCTAATTAAAATCAGTTATATTGAAGAAGGTTCACCTAATGGTCTGTTTCTAGTGAATATTTTTTTTCAGTTTTAAGTTCTACGAAATGTGAAGTCCTTTCAGTAGTTCTACTTGAGCCAACAAAAAATATGGCACCAACGATGAAATAAAATAACAAATACTATGTGACGCCACTGGCGCTGGATAGAACATCGCAAGGAAGTTACTGGAATATTGGAGATTTCGCCGGACTGCTCTCGAACATTCGAGTTGTCATGCGCGCGTATATAAGAAGGTGAATCAAGCAGGATGAGCAGAATTAATAGTTAATAGTGTGGAATAGAGGCTCATAGATCGAAAAACGTTGAATACGGTTCGCGAAGTTAATTGTTACAGTCAAATGTTTATTGCGGTGAGCAGAAAGTGAATTTATCGTTTTCAAGTGACATATGTTTTGCGCGGAAAAGAAAAATATCGAAGAAACAACGAATTTATATGACTTTATATTTATCCGTGGAGAGATTGGCATCTTCTCTGCGGGTATGGTAGGGCGAAAGAATGTTGACTTGGGTCAATGTGAGAGATTGATACCGGTTGACATTTGACTACCTCATTAAGTTTTCCAGGTTTCCCCATTCCTGCACTATTATTATTATTATTATTTTTCTTGTTGTTGTTGTTGTGACAGTTATAGAAAAAACAAATATAATGATTATAATGATTTTTCATTTTTTCTAAGCTGTAAACAACACTTGAATAGGAGAACAATTGTTGTTGTTGTTGTTGTTCTTGTTGTTTTATTATTATTATTATTATTATTATTATTATTATTATTATTATTATTATTATTATTATTATTATTATTATTATTATTATTATTATTATTATTATTATGATTTTTCATTTTTTCCAAGCTGTAAATAACACTTGAATGATTTTGAGAAAGTTTCATATTTAACTCATATAAAATACATTGTCACAATTACAGAAGAATTCGAAAATCGACTTAGTAACAAGAAAATCGAAAGAAAAATTTCTGACTGATTTAAATAATGCTCATCGCAGGTTCCATATTATCGAATGAACTCATGGTCATTTGAAAATAAAGGATGTTTCTTTGGATGAACGTATTTTATAACGGACGTAATTTCTACCCATTTTTCATTCGAATTTTAAGTAATTGTGAGAACTAATGAACTGACAAATTGTAAATTATGGCTTTCTCTTTAATATAAATTTGCAGGATACAAAAGTCATTTAGGTATGTCCTGTACATATAAGTTTTTCTGTACACAGGATTCTCTCATAATAATCCTCACTTCACTTTGAGTTAACCTTTCACATCTTTATTATCGTCGCTTTGAGTTATTTTCTAAACACTTATTTCACATTAGGTACATACGAATATGCATATTACACTCGCACATTATATCTCAAACCTAAATATTGTTTCAGATTTTTCTTTAATAAATTAACTATTTGATGTCGGTATTTTTTGTTGTTTAGCATGTAACTATATTATAACAGTTATTAATATAACAAGGGCGTTAAGTAGGTGTGTAAGACCCGTAGCGTGAAGATAATACACACTTAGAGTATTAAACACATTTTGATGCATGAGATTTATACAAAATTGTATACACGGCCAATATATGTATAGAACACTTGCAAACACTACACACTAACAAAGTGACACATTTTTTCATATATAATTGGTAAAATATGGATTTCAGTAGGGATAGTAATACAGAAGGTATTCCGAGTACGCCTCCTAAAACTTTTAAAGCAGCGGAAGAAGCGAAAGAAAGCCTGTTACCGGCAAAAAACTTTACAGCAAAACTTATGATGATTTTGTTAAATGATGTTCCTTAAAAAATGTGAAACACTACACTGAAAATGTACTCCTAGCATATTTTTTTGGAAAAATTTGAGAAATGTAAGCCGTCCTCTTTGTGGTCGTATTATTCCATGTTAAAGGCAACAGTACTTTTACATCATAACATGGACATTAGCAAATATTCAAGATTAATAATATTTTTAAAAAGGGAAAAATATGGTTACAAACTGAAAAAGTCAAAAATATTCATTAGAGAGGAAATTTATACTTTTTATGAGATGCCCCCGATGAAACACTTTGACTTCAAATGTAAAATAGAATGAATAGAAATGTTCCTTTATATACAGAGTGATTGGGGGGCGGGAAACCCCCAATATTCGGAAGAGATGTTTACGGTGCAAAAGTGAACAAAAAGATTAATAAGCATCTGGTTGAATATCAACGGTGACTGAGAGCAATGAAAATATTTTTATTTCTATTTTTGCGAAAGCTGTTTATTTGATATTTTATTTCGAGTAGGTCATGCATTCTAAACCAAACCCACATTACTGATTACTAATTATCACATTTATTTTGACGTTTGTGATTTAAACGCTTATTTTATAATTACCGCATTTATTTTTACAAGTGAGTTTGTTTAGTCCGTATTGTATACATATAATTTCGTAATGCCTGGCACATTTAGTCATCGAGAATATACTGATATTATTTTAATTTATGGGTATTGCAACGGTAGAGCTAATCGTGCAGTTGCTGAATATCAACGTCGCTTCACGAACAGAAGAGTGCTAGATAGACAGACAGTCTTCATCAATGCACGTGAAACTTGAATGTTTCCCAGTGTGAAAATTACATCTGAGAGGCAAGCTGGTCCTGGTCTAGAAGTGAAAGAAGAAATTAAAAAAGGCACATTGCAAACTGTCTTCAAATTAATCAAACTACGGCATCGGAAGTCATTCACAAAAATGGTTTAAAACCATTCCACATTCAACGCGTCCACAATCTTCAGGACGGTGATAACCATTTGCGGTTGCATGTTTGCAATTGGATAAATGCAAACCATATACTTTACAAATACATTGTTTTCACTGATGGAGTAAATAACTGTCACAATGAACATCGTTGGTCAGATGAAAATCCGTACGCCACGGTGGAAAGTAACTTTCAGCATTGGTTCAGCATTAAGGTGTGGTGTGGTGTGATTATTAATCAATTACTTGGCTCAGTTGTGCTAGATAGTCATATTACTGGAGCTAGATATGTAGAGTTTTTAGAAAATAATTTGACGGATCCACTGGACGAAGTTCCATTGAATATTTGGCAAAACATATACTTCCAGCATGATGGTGCCTATTTTTGTCGTGTTATAATCAAACATCTTAAAAATCGCTGGATTGGCGGAGGTGGTTTCCAAAATTGGCCACTAAGGTTACCAGATTTGAATCCTCTTGATTACTACCTTTGGGGATGGTTTAAATCATTAGTATACGTAACAAAAGTCAACACACGAATGACGCTGTTCGATCAGATTGTTAATTGTGCAGCAGCCATAAGAGAAAATCACCGTGCACTTCAACGAGCATGTATGTATCAAGGCGGACGGTGGTATATTTGAAAATTTAATTCATTAATTTCCGTTTATTAGATCTTTAGTCAATATTATAATTTATAATACCTACAGAAAAACACTTTTCTCTACCGATGTATTACAATAATTAACTAGGGTAAAGACATTTTCATTGCTATTTCAGTAACATTTGACATTCGACCATATGTTTATTAGGCTTTTTTTGTTCGCTTTTGCCCCTTGAATGCCTCTTTCGAATGTTGGGGGTTCCTCCCCAATTACCCTGTATAAAAAAACGTCGTGCCGCTAGATGTGACAAAGTTACCCTGGAGAGTCAAAGTTTACGGTACTACAAAATGCAGTTCAACGCTCGGCCGTGTATAAAATCTATTAAACCCTTTACAAGATACTTACTTGAATGATCGTTATTTTATTATTATTTTGGCACTTGTATCTGCATATCATGCTATCATTCACCTGAAAAACCGAGCCGGAATTTGGCCCGCTTACTTTCATTTTACAATTGGCAGTCTAGCAAGTGTAGCCGTGTAGTTTTTAAATAATTAAAGAATGTAGTATGAATTCCATCCTGCAACACTTACAATTTAAGCTTGTCATAGTCAACTACCAGCCGATATGGCACAAATGTGCAATAAGCCGCATAGAGAGCCACCATTACCGCTAATAAGCAAAATTTATAATGTACGTTTTAATTAGCGAGCGCCCCAGTTGAGTAGCCTACTTTAGGCAATGTCAATGGCACGCGCAGAGGCCTTGCCTCTCTCTGAAATCGGCAGGTCTTCTGGGTAAGAGACGGCGACATCCAAGCACTCTCCGCAGCGTGGAGTGTGGAGAAGAAAGTAATTCTAAAAAGAGTCATACAAAGCATAAGCGAAAGACAGGTCCGCACTGCGTTCTGCTAGCCACATAATTATTATGAATAATAAATAAGGAATCATCTTTGTGGCATTTCTTTGAACTTTTTCCAATGCCATAATGTCTTTAACTAGATATGGACACCAAACCGATATACCATAGTCTAGACGAGACCGAATATGTGTTCTGTAAAGGCGAAGGAACAAAGCAGAGTTAGGATTTTGAAAACGTTTCCTTAGTAAGTACATTTGTGTGTTAGCTCTTTTAACCACACATAAAGTTTGCTCCGACGAACTCAACTTGGAATTAATTATAATACTCAAATCACATTGCTTCTCCACTGCTGTTATTAAGCCAGATGACAGACTATAGTTTAGTGCTGTAGTAAGACAGTATGTTTATATTGTGATAACTATGTCCAAATATGCAGGTGGAAACATTAAAAGTATGCTCATAAATGCGCACAGAATTTAGTAAAAATACTTACAATATATTGAAAATATGCAAGTTTATTGTTTCACTTAAAAATAAACAATAAAAACAACTACAACAACAAACAAATAATAATAATAATAAGTCATACGAAATAATAACTTAAAAAAAATTAATTACATAGAATAGAGTCCTATAATGACGCTTTAGTTTAAGAAATATAAGTGGCTGCATTACCCAAACTGTCAAAGTTAATGTCACAAAAAAATGTTGTTACAGTTATTCGACATTGCAAATATAGGGGATTTAATTAAATTATTTGAGTTCACATTAGGTCTATAGAAAGTTGAGTTATCACGAGTCACAAATTGTGGAACATGAAATTCTGTAATAGATAAAAAAGGCATACAGTCAATCTGATTATGCAGTAAGATTTATAAAAAATTAATACTGTAAATAACTCTCCGCGACTGCAATGTATTGGCATCAAACTGATTCAGAAGAAATTGGTGATCATCACCAATAGTTGTTCTCAAAAGTTAGGGATTTATAAGATTTTCTCTGAATTCTCTCTAAGCCAGTAATATAGATGTTATAATAAGGCGACCATACAATGCAACAATATTCCAAGTTAGAACGAATCTAACAGAAGAATAAAGTCTTAAGAGCAAGCACATTGTCAAATTTTGAACAGTTCCTTATAATAAATCCCAACATTTTGTGCTGAGCTTGTGATGTAATCAATATGAGCAGTAAAAGATAGATCCTTATCAAATAAAATACAGCTTCACTTAGACACAAAACACAACCTAAGTGATATCTTCAAAAGCATAATGAGAAATAAAGTGTAATAAATTAATTATTTGCCTTGTTGAACTACCTGTAACATTATAATTTTAAAGATTTTATTTATACCTACTATCTGAGATAATAGCTTTTTTCGCACTACAGCAGAATCAGGTTCCAATCATCAGGAGCATGCGTATTCCTACTAAAACAATAAATTGTGGACAAACCTTATAAGAGCATAAAAAATACATGGCGCGTATCTGATGCTTCCAACATTCAAACAATAATAGTCTCTGACCTTTTATTACCTGACCATAAAATTTGTGAACCATATATTCTAGATAAACCGATCTATTCCAAAACTAAAAGAATGAAAATATCTACCAAACATCTATGCAAAATTAAATTATTTCAATTCGATGGATTTTATGCACAATATGATATTTTTTGAGAATGCAATTATTTCAAAAATTGCATACACAGGGTGATTTACAATTTATCTAGAAAGATTTGGGAATAGATGCGTCATGAAAAATGAAGTCAATATCTACAAAAAATGTTTGTAAAATTATTGTAGTTTCTGAGTAAAAAATTATTTAAGTTGTACTATTTTCAACCTTTACATAGCTGTGCTACTATAGTCTCTAGCCAGGCGATTCCGAATATTGAAATCCGATTACTTATAGTAGGTATTAACGTTTTCGTGACATTAGTTTTTCAAATGTTAAAAATGGCTTATGTATATATCAACTCGGAGTTGATGGAGATCGTTTTAATTTATGGTGAAGTGAAAATGCTTTAGCAGAACGATTTCCTGGTAAACTGTGTGCCAAATGCAGCTAATTTTACCGCCGTGTTGAGTGAATACAAGTGTTGTGCAACGCGAGCGTGACACAGAGAATTTGAATGTGAATTGTGGAAGAGATGGAGGTCCAAGGTGTCTACGGCGTATTGTAGCAATGTGGCGTGTCCAAGCATTAATACCAAGGGATCGGACGAGGAGCACCAGTACTATGGCCACCACGGTCTTCTGATTTTAAATTGTTTAGACTTATTTTTGTGGAAAAATTTAAGTGTATTGCACCGAAGTGGATACTATTGATGATTTACACAAACATATCATAGCTGCTGTCAATAACTTAAGAGTGCAAAACGGACAAGGAGCAGAATCATATGTGTAATTTGTAGAAATTGGGTAAGACGGACCCAAAATTTTGTTGTTGTGACATCAGGTATGTCAAACTATTTTATTATTTAAAAACCACAAATTCCACCAAGCAATTGAATTTGCTGTATAAAACAGGTGTTATAAAATGTTATTTATGTCTTTCCTTGGGAATTTCTTTCAATTTTTTGTTCGGTCGCCGATTGCATGCTTTGCCTTGCATGTTTTATAGACCAGTTTCTAGTGCCGTGCAGAAGTGTATTTTTAAATCATTTTCGAATTCCCCTTATTGAGTTTTTTTACAAAATTGTATTTGTAAAAGTCCAAAATTTTGTTTAGACAAGTTCTAAAGCACCGTATTTAGTTGTGGCAAGAATTCAGACTACTACGTCATATGAACAAATAAATAATTCATTTTATTTTCATCAAAATTGTTATATATGTTAAAAATATACACCACTCTGTACTTTACATAGTTTTTTATAACAGTTTTTATGTATCTGAATTAGTATAAGAACCAATGCTTATCATTGAAACTTCACTAACTCGTTATAAGTTTTGGTTTCTGGTAACTCTGGGGTACACAAATTCCTTAATAATAAGTAACAGTCTTCATTTAGAGAACACAAAAGCACTACTTTTTTACGGGTATCGTCTTTAATATTATTAGCAATAAAAGTTTGCATTAAACGTTCTTTAAAAATTAAAAAGTTTGAACTTTTATAATCGAAATTTTCGATATTTGTTATCGGAGACAACACTGAATCCGTCGAGTTAGGCATTGTTGATCCAAAACGTACTTCTTGAGAATAAGAAAAAATAATTTGATTTTTAGTCTTATTATTATTATTAGGCACACGCCCAAACCTCCAACTTTCCGTAAATGGTATCAAAATCCAAAAATCCTCGTCGCCAAACTTGTTCTGTTTTCGAAGTTTTTAAATAATTAAAACACACTTGTACTAAAAACACTCTATTTTTCAGTAAAGCCGAAAACATACTATATGGTTTCAATGATAAGCATTGGTTCTTATACTAATTCAGATAAAAACTGTTATAAAAAACTATGTAAAGTACAGAGTGGTGTATATTTTTAACATATATAACAAAAATATTTAACAAACTGCGCAGTGAGAATAATGAAACTGTCTACTATACTAAATGTTTGTACTATATATTGCACTAAATTACTGAATGATTGCTTTTAACGCGATGAAATGTTGAAAACTATGTTGATAATAAAAACAACTGCGTAACGTCAGCCGTGACGTAAGTCGTCTGAATTCTTGCCGCAACTATAACATCCAATGGTTACCCTAGTGATAACTTTTGAAATAATTATGGAGTGAGTCTTAGAGTAAAATAAGTTAAAGATTATGGATATTCAACACTTTTTTGTCTAATAATATGATGAATCATAAATTCGTATACTCTTAGAGGACCTTGTTTTACCAATAACGATGAAAAATTAATCTAGGCTCCTGAAAATGTGATCTCTTTAAAATATAATGCAGACAATGTGTTACATATTAGAATGCAAATCTATACTACAAATAATAAATGTTTCTACGGTAAGTAATAAAAAAATAATTATTTAGGTATCATAAAAATGTATTTTATTTTATTAACAAATGGAGATATTATCTTTCAGATATGTATAAAGAAGTGCATATAAACCATGCGCTACTGCATTGCGTCAAATATTTCTTCTTTAATGGCAGGATTCATTTCTATTACTTATGATAACTTTTATAAACAAAACTTTCTATAATTTCTACTTTTTATCCTTTAGATTCTGTCTATATGAAAGTGAAAAACGTCCTGTATTTCTTAAATGAATCAAAATATCGGGATATAGTTTTCACTGTTCAGTTGTTGGGAAAATCGAACGAAGATTCTGACATTGACATTATTGTAGTTTTAATTTCATCTTTTAAATTATTTTAAAACATTTTTTCACCTATTTTTATTATAAATTATGTTGACTAGATTTTTACAGTTTACTAGGCGTTTTCTTGTTATTGCAGTTTTACTTTCAACGTACTTCCGAATTTGCTCAGCTGCTGTTCCATTTGAGCCTTCTGATATACTATTTTTGACTTTAAGAAAGAAACTGATAATGTATAATACTTTCAGGGCATAAAATATTTTAAGAAAAAAACAAAAAATCAGTTGAGTAATGTCTATGCGACGTTTAGACGAAAATTATTAGTAGTGTAATGTCATTTGAATCAAAGTATTTTTCTGTTAGTTTATTTGTAAGATATAACTTGAAAACCAGTCTTTTTACAGCAAAAATAAAGAAGTAGTAGTTTGTAGAAAATTGTAAGAGCAAATACTACATATAGTTGATACAATAAAGCAGTGACGTACTATTTTATTAAGAAAAATGTCACAATGCTATATCGATGCTATATATTCGACAAAAATATTGATAATAACTCGATTTCCTTAAATTCTCAATTACCTATGAACATAAAAAACTTTTATCCTATAACCTATAATGCATGAAATTCTGTATTTTAAATAAAAATTCCCAAAAATATGCTTGAAATCTGAAAGTAATTATTATTTTATAAATTAAATAATCAAGAAAATATGTTGTTTTAGATGGATGACCCATATAAAATGTCATTACATATTTATTTTTACCTCGTGGTTTTGGAGTTCTCGAGTCGCGCTATAGAGGTTAGAAAATCTCGCCTACCCGCGTGCCAGCTGCAGAGCAAAGGGCATAGCATATTCGTTCGTTTGAACAGGTGTACCTATAGTGCCAACTTAAATGAAATCGTTATAACCAACCTTAGAAATGTATATATTTATGTCATGAGAACTGAACTGATTGTAAATAAACAAATAGATAATTAATTTGACACGTGTGTGAAATAATTTATTTTGAACTCGTAATACCCAGTTTCTATAAACTAACCCAAATAGTTCTGCTTCTTGTTCGTTTTGAACTTCTAAGGTATTGGCAGCAGCTATGACACGTTTGCGTAAATCATCAACAGTGTCCACTTCCGTGCAATATTCTTCATTTTTTAAATATCTCCACAAAAATAAATCCAAATCATTTAAAGTCAGGATATAGTGGCGCCCATGGTACCAGTTCTTCTCGTCCAATCCCCTGGTATTAATGCTAGGACACTCTGTACATAGTATAGATATAATTAAGCCTCGTGTATGACACGCCACACTGCTGCAATACGCTGTAGATGCCCTGGACCTCCACTTATTATCTATCTTATTATCTCTTCGATTCGGTTGCAAATTCCCCGCGTCACGGCAGCGTTTGCATTATACTTGCACTCAATGCACACCATTGTAAAAGTACCTGCATTTGGCACATGTTTACCGGGAAATCGTTCTGTTAAAGCATTTTCACTTCACCATAAATTAAAACGATACCCATCAACTGTATCAACTAACATAAATACTTACATTAAAAAAGTTAAGCCGATACTACTAGACTACAGTAACCGAGCAATGTAAAGATTGAAACCACTAGAACTTCAATATTTTTTTATTAGAAACGTAAGAATTTTCGAAAATTTTTTTTTTACGATATTAACTATTTTTCATGATGCACCAATTCCCAAATTTTTTTAGATAAATTCTGAACCATTCTGTATATAGAATCCCGTGTGGGCCTCGATTAACACTGTTATGCTTATGTTAAACATGTTTTCAGTGTAAGTATAAAACATTTAAATATTATACAGGCTGTATCACATAAGAGGGCCACTCCCATGTATCTCGCTTAATATGCGAGACACGTCAAAAATCTTTAATTGTTTTTTGTTGCATTTTTGGAGGCCTTTATGCTCGTAAAAACAAATTTGAGATCCATGGCCAACTTTATGAGTAATAACAAAAAAACCTGTAAAGTGCCTAAACTTTAAGACTGTCTAACTTTTTTATTTTAAGAGATAGAGAAAACTTATTAGTAATAAATTTTGATTGCAAAATTGATACCTTCCACCTGATATAAACAGATTTTTGAAATATAGTATGTGGTTCGCTGCGCCCTCTAGACGGATAAAAAATTTTTTTATTGAAGCAGGCTATGGCCACAAAAAATTATCTGTTTTTTCGTATTTCATGCAATATACTACATGTTGCCCTTATATTTTGTATTTATTACATTTTTTTCAATTTTAGTTAAGAAAATGTACCTAAATATTTTCGTGTTGCTCAAGATAATGTAGAATCTGTTTTAAAGATGCCAACTGCAAAAAAATAATAAACAGAATGTACTTTTTTATGCAAAATACAGATTCTTATAATATTATTTTATTGGTTTTCACATTAGAAGCAATTGGGTCTTTAAAATTATTTTGATACAGACAATGTAATAAAATAATATTATAAGAAAATCTGTATTTTGCATAAAAAAGTACCTTATGTTTATTATTTTTTTGCAATTGGCATCTTTAAAACAGGTTCTATATTATCTTGAGCAACACGAAAATATTTAGGTACCTACATTTTTTTAACTAAAATTTAAAAAAATGTAATAAATACGAAAGATACGGGCAACATGTAGTTATTATTGCATGAAAGACGAAAAAATAGACAATTTTTTGTGGCCATATCCTGCTCAATAAAAAAAAAAATTTTTATCCGCCTAGAGGGCACAGCGAACCACATACGATATTTCAAAAATCTGGTTATATCAGGTGGAAGGTATCAATTTTGCAATAAAAATTTATTACCAATAAGTTTTCTCTATATCTTAAAATAAAAAAGTTAGACAGCCTTAAAGTTTGAGCACTACAAGTTTTTTTGTTATTACTCATAAAGTTGGCCATGGATCTAAAATTTGTTTTTACGAGCATAAAGGCCTCCAAAAATTCAACAAAAAACAATTAAAGATTTTTGACGTGTCTCACATATTAAGCGAGATACATGGGAGTGGCCCTCTTATGTGAGCCTGTATATGAAATACTTTTAAATATGTTGATTCCGGTCCTGAAGGCGGCCTATCCGATACCTCCTTCTAAGAGATACGAAGAGATCTCACATGCGGTCTTCGGCAGGTTAGCTCTCTACCGTGCTATCACCACTTCTTGTACACATGTACAGTGTGGTGCATCCTCATACCGTAACGTCCGTTCATACGATGCGCCGCGAGCTTCGCGATCTGTGATTTGTCGATTTAAAATTATTCATTGTTTACGCGGACCTAGTAGACTGGAAAAATAAATCGAAAGTGTCAATTGTTTTTGCGACTGTTAGAGCTGATGTACCCGTTTTGATTTTGCCAACGTTTTGGATTTTTTATGCGACTGTTCACTGGTTAAGCAGGTCAGTTTTCTTAGATTTGGTTTGCACACTTCATTTGTTTTCCTTTGAGAATTTTTTTGCGCCTAATTTGATTATAAGCAACTGCTTCGTGTAATTATGTACACATTTTTTTATTCAGGGTTTAGATTAGCCAATAATTTAACATGGCTTATTGAATGTTTATTTAATTTGGGATTTGAAAGCGTGAATTTGAATAAAAATTATGTCTAGTCATGTTATTCATTAAACCTATATACATACATCACTTATATTGAAAACAGATAAATGTTCAAATATATAATTGCTTAAATATTTTACTTTCATAATTATCATTAATTAATTAATTAATTAGTTATTGTTTTGAAGTCAAAATTGTTTCCTTTCCTTCGTTTAGAGCCAACTATGTTTCAAACTCCATATATATTTAATGATATTTAACAAGCGCCCAGATATTAAAATCCATTTTTCTCGAAAACTTGTAAAAATGGAATTGTGCTAAATTTGATTATGGGAAATATTAATTAAAAACCATTATCCTTTACTAACCTTTCACACCCTGTATATAAACGAAACATTTTAGTATACTTATTTATATAGACTTTTCATCCTATTTTGAGGTTCGGAAAACATAGTTTTATACGTATAGGTTAGGCATTACCCTGCATGTATGTACATATTTATATGGGTGCTATCTGCTTTACATTTTGTAAAAGATATTTAAGTAATCAAGGATTACTTTTGATAAATATTATGAAAAGTAACACGAATAAATAAAAGGCAAAGCGAAAAGCTGACATATACTGATTGGGATTTAGTTAAATAAATATTGCAATAAAAAGTGAAGGCATATATATATATATATAAAAATATTAATTATATTGTGTGCAAGTTTTCCGACGTAAAATAAGCAAACATTAATCTTACAGCATGAAAAAATAAAAAATAAAAAAAATAAAATTACAGAAACAATTCTAAAATTTGGCTTAGTTTGCAATAACGAAATGATACATATAAAAACAAGCAACAAATAGACTTTGCGCAGAATCAATTTCCTATTTGTAATTAAATCACCTCGATATTCATTATGACTGTTGCTTACAGTATTATAAAATAATCATATTCAAAAATACTTTTTTTATGTTCTAAAAACTGCCGAATTTTAGTTAAATTAAATGCATTCTTGTGTACATATATTTAATATAGATTCTAATCATAGTGACAAATATATTTTTTCATTAACTATCCTGTAAAATGTTCATTATATGCATGTGTTTCCTAAATAATAACAATATCCACAATTCACTAGTGAATAAGTCAAAGGTGTAAGAATTTCGCACAAATTAATACGAACTGTGTCAAAGGTGTTATTTTATTTTCAGTAGCAGTAACAGTAGAAGGACTGACAAAAATGTTATATGAACTACCCTCACTATGTTTTGAGAGGAACTCAAATCCTTTAAGTTTTTTTTGAGGTATGGCGGGTTTTTCTGTACAGGTTTGGTAACATCTTTAACATTTTTTACATATATAAATTGCGGGATGTGAGTTACAGAAAACTTAACTTATTTTATTATTTTAACTCATTAGAAAATTAAAATCATACTGTATAAACATGAAGAACACTAGTGCTTTCGAGTATTCGGGATATTTAGAGTTGCTGGCCCTGTTCCATTTTTACCTCAATAATTTGATGTCTCCATTTTACCGTGTTTCACGCACGCTGACAAATACTCTGTCTGAATACCCTCATTATTTACTAGTCTTAAACATATGAAATTACGAGCCCATTGAACTTTTATGTTATTTTTGCTGATTAAATTTTGGAGTGTGTTGTAGAGTAAACGGTTTTTATTTAAATACGGGGTAATTCAGAACTTAACTAAAATTTGTTTTTTAATGTACAGGGGACTTCTATAAATACAATTTTGTAAAAAAAATCAAAATGGACAGTTCCAAAATGAATTCAAAATACACTTTTGCATGGCGCTGGAAAGTGGCTCACTGTAAAACCTGACATGCAACCGGCGATCGCACAAAAAATTTAAAGAAATACTCAAGGAAAGAAATAAATAAAATTTTATAACATCTATTTTATACAGCAAATTTAGCTGCTGTTGCCGCTATTTTTGCTAATTATTAATAGA
Source organism: Monochamus alternatus (assembly GCA_037114965.1). NCBI lineage: Eukaryota > Metazoa > Arthropoda > Insecta > Coleoptera > Cerambycidae > Monochamus > Monochamus alternatus. The sequence continues at coordinate 35,712,238 of CM073433.1, read as the reverse complement.
ATTCATTTGTAGTTTTAATTAATAAAATAGTTTGATAAACCTGAATATTATAACAACAAAATTTTGGGCCCGTCTATCAGCAGATATGATACGTGTCTTCGAACTTCAATTTCAAAATGTAGCCACAAAATGAAGTCCAAAGGTTTTAAAGTCAGGAGATCGTGGCGGCCAGTCCTCCTCGTCCAATTCCTTGGTATTATTGCTTGGACACGTTGTACGGATATAACTGAGCCTCATGTAAGATACACCACACTGCTGCAATACGCCGTGTCCGCCCTGGACCTCCATCTTTCCACCATTCGGTTGTAAATTTCCCATTTCACACCCGCATTGCATTACACTTGCACTCACTGCGCACGAAGGTAACACTAGCTGCATTAGGCACATGTATACCGGGAAATCGTTCTGCTTTCATTTCACCATAAATTAAACCGATATTCATCAACTCAGAGCTGCCATACACGTAAGCCATTTTCGCTACTTGAAAGATGTTATAAAATCGTTGAACCACAAAAACATTAATACTATGAGTAATCGGATTTCAATATTCGGAATCACCTGGCTAGAGGCTACAGTCTAGGGATGTAAAGGTTGAAAATGCTACAACTTCAATTTCTTTTTTTCAGAAACTGCCATTTTTTTTTAATATATTGACTTCATTTTTCATGACGCATAAGTATTTATAAATATGTTTGGTTATAAATTTTATAAATTTTTTTTATAAAAAATTTCTACGTAGCTCTACTATGAATACATTTCTAAGAAAAATGCTGCATTTAATTAGGAAATGACTTTACAATCTGGGTGTAGCGATATTTTTATATGCATAAACAAATTTCTATTAATTATGTATTCTGATACCAGCTGATATTTTTTATTATATCAAGAAAAATGTAAACATATAGTACATAGTAGGTATATAAAAAAGTAAACTTTCTCTTCCGAATGAAGCTTTCTCTACGTAATATATAAAATATGTCTTCCTAGAGCACAAAAAATATAACATACTTGATTACGTATAGGACATATTATAATAAATGATTTTGTAATAAAAATTCTATTACCAACTCACGTTTTGGAAGTTGAATTATCACTGAAAAACTAGTATTTTCTCCCATTTAAACATCCTCATACTGCGTGGTTAGCACAACTCCTAATTGCGTTTTATATTTATTTGTTTAAGTCCATCTAAACATATGAACAAATAATAGACTCAGAAATGGAAATCACTAAAATATTGAATTTATTTTTATTATTAATTATATTTTATTTCATTTCATTAATTTTTCTTTTTAAAGCCGCGATTCATATTTTATAATAAAAGCCGTGTTGAGTTCATATAAATGTAAAAACTGAATTGAAAACTTTGACAGCTTAATCCACTGCGTTAACATAAAACATATAAATATGAATTAATTAATTCTATATTTTAAGAAATACCTACTATTACTTCAGGTTTTTTTCTTTCAAACTACTATGTAGACAGGTAATATACATATTTTCTATAGACACGAATTTCAATAAAAGAGATTTTTATTTTTTTTTGTTTGAAGCAAGCATAAATTAAATATTTTTGTGAAATCTATAAACATCACCATAATGACTTTCTTTTAATATATTACAGAGCTTTATGTTTTTTTTATCGTAATTAGACACTATTTTTAAGTTGTTTGTTTGACATCTGTAGATTGCATAAGCTTATGAAGATATTTTTTTGTAATGCATTCTATCGCTTATAGCATTTTAAATGTGAAAAACTCATCCATTGCATAACATTTATAAACAATTAACTAATGTCTGTTATATAAATGTATTAATTAATTGATAACAGTAGTAGTAATTAGGTACATACAGGAAAAGGTTTCTTTTCTAGCTACCCGTTGATGTCTCCATAATCAATTATGTTTAATCAAAATATCCATGACAATTATGCGATTACTTTAAAGCCAACGATTTTGGTGGGTTAAAAATTAATAATCAAAACCTCTATTTTTAATATATTGTGTGCTTTTAACTTATAAAAAAATAATTTCAGTTAGGCATACAATATAATAATATATCTCATGAATTGTTTGATCCATGTTTTGGCAAAAGTATTTTTTGAACGAAACTTAATGCAGCCAAGTAGGTACCTATTCGTTTATATCATAATATGACTAATAGCAATATAAGGGATTTATCTAATGATTAATGTCTCATAAAACGTTACATATTAATATTTATAACAGGTAAAGATCAAGACGTTTCACAGATAATGTATATTTAACCACGATGGTGTCCTACATAATCGCTAATGTAGAAAAATCAGATAGTAAAGTAATTATATTACAGTACAAGTTTTTAATTAATATTATGAGAGTACTTGTGGCTCTGGAATGTTTCTTCATCTTCGAGGATGGTTTGGAAATAAAATAATATGATAGTTTTTAACTTTAATTGTATTTAGGATGATTTCTAGAACTTTAAATATTTATTAGATAGGTACTTTTATTTTTTCCATAGTTTTATTGGGTTTTTTCTGAAAAAATAAAGATTAATTAAATAAGCCCTTGCGCCAAACGGATCAGTCAAGGGTTATTTTTTAAAATAAGTCTAAGCAAAAAATCTCACACTGAAAAAAGCAGATAAGTAAAAAATAACAAAAATCACATTACTATCACGCACTTCCGTATTATTGACGTTTCGAAAAACTCTCTGTTTTCGTTCTCAAAATAGTAGTAAAAATATTAAACGCGTATGTCAAGTTTCACAGTTTAAAATTTGTTTATCTGCTTCCATAGAGATGTTAAATGATTTTTATTTTATTATTACTTACTTCTTCTTGATACAACTGCAACCAACAATGATCGATGTTTACTGAACAGTTTGACACACACTTATCTCCGTTCAACAAAATGATCGCGGTCTCTTTTAATTTTCTTTTTGTTGCGTTATCTTCCTTCTTTAAAATTTTTGCCGAACCCCATTGAATCAATTGACCGTTTTCCCAAGCGTGATCGCAAATTTTGGATTTTTCAAATTCCCGTCTTTTTATATAATTTTTATATTCCTCAACTCTAACATCCATAGGCCGAGACGTTTCTCCAACATAATGTTCACAAGGTATACTGTAAATGCAATTTTTTGAATTTTGTATATTATTTTTTGGACGCGTTTTAGACAAAAATGATCGTAAAGTATTAGTTGTCTGAAAAACTGTTTGAATATTAAATTTATTACCGATTCTTCTTAATTTTTCTAATAATATAGGAATGTATGGAATTTTTATTGTATGATTAATTTCTTTTATTTGTCTTAAAGTGTTCGTTTTATCTGTAATATTTTTGAATGTTCTATCAACAAAATTTGGAGGGTATTCATTATTTATTAAAACATCTTTAATAAATTTTAGTTCGTTATTAAAAATATTATTGTTCGATGAAATTAATTTTGCTCAATCATATAAACATTTAACAACACCTTTCTTAATATCGATGTGATGGTTAGATCTAAAATTTAAATATCTATTGGTGTGAGTTTGTTTTCTATAACCACTTGTTTCTACAGAATTTTCGTGTTTTTAATTAAAACATCTAAAAATGGTAACATATTATTATTTTGTATTTCCAAAGTGAATTTTATTGTTGGTTCTTTATTGTTAATATCATTTAAAAATTCATTTAATTCTGTAACAGTAAAGGGCCAAATTGCAAAAATGTCATTTACATATCTCCACCAGATAGTTGGTTTTTTATTTATATTTTGAATATAATTTTCTTGAAAAAAATCCATAAAAATATTACTTAAAATTGGTGATAATGATAAGCCCATTGCCATTCCGAAATTTTGTTGAGAAAATTCATTGTTTAGTTGAAAATATGCTGTATTTATACATAGACTTAGTAATTCCATTATACATCCTACGTTTAATTTTGTTCTGTTTGCCAAATTGATATCATTTTCCAGTTTATTTTTAATGATTTTCAGTGTTTTGTCTACTGGTACGTTAGTGAATAAACTAACTACGTCAAAACTCAACATTAAATGATAATTTTTAAAATTATTTGAGGAAGAAATCTTTTCTAGAAGATGTTTGCTATTTTTAATATAAGAATCGGATTGTCCAAATAAAGGTTTAATAATTTGTAACAAATATTTTGCAAATTTGTTGCAAGGCGAATTTATATATATATACTGATGTGTCATCTTTATGGCATCTACCTGAATGGTTAACTACAAAAATCAAAACAAACCCATAGTAACTACAGAACATTGATATGTTATGAATAAGACCTTTTATAAAGAAGTTAGTGACTTATCTTGGATAATAGACTGAATTGGGAGAAATTTATTCAAGTAGTGATGAAATTAGAATATATCAATAAGTCATAAGATATAACTTCCTTACTGTAGGACCTTACCAGGACAGAACGAGATTGCCACAAGTACTACCATATGGGTATGTGAAAAAACCAAAATTAAAATAGGAGCAAATATTATTTTCAAGAGTAAAGAATTTATTATCGTTATTTTAATAGTAAAAAATTATGTCTAAGACAATACAGATATAGACTTCAAAAATGCAGTGCCCTGAAAAAAGAGGAACTAGAATAAGTATCGAAACAATACCTAGCAAATATTTTATCCACCAAGAATCAACAATCAAAATACAACTCGCAGACAACTCCTGTAACAACAGAAACCTGAAGTTAATAGGAGACTAGAACTAACGATGGAATATCAAACTAGTTTCACTTATAATATTTCTAGTGCTTAAATTATTTCCAGGAATAATTTACGCTCGGGTGGTATTCGGAAAATTTCACACCACAAGTAAAAATCAAACCTGATATTTTAAATTAATTTGATTTGGCCAAGGTATTGTTGTTGTTGACATATACTGATGTGTCATCTTATTTAAACGGTTCTGTCACAATTACTAGTTTGAAGCATATGTACGTTGTGTTTAATAAGTATACAGTGCTTTCGAAAACTAACGAATAAATTCATTATTTTTGAAATTGAGAAGTTTTTGAAAAAATCCCTTGTCACGTCGATTTTGTTTTTAAAAAAGGCACTTTTTGACATACGACCCACATTTGTGACGTCATCGTTGTTCGAGATATGACGTCATCGACAATTTTTTAAATGGCAACCCCCAATTTTGACCATGCCATTTGAAAGAGCGTATCATTCTACATACATACATCATAAAAAGTTATGGTGTTACATAACAAAAATTTCAAGGAAATAATGTTTGAAGATTTTAAAATTTAATTCATAATTTATTAGTTACTTTTCGAAAGCACTGTATAGTGAAATGTCGCGATTTGATAAAAAAAATCAACAATTTATTAGACAAGAAATTCGAAACCTAATACCAGATAACACTAGAAAATCAAAAGCAAGTTTTTGAAAAAATCCCTTGGTATGTCGATTTTGTTTTTAAAAAAGGCACTTTTTGACATACGACCCACATTTGTGACGTCATCGTTGTTCGAGATATGACGTCATCGACAATTTTTTAAATGGCAACCCCCAATTTTGACCATGCCATTTGAAAGAGGGTGTCATTCTACATACATACATCATAAAGAATTATGGTGTTACATAACAAAAATTTCAAGAAAATAATGTTTGAAAGTTTTAAAATTTAATTCGTAATTTATTCGTTACTTTTCGAAAGCACTGTATAGTGAAATGTCGCGATTTGATAAAAAAATCAACAATTTATTCGAAACCTAATACCAGATAACACTAGAAAATCAAAAGCAAGTGTATGGAAACTGTTTGTTGAATTTTGCAGGTATATCCACCATATTTCGTTAAATAAAAAAAAACAACTTTAGTTACATCAAATGCTTAAACTCAGATAAGTAGTAATTCAATCGTTCTTTGGCAATTTTAGGCCACTAAAGGTGGTAGAAATATATATTTTACAAGTAACACGACGCAATTTCGAAGAAATTCATATGTAGGTAGATATATCTACCATTTTATGTAAAAGTTTTTATATATTTTTAGGTATTAATAATATTGTCATAGTAAATAGTCTAAATAAAAGCATCTTATTGGTTTTAAAGTGGAGGTGTGCAATTTTCAGTATAATCTCATGCTTAGTTGAAGGAGTATGAAAAATTTTTTGAATTGTCATGTAACGGAACAAAATACAAGCTTATAATTGGTTAGAAGACGTTGGTGTGAAAGTAGTAGAATATGTCATGTTTGAGTCATTTTAACGGTCAAACTACTGCTGATTCTGCGATATTTTTAAATTATTTTTTGATTATTTCACCTCACCTTCTGTTCACTTTGTCTTTCCTCAATTGTTTTCTCTCTACTGTATATATTTTTATAGATACCTATTGCGATCCCCTCGATCCTTTTAGATTAAACAGTATTCATGGTATAGTAAGTCTAAATACTACACTGGTTTTTAAAATGCAAGTTATCGAAACTTAAAAATATCACACTTAAGTCAATATTTTTGAAAATCTCTAAGAAAATTAATTAAACACATATGTCAACCAGTATGTATTCAATAAAAGTATTTAATTTTTAACTATTCTTAAAAAAACATATCTTTAATGTTACCTAAATATAGTAAAGAGTGCCCCCTAAGTGCCCCATGCCCATTGCATTAGATACCAATGATAACATTGAAAGCTCCCTACCCCTGCAAAAATTGAATTTCAGGAAACTAGTGCGGGTTAATGTCCCTACCAGCATTGAATTACACTCAAAAAACTTATAGCAAAGAACCAAAGTCATTTGTCAGCGGCCCACCAGACATATACCGGTTACGAACTTATCAACCTTCATCAGTATGCCATGAGTGAGATAACTGACGAATAATCTTGGTTGTTTTATTTCTGTTCTGATAGAAGAGTTCATTGATTTTGTTTCTTTAATTAAGTTATTAGCACAAATTAAACATCTTTCAGAGAGACTTAAATCGCCAAAAGAACTTTAAATTATACCGTAAGTTTAGAAAACCTTGCAGGTTTATTTACTCCAAGTGCTGTTACGTTATAAATATTTCTATATGGGTATTGTTTTCTAACATTCGATGCGCCCACTGATTTTTTAATGCCGTTAATAGCTGTTATGAAGTATTAGAACACATTAGCTATAAACAGCAGTTAAAACCTACACGTACGCAGTCTCTGCTTTATTAAAAATTGTAAATTTATGCCCATAAAACCCCAGTGACCCAAAAATTATTCCACCGAGTCTCTCGGTCGATATAACGCCACAACAAGTTTCCATCTTAAAATTAAAAAATTCACAAACCGCTAAATAAAATATTTCATAGAATTTACAGTTAAGGAATTTAAAGTGTTCGGTATCGAGCATTTATAAATATTTTATAGATAAATAAATAATGCACGGTTATCTCGAATTGGCAGAACATGTTGTCACCTTTGTTGAATTATACATAGATGGACTACTCTCGAGATCGTGAGTGAGAAACGACTGTATGCAATTATAATAACCAATTTGCCATTGTAATAATTTGACACTGACGTGTGCTTAGACGAGACAACGGTTTATGTTACGGCTACTGTACGGTCGTCATTAGAACTAACCGATAAAAACTGTGGCATATGGGATACACTAGAAATAGTAATGCTAGAAATGATAATGTACAGGGTGTTCCAATTTCGTTGAATTTGCAGGGTATCTCGGAAAGTACAAGAGATAGAAGCATGTGGTTTTCATAGCACTGATCTACTTTTTCGAAAAAAATAAGATACTGTAATCAGAACTTTCATAGACGTCTTCGTTTTTGAGATACGGGGTGAAATTTAAAAAACTACTTTTTAGGAATTCATATCTCAGAGAATAGCTAATATATCCGAATGGAGAAAATTGCTTCTGATATAGTTTTCTACATAGAATTCAGCGGCGTACTTAGAGAAATTACAATCTAAAGGATGTCTTCAATAATTGCTACTTTATATTTTGGAAATTATTAAATGGATAAAACTCGTGTTGCGTGCATAGTTGGCCATGCATTTTTGTACTCACAGTAATTCACCATATTTATTTATATTGTGAAAAAAATGTATTAAAAAATAACTTAAACACTTAAAAAATAAGTCACTCGACACTTTGTGTTATCTTTTTTTGTTTAAGTCTGACATGGAATTTATGACAAACTGACACATGTCACCTAAATGATTGTTTTTTTAATTACGTTTCCAAACTTAGTATATTGTAATGATTAATAAATTAATTTTACCTCGAAACGGTGCGTCAGGAGGAAAATGTCCAGGAGACACTTTTCAAGCAGAATTATCTTGGCTCTAAAAGAGCGATAGCAATTTGTCCAAATTAGTGACGTACAATTTTTTTGTTAAAAATGAGTATTTAGCGGCACGAACTCCACTATTGCTAGTATATTTCAAGTGAAATTTATACATGAAATTTATTGGTTTTCGGGAAATGAAGGCTATAGACTAATTTTAAACAACCTAAATCTCAAAAACGAGGTATTTTCGGAGCCATGTTTATTTAACCTTTTCTCTTCTTCTTATCACCCTGTATACAGTCTGTTTGATTATAAAGGCCCAGAGCTATAACTAGATTACCCATTTTTAAACACCCTGTAAAGTATGTATATTTTTAAATTGGATGTTATTTTCTCTATACTCACGCTCAAACATTTTTTTTGGTCGCACTGGATGAGTTTTTTGCTAAAAATGAGTATTTAACGGTACGAACGCCACTGATGCTATATTACAAGATAAATTTATATACGCATAAGTTGCCCTTCATTATACACTGTTGTGTACCAAATCTCATCTCGATCGATTTTCTAGAAACGAAAACTATAGTATCAGGATAGGAACTTTTAAACAATCTGTACCTCGAAAATGAAGTATTTCCCGATCCATGTTTATATAAACTGGAAAAACAATTTTGTACAATGCTATCTGTCACATATCGGTTTTTTTGTTCAAGTTCAATGAACAAAACGAATTAATGATTTTAATGAAGAAGTTGATACCATACTGTATATTAAAAAAGAAAAACAAATTATAAAACTGTAGAGAAGTTCTATGTAAGAAAATGCGAATTATGCATTTTCGATTTTAATGCAAATATTTGATTTTGATTAAATAAATATAAATTAAAAATAAATAAATAAATATAAAAATATAAATAAAAATAAATTAAATATTTGATTTTCGAAGTACACTCTTTGCATTAAAATATTGCGTGACTCTTTTACCGAAGACATAGATGCACTTTGTCTACGAATAATACATATTACCCAAGCAAACTTATTTCTATCACGAATAGAACTGTTCTGTAAATCCAATCAATAAGATGCATTTATTCAGGGTGGTCACTTTTACGACACCCAGTATAGAAATCTAGGAAATGATAATATTATTATTATTATTGTTACACAATAAAAGAGTAAAGGCACAGGCCTATGAACTCTATACAAAAAGTATACAACATAGAAGTAACAGATAATAACAGTGAGAGATGACATCATATACCATATGATAAATAACTTAAAATTAAGGTACCTACAAATTAAGAAAATTAAAATAACAAACAAACAAAAAAACTAATGTAAATGTTAAAAAATAAAAAACAACAACTAATACATAATAAGCAGAATTACATATTGAACACAACTTCATAAATTTTATTCTTAAAGACGTTTATTGAAATGGCATTAACAGCATCATTGAAGTAATAGTTGATTTAGATAGAGCAGCTAACTTTTCGTGAACTTTCTCACGAGTAAAGTCAATAAATTGTAAAATTGACTCTCCTTGATATAAGTTTGGAACTGGAAGAGTACCCTGAGGCTCATTAGTATAATTTGTATGGAAAAAGTTGGCAAACATGTCGGCTAGTTTTTTATTATCACTAATCATGACTCTTCTCTCATCACGCACTCGTAATCAAAGGTTTCTTAAGATTACATCTCACAGCAATCGTATTGGTAGAAATTTTAACAAGGTCATTAACAATCTTATAAAAATTGTCCCATTGTCCCTCAATAGTTTTTTCGTTCAAAACTTCCACCCAGTCATTATGTTGGAGATTGAAATCGAATTAATCAAAATTGATTTTTCTAACATATTTAATTTGCCTGTTATAGATGACTGAATTTATCTGAATTGAGGCTCAGAGATTAGATTTTTAATGTTGTGAAAAGATTGGGGAGAAGAACAAAACACATAATTTGAAAGCGTCGATTACAAAAAAATTGTAAAAACGGATGAAAATAGAGTTGTTTCTTTTATTTGAAGTTTTAAATGGCTTGGAAGAATTTGTGCTAATATGTGAAATAATATTAAAGAATTTGACTTGACGATCTCCGCAGTAAGCTTCAGATGTGAGGCAACCGACGACTTATTCGACAAAAGAAAACCTGAGTAAACGTGATGCAATATGTAACTACATCTCTTGGCCATATCCTTAACATAATTTATAGTAAATAATACTACAGTCTACAATCTATAGTTCTGGTAATGATCACCACAAGTATTGTATTAATATCGTCTATAAATATTATTATGCACTATATAGTCGAAAGTATAAGAGCTGCAAAACTGATGAACACTACAATCTATTTAATCAACATCGCTCTAACTGCAAACGCCTCATCAATGAAACCTATAAAAACTTTATCAGTGATACTGAAAGATCTCTATCTAACAACTAGAAGCAGTTCTGGAACTTCATTCACAAAAAGAAAGGGCAGTCACGCATTCCTCCTGTTGTGATTTACGATAATGTGGAAATTTCTAATCCGCTAAAATAGTAAATGCTTTTGCTGGTAATTAGGCACAAATACTTAGGCGAACTAAAAATTCCTTCACCATGGGTATAGATGGTATACCAGGTTTTATCGTCAAGGACTGCCCTATGTTTTGGTTGAACCATTTTGTATTCTTTTTAATTGTATATTAAAGCATTCTACTTTTCCCTCTCTTTGGAAAAAGGCATATTTGTGTCCTATACTCAAAAAGGACAATCGAAGCGACGAAACTAATTATAGAGCCATCTCTTTGCTATGTAATTTTTCGAAAATCTTTGAACAGTGAAATCTATCGGGTAACTAACCAGTTAATATCCATAAAACGACATGGATTTATGCACGGAAGATCAACTATCTTGCTGTTTTTCACAGTATATTTCTGAAAGTTTAGATGGTGAAGGCCAAGTCGATTTAATTTTTATTGACTTTCAAAAGATCTTTGACCAAATTAATCACTACATATTGCTGGAAAAATTACATCACTTTGGTTTTCCTGATTCATTAACTACACTTTTTGAATCATATCTAACGAACAGACAGTTTCAAGTCAGATACTCAAACTTTACATCTTTTTCATTTTATCCCTCGTCAGGGGTTACCAAGGTTCGAATTTGGGACCTCTGCTGTTTCTTTTCTTTATTAACAATCTTCCTGATATGGTATCTTGTGAAAAATTGGTATTTGCTGATGCCTTTAAGCTCTATACGGTAATTAATTCTTTGTCTGATTGTTACTTGCTTCAACTTATTATTGATCAAGTGTCCCTATGGTGTAAACGCAACCAGCTATCCCATAACTCATCTAAATGTAAAGCTATGTCTTTCTCCCGTAAGACTAATTTTGTAACTTATGATTATTCCATTAATGAGTACGTCATTAGCCATGTTGAATCACTGATTCACTTTAAGCAGAGAAAGAAAATAGAGTTTGCTGATACGATTTTACATACCAACAGCGGCAGTGACAATGAATTTGACTCCATTCCGTTGTTTGAAGACAGAACTACTGAAGTTTATTCTAATCCTAACACGTCTAACTCAATAAGTAGTACAGAAATTCAATTACTGTAAAAGCAATAGATAAAAACGAGGGAAAAACTATTACGTTTAAGAATTATACAAATTGTACCTTTAATTTATACAATAAATGAGCCCAGCATTTGTTGGTGAAAAGAATTACTGATTTTCACTTACCGCATTAATTCTGTTATGAACTCAAACAACACTATTATTTTTTTGATTTCTATGGAAACAAACCACAGTGTTGTATATTCAACTTACAGAATGTGTCAACAATGACAGTAAGTGCATATTTCAGAACGATTGTGCGAAAAAACATTTAATACCTACAAAAAGTAATCGGATTTCAATATTCGGAATCGCCTGGCTACAGTAGCCCAGCGATGTAAAGGTTGAAAATACTACAACTTCAATATTTTTTTACTCGGAAACTATAAGGATTTTATAAAAAATCTATTTAAGATATTGTCTTCATTTTTCATGTCGTATCTATTCCTAAATTCTTTTCTGCATAATATGTCGTAGAGACATTTCCTTTCTAATTTTTACCAACTGTATAGCTATCGTTTGAATTACTGTTTTCTATAAAAAATAAGAAATCTTACCTACCTATGGATAACATATACTTATGTGATTGAAATTCTGATAAACCAGTCTTCTGGTTGATGTGCTTTGCTTTAATTTTGATTCTGTTTCATCATGTAGTGTGGAAATGTTCAAAAATTACATTCGTTATAAACATTAATTTCACGGTGCGGGAAGTACTATGCAATTTTTATTGTTTAACAATAGAAATTTTTCTATGCATATCACTCTACAACCCATAAACGCAAGTTGTTAGATTTTCTAATTTAGTTCTCTAATAGTGTTGCCTCGAAGGACATGTAAATCTGAAAATTTATTTGTTCGTTATTATAACCAAATCAATAGTCACCATTTCTTATACGTTTAGTAAAACCGCAAAACCATATTTGTTTGTTTAAATAATGGTACCATAATGTATCACTTTTTATTGGTGCAATTTTTTGTCATTGTTCAGATAATTTTATTTAATCGATTTGAAAAGAAAAAAAAGATGAAATACGACCAGAAAAATAAGGTTAAATTTCGAAAATATAATTTATGTAACAAAAAAAAGAGATAGATATATGAAACATTGTAGATATATATCAAGCATAGTAGCACTTACATCTTCCATATTTTGTTATTTTCTTATTCTCAAAAATAAAACTTGCAGACAATTTTAAAATGAAATAATTTAATAGATTGACGATAATAAAAGAGATAACTAAAACTAACATAGCAGTTAAAACATTCCCTACTCTTTAAAATAATAATATAAGAACTGTAATTGAAAATTATCGACCAATTATCGACCTGTTCAATTTTAGCAAGGTGTTTGAAGTGGCTTGGAGGGAAAAGATAAAATCATATTTGAACAGTTTTATAGGTATCACATCTACTAAAATACATATTTTAGTGTAGTATTAAAAGGATACTATAAAACAAAAAATTACATAATTCATCAGCTAGCAAATTTTGACACGTTGAAAATCAACATGCTATGGATCTCATTATCTCATTAGTAGGTATAGAAATGAATAAATAGTGACAAATTATTAACTAACAAGTTCAAATAGACGGAAATCATAAAATAATACACATTTAAACACGCACACACACACACTCATATTTTAAAAAACTGGCTAGAGAATATTCAAACCATTTTACTATATTTAATGCAAACACATATTTTTTCTAAAAACCACTTTGTAGCTCGAAATCAATAAATGATAGAACAAAAAAATCCTCAAAAACGCCGATAATGCTACAGACATCTCAACTGCGCACCCTTATTGACATTAATAAGTCTTTGAAAACCCTATTTTGATTTTCTGTCCCTACATATAAATTCATTCCCAACTGTGTCAGAAATGTTCAGTCTACACAACGACACTAAAATCATTCGAATTGGAACATCCATGCGCCCAGCGGTCGCGATCGAACATTAGTTACACTTGGAAAGTTTATACCTACTACCTACATCTGACCGTACCCTACCGATTTCTTTTATACATTTTCAATATAAATAACTAACTAAAAGAACGATGAGATGTAGAAAAATACAGAGTAAAAATTGTACAAAAAATAAATATTTATATTATGAATATGTAATTATTAGAGTTAACGATATAACTAAGTCAAGAAAGAAAATAAACGAGAAATGGGAGGTTGTCTGATAGTGATCCCAAAGTTTGCATGTTCAAGGAAACCATCTGTTTTGTAATATTTGCACACGATTTATAGATATTCTTACAAAAGCTAAAGCAACAAAACTTGTTTTTAAATAATAACTGGTAGCGATAGTCGCAACTCTTATCTCCTATGATGTATCAGCATCTACCGGGGTCGAGATTAGAACACTGATTAGTGATTTCTCACTTGCTTTATCAACCACTTAGCATATGGTAGTAGTGTCGAGATTCTCAATGATGTTTGCAGTTTGTAATCTGTTTAAAGCCTCTGAATTATCTATTCAAAAAATGCTTGTTAAAGACTATATGTATGGAATTATTATAATAATCTATATTTAGGTTTTTAATATCACATATGATTATTTTAATACCCAAGATGGTGCAGTGCGACAATATCTTTAAACATATATTTATTGTATGTTTTCAGTAAGTCTAATAAGAACATGACTACAAAATAAACTGACTTTTTCAGTGCAGTTAATCTTTTGAGACGTAATATATCAACAAATATTTGTTTTAATTACCTTAAATTTTTCCGATGAAATCATTATTCTTGCAACTAATTCAGTACTCTTTCACTTTATAGAAAAAATGTAAATATTTGACGTTAAACTTGTTCTGGATATACAATATTCATATGTAACTTTGAATTTGAGAAAATAAGGTCAATTTCTTTCTAAAATAAACATAATACCTGCTTAGCCTTTTGTAACTTTGACTGCTATGCTTATTATACATCTTCCTCGACCTCAATTTTTAGAACGCATTGCTTCTCTCCTATTGAAGTACTCATCTATTTATTTTACAGTATCATTATTATAGCGGCTGTCTTGTTCCATTTTAGTTGAAGTACCTTCTGTAGTGTGCTTCTTTTTTTATCTACCTAAATATATGTTATTTTTAGAGGTAACTTAAGTGTATGTTCTGTTAGATGGTAACATTTTATAACGCCTTTCCTGTAAAATTTCTTAAATTCTTGGCCAACTGTGTAATTGTAAATAATAGTGACTTCAAAATTTTATGTATTATATAAATCAACATCCTGCACCGATTAGTTCTAAAGTTGCCATTTCGACTTGTTTGAATATAATTTGCTGATTCAAATAAAATGGGGAAGATGGCTATGGATTTTTTACATTTCGCACCCGCTTCGAAATAAAAGCACTACTCAAAAAATATTAGAAATTTTGAGTTAGGAACGTTACTGAATTGAGGAAGCAGTCTAGTGAGTAAGTAGAATGAGGCGATAACTCTTTGTTACAGTCGTATTTATATAATCGAAGGCAGTGTGTGTATGGTGACGGAGTCATATCAAAATATAAAGTACTCGAATACGGCGTGCCACAAGGATCAGTCCTGGGGCCACTGTTGTTTATTATTTTTATAAATGACCTTTTTTTCTACCTATCTCCTTAATCAACAATCAACACATATAACGACAGTGCTTTACTTAATATAGCAATCAATGATTCACAGGATATCGCTGAGCAATGGTATAATGGCAATGGTTTAAAACTAAATAGAGATAAAACTCAAAAATTAATTTTGTCTTCTAATAACTTGACTGCACAGGGTAATGACGTTAAGTTGCTAGGTATTACTATTGACGATACATTAAATTGGTCGTCACACATTAACGCACTTTCCAATAAGATTTCTAAATACATATATCTGCTACGTAAACTTAAAGTGACTGTTAATCTCGATACACTGCTTATGACATATTATGCATTTATTCACTCAAATTTGAGTTACGGCATTATCCTTTGGGGAAACGCCACTAATGTTGGGAAGGTATTTGTCCTACAAAAAAGATGTATCAGGATAATTTCTGTTATCAATCCTCGTGAACATTGTAAACCTTTATTCATTCGGTTCAAAATAATGACAGTACCGGCGATGTACATTTATTACAATATCTTGCGCATTCATAGTGGCAGACACGTTTACTCCAAATACTCAGACTATCATAATTACAATACCAGGACAAAAGATCTGTTGAAGCCACCTAAATTCCGTTTAACCAAATATGCTAAAAATTCGCCTAACCTTATGCTATACAATAAGTTGCCAGAAGATATAAAGAAATTAGAATGCAATCACTTTAAAACAAGAATAAAAAAATACATTCTTCAACACGGTTTTTACTCTACCAATGAATTCTTGGATAACCTTTATCTGATCTAACTGCATTGATGTGTGAACATGTCCACATTTGATTCTATCTCTGTTTTATTTGTTTATTTGTTCTTTTTATCAGTGTATACATGTTTATATTACTGTACTATTTACTATTATTCCATTTTATGGTTTATTAGTGATCTTGACTTACCTTTTGCTATGTATATGCTATTTTAAATTGTTTTGCATGCAGGTTTTTTTATTGTCCATGTTACTCTGACTTGCTACAAACAATATTTATTTGTAATGTGGTCAAATAAACTTCTATCTATCTATCTAGTTGGATCTCATACCACAAACAATTGGACATTTCTTTATTCCGTGGATGGAGTAAGTCTTGTTTCGTTGGTGACAGACTATAACGTCTGTGTCTTTTATAAATCTATAATTTAATATTCAGTTTGAAACTTTTTGTATTTTGATTTGTTCTTCTTTTTTTTAACTGTTAGTTTTGAACCTACTATCTTTATGACAAAGTCTCAAAGGTTTATCTGACTCTGATATTTGTACTAAGAGTTATGAACATTTCTGTTAATTTATTTTTTAAGAGAATTTATTTTTTAATTTTTTTTTTAAGAGAGATTTTATTTCCATCCTTCGCGATACAAATAAATGTATGTATTCTTGTTTACAACCCGCGTGTCCATGCTTATTATCGATAACATGAATTTCACAGTATAAATGTAAGCCACATTCATTAAGAAAAGAAAATCGCTTAACCGATGGAAAGAAACTCAACCATCATAGACTTGTCAGCGCAACGACGAACCGCATTATAGGAGCGCCCGTTCGGCAGGTGGCATAAAAAATAATATGACTTATCTAGAATACCGCCGCGGGCGATAACAAACCCAGATAAGCCTCGGAGAAACTCGCGAAGAGAGGAAAGTAGCGGAGAAAAAACTCTCCCTATCTGCTGCCGCCGCCTTGCAAGTCCGAGAAGTCGTTGTCTGTGGGTTCTCACATATCATTAAAATGTAACGGAGTCTCCAAGTGTAGCAGTATTAAACAATCAAAGAGAAGCTAATAAGAATTCACTTACCGTTTCATTAGCTTGGGACGTATAATTAATTATACGTTTGTAGATTGTTTACTTACTATTCTGTTAGTTGTAGGTAGGTAAGTATTCTCAAATTGGCATTTATGTTGTTTTTACGATACTTTCGCTATTTTCAAATTACGTTTTAATGAACGGTTTCTATTCCATATACTATCAACCATCCAGTGATAAATTTAGGGTATTTTAAAACATGCACCCTCTTTTTCAGTTTACTTTCGGCCTTGACTATATACACTAAGACTAGTCAATCTAATGGGAGACCTTGTTGGCCTAAATGGGAAACCAACTCTCGCGTAATGGGAAACGAACTCAAAAAGAACTTTTACGCTTGGGCTATTTGCTAATAGATGGCGCAATATTAGGTACTAAAATGACATGAATTTGGATATATAATTTTGAAAGCTCCTCCCATCGAAGATGATTGGTTCATATATATTATGTTATGTACAATCGTTTGCAATAATATTGACACTCTTTAAATTCAATTTTGCTATTTCTTTTGAACTGCTGACGTATTTGTAATGAAATCTACTTTCAACTTTTAACATTAGTAATTAGTTGCTTCACTTACCAATATAAATTTAATGAGTTTCTACTCAGAACTTCGAGAAGTTCAAAAACTGTTTTGAGAGAGTGTCATTGTTATTTCAAAAGCTTGTATGTACTTAAAATTCATAACTTCGATAGGATTACTGTTTATTTTATTATTAAGTGAATGTGTTAGTCATGAGGAAGCAGGCAGGAAATTAATGTTAATTTTTAAAATGTAATAAAACTAGATGAAACATTCCAGGAATAAAATTTTTCCGCGCAAGGCGAAAATCGACTATAATGGTAGATTTTGAATTCTGATAAGTAATTATAGTAATTTCATCACGATTTTTAATAAAAAAAATACAGAAGTGCAGTTATCCAGTTCATATTCACTTTCGCGTATCAATGAAAGTCAAAGCTTAAAATATATTAACCGCCAGATAACACTTTTATCATACTCCTCCAGCTTTGGTAAATTCAAGTGAAGAAGTCATTCAATACGTGTCGATAAAAATATACAGGGTGGGCCATTAATAAGGGGACATAGAAGAGGAGTAACATCATTGGTAGGAAATATGAAGATATAGCTAAATATATCTTCGTAAAATATTTCTGTGGAAAAAGATACAAGGTGTCAAAGTTGAAATATTTTTATTTGTGTTTTCTTTTTTTTGTATTAACGCAAGTATCTCTCAACTGATTGAAATTTAATTCAAAAAAATTAATAGGTATCAATGAGTCGTTTATTTTTTTTAAATGTCCAGCGTAACTTTGGAAAAAAACTCATATTTGAAAAAAAAAAATTATCTACATATTTACTTTTATGGACAAAAATAACAACAGAGCAGTAAAAGCAACTTAGCCCTTGAGCAAACTCTTTCTACTTCTACATGTCTTAATTAATTAAACTAATTATTACAACTAATTACAGAAAATTTTCAATATGGCAATTTTCTAATGCTCCTAAGAGATTTCCTCACGTCGAAAAATACATTTGGTTGTTTTAGATCAGTTTTCTGGAAAACGGTAGGAATTTCGTTAACAAAAAATAATATAGAAATTGTCATCAATTTGCATGCGCAAATGTTAAATTATTTAAATTTTTAAATTAATTTAAATTTAATTTTAATTTAAAAATTACTCTTCAAAAAGACTACAAAATAATATTTATTTCACACCACACCACAAAATTATACTTAGATCAAACATTGAAAAAAGATACTTGATGTTTTAGAATTTTTACTAATGATTTTTTCGCAAAATAATAATGCATCTTATGAAGTAAGAGAAACCCACACGATAATCTGCAGTTCTATATGTCTCTTTATAGAAGTAGGTATGTCGAATTCATTTGAATTATCTTAATATGTTTAAAGGAAATAAAACAGAAAATGTAAATTTTGGCATATCGCTGAAAACTCTTTTAACAATCTTATTTTTCTGTTTTTTTTTTTAAATTAATTTACAGTTCATATTCTTACTTCTCTAACGCAATAAAATAAACTGCTTATGTTTCAAACTTTATGATCTGTGGTTTGAATATAAATATATTGCCACAATCTTATGATTCACGCGGCCACGCCCTCGAAACGCCTTCACAGTTTTTTGCAGATTAAAATAGTAGCGCTTTATTTCCTTCGTTTGAATAAATGCGTATTGTTACACAGTACGACATCTAACAGGAATTATGATAACTATTTAGGTCTTTATTAAGGATTGACTCTCTTGGTGTAAATACTCAAGGCTTTCGGTAAACCTTTTTCGATCACTTTACTCAACTAATTTTATTTGTATGTAGGGTGTTTCACATAAAGACCGACACAGAGCGGGTGCATTTAGAAAGTCCTAAAGTATTGCAATTTAACTAAATATACCTACCACGTTGCACACAGGCGGAGTTACAGGCCTTCAAAGTGGGGACAAATATTTTGAAAAAAAAAAAATCTCTGAATTACTTTCTTGGAGTAACCAAATTTGGTACATAATTTAGATTTATTATTAGTCTTCTTTGACTATGAGTTCAAGTAAATTGAAACACTACAAGGTGTTCACTGAGAGCGAATCAGCCCTAAAATTATACCAAACTTTTTTTCCATTGATCGAATTTAAAAAGAATGATATTG
Organism: Monochamus alternatus; assembly: GCA_037114965.1. Taxonomy (NCBI): domain Eukaryota; kingdom Metazoa; phylum Arthropoda; class Insecta; order Coleoptera; family Cerambycidae; genus Monochamus; species Monochamus alternatus. The sequence continues at coordinate 35,692,295 of CM073433.1, read as the reverse complement.
TCCTGTGTCGAATTTTATTTAAAATACTGTTTTACTCTCATTAAATTTTAAAAAACTTTAAGGTTTTCTAGAAAAAATTAAATAATTAAAAATTAATTTTAATAGTGTTTATTAGACGAAATCAAAAAGTCAGTAGTAGGCTTTGTCTTTAAAATTTGGAAGTTCGTAATAAAATGTTAGTAACAAGTACATGTAGGTAGTCCCAAAATAATGCAATTAACCAAACATATTTATATACCAAGTTACGCACAGGCAGAGTTACAGGCCTTCAAAGTGGGGACAAATGTTTTGAAAAAAATTAATATCTCTGAATTGCTTTAACTGGGAATAACCAAATTATGTTAAATGGATGGTGAGCATCTTAGGGCTCTTGCAATTATCTATTATGTATAAATATAGCTCTGTTAGTCATAACCCGTGACACTTAATAACACATTTAAATGAGAGATATCAACAGGCAATAAGGCAACGAAACTGATGGGTGACCAGGTGCTCAGCAAATTAGTACAATAATTATTGTCACTTGTTAGATAACAACTTAGCATTGTAGTAATGATAAAAATTATATTGTTTATAGCTAATACTAGACATCTAAGAAATTGAGCTATATAAAGTGTGTTCTGCATAAGAACCGACATAAAGCAGGTGCATGTAGGAAGACTCAAAATATTGCAATTGAATGAAACGTACCTATATATAAAGTTGCACACAGGCGGAGTTGCAACAATTATTATTAAAATAATATTTCTCTGCGCCCAATTCGTTTAAAGCAATACAGATTCCTTTTAAGATAATTCAATAAAAAATGTACTTCTCAGTCTGTTAGAATCGATGCATTGACGAAGGTGCTCTCAATAGTTGCTTGATTCCTGAATATTGCAAATGCAGAAACGTATATTGGCCATTGTATGAGGCGTACTTTAACAACTTTATCGGCCAATAAAGGTGCTGATCCTGCAACTATTAAACGGCCTGGTGGATGGAATAACTCTCTGTGGCATTAAGTTATGTTGAGGAGTCCATATCTAACAAACTTGCAATATTGCATGGAAAATCCAAGGAAAATATAGCTGTTCCTTACAAGAAGATACATCCGCAACTTGAACACACTCCGAAAATGAAAGCAACAATGCTACAAGGGTTGCTATTAACGGAAAGGAAGTTAAATGTGATAAAGCAAAAAAACGAAATGTCTGTTACTATTAATGTAAATAAGTAAATAAATTTGTCTACGTTCATGCAAAAAACTAAAGTTTATTGAACTATATTTAGTGAAAAAAGTGGTTCTCTATTGCACTAGTGTAATAAAATGTTTATCTGTCATTCTACTACAGCGTTTTGTCATCATGAAAAACATAAATGTTCAAACCGAAGCCATATTTTTTTACACTTAAGTGTCATCTAAATAAAACATTTTTTGATTTTTGCATGAACGAGAAAAAATAATTTTTCTACAAAACTGTTAAAAGTGGGCTTTTTAATTGTCATTTTTGATATTAAAAATGTCATTTTTTGACACGCGTATTAAAAGTAAATCAAAGTTTATTTAAATTTTGTTTTGAAAATTAATAAAACGTTTTAACAAACACATGAACAACTTTTTATTTTAAATAAGTACAAACCAACATTTTAACTAGTTATTACTATTCACATTTATAGTTAAAATTAGAACAATTTGAAATTGTAATTCCCTGCGGAGTCATCATACTTAAGTTAGTTTTACTGTCAACATGTGTGACACATCTATTTTCTGTAGAAATACTACTGGTAGTACTAGTGGTCTTGCTAATAGTTGCAGCAGTAGGAAGTATTTGGCATGCATGCAATTTCCTTCTTCTGTTCCAGTGAATTTTCAATGTAGCCTTCCGCAACCGTCGAAGATTTCCATCCTCCATGTCTCTTGATGGTAGTAAGATTTGCACCAGAATCTGCTAACAATGTCGCCGATGAACGACAAAAGCAGTGTCCGGTGTAGAGTTGAGGATTTGGTAGATTCAAGACCTCTGCAATGTCGGCAGGCATTTTACCAAACATGTTAATTCCAACTGGAATCTTCACACATTTATTCTTCATATATTTAAGAAAAAGTCGTCTATGGTCAGCGTTGGGTGGCCGGAGTGCCATATACTTTTTAAAAAAGTTTAAATAGAATTCACCAACAACACTGAAAGTCCGAGGCACTCGTTTTAGTATCTGGTATGGTCACAACAACCGAAGTTCCCAAATATTCGATATTGTCGATGGTCATCTGACACAATTCCTCCCGGCGACACGCCCCGAAGACACCCACTATTGCTGCGACTTTCATCATCAGATACTTTTCGTCTTCTGCTTCTATGAGAAATTTGTCGATATGCGTCTTCGTCAAAACTTTTGACTTGTTTGCTTGATATCCTTCACCCTTCCGTTTTAAAAAAGCAATAAGTTTATAATGTTTGCTTATATCTTGATCTTGCTTTATTTTTAACATAGTTTTGATCATGGAATAATTTGACCACAGCGTTGACGATTTCCATATCTTGGCTTTTTCCACAAAATATGCCAGTAAAACACTTTCATTACATTTCCCAGGGACCTTTTTAATGTTGCACCATTCCGAAAAGCGTCTATAAGCGATTTCGTACTGTTCCTTTGATTTCGCCGGCAATAATTCCAATGTTCTCGACTGGCGGTTTCTTCGATTTCAGCAGGGATGGATTTGTTACGCTCAATATCGAGATTATTCATTATACTTATAATATTACTAGAAAATGCTGTCAATATTTTTGCGTTTTTTCCGTAACTAACAACAAAACTGGTTGCTACGAAAATGTTGGTTCATAAACATTGCGATCTGTGTGGTATTTTTTGATTTCTTATTTTTATTGAGTTTAAAGTGATTTTATTTTGCGAAGTTAAAAAACTCGCTACGCTCGTTTTTTAATCATCTTCACTCACAAAATAAAATCTTACTTTTAACACGTATATCATAAATAGTTAGTATGCAACAAGTACAAAAAGTAAGTGCAATAAGCACTTTTTGTACGATAAATAACTACAAATTTGATTTATTACTTTTTTAATTCTACTAGTGAAATAAAGTTACTTTAGTCCACTAGAGGTTAGAGCATCACTTTAGAAGGTTCATACGTGTGGATAAAAGTCGATTATAAGGTAATCGTGGATAAAAATATATTATGTATGGCCAATAATGTCTATATTATAATTAAATTAATAGGACATGTATCTAATTCGAATAATAAAAACATCCGTTGCATTAATTAATTTAAGGATTTTAATGTCGCACTGGTTAATAATAATTAACGATGTTTTCATGCAAATGCAGTTAATTATAAATAAATGCAGAACCCATAAGTTTCACCATATCCTTGCTATCATTTATCGTGGGTTCAGTCCTCATTACAGGCAGAAATTATATTTAAATTAATTCTTTTTACGAAATTAATTAAAAGCTGGTTATAACTTTAGAGTATAAAATTTACTAGGAGAAATTTATATATGGTCCTAAATTCCTCATTTTTTAAAATAGACAGTTAATACTTGGCATTTAAAAAAATAAATTAAGCAATTGTTAAGGCAGAGAGTATGACCCACATTTATCATTTTATGTTAGATGATCAAAAAATGAACTAAATTAAATGATATTCTATTTGATAGGATTTCTAAAGTGAGTCTATTAGATGAAATGAAAATTAAAAAATGTTTAATTATAAAAACGGCTTGAAATTTTTATTCCAGGAGCATTACACAAAATGTTGTGTGAGGAGGTATCAAAACATATTTTTATACATTACAAATTTAAAGGTGTTTTCTATACTATTACCGTTAATATGCAAATATAAGAACATAAAATAAAACGCCATAAAAATATAAAGTTTTTTACACATGGATATAAATTATTAAAACAACATATCTTAATCTAAACTTCCTATACTTTTGGTATAGAAAAGGGTCCCCTTAGCATATACAGGGTATATCTAATTAAGTGAGAAAAAATTTATGCTAGATTTTTCTCAAGGTGCTTATGACTACCGCTCGATGCAGCTTACCGTTTAACAGTAAAAAAATAGCAGTAGAGCTGCTGCGAGTGCTGCTGAATTGGACACAATGCTACGTTCTCCCACTCTCTATCTCTGCGGTGCACCAAGGCTATGTTATGAAACTACAAGATATTATAAAAAAAGGTATACTAAACAAACTACTTTAATGATACGTAATGATCAAATAACAATGGTTATAACAAAACATGAAATAGCCAGATTGGCCAAATCTATGGCCGCAATAGGTCAAAATACCCCGGGAGGGGCGGTCATAAACATATACGTGGTGTCCTAGACAGATATATGGTAAATATGCAAAATTATGTCCCTTTTAGTATATATACTGTCAGGTTTACAGTCGTAAATAAGTGAATAAACAGGACTTTACGGGAAATTAATAGTTCAATAATTTAATTAGTTAATGTACTCATAAAAAAAATGAATAAGACCTGGTGACCGATGTTTGTAGGTTATGAGCGGGCAAAGCCTCTCTGCCTGGTGCGGATGTCCTGGTACCTTCGCCGTGGTCCGTCGCCTGCACGTTCGCCTCTGCGCCTGGGACTCGGACTGTACTGCAGTACTTATTGGGGGCTCTTTATTTCCACGGTATATTCTGCAATTACCAGCAATTAAGGGCAGCAACACGGGGAGTAAGAAAAAGGCCTAGAAATGAACGTAGTTGAGGGAAATAAACGTTATTGCAGGTGAATGAATCCACCTCATAAAAGTTACATAAATGGCTTTACAGAATTAATGAAAAAGAATGAATTTAGATATCTTGGATATTGGGCGGCCTTTCTTGCAATTCATATATGTTGCACAGTATGATTGCAAATCCAGATTGACACTGCTATCTATCAGCTATAGATACACTAATCAGTAAAATGCAACAAACTTTTAATTATAATTTACATAAATCCACAAAATGATATCTTTCAAGACAGAATTCCTTGTAAATTGTCAATTTTATTTCGGTGCGAAAAACTGCGGTGCACCAAGGCTATGTTATGAAACTACAAGATATTATAAAAAAAAAGGTATACTAAACAAACTACTTTCATGATACGTAATGATCAAATAACAATGGTTATAACAAAACATGAAATAGCCAGATTGGTCAAATCTATGGCCGTAATAGGTCAAAATACCCCGGGAGGGGCGGTCATAAACATATACGCGGTGTCCTAGACAGATATATGGTAAATATGCAAAATTATGTCCCTTTTAGTATATATACTGTCAGGTTTACAGTCGTAAATAAGTGAATAAACAGGACTTTACGGGAAATTAATAGTTCAATAATTTAATTAGTTAATGTACTCATAAAAAAATGAATAAGACCTGGTGACCGATGTTTGTAGGTTATGAGCGGGCAAAGTCTCTCTGCCTGGTGCGGATGTCCTGGTATCTTCGCCGTGGTCCGTCGCCTGCACGTTCGCCTGGGACTCGGATTGTACTGCAGTACTTATTGGGGGTTCTTTATTTCCACGGTATATTCTGCAATTACCAGCAATTAAGGGCAGCAACACGGGGAGTAAGAAATAGGCCTAGAAATGAACGTAGTTGAGGGAAATAAACGTTATTGCAGGTGAATGAATCCACCTCATAAAAGTTACATAAATGGCTTTACAGAATTAATGAAAAAGAATGAATTTAGATATCTTGGATATTGGGCGGCCTTTCTTGCAATTCATATATGTTGCACAGTATATAACAAATATAAAGCGACATGGTGGATGGAAGTCCACAGCGGTAACTGAGTCATACATTGAGGTTTGTTTGAATAACAAAAATATAATAGCTCACAGCATTCTCAAAGCATCATATTCTTCATCAGAACTTTAAGAGATCCGTTCTGAAGCCTGTAATATATCAACAGTAACAGTATGTTCCGTAACAGACTTTAGCAGCTATTCCCTCATCACTGAAGTTACAGATTAATCATGTAACACATACTTGATCAACAGTGAATTCGACGACTGAATAACATTCTAAAGCCGTTATTGCTTCAGCACTGAATTTACAAAATGCCACATATTATACATTTAATTTTAATGTTTTTCGTTAACATATTCTGTTAGTTCAAATACCTACTTAATAATTACTTGTTAATGTTGTAAATTAGTAATTAAAATAAACTGTTTTTTTCTGATTAAAATTAGCATGATTGTAGAAAAAATATTATGAACACGTGCGGGAAGTGTCTTTTCCACACTCGATTGCTGCGCCAGTTCCTGCATCTGATAGGTAAATAACTATTGCCACATAATATCACTTTCCATTTAAAGTTTTAAAGGTGAAGGTCAGTTCTACTTTAGGGTAGACATTTGTGAAATGAGTATACCTATAAAATATACCCTCCTCAAAGAAAAGCTGGCTTTTCTATTTTTTTACATCAAAATTAAAAAACTCGGATATAATGTAAATAGTAAACGTTCAATTACTATGTAACAAAATTCACAATGCTAGTTGTGCTAGTATAATTCATTTGCAGAAAATATTAATCTGTGTCGGTAAAAGTAGACAATATTTGTTTAACAAATACTAATGTGATTAACTATAACTCGTTTTAAGTGAAAGCTTCTAGCATCTTCGGTAGCTTCTCACAACTAATAAATGTTTTAATTGCGGGTATTATTTTACTTCTGTTTAAAATTTTCACACTGCCTTGTTTATTTAATAGAAAATGAAACCTAGGGCAATGAATATTAAATAAGGTTTTACAACATACTGAAGAAAGTTTTACTGGAGCCATCAATAGTTTTCAAGGAAACATTAAGTATTTTAACTGGATGGCAACTATACAATCTCGGAACCTACCGCTGACATTTTTGTTAAAATTATTAGCACCTTCAAATAGGAATTTGCATGTCAATAGACCTTGGCATATATTACCTATAAAATTTTAAAACAGAAACACAAACTGAGAGAGTTCAGAGGATGGAGATTTATAAAAAATGGATAATTTTCGATGTACAAAGTAGGTTTAACAAACAATAGACATTCCTGCAAAATTTTTAGAAAAATAGGTTTAAATACGTTTGTCAACAACTATCCTATAAAATGTTCATTATCCATGTATTTCCTCAATAATAATATTATCCATTGGTTTCACAAAATCGGGAATGAACTGCCAAACTAAAAATTCTTCAGTGCCAGCAACTGAACTTGAACCTCCTATGTGAAAGCCAATCGCTACCAACCATACCTGTTACGGCAATATTAACATTTTTCCGAACGATGGTAGAAGTTTACTAATTAGTTTTATTTACTTTATTAAATTTATCAAGTGAACGATAAATGTCAAACTTGAAAGTAAAGTGCTTTTACTGTTTTGAATTGTATCTTATGTTATGTTAATGTTATAAATATATTGTGAAATGTTTTCAGTAAAGATTTTGCTAAAATATTGTTAATGGTCGTGGTCAAAGTATAGTATTGCATACAATGGCTGAAATTCACCTTCGTTAAGTATAGCCATCGTATTATATTCGTTGAATAATATACTATTTCCTGCGACTATCGTATCTAATCAATGAGAAAACAAAGTGATGTTGTGTGTAGAGACATCATCAAATATCAACTTAATTTGCTGTATTAATGATATTTTGACAACTTAACAACAGGTCTGCCTTATATTTGAAATATTATGTATACAGGATATTCAATAAATAATAATATTCCTTTTAGTAGAAAGAATAATACATTTTAAGGAGCAAATTTTATATGAATACTAGGTGACCCGGCAAACGTTGTTTTGCCATATGAATTATTTCTAGTGAATACTTTGGTAGTTAAATAAAAAATAACTAACTTATTGTAAGTGTGTAGAGATGTGGTATATGATTAAAAGAGGAATGAAGCACTGTGAATGATGACGGTCTATAAGAATAACAAAACACGAAACATTCATATTTTGAATTATTTCGCGTGCCTGCAATTTTACTTGTTTGACGGCCCAAATTAGCCCCTTTACGTCTTGTTGGCATTGTTCACTGTACAAAAAAATAGCCATATAGTAAAATAACAGCCGTTGTTGGCGGGAGTTCGTGACACGTGTTGCGTACTTTTGAGGTTATGTAGATCACTTAATTAACTAATAATGAGAACTACACTTAAAATTAATAATTTTATTAATTATTGATAAAATAGGAAATAAATAATTATGGCCCAGCAAATTAATAATAAATTTACTTGAGAATTACACTTAGAAGGTAAAATGATAATTGTAAACGTCACTATTACGCTCGATTCATACACAATAATAATGGTCGAAAACTGTGTAGGGAGTGAGAGAAGGCTTATTGTGAGAGAAACAGGAGACCGGCTTCGCTCTCATCCCTACTCCGTGCTGTTTACTGGGTGAGAAGTGACACCGGTAGATGCCTGGCGGGGATATCTGATCTAGTGATAATCGATCAGTTATCGACCAGGGTTAAAAATGATTAAATTACTAAAATGGTTATTAAAAAATAGGGGCTTGTGATAGAAGAATGAAAATTAAGAGTTGTATGTATTTTTGAATGCCAAATCATAAAAAAATAAAAATAAAACCTACCGAATATACATATAAAATTTCATAAAAATCGGTCAAGCCGTTTCCGAGGAGTATGGCGTCTAAAACTGTGATACGAGAATTTTATATATTAGATAGTGCTTCAAGGGCTTAGTTATTGAGATAAAAAAACAGACATAAAAGACCGGAAAACTTTATATCTACAAAAGTACAAGGGATATGGGTACAGGGGAAAAAGATGAATGTCTGTATTGCCTCTTTGTACATAAATATATGTAACAATATCTGAGTGGCTCCTGCTTTCGTGAAAACAATGCAGTATTGATCTCTTTGTCTCATATTTTTTTGAAAGTACACATTAAGTTTCTATTGGCTAACATGTACATTATTACCAATTTATGTGTTATTCACGGACACTTACATATAATTTAATAAAAAAATAGTTAAAGAGATGTACGTTTATCAAATATCTGTAAATGAAACTTAAATTTCATTTACTCCAAATTTGCATTGTGCAACATTTATCTTTCTTTCCCTGCACCTTTCATATATTAACCTAGTTCATATTTTCATTGTATGAACTATAACAATCATTCAAAATAACAGTTCTAAAAACCGTCCACTAGCGGAGATATTTTATTTATTTATTTCGATTTTGCAAAGTTAGGGATACAAACAGCCTAAAAACCGAAAACAATAACCACAACTGCAATAAGGAACAAGTACCTAAGAACGAGGACCTAATACAAATAAGTTATTCTACTACAACTGAAACTGGATTAACAATACATTAATAAATTAATACGTTTAATATTATGCTTAAAACTATCAATTTAAACTTAAACAGTATTTGTCGTAATTCCTACATACTCGATGAAATAGTAAATTTAGCCCTAATTTGGTTCTATAATGGCCAATATCAAAAAGGGACAATGTACATGCCATTTTACAATCAAATATTGCTCTCAAATCCATAATCTCAGCTACTCTTTCAATACATTATTTTTACTACAAATAAATCTAATAGGAGTAACGTTTTTGGTAAAAGAAATACAGTGACATTTATTAAAATTAAGATGCAACTTATTACTAACATAGTATTTGGAAAAGTTGTCTCAATTGTTCTGTAAGGATAAACAATTTCTACAATTAATCTTAGTGAACATTTTAATATCATCTACATATAAAAGATATTTACAAAATTGCAACGAGCTTCCGATGTCATTAATATAAACCAAGAAAAATGTTGGGCCAAAATGAGATCCCTGAGGAACTACTGAAGTAATACAGAACGCTTTATAACCATACATAATAATGGTGACAATCTATTAAACAAATATGACGCTATCCAACATACAAGATTACCACAAACACCAATTCTTAATAATTTATCTATTAATATATTTCATTTTGTCGAAAACTTTACTGAATTTAATATAAACAGGCCCTAATACCACGATAATTTGATACATGCGTCTTATCTTCTGTTTTCTTATAGATAAGGACAATAAGATCAGTTTTCCAAATAAGAAAAATATTGAATTACTAAGACCTACAAGGCGAATGAACGCCCAAGATATTGAAATTAAATTATATATTTTGATTCAAAGATTCAACATTCTGTGCTGTTTCTTAGAGCTGCTAATAATTCATTGGATGCGATCATACCACTGTTATATGTGCATTGGTTTTTACTGTATCAACATTAATACCAACAATAGGAACCCAGAGGTTCAAATAGAGGGCCCGCTACTACACAGCTTAGCCCAATAACAACAAGGACAAGTAAAAGATTACTAAGACTAAGACTGGAATAGTACTACACAGTAATTCTGTGATTAACGGTGAACAGGTACCTAGATAAAACTAGATTCACATTTACTATTTTCTACTACTTTCAAAGGACTATAAGGGTATACATTTATTTTAGTATATTCAAAATTACAATTTTTAAAACATACTAACTGTATAAATATGACGGAAATGAAAATATTTCCCAATAAAAATTGCAGACTAAAGATTTATAGTTCCGTTTTAAATGTAATTGGTCATAAAATCAGCTTGCTGCAAAAACGCAGTTCTTATGAGTTGGAAAATCGCTTAATTAGAAAGTTAGTAGCAGTGTAACGCTATATTTAACGGTTTATAAAAAATTAAACTAGATTAATGATCCTGTAAATCCGGGAAAGTTGTATGAGAAAATTAAATTACTCTCGTATTGAACCAGGTCTTGTTAAAACTAATGTGGTACATGATAGTCTTTATGATTTTTGACATGACATTTTTTTAGATCTGCTTTACTTTAGCATATGTACAGGGTGGATCATTAATAATGGGTCGTAGAGCAGAGGCGATATCTTTGGGACAAAATATGAAGATATAACTAGATATGTCTTAGTGAAATGTTGTGGAAAAGATATAGGGTACTAAAGTTGCAATTATATTTTCATTTTTTTGTAATATCAACACCGTACCGCTCAACGGATTGTCACCAAATTTGGTACGGAAACATTTTTTAGAAAAGGAGTCAAAATTTATATATTAAAACAGGTTGGGCCATTGATGGCGCCGCGCGCCATTAATAATGCGTGATGATGAATTTCTCTCTTTTTTGTTGACGAAACGTTCCGATTCGGTTGATAAAATTCTACCCGAGCTTCATTTCTGCTCTATTTTCTGTTTACGTGCGACTTCAATAATTGATTTTGTAATTGTTCAGAGTAATTTTAGTTTCAATATTAAAGAATTCAAATAAATTGTTTTATAGGTATATGTTTATATTATTTAACTGATAGCGTATTAAATATATAGAGTGTTACAAATTAGTAGGTTAAACTGTAATCCACATATCCTTTGGACTAAAATAATGGCACTTTCCTATTCATTTATGATCTCCAATTGCAATATACAGGGTGTCAAAATAAAAATTTTAAAAATGATTTTTGATGATAGTTCAGGTGATGTTAAAGATATTTGTTTGAAATCTGGCACATTTTTATCGTATACTTTCTTAATAATTTGTCCTAAAATGTCAAAGCAGGAGCTGAAGGGACCTCCCCAATTTTTTTAAGTACGTATAGGTTTCAGAATATATTTTATATATTATTTCCACTTTATTCATCAAATTTAAATAAACAAAGCAGCACAACTAACAACAAATAGCAAAAAAACAAAAATTTAACGCAAGTAAATAAATGTTAAATATAAATACAATTTTCACTTAAGAGAGTAACGAATATTTTGGAAACATTCGTTCCCTTAGCTGTAGTTCAGTTAGTATTATCCATGAAAGAGTTTAGCAAAAAAATAAAAATTCATTAGAATATATTAAAGATTTTGTTGGATTCAGTACTAAGTAAACAACAGCTAAGGGAATGAACTGTATAATATGGAGAGCGCTTTAGGCTGAAATCACATATTTTCCAAAATATTCGTTGCCGGAGTGTGTAGGGGAGACCGGGTACGAAAGTAACACGGGTTGGTTGTAACAGTATGTCTATTGTCTTTCTAAAGAGGTTTGTCTATGATATTGTATCATCATAGAGTCGTCGGCAGTGAAATCTACATTAACTTATTTGAACAACAATATCCGTAGTGTGTTTTAGTTCGAGTTAAGACCTGCACGGTGCACAATGATATGAAAAGTAAGTTTTCATTCTTTATCTTAATCTATCATAATCTTAGAAGTGAACGTTATTTCAAATTATTTTATTGGCTTGTTCAGTTAATACCAATATTGGCTATAACCTAAGCATGATATTTTAATTAAAAATAATCGTTAAAAAAAGTTTTAAGCAAGTTTCCTGTCAATCGCGTGAAAATTGCGTAATGGGACGATTGTAACAATGTCATAGGGGGACGATTGTAACATGTTACAACCGTCCCTCATATTTAATACCTATGATCGTATTTGTCATATTTAAAATGATAATTCTGTAGATATCCAGATAATTACTTCAGTACTTGTCAGATAGGGATAGGATTCTTTGTTATTACCAAAAAATTTTTATTATTATTTTATATTTTTGTTTCATTATTCTATTTTTTCATTTAAATATTTTTTTTCGAATAAAAAATATATTATGTACCTGCACTACAACTTACTTTTATGTAGGTATAATCAATAAACAAATACATTGTAAATACCCATACCATTGGGTAGGTTGTAACGACGTACACTCTCTACTTTTTTATTAATTGTCCATCAATATGAACTTTAATTACTTTTCTTCTATATATAAAATGCTAAGGAAACGACTTATAGTAAGTAAATTTATATAACTTTCTTATTTTTTTATTTATCCGGCTTTACAAAAATATGTTACTTTCGTACCCTATTACTGAAAGTAATACCCATATTTAAATGTTTATCTTTTCTTACTGCTTGTTGTTAGTTGTGGCGTTTTGTTTATTCCAATTTTCTGAATAAAAGAGGAATGGTCATCAAATAGCGATATTTAATTTGTGTCAAACGTAACCAAAGAAGTTGCAATATCTCATAAGCCAAGCCTCATATCAAAATCTTATAAGAGTGACAAAAATAGAGTAAAATCACGCTTTATCTAAAAAAAATATTTTAAAATCATAGTACTTAGAAAATGACCAAATCCATGGACATATTACCTTTTCTACGTTCATGGTTTGATATTTTAGACCAAAATTGCACAAAAAGTGTGTCGACTTAAGATAAAAATATGTACCAAATTTCAAAAAAATATCTCTAAAATCATTTAAAAAATTTTTATTTTTGACAGTTTGTATTGTTGAAAATGGAACTCCGAAAAGAAAAGTGACATAAGAAAAGTACCATTATTTTAATCCAAAGAATATGTGATTAATGGCTTGATCTACTAATATATAACACCCTTCGTAAGTTCGTAAGCAATGTGAAGTGACGCTTACATTCAATAGTCAGATAATTTTTGTTGACCTTTAAATTTAAAGGTATGCATATTCTAGCAAACCATGGAGATATTGTAGCAAAAAATTGACCATCGTGTAATGTAATTTTCATGCATTAATTCCAAAATTTCTTATTCAACACGGTGTGCCGCATTTTGACTACATTTTCTGTAAATTAGTCTCATGTCCACTTTAATAACAATTTGGATGTGATGCACAAAAGGAAAACGTGATTTAGTTTAATTTTTTGTACTTTTGCACTTATTTATATTACTGCATTAAATTTTGGAGCGTTGTTTCTTTTTTATTTTTGAGTTTATTGAAAACAGTTACTTAATAAAAGTATTTTACTTTTTCTGTTAAAACGAAGTTCGTGTCGACTTCTTGTATAACCGGAAATGCTGAAATATTCTAGAGATTTTAGTTATGTTTGCCTTAGGGACTTTGTCATGTTGCTAAATTTTCAAATATTTCAGATCAGTATATTCCCAAACGACAATCGACGCAGTTCTCTGTATCTTCTGATAATCTAAATATTAAAAAATATATCCATGAAGGGGAAACGTTTTAATTCTTTATTCACTGATTATTCACTCATTCATATTCATAACACAATTTTAAGTAATACATTTTATTGTTGGTATTAATACCCATACGATTTGTTTAAATTTGACTAATAATCTAAATTTACAATTTATTCTGACCATTCAATTATGTTTTATATGAAATAAAACTAGGAAAACGTAATTAAATGCACTAGGAATTGCATTTGCATAATTTAAGGGTGATTCGTCGACTAGAACATATTATTCTTTTATTTAGGAAAAAATACTTTCCTGTTGAAAATATAGTTGCACAATCGTTATAAATCTACACGAGAATATACAATGTGAATAATTAAATTAAGTTAATGATAGTTAAAGAAGAAACAGAGTTAATGCAAATTTAACTTGATGAACAACATGACAGCAAAAATTAATAAAGAACAAATTCATAAATCAGTGCAAATTTTTTAAATGTAAATCAGAATTTGATTGTCAATTTTTATTGGATGAAAAGCTCGAGTTTTAGAGCTTTTAGAATGATGAGTACTTTCAAAATTAGGAATGAAACATCCAGGTTCGTAAATATTTGAAAAATTATATTGAGGATGAATCTGAAGAATCGAAACGTCAGTCTCAAAATCGGATACTGCTAAATTAAAGAAAAGAAATAATGAGAAAGCGTAATATTAAATACATTTTTAAACCAATTTTAGAAGTTTTATTTTTTCTGTTTCCTAAAGTAAGTATTCAAAATTTCTTTAATGTTTCAACGGCATTTCCTTTTCCAAAATTTAATCATTTTCGTATCTCTTTTATTATCTCCCTTACAGAGTGGTTCGTTTTTTATAACTCACGGGCGTTTCGAAAACCGTAAAATATAAAGGGTGGCTCAAATTACAAATAGAATCCTTCTTTTGATGACCGTTAAAGTAATCAGGTTGATGATGAAATATTGTAAGAAAACTGAAAATAACAATTATAGAAAATGCTATCTTCCGTAATTTTTCCCAACAGAAAGAGCTGAAATTTAGTATAGAGGGATAATATATAATAATAATAATATACGAGAAATCGATTTTCGTTAAAATAAAATTTATGCAACATTCAATTATTTTATTTTCTTCAAAGCGCCATATTGGAGCTTGACAGTAATAGATGTAGAATAAAATTACGAACACGTTAATATTGTAACACTACTATTTTATTTGAAAAATAACTCATAATATTAAAAAATACAATAATTTAAATAAAAAAAATAGTTGCTCTTGACGTAAAACAAAATCCAATACTTACCCAAACAAAACACACAAATATTCTACAAAATCCTACATAAATACTGATATGTAACGCTCATTTTCGTGAACACAAAGCTCAATTTTTAATCTAATGTCCAAAATACTTGGAATCCTTTGTGAAATAGACTTAAAAGCAACAGAAATTCTGTTGCGTAGATTTTTTACAACATTAATGGGTTGAGATATGGAGGCCGTAGAGGCCAAGCAACAGGCCCATGGGTGGCAATCCAATTGCATATTTGGAAAGCGTCGATTTAAATAGTGGAGCTCCGTTGGAACCATTTTTAATACTTATAATTTATTGGAGGATTATCAGTGCATTGTCCATTCCTATCTTTCAAATATTTAAATACTTCCGAGAAGTAAGGCTTCCAAAAAAAAGTTATTTGATATATAGTGACTTTCCGGGTTCCTATGTCGTTACTTCGGTAACTGGTCGCTGCCAGTAACAAAATTAAAGTGCACATCTCTAACCTTAACTGAGATTCTTTGACTTGCGCTTGTTGTTCTCGGGTTAGGCTCTATGGAGCTAGACCGTTTTCTCTCCGGTATCTCTGGGCCCGATCGTATATTGATTTCGGCTCCTGTTGTTGGTATTACGGTCGCTACAGTCGGAACGTTCCTCGGATAATGGTGGTTTTCCAAGACCTCCGTAGCCACCTCTGTAACTGGTCGCATCTCATGTCGCTCTTCACTATCGGCATCTTCAGTGGCGACTCCGCAAAATCTTCGCCGCGACTGCCACTGAAAAACAAAGTTTTTTGTTTTACGTCAAGTACAAGAGATTTTTTAATTTTACTGGGTATTCTTTGAAATAAAATAGTAATGTTATACATTGACGTGTTTGTGACGTTACATAGCATTTTCTAGTATTTTCAGTTTTTTTACAATATTTCAGCAACGGATTTCTCTTAATGGTCTTCAAAAGGTGTAATTTTTTTCTAATTTGAGCCACACTGTATATTTTACAGTTTCCGAGATGCCAATGGTAATTTATTAAAAACGAATCACCGTGTATATTATGATTGATTTTTTCTGACAGATAACAAGAAATCATAACATTAATGACATCTTACAAACAATATTGTCTGTTTATGTGTTACCTATTTTTTTGTCTAATTATAGCACCGTGTACATTAGTTGAAAAAGTCAATAAACGCAATTATTCCTCCCTAATAAGATACAAAACACGGCGATACACCGGTACAATACATGACTGGTCACAGTGTCATTCTGTAAACAATACAAAATTAACAAAGAATATCCGTTTTATATTTTTGAATCCATATCGGCTTCAGTTTGATACAACCGCGCGTGAACGATGAAGAGACGAAACTAAAACATGCTGTAGACTTAGAAAACGAAAGATGTCAATATTAGCGAGTGTCTTCAGGTGTTTATGTTTGTGCGTTGTGCTCGAGAAAGGATCATGGTATCCAAATTCGAAATCTTTAAATAGAAGTAAAAATCGTGCCATATTAAAAAAACCTAGTGAAGCAAAAGTGAAGAAGAATGATAAAAATCTAAACAAACCAGAGTGGTTGAAAGAATGGACTATTAGCAAAGGCTGGGTGCATAATAAGAGTCACTTGCTCGAATTAGGACGCAACAATTCTTCTGAGAACTTAGTAATAGTTGAAGAAACACATGCCATAATGGAAAAGAAAACCTATCAAGAAATTTCAGACGACAGTTCTGTGTCTCTAGCTAATGTCGAAGACTTAATTTCAATGACAAGCAATATGGATTGCAACGAAGACAGCAGAAACAGTCAAAAGGATTTTAATAAAATAGAAACAATGTCCAACTCTGAAGATGATTCGAGTATACGCGATGAGACGTTAAGAATCACTGAAAGAAAAGAACAACCGAATTTGTCTGTATTGTACAACAAAATTTCTGAAAACTATAGGAAGAACTTCCCAGAAAATTTTAATAAATACCAAAGCAGTGACTTATCTTTGCCAGAGATTTACAAAGAACGCCTTCTGTTAAATAAAAATAAAGAGAGCAATATATTTCTCGAAATATGGAAATATATAAAACCTAAAAGAAGAAAGAAAAATAGCTACAACTGCAAGTTTACCGTGAATGAACTTTATGATAAAAACGAAGACACTAGCCACTTCACGAAAACCGTTGATAGCAAATTAGAAACTTTAAAAACCAAACGTACGAACTTGGGCAAAAACATAGCTCTATATAACACTTTAAATTCAAAGACGAATTTGCACGAAGACACTATTTATGAATGTTCCGAGGAAAACAGTAACAACAATTCCCTAAACTACGTTTATTTCAACCCTATATACACCTCTTCTACAGCACCCTCGAAAAAGTACTACGATTTCCACTCGAATCACAGCCATGTCTGTAATAATTTCGCTTTTGATCGAAGACTTGTTAAATCGCATCAAAACGGATTTTTACGGAATTCGGACAAACATAATTCTTTCAAAACGAAACTGAGAACGGAAAAGTACGTAATACGGCATATACGTGTGAGAGTGATGCTCTCAATGCGTTTAGGTAAAGTGCAAAAAGTGTATAAAAAACCTGAGAATAGCGTGAGCAGACGTCATTTGCTTAGTGTGAATAACGGAGAGAAGGAAATGACAAGTGTTGATAAGGAGATGCAAATGAGGATCGCTAGAATTCACGAAGAGCAGAAAAGAATAGGAAATGGGAAGACTTCTATTAAAATTCAAAACATGAGGTAAGGAAATGAAATGAATGAGTGAAATGCGATGTAGTGGAAAAACAAGTTTTATTACATGAGTAATAGATACCAAATTTCGAGGTTGAACTCGAAATTTCGCGTTCATACATCAACATTTCTATGACAAATCAAATTTATACACAAAATGCGTAGCAAATTAATAATAAAATCATTAATTATATAAAACCCATAACAAACAAAAAAGCACGAGAGAAACTTGGAAAAAGCCTCTGTATGACAAAATAAGAATGGAACTAGAACTAGTAAGGTCACCGGCAAAAAGATTTATGTTGGGAATATTTTTCCCATTTCTGAAAAATAAATTTGCTTGGATATTATAAAGTCCATAGATTGACAAAATACTGCAATAAAGCTGCTATTTTGGTATCAAAATCTCATTGTGAATATTGAAATACAGAGCTCTCCGTTATTCTTTAAGATACCTTAGCGATCAAACAATCAGTTTGTAGGTCTGTTCAAGACCTTCCAAGTCAACCATTTAATTAAAATAATAATAAATTATTTTTACAAAATTTTTCAAATGGTTCAAATAAATTTAGTAAAATCTTATCGGGTGATTTAAAAATATGTTTCGGGCACGTCAAGCCTATTATTGTAAATATGTGTATTTTAATATATAAGAAATGGTCCTAAATTGTCTCCCTATACGAGTACTAGGTGACCCGGCAAATGTTGTTTTGCGATATGAGTTATTTCTAGTGAATATTTTGGCAGTTAAATAAAAAATAACTAACTTATTGTAAGTGTGTGGAGATGTGGTATATGACTAAAAGAGGAATGGAGCACTGTGAATGATGACGGCCTATAAGAATAACAAAACACGAAACATTCATTTTTTGAATTATTTCGCGTGCCTGCAATTTTACTTGTTTGACGACCCAAATTAGCCCCTTTACGTCTTGTTGGCATTGTTCACTGTACAAAAAAATAGCCATATAGTAACTCGTGACACGTGTTGCGTACTTTTGAGGTTATGTAGATCACTTAATTAACTAATAATGAGAATTACACTGAAAATTAATAATTTTATTAATTATTGATAAAATAGGAAATAAATAATTGTGGCCCAGCAAATTAATAATAAATTTACTTGAGAAATACACTTAGAAGGTAAAATGATAATTGTAAACGTCACTACTACGCTCGATTCATACACAATAATAATGATCGAAAACTGTGTAGGGAGTGAGAGAAGGCCTATTGTGTGAGAGAGACAGGAGACCGGTTTCCTTCTCATCCCTACTCCGTGTTGTTTACTGGGTGAGAAGTGACACCGGTAGATGTCTGGAGAGATAACTGATCTAGTGATAATCGATCACTTATCGACAGGGGTTAAAAATGATTAAATTACTAAAATGGTTATTAAAAAATAGGGGTTTGTGATAGAATGATGAAAGTTAAAGGTTGTATGTATTTTTTAATGCCACATCATAAAAAATAAAAATAAAAAATTTTGTACAAAAAATGAAAAAAAATTGTTTGGGGTGGACCACCCTTAGCACTTAGGGGTATGAAAAATAGATTGCGACCGATTCTCAGACCTACCGAATATACATATAAAATTTAATAAAAATCGGTAAACCCGTTTCCGAGAAGTATGGCGTCTAACACTGTGACAGGAGAATTTTATATATTAAGAATTATCAGAACATATTGTACATAAAAAATAAGAGTATCTTTTTGTACATGGCGAGTCAGAAAGACTGGGTCAACACTAAGCTGGAGATAGTAGACACAAAAATTTTATGTTTAGACCTATCATGCCTTAAACGATTGTCGCTGGTTTAAGAAATACAGGGTGTCCAAGGTTTAAATTTTATTATTATGTCGTGGCATTTTTTGATCAATAGCCAATAAATCACACTCATGCAAAATACGCTAATATTTATTTACATGAAACTTTTACAAAAGCCTACTTAGAAAAGAAATATCAGCGCCTAAAAAGAAATCACCAAAAAATACATAGAAACTTTTAAATGCAAATAACTAAGAAACCGATAGTGTTATGCGACCTAAACAAGAGTACATTTTTTATGTAGAATTCAACGGTTCTTTAGACTTTTTTAAGCATAGCTCAACAGATAAAAACAAGTGTTTTGATTTACCTAAATATAACGGTGAAACTAGCGCCCTCTAGAAGCAACGTCAAAATAAGCTTTAAATTCGTAATTCTCACACCACAAAGCCAACACTACCAATTTTCAAAGTTATTCTATCAAACCTTTCTCAATTATTGAGAAATTTCGAAATAAAATTTAAACTTTGAACACCTTGTATTTCTTAAACTAGCGACATTCATATAAGGCATGATACACATGACACATTATATATGTAAATAATTATCCTCTTTATGGTTACGTTTTTTAAAAAACGTTACTTATATTTAAGTTAAATTTAAGTTATTATTTAAATGTAATAAATGCAGTTTTATAAAAAAAAAATTATAGGGATGCATTCCAAATTATATTTTTAAGTTATAACTGCTCTAAATTAAATTAAATCAGTTTCATTGCTGAAAATTACATGTTAATAAGTACTATCAACAGAAAAGGTATTATTTAAAATTAAATTAGCAGTTAAATCTGCAGCAGTAATATGCAGGGTGTCCGGAAATTATGCGTCAAGACTTCAGGAAATGATTCCTTACAAAAAACAACCTATCCTATAACAATTTTTCGAAAACTCAATATTAATGGAGGTACAGGGTGTTTAAAGTTAAAGTTAAATTTTTATTTTCGATATTTGTAAATGACTTCTTAAGAAATCCAAATATTTACATAAAATTTGTAAATTGGAAGTTTTTGCGGACGAGAAATTCAAATATGTTTCTAATTTTGACGTCACTAGTAGAGGGCGCCACTTGTGGCACATCATGTTTCTTTTGAATGACAGAACTTTTTTGTATCTTAATTATCCATCTGACTATCGAAGTAATCGATTCTCCTACCTGTTTCATTTGAAAAAGGTATACCTTGCTGAAGTCGGTAGGCGTAACCGTTTTTGAAATAATCCTATTTGAAAAGCTCAGTGCACTGAGTAAAAACTGTTTTGGTTTCAGGTAAAGTGCCTTTTTCAAACATACAATTTGAAAACCAATCTACTAAATAATTCCTAAGAGATTTTAACTTTGCATTATTAACTTTTATATTTCTATGTTATAGATATAGATATATAGAATTATTAATTAGGGAACTTGAAAACCAATCATTAAAATGCACAAAAATTATAAATTGATATATCGCAGTCAGTTATCAAAAACATTATTTGTTACATATTTTTTCACATTAAAAATACTTACTATACAGTTTGTGTTATGTCACACTAGGAGTTATTATTTTAGTGTCATTACAAATAATGCAGATACTTTACATTACGTGGGATCTTTGAAATGTAGAGATAAAATAAATTCCATTACTTACCTTTCCTTAGCCTATGTAGTCCACGAGAGTGAAAAACAGGTTGGCTTAATTTTCACTTAATACGTCACAGATAACTTGAAGAGAAAAAAACATCATGTACGTAAGAGAGGTTTTTAATAAAAGTTTGAAATTTACTGTACCCGAATTTTATCTTTAGTTTTATTGGGTTTTAGCCACACTTCTGAAAAAATAATAAAGATTAATTAAATAAGTCCTTGTGCCAAACGGAACAGTCAAGGGTTATTTTTGAAACTACGTTTGCCTAACCAAAAAATCTCACACTGAAAAAAGCAAATAAGTAAAAAATAACAAAACTCACATCACTATCGCGCACTTCCGTATTATTGACGTTTCGAAAAACTCTCTGTTTTCGTTCTCAAGATCGTAGTAAAAATATTAAATGCATGTCAAGTTTGACAGTTTAAAATTTGTCTATCTGCTTCCAAAGAGATGTTAAATGATTTTTATTTTATTGTTACTTACTTTTTCTTGATACAACTGTAGCCAACAATGATCGATGTTTACTGAACAGTTTGACACACACTTATCTCCGTTCAACAAAATAATCGCGGTCTCTTTTGTTGAATATCATGCGATATTCCTGATTTGTTAGATTAGGGTGTTCACAATTTTGAGAACACACTGTATAGCTTGAATTATTCTCCATTCAGCACAAAATCGCTAATAAATTAATTACAATCACAATTAAATTAGCGGAAAGATATACTCGAACCTTACCTATGCGCACACTCATGGTAGTTGTGCAGATGGAATAGGTGGATGTCATGATGTCATTACCAATAGAAATCGAACATTCTCATATGGCTCATGCCTATTTGCTGCAACAGAAGCTGTGTAATTCAGATACCTACTTTATATAAATAATTTACTACCGCTAGTATATTTGTGTTGATTGCTATAAATTGTCAGCGGTTTTTTAGTGTATTAGAAAGGTATTTTAAGCTAATATAAATCAAATCTCCTATATTAGCTTAAAATACCTTTCTAATACAGTAAAAAGTGTTACAAAAGCTAATAATAAGGAATATATGGGTAGATATTGTGGGTGTAATTCAACGCTGGTTGGGGCTTTTGTCCACAGAGTAGTTAGTTTTACACAATATTACTAATACCTAAAAATATATAAAAATTGTCAGCGGGTTTATAAAATGAGTCATACTCTACTATTTTGACACCAGACTGTAACAAGTTTGAAACAAATATTTTATAACGTTAGCGCCAAGGTTCAGAAAGTCACAAATTTAGGAATGAAATTTCGAAATCACTATTTGTTTTGACCAATTAGATTTTAAGACTCGATTTTCTAACCACACTGATTCGTCTTTTCTTCGTACCCTTGAAACATATGATCTACAGTACGTTTATACTATATAATTATTTATTATATAGTATAACTACCAATATAATTTCAGTTCGTACTTATTGAACACATAATTTGTATAGTGCTTATGCACCCACTATGTTTCATATGAATTATTTTGCTTGCATATTCTACACCCGAGGATATGTACGTATGTGGATTTTATTTTTTTTTTTAAAGAAAACGCGTGTCACTGCATAAAAATACTAAGGAAAATTTTGTAAATTGATTGTTCTATTTACTGTCATTTTTCCATATCGAGAAACATTTACAATAAAAAGTTTTAATTAAAAAAACCATACTCAACCATGTCACTTAATTAACTATAGTCTGTTAAGACTATTTTGAAAAAGAAATACCAACGCTTAACAAATTCTGAAGTGAACTTTCAGAGGACAACGATTTGCCAAAAATCAGTAGAAGTAAATTATGGGCCATCTTACGAAAGTTGAATTTTTGCTGGGAAAAGCAGAACAGGAAGTCAATTCTTATCGATAAAGATGAAATTATTTGTTGGCGAAGATCCTACTTAAGATCAATTAGAAAATTCCGTGACGAAGGGAGGAATATTTATTATCCAGATGAAATTTGGATCAACGAGGGATATATTGTAACAAAAGTATGGCAAGATAAAAATATAAAAAGTTTTCGACAAGCATTTTTGGATGGACTTTCAACAGGGTTCAAGGCACCTTCAGGTAAAGGGCGAAGATTAATAGTGACACATATAGGTAGTCCCACTGGTTTTGTAGATGGCAGTTTACTTTTATTTGAATCTAAAAATACAGGTGACTATCACGAAGACATGAACGCAGATGTTTTCGAAGAGTATTTTACACAGATGTTGGATCTTATTCCTCCGGAGTCTGTAATTGTCATAGATAATGCCAGTTACCATTCACGGCAGACCGAGCGGATGCCTACGACAGCTTGGATGAAAGCCGATACAAATCAATGGTTATCCGGAAAAAACATTTCTTTTGAAATAAATATGGTGAAAAAGGAACTTTTGACACTTGTCAATCTTAATAAAGATCAGAAAAAATATGTTATCGATGAAATGGTAACAAATCGCCAAATAATGGTACTACGGTTACCACCTTATCACTGTGAACTTAACCCAATCGAATTAGTCTGGGCGCAGGTAAAAGGAGATGTATCGCGAAATAATACGACTTTTAAATTAAGTGACGTGAAAATTTTGTTAAAAAATTCCTTGGAACGAGTAACTGCAGATAACTGGCAAAGATGTATACATCATGTACAAAAAGAAGAGGAGAAGATGTGGGAACTCCATAATTTAATTGACGTTACTGTGAAACTTATCGTTATTAATCTAGGAAAAGAAGATAATTTATCAGAATATTCAGAGGATGAATTTTAATATACCTACTTTTTTATTTTGTTTATTGTACATTTATACAACACTACATTTACTCACCATAATTTGAGTTTTCAAAATACACATATTTTTGTGTGGAATAAAAGTCTATTCATTAAATTTAAATAAATATTTTGATAATAATATTGAATAATTTTATTTGAATTTCTAAGAACCCTCTTAACCCGGTTATGATGCTTAAAGTAGCCTCAAGTTTTGAAATGCTGTTTTTATATTGTTTACTTATAAGAGAAATGGACCGAGAAATTGAAGCGACATAGACAAAGACGGATTGTCGGGGATTAAATTTTAGCTACCTGCTACAATTTAGTACAGCCCGGTCACACAAAGTTTTTTTAAAAGTACACCTCATCTATACCGATAATACATAATATAAAAATATTGAATATAAGCATCAGTACTACATTTATTTACGATTTGCATACATAATAAGCTTTTATTACTCTCTTGCATTTCTAAACAGACTAAAAATGTATTCACCGATTTTCAGATTTATAAGTTTAACCGTTTTTGAGAAAAAAATTAACACCGAAATTTTTAAATTTTTTAGAAGGCCATATCTTGTAAGGGAGGGCTCAAATCGAAAAATTTTATAGAAACCACCCCCCCTACAATGACCCAAGGAACATACCCTTCAAAGGAGCGCACATCATTATGGGATACCCTGTATATAGTGAATTCCTGGCATATTCGTAACTTCAACCTTTCAGATATAATGGATCGGTTCGAGATACGTGTAGATGATATCTTGGACGACATGAGGGTTCTTGTGCGATCTCTAAAAGAAGATGAGGCGAGGCCACACAAGTTTTGTCTGGGGTAGAACGTGAGGAGCCCCAAGTTGTCAAAAATCCGTGTTTACAGACGTCGGCTTTAGTTCAGCCACCCCATTAATATCTATTTTATTAAATGGAGAAAACTGACAGTGTAATACAAGTTTAAAAACATTAATTAATTTACAACATAACCTTTTTACTGTTATCTGGCATAAAATCCTTTTTAAGATGTTTGCTACATATTTTCAAGTGTTTTGCAAACGGTTTACCTATTCACAATTTAATTTTCCACTGATTACAGAGTTTTGAGTTTACGGAAAATTTATGCAGGGAAATATCAGTACAGTAAAAGGAGCACTGGGAAACAGCACTGAAATTTTGTGCAAATATTCTTGCATATGTTGTGTATTTTTGTACACATTTTATAACTAAATATCGTACGATCTCAAGAAAGTTTGCAAAACTACTAAAACATATAGAAAATTTCCACTACACCTACATACACAAAACCGATTTGTTGAATTGTTGTTCACCCCCGCACCTGATTTATTACAAATTGGCTTATGCAGATTCTTTTCTTCATTCAAGATAAAATTATACTAATTATACTATTTTCAAACTGTTCTGTTACTCTTTATGCAGAATAAATCATAGGAAAATATTCAAAAAAGACTTCACAGTTCTATTATGGAAGTAATTTGTTGATTACCCCGACAAAATTTCCGAAATCTGTCAACAGATGTTAGCCACTTTGTGATATTCGCCAATATTGATTAAGAATGTAAAACGGTAAATATTTTAGTGGATAGTTTAACATCATCACTAAAATGAATGTGGCTTTTTGCAACTAATGGTTATTAAGTCAGAATAATTATATGATCAATAAACCTTGTTTCGTTATATGCTTGGCAGCATCTGTTTGTTATTATACTACACATTTATGAATAAAAATCTAATCGATAATAAACACGCGATGTTTTTCGTGAAATTCTTACCCCTGCCACAATATTAATTATATAATTAGTAACACTACTATGCATTCTGTAGCTGCGTATGCATCTTGCGTTTTCTAGTCTGTTTTGTTTGTGGTTCTATAATGTCATTCCTTATATGTAACCGAAGATCCGCTTATGATCCCTCTTACGTTCGTTTTTGTTTCACGTTTGTTCAATTTCATGTAAGTACGTTTACTGATTATTCTTTCATCTATCACGTGTTATAAGCTTAAACAAGATCGAAATTAATAGCAGCTTCTCTAACCTCTAAGGACCTCTTCTAACCAAAACGAAATATCAGTAACAATGACAAAACTTACAGGGTGTAATACTACTACTTGTCAAAAATGAAACGTTTGTCTTTCGTTTATATTTAAAAAACATTTTCTTATATGAATATGTGTTAGGAGTCGCTTGGTTTTTGTGATACAGAGTACATATATATTTTTTTAATCTTTTGAACAAACTATGTTTTAAATCTGATCAGGTAAATATGGGCTTTATCAATGACGTTTCCTTCTAAAACTGTTTGTATCTACTGTGTATATTTTGATTTCCTAGGATTTTTTACATGTCTTCATTCAAGCTAAAGAGTAAATCACAATAATAAAAAGAAATATGGATCGCCATATACACCTTTCTTGAAGATAATAGAAGGGATAACCTTGGAATTGAAAATAATTTATAATTTGTGTTTCAAAATTAATAGAGATAATATGTAAAACTCTATAAATGTATAAATGAGCAACAATTTGGCTTTTAAAATATAAGTGTACAATATTATTTGAATTTGTAGGAGCCAATTTTAATAGCGTTATTAAAAATAAAATTTGAATTATACATCTAATTCGTTAGATTAGAATATAATAAAAGGGAAAATTGCATGATTTTCTAAAATCCTGCAGAAGAAAGATTGTATGTAATAAGCTTAAAAACGGTATTTAAAGATTTAGTCTGGCCACGTTCCCACAAAACGGCCGCCGCCAAATACAGCAGTGTACTTTAGTTTACATCTAAATACGATTTCCATTTTCAAAAAACGCAGTACATACGTCTAGAAGAGTTAATTTGTCATTTGTGATATTATTAGGTGCTATTATGTTAAATAGACATTGGTATTGAATGAGTTTGCAAAATAGAGTCATAAATAGTAATAAAAAAAAATAAATATTAAATATCATTAGTCATTACTTTTATTTACTATTTTTAAAATTAAAATAAGCAATTTAATGAGAAATCAGATGGGATAATTTTATGAATACCTCAAGTAAAACCCTCTATCTGTCTGTTGTAAACAAATAAAGAAGTTACGTTTAACTATACCGTAAGTTCACCACATCACTACTAATAATTGTGGCATTACCTACACAGTATTTACAATAGCTATGCAGCAAAAACGTAAAAACAAAAGAAACAGATGTCTGTTTACATCACCAGCACTTTATTTATTTTTATTAATGTTAATATTTTAATTATTTTCTGACCATCTGACGGCAATAATAAGAAAGATTACCCTGTAATACATTTTAAACAAATATAAAATTCATGCAACTTTCCCATTGTCTATAGAATTGGAATCAATAAATAGTCCCATTTTATAAAAACAGGAACAGTTTTTCTGAAATATTAATAATTAATCAAAAGGCAATTATCTATTTGATTAAAATAAATTGAAAAATAAGTTAGTACCATATTCGCACCTTCATAATAAAACAAATTAGTTTTAGTATTCTCAGACATCGTGCCTCCATATCTCGAAGACCCGTTATGTATAGTGCATTATCAGAAGAGCAGCTTGAATATGTATTTCGAATGAAAAAAAACACATAAAAATAAAAATTATACAGTAAAATCAGTGAAACTTATCTAACTATATTTTAAAATACATTAACACAACATTCACAAAGACATGGATTTAAAACGAGGAGAAAAACTAATGCTATTATTGTAACATGTAATACAGAACATATAATTTAACAAAAAATAATAAAATGTTAAATGAATAAAAATCAGTTACAATGCATACCACAATAAAGTAGAACATACTAAAATTTAATAAAGTTATGTGGGTAAATTTAGACTACTTGCGCTTATTACGTTTTATATCGGAGATGGTACAGAAAAAAATATCAATATATTTTGTCGATACTACTGTTCTTGAAATCATTTGATAAATTGGAGATGATATAAGATTGTTAGTTCTAACTATGGGTAGGTAATAGCTATTTATGTAACAAGTTGCGAAAAGAGTGTTTTTTAAGCATGGGACACAAAGTCCAACGAGGCGAAAGTCGAGTTGGACAATGCGTCGGAATCAAAAATATTTACGAAGCCAGATTTCCTGTTAACCAAAGTTGTTGTATTCATTAATCGACTATTTGGAGCATGTAGAAGGGAAGACATCACATTTTTGATAATAGACGCCATAAAAGATTGTCAGTCATTTATTAGTGTCAAAATTCTGAACACAAAAACTCATGTTCCAAGAATGTTTATGATTAGTGAAGGATCAATAGATGGTATCAATTTCGTAAGTAAGCAAAACTTCGTCCACTCAATACGACACATCAGTGATTTTTCTTGACATATCGAAGTAATAAATGCTGTACCCTGCCAGTTGGAATCAATATAATTAAAGGTATGTAAAGAATTAGCGGAATTGCTCTGGAACGATGACCGATTCTGGAGTGGACATGACAGTTTTAAAGCGACATCGAAAATGCCATTGAACAGATAAACGAAATAGCAAAAAGAATCATAAAGTAAAGTGTTATGTATTAGATAAATGTGAAATAATACACATACAATTTACTTCAACATTTAATAATAAAGTTCCTCGAAAATATCCTACAACTTGGTTTTAACCTACACTCCATAGTTTTTATATGATTTCTTGTGGCGGAACCACAAAAGTAAATAGTTGCTACACCACATAAAATATATAACACAAAGATATAGCAAAAATATTTGCAGAGTTCAAAATGTGGTGCTGTCGGTCGAAATGTTCATGGAAATCCAACTGGTCGATAGATACCATCAATAAAGAATGATGCCAATTTTGCAAAACATCTTTGAACTCTTTCTAAAGAAACGATAGAAATAGCATATATTGAGTTCCAGACAGCAGACGCATATTCTGATTTACACCGAATAAGTGAAAAAATAGCAACCGAAGAGGAACAGTATCAGCAAATGCCTTGGAGTACCTAATAATAAATCGTTAAATTTTATAAGCCGCTGTAACAATTTCTATGTGTTTTGAAGACGATAGGTTTGAATCATATGTTACTCCGAGATCCTTAATAAAATCAAGTCTAAGGTAGTTTTGTTCAGTAAATAGTCAGAAATGATTGGATCCTTTTTTCCTACAAAACGCAATTGGATGCGTTTAGGAATAAATAACTGCACGTAAACCACCAAATTATACTATTGATCCCGTATCGTAACCTCCTCTGCTATGCCCCAAAATTTGTAACTTTTTTTAAACGCCCTGTATATCCAGTTTTGAGTTTTATAATTGCTGCATAACCCGCGACAATATTTTTATATGCGCTTAATGCTGAATAGAACTACGTCACCGGCGAAATAATTCTTATGTTTATGCACCAGCCTTGGCGAGTTAAAATGTAACCTTTTTCGGCGGAAACATGCCTGGTGCAATTTTACGTTCCGGTTCGCGCGTAGAGGAAGTCCCGTTTGTGTGTGTGCTCACTGTTTACCTCATGTAGCACATATAAAGCGACGCTTATTAATATCAGATTAGGTAAGTCGTTACTGTTACGGCCCGCATTCTTCCGGCAGGTTCGTCTAGGATCTTGTTAGCAATTTTAACACAACAGACTTAAGGTCATCACCAAAGATTTGTTAGAGATACAGATTTTTTATACAGATAGGAATGAAAGAGGAATTAACTAAATTATTTATAATATTTTGATGATACATCAGTTTATGTCGTTTTTGGTCTTCATGCGTCTTGAAAATTAATTGCATAGACATATATTAAAATTGTTTTGTGTGTATGGTGTATTGGAATATGAGTGCCTTTTTTACCATTTTGATATATATATAATAAATTTTATTAAACAAAACAAAATTAGACAGTTTTTTTTCGGACCAACCATAACATAATAGGTCTGTCCACAAACACTAAATACCTATACAGGGTGTTAAAAAATGAGTGTAAATATTTCAGGAGGTAATAGTATGAACCAAAATAAGCAGAAAAGTCTTAATAAACATGGGTCCGCAAAGTAACGGCTGCGGAGATATGGACCACTATTCGTTTTCCAAACATTTTATTTTATTAGGAATAAACCGACAAAGGAAGCTTTTAACAAACAAAAAACAAAGTTACAGAAGATGTTCAAAGTGCCCTCCGTCCATTTTCAAGCAGGCACGACATCTTCGTCTCAACGATATTCGAACTCTTTCGAAAACACCTTCCTTGGTTTGGATTTCTTGACACTTTTGATTAATCCGTAGCTGCAGCTCTAGGCTATTTACAGGAGTACCATACACTAATGTCTTCAAATATCCCCAAACAAAGAAATCTAGAGGGTTCAGATCTGGCGATCTTAGAGGCCATAAAACAGGACCGGCCCTTCCTACCCTTCTATGTGGAAAAGTTTAGTGTAAATGCTCTCTAGCGGCCATGGGAAAATGAGCTGGAGCACCATCATGCTGGAACCACATTTGTTGCCTCTGATTCAAAGGAATGTCTTTCAAAAACTCATACAGTGTGTTCTGCAGAAAGTTGAGTGAAGCAGCGCCTGTTACTTGGTTTGATAAAACAACAGGACCTAGAAATCTGTCACCTACAATACCCATCCAAATTTTTAATGAAAAACGTGCCTGATGTCCAGATTCTATTAGAGCATGAGGATTTTCGTGGGCCCAAATATACGTATTGTGAAAATTAAACAGTCCATTTCTTGTGAACCCGGTCTCATCAGTAAAAGGAATGTTTGCAAGAAAACGAGGGTCTTCAGCATCATAACGTAGAAACCAGCGGCAAAAAACCAAACGTGCTTGATGATCATTTATTGGATTTAAGGCCTGTACTCGTTGCACACGGTATGGATAAAGCAGTTGCTCGTGAAGGATTCTCCAAACAAGAGGACCACTAATTCCTACCTCGGCTGATATTCTCCGTACACTCGTACCTGGATTCTGCTCTACCAGTGCTAGAATTTCTTCTTCTGCTCTAGGAGTGGATACCGACCGTGGTCTTCCGGATAAATGGCACTGTTTGCTCAAGGAACCGGTATCACGCAATCTTTGGTGAATTCTTCCAAACATGCGTTGTGAAGGAATCTGGTGATTTGGATAAGCGTCAACATAAAGACGTCGCGCTTCGGTGGCGTTCCCATTAGCACGACCATACATGAAATGCATGTCTCTTAATTCTGCGTTAGAGTAACCAGCCATAGCGAAAGAAAACTTTTGCACTTGGAACAACTGTCAAATACGTACTGTTGATTTCACTAAACATCAACCAACTATTATAAGAAAATGTACAACGTTTTTGCAAAATAAGAAAAAAGGCTAAAAAACATGAAACATTCCATATCTCCGCAACCGTTACTTTGCCGACCCATGTTTATTGAGACTTTTCTGCTTATTTTGGTTCATACTATTATACCTCCTTAAATATTTTACACTCTTCTTTTAACACCCTGTATATTAAAATTCCAAATACGGAATTCCGGGATACAACTAGTGTGCGGGTTAATACCCCAACCTGTTTTGAATTATATCTGGAAAATCTATAGCAAACAGCTAAAGTCACTCGTTAGTAGGCCACCAGACATATACCGGTTTCGAGCTTGTTAGCTCCCATCAATATGCCATAGGTATGCCATAGGTAACCGACTGTCGGGTTAGACAGATTTAAAACAGCTACTACTTACAGTACTAAATATGTATAACCTATTGCGATAATAATGGCACTGTTTTAAATTAATTTAGCGACTTGTTTTGAACTGCTGGCATATTCGTAATAAAGCTTTAAAAATTTGGTTTCTACGGTGATGTAGAACGCTTCCTGACTGTGGCTTTTCAATCCGGCATGGAGTAGTAAGTGGCCGCTATAGGTAACTCTGCTACTACGCGTTATTTGTAATAAACTTTTAACGTTAGTTCTTAGTTGTTACACTCACCAATAGAGATATAATGAAATTTCTACTCAAAACCTCCACTAGTTCAAAAACTGTTCCATTATTATTGCAATAGATTATACAATGCAGGAAATGTCTTTATTACGTTCGATAATATTGAAGCATAACTATTTTGTACTAGTTTTGCTGAGGTTAACAAGTGATGGAGAATGTTGTACGTTGCAATTTTTGCAAAGGAGGAATTTCATGAAACAACTATTTTGTAGAATAATGCCCCGACCAGCACTGAACACACCTAAACCTATAGCAAATAGACACGGTTAGTCATCAGTGGCGCAACCAGAGATAAATGGGTTTTGAGTTTGTTAACTCTCATCAGCATGCTATAGGTGAGGTAACTGAAGTCTAACCTTAGCTGTTTGTGTCTGTCATAATCCACAGAAGAGAATTCCTACATCTAACGGTTACTGGCTAGTCAATGCTGGACAAATGGTCACCACAGAAAGAGATCTACGATATTGTAGGTACCATTGAAAGAACCCAACCTATATCGTCATTGGCGATATAGGTCGGTTATTTCATGCAATGCTACACTACTACACTTATTTTGAAAATGTATTTGTAGAAAAACTATTCGTTTTGGTCATCTATTGCATAAAAGTCTTTGTTGCTTTTGGTTAAATATAGAACCCTTTTCAGTAGCTGTAGTCATATTCTGGACTGGTGTATAAGCATCGCTATCTTCAATGGTAATACTATTATTTAACTGAAAGTAAATTATTTGTAACGCATCGAATGCTGTTAGAATAGGTATAGATCATTTATGAAGAAAATACCATTGGGAAGTGGTTTTCTCGTTACATTGACATGAATGATTAGGAAAACCAATCGATTTTGTTGAATAAAATCTGACCGTTTTAATTCATAATAATCCATAATTAGCCAATATGAACTGTAGCCAGTCAGCCATAGCATAACGTTTGTAGTACATGGACTGAGTACATGAGCCACATGTTTTAAACGAAAACAATAAAAATCAGTTTGTCAACATTTATGCCTGTTATTTAGTTTGTCAACACACAGCATTCGCATTTGCTTATATTGGTACTGAAGATGGAAGATGATGTTTTTACGTTAGCGCCAAGAATGTAAATCAATGACTTATCCCTAATAGAAACTGTCTTCTCGAGTAAAAGATGATGAAAAGAGCGGTCTATGTATTGTTTCTTGAAAATGTAATATTAGGTCCAAGAGCAGCAGCTCCAATTATCAGAAATGTTCGTCCAACTACATTGTATTACGTTTCATTAAATCACATTCATGGCTTAACTAAAGCAATATTTATAAATAGAAATATAACTGCCGCTTGAACAGACCTAATCACTAATTATTATTATTATTAATAATAATAATAATAATAATAATAATAATATTAATTTATTATTATTATTATTATTATTATTAATAATAATAATAATAATAATAACAATCCAAGATCGTCCGTTTCGCGGTTATACTTCCCAAGAAATCGGGGAGGCAGTGGACTCTTGAGTTTGGAGTGTCTCCAGGGCAGAGTGGTTTTGGAGGAAGTCTGTAAAATCATCAGGAGCTCGGATTCCCTTCTCTGCATGGTCCAAGACCATGAAGCAGCAGGGATAGGAGCGTTTGTATATAAGGCAGCGAGAAGAGCAGCCAATGAACTTGGTCTCGTGTTCGATACTGAGCGGGAAAATCCAGACTCTGTCACCGAGTGGGACCCTGCTCAGTTAAAAGCCCAAATTAAAGCTGCAGAGACGCGTCATCTTCTGCAGCTACATAAGGATAAGCCAATGCATGATCTCTTCTACCGTCATCTAGAGGGGCTTGGCTTATCTGAAAAGCTAACCTTCGCTTTTTTGAGATCAGCGGGGCTGAACTTTGAGACCGAGGGGTTCATAATGGCTTGCCAAGATGGTGTAATTAACACTCTCGTCTATCGTAGTCGTGTCTTGGGTATCGAGGTTCCTGATACCAGATGCAGGGCCTGCTGCCAGGCGCCGGAGACGCTTATGCATCTCCTGTCGGCCTGTCCGGTATATGCGGCCACAGCGTATATCCAAAGACACGATTCAGCCTTACGGGTGTTGTATTATCATTTACGACACTCGTATGAGATAGACGAGACGCCAGTGCTGCCTTATGCTCCGGGGGATATAGAATCCGTTGTGAGGAATGAGAAGTGCCGAATTTATTGGAACTATTCATTCCCCACCCTCAGGCAAATTCAAGCCAATAAGCCTGATGTAGTCCTCCTCGACCACCAACTTAGGACGATGTTTGTGATTGAGTTCTCGGCTCCCGCGGAGAACAACATCGTCCTAAAAGAGGAGGAGAAACGGAGGAAGTATCGAGATCTTCTCTCCGAGCTCCGCAGGCTGTATCCAGACCACTCTGTTAAGATTGTGGTGCTCATTATAGGCGTCCTGGGTGGAATGAGACATACGTTGCTTTCTGACTTAAAGATCATACCGGATTACCGAAATTCGGCGGAGATCTTAGCCGGCAGAATGCAGAAGGCAATCGTCTTTGGTTCGCTACGTCTGCTCAGTACGCACGATTTACGGGCGCAATGATTACTGACTCCACGGAGTGGAGAGTGGTCATTGCTTGACTCTTCAGAACATCTCCGAAAGTGTCGGAGCTTCGGAAGGTGTTACTGGGAAAAAAATAATAATAATAATAATAAGGTGCCAATCCTCTCCAGAAATATAGCTTATATACGGTCTACCGGCAGCGGGACGCGAACCCACACCGATCTAGTCACCTCGATTCAAGTACTGACACCTTAAACCACGCGACTACTGACCGACCAAGAAGACAGTAAGTTCTTGAGATAATCCTTAAGAATTAAAATAATATCTCCTTGATTAGATCATGTATTTTGTTTGAGTTCACGTATTTTGTTTATAAATAAGTATATAAAAATATTTCAATAAAAAGCCTTCATTAACTTACATTGTCATCCTAAAATATGTAACACCCACTTCTACGGCGAAAAATAGAGGTTAAATTAGATTATTTGAACGTAATTTATTCAAATTTGTAATGTATACGTTATATTTTGATAGCTTGTGTTAACGATAATTAAATTCTAAAATACTCTTATTTTTATTATTCAACAATTTATTTTAACTTTTAGTTACTGCCATATAAGTTTGACTACATATTTTAACTGTAGGTTTATATCAACCAACTTATGCGCGCAATATGACACATTTAAATGAAAAACATAATAATTAATGCTATAAAATCTTTGTTTTGAAAATATCAGTTAAGAAACGGTTTCCGTAAAATATCTTTTATCTAGAATGAATCAGGATATACGTAAAGGAATATAATTTTGTGGAA
This sequence comes from Monochamus alternatus, assembly GCA_037114965.1. Taxonomy (NCBI): domain Eukaryota; kingdom Metazoa; phylum Arthropoda; class Insecta; order Coleoptera; family Cerambycidae; genus Monochamus; species Monochamus alternatus. Next base: position 35,656,781 of record CM073433.1, on the reverse strand, counting down.
TATCACCCTTAAAAACACTACAAACTTCTGTAAAATAATTCGTTATATTCTACATAGAGTATTAGTACCATCAAAGTCGTATTGTGATTTTTTTGTGTTTCAGGTAACAACTAAACATATTGTCTGTTATCAAAATTTATTATATAATATTAGGACAGAATAATTCATTGATTAATAATAAAGGTAGACAATGACATTAATCTAGTGGCAACAGCTAATAAAATTTTGTTTTTGCCTACTGAAGTATTAAATCAGTGACATTTGGTACGCAAACCAAAACATACAAACCTACAAATATTGCCATTTTTCTCAAGAATGATTACACAGCCCCACAAAAAAAAAAAGTTCATACACAAGAGAGTGACATATGTATTCCCATGTATTTTTCGACGCTGAATCCGATCCCGAGCTCAGAATTGGGCCTACACGTCTGGAATTGGCTCCAGGGGCCGAAAATGGCCTGAAATGCTGTTCCCGGGATAAGGCGAAGTCGACGCTGAATTTTGGAGCTAAAGCCGGATTTGTGCTCGAAAAGTTTATGACCAACTGAAATTCCGGGTTTGGGTCCGGGAAAATGATCCCTTGAGGTGGGAAAATCCTGTTTTGGACGTCCCGGTCGCGACTGTGGTATTTTCGTGTGTTTTTCAATTCTGGACCTGAGACTGGGTGTGAAAAGTTTTTGGTCAGCTGAAATTCCCAGTTTGGGTGCGGGAAAATGGCCCATTGGGACCGGAAAATTATAGTCGCAAAAGTGGGATATTCATGTATTTTTCAATCCTGGTCCTTAGAGTATGCTCAAAAAGTTTTTGGACAGCTGAAATTCCCAGTTTGGGTCCGGGAAAATGGCCCATTGGGGCTGGAAAATCATATTTCGGACGTACCAATCGCAACCCTTGGGGCCAATTCCAGACGTGTAGGCCCAATTCTGAGCTCGGGATCGGATTCAGCGTCGAAAAATACATGGGAATACATATGTCACGTTATCTGTAGGCGATTTTCTCAAGAGGTATTTTTTTAGAATAATGCGACTCTTTCAACGTTACGGCGCTTTTAAAAAAATACTACCACTGTAGAAGTGAGGTGGTAACCAGAGATGCTACGACCCAGTATATCAATTTCACTAAAAAAAAATTAAGAAATAATACACCACAATAGTCCAATGGAGGCCTGTAACTCAACCAAAAATTGTTGATTTAGATGGTTTTTTGTAGATCGTATTTATTTATCGCTTTGAATATAATACAACGGAGCTTTGTCGGTGAAATTTGCAATAAGATAAATTTAAAATCTAGTTAAACCCTTTCCTCACAAAAATCAATCTGGGTTGTTCCCAATATATCTACATATTTTTAAAGGAAATGTAAAACTATGGCTACTGGCAAGTTTGTATTAGCTTAAGAATTGAAATGTTGTAATATTATAGTATGCTAAAGAAAACACTGACACTGTTTAAATGGAAAGTAAAATATTTGCACATCACAAAAGTCTTCAGCTTTCCATGCATCGTTAAATCCAGTATAAATTCGAAGTTTGTGGTTTATCCATCTGTCCAACGTGTTAGGTGTTTAACTTTCCCTCTGTGATATTTTATGTTTAAAAATTCTAGTAATTCAGCTACTATACTCGCGTCAAGAATTCAGACGTCTTACGTCACAGCTGACGTTACACATTTGTTTATATTGTCAACGTATTTTTCGGTATTTGATCGCGTTAAAAACAATCATTTTTTGGAATTTAGTGCAAAATATAATGCAAACTTTTAGTGTAGTATATAGTTTTATTACTATAACTTGCAGTTTCTTAAATATTTTGATGAAAATATAGTATGCGGCAAAAGTATGGAATAAATTCAATAAAAACGAAACAATTATTTTTTGGGAAAAATTCTCGAACCGGTCGATTTTTAATTTAAAAAATAAATATTTTAGCGTAAAATGCGATTTTTAAATGTCATTTGTTTTCGAGTAACGTCATCGATTTTTTTTAAATGGCAACACCATATTTTTTCCTTGATTCTGAAAGATCGTTTATTTCTCTATCAGACAGTACTAAAATTTTGCCCTCTTACATAGGAAAGTTTTCAAGTAAATGACGATTGAATGTTAGAAAACGTAAATTTTATCCATAAAAAAAGTAACAATTCTGAGGTATGTAAAATAAAATACAATTGATTAAATTTTATACTTAAATTAAATGTTCGAATTGCCATCTACCAACTTCTTGACAATGTGCAAGTCTGTGAAGAAATTCTTCTTGCACATTATGAATAATTTCTGGGGTAACTCTTCGTATTTCGTCCCGAATGCGATTTTGAAGTTCTTCTAAATTACGTGGTTTATTAATGTATACTTTTGACTTCAAGTATTCCCATAAAAAATAGTCAAGAGGTGTAAGATCTGGAGGTCTTGCAGGCCATTCTATCCGTCCGCGTCTGCCGATCCACCTCCCAGGAAAACAGTTGTCCAAAAAATCTCGTACAGGGCGCGCATAGTGCGGAGGTGCACCGTCTTGCTGAAACCATATGGTATCGTCAGTAATGTCAGGGTCATTATAGTTAGGAAAAATTACTGCAAGGGCTGGAACAAGGTCACTTTCTAGAAACTCTAAATATCTTTGTCCTTTAAGGGTTCCTTCAAAGAAGAAAGGCCCTACTATTCTGTCGTCAACTATTCCAGCCCACATATTTCTGAGGGTGTTGGGTATGTGCCTCTGCCATCCAATGAGGATTTTCCCGACTCCAATATCTGCAAGTTTGACGGTTTACTGTACCATTCAGATAAAATGTGGCCTCATCTGAAAAAAATATTTGCCGGTGTAAATTTCTATTTCCTTGACATAAATCCATTAGAATTTCGCAAAAGTGTAAGCGGCGATCGGGATCATCTTCATTGAGTTCCTGCACAAGTTGAATTGTATAGGTATGACATTTTTCCTTCCTCAAGATACGTAGCACTGTGCTCTGACTAGTGTCACTGTTCAATGCAACCAATCGCGAAGAATTATGAGGATTATCCGCCATACTTATCAAAATGTTCTGTTTCTGATTTTCATTAATGCTTGGAGGTCCAGGTTTTGGAATATTTACAACATTGCCAGTTTCTTTAAGTTTAGACTCTACCTTACTGACTGTTGATTGGCTGATAAGGCGATCTGGATATTTTTCATTAAATAAATCGCAAACTTCCTGCTGAGTTCTAGTCATATTCCCGCATCTGATAAGAAATAAAATTTCAATTCTTTGAGTAACAGTTAAATGTGCCATAATACTTTAAATTGAATAATAATTTCTATGTCGCTTACAATACTTATTAGAAAGTCGGTGTGACAATGACACTTTGCAAAGATTTTCACCTACGTGATCCATAAAAGAACTATGGAAGTCGAAAAAATAAACTTGACAACGTTTTCGCTTTATTTTAATTGATTTACAATTTCTAACATTCAATCGTCATTTACTCGAAAACTTTCCTATGTAAGAAGGCAAAATTTTAGTACTGTCTGATAGAGAATTAAACGATCCTTCAGAATCTAGGAAAAAAATATGGTGTTGCCATTTAAAAAAAATCGATGACGTCATTACTCGAAAACAAATGACATTTGAAAATCGCATTTTACGCTAAAATATGTATTTTTTAAATTAAATATCGACCTGTTCGAGGATTTTTCCTAAAAAATAATTGTTTCGTTTTTATTGAATTTATTTCATACTTTTGCCGCATACTGTATATCTATCATACTATGACATTTTGTCTCTCAAACAAGATACATTATAGCAGCCATAACATTTGTATGCCATTTTCAACTATTTTTATGTGTATATGTAAGTTGATTTAAATTGACGTTATTAGTTCTGAGGAGTATCTGGTCTGTTAACGCATTTTAAACGTTATGGATTAATAAGTTTGTTTGAACGATTACTACTCCTGTTAAGTGAAAACCAATGACATTAAATTACCTTACACAGAATGCATGATCTTAATATTACATTTTTAAAATTTAAATGGGCACGTTTTCTTCCTCTCCTTTCTCTCCAATCTATTCTGACACAGATATAAATTTGATCAGATTTATAAACTTTTACTATGCATTCCACTCTTATTTTTAGCCCGAAGATAGTATAGGCAGAAAATAATCTATATCTATTTGTATAGAAAGTGTTTTTATTTTCAATCTATTCCAGATTAAACCATGTTTCCTACAATGTTGTTTGAAGTTTCATTTAATGAACTACAGTTGTGTGTTATGTAGATTAATGCAATAACTTATTGGATTTTATGATGTTGTAAATATTAGATCTGTTGAAGTCAAATATTTAGTGTCCCATTTTTTCATTTCTTCTTTTATCGTTTATTTGAATACAAAATATTTCTGAAATGAGTATTCAAAATTGCAAAGCAACAAAAATCTTAGTAATTTTTTTTCATACATCCTGAGGGAGATACAGTCTCTGAAACGGTGACTCCAAAAATGCTTTTTGGGCGAGAATAGATATTTTTTATTATACAGTGACTTTTAAAGAGGGATATTAATTTTAATTGATGATGCATTAAAATTAATCATTTTACAAAATATTGCCGTAATAAATGTATTTTAATAACTGATATAACTGAATTTAAATTTATATCAAATTTTGAAGCCGACCGTAATAAAACCCTAAACGAACGGCTGTTTAAAAAATGTTGGCCAATACGTCATTGATAAGGACATGTGACACTATGGAGCGCAGCAGTTGTTGAATATCTTGTTCCTTACTAACCTTAAACATCCATTCCAGCCAAACCAACGTATTATACGTGTTGGAAAAGAATCATGTTATAGTTAAAATTTTGGTGTTTTCTAGTGTGCGCGTCGTATCATCCTTTATTAAACGAAACAAATTACGTGACACACACAGTGATGTGACAATGGCCCCAGTGTATTAAAAATAATGACCGGTATATATGTTATTTGTGTACGGAGAGCATAATCAATCGAGTCGATAGATATGATTTTAATTCATGGTGAAGTGAGAATGCTGTAGTAAAACGATTTCCTGGTAAATATGTACCAAATGCAGCTACTTTTACAACGATGTGCAGTGACTAATGTAAACACTCGCATCACAACATAAACTGCATTTTTCTGTAAAATTAAGTAGGTGTATCAGATATAGTATAACCACCAGTGACTGTTACATTATTTAAATCATAGTAATATTAACATTCTTACATATAATTAAATTTCTTAACAAATGATTCCGTATTCATCATGAAACATTCCATTCCATTAACGACTATAAGTTGAAAAGATGAACTGTTACAGCAATTAAAGTTATTGTTACTTGGTTATGTTTGCTTATTATTCGTACGGTTTATTTCATAGTAAAAAATAGCTTCAAGATCTAGATACTTCGTAAATCAGTGGTAATTATTATCCTGCCTGAATATTACAGTAATCTGCTAATCCCAATTAATGTACAAAAGATTCCCGATGCAGGTAGGAGTTGTAATTATTTCGTTGGTAATTATAATTTAACACAAAATAAATAGCGTGATGGTATGATTCGTAGTTATTACTTTTATCAGAACAGCTGTGAAGATACTTGAATGAAGCAAACTGTAGGAAGTCACGTATTCATAAAGGACGTTCTAATTTAATAAATATTCTTTTAAAAAGTAATTTACATCCGAATTGGTTAAAACCCAAAATTTTTTCGTCCATTATTGGGTCGTATGGGTCGTTCAAGACCAGGGGGCACAAATTGATATTCTGGTTGAGGCAATTCAAATTTGAATTTGGGCCTCAAATTTGAATTTGGGCCTCATATCTCGTTAAAGGCCCCATCGGGCTCAAAATCTGATGGACCCAATCGATTGCCCGAGAAAAATTGCTAAGGACCTCAGTACCAGAATATCGATTTGTGCCCCCTGGTCTTGAACAAAAAACGCTGCATAGGACCCAAAAATGGACGAAAAAATTTTGGGTTTTAACCAATTCGGATGTAAAATTTCCCGCTGAATCCGAATATGCAATAAAAAAGATGGATTTGCATTTGAAATTTCAAAGTTGGGCCTGATATCTCGTATAAGGCCCCATCGGGCCCAAAATCTGATGGGCCTATTCGATTCCTCGGACGAAATTACTAAAGATCCCAGTATCAGAATTTCGATTTTCCACCCGTGCGCGAAAGAAATTCACCGGTTCCAGACTTTTGGACCACCCTGTATATATGAATTTATGGCATAATTTTAGTTTTTCTTTAGTTTTATTGGGTTTTTGTCACATTTCTGAAAAATATACGGAAGTGCACGATAGTGATGTAATTTTTGTTATTTTTTACTTATCTGTTTTTTTCAGTGTGAGCTTTTTGGTTGGGTAAACTTAGTTTCAAAAATAACCCTTGACTGATCCGTTTGGCGCAAGGGCTTATTTAATTAATCTTATTTTTTTTTTCAGAAGTGTGGCAAAAACCCAATAAAGCTAAAAAAAAAATAAAAAAATTTGTAATGTCACAAAATCACTGATATACCATTTTTGACGCATTTCAAAAACGTTAATACCTACTAGAAGATCGGATTTCATTATTCAGAACAGCCTGACTAGATACCACGTCAGTCCAGCGATGTAAAGGTTGGAAATACTACAACTTGAATATTTCTTTCCATACGAACTTGACTCTATTTTTCATAGCACATCTATTCCCAATTTTTTTAGATACGTTGTGAATCACCCTGCAGAAACATATACATATCACCACAGACATTTATAATTCCCGCTGTCATAGCAGCGAGTAAAATGGATCTTTTCACGCCCGCTGCTTAATCCGAAAATAATAACGCTTTGTTTGTTATGGGTATGTGGGTATGTTTAAAACGTCAAAGCTATGATCTTTTATAGTTTTCATTTCGTATGAACTGAAATAAAAAATGTTGTATGCACCACGAGAAATACTAGGATGATTAGCGACGCTTAGGCGACTTGCAACCTGTCGCCTACGGGCCAGGGGCGTATCCAGGGGGGGGGTAATGGGGGTAATTACCCCCCCAAGAAGCTTACTGAAATGCAATACATTACTTTATAATTTTCCATGTAATAAAACAGGGGTGAAGTATTTGTAATTTGAATTACTTGATAATCGCATGCAAACAATATTAAATTGTTTAATAAGTAATATTTCTATAAGTAATATTTAGCGTTTACTAATGTGCATCTGCATATATGAATGCTGAAAATAACTATGATCTACAAAAATTCCATATTATTAAATATGCTTTCGTCCCCGGCGAAAACTTGCTCTTTCCCTATTCTGTTAATAAAAAATCCTTGCTCTTCTACATATACATAGACATATTATTAAGTTAGACATTTCAATTATTGATATACAAGTAAAAAAAAATAGAAATATTAATTTAATTTCCATTATCTTTTATTTTTATAATACTGCTGCAATGCATAAATTTTTAATTTGTATTTTATTATTGATATTGGATATTAACTTCTTTTATTTAACAAAAGTCTTTATTTATGTTTAATTCTATAGTTTGTTGATGTTATAAGTCTTTACAACTTTACCTCCTCCAAGATAAAATCATAGATGGGTATGCCCATGCTACGGGCATAACCATCCCTGTATTTTCCTTGGTACACAAATAACTATTTTGCTTTATAAACGGTCACACATTGACTTGCGATAATAATTGTATTATTTATATTTAAGTGTACTATTTTCTTGTCTATCAAGTAATAAATAATTATTACGTTTGAAGGTGAACAGAAAGGAAATGTTATTTAGATAGGCGAAACCGTTGTTTCAGTTGGAACTAATTACGTCTGGTAATTAACTATAAGGAAGAAAAAAACAGACAATCTATCTTGTATCTACTCAGCAACGGAAAAGTAACAGGATAACGTAGAAAATGTATTAACTAAAGGTGATGTTTTGTTACTAATGAAATGGAAAGCTTACTGGTTTTGCATGACGATAATGGATTATAATTATTTTTTATAAAAACACATAGGATAATTTTCTACATAATAGTTCTTCTATGTCTGTGTTATTCAAATGTAGTATATCTATCATATGCGTTGTGCTTAATGTAAGTATTGTTCAACGCCTTCTGTCTTTGTAATTTGTTCACAACGTTTTACGTATATTTTAATGTAACTGATCTTTATCTAAGAAATCTCAATAGCAAATTTGGGAAAAATATTTCGTTAGTTAATTTTTGTAAGCACTTTTCTTTCTTGAATTCGTACCCCACTGATTTCTTCTTCAAAGAAGCTGTCACCTATGCATATGTCTGAATATGTTATCTTTTGCAAAGAGAGTTGCTTTCAACATACTTTAACCAGAGTAAAACTCCCACCTAGCAAATTAGTTCTATAAATTTAAAGTAATTGTTGTAGTAAGTTGAGAATTCTTTAGACAATAAGAAACAGATAGCAAAGAAGATCATGGAGTCAAACACGAATTTAACGATTGGAAATTCACACATCCTGATATACAAATTTCTAATTGTAAAAATGTATTATTAATTAATAATAATAAATCTTAGGTTCTATAATGTACATAATAAATAATCATTCTTCTAAAAAGTGGAGTTTTATTTGACAGAAATATGTTAATAAATACGTTTTTTTCATTACAGCACTAGTGCTGTAACTATTTATGGAACTGTAATATTTATATTTCTAAACGAAAGGAGACAAATAGCTATTTTAACCTCTATCAGATGTTTCAGAAACCAGACAGTAGACATGATCTCAAAAAAATTAGTTTTTAAGTTCTATATCAGTCCGTGAATATACAACGAATTGATTTGAAACGCTTTGTATAAAAATTGTAAGTTGAACATAAACGTAATTGTTTATATTGACTCTACTACAATAATAATAAAATATCCTTTATTCTCCCCAAGTTAGCATTCTCATTAAGTAATGGTAATAAAATTATTCCAGTTAATTAATCATAATGTGCAATTAATGTGCATATATTGAGTCTCCAATTACAAGTAGAGCCTCGACCTCTTCATTTGATAAACTACATTGGCATATTCTATTCCCAGGATCGTTATCTGTTCCTTCTTAGCATGCATATGTGTTTACTAAAGGAATCTTTTTCAGAACGGCGTTTTCTAACAGGTCGTACGAATAATCATTGTAACGGAACGCCAATTTATTTTGACAGTGCGTTACTGCAGAAATCGATGGAATGTGTTCTGCATACAAATCCTGTAGATTTGCAACAAGATTTTAAATTTAACTCTTGGAATTTCAACGGGTAAAAGCTCGTATGCATCGTACCGTTATATTTTATTATCCTTCCAAGGAAGTGGCTATACTTAAATAAATTCGTTTTAGTTTACATAGATATGGTACTAACTGAACTAAAATCTGTAAATACATAATAATCGTTATTATATTTACAGGGTGTAACAAAAAAGTAGGTCATCCCATCACTTCCATACTTACCTATACACAAAAATGCCTCCCTTAAAATGTGAGACTGAGGGAAGGGGGAGCTTTATCTATGGACAATATATCTCAGTATTATAGTTTATTATTTTAACTGGATTATTTGATCACACTTGATAATTTTTCTTAGAACTCTTGTTCGTCGAGATAAATTCGATTTTTGATAGGCATGCAACGTTAGCTATGACCGCATAATATTGGGTTACACTTAATAACATTTTTAAATTCTTAAAAAACGGAGATTTCAAATATCTGTTATATGATTTTATACAGAGTGTTTCTGAATATAGAGGTAGCCAAATTTGTCATTTTACGCAAAGAAATGTTTCTTAACTATGTAATTTGGTTTTCTAAGAAAAATTGCAGTATTTAAGAAACATATTAGTAAAGCACTTGTATAGTGGTTGCTAAATTATTATTATTATTATAATGCTATGCATATCCACTTGTCTTAGCAATACATAAACGATTTTTTATAATTATAGAATCTAAATATCTCTATTAAATTACAAAGTAATACGTGAAAAACTGTTATTGCAGAAAAACAATTTTAAAAGTTCAACTTCAACACCCTGTATCTTTTAAAGGAGGTATTTTTGTATATAGGTACGTAGGGTTAAACCGTCATATTTTGTAATAATAAACATGCAGTTAATGGGAAGACCTGATTTTCTGATACACCCTGTATATTTTTCATTTAGTTTATTGTCGTATTGGGCATAGTAATAATAATTACAATACCATAAGGATCAAACTATTCATCAGCTTGCAACATTCAGCAAAGTATCTAAGTAAAAATATGTCACACAAACTACGAATTTGAATTTGAAAATGCGTATGAATTTTTGCGTGGTGGTGGCCATAAAAATCACTAAATTATTTCCTAAAATTGCAGAAAAACTGCACTGAAAATCGAAAATTTACAGCATGATATATGAAATTTATTACAATTCCTTGTATTGATGGATTTCGGAGTTTAGAGAAAACTTTTGCTTGTTTATAGAAACAACCAGCGGTCTCAAATACAAAAAGACCACATAAAGTCAAAATGTTACATTTTAAAAACATCTCTATATGAAACGTGGCGATCTATATTTTCTATTAATCTCAGAGTTCGCTTATCAACAATAAAAATATCAGGTGACACAGGGGACGAACCCCAGAACAAAATTCCATACGTCAATCTCGACTCCATTTGTGCGTAAATATAAATTAATTGACAGTTGCTTGGTTAAGTACCATTTTAAGTCTTCTAAACATATAACACACTGAATTTAATTTGAAAATTAAAGAAAGATAATAGTAATTCCAATTCAAATTTTCGTCACGTGTCAACGAGAATAACATGGTCCGCAATGCGCCTAGACTGTGACCGCCTAAAATTTTCTTGCATTCTTCTAAAAAATATTGGATTTTACCTGGAAAAATTCCTGCTTGGGGTACCCCTCAGTAAAGTTTTTACATAGTTTTTCTACAGATTTTTGTTGCATTTAATGAGTATCCAGCATACTTTTATAATTTTGCGTCCATTAGTTTTGAAAATAGAAAAAAGAATTTCTTGAATTCATCTTCTGGGAGATTTTTTCTATCTATGTTTACCTATAGGAAAAAATAATCTTATTTTTAGTAATAGTTTGTGTTCCTAAATTATTGCACACTAATCTCGAAATACCCTGTATTGATCATCAAAGAATATTTTGCTAAGAATATAGATATAATTAAACAAAAAGAATTTATCTCTTCACGGAAGGCGCTCTAAACCCACAATTGCTGCAGTTACCGCAACGATTATTATCAATTAATGTGTAATGAGATTAAATGATCTAATTTATGTGAATGCTTCAGAGAGCAAGTAGTGAATAGGTACCGACTACGGTATTGGGTTGGTTCAACCATGCCATATGGCATATGGTACTCGAATAAGGAAGGATATCGGGAGAAATTTCGGATTGTTGGCGTATCGCGAAATACAGTGTTTGCCAAAAGATATGCGCCTTTGGGGAACAATTTTTATTAAAAATAAATGTTTATCAATTCTTTGGCCTTTTTCGGCAACTTAAAAATTGATTTTGGCATGTGTACAATTTATTAAAATGTGCAGTTTTACATAATATCTATGAAAATAGTTTTTAATGCAAATATGCAATGCTAAAACATTGTTGTTACGATTTCTTGGATAATTTGAAGAAAATTAGAGCATTAGAGCACACATTCTAGGAAGATAACTTGTAAACCAATGACTTGTAAGATATCTGCATTAATTCAAATAGCTATTCTGATAGGTAGCATATGTAAAACCGTACATTTTAATAAATTATGTAAATCTTTATACAGGTTTAACTACAACTGACAAAATTTTTAACCACGTGCTCAGGAGGCCTAAAAGATAATAACAAAATTATTCCAGCATTCCAGCTCGATATTTAAAAATGGAACAAAACTCTCTTTTCTGCTGGAAAATTGGAGTCTGAGATGGCTTAGATCTGCTTAGAACTACCATGCGGTCGTTTTTTTTACAACATTTACAATTGTAGAAACAACGATAATGAACATTGATAACAGAGCCACAGACATACACAAATAAGAAAAATCAGGTTTGAGATCAGACCGTGTTTACTATATGTTTTTGCGTTTGCGAAATCCGTTTAATCCTATCACGTCAGGGTTTTGCCATAACCTCAAAAAACCCAATAATTTACGCTTTGCAGCACTATTAAATGTATTCAACCCTGTAACTTTAAACACAAAACTCTCTGTTAATCCCCAAATCCATAAATCAATCACCCATAACCAATAAACCCAATAACCGCATTACTTAGACTTGAAATTATCTTGCATCATGCAATTTGTCAGTGCTCTATGACATATACTACCCCACATACTTATAACCCTATAACCCTATAACCTCACAATCCAAGAAATCCATAACTCCACAACCCCATAAATAATAATGGTTGTATTATTTCCAAAAAAAAAATGGGAGCGTCGGTATTAGAGTTACCCAATGTACATCACGAGGAGGATGCGCGAGCGGATTTTATAGATCATGTAGCATCAAAAGCAGAGGATTTCATTTACGTTTTATTTCTCCTTCTGGTATTTTCATAGGTAGCATAATGTAAAACCGTACATTTTAATAAGTTATGTAAATCTTTATACAGGTTTAAAAATATACAGAGTGTTCCATTTAAAATAAGAAAGTTGATAGACACTTTCGGTGTAAGCGGGAGTTGTCAAATCTCTAAGATATATTTTTTTAATGGCGCATATGATACTAATTTAAACCTTGACATTAGTCAGAGTTTAAATTAAATGCTTTTAGAATCACCTTGTATATGGCGTGATCAATAAAAGTTAGGACACCCTGTACGTACATCTGAATTCTTTAACTTGTTTATTTTGCAATTTAATATTATATTTTACAATTTTCTTGGCAATGGTCACGTAGCATATGTCAAAATTGTTGTTGTCAAAGATGCAGAAACAAAAGCATACTGTATAGAGTTATCTATAAAATTTTATATAATTTCTTTGCTCGGTTGAGAAAGAAACATTAGAAGCCAAACTAGTAAACATTTAGCTGTACATGTAACAATTAAACACAGGTGCATTCTCTTAGTCATGTTGCAGAATACTCCTCATTTCGTCTCCATTTACATTTTATTACAGAAACGGTGGACTTAACATTAAGATAACATACAATCATCAAGTTTATGACTTTAAAAATACCACAAAATTTGTCGAATGTTCGAATCGTAAAAGAAATGTTACATTAACTTATAAAACGTATAAAACTATCTATAATCACACAGTGTTGTGATTATTAAACGGCCATGCTCTAATAGAATCTGGACATCAGGCACGTTTTTCATTAAAAATTTGGATAGGTATTTTTTTACCAAACCGATTAACAGGCGCTGCTTCACTCAACTTTCTGCAGAACACACTGTATGTTTGAAAAACGAATAGTGGTCCATATCTCCGCAACTGTTACTTTGCGGACCCATGTTTATTAAGACTTTTCTGCTTATTTTGGTTCATACTATTACCTCCTGAAATATTTTACACTTTTTTTTTAACACCCTGTATACTCAAGAGTATTACGCATGCTGTATTTCAAAAAAGAATTACCCCAGGTTTTTATTATTTCCGAATATTTATTATAAACTATTTTAATAATTACTATTATTAATCCCGTATATAATTATTACTATTAAATTTGTTATTTTCGATACAGTTAGATTTATCAGATATTCCTTCTCATGTATGCGCCATAAATGAGTAGTTGGTTGGATATCTTTTAAATTCCTACTCCTTATAATTACTGTTTCTTATTACTTTTTAAGAATTTCAAATGGGTTTGTTAGCTACGGCATGTTTATTGGAACGAATTACGGAATTTTGTCTTGATTAGCTTCAGCTTTAGCAAAATTTAATTAATTAAGTCTTTGGTTTCTTCTCGCTATTATAAATTTATGTTAATTTCAATGCCAGAATGGCCACATGAAAAAGCAGTCTATAAATGTGGATAAGTATATAATAAGAGATTTTGAAGAAATTGCCAGAAATATAATGAATTACTTGATTTTTACACCAGTTGTTCATAGTTAACTAGGTTTTTTTGTGTTGTAGGTCCACTTAAAGAAATTGCATATATTTTTTAAAAAGACGAAGTTTCGGTATTTTATTATATCATCCTGAGGGTGCTACAAATTAGATTACAACTTATGAATCCTCTTACTTAACATACTCAACAATTCTCTACTATTTTACTAACAATATACTGCAGAAAAATTGAAAAACATAAATAAGTAAATATAAAAAATTGTATAAAGTTTAAAATTTTTGTATATTTAGATTGTATTATGCAATTTTTTTGTTTTACGTTTTTATTGCAGTTTTTTTAGCTTATTTCTAACGCATTTTACATTTTTTTTATTCTTATTTTACATTAAATAATAGTTTTTTGATTTTTTTTAATCGTAGCCTTAAAATGTGTATTTTTTACTGTATTTTTAATAAAGTTAGTTTTATAATTAGTATAATGTACTAACTTGATTTTTCGATGTTAGTAATATTTTTTTAATGAATTATTGTATTGACATAAATAGTATTATTTATATGTTTGTTGTGTGTCATGAATTCCGTTGTTTGTGTTCTATTATACAAATTTATTTATTATTTTACTTCTTGACTGCCAGTTTGAAACTGGTGACTATATATATTGACATAAATAGTATTGTTAATATGTTTGTTGTGTCAGGAAATCTGTTGTTTGTGTTTTATTATATAAATTTATTTTTATTTTTACTTTTTGATTGCCATATTTAAACTGGTGACTATATTTTTTTTTCTAATGAATTATTGTATGACATAAATGTACCGAAGTATGTATTGTCAATAAAGGCTATATATTTGCATTTCAATTTTCCTGCAGGATACTGACAATAAAATAGAGAGCATTGTTGAGTATGTTAAGGAAGAGTTAAAATATCCTCAATTTGTATTTTCTCTGAGGATGGTATAATAAAATACCGTAACACCAGCTTTTTTTTTAAACATGAGTCTTTAAGTGGACCTACAACCCAAAAACTACAATATAAATAAATAACAAATTACTTTCCTACCTTGTATGAATTTAAACTGCACATTCATTATCTTTGTTATGCAGCACTCTTTGCAACCTTACTGTACGAGTTGTATAATCAAATAACGACTAGTGTGATATAGGCAACTTTCCTTACAATCTGTTTTGTGTGTTGCAGATACGGCCGGCTGAACGTTCTACGCTGGCTTCTGTGGGAAGCAGAGTCCCGCGAAGATATGCCAGCTTTGGAGAAGATTACTAATAACACCACCCTAGCTCTCCACTATGCTGCAGCTAGGGGGTGTCTGGATTGCGTACGACTCTTAGTCGATTCCACACCGGATCTAAGGTATTTTTTTTGGCTTTAGTAGTTTTTACAAACGAACGAATGTGTTAATATATACAGAGTATCCCAGAAAGCTTGTGAGTTGTGACACAGCTCAGTCTCAGACTTCTGGGATATAAACAAGACAATTGATATTCACAGGGTGTTCCGGAGGGAGCAATATTTCTCCAGGATGTTATGTCGAAAAAGATAACATTTTTGTTATATAAACATGGATACAAAAAATATTTCCAAGGAAGTTAATATCCACTTAAAAGGCCCCTCTGATGATGATTTTTTCTAAATTGGCAAACTTGGAAATCAGTTGAGATAAATTTATATTTGGTGACTGACTTAAGTTTTATTAACTTAAGTGGCACTGTAATTCAAATTTACAAATGATTCCAACGTATAAGGGAGATACAGGGTATTGAGATTTTAAAAATTATATAGACTTTTTTGTGTAGTTAGCAAAATAGTGGGGATATGCGGTCACATTTAACACTTTCAACAACTAGTGACCGAGGTACATGCCTTTAGAAAAAAAAATTGCCGCTTTGTATAATTATAAAATTTAATTATTATATATATTTTAAATATAAAGTTATTTTAAACAAAAATTGTATTATGACCTATCTTTGAATTGATTGCGGTTACATGGCATATTTGCTTTTTCTATTCTCTACATTTAAAAATGTCAACAATTTTTATATTATAACTACTACTACTATTTTACTAAGTCTACAAAAGAGTTCATATATGAAGTACTTCAACATCCTGTATTTCTCTTATAAAGCTTCAAAATGAAAAAATATGTATAAAATATGATTAAAATTAAAGTAATTCTGTTAAATCGACAAAGGGTACCAAGGTTGTAATTTCCGAGATATAAGGTTTCTAAAGTTGGTAGAAAAAAATGTTTTTAAAATTCATAACTTCTAAACCAGTTGAAACAATTGGCATAATTTTGTAGTATGTTGACAGGTATACACTATAAAATTTATAGCTTACGTAAAGTATATTATTTTATTTGCATGATTTTACAGTGATATACTTTTTCTTGTGAAAAAAGTTATGATAATACCAAAACCCCACCACTGGTACATTACATAATCTGCAGATTTTGTATTTACCAACATTCTGTAATATTATGCAAATTTACCAAAAATATCACGACGAGTTTAGAAGTTACGAATTTTAAATTGATTTTTTTATACACTTATATGTTTATTTAGCAAAAATTAATTATTAATTAACTAATTATTATTAGCATTACTTCTCGAAATTCTTCTTACCCTCGATGTTTATTTATTCATTTAAAACTGAATCATCCGGATTTATCTTGAATGTGTAAAAACACTATATATAGGGTGTTATTTTCAGAGTATCCACTTCTAAAATAATGCTTATGCATATACCGATAGTTTTATATTTTGACTTTTTAAATCTGAAATTTATATGAAATATTATTTCCCTCTTGTGATATTTTGATCTCTTGTCTGCTATGGACTTCGAGCAAAAATTTAAGGCCGGAGATTTACGAACCTTACGAGAGACAGAAAATATTTTATTACAACTACTAAATGAGGCAACCATTGACGTATACAGGAAAAGTTATGTGGCCAATAGAGTGGAAACCCAAATAAATAACACCATATACTATTTTTGTACATATTTAAGAAGTATATTAGTTTAGAATAAACAAAGAAGTTTACAAACTAAAAAGTATACAGTTTAAAGAGTTTTGAAGTAATATTATAATATGTTGTTTCATTGGATTGTATCTCAGCAGATACTTTTTATACTGAAATCGTCTTATTTTGATCTTCAACCACTCTGGGTCATTCTGTATATTACAAAATCTAAATCCAGTGATTTTGGATATTTACATGATTTTTCGTTCAAACACTAGCATTTTTAGAAATAGCAATAAGAATAGACGAATACATTATTGTCAAAGAAATTGTATATTATGGTGAATGCGCCAATATTACAAACTAAGAATATCACAATTCCACTTCTTAATTCTCTTGTGTATCTATTAGATTTATATTTAGCACTAACAAAACTATTCTCAATGTTTCAAAAAGATATCACTATGTAATAATATTATATTTCATTCTTTACCGACAGTATGAAGCAAAGTAATGCCATAAGTGTCATTACTTATTTATCTTGTTATCTTGAAACATAGCAAAGCAAGTCTACATCTAGTGGTTTTTATAATTGAGCATCAGGTTGCATATACACCTATAGGATTAACATAGTTTCGCAAATAGAAGATTTGAATAGAACACTTTCTTGTGACTACATACATAATGGGTCTGACTTGTGAAGAAAAGTATGGAATAAATTCATTATTTCTAAAACAACGAAGTTTCATGAAATTTTCTCGGACACGTCGATTTTGCTTTTTAAAAAGACACTTTTTTCTATACCAACGCATTTCCGACGTTCATTTGTCGCGTGATGACGTCATCGCATATTTTTTTAAATAGAACCCCTATATTTTTTCATCGGATTCTTGTAGAGCTTCACTTGCTGAATTTAAAAAAGTATAATTTCAACACTTTATTTCTTCAACTTTCCGAGAAAAAAAATAATAATCGATCCAATTAAATTTGTCTGTGATGGGCTGGTTGAGAGTAAAATGGATATAGTGAATTCATCGGCAGTATCACAAAATAAGGACTCTTTATTTTTAAAACAATTTAACAATAAGCAACTAATTAATTAATTAATAATTAAATTCTGGTTACCTCAATCGTATTTGACCCTCTAATATATTATTATTTTTTATTAGATTGCATGTTAGAATATTACATCTTTTCATAACAAAAACAACAATTTAAATCAAGTCACCTCAGAAACTGTTTCTGACAGTTAAAATAGAACTCTTTACTTTGAGGAAAGTTGAAGTAATAAAGTGTTGAAATTATACATTTTTGAATTCAGCAACTTAAGCTCTACAAGAATACGATGAAAAATATAGGGGTTCAATTTAAAAAAATATCCGATGACGTCATCACGCAAAAACAAATGAACGTCGGAAATGCGTTGATATAGAAAAGAGTCTTTTTAAAAAGCAAAATCGACGTGTCCGAGGAAATTTCATGAAACTTCGTTGTTTTAGAAATAATGAAGAGGTTATTTTTTCTCATTTTAAGGTTTTATAGTACTCTAAGAAGTAACAAAGCTGTTTCTTAATAAACTTGGTAGTTATTGCTTTTAGTCAAAACGTAATAATTGCAACAATGACAAATATGCAAATTATGTTCAGTAAAGAATGGTCTATACTTTAAGGTTAGCTTCCTTGGACAAAAATAATGGAACTAATAAAGTTACCTTAGTATAATTATTGTTATAGATCAGAGAAAGTATTGTTTTTTATTTAATTTTTTACGATAATTTTTTTATTAGTTGAGTAATTGCATTCAAATTTTGAAAGATAATGTTTTTTGTTATAAATACGAATATCTAATTTATTTTTGAGTAAAACGTACAGGGCGTTCTGAAAACCTGTGCCACTCTATTATTTTTTTCAGATTGTTAGAGAGAGCGATAGAGATTTTTGAAAAATCATTAATTAATTTTTATTATCAGCCTTCGATTAGCATAAATTGAGAAAACTGCGTTTAACACACACAACACGGTGTAGGCACTCAGAGCACCCTGTACATTTAACTCAAAAAACAATTAGATATTCGTGTATATACTCGCGACAAGAATTCAGACGACTTACGTCATACGAACAAATGAATAATTAATTATATTTTCATCAAAATATTTAAGAAACTGCAACTGATAGTCATTAAACTATATACTACACTAAAAGTTTGCATTATATATTGCACTAAATTGTAAGAAAATGATTGTTTTTAACGCGACCAAATATCGAAAATTACGTTGACAATAAAAACAAATGTGTAACGTCAGCCGTGACGTAAGACGTCTGAATTCTTGACGCGAGTATACCTCACAAAGGAAACCGTCTTTTCCAAAATTTGAGTGCAATTACCCAGCCAGTAACAAAATTATCTTAAAAATAATTAAATAGGAAAGTACTCTCTGCGGCCTATAACTTATTAAGGAAGCAAAATTATGCTAAGGCAAGTTGATTTAATTCACACTATTTTCGCTAAAGAAGCTAGTTTTACAATATGTTCCATTATTTATTGAACACCCTGTATATTTTACACTTTTATGACATCACTTGGTACTGTGCAGAAATACTGCTGTGTGAAGAAAATTTCCTACTTGAAAATATTAAAAAAAATTCATTTGAAAATGTGTTATAATACTGTCCTTAAGGTAAGAGAATAAATTGTTTGTAGTAATTGTATGTAGTTATGTATTATCGGTCAGTGGTCGCGCGGTTTAAGGTGTTCTAGATCACTGTGGGTTCGACCCCTGCAGCGGGTAGACCGTATATAAGCTATATTCGTGGAGAAGATTGGCACCCCCGCTGCGGGTATGGTAGGGTGGAAGAATGTTGGTTTGGGTCAATGTCAGAGATTGATACCGGTTGATGTTTGACTACCCCTCTAATTAATGAGCTTTTGCAGGTTTCCCACATTCCTGGTTAAAGCCTACCAACGTAAGTCGTTCCTGGGCGCAAATGTGGCCTGCCGCCCCCTCTCCCGTACAAGTCTTCGACTTTTGGGCTAATCCCCGTGATTAGAATGAGGGATAGAGATATTATTATTATTTATTTGTGGCAATTTTTTTGTTTATTGGGTATTCCTGCCACTGAAAGAGGCAGTCACACTCACTTTATGTAAAGAAATGATGTTACACCATTGACATTAACGAATGAATATAAAAGAAATACATTCTAGTCTAAAAGTAAGAGTAAAATAGGAAGTTATCTGCTACTATGAAAAATATAAATAGATGTGAGATAAATTAAATAATTTAATAACACTATTGCAGTAGAAACAAGAGTCATCAGTTATGATTAGTGGGCAATAACTTCAATAAATTATTTTTTTAGTTAACAGTAATATATGTGTTATAAGTATAGATATCAATTGATTTAAATTTTCTAGTTTAGGTTTCCTACTACATAATTAATATGCAAAATTTAAATTTCTCTTATTTGAATATTAATAGAAGTTAATGGGTGATTGTTTAACTGTAGATGGACGCAAAATGATTTCCTGTAATTTTTTTTATAAAAATTCATTTTAAAGATACATTTAAATTAAGTATATTCACAGATATTATCTTAATTCGCCATTATTAGTAATTTTAGTTTAGATTACAAGGCAATATTTTTTTTACCGAAATATTCCAAAAAAATGCTAATTAACTTTGTTATTTTGGAATCACCTAACTAAATAAAACTAAATTTTTTTTCTTATATCATTACAATTATTATTAAGTACTTTGATATGTTGTTAATCATTCTAGAAGTTCTATAACCAGTTTATTATTGTTTTAACAATTATGCAATTTGATACCTATATTTTTTTAACAGTAATACAATTTTCTACTCCATAAATGTGAAATGATTCAAAATATACTTACTTACTTATAAAGAAGAAGAATAATTCAGTACTTTTAATTCTATACATAAAGTAAAAGTCGAAGAGAATCATATAAAACTCTATTGTAGAGGATTCTTAAAAATTTACATAAATAAACATAAGAACACACATAATATTTGACTTAAGCCATCTCAATGTGTTCCGCACTATATTTTGTTACATAACACTATTTAAAATGTCGAAGGTCTCGATAAAAGCAAATTAACATTTAAAAAGTCGATAACATATTTTGCATAACTAAGAATGGCCATCCAAGGACCATCGCGGTTCCATGTTGCTACTATATTGCTACAAAGACAAATAAAAACCAACACATTTCTTAAATTTATTCGTTAAAAAAATTGGAAAAACTATTTCGCGCTTTAAATGCTGTTGAGAGTGTTGAGAGTGTGAAGCATTTCAGTATATTTTAAAGCAAGGATTCAGAGCAAAGGCTTTTTACGATACATCTATAATTGATTACGTCTATATTATGCGCATGAAATAAGTAGGTACGCTTTTTAGAAACATTCATAATCGTGACATTTTTTATTTATCCACACTTATTTAAGAGTTAATTTATTATTGTTTTTCCTTGTTACAGGAAGTGAATTAAATATTTAATTGATTCCTTTGAATTCTGTAAATGTTAATTACACAAAAAATAATTATAGATCATTGATTAATTATTTATTAAAAATAGGGAATTAGTTATGTTTATTTTCTATCTATCTCATAATCGTATAACCTTCATCTAAATCAAATTAATTATATTTAATGTAATTTTTTGACATTTCTTACATCTTCTATGATATTTTTCGTCATTTAATAGGACATTTTTCAATGTCATACGAGACAACAAGAATAAGATGTGTGTGTGGTGTGATTGAGGATTTGGCTTTTTCTTAGCCAGAACCTTTGTTTTAAATAAACTTTCATAGCATTTCATATATTTTTTTATTGATTTTTGTTTATTCTTTGTCCATAATGCTCAAAATTTACAAGAATTGTGAAATTTATATATTTCATGTTAGTACTTGTATGATTTTCTGAATTTAATTTTATTTTACTGATCCGTTTCCGTCTCCGTTTCATCCTCCATTCTTATTTACTAAAAAAACACATTTATTTCAAAAACATCTTCTTGTATTTGGAATAAATAAATTACTTTCTCTTTTCCTTATGACATAATCGGCAGATTTTCAAAAGAATTTTAATTGAAGAAGAAATATGTATAGATGTGAAAAAGGTCCATATAAAAAAAATAGATAAATTATAATTAATAATTATTTATAGAACTTCATTAAGATAAGTAGCTTGATATTTTTAATAACTACTCGACTTGGAATTAAGCTTTTTGAGAATTTAGTTCAATTATTTACCAATACTGCTAATGTACAGGGTGTTTTTAAATTAAGTAGCAAAAATGACACCACAGATTCCTTCGTCAAAATTAGACACATTAGACACATTAGAATTTCTCGCCTGCAAAAACCCCCGATTTACAAATTTTATATAAATATTTGTATTTCTTAACGGGTTATTTAACACCCTGTATCTTTTTTATTATGCGACTTGGGATACAGGTGTGTTAGGTTAAATCAGTTTATTTTTACCTAAGGAATCTGTGGGCTCATTTTTGCTACTTCATTTAAAAACACCTTGTATATTCACAGTGAAATAAAAAAAAAACACAGAACGCTTATAAAATATTTCCATAATATTTTCATCAATATTCTTTTTCAGTGCAAACTATTTCTGTAAGCCATTTTACATTTTACATTTGAATAACTTGAAAATAGGACTTAATGTTAATGTCTTTATTTTACATAAAAGGAACAGCTGAAAGCATTGGTTGTTATTCATTAGTTAGTTAAAAATTTGCTATAATTATCGTCAAGAATAGTTCTCCTAGTTAGATGCAAGTCTTCCATGACAGCAATGAGGATAAGCACAAAAGAGCAAAGAGAAAGCTTCAACATTTTTTAATTATTTAATTACATTTCTGCTTACTTCACCTACGCCTAACATTTAATTGTGTTTAATTTCTTGTTAATTATTCATATTTTCAAAAAGTATGGAGGTGGATAATCGTTGATTATATTGATTTGGAGAGGTATAATCTTTGTTTTGCTAGAAGCTTCCAGTACTTATTGAGTAAGTCAACGAAATTCTAGTTGACTTTATTTTATTTTATTTATTTTTATTTCTACAAGCATTATTTATTGTGTTAATAGCTTATTTATTTATCTACGAATTTATTCATCTATCCATCTATCGATCTATCGTCGATTCATCAATTGATCCATTCATCTATTTATTCGTCCATACATCTGCGGCAGTCATTAATTATAAAAACAAACCGGTGAAGTTTATTATAAGAAAATCTGTAGCCGACACAAATTTCTTTATTTAATTACTATAAAACGTTAAAAATTGAAAAAATGATGCACTAAAAATTTAAGAAAAACACAATCACAAACGTAGACACACAGGTTTTCAATTATTATGACAACAAATTGTTGGTGGTTGTCTAACTTTCTAAACGTCAAAGATACTGTCGCGCCTGCCAGTCGCCATAAATTGGGGTTTAATAAGTTTGGAAATTTTTTAAAGGACTATTCCATTAGTTTCCACATATTTCTCCATCCATTCTTAAAATATTGTCATAATCATAATTATCCCTGTATACTGCTTTCGAACTTATAAGCCCTCATCGGTATGTCATAGGTTAGGTAACCGACTAGTAACCATATCTGTTAAATCCGATAGAAGGTACCCTGTGTAAGCGAGTGGTTATTAAGTTATTAGTGTCACCGATTCGGATTTTCTGAAAAGAAAATCTGCGGTGAAGTCACCTGATATTTTTTGTTTCAAAAATTGAATCACAGCGTAAGTTTAGTGACAGGAGAGATAAAAAAAAGTGACAGTATTGACAGTTTTACGAAAAAATAAAAAAAGTGTCATCTTAGTTGTGTCGTATCATTCCTGTGAAGAACAAGCATCAATTGATAATAATCCTACCAAGACTATAATGTGTGACACAGAGTAGAATACCCAGTAAATAACCTGCATCATGGTTGCAGATCAGCGATCGTTAGCGCGAGCTCTAGCGATGCCTACTAATGAGTTAGTGCACAGGATAGAATCGCCTTCCGACGACACGGTATCACTGGAAGAGGTTTTCAGGGGATTTCCGAAGGCTGAGGGATCTACCGGGACGGAGGAAAGGGTCCGGAATTCGATACGGGAAGAAATACCGGAAGCATGCACAGGGTCAGAAGATGTGGGAAGTGTTGTCACGACGCCGGATACGAGACATTCGCGGTTACATTAGCTATCCCATGCTGGATCTGGGAGGCTATAAAACAATGAAGAGTCCTACAATACTGTAGGCACCATTGAAAGCCCTTACCTCTATCGCGTTTCGGCAATAACCACATTTGCAAAATTGAATTCCAAGAAACAGCTTCTCTGCGGAATGCAGTTAGTTCACGGTGGGTTCATTATTATGATACAAGAATTCATTATTATGTGCTTAACTTGCGCTCTATAAGTATGAACTATTTTTTTATCGCCCTTTAGTTTTTGAAATCATCATTTTCCAAGATTGTTTAAATTTCAACACTTTTTGAGACCCTTAGTGGAGATGACGATGAACATAAATATTCTTTAACTAATTTTTATGATCTGTTGACTATTACCGCTGTTTACTGATAGTTCTTTAGGAGCATAAAAGTTAATTTTAAAATTAATGTAAGTGCTTAGTCGTAAATTACAGCTGTTGCCGAGTTTCCTTGGTATTTAAGTTTGATTTCTATGTACCTACAAACGTAATTAGATAAATTTATAGCGCAATGTTTGTACTGTGGTTAATGCAAAAATTGCTATCATAAATTTAAAAAAATCATGAATCGGATAGAATCAGTTACAAATAAAACTTAATTTTACTAAATATAAAACAATCTTATTAAATGCATATTTAGTTAAATATTAAAATTAACTCCTGACGCAATCATTTCTGTATTTACGTCTCTGTGAAGAAAGAAAAAGTTATAATGCAAATGGCAATAATATTTACTTGACACTGTTTCTAATACGATGCAGTGAGAGAGAGCAAGTTATTGTAAAAAGTAAGTAGCTAATAATTAATGTACAATAGAATAATTTTCAACAGAGATATGAAAGAAAAAGAGAAAATTTTCACAGCATTTCCATTGTTTAATTATTACAAGTAAAAACTTCAGGACTGTTCAAGTGGAAATTGAAAAAAAGTTAGTGAGTTGTATTTAAATAGGATATATAGGTTTTATCGAGAGTTTTATGAATAATTTAATGACAAATTTAAATTTCTTTCATTTTAACATAAAAAATGTTTAAATTAAATAGGTAATGTTTTAAAAAAATCATCATCAAATTTCCTTTCATGTGCAGCTGTTGAAAATAAATGAAATATCTTGTTAATGGCTCGTAACACACCTATATTCTTATGTATCTTCCCACTCTGAATCCGAATTTGCAGTCCTCTTAACACCACCGCGGTGGGTTCAAGGTAATTCCAAGATCAAAGCGAAAGAGAGATATACAAGTGGACTAGACTATCGTACATTTATGTTTGCGAACCCCCACAAAACAGTGAATGTGCCCTTCACAAAGAAACGCAAACAGATCAACCTAAGACCCCCTATTTTACCGGAGAGACAATACAATTTGCGGAGGAAGCGAAATATCTGGGATATGTTCTGGATAAAACACTTAATCGGAACAATCATATGGAAAAATTCATCCACAAGGCCAGAATGTCCCTATAGACGTGTCGACGCATTTGTGGAAAGTCCTGGGGCGTAGGTCCTAATCAACTATATTGGCTGTATGTGATGGTTATCAGACCCATGATCACTTACGGCTCTATAGTTTGGTGGTCTAAAGGTCTTCAAAGGATAGACAAATTAAAACTTTCAGGTTTACAGAGACAAGCTAGTCTGGCGATAACTAGTGCAATCAGTACCACACCGTCAGCTTCTCTGGAAGTCCTCCTGGATCTTCCACCTCTTCATATACTTTTGGAGAGAGAAACCAGGTGGGCAGTATACAGATTGAAGCAAGTGGCTATTTGTATGTCGAAGATTAACATAATGGAGCACAGTGGACTGCTTGAGGACATAGAAGGTCACGGCACTCTATCGATGGTGTCGGATGTTATGCCTACAAAAATCAACTATAGACTGCCTGCCTCCTAGTAGGGAGGAATGGGAGCAGAGTGAAACTCACCTTCTGAAAGCGGATAGTTGTTGGTACAACGATGATTCCAAGACTCCAGAGTGTGTTGGGGCTGGAATGTATAGTTGCAACCCAAAGACTAGGCTATCCGTAAGCTTGGGCAGACAGAAATCTATGCCATCGAACTGTGTGTATGTAGGCTGGAAAAGCTTAGACTTACACGTAAGCGATAAAAATCTTTTCCGATAGCCAAGCAGGTATCCAGGGAAATGAGGCAGCGGATTCGTAGACAAGGCGCGGTGCACCTTCCAGCTTTATAGGTCCAGAACCGGCTCTTGGCTTAGCTTCGACTACTGCCAAAGCAGTCATCTTGACCTGGGCGGAGAAAAAATTATGTGAGTACTGTCGAGATTTGCCAAGATTAGCTCGCTCGAGCGTTCATAGGGGGCACATTGACAAAGAGAGCTAAAAATTTGCTTGAGTTAAATAGGCTTGACCTAAAGACTCTGATTGACCTATATACTGGGCCTGGCTGAGGAGGCCCAGTGCCGGTTGTGGTTGGAGAGTGACGAATCGGCAGAACATATATTATGTTACTGTTCAGCTGGAGAACGGACCAGATTTTCTATATTTGGCAAAAAGAATCTCTTACCAGAAGATCTGGACACAATTTTACCCAATATTGGCTTCATAAAGAGGCTACACCTGTTGGGTGAAGTATAATATGCATGTGAGCCACAATAAACCATAGGGTCGCAGTGGATGGTTAGTTTTTGGTCCACTCACTTAGAACTAACTAACTAACTAACTAACATTGTGTTTTTGGGATCGTTGGATCCGAATTTGGATTTAACATCATCGAGTTAGCTTAACCTGGCAACCTTGAAACTTTAATCCCCAATAATGTCCGTAATCGATACATAGAACTTTTGAGATAAGGAATTTTATACAGAATTTTATACAATCGTCGCAAGTTTGACGTTAATCCTACTTTTATTATTACAGAAAAAAGAATTTCTTAGAATATTTTTCGGAAGATGATGTACGAGAACTTTCTTTACTTTACTGTAAAGATATTCACAGATTAATAAACAAACTCAAATTTTGATGTTACAAATCCAATAAATGGAGATTGTTCTTCGATTCTTCGAAGAGAAGCCTGAACGCCGTCCTGCTTCATAATACTAATGTATATGCCTCCATTTCAGTAGCGCATTCAGTAGTTATGAAGAAAAAGTATACAAGCATGAAGTCAATCCTCGTAAAAATTAACTAGAAACAAAGAACATCTATGGAAAATTTGTGGGGATTTGAAAATTCTCACTATTTTATTGGTACAACAATCAGGTTTCACAAAAAAATCGTGCTTTTTATGTGAATGGAATACAAGAAACCAATATATAAGGAAAGAATGGTCAAGAAGGGCTTCATTTCAAACAAGTACTAGGAATGTCATCAGAGAAGAACTAGTGCCCCCTTTCAAAGTCCAGTTCCCATCTCTTCACATCAAGTGAGGATTCATGAAACAATGAGTGACAGCTCATAGTAAAGAATATGATTGCTATCTACGGAAATTAATTTTTAATACATATGCAAAACTACGAGAAGCAATTTTCGATGGACAACGTTTTTGTCATCAAAATGAGAGAAGAAGAAAAAGCGCGGGGTTTCATAATAAGTTATTGAGAATTTCTTGGGGAATAAAAGTCTAGATTACAGGGAAAAAGTAATACAAATGATGGAAAACTATAGGACACTGGGTTGATTGATGAGTCTAAAATTGCTTCTCATGGATTCCCATATTGACCACTTCCCACAAACATTTGGTAATTACAGTGAAGAACAAGGTGAAAAATCAGATCTTGAAAGAGGACGAAAATGAAGCCATTGCATATATCCTTTAATAAAGAAAGAGATTGCATTACATATGCATGATGATTCTGCCAATTTGTATAATGTATCTTTCAATTTGACCTTGGAATGACCTTGAACATAGGGCGATGGGGTTAAATGGACTTCAAATTTCTATTATGCGAGTGAAAATATATAAAAATATCACAAATATATATTTTTAGTCTTTAGGAAATACCATTTTTTTTGTGGTACTGTGTAATCACAGGTCTTCTCTTAATGTATTTAATTTTCCTTGTTTGCGAGAATCATTTTTGATGTCAAAAACTTGTGTGTTGTGAGGTGTAGAATAAAATTTTTACATGTCTGTACATAGATAATTTTTCTGTGAATTGTTATGCTTTAAACAATAATATGTAATGTAAAAAGAAGTTGAATTGAATGTCGAGAGTAAATTATTTTATAACCTTTACGTGCACATTATGGCTATTACAAAATTTCGGCAGTTAATAATTTAACTATTACCGATATTAACAATTCAACTGCCATTAGTAGTATTCGTAGAGATATAAACTTGTACCGCGGTTGTGGTACCCAAAAAAACTTAATACCTACGTAACTTTTCTGCATAATTTGCATGTTTTGATGTTATTTTCTGATCTATTCAAATAATTCCCAACAGATGAATTTGTTGGTAACACCTGGTAGATTCATTGTATAAAGTAATATCTAATATTAATCGCTATCCATAGTAAGCACTAACCTAACTTTGTATTTATTATTTGTTCACAGTTCATAACTTAACCTAAAAAATCCCATACGTGTAATGAGCAATACATAACAATTTAGAGACTAGAGTACCACACGATACATAAGTAGCCCCTATCCAACACAATGAGTAGAACCGGTTGCATAAGCATACTAAATTTATGCAGGTTCGATTATTTATCCGATTATTAAAATAACCGAATCGGTAGAGTCTGATTATTGAAATTCTCGATTATGTCCATCACTAATTAAAAGTACATTGAATAATGACTTGTTAATTATCTTACTAAATTTTAAATTAAATATCAGGATACATTTCACATCCTGTTTATGGAAAACGAGGAGTTATTACAAACTTTATGTTCAATTTTTATGAGACCTACCACATTTTCAGCGATTTTTCACCTAATCTATAACACCCACAATATACTAATATGTATTTACTTTTAATATTTGTACATTAATACGGAAAAATAATGAGGCAAGTAAAATTGCAGGATCTGCTCTTTTATTTCTAGCCTACATTTTATAAATAGATGAGAGATAACAGGTGGCATATATGTTTACCGACTGGTCTACATATCCAGTCTGTGAATGTAGCATAAATGTTTAAACTGTAAATTTTAAATAACATTAAATTTGTATTACTTCAGTTTAAGTAGTTTAAACACAACGAATTAAACGTTTTGTTCTAAAACTGGATTTTAAACTATATTACTAGTTTTAACTAATTGACTTGTTTATGCAAATGTTTTATGTTTAGGTGGTTCTCATTATATTTCAATTATTTATAAATCTCAGCTAAAAAATAACCAATTAGTAACAAAACATGGTGATTTAGGAGATCTTACTTTTCAAATAAAAAGAAAGCACAAAATAAATTCAAAATATCGTATTTCTAAGAAATCATCATCAACAGACAGACATACAGTGTCTGGAAACTCCGCACAGAAACTTTAGGCAGTGATAGTATTCGAAAAAGTAATATGTCAAGTTCATGTAACATTTTTTTACTGTTTTAGAAAGGTATTTTAAGCTAATATAAATCAAATCTACAATTCCTATCAATGAAGTCATATGTATGTTCTCTGATACCAAACATCTAGGTATGCTAATGAACAATTCCACAGACAAAGCTCTATTCAATAATTATCTAAAGAAAATAATCTAATTTACTCACTCTATAAAAATCTAACTTCACTTTTTTGGCAGTGGGAACACGACAAATTCAACCACAATAGATGAGATCTGACCTATTTCTGCATTTTTAGGATTGCTTCTTCAGGTGGTCTCCTTTAAGTTGAATCAAATATCTAACTATAAAAATTATTATAAAAATTAAAATTATTAGAAGTTAAATATCGACAATGACAAAAAAGTGACATCCTGTCAATGAATTAAATATGACAATACCTACTTGAAAAATGTTCACCTTTTATCTAAAAGTTTTTATATATTTTTAGGTATTAATAATATTGTGTGAAACTAACTACTTTAGATAATTATTGAATAGAGCTTTGTCTGTGGAATTGTTCATTAGCATACCTAGATGTTTGGTATCAGAGAACATACATATGACTTCATTGATAGGAATTGTAGATTTGATTTATATTAGCTTAAAATACCTTTCTAAAACAGTAAAAAAATGTTACAAAAGCTAATAATAAGGAATATATGGGTAGATATTGTGGGTGTAATTCAACGCAGGTTGGGGCTTTTGTCCACTGAGTAGTTAGTTTCACACAATATTATTAATACCTAAAAATATATAAAAACTTTCATGTAACATATTTTCGAAAATTCAATATTAATTTTTTTAATTTGTTTTTTGGCTATAACTTTTTTAATAATGGAATATTTTTTTCAAATTTGGTACACTTGTTACTTTTATAGAGACGCAGTTTTAGATAAAATATTTATAAAATTGCAGCGCCCTAAATGGCAGAAATGGCATGTGCTAGTTGAAGAAACGATAATAAATTTTGTCTTTAATTTGATTAAGATTTTGATGGCATTCCTTTAAAGAATTAAAGTTTATCTAAAGAATTGATATTCTTGTTTCATGTCAAAAAAACCAACCGTTTGTGAAAAAATAGACATTTATATTTTTTTGTCAAACTAATGCAACTCATTTTTTACGATTAAGCAAAATATACTTTGAAAACAATTTAATGATAGTTGTCATATTGCTTTGACTGTAATTTCAGATCATATATGCTTCGTTCATACAAGATAAAAGCAGAAACACCTTTTATGAGAAAATAGAATTTATTTTGATCTTAACTGGCCGCCATAGCGTCAGCTTAGCTTTCTTACGTTTCCGGAGATATATTATAAGGTTAAAGTAAAGTCTCAAATATACTTCTGAGAAAGATAACAATATGTCAAACGTCAAGAGCCAAGCCGACGACGTGGCGAACAGTCCGGATATTATTCTACCAAGGTTATAACAAATTAGTTAAATGTTTTTTTTCTCATGAAGGTGGTGTTTCTGCTTTTATCTTCTATGAACGAAGCATATAATGTTTCAAATTATCGTCAAAGCAATATGACAGCTATCATTCAATTGTTTTCGAAATATACTTTGCTTAATAGTAAAAGAAATGAGATTTATCAGTATGTCCAAAAAATTTAAATGTCGATTTTCTTCCAAACGGTTGGTTTTTTTGGCTTCAAACAAGAGTATTATATTTTTAGATACACTTTTATTATTCAAAAACAAAAAAGTTATTATCATTTCTTCACCTAGTACGTGCCCTTTTTGTCTTTTAGGACGCTGCAAATTTATATTTATACCTAAGTGTAAATGTCGATATTTTCTGAAATACAGGGTGTCAAAGCTATTATTTTTTAAAACTTTTTGTAAATATTTATCTTAATAATCGTATGATGGCGAAATGCTGCTGGTGGTGTATTCTGCAATATACATCGAAACTACGATCAGATTTCGTTTCATGGTCCTAAAAAAGCACCTACCAAATTGCATGCAAATCATACAATTATTAATAGAATTAATAATTACAAAAATATTAAATAAATAATAATTTCGACATGGGCGAAATTGTGCAGGCCTTTTCGAAATACGCTGTATTCAAAATATCATTTTACAATAAAAAAGTGCTTTTGAGTAAATATTAAACAAACCATTTCTGAATAAAACGTATCTATTTAAAAACTATTGTTTAATAAATAACTGTATACAACAATTTTAGATGTAACTCACAGATGTCTTCTTTAGTTTTGGTAACGATAATAATATGAAAAATGCTTCAAATACAAATTTCTACTATTAAGTATTTCAAACGAAACACCCTGTATATTATAAATTTAATGTTAAGGTTAGTTTCATAAACAAAATACTAAATATAGGTACGTTGCTTTCTTTCGTTATGGCTGTATAAATGATCATATCTTGTGGATTAAGCTTGTAAAAATTATTATTGTGAAATAAACAGAAATTTAAAAAAAATAAACATGTTTGCCATTGCAAGATATATATGTTTATTAAATAACATGCACCACCTTTCCTCTTTTCTACAACACTGATAAAATTGAGAATCTAAAACTATTTTAAAATCATATTGTTAAATTTTTATTTCTACACTGAAAAAAAATAATTACACATTTTAACAGAAAAGAACACAATACTGTGTTAATCGAGGTCCACACGGAATTTTGTATATTTTTACACATTTCTCTGTATGTAGCAGTATGTTAAAGGTTTAACAAAATCCACTGTGTTAATATAACAAATGCCATGTGTAACTTATACACATTTCTGTGTTATTTCTGTCATTGAAGGTGTAGGTAACATTAACATGTTAATTTTATTGTATAATAGGTAGGATATGGAAGACTCACCTATCGTTTTAATTTGTTAATTATGTTCCTGTTTACAGAGAAATAATTTTTAATAAATATAATTTTTGTAGTACTTTTATTCTGACATTTTCTAGAGGTTCTGCCTATTGTCGAGAATGCATTAAATATAGCCTGGAATGTTCTATTAAACGGCAGAATATATGTATTAAAATTATAATTTCAAAAGCAAACAGGAACATAATTAACAAGGTAGGTGAGCTTCCGTATCAATATAAAGAATTGTCTGAATTATGGTGTAATTATAAAATAAAAGAAATTTTACTTTTTATGATTGTATTAAAAAAAATTAAATTCTGTTCAAATGAACAACAACCAAATCTGCTAACAAAATATGTATGTATTAAACTTAACAGTATAATAGTACATATTCTAATAAGGGACTAATAATGCTCTAGTGAATCATAAACAATGAAACAATAAACAAAGATGTATTTAGGCACTACATAATAGGAGTTTACGAAAATTAACTGGTAGTGATCTGA
Organism: Monochamus alternatus; assembly: GCA_037114965.1. Lineage (NCBI taxonomy): Eukaryota > Metazoa > Arthropoda > Insecta > Coleoptera > Cerambycidae > Monochamus > Monochamus alternatus. The sequence continues at coordinate 35,623,685 of CM073433.1, read as the reverse complement.
ACATATCATTTTCTTTCTCTAAAGTTACAAAAAGGTTAAATTACAGAGTAATCTAAAACGTCAGAGTAAACTCCTAATATTTTTAATAGTTATATTCTAATTAGTTTTAGCTTTATTACAATTATCAGTAATATTTGTTATAGCTAAGTAAGTACTTACCATTTTCCTTGATTAAACCTCAATTTAAATTTAAATATTCTCCATTTGAATACAGTGAACGATAGGTAACTGTACACAACACCGCTACATGACCAATATGGCGTAGTGACGTGTGTTGGATCAGCTGATATACTGCAGCTGCGCAGTTGTGCTCAACCAGTCAGGAGTAGGGATATAGAACACAATTAAGTTGTGTGCGTGTTAAGTTTACACACAATGGTGTACTTTTAACACACAACTGGTAAATATTACAGAAATTCAGTATATTTTATTATAATACTAGTAATTTTAACACATTTTGTGTAAAACGTACAAAAAAGCCATAGTGTGTAAAACTTTTAACACGGAATTTTTACACATCCTAAATTACACACTGGAAAATCTCTCTTACACAGCAACTTTTTTTACAGTGTATAGACTTTGACTATGAAAATGCAAATTATTCTGAAGCCAAACGGTCATAATTTCATTTCATAGGGGTCAAAAATAAGGGTTTCTATTTGAAAAAAGAAAGTTAACTTTCCAATGATCTTAAATAACCTTCATGCATTCAATATTACGAATAGGAAATGTTTCTGTTTTGTTAAAAAATGGAAGTATAAAAGATTTCCGAGAAAGTAACAGTTTCGACAGCATTAAATGAGCAATGAGACAATTTCCGTTTTCTAAAATATTTTAACCATAAAATTCCGTCGTCTTGATCTTGATGCGTTACGTATAACATCAAATCACTGTATTGTTATCACTGTAATTTATCACACTTCTTGTTATAATTGCGTTAAATAATAGTTGAAAATTTATTATAAGCGCGATTGTTACCGAAGCATGCCCCATTTGCGTGAGATATAATAGATAATTAACAAGATATAGTGAAAAAAAAAACCGTCAACCTTTCCTGCATACTCTGATAGTTTTGTATTATTCACATATCCGTTTAAAATATACTACGTGACAATGAAAGGTAAACGCATTAAATATCATTTGATTTTGATAATTTTTTGCATGCTTACTTCTCTCGGTGAAGGAAGTTTTTCTTGAGTTTGCTTAGGTTGTACTTGATAACATAGCATTTTGTTTAAAACATTTCTGTTCATATTTGTGTTGCAAGTGTTAGTGACTTTGCGAGGAGACTGACGCCTGGGTCACAGTATGGGGAGACCTGTAGAAACACTCACGCCGAAATAATAAGTCGCGTTAACTTATTTCTTAAGTATAACATTGGAATATAAATACTTCTCATGAAAGTGAAGTTTAAAATAAACATATTTATTATTATATATTATTCACAAATACAAATTTTTATTTTAGAGCAAAGTTCTGTGCAGAGGCTTCTAATAGAGAAGATTTATTAGAAAAGCTGCTCAGGATTAGTAATAGTTCATACAAACTATGTCAAATACATTTTTAAAATAATATGTATTCTAACGAGCGCAATAGATTACGCAAAGAGGCCGTTCCAACGTTTCCTGCACAAGACGGCTCATCTTCAAATTATGTAGATGATCATATTTCTTGTAGTCACTATAATGAGAGTAAGTCTCAAAACAAAATAATAAAAAATATTTTCTTTTTAAATTTACATTTTACTGTATACTCCAATTTAACAATTTTCAAAGTTAAGTAAACATAATTTTTCTGTTCTGAAAAATACTTGTCTTCTGGTTTACGTAGATCATTTAAGACAAAAAAAATTATAATAAATTATTTGTCCACTAAACTTGAAACGTCAAATTTTAAATTTAAAAAAATCCCAAAAAATGTAATTATCACTAATAACAAAAAAAGCAAGTAAATAAATAAAAATGTTTTGTAGTGCAATAATATATATTTTAAACTATTTTTTTTTAAAAGAGTCCAAAGAAGTAAATCGAATTTTCACACTGTGTGTTAATAGCAGTAAATGATAGTATATAATACATGTTGAATTACCCATTTATAACTGTATAATGAATTATTACATAATGTGGATAGATATAACGTAAACTTTCATGTGGAATAACTACGCTTTCACGCGCAAATAAAAAATTCTTATTCCGGTCCTGATCACCGATTCTGTAAATTCTATCGGATGGGCTATCGCACTCACATTTCGAGGTCACCGCAGAAAACTGAAAGCAGTTCAAAGTGCCGACAACGGAGTGAAACTGCAGGTCTACCTATGCTGTGCCTGGGTTGCACGAAACAGGTTTGCCGCTTAGAGAAATTTCTAGAAGGACTAACAGATCCTTAGGTACCATAGTATGATGTCACAAGACGTGAACTCAGGAAGGCCGTGAACATAGAGCAAGAGGCACCGGCCGCTATACACAAACCACAGAGCGTGAAGAAGATATGGAATGACATGGCTTCACTACTTCCTAGATGTAGCGTTGGGATATCATGTTGCTTCTAATGAAAACTAGTGGTGATCTGCTACCATACGCGATAGCACCCCATACCATAATGCCTACTGTGTAATGGACATGACACCCTCTGTCAAATTGTGGTCTTTCACCACTTCGCCTTCTTACCCTTGCACGACCATCGTGCATCATCAGGCAGAAACGAGATTTATCATTAAAAATCTAATACTATTTTTGGTCCCACTGATCCCTCTTTCTACAATACTGTAAGCGGTTAGCTCGATATTGACGAGTGAAAGGTAGCACCCAATCCCAGCTAACAATTTCCTGTTCTATAAAAATTGTAAGAACGTTTCCAGAGCAAATTTTATAGAGCAATGTTTGTTCTAAGAACATTTTCAAAACGTTCTTACAACACTTATACCATAAAAATGGGAACCGTTCTATAGAACTTTTTAGTCCTTTAAGCTGTTCTGTAAGGTCTGCAGGAAATACTTATAGAATTGTTGAATAAACGTTCGCACAGGTATTAAAGAATTTTGATAACACAGTTAGAATGCAATCTCATAAAAATTCTATACCACTTCGTTATACAATTTTGTATCTTTTAAAAATAAAATGTTTCTGCATCGCACATATTAGAAATAATATGGATCAGCCAATAAGAACCAAGATAGAAGATGACCTAATCAGCCTGCATAAGAGTACTCGCATCATTACGAATTGCTTTGTTAGTTTGTCCATCAGGGAGCAGTACATTTTAATGTGGAAATAGTTTTATCATGAAATGTGTAGTACAAAAAAATTTAAAAAAAATTTAATAAAAAAAATATTTTTTAATTGATAAATTTAACAACCAACTGTATATAAAATAGTCAGAAAGTAAGTATATCCATATTATTGATGTCATTTCACCTATTTATATTGTATATATTTTTAATTAAGATTTGTTTTCTATTTTCACAATATGGCGACAGAAAGAAAGGCTTTATCTTGTACTTCCAAAGGATTCTCATTAATATGACATTTTTGTGTCGATTGCAATGATTATAGAGTAAATATGCTTCGTAAGCAACTGCTATAACAGATATATACCACTTAATATCCACAGTGTTGTCATATTTTATTGTGGTAATATCAATTATTTCAATCTTATTTAACAAAGCTAATAAAATTCTGTAACTTCAAGATCTAGAAGTGTAAATGAATAAGGTTTGGAATGGTCTAAATTAAATACGTTTCTAACTTTGTATAAGAAAATCAGTTTCTATTAGTAATCAAATAAATTATTATTATGTATCGTAATGAAATTTTCCTTCTGCAAGTAGATAATAATTTCTACAAGTCACGACTATGCTATACAAATTTCCCCATTATACTTTGATCAAAATATTTCGCACTTTCGCAGCAGAATTGTAACTTAACAACGCCTTACACAATAGTTCTATAACTAAACCACGATTATAGTAAATGAAAAATCTGTTACGTTTTAATTGTTTGGGTCTCAATTGTAAATACTTATGATATATTTTATATGAATCCGTTGCACTCTATTCCTACGGTTTGGTTTTGGTATCATCTAAAGTTATAACTAAAAATTTGCCATGTCTTCTATATCTTTTACTGAACATAAGAAAACACTACTGCCTAATCTATGAATTGAGTGGCATTGACAGAAATAATATTATTCCACGCCTACTACTTTGGAAAAAATAATTTTCTAATTTAATTCTCACCGAATCTCAAAAACTTAAATCATCTGTTTCTAGAAAACGGTTGAGTTTATCGATTTATAACAGGTATACCTTTTTTTATTTAGAATACAAGGTAGTTCAATAGTTTCTTATTAAAAACTTCAAATGTGTAAAATACAAAGATTTAGACATATTTTTACATCGACAGTACAGTATAACTAGGGCCTGCTATTTGTGACCTCAATACTGTTTGCATATTCGTAATTACTACCTCAAAAAACATAAGACTACAAATTTTCAAGACAATCGGTCCATACGTTCTTAAAATATAGCAAACAATCGAAAACATTTTTTCAACTTGTAGAATGAAAAGGAGTAACAAGACATGTTAGTTGGGCTCAATCGCTTTTGACGTTAATAATCTGCCCCTAAGCTATGTACCATTATTAATAACTCACTCTGTATATGTACTTTATCATTAAACAAATCTCTAAACAGTACTTATAGAAAAATGTTTACTACCTACTAAAATATTCTGTAACATTTCAAAATAACAAATTCGTATATTACAAATTTTTGTTTTGCTAAAAATTAGGTTAATGTTTGTACACATTTAAAAGCAGTGTAATAAAATATATGTATAAAATACCACTAGTTCATTGATACACTTGTAAAAATTACAACACACCATTTGTCTGATCAAGTAATTTAGAAATATCCAAGGTAATAAAACCATCGTTTCGGATATTTATTACTACTACTCGTCCAAAAATTTGTAATTTACTTTCACATATTGTAAAAAAGATAAACAGTTACTTTACTGTTTTATAACAGATGGGGTAAATAATATTAAAAACCTAAACATTGATTTCTCTGTATGCAAATTATCCACATAACATATTAAAATATTGTGTGTAGTACAGATTTTAATATGTGATCAAATTTTATCGGTATAAGTACCTATAGGGTGGACCATTGAACCAACGAGCAGAGGCAACAATTTGCTAAATATATGTTTTGGCAAAATGTTGCTTTGGAAACATATACAGGTTGTTAAATATTGAAATTATGTTTTAGCTTTTTTGCAATAACTCGAGTACCTCTCAACCGATTGTCACAAAATGTGATAGGAAAATAATTTTTAAAATAATAAATAATTTTATCTATTAATCAACGAATGAACGTCATTTCTACGAAGACAAAGTAGAATCCTATATTTGGAAAAAACCTCAAATGTAAATAAAAAAAATTGTATTTATTGAAAATCCTGTATATTTTTGCGCAGCAACAATTTACTAAGATGCATTTAGCTATATCTTCATATTTTGCTTTGATTTTTTTTCCTTTTTACGGCTTCACCTATATATTTCTATTAATTTATATTTGTTAACTACATAAAATATTTTTAAAATATATAAGTATTTTCTATAGTTTGATAAGGTTTTTGCTACACTTCTGAAAAAAAATAAAGATTAATTAAATAAGCCCTTGCGCCGTACGGATCAGTCAAGGGTTATTTTTGAAGTTAAGTTTGCCTAACCAAAAAATCTCACATTGAAAAAATACGGGAGTGCGCGATAGTGATGTGATTTTTGCTATTTTTTACTTATCTGCTTTTTTCAGTGTGAGATTTTTTGGTTAGGCAAACATAGTTTCAAAAATAACCCTTAACTGATCCGTTTGGCACAAAGGCTTGTTTAATTAATCTTTATTTTTCTTTCAGAAGTGCAAAAACCAGAACAAACTAAAGAAAAACTAAAATTATGCCGCAAATAAATAGCTTCAGACCAAATATATAAGTACTTAAATATTCGCAAATTTTTGTTAATAACTTCTATTCAATTTCAAGATTAAACTATTTTGCATTAGAAAGTATACACTATATACGTATTTTAATTGCTTACAGCTTCAGTGATCTGACGTATAATTAATAATTGCTGTCCAATTTTTGCGATTCATACTATCATTTTCTGTAATTACTTGCAATAAAATAAAAGTAACCTAGAATAGAATAAATGAAGACAAAAATACGAGCTCGCATTTACACAATCATACGATCTTGTATAAGTTAATTACCCATATGCGATTTACTCATAAATGTAAATTCGGCTTAAAATGATCCGAGGATTATGACATCAAGTTAAAATACAGGTGTATTATACATCATAGTTTTACACGACAAATTTATTTTGTAATAATGTAATGTAGACAGTAGACATAGAAGTGTAACTGTGGTAACTGACAATGATCACATAAGAGTATTGTTTGAAATTGATTATGACCTTAATAGTATTACTTCTGTCTGTAGAAGCTTTAAGCGCATGTGTAAATTCAGAGTGGATATGTCTGCTGAAGATTGGGAGTCAATGTATAGTACAAATGATATGAGGCATTAAGACATTTTCAAAATATCTTTCTATATTATTATGACAAAAATTTCTCAAATTTGATAATAATTATATTAGTAAAAGCTGGGTCAATGAAGATTTTCGTAAATCGAGTATGAAAAGGATTTACATCAATTGAAAAATGTATATCCCTCTGTTATATCGGCATGTGAAAAGGAACATACAGAATTAATAAAAATATATTTTATCAAGAGTAAAATCACAAAAGCTTTTGTTTTATCGGATAAATTTATCTTTGCAACAAAATAATTTTGCCAATCAGTAATTTTACGACAAAAAGTGACAAGAATCACACCCAAGGTCGAGTGATTTTGTCAAATGTAAATTTTTTCGAGTATAATTACTGATTGGCAAAATTTTGACTTAAAAAGAAATTTATCCATAAAAAGAAAAACTCGAGTGGTTTTTGGCAAGATATATTAACGATCAAAAATATGTGAACGAACAACAAAAAATATATCTTTATTAGTTTAGAGGAACAGGAGCTTTCAATAATAAGAAGTTACGTATCTTTTTACCGCTGTCAAAGTAACAAAAACGTCACAATTGTATACAAACAAGTAAAGTATACCTTTTTTAAATGTCAAAAAGTTAGGAAAATAAAAATCATCAGTCAAAAGTCGCGTAAAGTGTAGCACAAAGAAGTTGGAACCATTCAAACCAAAATAAAGGCTATATAATCCTCATCCCGAAAAACTCCTATATACGAAATTTCGTCAACATATTATAAGTGTGGCAAAAGGTATTGCAAAAAAACTACACCCTGTAACTCCGTTAATAATCAGTTTTGGAAAAAATGTTATAGAAAGAGGTAGCATTTATTTTCGATCTAGAATTATCCCCTGAATTTTTTGGTCATCATTTCCGGACACCCTGTATAGATATTGAAAAATGTAACAAGCTTATTTGAAGAGTAAATCGAGAGAATACAAAGCAGAAAAGCTGCAGTATTGGAAAGAGCATATATATTGAAGATTTGTTGATTGAGGCTTCTGATAAAGAATATTTTATATTTGTCCATTACAAGAAGACACATCCGTAACTGTGCAAATTCTTCACAAACTTCGGCAGATATTATGTGTTCCGAAAATGATGGTAACAATGCTACAAGGGTTGTTATTAACGGAAAGGAAGACAAATGTGATAAAGCAAAAAACGAAATGTCTATTACTATAAATATAAATGTTAATGTTAATAAGTAATTAAATCAAATTTGATTTATTATAGGTTTATTACATTTTTCATTATTCTACTAGTGAAATAATAGCTATTTATGCCATCAGTTACGAAATGCCTAATTTTCTGTTACGCGTGAGATTTTTTTTCGCAAAAACTCACAAGTTACACAAAATTTCATTTCGTAACGTATTGCATACAAGATTTTTTCTAATTTTGAAGAAAGTAACAAAAAATAAAATTTAATATAATTGACAAAAATTTGGAAAACATAAATTTAGTTTGTTGCTGTTACTTCATGTTAGTTGTCAGTTTGACATTTTGTAAAAAAGTCTAGACGGAAGGTTTTTAGCGAGATTGATATATTTTTAGTTTTATTTTTAAAAAATGAGTGATTCAAGTTCTGAAGAGCTACCAAGCGATATTGAAGAGGCAGCAGGTAATGTTCTATTATCAGTAATTCCCAAAAAGTCAAAGGCAGTTTATGATTTGGCATACGAAAAATTTGTTACGTGGTGTGATGAGAAGAAAATTAAACATGTTAATGAGAAAGTTTTACTTGCATATTTTGAGGGTAAGAAAGATCTAAAAGTTTCCACATTATGGACACTTTACTCAATGTTAAGGTCTGAACTAAATCTGAAAAGGAATATTGATATTAAAAAATATACAAATTTGGTAGCATATATTAAAAGGCAAGCGGACGGGTGCAGTGCTAAAAAGTCAAAAGTTTTTATTAAAGAAGATTTTGCCAAATTTTTAGTGGAAGCTGATAACAAAGAATACTTAATGGCTAAGGTTGCAATGATAATTGGAATGGCAGGAGCATGCAGAAAAGCAGAATTAACATTTCTTCCAGTTGAAAATGTTATAGACAAAGGAAGCCATTTTCGTGTTGATATCCCACCTTCAAAAACAAAAGTTATACGGCAGTTTGCACTTACCACTGGAGACATTGAAAATACGAATCTTGTTGAAATATTAAGAAAATATATTAAGTTGCGTCCCCAGGTTCTTAAACACAACAGATTTTTTGTAAAATATGCGAATGGAAAATGTACCAGAAATCCTGTGGGAATTAACACATTTAGCAGTCTGCCAAAAGTTATTGCACAATTTCTTGGTCTTTCAAATCCTGTTCTATATACTGGCCACTGCTTCAGAAGAAGCTCTGCCACTTTCCTAGCAGGCAGTGGCGCTGATATTTTAAAATTAAAGAGGCACGGAGGTTGGAATTCTAGCTCTGTTGCGGAGGGATATGTTGAAAATTCCATGAATAATAAAAAACTTATAGCGCAAGAAATATTTGATGAAACATCCAATGCAATGTGTGCCGCTTCCCAAATAACAGCAGGTTCGAGCAATGAAAAAAATATGTCGTCGGTAATTAATTTGAATAATTGCAATAATTGTGTTATCAATATTTATAATAATTAATTTATTTATAATTTATGTTTTTAACTTGTATTATAACAGTTTAATAAATAGAATAATTCTTTTTGTCACTAATTTTGAAATACATTTTTCGTCACCAATTGCATAAAATTTTACTTTATGCAACTAGTTACAAAAAGTAAGACGTTTCATAATGTCAATCAGTTTTAAAAAGTGTCACTTTATATGTCAAAATTAAAAAAAGTTATTTTAATCCACTAGTGGATAAACTATCACATTAGACGGTTCATATGTGTGGATAAAAGTCCGATTATAAGGTGAATGTGGATAAAAGGTAATTTATGTTGTGTTATGTCATTCCATGTAGCATCATTGTTTAATGATTACGGTATAAATACCCCTATGCAGATAATGAAAGAAATTCAGTAGCAAACTTTCCAGGTTATAACCAACAAAATCAACAAAATCCCTTTTTTATTCAATCTTACACTTGTGATGATTTGCTATCATTATTAATAAATACATTAAAAAGCAAAACATCAACTGACTTTAACGATGTTCCGGTATTTATTGTAAAAGAAGTAGATATGACTCTTAATTATAAATCCTTTGTGTTATTTAATTAACTTATATTTTTCTGTAAAAATTTCCAGCGGGTCATAATAGTTAATTATATGAGGGAATTTTTTTCGAAAGGATTAAAGGCTGGTTAATTTCTCGAATGTCAATTAGGAGAGGCAATACCGTGTGAGAGCAGATGGAAACTATGGTTTTGAAAAACGTCATATTTGACAAATTTATTTTAATCAAGAATATTGATTGTCAGCTGAACACTAGAAAGTCTAGGTCCTACCTGGTGAAGTTGTGCGCCCCTCCAGTCCGTCAGAAACTCCTTAATGAGTGAATTTAAATAATCCCTGTGAAAATGACAAGACCGTTCTTGAGATAAATGTTAATGTTAATAATAATAATTCTAAATAAAATGCTATAAAAAATCGAAGCCTGGTATTATGAATTCTTGTAGTTGTACTTTTCCAATGTAATATGTATTTATTCTATAATAATGTTTTTCTACATTCATGCAAAAATCAAAACTTTATTGAACTGTATTTAGTGGAAAAAATGGTTCTTTATTGCACTAGTGCAATAAAATGTTTATTGCATTCATCTGTCATTCTACTACAGCGTTTTGTCATCATGACAAACATAAACATTCAAATAGACGTCATATTTTCCTAGACTTAGTGTCATCTAAATAAAACATTTTTTAGTTTTTGCATGAACGTAGAAAAAATATTGTATGCAACTCGTACAACAAGTGCTTATTGCACTCGACGTGTTGTCCTACTCGGCCTGACGGCCTCGTTGGACAATTTCACGTCCCGTGCAATAAACACTTACTTTTTGTACTTGTTGCATAAATAACTATTAATCCACGGAAAACAGACGTATTATACCTTCTTAATAAAGTGGTTGTGAATAAAATTAATAAAATTGTATCTATTTTTAAAAAAGTTATAGTTCAAATATAGAAAATTACAAACCAGTGACAATTTCATCGTGTTTTTCTAAAATATTTGAATATTGTTTTCAATAAGTACGGGATTTTTACTGGCCCACCACACAAAAATACAAACTGACCAAACAGACCCCTCCTTGCGCAGAGAAGAAGACCAGTTACTTTCACACCAGCAGCGCGTACCAGGCGAAGACTTAATGCCACGATGGTACCGTACAGTAACCGTACTACCGTGGCGTAGCATGCTTTTGCTGACCGGTAATGATAATCGGGGAACATGTGCTCGTGTTTTGCGTCGATTTCTTTTAATTACAGCATTTTAGAAATCGGCCAGTTGTGCTGGAAATTGTAATAAACTGCATGGACTAATTCTGATCTTCTGTTAATTGTGTAACCGTCTTTAGTTCCTTATAATGTGATTTTTTTGTACTCTGTGCATTTATTTTGGAACGTGTATGTGTTTTTGTTACTTTTTGCAAAATAAGCCATGGCTAGTATTGTCTGTAGGGCTAACAGCAAGAGAAGGCATAGAAGTAGTTGTGCTTCTAGAATAAGGTAAAAAGCTTTTTTGTCTCTAATATTTCATTGCTAAGAGTAAATTATAAGCACTAGTTGGTATATAATTTTCGAATAACAGGCTTTATAATGTTTTTTTTTTAACTTTAGGAAGAAGTGTACTTAATTAACAACAATTTTAATTTTACCTTCATTTAAATTGATTACGCTTTTGTAGATTTTACAATAAGGAAATTAATAATATAGATGTTGCTGTGCACATAATTATATTGCAAACCTAACTTTAAATTCATAATATGGAGTAAGTTGTTCTCAGTTTTTTACATTCCGTTACAAAGGACAATGTTAAAAATAGCCGATTTTTGGCTTATCCGGGGGAACGCATAAATCATAAAAAAATCAATTGATTATTATTAATTAACATTATAAATGGCCCACAAATACGTCAGATAGCTGGGGAAATGTCGCTACTACCCCTAAACCTATATAAACTACCCTTAAATAGCTTTAAATGGATAGTCATTACTTATTGTTATACAATTCGTGTAAAATGAAAAAAATGCTTGAAAATGATTTGAACAGACAGTATGTCAATATAAAGTGATAAATAACTGTAAAAATGTCCATTCCACCCCTAAAAATTAAAAAAAAACGACTTTCAAAAGCTAATGGTGAGCTTACTTCGACATCAAAAATAGATAATGCTTAAATGTTCAAGGGAACGCCTATTGCCAGAAAAAAATTATAGATTACTGTCAAAAAATGCAAAAACTGATACTAGCGTACATTAAGTAAGCGGGGAAATATTAATTGCACCCCTAAATCTATATAAACTGCCTTTAAATAGCTTAAAATAGATAATCATTATTTATTGTTGTAAAATTCGTTTAGAATGAAAAAAATGCTTAAGGTTCATTTATACTATTGCGACCTGAAAAATGTGCGCAAGGATAAATTGCCATTTTTTCAGTACGCGCCCGCAAAGTGAGAACAATTGGCTCTATTTCGAATTTTATAACAATAATTAATGATTATCCATTTAAAGCTATTTAAGGGTAGTTTATATAGGTTTAGGGGTAGTAGCGACATTTCCCCAGCCATCTGACGTATTTCTGGACCATTTCTAATGTTAATTAACAATAATCAATTGATTTTTTTATGATTTATGCGTTCCCTCGGATAAGCCAAAAATCGGCTATTTTTGACATTGTCCTTTCTTAACAAAATATATAATTTCTGTTAACATTGGTCGTAGTCCTTTGAAGAAAAGCAAACGGCAAATGCAAAAGCAAGCAAAAGTTCGAATGAAGCAAAGCGTCTCTATAAAGATTCTTGAAAAGAATAATTTACCATATTTACTTCTTTTGCAAAAAATATATTAAAAACTGACTTAAACACCTCAAAAACAAGTCACTCGACACTTTCTATTAACTTTTTTTGTTCTGATATGGAATTTATGACAAACTGACACATGACAGGTATACCAATTTGTTAAAAAATCAGTGGCATACATTTTTTTTCTAAAAGTGAGTATTTAACGGCACGAACGCCACTGATGTTAGTATATTACAAGAGAAATTTATACACACAAAAGTAGCCCTTCACTATATACTGTTGTGTACCAAATCTCATCTCAATATCTCGACCGGATTTCGAGAAATGAAGACTATAGTATTTAGGCCAGAAAATCTTAAACTACCTATATAAACTTTTTTCTTATTTTTAAACATGGAACCTGCCCTTAAACTTAATATCATTCTGTAACACCCTGTATAGGTATCCAAGCTGGTATAACAATCAGGTTACCTTTTCAGAGCCTGTTATGTTTTTGTTTTCATACAGATTTTTCGAAATTTCATATTACTGATTTTTTTATTGGAAATCTTACAATGTAATAATATTAAAAACCAGTATATCTGAAATTTCATAAAATTCTCGGACAATTCAAAAAACACACATATATCCTCATATTCTTTTTGTTCGATCAACTGAAAATTTGAGGAAAAATTTACCAAAAATTTTAACCAATTCGTCTCAATTACATTTTATATGTCAACAAAAACTGTTAAGTATTCTCAGTGTGGTTAAAAAAATTGCCACTTGTATTAAGAGATGCTTTATACAATATAATTAAATAATAAAAATCTGCCATAATACAACACTTCATGTTTATCGCTATTTATGTTTGTTATTAAATTATTACTAAAAAATTTAAGGTCTTTACAGGCTTAAACTACTTGATTTAGAATAGATTTTTCTTTAATCTTCTGAAATTTATTATTAGAAAAATTAACTAATGGTAACAAGTTTATAGTGTATTACGATTTTCGATTGCAATAATATTAATGACCAAATATAGAACACTCAGAAATAATGCAAATGCCATAATAAGGTATGCAATTTACTTTCTTCTACTTTACAAATTTGCATATACCATGCAATTGCGATAAACTCATTAGCATACTATTTTTTACATTTCAAATCAACGTTGAAATAATTTATACTTCTGTGGCATTTTTAATATCTTATAATATTTTAGTATTCCGTTGCCCCAGATTTCATACTCGTATAAAAATTTAATATGCTTCAAATTCTTTAATAATCACTTGAATTTTAAATCGATTTAATCATATAACTGACTTTCTATAGTTAAAAAATAAATATTGCGTTTAATTGAGCAGAATTGTCGGCGTAAACCCCTTTCTTAAAATTTTGATAAGTGGAATTTGTAGTAATTGGGATATTAATTATTTTAATTGATGCTTCTTCTTAACTTTACTACTGATGAGTATTAAATTAATCCTGTCCACATATCTGAAACAATTTGCTACCAGTAACACTTAAGGCCACTCTTTTTATAAGCAATTTTCAACATATTAATAGCTGTCTTTAGAAGCAATTTAACAAAAATCTAAGTTAGAAAAAATATCTCTTCACTGTGTCATTTATACAAGTGTTCTCCAGGGTGGATAACAAATTACAAGCTAACAAATTATTTAGAACAAGAAAAAAGCGTTATATGTAATTTGACATTTTACAAAAATGCAGTAATAAACCGTCACAATAGTTAACTATATCATCTAAACTCCCACAGGGTTCAAGTTTGGGGCTGCTGTTATTTTTATATTTTATTAATGATTTAATAAACTACATTTTTTAAAATAAATGTACGAAAAATATGTCATGTGATCTAATTATTTCTTATAACTAGATAATTGTCTGTTTGAAATGAATAAATGAATAAATATTGGAATAAACTACATATTTTTTTGAATAAATTTATGGAAAATATCTCACATTGGTCATGATTTGACTGGAAATATTAACCTACTTTTATCAGTTCTAGCTATTAAAATAAATTAAAATTTAATATGTTTATAATTTGACTGGAAAGTATCTTCAAAATCTTATGCAATATTTCATGTGGTACACACCATATGGAAAGATACAAATTTTTGACCGTTGTTTTCTAATTAAATGATTATTAATGAGTTTTATTTTACCGTTTTCTTGATGAAATTTTTTAGCGCAATATTTTTTAATTTTTAGCTCTATGCATTTTGATACACTGTATGAGTATACTGAATTCCATTCTATTATTTCTAACCATACAACTGTCCAATTTTTTTTAGATTCAGTTAATGAAACTTCAGTTTTAATTACAGAATCTGTTTTTCTGTATTGTTGCAATTGGATTTTAGCAGTTTCATTCTCTTCGTGAAAGTTTATCTTAAACAGTGATTTACAAATAACTTAAATTTTTTTGAAACGTAGATTTTTCTCTACGTGTATATATCATTACTGTTCTATTTACTTGCTGACATGGAATTGTGTTGAGTAACATGTATTTTTTAATAGATTAGCAACATGAAATTCATAAAGCATTCATTTCACGATCTCAATTTAGTGCTTAATTTATTTGTTTTATTTTTTATATTTGTCATGGTTTGTTCTTAATATGTAATAAATGACGGTTTCATTGTTTAGTAGATGAATTATCCATACTTCCTGTTTTGGTAAATTTGCTATCTACTAGTCTAGATAGTAGTGTCCGAAATATTATTATTGAGGCGTATCAGAAATAAATTACAGTTACCTTATGAGCGTACAGCGGAAGGAGTTGGATATCTCCACAGCATTTTCTATAAAAAGAATTAATAGTATTAGCAAGATATGCTAAATATAAATAATATTTCAGAAAGGTCACGGTTTCTTTTATGAATTTGTCACAAAGATTGCCACACTGAAAATTGTTAATGTTTAAGCTGTCCTATTTAAGACTTATTTATTTTTAATAAAATATAAGCCACTTTTGAACTGACTTCATTGAAATTTTAATATTTTATGTAGGCCATAAAGGTTGACAAAACCATATTACAGTAGATGTTTACACTGTCAGGGTACTCCGAAACCGACTTGACACCACACTAGTTAGGCTAAAATTTTGACAGTTGCCAATTTATAACTGTGAAAACTGAATTTTTAAATATACTATAAAAATTATTCCTGTACGGTTAATGGGCAATATTTACTTCAAGTCTGCTGAAGTAGCAGACCAGTTACATCTCACCTGCACTCGATTTATATGTGAACCTACATATGAAGGAACAGCCAGTTCAATTGTCGGTCATCTCACCTATGGCATACTGATGAGGGCTAACAAGTCCGAAACCGGTCTATGTCTGGTGGAGTGGCCGACAAGGGTTCTTGGCTGTTCACACAGATACTGCAGGTGTAATTCAATGCCGGTCGGGGCATTAGCCCGCGGAGTAGTTGTTTCCTGCAGTATCATTTATAGATTTAATGGCGCATCGCCCAGGGCGAGAGGTCTGCGGTTAAGTACCTACGACAATGTAGGTCGCTTCCTGCAAGTCGAGCCGCTTAGGCCGAGCAGGAAGTAGCAGACCAGTTACATCTCACCAGGTAGGGATATATTTCCTACTTCCGTATAGGAATATTCCCAAAATTAAGTAATATTCATAAGTAAAACCTAAAATTTCCTATATTTTAAAGAAAATATGTATAACTTTTTTTCTCTATACTATCTGCGTTTATTTTATATGTATATTTAACTTTTTTTACTTATATAATATGTTTTACCCACCCATTAATTGGCTTAGACTGTCGTGTGCTGCATACTAAATAAATTATACATATCTATCATTTTAGAATTTGAACATTGAATGTTGGGCAAATTTTCAACTTTTGTTTTTATAATTAGTTGTAACTTTCATCTCCTACGCAGTTTAAACCATAAAACTTTGTTGTCCTTAACTCTCTCTATTAACAAATACAAAATATTTCCTATCAGTAAGATCTCAACATCTGCCATGAATCAATTGACAATCGTCGATCGTCCTCCTACATTACCAATTGCTCCTTGAACAGAAGGTTACACATTATTTATCCATTCAGTCAAGTAGAACTAAGCTCTTGAAAGATCGTAAAGCTCCAATTTAATTGAAATATGTTGCGCAAGTTCAATTGCACGTAGGATTTGCCCTCGGATTTGCTATATTGATGCAATTATGTTACGTACAGCTTACTGTAAAAAAATGTAAAAATTGTCTGTCGGGTGTACGAGTATTAACCGTTTAATGAGCGTTTGTTATTGATGCGTAAATTCTGAAGCTGAATATAAAGTTCATCATCTGCTAGTCACGTAAGCTGTCAATTAGAAAAGCAATTTGTTACCTGCTTCTGGTGTATTGAGGTGAATGTAGACAAAATATCAAGTTGCTGTAATCCTCTTATTCTGAAGATTTCGTGGCGAAATGCTAACAGGTTATTAAATGTAAACATTTATTACATATTTCAAATAAATGCAGAGTTAATTTTTCAAATAGACATTCTCTCTAGAAAATAATGTATATTTATAAAATGCCATTTACGTTGTATCTTCTTGACGGGAAGTGACGGTTTCCAGTTGAACCAAGTTTTCACAAAATAAATATAACATTTTACATAGGGCGATTCGGAACTTTTCAAATACAATTTTGTAAAAATAAAATCAAAAAGAGCAGTTCAAAAATGATTTAAATAACCTTTTCGCGCGGCACTAGAAATTGGTTCACTGTAAACCTTAATTAGACGTATAATCGGCAACCTAATAAAAAAATTTAAAGAAATTTCCAAGGAAAGAAATAAATTACATTTTGCATCACCTATTTTTATACAGTAAATTCAACTGGTTATGCCGCTATTTTGGACATGCTGTACATGGTACACATATAATTGAGCCTAGTGTATGATACACTGCTACAATATGCCGTGGACGCCCTGGACCTCCATCTCTTCCACGATTCGGTTACAAATTTCCCGTGCTACGCCAGCGTTTTCTCTACACTTGCACTCACTGCACACTGTTGTAAAAGTAGCTACATTTGGCACATGTTTATCGGGAAATCGTTTTGCTGAAGCATTTTCACTTCACCACAAATTAAAACCATATCCATTAACTGCGAGTTGCTGTAGACGCAAGCCATGTAAATACTTCCATCACAAAAAAGTTACGATAAGTAATATATAGTAACATATATATTTGAAATCGTCTGGCTAGAGACTACAGTAGTACAGCGATGTAAAGGTTGAAACTACTAGAACTTTAATAATTTTTTTATCGAAAACTATACAAATTCTACTAGTCGAGGCAATGAAGCATTATGATAGGAAATCTTTTAGGATATGACGTATCGGAAAGCGGTTTTTTGCATTCACTTGCAAAAATTATTTATATCATTCGTACCTACTTTGTACCTATTACAAACCGGAAGTTGCATTGTTGCAGCCAAAAATGCATGCAAAAAATGCATCTTTTGAGAGGCCTTTTGGCAAATTTAATAACTTCGTAAATAAGAGTCAGAATTAGCTCAAGTCGGGTACACGGGAGTTTTCGAGGTCGAAATTCTTCAAATTCAAAACAAAATAATAAAAAATTATTATTTTGTTGTGAAATCAATTCATGCCAGTAAAATACACAATTCTGAACAAAAAATAAAGAATACATTTTTTTCATTTGAGAGCCCGTTTTACAAATACAAATTATTTTAAGTTGCAAAAAAATTGTTTTTCGACGGTCCATATCTCAAACACTTTTGAACCCACAAGGAAGTAATCTTGTACAAGGGGGTTTCCAAAGATGCTGATTAAGAATATCTTACTACTTTTTTTTCTAAAAAAATCTCTAATACTTTTTTTTGGAATATCGACCTCCTTTCTCCATATTAGAATCGGACGCCTCTGACTATAATCAGTGTATATTTATCACCAAAGATTCAAGTTTGGACATCAGGTGAGCAAGATACCAGGGTGGTTCCATGAAAAGTGGGACACATTGTATACATAAAAGTTATTTTGGCCTCAATCCCGTCTTGTTATAATAGCAAGTTAAATTATTTACTCTAGCTAAAATAATGCAAATTTGAAATACGTGTCGAATTATTAAGTTACAGGATGTTGAAGTTAAAACAAAAATATAATTATTTTTAACACGATGGGATTTGTCTTTTGAATACGTAATAAAATATTTTTATATCTGATATTATTGTTCTCAAAAATTAGTAAAAAAATGAAATTTCATAAACGGCTCAAACAATTTCATGTATTTAAAAATAATATTTTTTTCTGTAAATGTTTGGTATAATCAGTTCTTTTTTCTTATCCGTATAATTCGAATTCGAAGCATACTTTTCCTAAAACAGTTTTAAATTTTGTATGTTGATACCATAGGTTGCAGTAACAATGTATATAAAGTTATTTTATAACCACATCCAATGTGTTAGTACTTTTTATATTTAGATATTGGCAGCCTTGACAAGTTCTTAAGTAGCAAAGTTAATGCTTTGAGAGAGAGAGAGGAAAATATTATAGTGTATAGGATAGTTATATAATTCATCAAGTAGTCTTTTCTACAACACAAATAATTTTAGACTTTTAACTGAATAATATAGAGCTTAAGCAAATAACACGAATGTTACCTGTCTCATGCCACCTGCGAATATTCAAAGATACCGAAGTAAAAAATATATAAGGATAAAAAGCGTTCTAATCAACAAATTTGTAGGTACATAAATCTTCCAAAATACATATTTTTGCAAATTAATTGTAGATGTGAATATTGTTATAACATAAACTTACATAGTTCTGCATATTAAATTGTTCACTTTTGTTTATAAGTATATAAAAATAATTGTTAAAATGTGGGTTTAGAATAGCAAAATAATGTGTCGTACAAAGCCTTTTTAACACGCTTATATTAGCTTCACCTGTATGTATGTATGTATGTATGTATGTAACGGAATCTTTCAGCGTAATTTTCACCAATTTCAAGAAGTCTGATCAGCTTGAAAATTTGCACAGGGGTCAAGGACTGATGACAATACAATTATTTAATAACTTTGTTCTAATGTCCTGACTAGGATCATCAGAATAAAAACTATTTAGATTACTTTGCAGGTTAAGTGTATACAATCCATCAGTGTTGTTTCCAAGCAGGCAAGGCAAGGGCAGGGGACTGTAATAGATTCGTGCTCTTGCTTTTCACGTATAGATGGCGACCTGACAGAATTAGTTTTCGGTTTTCGCCTAATTTTAAATTAAAATTTTTTATAAATAAATAAAAATTTGATAATTTATAACAAAATTCAAATAAACATTTTGATTTAAAAAATTTCGAAAAAATACAGAATTCAAAATTAAAAAAAAAAAATTCTAAATATAAAATTTTGGAGTTTAAAAAAGTTTTGAAATACAAAAGTTTGTAAATAATTTTGGATTGTGGAATTACATGATAAAATCAAATTTAAAAAATTTTAGGAATAAATAAAAATTTGATAATTTATAAAAAAATTCAAATAAAAATTTTTGGAAAAAATTTTCAATTGAAAAATTTTAAAATCCAAAAATTTCGAAAAAGACATTGAATTTTAAAATTTTGAAGAGCGTAAATTTTCAAATTCAAAGAAATTTTGATTTGAAAATTTTGGCAAGAATTTTGAAGAAAGTTTTGAATCTAAAATTTTGTAAAATTAGAAAGAAAAAAAAAAGATTTTGATACGAGAACGTTGACAAAAATTTTAATTTGCATATTTTATAGAAACAAACAAAAATGAAAAATGAAACTATAACACAAAGAAAGAGGAGACTGGAGAAAAAAAAATGTATAGAAAAACTATATGAAATGGAAAGGTTACGTAAACATGAATGAAATGAATTTAGATTTATTGTCAAATATAAGATATTTTAAAAATTAAGGCTCTTAATTATAATTACTTTTGTTATTGTTTTGAGACTAAAAATTAAGAAAATAAATTATAGTTTAAAAAAACTAAAAAAACACGCTTTAATAGTAAACCGAACTAAAAAGTAGAAAATAATTTTGAAGTATCAAGAGTTTGTTACAGCAATAGAAAATTCCGACAATCAATTACGACTAATTAATTGGGAATAAGATTAAATTAGAAATTAAATTATTAATAAAATAATTCAATTATAGTAAAAAAAAGCGTGGGGTGCTTGATATTAAATGTTACCATTATTTCAGTAGTGCAGCTATTTATAAAAATAAAGTCATTATGAAAATATAGTAAATTGCACCCCACGCTTTTTTTTACTATAATTGAATTATTTTATTAATAATTTAATTTCTAATTTAATCTTATTCCCAATTAATTAGTCGTAATTGATTGTCGGAATTTTCTATTGCTGTAACAAACTCTTGATACTTCAAAATTATTTTCTACTTTTTAGTTCGGTTTACTATTAAAGCGTGTTTTTTTAGTTTTTTTAAACTATAATTTATTAAAAGTTATTATGTTATTTGTGGACAATTTAAATAATAAAAGTGGATAAATAGAATATCGATAATTTTATTTTTGATATTACTTCTGTTCTACGTGTTGTATTTTTTAAGACCTCTGTACCTAAAAAACATCACAAATTTGTTCATTTTACAGCGAAAAATACGGCGACCTTAACAATAAAAAATAATATGTTTCATTTAATTGTACCTATTTCTTCATCTCAATGCATAACCAAAAAATTAAAACGAATTATTTATTCGTTGGTTAGTTATTTTATTTTTTTTAACCTCGACATCGAAACTTCTAATCCGTTAAAATTTAGACACATGTATCCAAGGCAACATATTTAATGCTTAATCTTCCTTCTGCATCACATCCCAAAAATTCTAAATAGCTTTACATACTTACTACCAAAAAATATGTGGTCTATATCTTCAATACACATATAATGTAATTCAAATTTCTTGGACAAACATATAGTAATTAAATTGTAATAAAAATGTTTACAATTTAAAAGATGGTTGCATCATGCATCAGACAGGCAGTAAATCTGATATTCATTTAAGAAATTTAATAATTATTCTTGCAAAGATGTTCCGAATGTCTCAGATAAATGTTAAGTTATATATACAATATTAATTTAACAGAACATTCCATCGTGACGTCTACATCAGGTTAACTGATACACGATGAAAAGAGTATGCTGCATCCATCAATAATGTCACTAGGAGAAACATCGAGAACCAACGAAGCATACGAAATTTAATAGGTTGAGACGATTTTACAAAAAAAAATATTATAAAACAGTGAGGAGTGAAAGTGTTGGTAATGTAAAGGTAGACATTAATTGTTAAACATTTTTCATTAGAAAGGGTGTTGCTATTGATATTTCTATTTAATTTTGTCATAAACAGTACTGCCATTGAATTTAGTATAATAAAATTGCTTGCAGTAATCATAATGTCTGTAGTGAAATGTAGCAATTATTTTTTGTTCACATGACTGTATGACAAATAGATTACTTAAGTTGTTTTGAAGCAGGTTAATGTAACCCAAAAATTGATGAGTGAAAAGCTTGACCCACTACAAAGGACAATGTTAAAAATAGCCGATTTTTGGCTTATCCGGGGAAACGCATAAATCATAAAAAAATCAATTGATTATTGTTAATTAACATTAGAAATGGCCCAGAAATACGTCAGATAGCTGGGAAAATGTCGCTACTACCCCTAAACCTATATAAACTACCCTTAAATAGCTTTAAATGGATAATCATTAATTATTGTTATAAAATTGGTGTAACATGAAAAAAATACTTGAAAATGATTTGAACAGACAGTGTGTCAATATAAAAAGTGATAAATGACTGTAAAAGTGCCCATTCAATGGCGAAATAGCGCCAATTGTTCTCACTTTGCGAGCGCGTACTGAAAAAATGGCAATTTATCCTTGCGCCCATTTTTCAGGTCGCAATAGTATAAATGAATCTTAAAAATGATTTAAGCATTTTTTTTCATTTTAAACGAATTTTACAACAATAAATAATGATTATCTATTTTAAGCTATTTAAAGGCAGTTTATATAGATTTAGGGGTGCAATTAATATTTCCCCACTTACTTAATGTACTCTAATATCAGTTTTTGCATTTTTTGACAGTAATCTATAATTTTTGCTAGCAATAGGCGTTCCCTTGAAGATTTAAGCATTATCTATGTTTGATGTCGAAGTAAGCTCACCATTAGCTTTTGAAAGTCGTTTTTTTAATTTTTAGGGGTGGAATGGACATTTTTACAGTTATTTATCACTTTTTATATTGACATACTGTCTGTTCAAATCATTTTCAAGCATATTTTTCATTTTACACGAATTTTATAACAATAATTAATGATTATCCATTTAAAGATATTTAAGGGTAGTTTATATACGTTTAGGGGTAGTAGCGACATTTCCCCAGCTATCTGACGTATTTCTGGGCCATTTCTAATGTTAATAAACAATAATCAATTGATTTTTTTATGATTTATGCGTTCCCCCGGATAAGCCAAAAATCGGCTATTTTTAACATTGTCCTATTTCCCTCTGTACAAGGTGATTCTACTGAGAAAATTTGTTGACTAAAAATTAATAAAAAGAACACGCAAACGTTCTGTAGCTAAAATGTAATAAAACATTTTTCATGTTGTTCTTATTGGTTATGGATGTTTTTAAATAATTAATTGAAATTCGGCACATTCAAATTGTTTTTTAAGATAAAAGAAATGTACATGGTGGTAAATCGAAAAATCCTAACCTCCCTTTTCCTCGTTATTATTCGAGATACAAAAAAAGGTATAAGAATGAAAGTTGTAGAAATTTTTAAATATTTTTAAGCCAATTGAATAGATATCGCATTTCCGAGGGGTAAGCTTAACTGTTTTCTTTTTTTTTAATGGAACGCAATGTATATTTTTACGCCATACTTCATGTTGTTTTATGATATTGCATATTAACAATAAACGTGTAATATCTAGAAAACCGTAAAAATTAAGTAACCTGTATATTATAATTTTGAAAAGCCTAATTCACGGTCTTCCCAACAGTGTATACAGCTTAAATAAATAAAAGTTAGCCCTATATCTCGTAAATGCGACATTTCATTGTTTTCATGATATATGCCTTAAATAAAATTTCAAAGTTCTTACAACTTTCATTCTTGCAATTTTTTTCATATCTCGAATAATAATAGGGAAAAGACGAAATGGAGAAGAAACTATTTAAAATAAGTATTGTAAGGTCGGTCTGAACCGAAGAATATATTAAATTTTGACGAAACATGGATACATGAAAGTCATACGGAAGGCGGTACGATATGATATACAAAGTGGTAATGTTTTGGATGCAGAATTCGCCAATATTTGCGCGATTTATTTAATGGTGGGAATATCTCTACTTGTAACAAATTTTGTCAATATTTCTATCATTGTCATTATAAAATTGCCATGGTAGATTGTCAGAAGCTCAAAAAACAAACTTATTAACACCACATAACAATGAAAGTAGCAATAATATTTGTAATGTTTTACTGTGTCGCAAAATTTTTCAAAAGTTGAGATTTTTGTACCATAAATAATTAAAACAGAAGTTGCAAAATTCATGCAAAAATCCGTGAATTTCACGTCCATGAAAACGAGTGCGTATCAGGTAGATGTGCAATCGCCGTTCAAAAGGACGCCATTCTAATTTGTAGAGAGGATGGCACAGGGGGCACATTTAAACTAAATTGTTAGATTCAGTCGACGTCAACTTATTTTTGATAATTGTATGAACTTTTCTTAAGTGGCACGCTTAGGTAATCATCCCACCCTTACCTTCCGTACTCATCTCTGTGTTGTGAATTAGTCTCTATTATTTTCGACCTTGGGTAATTTATAATACAAGATAAAAACTTTAAATTTGGAAATAATTGTTATCATTTGTATTATCTAATGCCTCGAAATTGGCAAAAACTGTTATATTACTGTTTTTACTAAAAATAGTGCGCCTATGAAATATTGCTTCTCGCACACTTCGCCCGTCGCGTTTGTTTACCAGCTAGCAATTAGTCACTGTCTAGATTTTCTTCAGCTGACTATAGGTATACATTGTGATATTTATGTTTGATGATACCCACACCTCCGTCACTGGTAACTTTCTAGAGTTGGTAATCTTTCTTTAATATCCACTGACATACTAAATACTCACACCAAATTCGGTTACACCTCCGTCACTGGTAACTTTCTAGAGTTGGTAATCTTTCTTTAATATCCACTGACATACTAAATACTCACACCAAATTCGGTTACAGTACCTCAAGCAATTTAAAAATGAAAAGTGATTAAAAAAATATTTTGATATCCTGTATCTCTACGACGGCTGCCTCTTTAATCATTTTATATATCGTAAAGCAGCAGCAGAACAGCTTTATTCATGACAATCAACACCCAAAGTTGTGACAAAGTTATATATTTGTAAAAGTAATTACTCTCTTTTTTTACTGTATTAGAAAGGTATTTTAAGCTAATATATATCAAATCTCCTACAATTCCTATCAATGTACGCTCTCTGATACCAAACATCTTGGTATGTTAATAAATAATTCCAAAGACAAAGCTCTATTCAATAATTATCTAAAAAAAATAATCTACCTAAATTTACTAACCTGGTTTAATGAAAACATTCTATAAATATTTAAGTTCACTTTTGAAACTGTGGTAACTCGAAAATTCAACCACAATAGATGAGGTCTGACCTATTTCTGAATTTTTAATTGCTAATAATAAAGAATATATGGGCAGATGTTGTGGGTGTAATTTAACGCTGGTCGGGGCTTTACTCCGCAGAGTAGTTAGTTTCACACAATCCATCTAAAAATATACAGGGTGTCTGTAAAAGGTTGGGAAATCTCGGAGCTGAAGATACTGGTGACCAAAAAGTCTATTGAGCCAAATATCCTTATCCGAATGTTGCTGATTTCAAAAATACAGGGCGTTCAATATATTTTGAAATATCTCAATAACTTTGAAACCTGTCGGAGTATAAAAAAATAGCACAATTACGTTTTTTGGCACGGCAAATATGAATTTTTAACTAATTTTGACGTCACTAATAGAGGGCGCAACTTATGGCACATCACATTTCTTTTAAATGGCAGAACATTTTTGCAGCTTAGTGTATCCGTCTGACTATAGAAACAATCGATTCTCCTACCTGTTGCATCTAAAAAAGGTATACCCTGTTGAAGTCGTTAGGAGTAACAGTTTTCGAAATAATCCTATTTCAAATATTCAGTGCACCGATTGAAAACTGATATCGTTTCAGGTAAAGTGCCTTTTCTACTGAAAAATATTACTTGAAAAAGTTGCTCAAAACGGTGAATTATGGGGATCGGCGAGGTTTGATTTTGAAACCATTTTTCAACAAAACACAAAGATTTCATAAAAGCAGGCCGATCTTTTTTAAATTTGGTACGTTTCCATAATTTACCGTTCTGAACAACTTCTTCGAGTAACATTTTGCTGTATTTTGAGTAGAAAAGGCACTTTACCTGAAACGATAACAGTTTTCAATCGCTGCACTGAATATTTAAAATACGATTATTTCAAAAATGGTTACTCCTAACGACTTCAACAAGGTATACCTTTGTCAGATATAACAGGTATACTCGCGACAAGAATTCAGACGACTTACGTCATACGAACAAATGAATAATTCATTATATTTTCATCAAAATATTTAAGAAACTGCAACTGATAGTAATAAAACTATATACTACACTAAAAGTTTGCGTTATATATTGCACTAAATTGCAAAAAATGGTTATTTTTAATGCGACCAAATATCGAAAATTACGTTGACAATAAAAACAAATGTGTAACGTCAGCCGTGACGTAAGACGTCTGAATTCTTGACGCGAGTATAGGAGAATTGATTGTTTCAATAGACAGACAGCAAAAAAGTTCTGATATTTAAAAGAAACATGCTGTGCCATAAGTGGCTCCCTCTACTAGTGACGTCAAAATTAGTTGAAAATTCTTATTTGCCGTGCTAAAAAACAGAATTGTGCCAATTTTTTTTTAATACTCCGACAGGTTTCAAAGTTATTGAGATTTTTTAAAATAAAATTCTAGCATTGAACGCCCTGTATTTTTGAAACCAGCAACATTCGGATAAGACATATTTGGCTCAATCGACTTTTTTTGGTCACCAGTATCTCCAGCTCCGAGATTTCTTAACCTTTCACAGACACAATGTATAAAAAAAATAATAACTCTCGGACAAGTAATCCATGAAATTTAACTAGAATATAATTTAAATTAGTCAATTTTGTAAAGAGTTCTAGAAATTATTCAGGCATTTACGGCAGAATTCATAAAGCGGTTGTAATATACCAAGATTAACATTTTAGCTACACTTTTTCTTTTCGTGGCAACCTAAAGAATTTTGTTATTAGAGTGGTTAGGAATTCGAAGCCAGGCGATGCTCTAATACCAAATTAATCAACAAATCCTAGATTTTAATTTCAGATGAGAATTTTATTGCGTAATAGTCTCGTATTTTGATTTTTTGCGTCAAAACATACAACTATATATTATTAAATAGCGGAACAAAGCCGTACATATTCAGCGCAATATTTTATTATTAAAATCAAATTACTACGCACGTTTCCTCGTAATTATATCGGAGCAAAGAGGTAATTTTTCAATTTAAAAGTTCTACTCGAATAATCTGCGTAACTGTTCCTTGTGTAACACTTGATACATTAAATATGAGGATGGGTTTTATTTAGGTTAGTAATAAATCACATTGTGATTAAATTACTGGTATAATGAACCGATCATGCTAAATTTTACGGTTTGTAGAAAATAAGATCGCATATAAGGAAGACACTATATATCCAACGTGTTAAGTTATGCGCATTTATAATTATTTATTAAATACACTGTTATATCTCATGTGGCGTGAGTGAAGTTATGAGAAATAACTTATGTTGTAGTTGTAGCAGTTGTAATCCATCACTAAGCTGACAGACACGGAAACTAACAAGACAATCAATTTGTTTTTGTTATTATCAATTTTGTTCCTACTTAAGTTGATGGTACTAAATATGCAGACATTAAAAATAGATAGATTATTTGTCGGATGTCTCGTTTGTGGCATATTGATGAGAACCAAGTTCGAAATAGGTACATATCTTGCTTTAAAGGTCATATTATTTGAAATATTAATACTTCGGTTTTTTTAAATCGGAGGAAATGCTGTGGAAGTCAATGAGGTTGTACTGCCATTAATGACACTCCCAATAATGTTCTGTGAAATATTCTTCTTATTGCTAATACTCTCTTCAACGTAACCAGCTGCTGATTCCCATCCTACTTGTTTTGAATTTGATCTATTGACATGCCGCTATTCCCCATAATGGTAGCGGACGTACCTTAAAACGAATTTCCAGTGTATT
This sequence comes from Monochamus alternatus, assembly GCA_037114965.1. Taxonomy (NCBI): domain Eukaryota; kingdom Metazoa; phylum Arthropoda; class Insecta; order Coleoptera; family Cerambycidae; genus Monochamus; species Monochamus alternatus. The sequence continues at coordinate 35,595,702 of CM073433.1, read as the reverse complement.
TATCAGGATCGCCCAATGTAAGATAACGTGCAACTGGCAGGGGACATGATCCAAATATATTACTACCAATCACTTGATTGGTGCACTTCCCCTTATCGTACCGTCAGAAAACTCGGCCTGTACTTACATTTTGAGAACGCAATGATAAATACATCTTCACCAGATGACTAATGCCAACATTGTTGGCAACAGTAAAACATAGATCCTTCACTGTCTTAGATGGTTGGATAGTAATAAGCAATACGCTTCTCTCTCCCTTGATATCATGTAAGCGTAGGTCGCACAATTCACATCTCCTATAAACGCCAAAGATACCACAAATGGCTACTACCTTCAAAAATAAATACATCCGGCGCATCTATAAAAAAATTCCGCAAATCGTCCGCCTTGAATGCATATGTCTTCTTGGCTACACCATTCTTGCTAATTGCTTTCACTTGCACAAATGATTTAAAACCAACCCCTATGATTATCTTCAACATACTTTGCAATTTCGAATAGATAACTCACGTAGTTGATGGCTTGTACTACTAAATTTTCTGAAGGTAAGCAAGTACAACTCGTTCATCTGTGTCTGTTACCTTTTGCTCTTCTATCCATTTGATGAACTTGTCGTATTCTTTTTTATAAACGTTTTCCAATTTTGTCGTTGCGTTGTCACAAATCTTGCAATGATTCAGGCTGTATGGCATTCATTTTTGTGAAGTACGTGTCCAGGAATATATCGTCACGTACTCGACGGATGGGCAGGAAATTTAACCGGAGAAATATATCTGAATATTATTAATCCCGCTTCAACTAACATGCTTAAATAAGATGAACCATGCCTAAAACGAAATTTTTCAAGCAAACAGACACTGAAGAGAACTGGAATCATAATTATGGGGAAAATAACTGAAAAAGCTCCAGCACTGGAGCATCATTGAATCCTATGTACTTTTTCCTATTAGAGTATCAATACGCTAACCAGCCTTTTAAACAGAAAAGTACATCGTTCTCACAACACTTGTTGATGAGACGGCAGTACACTCATGGACCTGATGTAATAAATGTGTTTCCTTAGCTAACAGTGTCCAAGATTTGTCCTGGACATGACCAGGTACTTTTTGGCTGTGTCCTTGCAGGGGTACTCTAGGAACTCCTTAGCAAATTGACAACTGTTTGTTTCGGTCCATCGTTCACTCTTTGTGGGTGTTCTTGATAATTTCAATAAAAGCTGATAATTTAAGTATGCTGGAGGAACCAAATTCAAAAATATTAAAACCCGATTCACTCCTGCTAACTTATTAGCTTCTTTATTGCCATTGCATTGCTCGTGTCCCTTCACCCAGCATACAGATATGCTGTTATCGGCTGAGGCCACTGCCAGTGTCTGGTGCCATTGCCGTACTGATTTAGTCGTTATCATAAGATAACGACTAGATCAGCATTACCTACGTAAGAGCAGTAGTGATTGTCTACTGTGTGTGTAGATTCTGATGGTTTTTCCCGTTGTGTACCTAACAAAGTAGAGTTCTGCCATACTATGAGATACCTGTGAGACAATTATTTTGAAATATATTGGAAGAAGAGGATGCCTCTTAAAATGATGTACCACAGAATATAACTTTTTATTTAAAATTTTAAGAGTGACGGTCATCTCCACTTAGGTGTAGAAATTTCGGACATAAGTTCATCTATATAACATGTTCCCTTTCAAAACAAAAATTAACGGGTACGAAGAATTTTTTGGTTTTTGTAGTAAACGAAGAAGTCCTAGTTGGCAAATTTTCTATGACCTACACTGTATATCTGTAAAGCGTTAAAAACATATATACGTGTTAAATATAAATTTTATTGTTAACGGTTATTAATATATTAATAATTCGACTATGATCGAAGATGTTTTTTTTAATACGGTTACATCATGCATATACTACGTAACATTAACAATATAGGTTATATTCTAGAAATAAAGATTCAAATATGTTTTATTAAAATTATTATGACCACCACATTATATTTTAGATAAAAAATACGTAAACGTATTTGTATCTGTATGATTTGTGATACCATCTATGATTTCATATTCTGATTGAAGTTCAAATTTTTTGATAAATATGCTATAATTAACATTTCCTCTTATAAATTAATAAATTAAAAACTATTAAAAGATATTTATTCAGTCGTTCTAGAGCTTGAGGTAATTGAGAATCTAGGCCTTTTATGTAACATGTGGATATATCAAAGGCGGCTGTACTCGTAAATCTACACCATCTGTTGAGAAATATCTAAAATGTCGAATATTTATTGGTTTATTCAATTATCAGTTGTAGTTATGTCTGCTAGTGATGGAAGACATTCTAATATAAAAAAATACTAAATATATCATTTTCTAATACTAGTAACAGTGGGTGTTACATCTTGCTGGTGATTATAATAAAAATGCCATTAATAATTCTGCAAATAGCATGCGTAACCTAAAACTACAGGTAACGCTTAATTGAAATTATGTACAGATTTTCGCACCATGTACCACTAAAATGATGATTTCAAAATCGTTAGAAACATAAACTTCATTACTTATTTCGATTATTTTTATTGCTAAGACGTGTTCCACTTTGAATAGCTTTTTTATTTTAGAAATATATATATATATATATATATATATATATATATATATATATATATATATATATATATATATATATATATATATATATATATATATATATAGCAATTTTTTACTGAGAATGGTGTCACTCCAATAATTTTCATAAACTAAACACTTGATTATAGGTTTCTGAATTTCAAAGAGGATTATTTCATATTTATTGTTAAATAAATCAATCTTAGGTAATAATAGCAGATGTGTATCTAGAACATGGTCAACTAATAAAATAATTACGTAAAAAGAACATCAAATAGGAAATAGACGAAAAAATATCTCATCCGTATAATGAAACGAACATTACCTACCACTAAAATGATGATTTCAAAATCATAGATCGTTATAAACTATGTTCCATAAACTTCATTACTTAATTCGATTATTTTTTTGCTAATCAATATTCAATATTTTAAAAATATATATCTAGCAATTTTCTCATTTCAAACATTTTTTCTTTTACTGAAATATGAGCTACTGAAAATGGTCTCACTCAATAATTTTTATAAAATAACATTTGATTATAGATTTTTTAGCTTTAAAAAGGATTATTTCATATTCATTATTAAATAAATCAAGTTCAGACAATAAAAGCAGATGTGTATCGAGAAAATGATCGTAATTAATAAAATAATTACATAAAAAATATCAATAAATGATTAGTAGTGCAAGTATTTTCCCCATTACTGTAAATGTACCATTTCTCCAAATGTATTTAGTCCAGGAGCTAGTAAATTTCTATGGCGCTAAGTTTTCCATTTGGCGAATGTAGCTTAAATTACTGTATCAGTGATCAACTAATTCTGATCCTGGCAAGCTTTCACGAGTTGAAAATGCAAATGAGTTGAACAAATTTTTCTAGCTATGAATCTTCTTTATTTACTGAAGTAGATCATAAAACTTACAAAAAAACAATCTGGCGTATCTCCAGCCTGTCTGAAGTGTTTCATGCGACCAATTCATCGCATACGTTACTTTTGTTTTTGCAGATTTTATTCTTATTATATAAATTATTATTATCGTTAATATAGTCAAATTGATTTATGAAATCATAAAATGAGTCTTGCGACGGCCCTGAAAGATTTCCATATGGTAGTCTACATTGTTACTTTATAAAAAAATTCATCTTTCCAATCTTCAAGGCTTTATCAGATTCGATGTTTGAAATAGAAAACGCTCATTTCGGTATGCTTTCAAGTTCAAAATGGGGCCCAAAAATTTGATATTATGATAACCTTTTACAAAAGTTGACGAAGTTAAGAATGAAAATGACATTTTAATAAAACATAATTTTGCCTTCTACAAAGTATGCGCTTACTTTTTGTAAAAAAAGTCTGACAAGGCTTTTGTAATTTGGAATTTTAGCCAAACTGTGTTATGCTATGTAGATATGGTATAACTGTAATGGAAACTATGATTTGACAAATTTTCAGGACCACTGAAATAAAGGCATCATTTAAAATATTATTCAGTTTTTACGTGCCCGCCATTTACTCATAAATTAGTTTTTTTACCTTTTTTTATTTAAATTTTAGTGTACGGCTTGTTAAAGAATTTTATTAATTGCAATAAAGTGGAACACATGTGTATCTTCGAAGGCATTTTTTAACAACCAATGCCCGTTTGCACCGAAGTTAATAAGCATTACTTAAAAATAAGGCATGCTTAAGTATGCTTTTTCTATTGCACCATACCTTAAGATCTTCTTAAGTATGAAAACATATACTTAAATTTAAGCCCCTGTTTGACAGTAACTTATGAAATTCTTTAATTCAAACAGAGTTAGAATGTGCCAAAAACAGGCATAAAAAGTTAAAAACGCGGAAAGTGCAAATATAGTGGTCAATGCTAATGAGTGTAGTATTGAAGTAGTTAAAAAGTACCTATAATGGATATTAGATTATATTTGATGATTTGGATACTTTGAAAATTATAGATTTTGCATTTCTCAAATTAAATTATACCAGATCTGATCATTTCCATACAATGGATGAATTGAATGAAGATGATTTGGCCACTAATACTAACCACAGAGAAAATAAAGTAAATTATTATTATTATTATTATTAGTTTGTCTCTGATATTAATTAGTCTTGATGAACATCAACAACAACCATACCTATATTACAAATGACAACAACAAAAACAAACAACACACACATGACATTACACCAGAGAAATAGAGGAGAGGGAGAACGCGCTTCGACGAGTGCGCATCCACATTTCACTAGGACGCTACGGGCGCAGCCATTTTGAATTCATGTATGTCACACTTTTAAGACAAAATATTTACAGACAACGGTCGGACGGGAGACTGAACGCTTCGTATTTCGAGCAGAAAAATAGAGGAGGGGAGATATTTATACGAGGGGGATTGATAATGTTATTTTACCAGGTCGTTCAAAAATTTCTATTTAGAAACATATTAAATTTGAAATGAAATATGAACAAATATGTACTTTTGAAATTTTCAAATACATATTAATTTTCATAATGGCGTTATTATGGGTGATTATCGGAGATAAGCAGAGAAATAGAAGAGGGGAGAACGAGCTTTGACGAGTGCCCATCCACATTTTACTAGGACGCTACGGGCGCTGCTATTTTGAAAGCTATGTACGTCACACTTTTACCACAGCTTAAATTACGTCAAGTTCCGGTTCCATGTTGTTGGAGTTGGCGACTAGCGAGTAGTGTGAATTTGTGTTATAGTTTTATATTTTGTGGATTTTAGAGCGGCAGTAGGTGTTTTTTTATTCAGTTATATTTATATATTTTTAATAATAGTGTTAGTTTAGTTAATTATTGGTTTTTTAATAATAATAGTAGTTAGTGTTAGTATCGTTTTTATTGGACTGTAAATATGTCTTGTGCTGTGAAAGGTTGTACAAATCTTGTGTAATATAACTTTTCATGCATATATATTATGAAAATTTCAAAAGTAGATATTTGTTCATATTTCATTTCAAATTTAACGTGTTTCTAAATAGAAATTTTTGAACAACCTGGTAAAATAACATTATCTATCCCCCTCGTATATATGAATTCAAAATGGCAGCCTCCTGTATTACTAAGTTCGCGCATCTTGACGCTCATTCTCCCCTCCTCTATTTCTCTGCATTACACCGAAATCTAACCTTACTTCCGTGTAACAAACTGAAGAAAAACAGAAAGAACTAAAATACCTAACATAAAGTAACGAAAGTTACTAGATTAGTGCATTGTTGCCAACACAAAGACCTACTTTGCTAAGTATGGTTTATAATCCGTCGGTGTAATACTCTAAAAAAATAAGAACAACTTTATTTAGTTGTTCTTAGTAAAATGTCGGTGCAAACGGGCATTAATTCATTGGATGACCTCTATACAGAACATAGACCTTATAAATCATGGACCGGCTCTAGAAAGAGAGGTCCGCTGCCCTGATGTGTACAAGAGGGATGAAGCTAGTCCGGGCAAAAACAGATGTTCTATGACAGAAAAATGTACAAACATAACCTGACAAAACCTTTCCTGTTAATATTGTTAATAATTTGTGTGTCTTTTGTGATTTAGTTGTGTTTAGTGTGTTTATTAGCAATAGTTTTTAAAGATTCATAAACTATGGTGGAGTCGCTCCGTTACGGTAAATGTCATACGTCTATCATTTACGGTTTTTGTTTTTTTTTCGGCCAATGATCTGTGGGTTTTTGCCCGGACTAGCTCTATCTCTGTCACACACATCTGAGCATCAACGATTTGTATAGGCAGAAAACGGTTTCGGGCGCGTCCATGATTTATAAGGTCTATGATACAGAACCTATGATTTAGGTACTATTTAGAATCGCTAACTAGAAAGTTAGTACCAAAAACATCCCCTATTTCCTGGACTAATTAGTTTGATGCATAAGTTGGCAACATTTTTAAACAAACTGCAACCCCCAAGTAATGATAGTTTTATTGTCGGAAGCAATACATAGTAAACAACACCTTCTATGTCCTACTAGATGCACACTACATATGTAGATTGGTACCAGCTTTTGTTAGCAAAAGTTATGTAGACATATCTTTCAATATGAATCAAATCAAATGTCACATAACTTTAATGACCTTGAACTAGTATACTGTCACGTGGTAATAATTAAAAAAAAAATAATAATAATTAATATGGTAAATCGCTTACCTAGACTGAATTAATCTGTACCAAAGCCGGCTAGCAAAGTAGCTCTAATATATATATATATATATATATATATATATATATATATATATATATATATATATATATATATATATATATATATATATTTTTAAGCGCCACGTGATTTAATTTGATACAGTTAGATTTTCAAAATAAAGAGGTTCACTCTCAAGAAAAATCACGAAAAGGTGAACGACAAAAAAAAAGATTTTAATTTAAGTTTGCCTACGGAAAGCTTTAACCAAAAAAAATAGTGTAAAACGCAATATGTAAAGACAAAGGCTAACCAAAAAAAAAATAATAATAATAAACTGTTAAGTAAATATATCTGCGTATATTTAGATGTATAAACATATATAAGAATATATAATGTTAACGTATTGAGTTAAAATATTAACTCAAAATTCCCCAGAGTACAGCTGAACTTTGGTTCACAATTCACCAAAAAGAAAGAACGAAATGGTACATATAGGTCTATATCTGCATACCTAAGAATATCTTCTTGAGAATTATATATAAAATATACATCTACACATCTACATAAACAAATAATGTAATAATAGTTATACTAAATATAGTTGTGTAATTTGTGTAACTTATACTCAACGATTTTATTATCCTTAGAATAAATTTTATATTATTTTACCAAAAAAAAGGTATAAAATGTAAATTGCAAGATATTACATTTTTCGGCAGTTAATTGGACTTGCCTTATCCTTGAAGAAATACCTATGTCTTGAAGACCATAAAAAAAAATGGAGTAGTGCAACAGCCCTCGACAGTGCAAGTACCAGGTACAAAAGGACGGGAACCGTTAGTTATTTCTTCTCAGCACTGGAGCAAAAGAGTGGTACTTCCAACCAATCTGGAACACAGGGTAGTTTGTGGAACCCGACTGGAAAACGGGGTAGTCTATACAAATCAACTGGAATACAGGGTAGTTGTGGAATCCAATTGTAAAACGGGGTAGCCTATACAATTCAACTGGAACACATGGTAGTTTGTGGAACCCAACTGGAAAACGGGGTTACTATACACCCAATCAGAAAACCCTATATAATAGATAAAAAAATAATACATTATTGACAAAAATCACTAAAGGTAAATATACTGACCTCGATGTCTGGAGGGTGAGATTGATGTGGCTTAGGGGTGAAATATGTGTTTAGAAGATCCTCCGAGGAGATTTTTACACAAAAATAACAATAAACCAAAAACCAATAAGTGAAAATAACAACTTTTGCTTAATGGATTGATCCCAAAATTGGATAATTAAATATTTTCCACAACAAAACTATTAACACATGGCACCCCTTTCACGACCACTAAGAGAGAGATTTTGCGGGAAAATCGTTCCTTTTCTACGAAGAAAAAGATAATTGACAGTCTTTACCAGAGTGTCCAACAAAATAAAATTGAAACCTACTAAAATGGAACAATCTAGAAAGATAGGTAGTAGAAATAGTAGACCCAGAGACGTACATTTGTAATAGGAAATAGGATTATAATTAATAAAGAGATACTATGATTTATGCTGAATATTGCAATCAGTAGAGGACTAAGGTACGTATTCGGGAAAATTATTTGTTGAACAAAATACAGCTCTACAAGTAAGGAAATGAATTTCATAAACACGTGTTTTTAGAAATTATAGGAGCGCGCTCATGTGCGACGGTTATCAGTAATAGCAAGAAACTGTATTAAAATTTCTAGTTTTATTGAGAAGTTCCCGTTAAAATTCAAATATATAAACAAGACTAACCTGGCTCAATACGATATAATTAATATAATTGAAATGCCAATATACTACAAATAACATAATAAGATGCCATTAATAATATCCAGATAGGTATGTGATTTCCATTTTATCACCTAAAATTACAAAAATAGTTGGCAAATAGGAAAAATAACAATATACTTTTACCAAGAAATTTGGAATAATTAATCATTTTAAATTTATATGAAATTCATGTTGTGACAATACATCTCGGCTGAAAATCAATTTAATCCCTTGAAGGATTTTATATGGCTAAAAACAATTATTCTTATTAAAATTAACACTTTGTATGTCAAAAAATGTAGAAATGTTAGATATAATCGTCAGGTCATATATAAAATGTTTTTGGTTTCTCCAAATACAGTCCAATTTACTATTATGTATTCCATATTAATATTATATTTTCACTTCTATCCTTTTTGTTCTAAGTTACAACGTTCTGCAATTTCTTACTTCAGAATAAGAAAGTGTTACCAGAATTTAGGAATTCATAAATAAATTAAATTTGTGTACATGCAAAAATAAACAGGTGAAATTTGAAGTTACTCCAAAATCAGAAAGTAGAGTGAGATAATTACAAGGCAATTGTACCGTAGATAGTTAATTTAAATTTAATACAATTAAATTTAGAGGAACTGCTTCTTATACGCACTGATAAGTTTATCCCAATAAGAAAAGAGATAGAACTTTCTTATTTATGATACTCATGATAAACAATGTGATTTTCTATCTGTAAATCCTATATGTTTTTCGACATTCTACATAAATCAAATTAGGGATTTATTTCATGACAATATAAAAATTATTTGTGAAGTAATCCTTCTTAACCGTCAAATTGCGTTTTTCTCATAAATTTTGTTACTGTATAGTCTGTTATTTTAATAATCAAAAAAGACATTTAACTTCCAGAAAACAAATTATCTAATTACTATTAATAATGAAACATATACAATTATATAACATTACACTGTCACCAAAAGTTATGACTTGTATACTTACTACTTAATATTATAAATTTGTAACAATTTTTATTTAATGACCTTCCGAAATAATGTATATAGGTACATTAATTTTGTTTCAAATATTTTTACACAAAATACCATATTGTATAACATAAGCACTGGATGTTCTGAATTGCTCCTACCAAACTGATTTGAATATATATTTTTAAAATATATAAAGATAAACAAATGAAAATTTACGTATATGTTTCAATTTGTATTTTTATGAGATAAAATCACATAATGGATAGCAGTGATGTGGCCTAGATAGATGCCAAATGCTTTTAATAGGCTGGATCATGGTATTCTCCTTCGTAAGCTGTATAATTTTACTTTTCTAATAGATTTCAAAGCATATAATATCGTGGTTTTACTTCAATTGGAATCTTTGCTACATCTGAGGTATCTCAGGGTTCAGTTCTTGACCCTCTACTGTTTAATATGTTCATTAATAATATTTGTCGCAGCCTGTTTTCATTTACAAACGATTGTATTTTACTTTAATAATTAAACAGGTTGTTTCATTATGACTTACACAAAGAAAATTAACTTTGTTACTTACATGTACAACAGTGGTTCTGAGACTGTTGTTAGTTGCACTGAATTTAAAAATTTGGATGTTACTTTTGACGCTAAATAAATCTTTGTTTCCCTTAATATCTTCTTAATAATCATCATCATCATCCTCATCTTAATATTATATCTCTTGCAAATAAAAATCTTGGTTTCATTATAAGAAATGTACAATATGTTTGTCAGGTAAAAACTTGACTATTATTTGGAATCCTGTATATGTTACTCATTCTCAACATCTAGAAACACTTCAGAGAAGATTTCATAAATATCTATCTTTCAGGATTGACAATGTTTACCCTGCCAGAGGCATTCTTCAGTCTGACCTATTAAGTAGATTCAACTTGCTTAATGCTCTGACATTTCGGCGCACTTACTTTTCACTATTATTTTTGTTGTTGCTTAATAATTACATTGAATGTTCTGATATCCTTAGCCATATAGTATTTAATATACCTTCATTCTATTCTCGCTTTAATACATTATTACATTTATCCATGCCATATAGTAATGTTATAAAACATTCGCCAATTTATTCCATGTGTATTCCATTAAATTATGTATTTTAGGTCATTGGTTGTATCTGTTTATGTAATTTTTTTGTATGTTTATTTCTTTGTAGTCCTGCCCTATAATTGGAATTGTTTGTCAGGGTAGTGTATTTTTAAAATATATGAATAAATAATAATTTTACAAACATAGTGTATATGGCCTGTTCAATAAAACTGAGATCCCTCATATATGTGCATGCTCAGAAGTTCTTATGAGAAGTTCACTTCCACATAATCTAGCCCGGGATCAAGAGTAGATCAAATAGTTCCGGTTACGAGTTACTTTTGGGCTACCTCCTGCAAAGGCTTGTACTGCTAAGAAGTAACAACGGAAATCAGACGTGCGTCATGATACATACATTAAGAATACACACTGTTTATACCTTTACTGCCATGTGTGTTGCACAGTACAAGCACAGCGCTTTAAGACACGATCCCAGACGTTGGGTTTCTTGCTGGAAAGGTTTGTACTGCTAAGAAGTAACAACTTAGCCTTTAAAACAGAAATCATACATGCATCGTGATACATACATTAAGGATACACACTGCTTATACTTTACTGCATGTGTGTTGCACAGTACAAGCACAGCGCTTTAGGACACGATCCCAGGCGTTGGGTTTCCTTATGGAAAGGCTTGTACTACTAAAAAGTAACAACATAGCGTTTGAAATGGAAATTAGACGTGCATCATGATACATACATTAAGAATACACACTGTTTATACCTTTACTGCATGTGTGTTGCACAGCACAAGCACAGTATAGTAGTGACCTAAGATGTTCAAGAATAAATTTTGTACTCATTATATAAACCATTAAGAAAGTTTGGATTATACATGTCAAATTTTAATACTTCTTCTAAAGTAGAAAAATGATACTATCCACCAGTTTTTATCCGTCCTTGAATAAATCCAGTTCATAATGATCGTCGTTTTATTTTCTGAAAAATAAATGATAAAAAAGTAAGTAAGTAAATTTTTAAATGTTTATCTTAGGTATGTTAAAAAAAGAAGGTCGGGAAGGTCTATCGTATGTAAGTATTTACTGGCAAATATACTTTTATAATTCTTGAGCATTATGTCTTTCGACCTTAAACTTGAAAGTATCTTTTGATATTATTTATAGTAGAAACTAAAGGCTATATAATTATATATTACTAAATATAGAGGTACTGGTTAAAAGAAACTTCAAATCGATAATATTTGCGACACATTTAGATAGACTACCTTCCCTTTAGCAATATCAAATGTTTATTTTAATAGATATCTCACGAGGAATGTAAATGAAGAAACCACGAAATAGTTTAATTTGCATAATGTCTTTAATTAAGCAAAACGTTGACGACTAATTAATCGGGTAATTACTTGTGAAATGTTTCTTTCAGGATGATGGATTTGTTTGTATCGGTAACTATTTTATAAAAAACGGCGGCACATCTTTTAAACATGTGACATTTTTAATGCTTATGTAATTAACATTGAAGAAGAGAAACATGTATGCAGTTCATGTATTTACATGTACTTAGAATGGTACGTGGGAAACTGGAAATATGCCAAGCGACTTACCTCAACTTATTTATGGAGGAATGCATGAAGCATTTCCCATCCCAATCATTATGTTTAATTGACGGTTTAGTCTTTTATGCCAGAATTAAAAAGTTCATTTGTTTTTTAGTGTGTCGTCGTTAGAATTGATAACCTATATTTCCATAGTTTAGGTATATTTTTTTGATGCCGAAAAATTACGTCGGGGATGATTTTTGTATGTATAATTAAAAATTGAAGAACATATGTTGTCTGCTATATTATCACAAAAATTTAAGTAAATGAGCGATAAATTTAATCTAATCTATCTAATAATATAATAGTTATTTGTGCAACTAGTGCAAAGAGTGTGTATTTGTTTCTGCAATAAATATGCCTTTTGCACATGTTGCCACAACAATTTTTCTACGACTGAATTAATTTTTTTTATTTCAAATGTTATTGAAGAATATTTTACAATACAAGAAATATTACTAACAGTATTAACATGAGCAGTCTAAACAAACGTTATATAAACGTTTTATAAAACTAGTTAATTACTTTTTTCCACGGTCGGGAGTAGAAATCAGTTTTTATGACATCAAAATTAAAACAGAAGTAGTCGATTATTCCCAAGGGAGTATACTGCTCTCAAGGGTGTTTACATTATGGAGAACGTTTTTCATGCAAAAATGATAACATTGAAATTATTTATTGACATTTAAATTAAATGTTACATTTGTACAATTTTCAAAATTGATATTAGACGGAATATTTCTTTCGCTTACATTTACAGTTTTTGTGATTGCGCTAGTAGTGGTACCTACTAAAACCTGATTAGCAATTTTGGTCTTATTTTCAATGGAGTTCTCGACGTAACCCTCAGAGACTGTCGTCGATTTCCAACCAGCATGACGCTTTATTGTCGTGATATCCACACCAGCATCTGCCAGTAATGTCGCTGAAGATCTTCGTAAGCAGTGACCAGTATAACATGCAGCATCAGGTAATTTTAAATACGAAGCTACTTCACTCGGAATTTTTCCCATGGTATTCTTGCCAACTGGCTGCGAACTACATTTTCCTGCTTTGTAGTACAAAAAAAGGCGCTTATGCTTGACGTGGGGAGGAGGAAGGGACAGGTATTTTCGAAACAATTCAAGCATATTTCCCACATCGGTAACCAGAAAGGTTCGTGGAATCTTTGTCTTAGTGTTTGGAATTTTTACAATCAAGGAAGAGCCTACATCCTCAATATCATCTACAGTTAAATTGATTAGTTCATCAAATTCGACAAGCTCCGGCAATCCCCAGAATTAATCCAACCTATAAAAAATCAAAATACTTAATAATTAAAATACCTAACAACAAAAGTAATCTTACCTTAATCATTAAGAATTCTTTATCATCTGCACTTGATAGAAAACGGTCGATTTCACCCTTTGTCAATATTTTCGATTTTTTCGCTTGATATCGCCTGGGGAATTTGCTTATATATATGTTGTCGTAAATTATCAAGCATGACTTAACCATAGAATATTGCGCCCATAATGTGGAAGACTTGTTGAAGGCTATATCGTATAAAGATCTTGACTTCGTAGGCAGCAAATTGCTTATTGCAATATTTGCAGCCTCCACAATCTCTTCCGACTCACAATTATTCATTGTGCACTAAACAAATTTTAAACTAAACCAAACTAGCACCTTAATTTGATAATCCTTTTTGTTTGTTTATTTTGTAGTAGTGACAATAACTCAACGACTACTAAATAAATGCTCAAATCCGAATACAATAATTCTGGTGATACTTACTTCATAATGACAAAATATGTGTTTTTAAGTTAGTGCATTGTAGCCCTCGGGCTTCAAATTGCACCTCTGCCAAAATAACGCATTTCTCTGCCTTATAGTATAATGTACTATTTTGAGTTAATTTCAATTTTAATATCGCAGTTAGAACACATTTCTATGGTTACTGATGGATAAACTTCAATTCCAATAATTTTTTAAATTTTGTTTTCGTTTGTACTTGTGGAGGTCTCAGGTTTTTCACAAAACTCTTTTTCGGATTGTTATGAAGTTTCTACTATTTGGTTCACCTTCCAGAATTTGAACCACTGTTTGAGTTTTTTTAGCAATTAATTCCTCAATGTTGTCTTCAGCTACAGTAGAAGATTTCCATCCTCCATGGTGTTTTAATGTACGTGTCTGTTCCCGAAGGGATGCATATTTGCAGTACATTTCTACAAAATTAAAATATTTAATCTTACCGCTTATTACAAATGATCGAGGTTTGTTTGTCTGGAATTTTTACAGTTATAATAAGACCCATGTCATTAATATCATTTAATGTCAGTTTTTGTAACTCGTCCTGCGGCATATTCCTGCATGCCAAATACTGCAACTATCTATAACAGAACATAAATAAGTATAAAGTTAAAAAACTAACATCATTTGTATGTGTTACCTTCATCATTAGATATTTATCAAGTGGAGCTTCAATTAATTCCTGTCGGGTACAAATTTTTGATTTCTTGGGGAGTTATCATAACTTCTTCAAAAATGGAATGAATTTGCTAAAATGTCGAATTTCCACATTTTTATTGATTAATAGTGTAGCCCTTAACACTGAATTCTCTGACCATAAGGTCAATGGTTTTAGTGCCACTGATTTTTCAGTTTTCAGTAGTGTTCTTAACAAACCATTAGTCACACCATTCTATAAATTCGTCTATAACAAATTTTATACACTTTTTAGATCGGGTAATATATCTGCTGTAGCTTCATTTGTTGTTTTGATTATATCTAGAGGAGTACAAATATTTTCCTCATCACTATCCGAATTGTCAATATCAGATACCATCCAGAGGTAACTATGAATATGCTCTCGTTAGTAACAAGATTTGGATTAATCAAAGTTAGAGTAAAAATAGTTTCTTTTTAATACCAAACACTAACGTTTTGAGAACTATTTTATGGTACGTAAGTACCTTTAGTTGCCACGTTTATACGTATACTCAAATTACACGAAAAAAATGTTATCCTTATATTAAACTGTAAATGATAATCTAATATTAATAAAATTTGCTCTTCGTCTACATATAGTAAGTTGCCATTTTGCAATGTTATACATAAATAATTTTCCAGGAGGTTTTCCAGGTTTCCCTCATTCCTGCACTGAATGGTGGTTAGGGCTGACCAACGTAAGTCGTTCCTGGGCGCAAATGCGGCCTGCTTAATAATAATATGCCGCCCCCTCTCCCGCACAAGTCTTCGACTTCTGGGCTAATCCTCGTGATTAGAATGAGGGGTAGAGATATTATTATTATTATATTATTAATAAATTAATTCATACATTTCTTTGGTAGGAAATTCTGTGAATCTTTATTCAAGTGATATTACTCGTATAACATATCTGATAAAAAAACTACCGAAATGGGAATAAATAAAATCAAAATGTGTTTCCCTAATGAAAACTGTAATAAAGAATAAAATTCCAAAAATCGTCCACAACCAAATTTTCCGGAATGACGGAAAAAATAGTAATTTGTAACTGTTTCCAGTGAATCTATTACAGATGAAGAAACATCTTGCTGATTACATTTTCTACGTCTTACAGTATACTTTATGGTTTTGTAAAAACGTAGGAAGTGTTCGCAAAAAGTAGAAAATAGTAGTAATAATTAGCGAGTACGTTTACCTTGTGTGGCGTGCTTGCTTTAATTGTTAACGCGGCTCTCATGGTATGTGCCGTTACATGGAACAAATCACCATGATAAGAAAATCACTTCATGTTACATACACGAGGCGTACAACGCATCGCACGTTGTTAGTCATGACATTAAGCCATTAATATTACATGTTATACTTCAAATCGTTAAGAAATTAATTAAAACTTTTAATGATCTAAGGTATCAAAGGTATTTCAATGCTACTAAACAACTATGGTTAAGAAAAACTCTCGTAACTAAACACAAAATTGAAATGACCCAAATACTCGTACTAGGAAGATTGTTGCAAATCTTAATATGAATCATAAATTAGTTTGATCCATTTTGAAGCATCAGCAGTTATACCTGTTTCAGATACTTTGTATGTGTTCAAGCCTTACTGCCACAAGACTATCCTCCTCGGCTACAATTTTATTACTGGATTTTGCAGAAAACAGAACAAAATGTTGACTTTACCGCTAGCATATTGTTTATCGACGAAGCTCTTCTTCCAGAGATGCTATAATGATCTTCTATAATAGACACGTTTGGTCTGATGAAAACCCTATGCCATAATGGAATCTCGGCTTCAACATCAGTTTTCTTTAAATGTATGGGTGGGTATTATTGGAAATATGGGCCTTATTTTTTACCAAGAACTTTAACCGGCGCCTTCTACAGACATTTTCTTGAAAACGCTTTACCTGAACTACTTGACGATGTTCCGTATGCGCTAAGACAAAGAATGTGGTTTATGTACGACAAGAATCCCTCACGTTTTAGTTTGATCGCTCATGAATTTTTCAATGAAAGATTCAGTAATAACGTGATTGGACGAGGCACTCAACATCTCAGAGAGATTAGTTTACAGGGTTTACATTGAATCTGAGGAGCACTCACGTCAACAAATTATAGCTGGTTGTGATGTGATAAGAGCTAATCCTGGAATTGTTGAAGATCTGAAGCATGTATTTTGGCTGAAAGTGACCATTTCCAACATTTGTTACAATAAATCATAGTAATGTAATTCCAGTGTTAATTCATTATTTTAAGCAATGTAATTAGTATTGTAAAAATGCTGATCAAATAATTCAATTCAATTCAATTTTGTTTTTAATGGGTTTGGATTACAAAGAAGTGCAAATAAATAAAAAGTTAAGATAATACAATGGTGCATATGATGTTATATTTTATTTGTAATGTTATACATGGTGATATATATTTTGGCAAATAATAACCGATGATAGCCACACCGTCACCACTGGTAAATTTCTAAAAGTAATATTTTGTTTCATACCTACTACCATACTAAATATATACACCCAATTTGATTAAATTATCTCAAGCGGTTTAGAAATTAATACTTAAAAACTGATTTTTTATATTTGACACACTGCATCTGGACAATGATTCTCCCAAGACTCCATATTTATATAACAAAAAACCCTTGTTTTTTGCTACAAAATACGCGCCTGAATTTTTTACCTCCACTTAAGAAATGCCCTGCATATTGTATATTTAGCTTTTTGTAACTGCAGTAACATTTTTTGTAAAATAATGTTTATGCAAAAATTTATATATTTGGATAAGTTTTTACGAAAATATAAAAATACCTACCGTCCCTTAAATGATTTATCGATGTAGTTAATGAAGTACACAATTAATTACACGAACGGTTAGATATATAAACAAAATACAAGAGAAAACATTTTAGGTATAGCAAAGAACTAAATTTGTAAGAATACACGAAAGAATATAGATATATTTAGGAGTTGAAATATTTTTTCCATATATTTTCTACTTCAACTTACCTACTATTTCCAATAGTAACATATATACAGTGTGTCCGGGGAAAATGTGTGAAATCTCTTGGGCACATGTAGAACATGAAAAAATAAGATGACAAGTTAATAATAAGGTAAGGTAATTTGATGTGATGGACAGTAAGGACCTAGTAAAATAGTATCTTTTAAACATATTGTGCTTTTTTAGTTTACCAGAGGCGAGCTAAGCTTTACAACTTAATGCCTAAATTTTTAACGCCCTGTATGACAAAGACTTTAAAATAATAAATCTGGGTAGCTTCAACCTTAGAAAAAAAGGAACTCTTGTTTATTGTCGATGAAATAAACCTTACGTAGAAAGAATAATAAATGAAATGAATGTTTTATTTATAATTAAAAGAGTCATGAACATAGATCGAACATAGATCGAACTTTTTCCCGAAAACGGTTAATTTTATCGGCCATAAACAAGAGTACCTTTTTTAGTCTAAGGTTGAAGCTACTTCGACAAAGCATTTCATATTCACTTGTAAAAAAACTAAAAAAATTTCCCAACTGTAATGCCGACTGGCGACTAAAAGAAGCAACTGTGGATAGACGTCATGTTTTGACCTCAACAATTTATGGAAGCTCTATGTACACTGAATATTCTAAATAGTAGATTGATATTCAGCGATGAGAAATAAGGCTAATGCAGATGGAATGAGAAATATATGTGACGTTTGAGACATTAAATGCTCCATAAGTGTAAGCGTCATGCACTGATTCAGTTATTACTGCCTTGTCTTTCTTTATAATACCTTATAAACGTGATAATGATCTTGAATGGACAGTATATTTAAAAAATATATTACCTTAAGCTTCAATATGTTTAAAATTGTCAAAAAATAAGTAAATTAAATTTAATATCCATTAAAAAATGTGTATAAGATATTTATTGTTGTAATACTGTTTTTAAAAATGTTTCACGTAACTTTATCAAAACGTTATTATTCATTTTTAAGTAATCTCTAATAAAAATCCGAACTGACAGAATTTAGTTTTAAATAGTGTACACAATTTTTTTTACAGGAAGTATTAGAAAAATTGAATATAAAAATGATTGCTGTATTCAATTTATCTATGTGCCATAACTGTGTTTAGAGTGTTGGTTTTTCTGTAGACGATTCCAATTGACCTTTCAAGTAGAAAATATCTAGCGCGTGTGTCAGGTCAGATGAATAAATGACCAGTGACAAAGTGTATAAGTGATGTATTGTCTAATTGTTATATGTCTTCCGTTACTTTCCATGACAGCTACTCAAAGTATTTTAAAGTACTTTCCAACGACATTTAATTTTGCATTTTATACAGGGTATAAGAACCGACACTGAGCAGGTGCATATAAGGAGTCCCAAAATATAGCAATTTAACCAAATATACATATACAGGGTGATTCAGAGCTTATCTAAAAAAATTTGGAAATAAATGCGTGATGAAAAATGAAGTCAATATCGTAAACAAAATTTTTGTGAAATCCTTATAGCTTCAGAGAAAAAAAATATTGAAGTTCTAGTAGTCTCAACCTTTACATCGCTGGGCTACTGTAGCGATTTCAAATATCCGATTACTTGACGTTTTAACATTTTTGCCATGCAAGTTTTTACATTAGTTTTTCAAATATTAAAAATGGGTTATGCATAGCAAGTCACAGTTGATAATAATAATAATAATAATAATAATATGTCTTTATTTACCAATTTACATAATATTATAAAAGGAAATATTAATCACGGGTGGCGATATCCAACTAAGTTGCTCATATAACCAACCCTCTGAAAACAATATTTATCAACTAATATTACAAAGGAAATAAGAATAATAGTACACACACATTATAAGACAAAAAAGTCAACATAAAAACAAAATTTAAAAAAAAAATAATAAGAAGGAATTGAATGCTAGAAAACATTAATTAACACGATCGCGAGTTTTAACTATAAATATTTTGACCTCTCTTTTAAAACACGTAAGACTGATGGTGTCCCTAATATCCTTAGGCAACAAATTATAAAATTGTATTTGAAGCTGCGTTGAAACATAGCAGAATGATGTATTGGTACGGATAATAAATCACGATGGCGAGTAGGCCTATCATGAATTGTGGAACCCTGAATTAATTTTTTATAAAGATATACAGGTATTTCAAATTTTAACACTTTAAAAACAAGACAAACCAAATGAATTTGAAAACGTTTATTCAAAGTGAGCCACCCAGAATCTTTAAAAGCCTCAGAGATATGGTCAAACTTTCTTAAATTATAACAAAATCTGATACAGGCATTTTGCAACTTCTGCATACTATACTTGTCGTGTGCCAATAATGCGGGCCAAAAAACAATATCACAATAAGTTAAAATAGATAAAATCAAGTTATCTGTAAGTCTAAGTTTAACATCCCTACTTAATATATCTTTATACATGTATAACACCTTCAGCTTACCGAAACATTTTTAAATAAACTATTAACATGTGAACTAAATCTTAGATCAGTATCAATCAACAGTCCCAAATTTTGTACATGTGTTGACTGATTCAAGTAAACAACAATGCTAAGTTGAAATATGGGATTAGTAATAATTAACTGTCTATGAGAACCAAACACTAACATTTGAGTTTTTTCTCATTCTCATTGAGAACTAGACTATGTGCTGCAGAAAATTCACTAATAATCTCGAGGTCAACATTGATATTATGAATAGCAACATCTAGATCAATATATAAAAAATTATAATATATCTGGGTGTCATCCGCATATTGATGCAAAGAACAAAATTTAAGAAACCGCGATAAATCCCAAGTATAAAAAGAAAATAGCAAGGGGCCCAAGATACTACCTTGGGGAACGAGCATATTTATAGGGAGAAATTTAGAAAAAACATTATATAATAATACCCTTTGTCGTCTCTGCAACAAATAGGTATTAAAAAAAGTAAGTTTAACTTCGCCCACACCAAAATACCTAAGTTTAACAATTGGAGTTTTATGGCGACGAAATCCAGATTGATTGCTAGATAAAAAATTACTTTTAGTTAAAAATTCATTAAATTGTTCATGTACTATTTTTTCCAAAATTTTAGACAAAACTGACAGTATACTAATTGGCTTAAACTCGGATACACTCACAGGATTGCCGGACTTCGGCACAGGAATTACGTTGGCATTCTTCCATATCTCTGGAAACTGACCAGAAGTAAGACATTTGTTAATTATGAAAGTAATGAGACCACTTAAATAAGGAATTAAATATAGTAACATTTTTAATGAAATACCATCGGCCCCCGTAGCATTAGATCTGACATTCAATAATAGTTTTTCCATTAGTTTGTTATCAACTGACTTAAAAGAAAACTTACTATGAACATCAGTGCATAACCGATTACTATAATTGGCATCTATAAAGGCCTCATTATTAACCTGAACATTCGATGAACAATTAGCATAAAAATTATTGAAATCGTCAGCTGTACCGATATCTGAGAAATTAATTTGATCAAAACTGTTTCCAACCGAAAAACCAATATTAAGAAATTTTAAACTCTTCCAAAAATTACGAGTATTAGTTTTAAATGCATGATGCAAAAAAGCTCTTTTTTCTGCCTTAACTGATGTATTGACAAAATTTCAAGTTCTTTAAATTCATTCCAAGCCTCCACAGTTTTCAATCGTTTATATCTGTTAAGAGCTCATCGTTTCAATTTAATTAAAAACTTAAAACTAAATTATCAGTAAGCCAAGGAGCAGGGAGCTTGGTAATCCTAGATATTTTGAATGGAGCATGAATGTCAAACAAATCAGTATGCGCCAAAAGTATGGAATAAATTCAATAAAAGCGAAACAATTATTTTTTGGGAAAAATCCTCGAACAGGTCGATTTTTAATTTAAAAAATACATATTTTAGCGTAAAATGCGATTTTCAAATGTCATTTGTTTTCGAGTAATGACGTCATCGATTTTTTTTAAATGACAACACCATATTTTTTTCCTTGATTCTGAAAGATCGTTTAATTCTCTATCAGACAGTACTAAAATTTTGCCCTCTTACATAGGAAAGTTTTCGAGTAAATGACGATTGAATGTTAGAAAACGTAAATTTTATCCATAAAAAAGTAACAATTCTGAGGTATGTAAAATAAAATACAATTGATTAAATTTTATACTTAAATTAAATGTTTGAATTGCCATCCATCAACTTCTTGACAATGCGCAAGTCTGTGAAGAAATTCTTCTTGCACATTATGAATGATTTCTGGGGTAACTCTGCGTATTTCGTCCCGAATGCGATTTTGAAGTTCTTCTAAATTACGTGGTTTATTAATGTATACTTTTGACTTCAAGTATCCCCATAAAAAATAATCAAGAGGTGTAAGATCTGGCGATCTTGCAGGCCATTCTATCGGTCCGCGTCTGCCGATCCACCTCCCAGGAAAACAGTTGTCCAAAAAATCTCGTACAGGGCGCGCATAGTGCGGAGGTGCACCGTCTTGCTGAAACCATATGGTATCGCCAGGAATGTCAGGGTCATTATCGTTAGAAAAAAATAATGCAAGGGCTGGAACAAGGTCATTTTATAGAAACTCTAAATATCTTTGTCCTGTAAGGGTTCCTTCAAAGAAGAAAGGCCCTACTATTCTGTCGTCAACTATTCCAGCACGCACATTTAATTTCTGAGGGTGTTGGGTATGTGCCTCTGCCATCCAATGAGGATTTTCCCGACTCCAATATCTGCAAGTTGAAATGTGGCCTCATCTGAAAAAAGTATTCGCCGGTGTAAATTTCCATTTTCTTGACAAATCCATTAGAATTTCGCAAAAGTGTAAGCGGCGATCTTCATTGAGTTCCTGCACAGGATGAATTTTGTAGGGATGATATTTTTCCTTCCTCAAGATACGTAGCACTGTGCTCTGACTAGTGTCATTGTTTAATGCAACCAATCGTGAAGAATTATGAGGATTATCCACCATACTTATCAAAATGTTCTGTTTCTGATTTTCATTAATGCTTGGACGTCCAGGTTTTAGAATATTTACAACATTGCCAGTTTCTCTAAATTTAGACTCTACCTTACTGACTGTTGATTGGTTGATAGAGCGATCTGGATATTTTTCATTAAATAAATCGCAAACTTCCTGCTGAGTTCTAGTCATATTCCCGCATCCAATAAGAATTAAAATTTCAATTCTTTGAGTAACAGTTAAATGTACCATAATACTTTAAATTGAATAATAATTTCTATTTCGCTTACAATACTTATTAGAAAGTCGGTGTGACAATGACGCTTTACAAAGATTTTCACCTACGTGATCCATAAAATAACTATGGAATTCGAAAAACTAAACTTGATAACGTTTTTGCTTTATTTTAATTGATTTACGTTTTCTAACATTCAATCGTCATTTACTCGAAAGCTTTCTTATGTAAGAGGGCAAAATTTTAGTACTGTCTGATAGAGAATATACGATCTTTCAGAATCAAGGAAAAAAATATGGTGTTGCCATTTAAAAAAAATCGATGACGTCATTACTCGAAAACAAATGACATTTGAAAATCGCATTTTACGCTAAAATATGTATTTTTTAAATTAAAAATCGGCCTGTGCGGGGATTTTTCCCAAAAAATAATTGTTTCGTTTTTATTGAAATTATTCCATACTTTTGGCGCATACTGTATATACTCTGTCATTAAAAACATTTATCATATCATTAACATAATTCAAATAAAATATATGATCCCAAAAAATTGTATGCAGATCTAGTACAAATTAATCATGGACAAATGTTGCAAAATATCTGTATGTTTTATACATAACTGCAGGCTTAGACTTAATTAAATTAAAATCAGATATTACAAAGCGATGGTCAGAAATACCATGATGGGTATCGTTTTAATTTATGGTGAAGTGAACATGCTGTAGCATAACGATTTCCCAGTAAAATGTGCCAAATGTAGCTACTTTTACAACGGGTGCAGGTGCAGATGTGACGCGGGAAATTTGCAACCGAATCGTGGAAGTGATGAGATCCAGGGCGTCGTCGGCGTAGTGCAGCAGTGTGGCGTATCATATCCGTACCATGTACAGGGTGTCCAAGCATTAATACCAGAAAATTGGACGAGGAGGACCGGTACAATGGCCGCCATCATCTCTTAACTATAAACCATTTGGACTTATTTTTGTGTTCATAAAAGTTTTGTAGAAACTGGGTAAAACCCAAAATTTTGTTGTGACATCAGGTATATCAAATTATTTTACTAATTTGAATTTGCTGCATTAAAGTAGGTGTTGCAAAATATAATTTATTTATTTCCTTGGGAATTTATTTCGAAAAAAATTTATATCTAAATTACTTTAACTTAGAATAACCAAATTTGGTACTACTAAACATGATTGAGGTTTATTCCTTCTTTGGCTATGAGTTCAAGTAAATTGAAACACTACAAGGTGTTCATTGAGGGTGAGTCACCCTTAAAAGTATACCAAACTTTTCATTGATCGAATTTAAAAACAATGACAATATCTTGCGCAGAATTTAATTTCAAACACCTTTTTGCTTTTGGTAAATTTAAAAAAAACTATTTATACTTATTAAATTTTAAATATTTTAAAAAATTTTAAGGTTTTCAATAAGAAATGCATTCATTTAACCAATATTTTAATAGTGTTTATTAGAAATCAATAAGCCAGTAGTAGTATTTGTCTTGCCAGAGAGTCATTAAAACAAACACCATCTAGAGAAATTAAAAATACGCCACTGAACTCTACATAAAAAACTCTATTAAAAGCAATTTTCACCATTTAGATATATCAGCTATTCTCGGAGCCCTCAAAAGTAGTTTTCTCAAAATTTCGCTCTGTATGTCAAAAACCGAAGAGGTCTATAAAAGTTCTGACAGTATCGTAAGCTTCTCAAAAAAGTAGCGCAGTGATGCGAAAACCGGATCTTTCTGTCTGCTGTAGTTTTCGAGATATCGTGCAATTACAACAAAATTAAAACACCCTGTACATTTAAATTCATTATTTTTGCCATTTGCACTCAGTAAGGAATATTACCTGATTTGTAATTGTTTTGTAAACTTTGAAGGGTTACTTTAAAAATCTTTTCTCTTGTTCAGTGCTCCTTTTATTTATTATCATTTAAGATAAAAGTTAGTCAACCTCTTTATATAAAAATATACTATGTTGTATGACCTCGCTTTCACTAGTCATCCTCATCAGTTTATATGCTCAACATCTGTAGTCAAATTAACTTAATTTTTTTTGTTTCAGTTTTCCAATGTCTCTATTGATCTTTAAAAACAATACGTAAAAAACATCTGACGCTGTTAGGTCAGATTAAATGATTATAATAAATGTATATATTGTATGTAGGTATGTTAAGGCGGCGTCTACACATTTCACTGAAATGTTGTGTTAACATGTGTTGGGAAATTCATAAATCGCACACATTGTTATGTTAATTGCTAGTTTTGCTATTTTTATTACAAGAAGCAAGTGTATATATAGGGTGAGTCATTAATAATGGTTCATAGCTTATGAGCAGATGGTTTCATTCTACAGGGTGTTAAAGTTAAAAAAATGTTTTCGAATTTTTGCTATATTTTAACAACGTATGGACCGACTGTTTTGAAAATTTGTAGTCTTATGTTGAGGACATGATCAGAGGGCGATAGTTATACTGTACTGTTGATGTAAAAATATGTCTAGCTTTTTGTATTTTAAACTTTTCAATTTTTTATTAAGAAACTATTGAGCTACCTTCAATTCTAAATAGAAAAGGTATACTTATTACAAATCGATAAACTCAACCGTTTTTTCGACAAAGACGATTTAACTTTTTGAGACCCGGCGGGAATTTAATTAGAAAATTAGAAAGTCTTAAGATAGATATCGAAACTGAATTAACAATAAGACGAACACTACTGCAACTGAAAATGGCATTATTCATATCTTAGCAAATTATTAATCATAAAAGACTCGAAATGACCACCAGCGACTTTAATGCACTTTCTTAGTCTTTTATTTAATTTTGTCCGACGCTGAATAAAGTTCTATGTCACTTGATAATATTAACCAATTCTTGAATCTTTTCCCATAGTTGTTCTTGACTATTAAAAATGTCTTCGTAAACTAAAGATTTAAAAAAAGAATTATCCAGCAGATTTAAATCAGAGCTACGTGCAGGCCAAGGAATTCACCGCGTCCAATCCAACGGTGGAAAAGGACAATGTTAAAAATAGCGGATTTTTGGCTTATCCGGGGGAACGCATAAATCATAAAAAAAATCAATTGACTATTGTTAATTAACATTAGAACATGGCCCAGAAATACGTCAGATAGCTGAGGAAATGTCGCTAATACCACTAAACTACCCTTAAATAGCTTTAAATGGATAATCATTAATTATTGTCATAAAATTCGTGTAAAATGAAAAAAATGCTTGAAAATAATTTGAACAGACAGTATGTCAATATAAACAACGATAAATAACTGTACAAATGTCCATTCCATCCCTAAAAATTAAAAAAAAACGACTTTCAAAAGCTAATGGTGAGCTTACTTCGACATCAAAAATAGATAATGTTTAAATGTTCAAGGGAACGCCTATTGCTAGAAAAAAATTAGAGATTACTGTCAAAAAATGCAAAAACTGATACTAGAGTACATTAAGTAAGTAGGGAAATATTAATTGCACCCCTAAATCTATATAAACTGCCTTTAAATAGCTTTAAATAGATAATCATTATTTATTGTTGTAAAATGGGCGCAATGATAAATTGCCATTTTTTCAGTACGCGCTCTCAAAGTGAGAACAATTGGCGCTATTTCGCCATTGAATGGGCACTTTTACAGTCATTTATCACTTTTTATATTGACATACTGTCTGTTCAAATCATTTTCAAGCATTTTTTCATTTTACACGAATTTTATAACAATAATTAATGATTATCCATTTAAAGCTATTTTAGGGTAGTTTATATAGGTTTAGGGGTAGTAGCGACATTTTCCCAGCTATCTGAAGTATTTCTGGGCCATTTCTAATGTTAATTAATCATAATCAACTGATTTTTTTATGATTTATGCGTTCCTCCGGATAAGCCAAAAATCGGCTATTTTTAACATTGTCCTTTCTATTAAGACATTATCTTAGTCGTCGAGGGTAATGTGCAGCTGCACCATCATACAAAGACCAGAAGTTATGCCGCAAATTTAAGGAAATATCTTCAAAAAGCAGTAACAAGTTATTAATTACAAAATTTAAATAATTTTCTCGGTTAAGTGGACGTGATAGTACGAACGGCCCCACAATATTATCGGAGAGAATTCCACGTCACACTGATAGAGAACTCTTGCTGAAAATGTACTTCTCTTGGCAGATGAGGATTTTCTAGTTCCCAGGAATGACTATTTCTCCAACTAAAAGGGTCATGGATCATTATTTTGCTGTTGGCGAAGGAAGTGTGCAAACTGTAACCTAGCTAGAGGGTCTTGTGGAGTTAAATGAACTGGAGTATAATGACAAGGAAACAATTTTTCTTTGTGGAGTATTCTGCTAACGGAAGACTGGCTGATGCCAGTAGCTAACGAAATTTGAACGTGTGCTTGTACATGTGTTTTCAGCAGTTCGCACTAAAACATCATCTTCTTGGTCTGCTGTTAATATTTTCGGCCTTCCAACATCTCTTTTCTGTTTCACCTAATCTGACGTACAATCTCTTAACTAGTTTATGATTGTCTGTTAACTCGATATAATTCCAAGTACCTCCCGATTGTACGGCGACCACAAAAATTTTGAATTGAAGATAGTTCAATAGTTTCTTATTAAAAAATTAAAAAGTGTAAAATACAAAAAGTGCATAGACGTAATTGTCAAAACTACAAATTTTCAAAACAATCGGTCCATACGTTCTTAAAATATGGCAAAAAATCGAAAACATTTTTCCAACTTTAACACCCTGTACAATGAAAAGGAGTAACAATTGAATAACAACAATCAACAATCTGCCCTTAAGCTATGTACCATTATTAATGACGCACCCTGTATAGTTTGTTTAAAATAAGTATTCACAATTTTATTGCATGTAGAATGAGTCAAAAGATGCAAACCTTAGTATAGTTTTTTCTCACACAGCTCCTAAGAGAGCCACCGTCCACAAAAAGGGGCCCACAAAAATGCTTTTTATTAAATAACAAAACTTCAACTTTTTGTGCTTAATAATATTCAATGCAAAACATTTCAAAATTTATACCAGAAGTGTGAGAAAATAGCTTAATTGAAGGTAAAGTTCACTTTAATATTTTTGTCATATTTTGACTTATTCTACATGCACTGAGATTATAAATACTAGATTTAGAAACACCTTGTATACCAATTTCCATATTCAACTACCTACTACAAATTCACTACTATTACGTTATATTCGGATTTTAGTAATTGCCGGTAATTACTTCATATTTTTGTATAATTCCGTTTCTTATCAACAAAGTCACGAATAACCAATAGATCTCTCTTTCAATAGACTATTCTTGTCTAGGCCCATTATATTGAAATTATAAGGGAAATGAAATTGAGTACAGGTGTTTTTCTATAAGTAAAAACTAGAATAGACAACATATTATTTACACGGTCACGAAATGTATTTGCATGTTCCACATTCATATGAAAAATATATTTCAATGTATGAAATTTGAAAGGATACTTAATTCTGACCTGCAAAACCAGAAATGAAATTAGTGTCCCCAACTTATTTTTCTAGTAATTGCCTTAACTTTCGCTTGGAACTTGTTCTGATTTTTTTGTAAAATAGGCATAAAGTTGCTTTATAATTATTTATAATTATAAGGCATAAATCTGCTCTCCGCCGGAGATACCCACTTTTACACAACAATTATACAGCAATAATTTTAACAAACAACTGCTGTGATTTGTATGAGCAATAATTATGCCTGAAGACAATTTTATAGGAAGACAATACAAGGAATTTATTCCATTCATTATGTTCTAAAGAGCTAGTGTTTTACGATATTAGTGAAAAGGAAAGAAAAATTTAAACTGCAGAGACAATCTCTTGTTAAAACCAGAGGAATTAAACCAAAAGTGGCCATGTGGATATACACTGTTAAAAGAAAAATATTACCTGCTTGAACATATCTGGAGCTATGAGAATAATACGCACCACAGCAATGGAAGTAATGCTAAGTCTTCTACAGGTAGACCACTGAGAGTATTCCTCCCAAGTTTGCGTTTGATAGACCCGGTAGGAATGATGAGACAGCCAGTGAGAATGTAATCAACATATTTACAGATGGATAAAAAAGTAAGGAAGATGCAGGATGTGAAATCTATTACAGATCTCTATATGTCCGATATCAGTGAGCAATGAATAGGCAAGCTACTGTGATATAAAAGGAATCAGCAGGTATAACGAGAAAAACCATCGGAATCTACACATATACTAATCATAATCTACACAGATGCTGATCTTACGTAATCATAAGATAACAACTAGATCAGCATGGGAATACCACCAGTTGCCTTAGCCGACAACAGCATATTTGTACACTGGATAGAGATACGACCGGTGCAATGCCAATAAAAAAGTTGACAAGCTGGCATCAGGCCAATATTTTTGGACTTGGTTTTTTCAGTATACTTCTGTTGTCAGCTTTAGTTGAAATTATCAAGGAGGACACCCATAAAGAGTTTAGAAAACGGTGGAATGAAACAAAAAGCTGTCAATTTGCCATGGAGGCCGTTCGTTTTTGGATGTGTCCCTGTAAAGGTACTGCAAGGACACAACCAAAAAGTACTTTTCTGTGTTTAGGATGAATCTTCATCTGGTGACAGGTATTCAAACTGGACACTGTTGGCTAAGGAAACATCTTTATTATATGGGGAAGAATGACCTTCTATAGCCTATATTAGAGAGATCTCTCTGAGCAACGTCACTATTTTTTTTTCTTTAAAAGGCCGGTTAGCGTTTAGTGGATTGACCTCCTAATGGGAGGAAGTACACGAGGTCCAATGGGACCTAAGTTCTGAAGCTACCCTCCCCATAATTCCAGATTCCTATAACGGAGATCTATGCGATCAATTGATGTGTCAGGGACGTGTTATGAAATATGTATACAGGATGTTCACTTACAAACTTTGGGACATTAGTAGAGGAGGTTAATGATTCAAATTTTTCTGTTTTTTTTTTGTTATGATTTAATTAGTTCTCGTTGCAATTTGAATCATTAATGTTTCGGAATAAAAAAATCTAAACATTGATACGGTCTCTTTTAAATTCTACTTTCTTTCTAATAATTATGTTACAAGAGATACAACTCTGCGAAATAAAAGTTTGTCTTTTAAATATCTGCCACATAATTTTAAATTTATTATTTTAGAGGAAGATCGCAAAATATCTTCCATGTTATCTAAAATTAAGCAAAACGTCAAAGTAAGCCTAGGACATTACATGTTTGCATTTGCACACGTACGTACTCAATCCTTTATTCTGTGTAACTTTCCTTAATAATATTTTGATGTGTTTTATATAAAAACTCGTTATTAACGTGAAAAATTCGAAATCAGGCAAAAAATCAGTGTAAGCCTATAGAATATTGAAATTTTGCATACCTACTTACTCAATGTTTGATCTTTATAAAGTTTCTTATAAGAGTTGTTTTGTCATCCGAGGAAATTATATCAAATAATAGAACAGTTTTTAAATTCGTCCTATAATAAATTGCTCATATTTATTAAAAAATCTAAAATGGACACGATACTACATTTTGGTTTGAATGGACTATCTGTTAGCTAGTCCGTAAATCAAATTTGTTTAAACACAAACATCAGTTATAATAATACAAGCAGAGTAATATAGGAGTAATGATATGACAAATTCCTATAATTCTTTTTCCTACAGGCCTCCCTACGGGTCTATAAGAATTTAATGTGATTAGACACTATTAAGGACCTTTTAAAATAGTGTCCTTAACACATATTTAGCTTTTTTAGTTTATCAAGGGCGGGCTAAGCTTTAAAACTGAATGCCTAAATTTTTAACACCCTTTATGATAAAGTCTTTACAAAAATAAATCTGGGTAGCTTCAACCTTAGACTAAAAAAAGGTACTCTTGTTTATTGTCGATAACATGAACCGTTTATTATGTTCGCATGTTAAATCTTCTTTTGAAGTTTTTCAATAATTTCGTTAAGGTACCTCTTGGGATATCACTGCGTTTGTATTTTTTCGGATTAAACTTCTTAAAATGAAACTTTCCTATTGTTTGAATGACTCGTATCGAACTTTGTTGTCGAGAAAAAAAAACAGAAACCATGGCCCTTTTTATTCAAAATAAAACATGAATTCGTTTATTATTATTTTTCTCGTAAACAGTTACCATTTCCCACATTTTCCCAGACACTCTGTAGGTATAGGAAAATATTTTTTCTGTAAGTTATCAGAACAGCTTAAGGGCGCCGTATTCTTGAAATAGTGTTTGCTACAGATACAGATAATTTTAGACATTTAAGTACTAACAAAAATAGAGTTTGGCAAATAAGAGGAATGTTGCCTCATACCGACAGAAAACCAACAAATTTTTAGGTGGAGAAGTCTTTCAAAATACGTATTTATTAAAATTTAATTGTAGATGTAAAAATTGTTACAACATAAACTTAGAATAGTTCTGCATATATTGTTCACTTTTATTTACAAGTATGTGAAAATAATTGTTAAAATGTAGGGTTAAAATAATAAAATAATGTGTGTTTTAGAAACGCTCTTTAATAGTACATTATATTATAAGGGAGAGAAAAGCGTATTTTGTGCAATTTGAAGCCCGAGAGCTACAATGCACCGAGGACAAAATAGCATCTCTCCCTAATGGTATATACTATTTTTTCCACGGTCTCATTAACTTAAAAACACATATTTTGTCATTATGAAGTAAGTAGCACCAGAATTATTGTATTCGGATTTGAGCATTTATTTAGTAGTCGTTGAGTTATTGTCATAACTACAAAATAAACAAACAAAAAGAATTGTCAAATTAAGGTGCTAGTTTGGTTTAGTTTAAAGTTTGTTTAGTGCACAATGAATAATTGTGAGTCGGAAGAGATTGTGGAGGCTGCAAATATTGCAATAAGCAATTTGCTGCCTACGAAGACAAGATCTTTATACGATATAGCCTACAATCGGTTCAAAAAGTGGTGCGCCGAGAAAAATGTTCAAGTATACAGCGAGAATGTTTTGTTGCCATACTTCAGTGAAAATGCAAAGAATTAAGTCTTTCACATTATGGGCGCAATATTCTATGATTAAGTCATGCTTGATAATTTACGACAACATAGATATAAGCAAATTTCCCAAGCTGATCGCATTTTTGAAAAGAACCGGTGTCGGATATCAGCGAAAAAATCGAAAATATTGACAAGGGTGAAATCGACCGTTTTCTATCAAGTGCAGATGACAAAGAATTCTTAATGATTAAGGTAAGATTACTTTTGTTGTTAGGTATTTCAATTATTAAGTATTTTGATTTTTTATAGGTTGGATTAATTCTGGGGATTGACGGAGCTTATCGAACTGATGAACTAGCCAATTTAACTGTAGATGATATTGAGGATGTAGGCTCTTCCTTGATTGTAAAAATTCCAAACACTAAGGCAAAGATTCCACGAACCTTTCTGGTTACCGATGTGGGAAATATGCTTGAATTGTTTCGAAAATACCTGTCCCTTCGTCCTCCCCACGTCAAGCATAAGCGCCTTTTTTTGTACTACAAAGCAGGAAAATGTAGTTCGCAGCCAGTTGGCAAGAATACCATGGGAAAAATTCCGAGTGTAGTAGCTTCGTATTTAAAATTACCTGATGCTGCATGTTATACTGGTCACTGCTTACGAAGATCTTCAGCGACATTACTGGCAGATGCTGGTGTAGTTATCACGACAATAAAGCGTTATGCTGGTTGGAAATCAACGACAGTCGCTGAGGGTTATGTCGAGAACTCCATTGAAAATAATTGCTAATCAAGTTTTAGTAGGTACCACTACTAGCGCAATCACAAAAACTGTAAATGTAAGCGAAAGTAATATTCCTTCTAATATTAATTTTGAAAATTGTACAAATGTAACATTTAATTTAAATGTCAATAAATAATTCCAATGTTATCTTTTTTTTGCATGAAAAATGTTCTCCATAATGTAAACTCCCTTGAGAATAATCGACTACTTCTGTTTTAATTTTGATGTCATAGAAACTGATTTCTACTCCCGACCGTGGAAAAAAGTTATTTTATTTGAGGATAATATAAATAGTAAAAGTGGCTAAACAAAATATCAACCCTATTTTTGATATTGCTTTTGTTCTATGTGTTTTATTTTTCGAAATTTCTGTACCAAAAGACACCAAAAATTTGATTATTTTAGGGCGTGAAATACGGCGATCTTAACCCGATCTGACATAAAAATTTATAATAACTCCTACAAGTTCTGCAAATGTTGTGTTTCAGACGCAACACATTTCTTGATATTACGAAACTTTCATTTTGTAAAAATATTCATCACATACTAAACTACTTGTGAAACAATGATAATAAAATTGCTACGAAAAATTGATAAATTGTATTATTTGTTTCCTGTTCAGGATATCGTCGATATCGTAGGCGTAACAGAAAATATGTAAATAAGAAGGATTATTGTGTGTTAATGTTAGCTGACAGGCATTTCTTAATCATTATGGTAATGATAGTAGCATAATATTTCCATTTGAAAATATACAAGAAAAATTATGGCACTGTCAAATTATTTTTCTAATAGTTTACTCAATATTCTTAATACTACCTGGCAGATACAACTAATGAATCTTAGATATGTATCTTTTTGACTGAATAGCTGTCAGATGAAGAGATAAGAGCAGCAATTTGAAAAGACCTGCTATCTAAAATTGTTTGCCGTGAAGTAGCAATAATTTAGATTAATTTAAAATCTAGATACGATTAATCATTTAAAGAATACATTAATTTCATTGAGATTCATTTTCGAAAAGGATAGCAACTATCTACTAGTTTCATATTTTCATTAAAAATTAAAATATAAACCGAATTTGTTATTAGGTTAGTAGGTACCTACTTGGAAACATACAGGTTTAGGTTTAAGTTACATACAGGGTCATTCAAGAAATGTTTGAATGTATAGGGGGCTTTTACAAATACAATTTTGTAAATAAAATCTAAATTGGCAGTTAAAAAATGATGATTTTTTGAATGTATCTATCTACCTACAGGGTATACAATTTTGTAAAAAAAGAATCAAAAATGGCATTTCGATAATGTTTTAAAAATACACTTCTGCACAGCACTGGAAATTGGTCCACTGTAAAACCAGACTTTCGCAAGGTAAAACATGTATAAAAATGAACAGTGGTGTGCGACATTTAATTTTTTAAATATCCTCACAAAAAGCATTCCAAAGGATTTGAGTCTGGAGATTGTGGCGGCCACGGTACTGGTCCTCCTCGTCTAATCCATCGGACCTCTTGAACTTCATTAAGATAATTCCGAACATAGTGCAAGAACCACATGGAGTTAGTGTGCTAAGTGCACACCTTAAAGAGGTCCAAGCAGAACATTTCGAAAGAATTGGGCATATGAAATCTAATTCGTAAGGAGCCCTTGGTATTAATGCTTAGATACGCTGTACTGAGGTGAGAGTATAATTGGAACCTCGTGTATGATACACCACACTGATAATTGGGATACTCCTTGCACTTATTGAAAGATTTGCCTGGTATTTATTGCAGCTGCTGCAATACGCCGTAAACGCCCTGGACCTCCACACGTAAGCCATTGTTGACAT
Source organism: Monochamus alternatus (assembly GCA_037114965.1). Lineage (NCBI taxonomy): Eukaryota > Metazoa > Arthropoda > Insecta > Coleoptera > Cerambycidae > Monochamus > Monochamus alternatus. Next base: position 35,561,072 of record CM073433.1, on the reverse strand, counting down.
TTAAAAACTAATGTAAACACTATCGTAAAAACTGCAACACTACTACAATCGGTTTTCAGTATTCAGCATTTCGATGACACTAGAAATTACAGTAGCCCAACGATGTAAAGATTGAAAATATTACAAACTAAAATAATTCTTTTTTTTCGAAAACTGTAAGGATTTTACACACATCTTTTTGCGATATTAACTCAATTTTCATGACGCATCTATTTCTATTTTTTTTTTAAGAATTTTTGAATCAGTCTGTATACACCCTTATTTGCATACTAATATCACCAACACCAAGTCTATAAATTTTCTCGTGTATCATGTACCTACTAATTTTTAGTAAGTCGCCGTCGTATGAATGAATTGGTCAGGTATGTTATAGCTTTATGATATTTTCTATAGATATACAAGAAAGAATCGTTTCAAATGCTATATAGAGATAGAGTTGCTGACAAACTTCAACTAAATTTTACAGTTGTCAACAGTTACATGAGACCTATCCCAGCAACTAAATACTTAAAAAATGTTTGAATGCCTTTTAGAACGTTATAATATATTTGCTTACTCATTATGCCTTATACGTATTTCTCTTCTTGAGATTATTTAATACATGATTGCTACATGAATATAATTGACCTGTTTTGCTACTGTAAGTTCCCGAAAATATAAAAACGTTTATAGATCATAAATGATTAAAATAACTATTAATGTTGTAAATGTAAATATTTATTGTTAATTTGTTTTTTTTTTAGATGAGTTGTTAGTATACTTGTGTCAACAATTCAGACGTTTTACGTCAAAGCTGACGTTACACATTTGTTTTTATTGGCAACGTAATTTTCGATATTTGGTAGAGTTAAAAACAATAATTTTTTGCAAGTTAGTGCAATATATAATGCAAATTTTTATTGTAGTATATAGTTTTATTAGTATCAGTTGCAGTTTCTTAAATATGTTGATGAAAATGTAATGAATTATTCATTTGTTCGTATGATGTAAGTCGTCTAAATTCTTGTCGCGAGTATGGTTAAATTGTTCTTTTTGGATTGTAGGACCACTTCGAGAAAACTATATATATATATATATATATTTTAAAAGCCGACGTTTCGGAATTTTATTATACCATTCTCAGGGTGCTACAAATTAAACACAACTTATAAATACTTTAACTCTTCATACACTTAACAATTATCGTACTATTTTACAGACAGTATACTACAGAGATATTGAAAATCATAAATTGTTCCTTACTAAAATTTGGAAAAAGTATACATTAAAAAACGAATTTTATTAAAAAAAAACCTGAAAGAAACACATTTCAACGCAATGAAAAAAATATATAAAAATTAATTGAAAGATGTTTTAGAAACCAATAATGTTAAGCCTATGGTTTATTAAAGCTTTTGGGACTAAAATGATCCAAGGAATCGCCCCCTTTATTTATACCAAGAGCTTAAAATACACCCTAAAAATTTTTGTTGTTGACTCTCAATTAAAAATGTTTCAAGATACATTTCCTTTATTTTTAATTTACAATGGATTTTAAACGATACTTAAGTTGAAATGCAAATTATTTAAAACTGATACGCTTCAGCAGCCGTTCGGATTCACTTTTAAATACCGTCGTAAATAATTCATTCAAATCGGCTGTGACCTTACTTTCAATAAAATCTATAAAAGTAGGACGATTTCTTGAAAAATCGAATTTATTACAAATTCTTTTTTGTTTTGCTCATTCCTTCCACAATCTCTTTTGTATCTAATTTGTGTTAATTTACGTTCTCTGCAATAATATGTAATCCTAATAATTTTCATTTGAAATAAATTACTTAAATACTATTAAATATAACGATTATTATGTTGCTATAATTAACCTAATAATCATATTGGAACAACGGTTGATCAATATAATCTATACAGTAGCCTTGAGACCCTATTCAGAGGCAAACAGCCTACCATATGTAGACTTTATTTTAGAGCGTACACTATTTGGTAAAGAAAAGGTGTCTATTGCCAAACAAATATGTAGAAAATACAATATCATAATTAATTTTAAATTGAAATTATATAGTCAGGGTGATTTAGAAACATGCATTTCTGAAATATAGGCCTAATTAAAATCTTTATTTTATTAGAAATATTATTAAAAGGAATTTTCAAAAATACCCTCTAAACGAAACTTCTGTTACATTTTTGGGGATTTTACGTAATTTCATATAATTTTATAGATGAAATTGACGATTAAACAAATGACGTTAGTCTGTCAACTAGATAGTTAATAGTGTTGGCTATCTTGTCTTGCTTTTTCTTGGTCTGGTCAAGACAAGTTTTAATACTCGAATTGCAAGACAAATATGGTTACGGCAAGAAGTCTTGGAAATACAAGAAAGCGTAATATTTAAGTAAACATTAGCTGAAAAAAATAATTATTGCATTTCTATACCTGCAGTATATACTTTATTTAAACGACGTTCAGCATACAGGGTGATTCAGAACTTATTTAAAAAAAAATTTTTAATGTGCAGGGGACTTACAAATACAATTTTACAAACAAAAAAACAAAAAGGGCACTTTAAAAATTATTTAAAAAATGTAAGGCACTGGAAACTGGTCTAGTATAAAACCTGACAAGAAAAAACATACAATCGGCGGCCAGACAAAAAATTTAAATAAATTCTCAAGGAAAGAAATAAATTACATTTTATAACACCTATTTTATACAACAAATCCAACTGCTTTTGCCGGTATTGTTATTAATTATTAATAGAAATCATTTGTACTTCATTTTTTAAATATCCCCACAAAAATTGAAATGATTTAAAGTCAGGAGATCGTGGCGGCCATGGTCGTCTAGTCCCTTGGTATTAATGCTTGGACACGCTGCTATAATTGAGCTTCGTGTATGTTACGCCACACTGTTGCAATACGCCGTGGACCCCTGGATCTTCATCTCATTAACTATAATGTTTTAAATTTCCCGCGTCACGCTCGCGTTGCACTATACTTGCACTTACTACACACTGCTGTAAAAGTAGCGCATTTGGCACACGTTTACGAGTTATTATATACGTAAGCCCTTTTTGACATTTGACAAACTAATGTAAATACTCGCATCACAAAAACGTTAATAAGTACTATTAGTAATCGAATTTCAATATTCGGAATCGCCTGGCTAGAGACTACTGTAGCTCAGCGATGTAGAGGTTAAAAATACATAAATTTTCATAATGTTTCACTCAATTTTTCATGCATCTATTCCCAAATTTATTTAGATAAGTTGTGAATCACCTTATATAAAATTATTTTAAAAATTTATAGATTTATGTTTTGTAACATAATTTTTGCTAATGGAGCATCAGTAGACCAAGAATATATTAAAACATTTTCATTTTATCGTATCTGGATTGCAGGATATTGCTACGAATATTCTGGTAGATATGTAGAAAATGGAATGTTTCTCAAACATTAGACAAGAAATTTTTCATAATATTCTGTGACATACTGATTACAGATAGAGAAAGTTAATTAAAATAGAACAAGTGTGGTTATGGAACCCTCCCCATTCACCCTTATTATTTTTGAGATACAAAAAAGGCATAAGAATAAAGATTGTATAATATCTCACTTACAAGACAATTGAAATAGCATTTCCAAGATGTAGGCCTAAGTTTTGATTTTTTAAGTGGAACACTCTGTGTATTCTTAAGCTTTAAAAATACAGAGTGATTCAGAACTTATCTAAAAGAATTTGGGAATATATGCGTCATGAAAAATGAAGTCAACATCGTTCCGAATAAAACATTATTGGTTGTAGTATTTTCAACCTTTATATCGATGGGCCACTGCAGGCGATTCCAAATATTGAAATCCGATTATAGGCACTAAAGGTTTTGCGACGCCAGTGTTTACATTAGTTTTTCAAGTATCAAAAATATCTTACGTGTATAGTAACAACTAGTTGATGGATATCATTTTGATTTATTACGCTGTGAAAATGCTTTAGCAGAACCATTTCCCGGTAAACATGTGCCAAGTGCAGCTACTTTTACAGCGGTGTGCAGTGATTGCAAGTGTAGTGCAGCGCGAAATTTGAAACCGAATCGTAGAAGTGATGGAGGTCCATCACTTCCACGTCTATTGCAGCAGTGCGGTGTATCATACACGAGGCTCAATATATCCGTACGATATACAGCATGTCCAAGCATTAACACCAAGGGATTTGAAGAGAAGGACCGGTACCATGGTCGGTACGATCTCTTGACTTTAAATCATTTGGACTTCTTTTTGTGGAGATATTTAAAAAATTAAATGTATCGCTCCAAAGTGGATACATACTATTGATGATTTACGGAAACGTATCATAGCTGCCAATAAATTTCGAGTTCAAAACGAACAAGAACCGGAAACATTTGTGTTAGTTTGTAGAAACTGGGTAAGACCGGCCCAAAATGTTGTTATAACATCAGGTATGTCTAACTGTTTTATTATTTAAAACCACAAATTAAATGTAGTAATTAATAACAATAGCGGCAAAAGCTGTTAAATTTGCTGTATAAAATCGGCGTTATAAAATGTTATTTATTTCTTTCCTTAAACATTTCTTTCCATTTTTGTCCGGTCGCAGTTTGCCGCCTTATTAGGTTTTACAGTTGGACAGTTTCCAGTGCCGTGCAGAAGTGTATTTTTAAATCATTTTCGAACTGCCTTTTTTGATTTATTTTTACAAAATTGTATACACAAAAAAATTTTTTTTAGATTAGTTCTGAATCACCCTGTATATTATACATAATACTTTTTTCTTTTTTTAGTTTTATTGGGTTTTTGCCACACTTCTGAAAAAAATAAAGATTAATTAAATAAGCCCTTGCGCCAAACGGATCAGTCAAGGGTTATTTTTGAAACTAAGTTTGCCTAACCAAAAAATCTCACACTGAAAAAAGTAAAAAATAACAAAAATCACATCACTATCGCGTATCGCACTTAGTTTCAAAAATAACCCTTAACTGGTCCGTTTGGCGCAAGGGCTTATTTAATTAATCTTTATTTTTTTCAGAAGTATGGCAAAAACCCAATAAAACTAAAGAAAAACTAAAATTATGCCACAAATAAATGGCTTCAGACAATATATACATAATACTTATCTCATGTTTTCGATAATAATATAACATGTTTATTGCTAATATTATTATGCGACAAAATTGGTTATAATTAATTAAATGGAAATAAATAACGAAAATCATATTAAATCAAAGTAAATGTTCTATTTAGTGTCGGTGACAATTATGTATCGTTAAATGGCATTTCTGTTACAATTAATGTGATTTAATATAATTTTCATTATTTATTTTTGTATTTATTTCCATTTAATTAATTAAAACCAATTTTTACCGAATTTTTGAACTATTTAATTTAGTTATAACACTATGTTTAAAAATTATTATTTGACATCGCAGTTGTGGTATTTCTTGCAAATGCCATGTCCTATCGACTTCGGACAAGAGGGCATTTTCTGAGTAAAATTAAAAGTTTTTTGATATTTTTCTGAAATATTTGCAAAATGTCAATTCGGCTCTACTTTTTTCCCCAAAAGATTCATATATATTGTAGCGTATTGCATTAGTAAATTAATATTTTATAAATAACGCTCGCGTCGAATTATTTGCTCTTAACCTACTAAGTCGTTTACCGCAATCTGATAATATTTTTTTATTAGCGGCTTTTTCGTTAAAAAATAAGTAAGTAAATAAAAAATAGAGGCCCTCTAAAGACTCTGGAAGTCCTTCTATTTAAAAGTAAGACACCCGTGTACTGAAAACGGTGGATTTTTGGGTCAAGGCATATAAAAAATTTGTGAACTTCCTGAACAACTTGTATTATTATTCTACTTCAAATGTCATATATTTCCATTTCTATTTTACATATGAATGTTCTGATTTTTACTGGAAAGGATACAGAATATTATATTATTATGCACTGGTTGACACTCCATCCTGTACTATTATTCGAATGAGATGATAATCGCCGTCACAATAAATTATATAAATGCATATTAGCCGTCTGCATTCATATAACTAGAAATGTCAGGTCAATTAATAAAAAAGGAAAACGTATTGCCGTCTTACAATAAGGCCGTAGAGCACACTGATAATTTATTACGCAAGGCCGTTTCTGAATTATTTATACATAATACTCTTTAAAAAATTATTGTATTACTTTCAACCGGAAAGCGTGTGCTAATTATATCAGTTTTAATATCCTATACGCTCGGTATATAATATCTATAATCATAGTTCTTAAGCTGTAAACTAAAAGTTTGATATATGGAACGAATAGTGACGCCTACGGTAGGAAACATATCAATTAAATTAATGACGAAATTAGGTGAATTATCGACTGCAAATCTAAAACGCAGCTTGAAAATTGTTTACGTGCATTTCTAATCTCAATTAAATAAGGCGCAATTACTCATTCTATTTTTGTATTGAGTATATTAAGTTGTAGTTAATTACCTTGCGAAATATCTGAGGATATTTATCAGGTGCAAAAGGCTATTGAAATAATTAAAGTAATATATTGTTATGCTACTTTGTCCAGTTTTACTAATAAAAGAATTTATGATATTTTTTATAAGTAAGCACAATCTACCTGATTGTAGGCTGTACACCACTTTTCCACTTTTACCTCAATATATTTAATACCTATAATTTTCTAGACATGCGTTTTTCCAATATCTCTCCAAAAAAACATGTATAGATGTTTTTGGATATGAGAAATCATAATCTATTTCGACGTACGTGTGTCCTAGGGGGCGCCATATCCGCCATATTTGTGAGCGTAACTTATTTGAACCTAACGTTATCACGTTTTTTATTTAAAAATCTTAAACCTACATTGTTTTTGAAGAAAAATATATACTTGTCATTAATCTTAGAAATTGACCATTTTCGAGATAATATCTTTTCAACAATCATTTTTTAAATTGCAACTTTGAGACCCGGTATCTTTTTTATTATCAATGACTAACTGTTCTCTTCTCAATATATTTTACAAATTCAAAGTTGTGGTATTTCTAAATCATCCTGTATACAACTTAAAAATACTCGGAACATGCAATATTTAGAAGATTAAAAATGAATTTAAATAACGACTTCAAACGACAAATTCTACTTTTGTGTGATAAAGTGGGCGAACATTACAATTCGCACAGCTGTTCTATAGCCATCGCTTTCTATGCAAAGAAATTGATTGAGTTATTGATTGAGTACGTGATTCACATTTTTGTAATACATACATGTATGTAGAAACAATAACATTAGTAGAACTATGGACTAAAAAAGAAACTCTGGGATGTTTCGCAACACGTTTTGAATGGAAAGGAATGGAATGAAACCTATTTGACTTGTCTTTACTAATATCAATATTTGATAGGTATTATACATACATTTTTGATAAATATTCATTTTCTGAAAATTAAACTACTCAATAATTCATTCCTTTAAATAGGTAGGTTTTAATTAGTGTACATATTCGGTAATATAAATCAATATGTTTCTAATTTAGTTTATATTCGTATCGTCTAAATCCGACGTCAAATGTTTTAGGTTACTACTACTACTCTTTTATCACTAAAATACGAAACTATTAATACATATTTATATATTTGCTTCGAATTTGTCGATAGTTCATTGGCGATGGTTACAAATAATTTCGACAAAGACTAATGAATAATTTTACACTAGCATTAACCTAAAAGAATAAATTGTTGCGTAGTGTTGCGATGTTTGCGTAGGTAAAATTATTATATACATTATGAGAATTAATAAGAAAAAAATAGGTATTGTAAAAGAACTAATACAGTGTATTTGACAAGGATACTAAGGTAAATATGCAACAAGTATATAATCTAATAATATTATAATAATATTTACACTTTACTTATATTAGATGATGCTTCTATACCTATAAAGTTTAAGTCTTTTCATAATAAACAATGTTAATAATAATAGTAATAATATCTCTACCTCTTATTCTAATCGCGAAGATTAGCTCAGAAGTCAGAGATTTGTGTGGACGAGAGCGTATTTGGTAAGCCCTAACGACTATGCAGTACAGGAATGAAAGAAACCTAGAAAACCTCATTTATTAGGGAGATGATCAAACGTCGACCGGTATCAATCTCTCACATTGACCAATATTCCTTCACCTTATACCCCCGGCGGTCTGGCCACATTGATTCAATTACTGACGTCTTAAACAGCTCGACCACTGACCGATATACAGGGTGTCACCGGATAGGTGAAACGACTCTTGTAAAAGACAAAAAAATTTGTTCTGGGATTTATCTTTGCGTGTTTAATAATTGAAATCTACCATGATTTCGAATCAATAAAATTTAGTACATCTTGGAAATTTGAAAAAATGTTTTTTTTTTCTTAAATAAAGTGCTATTTCTCTATTGGATACGACAAAATATTATAAGGAAAAGTTTCTCAGAATAAAAAACTGAGTATGTGTGTAAAATTTCAGAAATAGATCATATCTCATCTATTGTGGTTGAATTTTCGAGTTCCCACTGTTTCAAAAGTGAACTTAGATATTTATAGAATGTTTTCATTAAACCAGGTTAGTAAATTTAGCTAGTTTAATTTTTATTTTATTTAGCTTTGTCTGTGGAATTGTTCATTAGCATACCTAGATGTTTGGTATCGGAGAACATACATGTGACTTCATTAATAGGAATTGTAGGAGATTTGATTTATATTAGCTTAAAATACCTTTCCAATACAGTAAAAAAATATAAAATTTCAATCTCGCAAACCTACTTGAATTTTTTGTTTAATTTAAGATTTTACTAAACGTAGGTTTAAGACATTTGCATACATACATTTTGTCGTATTTCATTCAGAAACGACACTTTACTAGCGAAATAATCGAACAAAAATCAAAGTGGGCTCAAGACGTTAAAATTTTGTACACAAATTAAGTTTTTATACCGAATAACTTTTCTTAATAACATTATATCGTATCTCAAACAGAAACAGCACTTAACTGGTGAAAAAAAACGTTTTCCACAATATCCTTGGCTTACTGGCTATTCTGAATTTGAAATTATGATGATTTTGTTTCTTAAACAAGAATCCCAGATTTTATTGTCAACATAATTTTTCATAGTTTATAGCGTTAAAAACAATAAATTTTTATAATTTAATTTAATATATAGTGCAAACCTTTAGTGTAGTATATAGTTTTATTATTGTCAGTTGCAGTTTCATAAATATTTTGATAAAAATATAATGAATTACTTATTTGTCTGTCTGACGTAAGTCATAAAATTATTTTTCACACTAATAATATTGTACTGTCGCAAATTGTCAGTAAAGAGTATTTAATAATAATATTTTTTCACTATATAGGCATTCAAATTATATTATCTGACATTTATAAAAATGTATAACGACGCCATTCCTTTATATTAAATAATTTAATAATTATTTTAATTAATTTACTTTTTTATTCACAAATTTCCACGGATCGAAATAGAATATGAAACCATATAATAAGTTATATTTAATTGATTATAATTTTTTTTAATAATTTCAAACAGATATGAGTCCGCATTTTTAATCATAATTTTTATTATTAACACCATTTTGAAATAAAATCTTAGTAATAATTAATAAGTAATAAATAAATGCTTTTACGCGATTAATTGACACTGGCTTAGCACTTCAGGAAAAATGAAAATTAGCTGGAACGAAAAAATAATTTAATAATTTAAAAATACTAGGAACAGTTGCGACACTGTATGGATTGTTTTGTGATTTTAAAATAGCTAGTATAGTACCTACATTAATTGTCACTATTTGATTTTACTGTTAGGTTAACCTAAAGTGAATAGAATGATGAGGTCCTACCATCTACCGCAGTTAGATATACATGAACAAAAGAATCTGTCTAATTGTTAATATTGCCTACAAGTTTTTATGATTTTAGGCCGTCGGGAACTAGGAGGCTTTGCGATTGACACAGCTGCAGCGAATAACATTAAAAAGAGGCAATTTTTGTTTGAATTATACTAGAAGAAGTAATAAATGTAATAAACAATATGATAAATGCTTAATTTGTCACATCTGAGCATGTAGATTGCAACATTTGTACGTCAATAAACCTCAAATTTTAAGGTGAAGCTTATGACATAGCGAATCTCGCATAAGACGCGTTACAGAGCAGGTGTATATCTACAGAGTGTTAGAAAAAGAGTGTAAATATTTAAGGAGGTAATAGTATGAACCAAAATAAGCAGAAAAGTCTGAATAAACATGGGTCCGCAAAGTAACGGTTGCGGAGATATGGAATGTTTTATGATTTTTAGCCCCTTTTTTTATTTTGCAAAAACGTTGTGTATTTTCTTATAATAGTTGGTTGATGTTTAGTGAAATAAACAGTACGTATTTGACAGTTGTTTTTAGTGCACAAGTTTTCTTTCGCTATGGCAGGTTACTTTAACACTGAATTAACAGACATGCATTTCATGTATGGTCGTGCTAATGGGAACGCCACCGAAGCGCGACGTCTTTATGTTGATGCTTATCCAGATCGCCAGATTCCTTCACAACGCATGTTTGGAAGAATTCACCAAATATTGCTTGATACCGGTTCCTTGAGCAAACAGTGCCATTTATCCGGAAGACCAAGGTCGGTATCCACTCCTAGAGCAGAAAGAAGAAATTCTAGCACTGGTAGAGCAGAATCCAGGTACGACTGTTCCTGCCGAGGTAGGAATTAGTGGTCGTCTTGATTGGAGAATCCTTCACGAGCAACTGCTTTATTCATACCATGTGCAACGAGTACAGGCCTTAAATTCAATAAATGATCATCAAGCACGTTTGGTTTTTTACCGCTGGTTTCTACGTTATGATGCTGAAGACCCTCGTTCTCTTGCAAACATTCTTTTTACTGATGAGGCCGGGTTCACAAGAAATGGAGTGTTTAATTTTCACAATACGCATATTTGGGCCGACGAAAATCCTCATCCTCTAATAGAATCTGGACATTAGCCACGTTTTTCATTAAACATTTAGATGGGTATTGTAGGTGACAGGTTTCTAGGTCCTGTTGTTTTACCAAACCGATTAACAGGCGCTGCTTACCTCAACTTTCTGCAGAACACACTGTATGAGTTTTTGGAAGACATTCCTTTGAATCAGAGGCAACAAATGTGGTTCCAGCATGATGGTGCTTCAACTCATTTTTCCATGGCCGTTAGAGAGCATTTACACCAAACTTTTACACATAGATGGGTAGAAAGGGCCGAACCTGTTTTATGGCCTCCAAGATCGCCTGATCTGAACCCTCTAGATTTATTTGTTTGGGGATATTTGAAGACATTAGTGTATGGTACTCCTCTAAATAGCCTGGAAGAGTTGTAGCTACGGATTAATCAAAAGTGTCAAGAAATCCAAAGCAAGGAGGGTGTTTCCGAAAGAGTTCGAATATCGTTGAGACGAAGATGTCGTGCCTGCTTGGAAATGGACGGAGGGCACTTTGAACATCTTCTGTAACTTTGTCTTTTGTTTGTTAAAAGCTTCCTTTGTCGGTTTATTCCTAATAAAATAAAATGTTTGAAAAACGAATAGTGTTTATTAAGACTTTTCTGCTTATTTTAGTTCATAATATTACCTCCTGAAATATGTTACACTATTTTTTTAACACCCTGTATATAGCAGTGCCTAAAATTTTACCAGCAATTGCAATTTTTCATCTATTATTTTTATTTTAATTAAAACATAATTCAACAAAATAATTTGATATATATAAATAGTACCAATATTTTGTAATACTTTCATAAATTTGCTTTATCCAAATAATATGTTTATATACAACTTACAGGTTACAGACAGTTCGACAAGAATATTTAAAGATATCACTTTAAGCGAATGAATCATGAAAAGATACTATGGTCTGAACGTTTTTTCAATGTTATCGTTATTACAGAATGTAATTTTGTAATAACGTTAATTTAGATTTTTTTAAATTTCGAGGAAACAGATCAACCTGTAATTAGTTTAAAAACTGTATTATAGTTTAATTCAGTATCACGAATTTATTTTTTTTTTTTGCAAATTCAGTATTAAGCATATCAACTTTATTAATCGATTAATGTAAAGTACTTAATATTTTACTTATGCGTATAACTAAATTATATAACTTTTTACTTTTTGAAAATGTTAACTGAAATTTTGTTGACTAGGTACATAATTGTAAAGGAAATTCACAAACACTAAACCACATATTTATTCAAGTGATTGTCATATAGACATTTTTTAATAATTTATTGAATAAAGCTCTAATTTTTAGTAATACTATAGTATAGTATAATCTCTAAATATAAACATTTTATTCTAATGAATTCGTAACAGTAAGTACCTGATTTTTTATGCAAAGAGTAGGTATCACAAGAATTAGAGCAATCAGAAGAACCATTCAAATATTTGATGTCACAGATATATATGGCAATGGAACCGGAATTACGCATTACCTTGCATAATATATTGCAATAATAATGACACTCTCAAATCATTTTTTCATCTACCTTAAAGTTCTAAGTATAAATTTCATTAGATATCTTTTCGTGCGTAAAATAACTAAGAACTAATATTGAAAGTTGAAAATAGATTTCATTGGAAATATGTGAGCAGTAAGCAGCCAAATTTATTTTATAAAATGTTATTATTATTGCAATAGATTGTACATATTTTAAGTAACTTTATGTTTATCACTAACAATGAATAAAAAATCCAACGTGACGTTTTATTGGCCATGAATGAATAAAATGCAATTTGCAATTTATTACGTTTATTAAGTTTACACATAATGAAAATTGAAATAAATTTGTTTTGAACGTGAAAACAAAATCATATGCCATTGCAAGTTTCAGTATACATTTTTTATTTCTTCCAACCTGTGCTTAAATATTTTTTCTACCCCGAAAAATATCAGCGTTATTGCACTTTGCCTCACTAATGAACCACCTTGTATATATACATAGTATAGGCAAGGAACTACTATATATGCACAATGTTATTAACAGTTTTGTTTCTTATTCCAGTGCCAACACACAGATGGACAATGACGTCACTCCTGTGTATTTGGCCGCACAAGAGGGACACCTAGAAGTGCTGAAATTTTTAGTGTTGGAAGCAGGTGGCTCCCTGTACGTCCGAGCGAAGGATGGCATGGCCCCAATTCACGCCGCTAGTCAAATGGGTTGTCTGAATTGTGTTAAATGGATGGTGAGCATCTTACGGCTTCTGTAATTATTATGTATAAATATGGCTCTGTTAGTCACAATCCGTGGCGCTTTACAACATATTTAAAGTAGAGATATCAACGGGCAATGAGACGACGAAACTTTGATAGGTGACCAGCTGTTTCTGCAAATTAGTACAGTAATAATTATTGTCACATGTTAGATAACAAGCATTATAGCATTATAGTAATGGCAAAAATTATATTACTTATAGCTAATACTAATCTTCTGTCGACTACTGTCGAGAGATTGAGCTGATTTAGATTTATTATTGGTCTTTGAATATGAGTTCAAGTAAAAGTGTTTGTTGAAGGTGAAATTTGACAGTTAGTATTTTTTTTTACAAAATGAAATTAAAAACTAAAGAAATTGTTCAAAATGGGCCTCATTTTCTCTGAAACATAAATTTACTCTTCGCTGAAAATTGAAAGGACCCCGCACATTTTATATGGAAAACGGTCTTCCGGTGAAATTTGCTGAAAATTTGGGAAATTGTTCGTTTTGTACCCCTGAACAAAAGTCTCAATGGGGTCGAAGCTCGAAATGCCCATCTTTAGACTCTACGGCTATTTTTAGTGACCAGAAACGGCGAAAATTCATTTTTTTTTAATATCATGTTTAATGCTGGAAAAGTGTTCGTTTTGTACCCCTGATCAAAAGTCTCAGTGAGGTCGAAGCTCAAAATGCCCATCTTTAGGCTCTACGGCTATTTTTAGTGGCCAAAAACGGCCAAAATTCATTTTTTTCTAAATATCATGTTTAATTATCGGAAAGGGTTCGTTTTGTACCCCTGAACAAAAGTCTCAATGGGGTCGAAGCTTGAAATGCCCATCTTTAGGCTTTACGGCTATTTTTAGTGGCCAAAAACGGCCAAAATTATTTTTTTATGTAGGAATATGTCCATGTCTAATTATTAAAACAAACACTTTCGTAGCATTACACATGATATTTAAAAAAAAAAGAATTTTGGCCGTTTTTGGCCACTAAAAATAGCCGTAGAGCCTAAAGATGGGCATTTCGAGCTTCGACCTCATTGAGACTTTTGATCAGGGGAACAAAATGAACAATTTCCCACCATTAAACATGATATTTAAAAAAATAATAGATTTGGTCGTTTTTGACCACTAAAAATAGCCGTAGAACCTAAAGATGGGCATTTTGAGCTTCGACCTCACTGAGACTTTTGATCAGGGGTATAAAACGAACACTTTCCCAGCATGAAACATGATATTTAAAAAAATGAATTTTCGCCGTTTTGGCCACTAAAAATAGCCGTAGAGCCTAAAGATGGGCATTTCGAGCTTCGACCCCATTGAGACTTTTGTTCAGGGGTATAAAACGAACAATTTTCCAAATTTTCAGCGAATTTCGAAGATCGTTTTCCATATAAAATGTGCGGGGTTCTTTACTCTAATAATTGTCTAATAAATGATGATCTTTTTTTATTTATTCGTAACATGATTCCACAAATCTTGTCAGGATTCAATTGACGAGGAATAAGCAAAAACCTTTTAATATTCCCTAGAGAAAATAATCATTTATTTGGAAACTTAAAATTCAAAAAGTGTGTAACAGTAGCACTAAAATGAGGTGGTGCTCTTTGAGTAAGTCAGTACAGTATTCCAAATAACTTTCGCCATTTAATCGATTTGGCAAAGTAGCTACTCCAATCGAATAATATCGTCTTAACCATTGGAATATTCATAAAAGTTTTCAACAGTAATTGTTATTCCTCTACGAGTGAAACAAAGGCTTATCAGTGAAAAGAAATTTTTTGTGAAAATTAATATCCTGTTACAAGCTAAACTCGCAAGAGGTCACTCGTCGATCTAAATTTTGAGGCACTAGCTCTTGCACTTTTTGAATGTGATATGGATGTAGTAAATCACGTTTAAGAAATCGGTGTACGGAAGTTCTTGATAATGCAGTTTCTCGAGACAAACGTTTAATACTTATTTGCGGTCCATCTTCAACTGTTGGCAAAATATATTCTTCATCTTGTACCCTTACTACACTAGGACGTTCTCAGATGTTATTGAAATACTTTTCTGTTTCTCCGTCCATTTTTCATCGTTAGAAACTGTTTCTTTATGGGGAACCACTCGATTTGGAAATTTCCTACGATATTCTTCCTCACTTCTTCTACAGTTTCCTTCACAGAAACCTCCCAACTAACATTTAAGCCTAATAGACTACTACACAAGAAAAATAATTCTAAATTGATCAAGATTTACTACTTTCCTCCATAAAAATAGTCTTCAAAGTTACAAAATCTTATAATACCAAAATTTTAGTCAAAAATTTGTTAATTAAGAGTAATATAATGACTTCTAAGTAAAATGAAATACATGTCAATTTATACAGTTCGAAATTACATATTGTTTACCTATTCTTTGTTTTCAAATGCTAACATTCCAAGAACGTGTAAGACGAAGTTATAATTTACTTAATTTCTTCTTGAAATCTGTCTTCAATATCCAAGGATTTTTTAAATTATTTCAATAGGAAAATATTTACATATTTATTACGAAATTGTAAAACTTATTTTGTCTTCAACTAGTAGTTAAAAATAAGGTAATAACTAGTTATTTTGCCCTATTAAATCCTTCAATTGGTTAAGTTCTATTTTTATTACAATATCAACCTATTTTCAACTTGGTTGATAATTTCTAAAAAATATTTAACCATTTCAATTAACCTAATAGAAATATTGTTCTATATTATGGTATAAATTTACTTGTTAATAATACTTCGACGTAAGTGTGTCTTATAAAGGTTCTTTAGGAAACAAGCTTCTTGTTATATATATTCCGACAGATTTTCAAGTAATAGCGCGTAGACATTGTTTTGGCGATCTGCAGTGAAAACTAAGCCCTACACAATATTACAGAGTTGTAAAAAACGAATTTGAGTCAACACTGCATATTATATAAATCAATCTAATGATAATATAGCGATAAACACTTCATATATGTATTCTTATAACTGTTATCGTGTCAGATGAATTCAGTAGTGCACGTGAATTGAAATTCGAATTGAATTCCGTTCGAAAATATTTATTTTGTTTTTGTTATTACGCATACATAATATTATTGGCTTTAATTTGAATTTTCAATCACAAATAACTCCAAGAGTAGAATTTTATATGTAGGTACCTAGGTACCTAATTTAATTGGTAATAAATTACCATAAAATATCTTAATTTGGAGGAAATCTCAACCACAAAGTTAATATTTTCCTGTGACGTCAACATTGGCATAGGCAATTTGCCCTATAAGTTAAAATTTACAGACAAATTGACTTCAAAGTTGATTTTATTTGAGCGGCCATGTTGTAATAAACACTAAATGTTTTTTTCATTATTTCTAATTGATTACTCATTAAAATTATGTTAATACAGATAATATTAGTTACTAAATTTATGACGAAAGATTATTAAAGACATTTTATCACGAAGTACATTCAGTTTTTATTTTAGGTTATTTTTCAGTATAATAATATTATTAAAAAGCAAAAGTAAAAATGTATATTTGTAAGGCGCGTTATTTTTATAAATGTTTGGTCATGACATTATACGAAAAAAATTTCTGGGTTGTACAATTTGATGAATGGAAACCAAAAATACAGACTTTATTATATTAAAATCTAAATATCTATAAATATACTAACTCCTATTGTAGTTTAGTAGCCTGACTTATAGTCTTTCTTTTTCTTCCTATCCCTGTTCGCTATTAGAATGTATAAAATCAAACATATAATGTTATCTCTCTCTGGCTAAAGTATGTCATATAAAGGGCATAATTAGGGTATATTTTGGTAATAATGTCTTTTATATTTTGAAATTTTAACATAAAATTGGTCCGTATTTCTTTTAGGTCCAATTATCTTATTGGAATAAAATTCTTGCCGACCAATTATTAACTTCCATATTACTTTAGTTTTTTTACCCACATAAGGAAAAGACCAACGAATATAGGTAAACTTTCCTTATACGGAATTGGTCATGAAAAGTTTTTGACCAATTCAGAGGTCAAGTTAACGTAATTTTAACTTTAATTGTTTGTTGGGCTAGCACAAGTAACATGTCAACTTATAACTGAATGTAAATTTTCTAGACATTTTCAAAAACAAACAGTATCAGAAATAAATTAGTTTTATTACCGTCAAATTTTAAAGACCAAAAACTACTACCGAGTTTTTGATTTCTTCTAATAAGCACTATTAAAATCTTGTTTTAACTAATGCATTATTTCTTAAAAACCTTAAAGTCTTTTAAAATTTAGCGAGAAGAAAAACGTATCTTAAATTAAATTCTGCGCGTAACACTATCACTTTATTTTTTTTAAACTGGATCAGCGGAAAAAAAGTTTGGTAAAATTTTATGACTCACCCTCAATGAACACCCTATAGTATTTCAATTTACTCAAAATTGTAATTGAATAAGATCAATAATAAACCTAAATTATGTACCGACTTTGGTTATTCCAAGTTTAAGTCATTCAGAGATTAATTTTTAAATATTTAGCTCCTCTTTCCAAACCTGTAACTCCGCCTGTGTGTCTGTTTGGCTGAATTGCAATATTTTGGAATCCTCTACATTCATCTGGTCTATATCGTTTTTATACGGAATACCCTGTTTTCAAACGAGAGATATCAACGGGCAATAAGACGACGAAACTTTAATAGATGGCCAGCTGTTTCAGCAAATGAGTACAATAAAAAATATCACTTGTTAAATAAAAGCTTGCCAGTAATGATAAAAAATATATTATTTGTAGCTAATACTGATATTTGTTCGACTACTGTCAAGATATTGAGCTATATCGTTTTGATTAATATTCTTATCATTTCTGCTACTACGTAATTCCTGTTAGATTAAAATATTGAATTTAAGTTGTCCACCACTAAGTATAGTTTTTTGTCTAAAATATATTTAGAGCAGATATTTATAGTAAGTTTAATTAAATATGTAAACTAGAACTAAATAATTCGGTTTGTATTCAACATTTATTTATTTAAATAAAATAACTTTATTTATAAGTTCAAAATTATTATACATAGGATTGTATACACACAAATAAAGATTTTTTTGCGAATACAAGCTGGTTCATATTTTATGATCAACATTTCAAGAATCGATATATATTCTAAATAAGTAGACTTCTTCAAGCAAACATACTGACAACCAATGTTGGATTAATTTTTTGTCAAATACTTATTATCTATCTCCTGAAGTAAGACAGCTAGATTAACAAAAGTTTATATACGCGGTATGTAATACATCTATCTAGTAGTCACTGGCTACACAATGTCAGACCTGAATATGACCACAACAGAAAGATACCCACTATACTGCAAGTACTATTATAAGCCCTAACCTGTATTGTCATAGACACAAAAAAATATTAAATTAAGTCCTGTGTATTACTTTTATACGAGTAAGTACATTTATTATTGATACTTTAGTGTTGTTACTTGAATTATAATTAAAGTATTAAACCGTGAGTCCCTAATCTAAAACTGCATTAATGTAACTAGCGTTTGTTTTAATTTTTATAATATACCTTTTTGCGCCTGTAACTATATCAACTTTTGTTAAGTTAGCTACCTTACTTGAGGGGATACCAAAAAATAATTATTAATAAACTGAACATTATTAACGTCCTCCTCAACTAAAATAGTCTCCACGGTATGATTTTTTTTTGTATTTCAACGTTAAGGTTGTGATTGCTAGAGGTACATTTTGATATCTAGATAAATTAGGTTTACAAACACGGAATTCCTGAAACAGCTACTCTGCGGGCTAATGCCTCGAGCAGCATTATACCTCGAAAACTTGTAGTAAACAACTCACTCGGCAGCAGCTCACCAGACATATATCGGTTTCGATCTTAAGTCTCATCAGTATGCCACAGGTGAGGTTATCAATGAAAACAGCTAAGGTTTATTCATCGATTACATCACTTATGGCATAGCCTGTTTAAAAATGAAAGAGTGTAATAAAACCCCGAGATAAGAACCAGCCATGGGCGTGGAAATATTTCGTTTCAGGTAATTATCGGGTAACACTAATGCTAACAGGTATACTCGCGTCAAGAATTCAGACATCTTACGTCACGACTGATGTTACTCATTTGTTTTTATTGTCAACGTAATTTTCGATATTTGGTTGCGTTAAAAACAATCATTGTTTGCAATTTAGTGCAATATATAATGCAAACTTTTAGTGTAGTATATAGTTTTATTACTATCAGTTGCAGTTTCTTAAATATTTTGATGAAAATATAATGAATTATTCATTTGTTCCTATGACGTAAGTCGTCTGAATTCTTGTCGCGAGTATAATGGGTGTACATTAGTATATTTTACTGGATACATCATAGGGCAGGAGGGTAGGTATTGTGACAGATGACAGCCTTAGAGCTGAATATACGATGACGTGCTAGTGCAGTAGAGTAAAATTCGACTTGTGTTTAGTGACTATTGTGCCAGCG
Source organism: Monochamus alternatus (assembly GCA_037114965.1). Taxonomy (NCBI): domain Eukaryota; kingdom Metazoa; phylum Arthropoda; class Insecta; order Coleoptera; family Cerambycidae; genus Monochamus; species Monochamus alternatus. The sequence goes on along the minus strand of CM073433.1, from coordinate 35,541,278 downwards.
GATATAATATTGTTTGGGTAAAATGTCGAGCTTATCAGATTACGTACCTGCTAAACGCGTGAAAAGATGTGCGCTGTCTCAGAATGAGAAGATTATTATATTACATGTATTTAATGCATTGAAATACCAAAATCCTACCAACAGTGTTGACGACATCGTGAAAAACTGTTTCAAAATGACAGGGATTGGAAAATTGACTACCTACAGAAAACAAAAAATGAACAATATATTGTAAATCCCCCAAAATCATCTACAGGGAGGTCAAAAGTCGTTATAGATGATTTCTTCTAAAATGTTCGCATTCGCAGAAAAGTACACTCATTTTATTTTAAAAACGAAATACCAACGCTAAACAAAATTTTAAGTGAACTTTCAGAAGACAACGATTTGCTAAAAATTAGTAGAAGCAAATTGTGGGCCGTCTTACGAGAGTTGAATTTCTGCTGGGAAAAGCAGAACAGGAAGTCAGTTTTTACTGATAAAGATGAAATTATTTATTGGCGAAGATCCTACTTAAGATCAATTAGAAAATTCCGTGACGAAGGGAGGAATATTTATTATCTAGACGAAACTTGGGGCAACGAGAGATATACTGTAACAAAAGTATGGCAAGATAAAAATGTAAAAAGTTTTCGACAAGCATTTTTGGATGGACTTTCAACAGGGTTCAAGGCACCTTCAGGGAAAGGGCGAAGATTAATAGTGACACTTATAGGTAGTGCCAGTGGTTTTGTAGATGGCGGTTTACTTTTATTAGAATCTAAAAATACAGGTGGCTATCACGAAGACATGCACGCAGATGTTTTCGAAGAGTATTTTACACAGTTGGATCTTATTGCTCCGGGGCCTGTAATTGTCAAGAATAATGCCAGTTACCATTCATGGCAGATCGAGCGGACGCCTACGACTGCTTGGAGGAAAGCCGATATAATTCAAAGGTTATCTGGAAAAAACATTTCTTTTGAAACAAATATGGTGAAAAAGAACTTTTGACATTTGTCAATCTTAATAAAGATCAGAAAAAATATGTTATCGATGAAATGGCAACAAATCGCCAAATAACGGTACTACGGTTACCACCTTATCACTGTGAACTTAACCCAACCGAATTAGTCTGGGCGCAGGTAAAAGGAGATGTAGCGCGAAATAATATGACGTTTAAATGAAGTGACGTGAAAATTTTGTTAAAAAAATTCCTTGAAACGAGTAACTGCATATAACTGGCAAAGATGTATACATCATGTACAAAAAGAAGAGGAGCAAATGTGGGAAACTCGATAATTTAATTGACGTTACTGTGGAACCTATCGTTATCAATCTAGTAGACGAAGATAATTGATTAGAATATTCAGAGGATGAATTATAATATACCTACTTTTTTATTTTCTTGTACATTTATACAACACTACATTTGCTCATCATAATTTGAATTTACAAAATACATATATTTTTGTGTGGAATAAAAGTCTATTCATTAAATTTAAATAAATATTTTGATAATAATATTGAATAATTTTATTTGAATTGACGGATTGTCGGGGATTAAATTTTAGCTACCTGCTACAATTTAGTCCGGTTCGATCACACAAAGTTTTTTTAAAAGTACACCTCATCTATACCGATAATACATAATACAAAAATATTGAATATAAGCACCAGTACTACATTTATTTACGATTTGCATACATAATAAGCTTTTATTACTCTCTTTCATTTCTAAACAGACTATAATGAGAGTTAATAAGCTCCAAACTGTTATATGTCTGGTGAACTGCTGATGAGTGTCTTTAGCTGTTTGCTATATATTTTTCAGGTGTAATGCAATGCTAGTCGGGGCATTAGCCCCCAGTAGCTGTTTCTTGGAATTCCGTGTTTACAAAATATTGCAATATAGGCCGATAGCTTTTAATGCTGTCTAGTGCGATGTAGAACGCTTCGTGTATATGGCTTTTCAGTCCGGTATAGAGTAGCTAATAGCTGCTAGATGTAAATTAGGTTTAATCTATTTTAACCTCCAGTTTCCGCCGTATAAGTTTAGCGACATATTTTAGAATCACGCAGTAGATGAGAACAATACATATTAGTTAATTTCATTAATGATTAATTATTTGCAATTTTATTATACTTACGTGTTTCTCTATTTGATTTTATTTTCCTTTTTAGATTCAAGATCAAGGAGTCGATCCAAATTTAAGAGATGGAGACGGAGCAACTCCATTGCATTTTGCAGCATCCAGAGGCCATCTTGACACTGTCCGATGGTTGCTCAAACACGGAGCTCGTCTTTCGTTGGACAAATTTGGAAAAAGTCCAATAAATGACGCAGCAGAAAACCAACAAGTCGAGGTAGGTAAAAGTTTGTTACATACTCATCTTTTTTACATACAATTCAAAATATCGTGTTTTCTAAGACCATATCGTAACTTCAGTAAATTGTTCCTTGGATCATTTTAGATTAGAGAAAATAATGAAGTCACTAACTTTGAACATACAGAGGTCAAGTTTTAAAAAATAAATATTTATTAGAATATTGGAAGAAGTTAAGCTTAGATCGGTGATATTTTAGTAAATGATATAACAAATTAAAAATATAATGTCAGAAGTTTTCGCTATTTTATGGAAACTATTAAAACTAAAGAGTGTTAACTACTATAAAAATCATAAAATAATTAAAGTTTTTCGGAGCTTGGAGTGAGTCTAAATAAAAAATGTGCAACCTATTGACCTGGCCAAACAAGGCGCGTTACAGCAACATATGCCATTGGAAATAGCTGCATAGGTTTCTCCTCTACAAAAAAATCGAATAAAATTTCATTCAAAATCAATACCAATTATTATTTCATGAGATAAGTCCACACTTGATCATGTTGACATAACTTTTGGGTTAGATTACTAAACTATGTGTTTGTACAAAGACAATATTAGCTTGCGATACTACTGTTTGTATTTATAATATTTTAAAACTTCATGCCGTTTACTAATTTATTTGATTTACAATTTTTATATTTGTTAGTACTGTGTGTAATCATTTTATGTTAGAATTTTGAGCCGTAAACATTTGTTTTTCAATTTTATATTTTAGAGTTGTGTTGTGCTTTTACTTTTTATTTTGTTGAGTGTATTTTTCATGATGGTTGTCGAAACTTTTACATTACTCTGTTAACGTGTGCTAATACTTTGGTGTATTAGCACGAAAATGAAATAAATAAATATTGAGTATTATCAGTATATTACGTTATTTTTTTGGACGCCAAGTACCTAACCAAAAATTGTGTTGATACGCTCATTTCTTCATTTATAAACTCATTGCCTCGTCGTGACCACTTTGGTCTTATAGCTGAAAACCTGAAACAAAGAGTATAAAGTATTTTTATAATAAGTGAACATTAGTTGATAAAATAAATATTGAATTCCCATTGTACGTATATACTTTATCTAAAGGACATCCAACATAAAAAATTATTTTTAAAATTTAAGTTTATTGAGTCCAGGTCCAACTTTTCTGAACTAAAACTAATTATAAATTCACTGTCATTTGACTGAAACAGCTTCAACCCCTTCGCATATTTCGTCCATTACTTATTCGAAAACTGACTGTTTTCTATTCTCGCAAAACATTACAGGACATGATGTTGCAGAATCCAGCAAGAACAAGACTTTAAAGAAACTTTTTCTTCTTTTGCAAGTTTTATTTCTTACACGTCATGGTGATGATTTTTCGACATTTAGTATACTCTTTTAACTTAACGTCTTATACCTTAAATATTAGTGGCATTAAATTCCTGTTTCATTAACGTTCTTTGTTTAAAATGATTTATGGAATTATCTCTTGAAGTTATGATGTATTTTTTTACTGTTTTAGAAAGGTATTTTAAGCTAATATAAATCAGATCTTCTACAATTCCTATCAATGAAGTCATATGTATGTTCTCTGATACCAAGCATCTAGGTATGCTAATGAACAATTCCACAGACAAAGCTCTATTCAATAATTATCTAAAGAAAATAATCTAATTTACTAACATGTTAATGAAACACTCTATAAATATCTAACTTCACTTTTTGGCAGTGGGAACACGACAAATTCAACCACAATAGATGAAATCTGACCTATTTCTGCATTTTTACGATTGCTTCTTCAGGTGGTCTCCTTTAATTTGAATTAAATATCTAACTATAAAAATTATTATAAAAATTAAAATTATTTGAAGTTAAATATTGACAATGACAAAAAGTGATATCCTGTCAATAAATTAAATATGACAATACCTACTTGAAAAATGTTCATCTTTTATGTAAAAGTTTTTATATATTTTTAGGTATTAATAATATTGTGTGAAACTAACTATTCAGTGGACAAAAGCCCCAATCTGCGTTGAATTACACCCACAACATCTACCCTTATTATTAGCTTTTGTAACATTTTTTTACTGTTTTTGAAAGGTATTTTAAGCTAATAAAAACTTTTACATAAAAGGTGAACATTTTTCAAGTAAGTATTGTCATATTTAATTCATTGACAGGATGTCACTTTTTGTCATTGTCGATATTTAACTTCAAATAATTTTAATTTTTATAATAATTTTTATAGTTAGATATTTGATTCAACTTAAAGGAGACCACCTGAAGAAGCAATCCTACAAATGCAGAAATAGGTCAGATCTCATCTATTGTGGTTGAATTTGTCGTGTTCCCACTGCTAAAAAGTGAAGTTAGATATTTATAGAGTGTTTCATTAACAGGTTAGTAAATTAGATTATTTTCTTTAGATAATTATTGAATAGAGCTTTGTCTGTGGAATTGTTCATTAGCATACCTAGATGTTTGGTATCAGAGAACATACATATGACTTCATTGATAGGAAAGGTAGGAGATTTGATTTATATTAGCTTAAAATACCTTTCTAAAACAGAAAAAAATGTTACAAAATCTAATAATAAGGAATATATGGGTAGATATTGTGGGTGTAAGTCAACGCAGGTTGGGACTTTTGTCCACTGAGTAGTTAGTTTCACAGAATATTATTAATACCTAAAAATATATAAAAAGTTAATTTTTAATAAAAAATTGTTGAACTTTAGAAACAAAATTGAGGTATTAAGCCATTTATATCATTTTTATACTGAATATACTATCCAAATCATACATTTTTTGAGAAATAATAATAATATTATTATTTTTATATTACATACACGTCAGTGTTTTTTAATGGTGCGTGATAATAAATATAAACAATTTTGTTTGTCCAAAGTATTTGCCACTATAGGTTTATTATTTTTCAATACGTTTATCTGAAGTTAATGTCAAAAGTAATATGATCGCAAAAAAGTACCCAAACTGTGAACAAATAGTATATTGTTATATTAGGATTAAAAGTGTCACTTTTGTGGCGAGTAGATTTTATATTTGCGAGGCGAAGCGTAACGTAACCCAGGGGATGCAAACTTGCGCGACAAAAAAACCCTTTTAATCTGAATAAAACATACTATTTTTTCTCCAACCGAAGTCCCCTATTTAATTATTAATTTGTGTTTTGAAATTATTCAAACCAAATTTGGTTAATAAAGCAAAGTAAGTAAGTAAGTAGAAGATATCGATGTAGTCATGGACACTTTGTCAAACATTAGTCGACATTTGCAAGTATTTGTGGTTCCCTTTGCTGTTTGAGTCTGTAAACATGGAATCTAATGAAGGTTTAAGTGTACCTGAGAATACTGGAGTGTGCGAAAAAGATTTCTTTGAATCTTATCCCAAAGAAATATTTAGAAATTGCTGCAAAGAAAAAAAACGTGAAGTAGTAGTCAGATTGTCATGTATTGATGGTGTATTTTTCAAAAATTAGCAAATAAAATGAAGCCATCAACGCTTTGGTCACAATATTCAATGTTGCGGTCAACGTTGAATATAGAGATGGGGATTGATATACATAATTCAAAGTTACGTGCTGTTCTCAAGAGAGAAAATGAGAGATATGTATAAAAAACATCGCGAGCAAGTTTATTGCTTTTTGAATAGTGCACTTCATAATTTTTATTTGATGATGTAGGTAAACGCTTTAAAAATAAAAAAACAAAATTTTTAGAAAGCTTTGTTATATGTCGTCCTAATATTGAGGGTTGCAGGTGCGTGCTGTTCTGATGAGTTAGCCAAATTAACAATTGATAATGGCAAAAATTCAGATTTACGTCACGGCTGACGTTACGCAATTGTTTTTGTCAACATAATTTTCGACAGTTTGTAGCGTTAAAAACAATCGTTTTTTGAAATTTAGTGTAATATATAGTGAAAACATTTAGTGTAGCATATAGTTGTATTGTCACGGAATTTGCCCCACTCACACCCAAACCGACGACTGTGGTATCGCGAAATGCTAAGATTGCCCCGATCGCCCCTACACGATTCTGTTAAACAAACAAAAGCCGTGGATCGAGACGGGATTGGAAAAATGGGGAATCGACGAGAAGCATTCGAGTCGTACGGGAAAATGGATCTAAAGATACTAGACAATACCTGGAATATTCGTTGGGTCTATAAAAGAAGATTAAACGGCCGAGTTAGTTAGTCTTGTATAAGTCTTGTATTACAGTGTTGAATTCAAGTGTTTAGTTAGAGAGTTCAAAGCGATTTAGACAGCGATTAATTAAATAAGTGTTTAGTTGAGTTGTAATTAGTGTACTGAGTAGTTAATAAAGATAAGCAATTAATTAACGGATTGTTTTTCTGGAAATAAGAAACAGTATTATTCTCAGTCGCAGTTTCTTAAATATTTTGATGAACATATAATGAAACATTCATTTCTCCGTATAAGTTATCTGAATATTTGCCGCAACTATATCAACAGTTTATTTTAATACGTGATGTAGAAACTAGGGTTACGTAATTTAATTTTTTATCTTAAAGTAGCCAATAACCTTTGCTTGAGCGATATGTATAAGAGCTGTTACCATCGCCAATAATTCACCAAAAGTAGTGGGGTCCATTTATAAATAATTTTTGTAATCAAATGGTGAACTCAACTAAAGTTCTTTGAGAAGATTTGCGTAGCCAAAGCAGCAATTATTATAGTCAAACTGGCGGTGTCGTCAGTCGTTTGATGGCATGTATCCGTACTTACACGACAAAAGCAACTGCATAAAATTGCGTATAGTGTATGGGTAACCCTGTTTGCACAATAACCTGTTTATAGGTATGAATTCCGCCTTAATTGTAAAAATTCTCAATATCGAAACCAAGATAGCACGTTTTTTTACTGTGCTGGGAGACAATTATTTAAGTTTATATCGATAATTTATTGCTTTACGTCCATCTGGATTGGTAGAACGTCTATTATTTCTCAAATATGTTAGTGGAAAGTGTCATTGAATGATGGTTGTATTCATAAAAGTGCCGTCTCGCAAGAAGTGGTAAAACTTTTAAACTGTACAACTGCAAAGAGTACAGTAAACATACATTACGACGAATTTCTGCCACCCTTTAACTGACGGTGGTGGTGATCTCACTTATCTTAAAAGACACGGAGGGTGGAGATAGAGCACTGTGGCGGAAGACTACATTGAAGACTCAGTTTTGAATAAAGAAAATATTGCGAAAAGAATACTGAAAGTTGATACCAAGCACCGTTGTTATTTCTGATTTCACAACATCTGAAAATAATATAACTATTAATGAAAACGTGTCAGACTGCTTTGAGAATTAATCCAAGAATGGAGGTAGTGGCAGTTTCAGTGGTTTACTTAATTTTAATATTTATTCAAGCTGTGTATTTAATATCAATGTGGATAAACAATTGCTATTTGTATAACAAGGGAGCAAAGTGCATAATTTTCTCCCGTGGATAGTTTGATGCCCGACGTGAAGCAGATAAGTGCTTCTTGTTTACAAAATAAACAAATTTCCCAAAAGTTTATAATAATGTATTCCGAACCTGAAGATGAAGTTCCTCAAAATATTCTGGAAGAAGCAAATGTGGTTTCGTTAAATTTATTACCTTTAAAGTCTCGTAAAAAATATGAAAAAGAGTACCAGCTATTTAAATGTTGAATGGAGACTAGGCAAATAAGAAAAATATGTGAAGTGGTACCTACTTTTCCAAAAAATATGTCGATTTGAAACCTTCATCATTATGGAGCAAATACAGCATGTTGCGATCTTCATTCCAAATTAAAGACAATATCGACATTAATTTTCCTAAATTAGCAGCTTTTTTACGAAGGAAATCTGCTGGATATAAACAACAAGTTTATTGTAAAAGCTCCAGATGAAACTTACTTACATATGAAGGTAAGGTTGATCGTTATTGTTGAAAAACGACAATTAAGTGACACTTTAGGCTGTTGTCATAAGTGCATATTTCCTTTTTCAGGTCGTGCCTATATTTGAAATTACTGGGGCATGCCGTAGCGATGAATCAGTTAATATGGTACTTGAGGATATCAGTGATAAAGGCGATATTTTGGTGGTGCAAATACCTGACTCAAAAATTAATTTCAAAAGGACATTTACAATAACAAACGAGATTGTAAGCGGAGTGTCTGTCTTGGATATGTATAGAAAATATAGGGACTGTAGCTCTCCTAAAACATGTCATTCTACATTTTTTTTTTGTAATATGCTAAAGGAAAATGCACAAACCAGGTAATTGACAAAAACACAATTGCCAAAATTTCATACAGAATAGTAATATTTTTAAATTTGGATGATACGAAAGGCTATACTGGACACAGTTTTCGCCGGACTTCAGCTACGTTATTAGTCAATGATGGAAGTGATATTTTCACTCTAAAAAGACATGGGGGATGGCGAACAAACGCAGTAGCAGAAGGGTACTTAGATGATTGTATTTTAAAAAAATGTGAGGTAGCCACCCAAATAATTGCGGGAGAAATTACTACTTCATGTACCAAAAAACGTTGTTTTATTTTTGAAAATTTTGTTTCTACCTCAAGTACTTCATGAACGACCACGAATTTGGAAAGTAACAAACAGAAACACATCTCCACCAGGAGAACCAATATTTCCTCAGGGGAAATTTAAATTAGTCATTTAGCTAATTGTACTATCAATTTTAACAATATTTAGTTGTTGATATTAATTTAAACCTCAATTTAAACTGTTTTCCAATTTTATTATTATACATATTTAAGAAGTTTGTGTATCAATAAAAGAAGTTCATACACTTCTCTTACAGCTATTTTAAGTTTCTACTTGTTTGCCTCTTGAGAGAGCCAAAGTATTTTCCTCCCGAGGGAGGAAAAGTACTACTTATTATTTCTCCAGATCGGGAATTTTTTTACGATCATGTCACTTTATCATTGACGATAAATTAACTGAACTAAAATAATAAACCTACAGTGGCATATACTTTGGATAAAAAATATTGTTTATATTTCGTGCACGAAATTAGTGTTTTATGGCGCTTTCTAATTCGCTTTACGGTCTCGACCAAAAATTCACATTGTCACGCGCCACTATAAAACACTTAATATAAAAATAACTATGTTAAGCACATACAGACTGAAAGTAAAATAAATTAAATTTTGTATTACCATATTGAATTTTCATCCATAATATATTATTTTAATGTAACCGCTTCCTTTCCTGTAGATAAAGCAGTTTCCTGTTGCGACAGTTAAAGTAACTCATAAGTGATATTGCATCAGTCATACATTATCCTATTCCAATTCCAATACATTTTATTAAGATATCCGCTCTGTAACTTTTATAAGTTAAGTCGAGAATATTTATCACACTAACGTTTTTGCACATGCCATATATGTACAATTATGATATTTTTTAGTGTCTCAACGTCCTGGTTCAACATGGCACGACTCCAGACTACCAAGACACAGAACGGACGAATACTGGTAGGAGCTGTTCGTGTACAAGAAAAGGAGAAGTATTGAAAAGGGTAAGAAGATAAAGTTATTTATCCAACGGTGTACAAACAGGAAGCACGCCTCATATTTTTCTGTAAAACATTACCCTAGCATCTGAAATTTGCGAGTATACACATCTCAGGAATTCAGTCAAAAGATTGTTAAGGGCTCAAATAAAGAACACTCTGTGTTTTTGTCGAGCCTTCAGCAATGTTTATTATCTATCCCAAGACATATACGTGATATTAATATTTAAAATTATAAAATTTGAACCTACGAATCATTATGTTAAAAGTTTACTTACTGTTAAAACATTATTTAAAAATTATTAACACATCATGTTGTAGGTCACTCTAATATTATCATACTTTATTAAACGATTTATATATGACTCATGTTTCATACGTTCAAACTGTATAGTTTTAATAAACATTGCCGAATTGCCGATTGGTGAAAACTTGACAACAACACAGAGTGTCGCATTCCCAAGTATTTTTGATTTTTCCTCAATTAGTCAGTCAGGAGTACCTCTCTGCTTGTCTATTTAAACTTAATTCAAAGTTGATATTAAAATTTCCTTTTTTTGAAATGTAATGGAACTGTAAGCACTATAAAACATGATTATGTTTCGAAAATCTTCCTGTTTTTGTTCTAAAAATTGATCAAAATGAGTGAAAGTAGATTCTCCATAGAGATTATCAGTTACCATGTTTTTTGTTGTTACTTACTTTGACGTTGAGAATACCAAAATTAATTTTATTTAAAATAGTTTATTTTTCTCTAAATTATATTTTTTTGCAATATTTTGGGCGCACATTGTATATATGATATATTTTCTTACATTTTATTATTTTCTTGTTAGAATTATCAACATTTTATTAAGGCATGTTGACATACAATACAATATATACAATTTCAAAATAGTGTACATTTTTATATGGAATGAATTGAAATTTAAATGTTTATTAATATTATTTGCTTTTCTATAAACAGATGTTTCATATTTACTATATTTTTTTAATCGATTGTTGTTGTTGTTTATCTGTGTGATATAGTATTTGTGGTTGATTAAAAATTATAGAGGGTGAATCAGAAAGAATGGGCCAACGCTAAGCTGGAAATACTAGACACCAAAACATTATGTTTGAGCTCATCATGCCTTATACAAATGTCGCTGGTTTAAGAAATGCAGGATTTTCAAAGTTTAAACTTTATTCTGAAATTTCTTTATAATTGAGAAAGTTTTGATAACACGGCTCTGAAAATTGGTGTTGGGTTATTTGCTGTGAGAATTACGAATTTGAAGCTTATTTTGACGTTGCTCCTAGAGGGCGCTAGTTTCATCATATTTAGGTAAATCAAAACATATCTGTCAAGCCATGCTTAAAAAGTTAAAAATAAATGAAATTTAAACCTTGAACACACATTGGTTAAACCAGTGACATTCGTATAAGGCATGATGAGCTCAAACACAATATTTTGGTGTCTGCTATCCCCAGCTTAGTGTTGAACCATTCCTTCTAAATCACCTTGTATATCACCCCTGATATACAGGGTGGTCCACTTACAAAAGCGGAAACTTTAGAGGCAGACAGAGAACCACAAAATAATATCAGTATGTATTATAAACTATATTCGAAAATGCTTCGTTACAAAAATACAGGGTGACAAAATTTTTATCAAAAGTTCCAAATTTATTAATATTTTTAAAACTACTTTAGATGCTTAAATGAAATTTGGAATCTTGGAATAGGTAATCTAGATACATATTTTTACGTAAAAAATATTATTTTTCTTCCACCAGTGGCGTGCGTACGGGCAGATCTTCGGGAAATTTTAATGAAAAATATGGTACGCCAATGTTTTTTTAGAAACAAAAACTATTACTGGAATCCTTGTTCAATTTACAACAGAAAAAGGCCCCTTACTTTTTTTCGTTTGAGACACCCTTTGCCAGTAAAAAATTAAATTACGTAATGATTTCTGAAATACAATTAAAAGTATACAAAAATGAAAATGAGAAATTTAATTAGTGGCTTTCAACAACAATAACAAAAAGAAAGAAAATTAAGGGTAAAATCACAAAAATTGCTCAAAATGAAGTTCACCCACCTCAATACTTTTTAGACATCTTTAACTAACGCATTTATTGCAGCAGATACTTCATGCGGATTTCGCCGCATATCATTGCAGGCTTGCTGAATTCTTAAAATTAAATCTTCCCTTGTTAATACTGGATTAGCGTAGACTTTATCTTTAATAGTGCCCCAAACGTAAAAGTCTAGCAGAGTAAGATCCGGTGGCCTGGGTGGCCAAGCCACTGGCCCAATACCATTAACCACGTCATTATTCATGTCATTCCTCCCTAGCCGGCCAATCCATCTTTGAGGATAATTGGTATCGAGCCATTCTCTTACAGCTATTCCAAAATGCGGGGGAGCTCCATCCAGTTGTATCCAACTCTCATACCTTAAATTAATGGGTAAATCCTCTGCAGATTATTGTTAAGAAACTCCATAAACAGTTCCTAGTGCAACCTTGGGAGTAGGAAATGTGGACCACAAACATTACCATCGACAACGCCCAACCAAACATTTACGGAAAATTCATTTTGAAATGATCTTGTCCGAATTTCTCGAGGATTCTGATGTGTCCAAATATGGATATTATGGTAATTTGTTACCCCACGTCTGGTAAAAGAGGACTCGTCCGTCCAAAAAATCTTATGTATGGACAAGGATTCTAGAAACAGTTTTTGTTTCTAAAAAACATTGGCGTAACATTTTTTTCATTAACATTTCCCGAAGATCTGTCGGTACGCACGCCACTGGTGGAAGAAAAATAATATTTTTTACGTAAAAATATGTATCTAGATTAACTATTCAAAGGTTCCAAATTTCATTTAAATATCTAAAGCAGTTTTAGAAATATTAATAAATTTGGAACTTTTGATAAAAATTTTGATATCCTGTATCTTTATAACGAAGCATTTTCGAATATAGTTTATAATACAAACTGATATTATTTTGTGGTTCTCTGTCTACCTCTAAAGTTTTCGTTTTCGAAAGTGGACCTCCGGTATTTATCTTATTTGAGAAATGACCTATTTATTTAAATAAGTACTTGCAGAAGTATCAAATTACCCTGCTACATAAAAGCAACAAGTGTATTAACTAACCAGTTGGTTTGTCAACCAACGCCATTACTTTTCAACAGAAATACAAAATCACATTCTAAAACTAATATTTGCTAATATAATATTAATACTGCAAATTTCTACCTACGATTAATTATATATTGTTAAACATTTCACGCTTACTCAGTGGTATTTAAATGAATACCGAAAGTTAAAGAATCAGCTCTTTTACAATTTTGTGACGAAAGCTTTGAACACAATCAGATCTGGTTAATCTCAGAGATACGGTAACATTTGTGTGTGTTTCTTAGAGCAACATTTACACATAATTTCATATTGGAACCACAAAGTAAAGTAAATTGATTGCATTCTCTCCACCAATTTCTGTTTTCTTCTAAGATTCGTTTAATGGATAACCTAGAATTTTATTTACTAAGCTATTTTATGCGACATGAATTGTTTACAAATCACCGAGGTGAAAGTCAATTTAGTCTTGAACTTGGTCTTAAATATCTAATTGTTTAGCAGATGCTTGAGATTTATTTAAATAGTACACTTTCACCTGTGTAAAGTCTAGGCTTGAATGTAGCGCAAGCTGATGGATGACTGTATATAAAAACATGGCTGGTATGCTAATAGACAAAATAGTCATATTAAAAAATTATTTGTCGTAATTTAAAACTATACTACTATTGGAAAAATTTGCAATAGCTGATAATAATAAATATACATAATGATGTTAAGAAAATCTAGGGTTAGGTTGCATGTTTAAAAATAATAAAAAAAATGATGATGAGTGGCGTTCGTGGCGTTAAATATTCATTTTTAGCAAAAAAAATTATACGGCACTGATTTTTGGACAAATTGGTATTACTATCTTAAAGCTAAGTTAGGTTTTCGAGATAAACATTAATTTATTCATCATTACAATACAGAAACGTACATAAATAATTGTTGGCGTCTGTAACTATTAGTCTTAAATTCGTGTCAAAATTCAGAAAGAAAAAATAGAGCTTAGAGTGAAGAACATTTTTTGTAACGTCCGTTTTTGACATACAGGATATAATTAAACGTATAGCAAATTGTTTATTTTTTTTTTATTTGTTTACAAAAAAAAAAGTTTATTAAATTTAAATTAAATGCTAGTAATGGTTACCCTATAGATCAATGCATGCTTTAAATCGTTCACCACGTGTTTCACGAATTGTTTCACAGGCACTGGTAATACGTTCAACTAATGCAGCTTCATTCAGTATGTGGATAGATTACACCAGTTGCTTTAGATGCCCACAAAGGTAGATATCGCACGGATTTAAGTCGGGCGATCGAGGTGGCCAAGGAGTAGGTCTACCTCGACCAATCTAATTTCCTTGCAACTTAAGATAATAGCTCTTGCATTTCGATTAAAATGAGCAGGTGCCTCATCGTGCATAAACCATAAGCGACAGCGAATATTGAAAGGGACAGCTTCTAGAAGGATAGGTAGATTTTTCTGTAAAATCCAGATATGTTCGTCCATCTAATCTTCTCAGCAAAATAAAAGGTTCAACCAAATAATTTTCAATAATTCCTGCCCATCCATTGACTGAAAACTGTTGCAGGTGTCGTGTTTCATGAATAATATATGGATTTTCATCCGCTCAAAAATGTTCACTGTGACAATTACAAATAGCGTTTCTGGTAAATGAAGCTTCTCCGTGAACAAAATGAAAGAAATAAATTTCCGATTTTCTGCATTTTTTTGGCTTAGTCATTGACAAACTACAGTCTGACTGGAAAATCAGTTTCAGAGAGGGCTTGAACTCTCTGCAGATGATAAGGATATAGTTGCTCCTCTTGGAGGATTAGCCATACATTAACAGTGTTTATATTTCCTAGTTCATTTACCAGACGCCTTGTATTTATTGCAGGATTTTGTTCAACCGCTTATAAAACGTTTTCTTGATTTTTCATTGTTCGTACAATTCTTTGCGCCTCACAATTAACAAAATTCCCCGATACTTTTCCCGTTTCCCTCAAACGTCTATAAACATTCGAAAAAGTGTTTGCACAAGGTAATTGCCAATCAGGGGATGCATCTTTATAGATGCGTCTTGCTTCATTCGAATTTCCGTTTGCTTTTCCATACATAAAATGTATGTCACCCAATTCTTCAAAGGAATAATTCACCATATTTACTTGTTTTGTAAAAAAATGTATTAGAAATTAACTTAAATACTTCAAAAACAAGTCAAAGGACACTTTATGTTATCTTTTTTTTTGTTTAAGTCTGACATGGAATTTATGACAAACTGACACATGCCACCTAGATTATTGTTTATTAGCATTCCAAAGCTGGTCTGTTGTAATGATTAATGAATTAATTTTTATCTCGAAAACGATGCGTCAGGAGAAAAAAATCCAACAGACCCTTTTTAAGCAGAATTAACTTGGCTTTAAGAGAGTTATACCAATTTGTCCAAAAATCAATTTCTTATAATTTTTTTGCTAAGAATTAGTATTTAACGACAAGAACGGTAGTATATTACAAAATAAATTTATTACACCTAAAAGTAGCCCTTCACTATACACTGTTGTGTACCAAATCTCATCTCAATATCTCGATCGGTTTTCGAGAAATGAAGTTTTCGAGACTAGTATTTCAGACAGAAAATTTTAAACAACCTGCATCTCGAAAAGAGGCATTTCTGGATTCATGTTTATATAAACTCTTTTTTTATTTTTAAACATAGAATCTGCCCCAGGTTCTTAACATCATTCTCTTTATACACCCTGTATAGGTAAATATTGTTGGTGTAATTCAACTCCATACTGATAAAATGATTGTAATGTAATGTTATTCACGTTATGTACCTGTTGATTTAAAAAAAATACCAAGTACCTAGTGTACTGCAAGAAACTCCAAGTAAATACAGTAGAATTACATTTTTGTGACAAATTTTGTAAAACAATACGTAACTATAGTGTTAAATTGCATTTGATGCGCACTAAAATACGGTTATACACCGAACAAAATGCATATTCACAAGTACATGATATGTATTTACACAATGTATTATACCTTAATGTAGCAGTAATTATCAAATTGAATTTAATGAGTTATTTAAAAAATGGTGGAGGAGCCGGTGCTAAGAATTATTGTACAAAACAGTAAATTTGTTTGGAGTTCATGATCGCCTTTTCTCAACGAAAATTCTAGATTATGTTCATTGAGTCTAGTTGTTATAGTCTGTTTAGAAATGAAAGAGAGTAATAAAAGCTTATTACGTAAATAAATATAGTACTGGTGCTTATATTCAATATTTTTTTATTATATATTATCGGTATAGATGAGGTGTACTTTTAAAAAAACTTTGTGTGATCGAACCGTACTAAATTGTAGCACGTAGCTAAATTTAATCCCCAACAATCCGTCTTTATCTATGCTGCTTCAATTTCTCGGTCCATTTCTACAGTACAACAGTAGTACAGTTCAAAACTAGAGGCTACTTTTAGCATCATAACCGGGTTAAGAGGGTTTTTAGTAATTCAAATAAAATTATTCAATATTATTATCAAAATATTTATTTAAATTTAATGAATAGACTTTTATTCCACACATATATGTATTTTGAAAATTAAAATTATAGTGAGTAAATGTAGTGTTGTATAAATGTACAATAAAGAAAATAAAAAAGTAGGTATATTAAAATTCATCCTCTGGATATTCTAATGAATTATCTTCGTCTCCTAGATTGATAACGATAGGTTCCACAGTAACGTCAATTAAATTATCGAGTTCCCACATTTTATCCTCTTCTTTTTGTACATCATGTATACATCTTTGCCAGTTATCTGCAGTTACTCGTTCCAAGGAATTTTTTAACAAAATTTTCACGTCACTTAATTTAAACGTCGTATTATTTCGCGCTACATCTGTTTTTACCTGCGCCCAGACTAATTCGGTTGGGTTAAGTTCACAGTGATAAGGTGGTAACTGTAGTACCGTTATTTGGCGATTTGTTGCCATTTCATCGATAACATATTTTTCTGATCTTTATTAAGATTGACAAGTGTCAAAAGTTTCTTTTTCGCCATATTTGTTTCAATAGAAATGTTTTTCCGGATAACCATTGAATTATATCGGCTTTCTTCCAAGCAGTCGTAGGCGTCCGCTCGGTCTGCCGTGAATGGTAACTGGCATTATCCATGACAATTACAGACCCTGGAGGAATAAGATCCAACATATGTGTAAAATACTCTTCCAAAACATCTGCGTTCATGTCTTCCTGATAGTCACCTGTATTTTTAGATTCAAATAAAAGTAAACCGCCATCTACAAAACCACTGGCACTACCTATATGTTTCACTATTAATCTTCGCCCTTTACCTGAAGGTACCTTGAACCCTGTTAAAAGTCCATCCAAAAATGCTTGTCGAAAACTTTTTACATTTTTATCTTGTCATACTTTTGTTATAGCATATCCCTCGTTGACCCAAGTTTCATCTAGGTAATAGATATTCCTCCCTTCGTCACGGAATTTTCTAATTGATCTTAAGTATGATCTTCGCCAACAAATAATTTCATCTTTATCCATAAGAACTGACTTCCTGTTCTGCTTTTCCCAGCAAAAATTCAGCTCTCGTAAGACGGCCCATAATTTGCTTCTACTGATTTTTGGCAAATCGTTGTCCTCTGAAAGTTCACTTAAAATTTTGTTTAGCGTTGGTATTTCTTTTTTAAAATAAAATGAGTGTACTTTTCTACGAATGACATTTTTGAAGAAATCATCTATAACGACTTTTGACCTCCCTGTAGATGATTTTGGGGGGTTTACAGTATCTTGTTCATGTTTTTTTCCTTTATAGTCTGTAGATAGTCGATTTTCCAATCCCTGTTATTTTGGAATACTCTTCCACGATGTCGTCAACACTGTTGGTAGGATTTTGGTATTTCAATGCATTAAATACATTTAATATAATAATCTTCTCATTCTGAGACAGCGCACATCTTTTCACGCGTTTAACAGATACGTAATCTGATACACACACAATAGTCACTAATCACAAGTCGAATTTTACTCTGTTGTACTAGCACGTCTTCGTATATTCAGCTCTAAGACTGGATTGATCTGTCACAATACACTGGCTCCTGCCCTATGATGTATCCAGTAAAATATACTAATGTACACCCATTACCTGTTAGCATTGGTGTTACCCGATAATTATCTGAAACGAAATATTACCACGCCCATGGCCGGTTCTTATATCGGGGTTTTATTACTCTCTTTCATTTCCAAACAGACTATAACTGCATATTAGCCTATTCTATTTAATAAAAATCTGTTCCTTGTGAATATTTGGTATTGCCCGAGAAAGAGCACGAAGTAGACGTATTTTTTTCTATTTTTATATTGTTACGCTTAGGTATTTGCTGTTTGTAAAAATTAAATAAGTTCTTCCAACATTAACTCGATACTTATAACAATTTTAGAAAAAAAAAAAAAATTAAAAAAAGTATTTTACTTCTTTCAGCACAAAAAATATTATTATGTTTTCAATAAATGTAAGCACTAAATAAATGTATTTATTCAGGTTTAAAAAGTGGACAGTTTAAAATGGTATGGGAATCAAAAAATGTTAATAGTTCATCTAGTAAACATGGAAATATATTAGAATAATGTTTAGCGGAAAACTGACATATCTTTGCTCCTTTTTTTTATTATTAACAAAATGACCTAAAATGACTAGATATTACAATAAATAATATATCTTTACATCACAAGACATAATGGACCAAGAGATTGAGAAACTATATCTATCAAATTATATAAATTAAAAAAAAATTGCTCTGACGCTATTGATCATTTAATTTTTTTAAAAGACATCTATTTCAAAACCTAATTATAAACATAAAAAATATTAATGTTGTCCTTTGATGTTTGACATTTCTGTACTAATTTTTTTAAAAGCAATTATTCTTAAAATGTAATCGGGTTTATATTTGAGAAATTTTCTAGAAATACTACTACATATAAAAAATGTGGTGTGGGTACATTTTTTATTTATTTACTTTCTGCATGACGACTGATTACCATTTCAGGGTAACAGTGTGGCAAGCGACTGTTCCAATTGTAAACCAAAGCAAATTAGCAACGCAAGCAGCAACCACAACTTGGAACCTTTCTATCTACATCCACCACTGAGTGACAGATCCCTGGAAGCCGCTCATGCCCCAGAAAATGGGCTCTACATCAACCCGATGAATTCCCACAGGCATAGGTAAATATTAACAAACACACAATAGGCCAGGAGAATTACGAAAAAATCTTTCAAATATGGCTCTAACGTGACGTAACTTAGATAACTATTGGAATCGCTCGGGAATAGTATACCTATTAAAAATATCGAGGTGCGCCAGCTTGAAAAGGTGTGCCATTTACATAAACAACGAAAAAGTGAAAAAAAAAATGCGAAAATCGTGTTTTTTCCCGGAAACAATCGCATATAACTCGATAAGTATGCATTTTAGAGAAAAAATGTATGCTTATAAATTTGTTCGTTATAAAATTTTCTACAAGATAGTGTTGGTCCCATATCCGTAAATTTGAAATGCTCGCTGCAAAATGCTCGAAAGTGCAAAAAAGTAGGTAAAAAACAAGGTAATTTTAAATTATTTATTTAACAATTAAAAAATAACCCAATCACGCCATACATTTAGAGAAAATTACTTGACTTCAATACAAAACGAGAGCCGTAAGGCCGATTAAGATCGGACTGACAGTTTTTGCATAAAGTAATTGTTAAGTAACCTACCTGGAAAAAAGACCTTTTTTTTAATTTCGTGCCAGGCTAAAAGTTATGAAAATTTTTTTGCGCCCGCACTTTTACATCTTCTTGGACCCTTAAACTATCATATACAATTGCTATCTTAACCATTTTTCAATTTTTAATAATTTTTTGAGCGGTTTTAAAAAGTTTGACAATAATTAAGCCTGTGAAGCGGTATTTACGAGTGGGAAAAAATCGGAAACTATAGAAAAACAGTACTCGGAAAGACGCTTTTTTTTAAAAAATCATTCAATTCGGTCCAGTAGGTGTTGAGATATTAACTTCTAAAGTTGGGAAGGGTATGCGGCGTAACGGTTAATAATATAACAATAAATGATATACCAATCGATAGGTTTTTTCGAGATGTTTTCATATCTGCTTTCAAAAATTACATTGCACGTGTGCATCACGCACAAAAATTTGCATAAACATTGTGTAGTGTGCGCTCGGAGTCGAAATTCGGAGGGGTGGGGATAAGCTGCGAAACTTCGGCGCATAAAACATATAGTATAACAAGATTCGGCGCTTCAAAATCGGCGCGCCCGCTTCAGGATGATATATCTCGGCTTCTACTGCACCGATTTTGACGATTTTTTTTAAATTGGGTTAGAAAATCGAGAGGATTTTCATAGTTACATTTATCAATTTTAAAAAATAAACAATCGGTGGTCGATATTCATTATCAAGCATTTTTAAATGTTGCTAAAAATTAGTGCTAATCATAATATCTTTATTGGACATATATTGTCCATTGTAAATTAATTATTTTATTAATTTTAAATTGAAGAATTAATGCGTAATAATGTTATAAACTAATTTAATTGTTATTTAATGCATATAGCACATTGAATAACAGGAGATAAGATATAAATAATCGTAAAATATCGACAATTTCATAATTTACAGAATTTATTTATAATACAAGTTCATTTATTACATTAATTGGCATACTTTCTTTTACACGGAATTTTCTCGTCGCTATCTTCTACATTATAAATTAGTGTCTAATACATTTTTTTCGCAATTTTTACAACTTTGACCGTGTGGCATCCTGCGCAATAATCGGATTATTTTAATCCGTGTTTTACACAACTACAAGATTTTGTGCAGCCCTTTGTTCATTTACAACTGATGTCTCGTAATATACTGTCAGGAACTAGTTGGTATATAATTTATTGTTACATCATTAACCGTTACGCCGCATACCCTTCCCAAATTTGGAAGTTAATATTTCAACATCTACTGGACCGAATTGGATGATTTTTTTTAAAAAAGAAGCGTCTTTCCGAGTACTATTTTTCTATAGTTTCCGATTTTTTCTCACTCGCAAATCCCGCTTCACAGGCTTATTTAATTAAAAGTCAACATTTTCAAACTTTTTAAAACCGCTCAATAAATTATTAAAAATTGAAAACTGGTTAAGATAGCAATTATATATGATAGTTTAAGGGCCCAAGAAGGTGTAAAAGTGAAGGCGCAAAAAATATTCATAACTTTTAGTCTGGCACAAAATTAAAAAAAAGGTCTTTTTTCCAGGTAGGTTAATTAACAATTGCTTTATGCAAAAACTGTCAGTCCGATCTTAATCGGCCTTACGGCTCTCGTTTTGTACTAAAGTCAAGTACTTTTCTCTAAATGTATGGCGTGATTGGGTTATTTTTTCATTGTTAAATAAATAATTTAAAATTACCTTGTTTTTTACCTACTTTTTCGCACTTTCGAGCATTTTGCAGCGAACATTTCAAATCTACGAATATCGGACCCACTATCTTGTAGAAAATTTTATAACGAACAAATTTATAGGTATACATTTTTTCTCTAAAATGCATACTTACCGAGTTATATGCGATTGTTTCCGAAAAAAAAACGCGATTTTCGCAATTTTTTTCACTTTTTCGTTGTTTATGCAAATAGCACACCTTTTCAAGCTGACGTACCTCGATATTTTCAATAAGTATACCATTCCCGAGCGATTCTAATAGTTATCTAAGTTACGTCACGTTAGAGCCATGCCAATCTGTAACCCTCCTGGCCTATAAACATGTTTCTTGTTAACTTCAGGCGAACCTCAAGTTTTCTTAAGAAATAGACCTCACACAATAGGTCTGTCCACACAATTTTGACATTAGTTGAAAGAGGTAAGCTTACTTACTTCAGATTGCTCTTACTGTGTACAGGGTGTCTCAAACTTAAGAGTATGGGCCTCCTGTGAAGTTACAAAAAATTTAAATAAAATTTGGTATGCATGATGTTAAATGGGATGAGCTCCATTTTCAATCAAAAGTATTATCTTTGGAATTTGATGGAAATGAGTAAATTGACGTTATCAATTATACTTTTTTCAGAAACATACCCAATTTTTTTCCCTAAAAGGCTCTCATTTTTCTAATAAATTTTTATTAGAGAAATTTTTCTGTATTACCTCCCGTTTAAAGGTTATAAATAATATCGTCCTGAAGAATCTCAAAAGAAATACCACCTAAAAGTCACATTAGCCATGGAAGGGTCAAGTAGTCGCTGAAAAATAATTGAATGTTCGTATATGCTGCTAATTTACGGCGAGCCACAAAAAAAGAAGAGATGTAGATTTATATCGAGAAAGGTATCCAGTGGGCCTCATTCCTGATCATAGAACCTTTACAAGGTTGGAGGGGACCTTGCGACGAAATGAAGGTGCATTTTCTGTTCGAAAAAATCAAATAATTGACCCAAGTGTAAGAAACAATTTTAGTACAACTAGACTATTACAGTTTTTTTACTGTTTTAGAAAGGTATTTTAAGCTGATATAAATCAAATCTTCTACAATTCCTATCAATGAAGTCATATGTATGTTCTCTGATATCAAACATCTAGGTAAGCTAATGAACAATTCCACAGACAAAGCTCTATTCAATAATTATCTAAAGAAAATAATCCACTAACCTTCTAATGAAACACTCTATAAATATCTAACTTCACTTTTTGGTAGTGGGAACACGACAAATTCAACCACAATAGATGAGATCTGACTTATTTCTGCATTTTTAGGATTGCTCCTTGAGGTGGTCTCCTTTAAGTTGAATCAAATATCTAACTATAAAAATTATTATAAAAATTAAAATTATTTGAAGTTAAATATCGACAATGACAAAAAGTGACAACCTGTCAATGAATTAAATATGACAATACCTACTTGAAAAATGTTCGCCTTTTATGTAAAAGTTTTTATATATTTTTAGATATTAATAATATTGTGTCAAACTAACTACTCAGTGGACAAAAGCCCCAACCTGCGTTGAATTACACCTACAATATCTACCCATATATTTCTTATTATTAGCTTTTTTTACTGTTTTAGAAAGGTATTTTAAGCTAATATAAATCAAATCTCCTACAATTCCTATCAATGAAGTCATATGTATGTTCTCTGATACCAAATATCTAGGTATGCTAATGAACAATTCCACAGACAAAGCTCATTGTCGATATTTAACTTCAAATAATTTTAATTTTTATAGTTAGATATTTGATTCAACTTCAAGGAGACCACCTGAAGAAGCAATCCTAAAAATGCAGAAATAGGTCAGATCTCATCTATTGTGGTTGAATTTGTCGTGTTCCCACTACCAAAAAGTGAAGTTAGATATTTATAGAATGTTTCATTAGAAGGTTAGTAGATTATTTTCTTTAGATAATTATTGAATAGAGCTTTGTCTGTGGAATTGTTCATTAGCATACCTAGATGTTTGGTATCAGAGAACATACATATGACTTCATTGATAGGAATTGTAGGAGATTTGATTTATATTAGCTTAAAATACCTTTCTAAAACAGTAAAAAAATGTTACAAAAGCTAATAATAAGAAATATATGGGTAGATATTGTGGGTGTAATTCAACGCAGGTTGGGGCTTTTGTCCACTAAGTAGTTAGTTTCACACAATATTATTAATACCTAAAAATATATATAGACTATTACAGTATTTGGAACAAAATCAACGAAATTCTATATGGTAGGCTACCCGGGAATTCAATTTGGGTAAATCAACCATTCAACGCATTTTAAAGACCAATGTGTATCATGACTTAAAAATTCATAATTTTATATTATAGCTCAAATTGTAGTAGAACTGTTGATTAGAACCTTTTTTGGCACGTTCTTTGAACGGACGAAAATCTTTTAATCCTTTAGTTATTTTATCATCACCTTTTGTTTTAACTGTGTTGAAGAATTATCGAGTTAAATCCTTTTATTTGTTGTTAATGACATTCATGCACTTCAAACAACGACCATCCAATTATTTTCCTTCCTGCTTGATTCCTTCACCGCTAATGTGATTTTTAGATGGTATTTCTTTGAGAGTCTTTAGGATTCCATTTAACAGCACGTGTGCCAAATGTTATTTAATTTTTTTACTAGTGAGGGTAGAAACAGTTGAAGCAGGATTCCTGCTTACTGGTAGCCTGAGCCGACACGCGCTTATATGTTTAGAAAATTGAAATACGTGATTAGAATATTGGTTTGTTTATAACTTAGAAACTAAACAATTAAAAATATTCAAATCATCATCAGATGTAACAAAAAATAAAGGTATAATTGATACAATTTTCATTTCTTCCCCCATTTAACAACATTTACTCTATGTGCGTGAGCGTGAGTAGGAAACCTGCTTCCATTGTGTTTCTACCCAAAGAATCCAAAGAAAATTGTGTTATAGGAAGGATCCACGACAATGATATACTCGAAGATGTTTACTCAATTTATTGTGTCATTAAAAAATTAGTACGCACATACATTTTAGTTTTTAGATTCAATGAGTTTAAATTTAACATCGCAAGCCACAATTTTTTTTATTTTAATATAAAAAATTTGTTTAGTTAATTTGTTCATTTCGATACGCTTTATATGACTTTTTTTTGCTAAAGTGTTTTGCCTTCAAAACAATTAACTTGTTGCCTTAACTACCGTTTCAAATTCATTTATATACAAACTAAGCATTAATTCAGGATTTCGGGTTACTCTCCTTATTTTTTGCAGTATGTTTATTACAAAACTGATTGAACAGTGTCTCTGTAGTAACTTTGCTTAATGATACAATTTAAATCTTTGTACGTTAAAATAAGAAGTATTATATAACCTTGCATTTCTGTTTTTTTTTTTATGTGGATAAGCTTGTAAATTATAATTACCGTTGTTCACTTCACTATATTTTTTTCCAAAGAGTAATGTTGCAATATTATTTCCATTCTTTTTAAGTTGACTTTATGTACATTAATGGGTCACGATTGTTTTATAAAAAAATCACTGACGTCTCAAAATATAGGTACGAGCACAGATTTTTTTCCAATCTAATCTACTTATGTATTTAAATTTAAAAAGCACAAATATACTCAGCATATTACAGAGTGTTCAAAGATAGGTTGCAATCTTTGGGGCAAGGTTAAGACATGAAAATACAGGGTGTCCGAAAACTCCCTGCAGAGGATGATACTACTTTATCATTCAATTATTTTGCATTCAAGTAATTTTGCTAATCGTAAAAGAAATTGAGATTCAGTATGTCTAAAAAATTTAAATGTTGATTTTCTCGCAAATGGTTTTTTACTTCAAACAAGAGTATCAAATTTTAGATAAACTTTCATTCTTCAAAAGAATGACATCAACATCTTAATAAAATTGAAGACAAAGAAGTTATGATCATTTCTTCACCTAACATGTGTCCTATCTGCTCTTTAGAGCGCTGTAATTTTAGAAATATTTTACCTGAATCTGCGTCAAATTTGGAAAAAAAAACGTATTAAAAAAGTTTATAGCCAAAAAATAAATTTTAAAAAATAACTTTGATGTTACGCAGCTCCGTTAATATTGACTTTTCGAGAAGGTGTTACATGAATTTGACATTTGAAATTTTCTGCGCAGAATTTCCGGACACCCTGTATAGGTACTCTTGTCCGGACACCCTGTATAGGGACTCCTGTCCGGACTCCCTGTATCAAAAATATACCGTTTTACTAAAAAAAATTGTTGCGACAAGAATTCGACCAGTAATTTCCTATTAGGATTCTACTAGCGTCTTATAGGCCATTAATTTCACGTAACCCAGCAGAAAAAGTCCATTGGTGTCAAGTCAGGACTTCAGGGTAGCCATTTAACGGCCTCCTCTCCCTGTTCCACAACGTACTATCGTGTATATATTACCACCTGCCTTAGATGACAACATTTACTAACATTTTCTGCAAAACGTATTATCTCTCCAGGTGGAATATGTTCCTTTTAGCCACAATTTGGAGGATGTAGTTATACTAAAGAGCTACGGCACACTGCACATTTTCTCATCAAATTATTTTGCATAAATTGTTTTCTAAATGATCCTGTTTTATTTGTTCCTCCTATTTTTTCTATACCTGTACAAAAGCAATTTTACTTATATTATAAATAGAGATAGGCCAATGAAGTATGCCAATTGTTTGACATTTCTTGGGGTCTATTCATAGATCATGCCTTATTTTTCCCATTACATGCATAACGTCAGCTCACTTGTATCTCTGCTTTTTGCTGAGGGAGATACCTTTCTGTTAGGGCTAATCCTTTCTTCGTGTTAACATAAAGGGACCAGTAACAAAATGGGCTAAACACGTTCATTGTTGTTGACAGATAATTCATAGAAAACAATCCTTTTTATGTCCCATCATATTACCACATTGCATGCATGGGTGCGTACTAGTTTTTGCTTGGCGAGTTGCTTTTGTGGTGAGGCAGAAACATTTTTATTTATTTTTGGCGTGTAGCCACCATTTTCTGTCAGTAACGATCTGGACCACAGACAAGGAAACTATTATCTCGATAGACGGGCTCTAGCTGCTCGAGCAATTGTGGCGGCCTACAACATTTTTAGGAGGAACTGCTTAAGTATTGTACAGATCACTACATATTGTTTCTATTTTTCATCCATCTATTTATTAGTACCTACTTACCACAGTTAGGTATGTATTTTTTTATCAGTACAAATCATGAAGTATAATTAATCATTTAGTTCAAATGTTTAATATTAGAGCCCTACCAACATAAACCAAAATTTAGATTTACCTGCGTTTGCACTTGGTGCGTAAAAAGTGCAAGTAAGTCGTAAGTATTATCAGCATTAACATTATGTTTGTTCCTACAGCAGGTGGAAACAGTTTCACTATCAGAAATATCCGTCTACTCGTTCTCAACTTAACTGGTTGAATATATCTGACAGTTTCAAACCGTTTCCAACTGCTGCAGGATCAAACCTCATCAAACATATTTAAAACCTATGGTTAAATTTCCCCAACCTCCCCAAAATCTAGATAGCTGATTTAGTTCATCCTAAAAAGTTTCGGCGCTACAGTTGCTTGATTAAGCATAGCTTCCCCCACTCTTTAGAGATTCTGGTCTATAATAGTTCCCTTGTGTAAGATCTGGGCCAAAGACGGTCAATATTGGACAAGCTAAGCGATAATAAGTCAGCAAAGACGCATACATCAGCACACGTCAATTTTTGTTGTTGTGACTCCAACCATGTGGCATCATCCGTGCACCTAGTTTTTTAACTTTACCAATTAATGTAATTGGATTGTGATCATAATCTAATAATTTACTGATGGATTAAAGCGCGTCATCATGAATTAAAATATTCAAATGATCTTCATCAGAATCAGATGGTATTCCTGATCGTAGGATATCGTTCAAATCCAATTAGCTCTCTGTGAAATAAGAAAACCATGTGCTATACTTTTTCCTGTAGCCATTTCTTCCTAAGAGGCACAAATGGTTCCAACTGCAACTCATTTATTCAGCTGAAACAGAAGAATATATCAGAAAACTTATTTTTCGTCTGTTTGACAATCATTTTATTTTGTAAATTTACAAAATTCCGCACAATTTTTAAATTCAAAAAATATTCTAGTAAATGATATTGTATAACTTTAAAATAAATTTGAAATATGTCTAATAATGATTTCCTGATCGTCATTGCTATGAAAAGCAGAAAAACTATCAACTTATTGCAAAATTTACAAATATAATAGAACATTTAATATCTTGAATACTATGAAAAGTTTGCTGCACTAGCTCGTTCCTTCTAGAGATTTTCTTAATTTAGTTTTAGTTATGTCTATTTATTTGCTTTGTATCGAATTCTCAATATATCCTTTCAGTCCCCTGTCATTTCAGGATTGTTATTATTATTAAATATATCAAGAAAATTACATTCAAATTCTGATTTTCAAAAATTGTTTTACACGCCTTGTATCACAACTGGGAGTTGCTCTAGGACATATATTTATTAAGCAAACCCCACTTATTTTCCCAGTTTTATCAGGTCTAGCAATATGGCCATGTATTTTTGAAATATGGCATCTGATTATTTTAGAAATTGTGTAATCTGAAATGACACGTTATCAGTGTTTATTTATGCCAGTTGATTGCTTGGTATATTTTCTACTATTACTTTAACAAGTAATGACGATAGTTTTAGAAAAGAACTAAAAAGGTATCAAATACCATTTATCATCAGTAATGTTCTCCATCCAGGAACAAAATATTAATCACTTATTTTTACAAATAAGTCATATTTAATAAATTTTAAAAATAATAGTTAATGACATTATGTTAATTACTTATTCACTATTTGTAATTTCTAGTGCTTCTAGCAGCTCCGGAAGCAGTTCCAGTGGTGGAAGCGTCAATGGAGAATCTTTTTATTTACACAATCCTCAGGAGGTCATTTATAACAGAGTAAAAGACTTGTTCGAGTCAACCAATCAAAGACAGTCGCTCTCTGCCCTGACTGGTAAGCATAATCTACTTTCACCCTTTTTTAGAGTATTTCTAATTACTTCTTTTATTACGTTAATACACACTTTGTCTTAGAATACAAGGTGTTTCTGAAATAAGTTCTTTAAAGGGGTAATAGAGGGCGTGAAAATAATACCGTAAATCGATATTAGGTAATTCTACAAGAATAACTACATAACTATGTAGTAATCTATTAAAAACACCCATTTCAAGTGAAATATTACGAGTACAGTAGCTTAGGTTTGCTTTGATAAAGTGTTGGATGTTTTCGCTGTTCCTATTTAAAACACGTTGTGATATTTCTCGTTCATGGCTATCATAGGATGGCTTGATCAACCTTTTGTATCGTTCTGAAATTCGGTTGTTATTTTTGGAGCTGATGATTCACATACAAACACATTACATTTGTATGCCTCGGACATTAACATATCTGCTAATTCTTGATTTCAGTAAGACATTTTGTAGTAACACAATACAAATGAACCTACAGTCGCCTATAATTGATAAAGTAACAGAGACATGTACAATAGTTTGCAATAATAATGGTACTCATTAAAATTAATTTTACGATTTCTCTTGAACTGCTGACGTATTCGTAATGAAATTTCCTTATCCTTATCCGAAAACATAAGGACACTGATCTTTTCCTGAATTTCCAAAAATTCCAGCACTTTTGGCAGATCATTGACAGTTGTCATACTCGTCAGAATATTTTTTTGCTTTTATCGGATACAGCGTGTCTGGACACATGAGATATCCCTCTATCACAAACTCATTTTTTATAAACCTGTGAAAATTCCTTTTCACTGTAAATGTGGCTGTCTACCAACATTTTGAAAACGTTGCACTACCGTGTAGTTACGGATCGTACTTAGGAAACACCCCGTATATGAGCTTATTATTAAGTTGTGGCTAACAATAGAGAACATAAATTTAGAAAAGCACTTAAGATGCACTTTGAATAAACAGAATCATTCTCTGTTATACATATCTATGCAAAAGAAATCATTGTTTTTAGTTGTTATAACTTCTCCACGGATCATTATACAATCAGTTGTAGGTATATGAATTTATTAAAAAATTTAAATATTCTTAGATTGCAAGATTATTACATGGATTAATATTTCAATTTGAATAGTTAAACATCTGCTTACTTCTATGAACACTTTGAGTCATTACTGCTAAATTATTACATCTTTGGGAGAAGATATTTAAAATGTCCCAATAGGAATAGACGCAATCGATTTGTTTTTCGTTAAGTATGACATTTAGGTACAAATTTGAATTTTTTATAGATTTTTTTTACATAAAATGACAATATGGATATGCAGGATTACATATTCATTAATATAATTTGAATTAAAATTACAAATTAAAAACAAGTAGGTTTTAATTGTTAAGATGATTTGATTTCACATATATTCACTCACAAGTATTTATTGATGTTAAACAAAATATATTTTCTATTTTTTCTTTCCGTCGCAAGTCAGGTAAAAGTATAAAGCAAGAGTTTTACACATTACAGCAGGAACGTCAGGGAGAAGGTTGTGCCTGTTTATTTATTAATAATTTGTCGAATCGTGGTTCTATTTTTGAGACGAAAATAGCCAAATCATTCTCTAATTGGAGGCTATTTTTCGTCTTGGTTTTTAAGTTCACCATTGAAGAAAACGTTAGTTCCTACTCGTAGGTAGGAAGTGGCGAATTGCACAAATAATAAGTCTCTCATGTGAGTTCTAGATATTCATCATTTCTCTTCATCCAGAACAAGTCAATCTTTTGCAAATTAAATTCCGTTTTAAGTATGCCATCAGAAGCTTTATTTCACTTTCGCGGTCAGTCAATAGTGACTGACGTATCCAAAAAAGAATATAGTATCCATATATGCCCATTGTCCGCCGACCAGCATTGAATTGCACCTGAAAAACCTATAAATAGCTAAAGTCAGTCATCAGCAGCCCATCAGACATATACCGGTTTCGAGCCTAAGATATTGATCACGAATGAAGTTTTACGAGGATTTTATCCTTGATTATTACAATGTTTTCTTCACTCCCCTGGAGGCTCTTGGTTAAAATTTTTAGATAGTTAAAAAGCTTGATTTCTCGATCACTATAGTCTCAATAGAAATAAAATTAAATAGGTCGTCTTTGAAATCACAAACAGTTTTATTAGTCGCCAGAGGGGTCGCGTGTTGAAGAAAGTTGAAAAATACAGGACTAGACAATTTCAGCTTATTCGCTGGAGTATTCATAGACATGGCGATCTCACTTTAAATACAGAAACTGTAGAAATTACTCCTTATTGAAACATAAGTGCACCTTATTCTGTAACGTCTTCTTACGAACCCTTAACGGAATTTCAATAATATTTGGACTCACTTTTATATAAGAATTCTCTCTTTCAATTGATGTAATTGTAGTTGTAATATATAGTGACGTAGGTAGTGTGGCCTTTTTTTATAGAAACTAGAGCTAATGAGCTATTCCGTAAAAATGTTAATAAAATTAAATTCTGCAATGCAAATTCAATAAAAAATTTTTTTTTCCTTATGTTTTATTTTTTATATTAAGGGTGTCCAGAATATAGTGTCTATACTAAAGGGCCTTTTAAATCTGTACAAAAGCAACAAAATACAACTGCAATAAAATGCAAAACTATATTTCAAAGTTTCAAACTAAGGTAAAGTAAAAGGTCCTGTAACGTAATTTGTTTGTAATTTGTCTTTTGTATGAGTATTAATCTTTAAAACTGTAACGTATTGTAACGTATTACACCATTGTAATAGATAGATAGATAGATAGATAGATAGATATATAGATTTTATTGACCACTATATAAATACATTTTTTGCATAATGTGGTAAGTCACTTTCTAGAAATCTAACAAAAGAAGACTACAAATAAAAAAGTAAATATATAAAAACAATATGCACAATACTAAAGTGTAACGTACAAAAACTTAAAAACAACTCAAAAATCCAAGACCAGCAATTTAAAGCCGGTGATACATACATACAGCGCATGTTGTTAATACGCAAACACATGGTTTTTAACAATTACAGGCAATTAAAGAACATTAGCATCATCAAGGTACTCCTTTATGGAGTAAAAAGTTTTATTTACTATGAATTTTTTTATTAATTTTTAAATTTATTAAAATGTAAGCCACGAGTTTTTATGCTCAACTTATTATTATAAAGGTTCAAATCCAGGAAACTTCGTTAATCTAAGCTTAGGAGGTCTCAAATAGCTTGCAACTCTTGTGTTGTAGTTATGTAAGTCCATTTGCGTATTAAAATCTTTCTTATTATATAATATAATATATCACCTGCTGTCAACCTAAAAGTATTATTAGTCATCAACGATCTCTAGTTATAGCAGTATTGTGGCTATTTCGTTTTGTAATTATGTGCTTGCTTGATATTATTTGTGAGTGTACATAAACACAACAAATTATAGTAACCAGGAGACGTTTGTGTGGTATGGTAGACGCTTTTCTCAAGCAACATAAGTCATTTTGAACACATACAATTAATTTAGATTTTATTCTCAGCTCTAAGAAAACGATTCACAGTAAGTATGTTAAGGTGTATT
Source organism: Monochamus alternatus (assembly GCA_037114965.1). NCBI lineage: Eukaryota > Metazoa > Arthropoda > Insecta > Coleoptera > Cerambycidae > Monochamus > Monochamus alternatus. The sequence continues at coordinate 35,509,061 of CM073433.1, read as the reverse complement.
TATAATTATTATACAGTATGCGCCAAAAGTATGGAATAAATTCAATAAAAACGAAACAATTATTTTTTTGGGAAAAATCCTGGAACAGGTCGATTTTTAATTTAAAAAATATATATTTTAGCGTAAAATGCAATTTTCAAATGTCATTTGTTTTCGAATAATGACATCATCGATTTTTCTTTAAATGACAAAACCTTATTTTTTTCCTCGATTCTGAAAGATCGTTTAATTCTCTATCAGACGGTACTAAAATTTTGCCCTCTTACATAGGAAAGTCTCGTACAGGGTGCGCATAGTGCGGAGGTGCACCGTCTTGCTGAAACCATATGGTATCGTCAGGAATGTCAGGGTCATTATCGTTAGGAAAAATTACTGCAAGGGCTGGAACAAGGTCATTTTCTAGAAACTCTAAATCTCTTTGTCCTGTAAGGATTCCTTCAAAGAAGAAATGCCTTTCTGAGGGTATTGGGTATGTGCCTCTGCCATCCAATGAGGATTTTCCCGACTCCAATATCTGCAAGTTTGACGGTTAACTGTACCATTCAGACAAAATATGGCCTCATCTGAAAAAAGTATTTGCCAGTCTAAATTTCTATTTCCTTGACATAAATCCATTAGAATTTCACAAAAGTGTAGACGGCGATCGGGATCATCTTCATTGAGTTCCTGCACAAGTTGAATTTTGTAGGGATGATATTTTTCCTTCCTCAAGATTCGTAGCACTGTACTCTGACTAGTGTCATTGTTTAACGCAACCAATCGTGAAGCATTATGAAGATTATCCACCATACTTATCAAAATGTTCTGTTTCTGATTTTCATTAATGCTTGGACGTCTAGGTTTTGGAATATTTACAACATTGCCAGTTTCTCTAAATTTAGACTCTACCTTACTGACTGTTGATTGGCTGATAGGGCGATCTGGATATTTTTCATTAAATAAATCGCAAACTTCCTGCTGAGTTCTAGTCATATTCCCGCATCCGATAAGAATTAAAATTTCAATTCTTTGAGTAACAGTTAAATGTGCCATAATACTTTAAATTGAATAATAAATTCTATGTCGCTTACAATACTTATTAGAAAGTCGGTGTAACAATGACACTTTGCAAAGATTTTCACCTACGTGATCCATAAAAGAACTATGGAATTCGAAAAACTAAACTTGATACGGTTTTGCTTTATTTTAATTGATTTACGTTTTCTAACATTCAATCGTCATTTACTCGAAAAGTTTCCCATGTAAGAGGGCAAAATTTTAGTACTGTCTGATAAAGAATTAAACGATCTTTCAGAATCAATGAAAAAAATATGGTGTTACCATTAAAAAAAAATCGATGACGTCATTACTCGAAAACAAATGACATTAGAAAATCGCATTTTACGCTAAAATATGTATTTTTTAAATTAAAAATCGACCTGTTCGAGGATTTTTCCCAAAAAATAATTGTTTGGTTTTTATTGAATTTATTCCATACTTTTGGCGCATACTGTATACAAACACCTGATATTTCTGACATGGTATGTCAGCGAAGTTATCGTATATTCAAGACCTGTTTATTCTATTACCATTGAACAGAAAGAAAACACTGTTAAGTCAATTATGTTTTGTTCGGTGCAGCTTATCATCCGGCAAAATAAAGACACTCCGGATATTCTGTATAAAATATCCCAGTTTAAACGGCTGAAGAATGCACTGTTTCATTTTCCCCAACTATTTTTGGAACATCTTGTAGAACAAATTCCACTTGTGTGTCAACGAGGAATTAACGTCTACAGTTTCCGCATCTTAAAGTGAAATCACAGCTTTAACACCCTTTAACATCGCCCTATATCTACAGTAATTACGTAATTAATTACTAGATCCATATCCGATATACCAGTACTAAACAATTCTACATATACAAATTTTCATTTTGTTTGCGGAAGATACAACAGTCGATGAATTATTAGGTTCCGGTAATGAATGAACCGTGGAAAGCATGTAGTTTCTAATTGGTTTTGCTACCATTTTGTGTTTGGAAACAGCACGTCGAACGGTTTATTATTTAAAACATATTTGAGTGACAAACGTTTGCCAGAAATAAAGTGATACAGTGAAGAATTTGGAAATCCCTTCTACATGCATAGTGAGTTTTACTATTTGTATTTGCAAGAGATCGAAGCCTGTATTATTATTTAGTTATATAATTACGCACTATCAAATACTGAAACTTTCTTAATTTTTAGTTAACCATATTTTAGGGCGATAGTTTTGCACCAGATAAAATCAAAAAATGTAATAAAAGAGTTAAATTGTTTTATAGAATACTATATATGTTTCATCTATTTCTCCCATCTATGATTTCAAATTTATTCTAATACGTTAACGTACAATATATTGCAATAATTACGGCAATCCCTCAGATCGATTTTTGAAATACTTGAAGTTTTGAGCAGAAATTTCATTAGATCGTTATTGGTGAGTGCAACAAAGAACCAATATTAAAAAAATTAAAAATTGTAAATATGTTTCATTTTCAATACGTGAGCATTTCAAAAAGTCGCCAATTCTGTTATAAAGAGTGCTATTATTATTGAAATAGATTGTACCTATACCTATTATCACATAAAATATATAAAAAAGGAAAGTAAGGAGGAATGCTGAGTATTTGTTACTGAACAGTGATTTCTGTGGTTTTTATTTATAGAACTCCGTATTTAAGTACCTTTTTGGTTTTTGACCAACTTTGTTAAAGAAATGGAGGATATTTTGCGTTACAAAAATTACACATCTTTTAATTTTTGAGCACACACAGAATGATATGTGATAATGGACTTGTCCCTAAACAATTTTCATATGTTATAGTAATCAAGATACCGCTCTATCTAGTTTATACTTTGTGATAAAAGGATCGAACTCGATATTTCTTTAATACAGTTACAACTAAAGGTTATGATAATGATAACTAAACTTAATAAATGATGCAAACGCCTTCAAACGACATACATATTGCAATCTATGCTCTACTTCTTTCTGGGCTGCGTTTATTAACATTTCGCCGTTTAACTAATTACAAGGGTTTGTGATTGTTTATTTCTAATGATTAATATTTCGCGAAGATGTTTTGTAAACCTTATTTTTTCAAACCCTCCATAACATAAAATCTAGAGGTGTTAAATCTGTTGACTCTCCAGGCCATTGAATACATCCATTAATATCAATCAATTTTTCTGGGAAAGTGATATCTAAATATTGCTGCACAATCCTGGCCTTGTGGGGTGGAGCTCCGTCGTGCTGAAATCATAGATTTCCCCTTAGATGCAAAGGCACATTCTTTAGTGCAGAAAATTCTTCTTGTAGGAAATTTAGGTAACTCACGCTGTTCATAAAAATAAGGTCCAATTAAATGCCTACCGATGATGCCGCACCATATATTTACTCTAAAATGGTCTTGGTTTTGGACTAGATTTACAATGTGGGGATTTTCAGTGGACCATGTTTGATGTTCCTGTTTGGCAAACCAATACTAACAAACCGACTTTTGTCCGTCCAAAAAACGTGCCGAAAAAAGTTTCTACATTTGTGACTTTTGTAGCTATGATACCCACTGTTTGAATTGAATTTATTAAACGGTTGATTTATTCAAATTCATTTCCCTTCCGTATAGAAATTCGAGGATTTTGTTCGAAATACTGTAACACTATAGCTATATTAACATTGTTTCTTATCCTTCCGTCAATTATTTGATTCTTCCAAATAGAAGTTTATTAAAAAGAGCGCTTTTTGACAGAAAAAAAATTGGATATGTTTCTGAAAAAAATATAATTAATGGCGTCATTAGTCGTTTCTGTTAAATCCTAACAATAATAGAGCATTATTTGAATTCGTGTAAGACAAATAGTGATTGTAAATCTAATTTGCATACGTATTATCAAAATAAAACTTGTACAAGTACAAAAAGTATTCAAATCTTATTTATGTTAACCTCACATAACGTTATTTATTTGCATTTTACATTAGCAATTTGGAAAGAGAAGTAAAACAACGTTATTTAACACAGAAATTGTTAGCGTTGGAGTGCCTAAAGAATTTCCTGGTAATTCTTAATTTAAACCTCTTTGCTTTTTAAAGAATTGAAATTTTATAAATCACGAATCGATAAAAAAAGGGTTAGTTGTCGCTCAAATTGCAAACATATTGCATGTAATATTCCTAGTAAATAAAAAAGTACATGAAATGCCCAGTTTCTGAAAAAAATACGAATAATATATAAAAAAAATCAGTGTTTTAAATAATACATGTCACATATATAAATAATAAACATATGCAGTTTTTATTTGGTATTTTTATTAGAGTACAAGTACAATACAGAAAAAGTTGAAAACCCTGTTAGCTGTTTTAAATGGTTTTGATTTAAAAAGTTGAGTGATATTAGTTGTGCCCTTTTGTAACTAATAACATTTTGAATCGCCATATCGTAAAATAACTTGTTACTGCTAGATGCACTTGCTATACTCTCAGGATTACCGGCATTATTATCATCCAAGTAATTTTCGTATCATCACATTTGATTCGTGTCACATTTCTACTTTTTTCCATCTGCAAATTTGCTTACATTTTCATCTTGTTTTCGCCTTTTCATGTACCTTTTCATGCGTTCATTATTTTTACAGTATTGGTATCGTATTTTCGTGTACGGGTAAATATAATGTTGAAACAGCTGTTTTTTGAGAATTTTCCATTGTCCTAACAATAAAAATGAGACCTTATCAAATAATGAAAAATATACACTGAAAATAGATAATTTATGCTTGTACTTACCCATACTAGTAATAGTATAACAATCTTCTGTGAAATGTTTCCAGCAGATCTTTGTGTACTGGGTTGGTTTCTTGCTGGACTCAATTGCTATTAACCATTTTTTTCAACATTATTAGTGAACTTGCGAAACAGGAACTCTTTATTTTTATTAGCAACAGATAAACACTGCGGTACACAACAGTTATATGGCATGTTTTTTACGAAAATTGAAACATAACAATAATTAAATAACAAATATTTGTGAGGTTAGATTTAATACCTAACATTGATCGCAGCGCCGCCTACATGTAAATGTCAATACTTTCGATTGAAAATGGAGCTTTTAACACCACGTGTCCCAAATTTTATTTAAATTTTTTATATTCTTATTGTAGGCCCATATTATACAGTGTGTCCATGGATGGAGTTGACAGTGGGAGAAACTCTTTTGTTTTTGACTTTATCGAAAAATGTCACTCTTTATAAAAAATTCTGTTTCATGAAAAATTGAGACTGCCATAGAAACAACTTAGTTCAGATATACAGGGTGCTCATAAATTAAGAAAACAAGAAAATACTCAAGAGAAAAGTACCATTATTTATTATTGTATACAACATGTTTATAAAACAGATCTGTTTATAGCTTCAAGTAGAGTCCTAATACAAATTTTTAAGTCAAAATTTAAATTTTAACATTTACTCTACCTCTACCTGCCACCTCAACACATTTTCCGCTAACTTAATAAATGTTTCGTATAGTTAGCGGCTGATTCAGTTCATGTATTCCTTGGCGTATGTGCTCTTTTAATACTTCCCTATCATGTGGCAAACAATTTGAATAAATATTTTGTTTTAGGGCACCTAAGAAAGGCAAGGGGCGTAAGGTTATGATTAGGTCAAATCTTCCCCTGAACAGGACAGCCGTCCGGTTGCCAAAACATTTTGGAATTATTTAGTTTACCATTTTTAAATACTGTTTTGGCAACAGGACTGCTGCCTGCTCATTTTACAGCCTTGCTCAGACATCGTAAAAGGTGGATAGGAAGTTTTGGCCCATTATCCTGCTAGACCACCTGACCTTACGTCCCTTGACATTTTCCTAAAATAAAAGGTTTATTCAAATGATCTGCCACATGATATTAAAAGAGCGCATACGAGAAGAAATAAACTATTCGTAGTGTGTAGAGTAAAAGTCAAAATTGAAATTTTGATTTTAAAATTTGTATTAGAACTCTATTTCAGGTTATAAACAGATTTGTTTTATAAATATATTGTGCAAAATACTAAATAATTCTCTCTAATCTCTCATAATAAGTATTTCTCTCTTGAGTATTTTCATGTTTTTTAAATTTATGAGCACCCGGTATATCTGATCTAAGACGTTTGTATAATAATACTACGAGTATATGTGTCATTATGTAATAAATCTCACTAAATTAATATAATTAAGTATAGTTTACTACAGTACGTCTACTGTCAGAGTATTTATTAAAATAGACATAGATTTGCAAATATAAAACGAATTTGTTATTTCAATTTCAAGCCCCGTTTTAGGAAATTGATTATTGAAATAAAAAAACTATATATTGCATGAAGATGTAGATAATAACTGTCTAGAAAATAATAGCGCCATATGAAAGTGTACCGAATTGGTCGATTGAGTAATTTAGTACGGTACTTGGATAATTTCGTTACAAGGTATCATTAAAGAAAGTAAAAGCTTGAGTGTCTTACAACGACTGAGATTAGATGTCAATTTGTTGTTTACTGGCTTTATTTAAAAAAAAAACGCAACTATAAACTACCACATAAAAGTTATATTTTTTTATACAACAGGAAAAAGGAGTACTTTGCAATGAAAGGAAACATGTGTGTGTATTTACTGAAAGTAGCCATGAATTTGAATTCTTTTTATGATGGAACAATGCAAGGCCGCTTATTCTTCCGTGAATTAGTGAAATTGATTAAAGTAACTGATGCCGAACAAGGCATTGTTTTGTCTGCATTATCAAGTGCAAACATATAACTAGTTAGTTATATTGAAATATAAAAATTGTATCCACAATCACTATATTAAGAAGGTTTACGTCTGTTTTTTGTGGATTAAAGGCTTTTAACACACTAGTGGATTCGAATTCATAATACCACGCTTCGATTTTATAGCATTTTATTTAGAATTATTGTTATTAACATCATTAACACAAGAACGATCTAGTCATTTTGACCGGGAGTATATTTTTTTTTCGATATTTAGATTTTTTTTCAGTAATTGCCATCTGATTAAAATAACTTTGTCAAATATGACGTTTTTCAAAACCATAATTTTTCACCTGCTCTTACACGGCTTTCACCCTCCTAATTGATCGATTTTGGCCGTGGTCGTGGATAAAACGTTGAATTACATTCGGGATTTTAACCAGCCTATAATCTTGCAAAAATATAATTCACGGCTGCATCTCAATTGTCCATTTTTTTCTCGTAGATTAAAGGCTTGTTAATTCTCTTATATAATTAATAACTATTAGATATTTCATACTAATACATTATAAACAAATAACCCCTTAGTTACCGTAGCTATAGACATGTTCGTAATTCCCTTGGGAGTTATACTAAGTAGAAATAAATCTTAACTCCCTCTAATGTAATTTTCCACTGAAATTATTTCCCGAATTGCAAGAATTTTCCATTGAACTGTTGTCGCTGCCTATGACTGTAGTCAAACATGAAATTGATGTTCTTTTATGTGACATGCCAGCCAACATTCTTGCAGTTTTATTTTACAATTCCATGCTGTCGGCCAAATACCCTTCTGCTACCGTTGAACGTCGCCATCCACCATGTCTCTTAAATGTCGTCAAATTTGCTCCTGCATTGACCAAGGCAGCCGCGGAGTCCTTCACATATTTCATTAGTATGAAATAAAACGAAATTTGGTTTTCATATTTCATTTCATTAATGAAATAAATTATTTTATCTATCACGTATTGGATGTTAACAATCTCGGGCAAATTAACAATTGCAATAATTAACATCCTCATAAGTCCCTTGATACATAAATAACTATTATGTTGCCAGTATTGTAATTAAAAATGACAAATTTACTTGCCCACCACTTTGTTGCTTCTGCTAATAGTGAATGTGCTATGGTGGTGGAGTGTGACATGTAGAATATTTTATTTTAATTAATTTAAATCGGTATTACATATAAGTCTCTGGTGTCTCGATAACGGTATAATGACCATACCAAAGAAACGGTGCAGAATATTTAGAGAATAGACACTTATGCGTGCTTATGCCACTCGTGCGTAAAGCAAAATTTTTTCTCGAGTAGGTATTTTGACCTATGAATGAAAAACCCACATTACACACGATTACATACAACATTTCCTACACTGTCGATGTGCTATGAATTAAATCATGAACAATATATTCTACAAGCGGTCTCTAAATAGTTATAAAATTCACATGTTCATTGAATTAAAATAAGATGATTTAAATTAAACTCACCTTAGGGTACGTTTACATCTGACACTTGTGTCCCGATATATGTGTCAGACAGAAGTTACTATATATTTATATCATGGAGATGTGTATGGCACTTCTCATCGCTATATGTGTACGAACCGTTTATACATATGTATTAAGTAAATACACTTGTGTCATACACATCAATTCATAGTAGAAAGACAAAGTTCAGTCGTGTCACGATGAGTATCGAAACAAAAAATTTCTACCAGTGTAATTATCCTGGATATGTTACTTAAGAAAAAAAAACGTTCAGTGTAGTTTTGGGAATGAATTTGGAAACATGATGAAATAGGTGCCTATGAATTACTTAATCTCAGAACTAATTGGCGAGAATTTGCAACAATTCGCAAATTATTTGAGGATGACACCAACTCAATTTGAAAAGCTTGTTTGTAAAATAAATAAGGAAGATACCAAATTCAGAAAAACTATTAGCGTAGCAGAAAAAGATTCGCTGTATCTACCTATCTCAGTTAAAAACACTGATAATATAGATATATGTAGAGTATCTCACGATAAGCGTGCATTAGACGTATTTAGGAAACGATAGAAATCTGAATTCTCGTTTCTAGTTTTCAATACTGCTAAGTTGAAATATAATATTTACAGTAACGTGGCAGTAGTACCGGAAGTAGACTTTAATTCGTTAACTGTAAACGAAATATAGTATTGTCACGGATTTCCCAATCCGAACTTTTCTTACTTCCAGAAAAACAATCCGTTAATTAATTACTTCTTTATTAACTATACTCAGTACACTACTGAACACTAATTAGAACTCAACTAAACACTTACTGAATTAATCGCTATCTAAATCACTTTGATATTTCCAACTAAACACTTCAATTCAACACTGTAATACAAGACTTATACAAGACTAACTTAATCGGCCGTTTATTTTTCTATTATAGATCCAACGAATATTCTAGGTATATTCTAGTATCTCTAGATTCATCTTCCCGAACGACTCGAATGCTTCTCGTCGATTCCCCAATTTTCTAGTCCCGTGTAGGGGCGATCGGGGCAATCTTAGCATTTCGCGATACCACAGTCGTCGGTTTGGGTGTGAGTGGGGCAAATTCCGTGACAGTATTATTATTTCATTTTCAGATTCTACGTGCAATTTTAAATCAACTTTATTAAATATACCATATGTCCAAGCTCAATAGTTTTTGAATTATTTCGTTTCCTTAATTTGTTTTTTTTTTTCATCATGATTATTCAGTCTTCCAGGTAATTAACGACTTAAAAAGTAATAATTTTGTTAGTGAAATGAAATGCATTACATGTAGAATATGAAAATTTTATAAAAAATACATGTTCCATTCAAAATAAGCGAGTTGACGTATAATGTAAATATTTTGCATCAATTGAGCAGTGTTGAAAGGAAAACAAAATCCTCTAAAAAAGAAATTTCAGATTTCTATCATTTACGGTTTCCTAAATACGTCTAGTACACACTTGTTGTGATACATCCTGTATATACGTGTCTAGTTTTATTTGTATATAAATCTGTAGAAACTTCTAATCTAACAAATTTTTTTTTGTTTTAAATGTCTTCAAAATCCGCTTCTTTTGATACTACCATGGTTTTTAAGATGGCGATGCAAGCTCTGCTATCATTTTTTTATACCTTTGAATTTCAATAAAAACGTTTAGCAATTTTTCTTTTGTTAAAATTTTTTAAGTTGTTAATCATATGGACCCCTCAAAATGTAGTATGTGAAATTTGAATAAAAACTGTACATAGTGTTTTCTTCTACACGATCTTAAAGTTTTATTCGTGTATAAATCTGTAAATCTATTCATCAATATCGCGTTTTATCCATTATTTTTTATCACTCAATATTAATAATTTGCTGCCGACACTACCACAAAAGTAGACGATTAGTCAGCTACAGCAATTTCTGTCAGGCGATTCCGAATAGGTGTTTACATCTAATCGTATAGATATGTCGATACATATCGCGGACGCTTGAAGCATATCTCTCTGACAGAAATTCTGCACTGTTTATATTGGGTACAATTTCCATCCGACATAAATATCGAGCAATTAATGTCAGGTGTAAACGTACCCTTAGAAGTGTGCTTAGTTGCATAATTATATGGAACTCAAAGTCCTATATCAAAATTATGACAGATTAAATATGAATTTATGCAACTTATTTGCAAAAAAAAAATAATATTATAGACTTGAATACAATTTTGTTTATTAATAATCGCATAGTTTAAACATACTTTTAGCTATCACGTTACCAAAATACAGATTATATTTGAGGTTCATTAATACTACCTTTTTTGTTTCAGTCCATTGCAATAATTTTTAAATTTTAATGTGAAATGTAACATTATTCTTATTCAAATTCAAAAGTTTCTTTAATGATTAGGTAATAATTTTTAAAAAATCTCTATCATGCAGAATATTTACTGGTATTTATACAGGGTGTCTCATAATTAGCTGCCAACCCTGAACAGGCCGATTCTATGATCAAAACTAAGTAAAAAAGTTCATATGAATATGGGTCCGGCAATGCTTTTTAAGGGCACAGGGACCCATTGAAGAGGGAGGAATGGAAATCCTTTTTTTGCAATACCTCTCAATCGCGTTGTGATAAATGAATGGTATACACAGCTAAATTTTGATGAGCAATTTAATAGACTAATTCCACAAGGTCCATTGGGGTGGGTACCGGGTACCTGCGTGTGTAACTTTTTCATCTTTGACTTTTTAGCAAATTGGACAGCAAATTCCATTTTTCCGAACTGTTTTACGTTAAAAAGGTACTCTTGTTTCAAATCGTTATCTTTAACGATTTTTGAGAAAATCGCTATTGAATTAATCCCACTTTGGTCAATTTCATAGTAATTTAAACAAAATTATCAATGTATTCGTATGTCAAAGTATTGTCAACCCGATTGCCAATTTAATAGTTCTAAGTGAAAAAAATGGAAGAGTTTACGGGACAAGAGTTAGTTGGTATGATATTTATTTATGGCTTTTGCGATGGTAATGCTGCAGCGGCAGAACGCGAGTACGGGAGAAGGTTTCCAAACCGAAGACTGACATCAAGGAGGATAAAGATAACGATTTGAAACAAGAGTATCATTTTAACGTAAAACAGTGTTAAAAAGTCAAAGATGAAAAAGTTACACACGCAAAATACCAAGGGCCCCCCGGTACCTACCCCAATGGACCTTGTGGAAATAAATGGATTAGTCCATCAAATTGCTCATCAAAATTTAGCTGTGGATACAAAATTTCATTCATTTATCACAACGCGATTGAGAGATATTGCAAAAAATGATTTCCATTCCTCCCTCTTCAATGGGTCCCTGTGCCCTTAGGAAGCATTTCCGGACCCATGTTCATATAAACTTTTTTACTTAGTCATAGAATCGGCCTGTTCAGGGTTGGCAGCTAATTATGAGACACCCTATATATTGTCAAGAAAATGATCGAAAATGTGTGTATTCTAATACTAATGAATTACGGAAGAAATTCTCCTGATTATGGAAGATATCATTTTGTAAGAACCAAAGTTGACGAATACATTTTAGAACGTGTTCTACAAGATTCAGCACCAGAATAACAATGACAAATAGGAGTTTGCGAAGATACCATTAATATATCATTTAGATGACAAATTCATCTCATAAGGTGTCTTGATCCAAAACTGCATCTAGATTTTTGTTGATTTATAAGATGAAGATAGATGAATGTATACTGTAGTGTTCATATTTTGTTTACCTACGAAGCATTTTTCACAATATAATGTATACATTTATGCAGATGGTGCAAGATAATAAACATATTTATGCAGATGAAAACCCGCGTGCAATGAAGGTTCATCATTTTCAAAGCGGATTCAAAATTAATGTGTAGGCTATAATAATTAGTATTTGTATTATTGATCCTACTATTTATTGCAAAGGTTAACGAGATATATTTATTTGCAACATATAATAAATTGGCCAGATTTACAAGATAATTTACCTCTAGAACGTTAAACAGATATTTATTTAATTATTTTGTTTATTTATTTATTTCATAATAATCCCAACAGGCAAGAGCAAAATTACTTACAGAAATAAAGCAGAAAAAATACAGAACATTGACATAAAGCAGTTGACGATGACTACATTTTCTATTAAATAACCGAAACTACTTAAATTAGCAATACCCAAACAAATAGGGAGTAGAAATCATCATAACGCTACGAAACGCGGCCACGATATTGTCCAAACATAAATACTTAAATTTGTGCTTTGCAACTCACAAACGAATAGCGAAGAAGAACTTTGGCGACGTATTCGAAATGAAACATAGTTTTAGAGGATAAAACAAAGTTATCCAATGAATACAATGTAATTCTCTTCGACAGTTAAACAAGTACTGGTTACTCAATGCAGTGACCACTAGATGAAGACATGTGCTACGTATCACGTACTCAGGCCTATCTCTCGCGACCGCAAATAAGCTTGAAACTGGCATATGTCTAGTGGCGCTGCTGACGACACATATTTATATATTCGTATTCATGTTTTCATTATTCTTTTAAAATCTACTCCCAATTATTAAAATACAAATTGAGAAAACATTCGAGTAATTGTATCTTAGTAAATGAGTTACCTAATCAAAATTTTATATTTACAGCCGTTTTCGTCGATCGATGTAGATAGATGGCTGGTGCGTTTCTTTTTTGGTTAGTGCTTGCTTGATATTTGTCAGTGCACATAAACAAAACTAAAGACTAAAGTCAACTGATCCTTATTTATCAATCATGTTACAATCGATAAGATCCTTATATTATAAATTAGACTGTTCTTCTTAGGATATGTACAAATGTTCTTTAAACGTTTAACGTATCTATTTGTGTGTTAATTTTACCCAATGAATGCCATCTCGGTAGTTGAATCAAGGTGCAAGTATTTAAGTAACTCTTTGTTTTTATCAACTTCATTATTTGTTACAGTAAAAGTAGAAGTGCACTCCAGCAGCAGTGGAGCAGGGTCAGATGAGAACCTGTCATCCTCCGACCTATCCGAGCGGTCTGGCGACCATGAGAACGACTACGAAGACATTTACCTAGTGCGAGAGGAATCTAAGAAGAAGAACTTCGACAGGGCGAACAGCCGTTCCCACTCCAGAGACTCCGGCTCGCACAGTCGCTCCGGTTCGGTCAGCTCTTCCAACTCCGGTTGCAATGTGGTGGTCAAGCTCACTCCTAATTCCAACGGTACGAATAATAACGGAAACAGCACTGCCAATAATAATAACAACACGAACCAAGCGAATCAAGCAGTGAATGCTAATAACAGCAACGCTCAAGAGAAGACTACCACTTACAAGACGAATGAATTCTTGCCGAAACCGCAGAAATATGAGAAGGTCGAGAAGAAAGTTAAAAAGGAAGGCCAAAATGTAAGTGGATGATACCTACGTGCTTATTTTCTTTATTAACATTATGTTTTTAGACTTATTAAAAGTAACATTTTTACAGTATGCGAGCAGTTTTTGAAATCAGTTCAATTAACTAGTCAAACAGTTTAATGAAACAAACATTTCTTTATTATTTTATCCAATTGACATTAAAACCACTTTATATTTTGCTGCATTTGTAAAAAAGGCACTTTACCTGAAACGATAACAGTTTTCAATCGGTGCACTGAATATTTCAAATAGAATTATTTCGAAAACTGTTGTATACCTTTTTTAGATACAACAGGTAGGAGAATTGATTGTTTCAATAGACAGATGGATACACTAAACAGCAAAAAAGTTCTGCCATTTAAAAGAAACATGCTGTGCCACAAGTGGTGCTAGCAGAGTGACGTCAAAATTAGTTAAAAATTCTTATTTGCCGTGCCAAAAAACATAATTGTGCCAATTTATATTTTAATACTCCGACAGGTTTCAAAGTTATTGGGTTATTTCAAAATAAAATTCTAGCATTGAACACCCTGTATTTTTTAAACCAGCAACATATCGGATAAGGCATATTTAGCTCAATCGCCATATTTTGGTGTGTAGTATCTCCAGTTCAGAGATTGCCCATTCTTAATGAATCACCCTGTATATACCACGTGAGTTAAATAAATTTATTGACTAGAAGAAATTAGCCTAAATTATCCTGTGAATAAATATTCATTAACTAACTTGGTATAAATGTCTATGAAATAACATAATTTGGCTATTTTGAGGAGGGTTTTTTTTTATTTTTAACTCTCCTATGCGATTTTGAACTGTTCTTTTATACATGTTTGTGAAATGAATTTGTGAAATCCTCAGATCACAGATCATTTATTACATTATATTTATTATTTATACAGAGCTGCGTTTTAATAGATACCTGTAGAAAGCCATGGGTGATGTGACAAAATAAATTAAATAAAATATATCCACATTTTCAGTTACAACAGGAAATTTTCTTTGTAATAGAACAATCTGTATATTTCTACAGCGATAAAATTTGATAAATCTATCTCAGTAAAATAAATATATCCAAATGGAAGTGGTATAAGCAATATGATAAAAACTTTAAGTAAACTATATTTTCACATCATGAAAAAATTGTGAAATAATTAATTTTTAAGCATCTATTAAGGTCTGTAATAATCTTCAAAATTATATTAGCTCTATGCATTAACTTTAATTAAACTGGTATAATGGAGATTTCAACACATTACTTTGGACTTTAATGTGCATGTAATTTTTATAACTGTCACTTTCATAAAGTTAATGAATATTAAGCAGATTGTTATAACTTATTTTTAGGAAAATGCTCTCCCTTCATCTCCATCGATGTTAAGCTCTGAAGAAGAACCGGAAAAAGCCAAATTAGGAGCTCGTCACTCTCTTCCCCCCAAAACAAATACCACGCCTGCAAACAATTCCAGAGTGCTAAAGAGAGTTACGTCAGTGCCTATCGAAGCTACCCCTCCCCCACCACCTCCTCCTCCACCACTCAAAAGTTTGAGCAACATCCTCAATATGGACGATGAGCCAAGAGGGGCTGAGATTGTGGAGGTAGTGGAAGAACCGACTCTAAGACCTTCAGACATTGTGAAAGGAATGTGCAGGAGCATGTCTTCTTTGAGTAAGTATTATTTTTTTAATTTATCGGTAACTACCGAAAAGGCAGTATTTCTGCGGTAGGATTTCGTCACTGGGTTTATAATTAGTATTTTGATTGTTCAACTCAGTGTAGTCATTTGATTTTTAGTCGTAACAATTTTTGTGTAGATAGATGTTCTTAGACGTTACCATTGCAACACTATTGAGAGTTTGGAATGTCGAAACATGAATTGAAAAACACATTTTGTACTGTAACATATAATTAAGTAATTAGGTAGGTAGGTAATGAAGTGTTTTTGATGTTACTACAAAATAATAAAAAGTTTCGGTTTAGATGCGTTTACTTTAAAACTCATTACTATCCAAGGTGTTCTACAAGCTCTATGACAAATTTGTTCAGATGGTAGCTAATATGAACATAATTCCGATTTTTTTGTTCAGAAGTTACAAACATTTAAAAAAATAATATTTCATATTTCAATCAAAGTAACCTGATAAATAAAAATGATGGTTCTTTTAACAGTAATTATTATTTCTGTTTAAAGTTTAAACATTAATTAACCTTTATTAACCAAATTAACATTTCTTAAGACTGCATTTAAACGATCATTTAAATCATGTTGACACTGAAACGTTATTGAATTCGTCTTGATCTAATTGCATGCGGATTTTGTAACACCGAGATGCCATCTTTATAAAACCCGCTTTATGATACATGCCATGCTTTTTATTGAGGTAACCAACGACAAAATTCTAAACGCTGAAGAGTATCTCCAGCATGTAAAGCTTGTACATTTTGGTGATGAAACGGATGTAAGATTTCTCTATTCAATACACCCCAAACACAATTCGGATGAATGAAGATTATTTGCTATACGCAGAACTAATTGAGATGTCAATGACAACAAAATATCTATTATCTCTTCTTCATTTTGTACATTGATTTCAGTAGAACGAATGACTTTTTCTGGAGCGGGGTACCTTCTTCTCGAAGTCTGGGAAATGATGTTTGGGTATTTTCATTAAGACAATATTTGCATACTCTTCCGTTAATAATAATAAATAAATGCATATTTTAGCACTTTAAAGCTAAAGCTAAGTGTCAAATGAATAAACAAAATGACTCTTTTTATATTAACCAACATTTCTATTTGTCAGCTTACTTTGATTGAAATATTTATATTTTCTAAAATGCTTGTAACTTCTAGATAAAAACGAATCGGACTTATGTTTATTTAAGAAAAAATATTTGGCACTAACCAAGGGACCACCTGCCAAAGTTTGTCGTAGAGCGTGTAGAATACCCTGTACTGTTACATCAATTTATTTTTTTTACATAATCAGCATTACCTATACAGGTTCGGAAAATGCAAACGCTCCTACTGGTCTACAATAATATAAGAAACACATACATTCCTGTGTTAAGATAGAGACAGAGAAAAATACATTCAATATTTCCAGACTATGGAAATGTGTGTCTGCTTGTTGTATTATTTTGTTTCCACTATTACCATTATTCTCATAAACATAATTCACCAGAATAGGATGGATATACTATTGACATGCAAGTGATAGTGTACACGTCTACCAATGATGTTTTGGTCGGTTCATTCCATTATTATTATTATTATTGTTTCTCGCCTAAAATGTTTTTTCTACTGACGTTCCTCGTTATAGCTATCGATGGCTGGTCGTTGCACTAGTTTGAATGTCCCACTATACAATAAAATATCCATATATTTTTACTATCTATGCGTCAAAATGCCATCAAAATTGTGCATTTTTATAATTTCAGTAGCACGCTTCCACCAATATTTTTTGTCTAAAATGAAACTTTGATGATATAACATAAAAACTGTCTATAGAATGTGTACGGTTTCATAAAAAAATGATGTCTGCTTAGTTTTGAAAAATTAGAGTTGAACAATTTTGGAAATTCATTTAAATGCAAACGTGCCCTATAGTCACAACTCCCATCCTATTTAAACTTATTCATTTCGTATTAGAAAAGTAGATGTACTAAGTAATGTGAAACAGAAAAAACACTATTTCATTTGCTTAAGCAATGTGACACAAAAGAAATTCAGTATGAAAACATAAATATAATAATTTTAACCAACAAATAATGATTGATTTTAGGCAGTATCAACCTTATTTTATTTATTAATTTTATATTACGCTTCTGTTGGTTATGTTCGTACTATATGTACTTGTTTTATTAGGACTTCACTTAAGAATTTCACTACTAAGTAACTATTTCTTTTTGTTCTTTTTGCATGGCTGTTTGGAGTCAAAGTCAATCTACTTATGGTGCTGGTTAACAGAGCAATTGCACAATATAGACTTGACTTGCTAAATTAATTTATCTAGTTTAATAGTTATACAGGGTGTTAAAAAACAGTGTAACATATTTAAGGAGGTAATAATAGTATGAACCAAAATAAGCAGAAAAGTCTCAATAAACATGGGTCCGCAAAGTAACGGTTGCGGAGATATGGAATATTTTATGTTTTTTAGTCCCTTTTTTATTTTGCAAAAACGTTGTGTATTTTCTTATTAAATGGTTGATGTTTAGTGAAATAAACAGTACGTATTTGCCAGTTGTTCTCAGTGCACAAGTTTTCTTTCGCTATGGCTGGTTACTCTAACGCAGAATTAACAGACATGCATTTCATGTATGGTCGTACTAATGGAAACGCCACCAAAGCGCGACGTCTTTATGTTGACGCTTACCAAATCGCCAGATTCCTTCGCAACGCATGTTTGGAAAAATTCAGCAAAGATTGCGTGATACCGGTTCCTTGAGCAAACAGTGCCATTTATCTGGAAGACCAACGTCGGTATCCACTCTTAGAGCAGAAAAAGAAATTCTAGCACTGGTAGAGAAGAATCCAGGTACGAGTGTACGGTGAATATCAGCCAAGGTAGAAATTAGTGCTCCTCTTGTTTGGAGAATCCTTCACGAGCAACTACTTTATCCATACCATGTGCAACGAGTACAGGCCTTAAATCTAATAAATGATCATCAAGCATGTTTGGTTTTTTGCCGCTGGTTTCTACGTCATGATGCTGAAGACCCTCGTTTTCTTGCAAACATTCTTTTTACTAATGAGGCCGGGTTCACAAGAAATGGAGTGTTTAATTTTCAGAATACGCATATTTGGGCCGATGAAAATCCTCATGCTCTGATAGAATAGACATCAGGCACGTTTTTCATTAAACATTTGGATGGGTATTGTAGGTGACAGGTTTCTAGGTCCTGTTGTTTTACCAAACCGATTAACAGGCGCTGCTTACCTCAACATTCTGCAGAACACACTGTATGAGTTTTTGGGAAGACATTGTGGTTCCAGCATGGTGGTGCTTCACTTCATTTTTCCATGGACGTTAGAGCGCATTTACACCAAATTTTTCCACATAGATGGGTAGGAAGGGCCGGACCTGTTTTATTGCCTCCAAGATTGCTTGATCTGAACCCTCTAGATTTCTTTGTTTGGGGATATTTGAAGACATTAGTGTATGGTACTCCTGTAAATAGCCTAGAAGAGCTGCAGCTACGGATTAATCAAAAGTGTCAAGAAATCCAAACCAAGGAGGATGTTTTCGAAAGAGTTCGAATATCGTTGGGACGAAGATGTCGTGCCTGCTTGGAAGTGGACGGAGGACACTTTGAACATAATCTGTAACTTTGTTTTTTATGTTTGTTAAAAGCTTCCTTTGTCGGTTTATTCCTAATAATATAAAATGTTTGAAAAACGAATAGTGGTCCATATCTCTGCAACCGTTACTTTGTGGACCCATGTTTATTAAGACTTTTCTGTTTATTTTGGTTCATACTATTACCTCTCGAAATATTTTACACTCTTGTTTTTAACACCCTGTATACAACACATGATAAGTATTTATACCTTAAGTTTGAAATTATTTAGAGCCATGTTCATTATTTTCACACGGAATACCTATATCTTCAAAATCTTATATATGAAAATGCTTACTGCAAGTTGTTTCGTTTTCAGGATAGAAATCTTCTATCTACTTTTTTCTTAACTGAAGATCTTTTGTGAACCTTTGGAGACTAATAGATTTGCTAGTGGTTCTTTTCCACGTTGGTCTTTCAAATAGCCACACTATAAATTTTATATCCTCGGAATTGTAACGCAGCGTACTTTGACATTTAAGTTAAAAGCACATAAACGTTTGTAACTAAGCTCAATATCTTGAAATCAGATAAATATTGTGAAATTATTTTAATCAACTGCCGAAACTATTGCGATATTTTGTTTAAAACAAAACGATATGTTTTATCAAGACAAAGAACATCATTTGATTGACAAGAAGAGAGGAAATATTTGAGCAATCTTCTAAGATTCTTTTCTTACTGTTTTATAACTATATTAGAGGTTATAATCTGTATTCATAAACATTTACCTCTTCATGGTTACATAATACATGTTAATCACACAAGAACCTGTTTTATGTAATTTCATGACTACAAAATAATTACTGATTAATCAGTTTCAATGTAAAACAAGGAAACATCATGTAACTGCATTTACAACATTTTGTCTCAGCATTTCAATATGTATTTTTGACAGCACAACGAAACATAATGACGCAAATCCTTAAGGACTAATTCATCATATGAAACAAATAAAATTTCTAGAGAATTCACGATCTAATAGTTTTTAGATTATTTTTTCTTAAACCTATATAATTTGAACGCTGTTGGATTTAATTGTCTGATCTTGCAATGCATCTAAGTCTTGATCAAAAATGTTACACGTGGTTTTTTACTTCTAATAGAAAAATAATCTTGATGTTTTGCAACATTGTCGTTACCACCACCATGTATTGCTTGAAGTAAAGCCCATTTTTATTTAAAGATTTTGAAGCAAAATTGTAAATAGAAAAGTATCAAACAGCAGGTTTTATAAATTTGATTAACAACAAACCAAAGCTTCATGGTGAAGAAAGTTCTTGCTGTATGCTATGCATATGATATTATAGCAATGATCTTATTCGTTGACTTTAGGAAAGTATATGATTTAGTTAAACGGAATATACTAAGTAGAATAAACCGGATACCAAGTAAACTGATTGGGTTACTGAAGATGACATTAGAAAATACCAAAAGCAAAGTACGAATAAAAGGTGATTGTTCAAAATGTTTTACTACTGACGCAAGACTGAGACAAGGAGACCCACTTTCAACACTTCTTTTTAAAGTAGTCTTGAAAAGGCTATAAGAGAGTTGAAAAGTGACCAAATAGTAAGTTATGCAGATGTGGACATAATTTCAAGATATAGGTAGTAGGGAATTAAAACATGTAACGAAAAACATGTGGAAGAGGCAAGTGGAGTTGAAGATAAATCAAGAGAGTAAGATTTTGAGAACAAGAGAACAAAAACACAACATTCAAAGTGATGAAACATCACGAGATGGAATTTGAAATAAGACGTTTATAACCTCGTTAAATGTGAGGAGGAAAATAAATTATTAGGAGGAGTTCGGCAGCAGTCAATCACCTAATGAAATAAAGAAATGTGTCCAGAGGAGTAAAGTTTAGAATGTATAAAACAATTTTAAGACCGACAGCGTTATATGACAGTGAAATCTGGACACCTAGTAGGAAGTCAAGGGAAAACCTGTTGAGATGAGAAAAAAGATCTCAAAAACAGATGAAGTTGTAAAATCTAGAAGAGTGTAGTTGCTAAGGCATCTAGAACGAATGGGAGATGAAAATACAGTTAAAGAATAGTAGGGAGTAAACCTAACTATAAGAAAAAAAGAGGTAGACCGGGGAAGCGATGGACAGGGGCAGTATCAATAGGTCTAAAAGAGAAAAATATAACGGATATGAAAATGAAGGCGAGAAACAGAATGCAGTGGAGAAAAATAACATAGCTCTAGGCCTAAATGGCCTGTAAATATCTTTATATACAGGGTGGATCAGCTTTTTCGTGCCAAACTTTAAGAGTATGTTCTACGTCGAAAAATAACCGTAGTTTGCTATACAAACAATAATCCAAAATTGCTTTGTTACGAAAATACAGGATGTTGAAGTTTGTTCTGAAAAACAAAAAATACATATTTTGTTTACCGCTCGAGATAATTAAATGAAAATTGGCAGGTGTCAATAGCATTGGAAGACTTAAGTTTTGCAATGCAAAAGTTTCTTTTACTGTCACCAGTGGCGCGAGTAGAGGATCGTCAGTGGCTATTTTCCTACAAGAAAATGTTACGTCCCTGCTTTCTCCAAAAATTAATGTTATTTTTGGATTTCTCTCTCGTTCAATTTGGTAGAAAAAAACTCTCTTGAATTTTTTTTGTACAAGGCACCGTTTTCCTTCAAATGGATTATTATTTGTTAGCTGCATACCAGATACACTTGCTGCAACCACCAGATAAACAAATTTACAACGACTATTTGGCGTCGGTTTTCATGTCAACGTTTGACAAATCTTAAATAGATTTGTCTTCTGTGTAGTAGTAGTATCAAAATGCCGTTTAGATTTTCAAATCAAGAATTAGCGGATATCCATTTTGTGTATGAATTTGCTAATGGAAACTCAAGGGCGGCCGCCAGAAATATCCGCAGAGGCCACACCCAAGTCGTAATGTGTTCACAAGAATTCATCAGCAATTAATGGAGAATGGTTTAGGAAATTTACATGGAGATCGAAATAATGCCAACCCAAACCAACAACAAAGAAGAATTTCTCGACGGATATTAAACGAGTTTGACAGAGATCCAACAACAAGTTCCCGTATAGTATCTCGTATTATCGGCACCTCTAAATCCAATGTACTTCGTACTGTCAGAAGGGATCACAGGCGTCCATTTCACCTACAACCTGTTCAAGGCTTACTTCCAGGAGATGAAGAAAAAAGAGTGACTTTTTGTCAGTGGATCCTTCGCTCAGTTCAAGAAAACATACTGTGGACTGACGAAGCCTGCTTTACCCGTCGCGGTATAGTTAACTTCCATAACCAACATGTGTGGTCACATGAAAATCCCATTTTGAACAATTTTTATAACTGTTTTTGTTAATAATTTTAATTAGTTTAGTTTTTGGTATTCATTGTGAAAATGAAGGTTGTTAATACACGGTGTATGCAATGTGTATGTAATGCAGCAAGTGCATCTGGTATGCAGCTAACAAATAATAATCCAATTGAAGGAAAACACAAGTTTTAAAGTAATTTATTATTTATTAAACGGTGCATCGTACAAAAAAGAATCAAGAGAATTTTTTTCTGCCAAATTGAACGAGGAATTTAAAAGTAACATTATTTTTTCAGAAAAACCAGGGACGTACCATTTTTTTTTTTTTTTGGAAAATAGCCACTGACGATCTGCTACTCGCGTCATTGGTGACAGTAAAAGAAACTTTTGCATTGCAAAACTTAAGTCTTCCAATGCTATTGACACCCGCCAATTTTCATTTAATTATCTCGAGCGGTTTAAAAAAAATGTATTTTTCTGTTTTTCAGAACAAACTTCAACACCCTGTATTTTCGTAACAAAGCAATTTTGGACTATTGTTTGTATAGCAAACTACGGTTATTTTTCGACGTAGAACATACCCTTAAAGTTTGGCACAAAAAAGCAGATCCACCCTGTATATATTTTTTTCGAAGTAGAACTAAAGCAACCATATGTTTGCATAGTCTAGGATAAATACTTCCAATATATATTTTTGTTGGTATTTCTAAGATTTTTAAATTTATTGGTACATCCATGCTCTGAATTAAAATTTAAAAAAATGCAATCTTAACGATATGTCTATTTTTAACATTTTATCATTCCCATTCCATTAAACTCTTTAGATAAATATTAAAACTTAATGTCATTATTAATTATTCTTTTATAGAAGTTGATGACAATTCTTAACATTTCGTAAAGGTGCTTGAGTGTAAGATTTATTATGATAATTATACCCTGCATAGTAGGCGCACCTTAATAGTATTCTGTCAAGTTAATCTTAGCTATTATTCCAAATTAGAAGTCATAAATTATACCCATTTTGCATCTTGTATTTAATGTTTTGTTTCTTTCACAATTATGAAAAAAATTAATTTTCAATCTATTCTTCCAACCCACTCTTGACGTGTGCGTTTTTGTTTTAATTTCTATTTTCTTTATACATTAATAGTCTTTTAAATATTAACGGTACAGTAATACATTTTGCTGATGATACTGCAATTTTATTTGAAGCAGAAAAATAAGGTTCGTATATAATTTGTAAAAATGAAGAAGTGGTTTCAATACAATACCTTAACATTAAATTGTAAAAAAACTGCATATATACCTTTTACTTCCTATTCTAGTAACTTACCTGAAATAGGATCATAAAATATTGACAGTGAAACATCTATACCAAACCAAATCAGTCAAATAATTATTATATAATTATAATAGACAGGCACCTCAGATGGGACCTACAAATTAATAATCTTACTAATGGCCGGTTTCTCAACTAGTAGATATCTGTTAAATAAACTTATCGATTCCATAAACTGGAGATATCCCATGAATTCGGTTTCTGAACCATTCGATAATGCTTATCTATTGCATAAGTTATCGAACAGATATCCAAAGAAAAATGGCAAGATATCTGTCCAATAAACATTAACGCACGCGCGCAGCGATTTAGCTGTTGCTTGTTTACATCTTTATTGTAAGGCTTAACCCAACTCTTTTTGATATTTTCGTGACGATTACTTTGTGCAATGGAAAATTCTGATTCGTCTGCCTCTTCACATGAAGAATATTTAAATATAGTCAGATATCTTGAACGGCCAAGACGTTATCGTGAAAGAGAAAACCAGTATGAAAAATACAGCGACAGAATTTCGAGAGAGGTTTACGGGCGCCGTATTCTTGAAATAGTGTTTTCTGCAAATACAAGTAATTTTAGACATTTAAGAACTGAATAATATAGAGTTTAGCAAATAACAACAATGTTATCTCATGCCACCAGCGAATATTCAAAGGTACCGAAATAAAATCAATGTATTACATCAGAAAGCGATTTATCCAGCAAATTTTTAGGTACTGAAAACTTTCAAAATACGTATTTTTTTAAATTCAGCTATAGATGTAAACATTGTTATAACATAAACTTACATATTTATGCATATAACATTGTTCACTTTTGTTTATAAGTATGTGAAAATAATTGTTAAAATGTGGGGTTAGAATAGCGAAATAATGTATGTCATACAAATGCATTTTAAAAGTTATTATATTATTTGAAGAGAGTTTAAACAGTAAAAGTGGATAAACAAAACATCAGTAATTTTATTTTTGATATTACTTTCGTTCTAAGCGTTTTATTTTTCAAAATTTCAGTACCTAAAAAACCACAAATGACCATTTTACGGTGAGAAATACGGCGACCTTAACGAAAGAAACTGTAAATTTACTGATAGATTTAATAGGAGATAGTATTCAAGTCTCTAGTACTAGAGCAAATTAGCTATCACTATTAGAAAAGGTTTTAATAACTTCGTTTTTATGCAACAGGTTTGTATATATTTTTATTTAGTTAATGTGATGTGATATCATTAGGTAGCCGATAGTGGCGCCATCTACAATTATTTCTTGAAAGTGTCTTACTTCCATAAATGGCATCTGCAAACAGTCGTGCATTTGCTAGCTCCCTCTATGATTATTGCAGATATTAAGATATCCATTCAACTGTTATGTATTCAACAAAATTTGGAAGGCATTCGTTCAGAAACAAATATAAAGTTATCGGTCTGATAAATTTATGTACTCGATAGTTATCGAATGGATTGCGCCAAATGTTGAGAAACCGGCCATAAGAGGCTCAGAGGTTTACTATCCAAATTTTAATATTTAAAAAATACTGTACTATTCTTTGGTACAGTCGCAAATTTATTATGGAATTATAGGATATGGAATAGTTGTACATATTATGACATACGGCAGTTATTTTGTTTAAATGTATTAATATTTAAAAAAATTAAATCATATAAAAAAAACTGAACACAATTATAAAACTAGAAACAGAGAAATTAAATTTCGAATTCCTCTTTTTTAAAAAACAATTGGTCAGAGAAGAAGTACGTACCTTGCACCAAAATAATTTAATAGTTTCTGAAATTAAAAATGCATAAATCTTAAACGATATAAATTTGGAATCAACTAATTTTTGCGTACCGACGTGTAAATGCATTACAACATTTTTGAAAGAACTTATTATGTACTACTAAAATTTGGATTCTTTTTGTATATGTAAAAGGAACCAAATGTGGTACGTCTAGTTTAAACGTAAAAATAATATCATTATTGGCCCCTCAGACTGTCTAATTTGATATTCTCTGATCTGAAAAATTAATTTTATTAAAATGTTGGTCTAGTGGCACAAGATATAGTTTATATCGAAAATAACTACATTGCAGTAGTAGTTTTCTGTTAAAATGCAAATATAATTGGCAATAAACACTTGTATACAGAACTGTTCTAAGTGAATTAGACCATGTTATTTATATGCTATAATTTTATATACAATTAAAGAGTTTTTATCGTTAGCTTGGGGTTGCTGGAATAGTCAGTAATTCGAACACTGGAAACGGTTCTAAAGAACAGCAATCTCTAACAATTCGCGATATTATAATTTTGGTTTACTTACCAATATTATTCTCAGCACTTGGATCACTTTTATACAGCAGATTCTTTCCGTAAAGATCACCTGATTCAGGTCATCAAATAATCTACTTCGAATGAAATGAGTAAAGAGCATCCTTAGATTGACCAAAGTGTGGCTTTCCATCCAGTATAAATTAATTAAATATATAATTAGATATTTATTCGTTGGTGTTAGCTGCAAACAATTTTTATCACCAAATTTATAAAAGTGTATTTTATGAGAGTAAATTAAAAAAAACTTTTTTAACCACAAATATAACGCATGTTTAAGTTTATTTTATTATAATAATATATTTTATTAAAATTGTTTTAATGTTCTCGATGTTACAATTTTCCGTTTGATTATGTCTGTAGCCACTAAATTTTTCAAAATGCCAATTTCGAAACTCTCGTAAAATACATTTGGACTTTTATAACCAACATTTGGAAAATTTCAGTTATCTGTATTATTCGAATAATTCGAATATCTGGCTTCGCATATAATATCTATTAATTCAAATAATAATAATAATAATGATAATGATAATGATAATGATAATGATAATAATAATAATAATAATAATAATAATAATAATAATAATAATATCTCTATCCCTCATTCTAATCACAGGGATTAGCCCAGTCGGAAACTTGTGCGGGAGAGGGGGCGGCATATTATTATTAAGCAGGCCGCATTTGCGACCAGGAACGACTTACGTTGGTAGGCCCTAACCACTATTCAGTGCAGGAATGAGGGAAACCTGGAAAACCTCGGGCGAAACCTTTCCACGAATATAGCTTATATACGGTCTACTGGCAGCTGGGCTCGAACCAACACCGATCTAGTCACCTCGATTCAAGTACTGACGCCTTAAACCGCGCGACCACCTAACTACTGAAACAGTCGATTATTTTGATTATTTATCTGAAAAATGTATACTTATTAAAATCGTTAGTAGTAGTCATTTTTTAATTAATCCTATTTGAAATATTCAGTGCACCGAGTAGAAACTGTTTTGGTTTCAGATAAAAAGCATTTTCCGTTGAAAATACAGCAAAATGTTACTTGAAAAAGTTATTCAGAATGGTAAATTATAACGACGTGCAAAATTACAAGATCGGCAAGGATTGATGAAACCGAATTTTCAACAGCAATTTCATTGAAGCAGACATTTTGCACGTCCTCATAATTTACCATTGTGAATTTCTTTTTCAAGTAATATTGTCACGGAACTTGTCTCACTCGCACCCAATTCGACAACTGTGGTATCGTGAAATGCTAGATTGCCCCGATCGACCCTACGCGATTCAGGTAAACAAACAAAATGCCGTGTATCGAGGCGTGACTGGAAAAATGGGGAATCGACGAGAAGCGTTCGGGTCGTTCCAGGAAGTGAATCTAGAGATACTTGAAAACCTGGAATATTCATTTGGTCTATAAAAGAAGAGTATGCGGCCGAGTCAGTCAGTCTTGTATTACAGTCTTGAATTGGAGTGTTTAGTTGGAGAGGTCAAAGTGATTTAAATAGCAATTAATTAAATAAGTGTTTAGTTGAGTTGTAATTAGTGTTCAGTAGCGTACCGAGTAGTTAATATAGATAAGTGATTAATTAACGGATTGTTTTTCTGGCAGTAAGAAAACGACGGGTTAGGAAATCCATGACAATATTTTGATGGATTTTAAGCAGAAAAGGCTTTTTACCTGAAACCAAAATAGTTTCTACTCGGTGCACCGAATATTTCAAATAGGATTATTTCAAAAACGATTACTCCTTGCGACTTCAACAAGATATACTTTTTCAGATAAAAAAGGCATAAAAATCGACTATTTCTATAGTTAGATGGATATACTAATCTACAAAAAAGTACTGTTATTTAAAAAACATGATATGCTATAAGTGGTGTCCTCTAGACGTCAAAATTAGAAAGAAAAATTGATTTCTCGCCCCCAAAAACTCCCGATCTCTAAAATGTATGCAAATCTCTAGATTTAAAAAATATATATTTACAAATATCGAAAATAAAATTTTAATTTTCACACCCTGTATCTTTTTAACCATCAATCTTTGACTAAGGTAAGTTTAGCAACATCGCATTATTTTGTCGTCATGGATCTATTTCTGCTCTATGTTAATTTATTTTGGGACACCTTCGATAAATTATGCGATGTTTAATATCGAAGTCAATAAAAATAAATTACATAATTTATAAATAGATTAAAAAAATTTAAGTACAACTGGTAATAATTAGGTTAAGCGGTGCGTCACCTGAGACATCTGGCGACCCGCCACTGAACCTGAGTGAACTTGAAACAAATAACCAAATAGCCATTTCTTGCACGAATTAGAAAATTATATTTTTATTACATGATTTTTTATTGAATTGTTAAATGGCCATCGCGCTAATTCGCTTACACTGTAATTTGAATCACACAAACTTGGGCATATTTTCTATGTGACCCACTTTAGACGTTAGTGCTCTGGTACTAATAGACTAAATAATATTAGGTACTCCTCTATCATTAAAGTGAACCGACAATGAAACATTATCTTAATAGTTAACAGTAACGTAATTTTATTAATTGATTACTTATTATTAAATTTTAAATTAAATTACATGAAAACGTAATAAATTTGTGTAGGAAGACTTTCATAATAACTTCAAAATTTACTACATAAAACAATCAAGATTCCATCAGAGAAGCCCATAAATAATGTTTTATTTGTAAAGAAAATAGTCGTGAATACATTACAGTAACACCGAACAATAAATTAGAAATTTTAATTGTCTATGAAGTGTTTTATTATATATGCGATTAATTCAAAAAGTTATTCTAGGGGATGAGTGAAATAAATTATATAAACACGAATTTTTTACTGTAATCCTTTTCATTACAAATAACTTATCGAAATTTTCTGGAATTGTCTAAAAAACATTTATTTTGATTGTATTATCCAATAGTTAAAAAAATTAACATTATTAACGTTCTATCATTAAAATAAACCGTTAATTAATGAAATCATAGTTAATAACTTTAATTGACTTCAAACTATAAATATTTTTATTATAAATTTACAGTTACGTGATATTATTGAGCTACATGAAAGTGTAATTGGTTAATTATTATCAGTTTAGAGAAATAAAATAATGCAACAATAGCTAATGTCAAATATAAAGTTAACATTTTTCCTCAATTCTGAGTATTGATATAAATATGTTTCACATAATTGAGAATACATTTTTAGGGTATATTCATTCATGTTTCCGGATGTTATTTGCATTATTATAGTTTTTTGAAAGTGAAAAAATGGATAGGAACTACTTAATATACAGGATGAAAATTTTTTAAAACCCTCCCTATCTCATAGACATTTCATTAGAAGATTTTTTTGTTAAAGGCGTCGTATCCTTGAAATAATGTTTTCTACAAATAGTTTTAGACAATTAAGAAGTGAATAATATAGAGGTTAGGAAATAACAGAAATGCATATATATATCGACCGAAAGCGGTCTAACTAACAAATTTGTAGGTACGTAAATCTTTCAAAATATATATATTTTTCAATTTAACTGTAGATGTAAATATTGTTACAAACTTACATAGTTCTCCATATAAGATTGTTCACTTTTGTTAATAAATATGTGAAAATAATTGTTAAAATGTGGAGTTAGAATAGAAAAATGATGTGTGTCTTATAAACGCTTTTTAAAAGTTGTTATTTTATTTGAGGATAATTTAAATAGTGAAAGTGTATAAACAAAACATCAAACATTCTATTTTTGATATTACTTTTGTTTTACATGTTTTATTTTTGGAGATTTCTGTACCTAAAACCACCAGAAATACGGCGACCTTAAAGTTGCGTATTTCTATAAGGATTAGGTACCTTCTTACGTTGTCACTATTACCAATATACATTTTTGTTAGAAATTAAAACAGTAATTATGTACAGGGTATTTCTTAAGTGCGCAAAGACAATTGAAGAACATATTCTGTGGTTAAAGTTAAGGTAATTTAAATAAGTAGACATAGGGTCCTAAATCTGTCATTTTCGAGCTACAGTGCCTACAAAATAAAAAAACATAATTATTTAACGTTAATTTCTAAACAGTTTGAAATATGGTTTTCATTATTTGTCGGCACTCATTACATACTAAGGTAATAATTAGCTCTGTTTTATCAAGAAATGCAGTTGCTAAAAAAATCAGCTACTAAATTGTAAAGAATATAAAAAAATATAGAGGCGAAATTTAAAAAAATGCTTTCTGCGTTCTGCCGCTGCAGCATTACCATCGCAAAAGCAATAAATAAATATCATATCAACTAACTCTTGTCCCGTAAACTCTTCCATTTTTATCGCTTAGAACTATTAAATTGGCAATCGGGTTGACAATACTTTGACATAAGAATACCTTGATAATTTTGTTTAAATTACTATGAAATTGACCAGAGTGGGATTTCAAGAGCGATTTTCTCAGAAACCGTTAAAGATAACGATTTAAAACAAGAGTACCTTTTTAACGTAAAACAGTTCGGGAAAACGGAATTTGCTGTCCAATTTGTTAAAAAGTCAAAGATGAAAAAGTTACACACGCAAAATACCAAGGGCCCCCCCGTACCCACCTCAATGGACCTTGTGGAAATAAATGGATAGTCTATCAAATTTCTCATCAAAATTTAGCTGTGTATACCAGATTTCATTCATTTATCACAACGCGATTGAGAGATATTGCAAAAAAATGATTTCCATTCCTCCTTCTTCAATGGGTCCCTGTGCCCTTAGGAAGCATTTTCGGACCCATATTCATGTGAACTTTTTTACTTAGTTGTGATCATAGAATCGACCTGATCAGGGTTGGCAGCTAATTATGAGACGCCCTGTAGAACAATAGTGGCCTTTTTTAACGATAAGTTATGTATTAATTAAACTAAACTAAACTAAATATATATTACAGTATTATTATTCTTTAAAAATTTTAACAATCCATTGTTCTGTGATATATTAAATTAATTAAAAGTAAATAAAAACAATATAAAATTAAAAAGGGACATTTTCAATAGCAGTGTATGTATGTACATAGTATCCTGAATTACAGTGACCATACTTTACAAGGTGCTGAAATTAGTTTTCGGGAGCTAGGGTATAAAAAATTTTGAAAAAAAATCAACTAATGACCTTAATTGTAAAATAAATATTTGAAAATTGTAACAAATATTTTTGGAAAGAATTTTTAAAATATATTTGCAACTGTATAATGGGGGAGGGCTTTCTTCCTTCCAAATATTTTTCAGCGTATGCCTATGGTATTGAAACGTTCACTTTTTCTAGATATTTCAACACTTTTGTACTGATTTACGGCAACAGTTATTGACATGACTAAGAAAATTGAAAATATCTATAAAATTAGCTTTAAATAAAAAATATCAGGAGACATAAAAGTTTGCAAATCATCATCATCATTTGCTATCAAATTAATGTTATCAAGTTTCAAGGCTATAGGCGACGTACGTTAAAAAGTATTTGATGGGAAAAAAGAGGCAGGACCTTACACACACGTATAGTTCTAAATAATATATATTTTTTCAAGATTATTTCCAAAAGACCAACGTAAAGAGAAAAATATTTATGGCAATTTAATTTTTTTTTCTTTACAATTAAGGTTATAAATTTCAAAATTTATAATACCCGATATCTCAGAAAGGATTTCTCGACTCATACTTAAACGAACTTATTTTTTTTTAAAAAAGTCCTAGCACCTATTATACTTTGGCCTCTGCAATTCGGGACACCCTGTAGCTTTTCCCATAGCAACGTTTTACTAAAACATATATCGTCATAGTTTTACCCAAACATGTCGTATCTGCTCTATGACCCATTATTAATGGTCCACTCTGTATTAACTATATGCACATTTGCTGGATATAATTTCATGTTTTTTGTTAATAATTTCTATTATATATATATAATGCTTTATCTAAATTATTAAATACTGAAATCATAAACTAAAGATTAAATAAATTAATTTTACAATAACATTATCCAGCGAGAGCTAACAATTATTTTTTAACACCCATTACGGAAATATTTTAGTAATATTCCTTTGTTTTAGGCAGAAAAAGCTTCAGTAAAATTTTATTTGCCTAATTATGACCCTGTATAATAAAATTAATTTTTCTAATAATATATTAGGTATTTATTTAAATAGTATTATTGTATTTAAATAATCAAGATAAATATCACAGCAATTTGTTATATTGTAATGACGTGCCATTTTGTAATGCAATTAAGCAAAGTAAAGGTCTTATTATTGCAAAATTCCTTTCCAGAAAAATCAGTATTTTTCTATCTCAATTTTATTTAACTTATAGTGGAAATTTCTAAACGAAGTTTTTATAATTAATTCTAATTCATTTTATGAAATTATAACTATAGTTCAATAATTGGAATTAATTAAACAGTATAAGTAGTACGATTCTTTTAACAGTGTAAGTGGTTAATATTTATAGAAATCTCAAATGTAAGGAACACAAAATACAGCTGAATGTAAAAAAGTACGGTCAATATAGCACTGACCTAAAAATACTGAATTTATGGATCTAAAACGGCTTCATAAATGTTTTATTAACAACTCTTCAGTAATGATCGACTGCTAAATTTTAATTATGAATCACAAGCAACAATTTTGAGAGTACGAAAAAGTAGACGCACGTATAATTACCATCAATGTAACAGAAACCAGCGCGGTTTCACTAGTTAGTAACACTTGCCAACCAAACCAGAAATAATGACTACTCGCTATATAAACACTGCTGGTTCTGTCTGTCGCATTACCAATTCAAATGGCAAAGTAAGAGGCGAATATTAACTCTTCCCACTTTTCCAGCGGCTAGACGGCTCAACTCATCATGCTCCGATCTAACCATCGTCAGTTTAGACGCCGAAGACTCGGAGAAGCACGGCGGCATCAACCTGGTGAACAAGCAGAGGGTGTTGCCGTTCATACCACCTTCTTTCCCGGGCAGTGCCGACTCGAACAACCTGATAAAACCGTCGGAGTATCTCAGGAGCATCAGTGACAAGCGCGCTTCGATCTGTTCCACCAGGAGTCTGTCCGAGGGCGAAGAAACAGCCGACAAACTGGAAGTCAAGGAGGAACCCGTCATCCCGGGCCCACCCCCACCGCCGCTTCCGGAACTACTAAATGGAGACTTCTTGAACGGCAGCGCCAAACAGGAACAAGCCCTCGAGAACAAGAAGCAGAACCAACCCCTGTCGGCCATCAGTATCCAGGATTTGAACTCGGTCCAGTTGAGGAGGACGGATAAGATGATGGCTTCGAAGACGTTTTCCGCTCCTACGAGGAGTATGAGTCTGCAATGTCTCCAAAGTGAACCTTACTTAGCGCAAAAGACGGATTTGATAGCGGAACTGAAGATGTCCAGGGATATCACGGGGATAAAGAAAATGAAGATCGAAAGGGCTAAAACGGAACAGCACAAAGAGAAGGAGATATTTTCGGAGATATCGAAGCAGTTCACAACGACGAAGTTTGTAGAGAAGGTGAGTAACGTGAATTAATTATCTTTAATGCCGCGTAACTATGGCAATGCGCTTTTGTTGTTCATTAATATGGTAAACAATCTGATAAATTCAACCAACATAAAATAAACGTCCTTTAATATCCTTAAAGAGGAACTGTTATATTTGGTTATAAATTGCATACTATTTATTATATTTGAATATTAGAAAGTAACGAGCTAACATGTAATACACTACATTATATTTACTTACATAGGTTTATACTTTAACTAAACCATAAGGTCAAACGTAATAAATATTTTAACATTAAGTTAAAATGAAAATTACATATTATTTAATATTTGCCACAATTCCTAAGCTATTGCTGATTTAAATTGACTTAATTAAATAAAAAATACTACTATTACAGATGCGGGAAATAAATAATAGCAGTAGAATTGAATTTTTGGACAAAAGTAGTGAGGCAGGTATATACAAAGTGTTTCAATTGTTTGTTTTGCTTTATGTCTATTGAGAGAGTGTTAAATCATATCTTTGAAATTCTTCAAGGGTACAAATTGATTTTTGACCGAAGTGTATACTACTTTAAGTCATTAAAATCATGACATTTTTTTTCGTTTAATATCAAGAGAGGCCTCGACCAACTCATGCTGAAAATTAGTTTTGCAATTTAAAGCAAATTCTCTTATTCAGCAATCGATTTTAACAAAAATGTGCTTTTGCTTCATCGCTGAAAAAAATAATCTATATTTGAAAAAACGACATGATAATATACAGGGTGTTTGGTGCCTCGTTTGCCAAATTGAATTGGTCGAAAGAAATGGTGATTTGCAATTTCTTCAATCCCAATAACTCACTCTTAGCCCTATAGGTTTTTTATTTCAAATTTTCCTTGTTGTTTTGAAAAATCCCAAAAACTTTGTGAGTTAATAAAATGAAAACTAGATGTTAACTGAAAGTAATTTTGAATTTGATAGAACAATACAATAGTAAACATAAAAATTAAATTAAATTTGGAGGCTATACATAACAATAATTTTTTTAAAAAGTTTAAATTCTGAATTTTAAGATTTTTCAAAGCAACAATGAAAAAGTTGAAATTAGCAGCCCATGGAGCCAAGAGTAAGTTATTGATGCTGAAGAAATTGCAAATCACCCCTCCTTTCGGTCAATTCAATCTGACAAACAATGCACCAATTACCCTGTATATCTAATATTTTCACTGAATATCGGTTTTATGATAATGATATGGAGCTGTAAAATAATGAGTCATAGTTTTTCAATAAATTGTAATAATTCAGATGAAGAATGACGAATCTACAGAATGAACTGAATAAAAACAGTATTGAAAAATGGACATCATCTAATTACTACAAAAATTGTATGTACAGGATGTATTATACTTCACGATAATGAAATAAGGGCACATTTTTTGTCCAAAATTGGTCGTTGAATACAAGAAAAATTACTTCAAACTTAAAAATTTTAAGAGCTCAAAATATAACTTTTAATAAGCCAAAGTGTTCTCTGATCAAACGACATGACCTTAACGACTTTGAAGTAGTATATGACTCGACAACAATAAATTTCAAAAGCAAAAACTGTTATTATTTTTTAAATTTAACACTCAGTAAGCGTGTACGATATAAACAAATTTGGTAATATTTTGATGGGATCTATAACTAGGTAAATACAAAACATTTAAAATAATAACAAATTGCCAATTGCTCAATGTTACCTTATCCCTTTATCTTATCAATTTTATTTTCAATTTTATTTACCTTATCAATTTAAATTAGCTTTTGAAATCAAAATATATGAAAAATACATTTGAAGCGCAATTCTATTTTGCGCATTATTAGGATATACAGTTTCAAAATTTTAAATTTCTAATTGATAAAAATAGTCTGAGAACTGAACAACTACATTAATTAGAAAAAATCATTAAATAGGAGTGATAGCCAACTTTTATATTGGCTAAACACTAATTTTAATTTAATGTTTCTCACAAAAGGAATTGCCTTGAGCTTGCAACAACAAAATTGACTTTATACCATCACATTTGCAAATTTGAAGGAAGAATCACCAAAGATTTCTATTAATTTTTCTCACAAATACCTTTACCTGTGTCTAGGTTCCAGAAAAAGACAATACCGGAAACATCATCCCAGCTTGGAAAAGGCAGATGCTAGCCAAAAAAGCAGCCGAAAAAGCTAGAAAAGAACTCGAGGAACAGCTGCAAAGGGAAGCCGAAGAGAAACGGCTGCAATCAATTCCTCAATGGAAGCGGCAATTGTTGCTGAAAAAAGAAGAGGCCGAACAGCGGATGAGGTATGTCCAGATGATGTAACAAAATTTAAATAATGTTTTTTCCTACGAGCATGCGCAAAGTAGTACTTTTCTTCATGAATTTCCTTGCGCAAAGTTACCTACACTTTTCCGCATTGGTAGGGAAAATAAATATATATTTTAGTAGCCGCGTAGACTATTTTATGCAATGTGAAAAGTCGTTGCAAGTGTACCTTTTACTTTTCAATCCTAATTCCCGATATTTCTTTCAACTTAAATATATATATATATATATATATATATATATATATATATATATATATATATAATATAATTCCCGATATTTCTTTCAACTTAAATATATATATATAGGGAGGCAAACAAGTAGAAACTTCAAATAACTGTAAGAATAGTATATTGACTTCATTTATTGAGTCAGAAACTTCTTAAAAATGTATAATAATGCTTTTGTTTCAAACTGATTTTTTATTACCTATTTTTATTTATTAAAAATTGAAAGAGTTTAAATTAAGGTTTAAATTAATATCAATAACTAAATATTGTTAAAATTAATAGTACAGTTAGTTAAATTACTAACGGAAATTCCCCCTGAAGAAATATTGGCTCTGCTGGTGGAGATGAGTTAGTTACTGTTTGTTATTTTCCAAATTCGTGGTCGCTGTTGAAGTACTTGTGGTAGAAACAAAATTTTCAAAAATAAGATAACGTTTTTTGATACTTGAAGTAGTACTTTCTCTCGTAATTATTTGGGTGGCTACCTTATATTTTTTTAGAAATACAATCATTTAAGTACCCTTCTGCTACTGCGTTTGTTCGCCATCCCCGTGTCTTTTTAAAGTGAGAATATCACTTCCAGCATTGACTAATAACGTAACTGAAGTAAGGCGAACACTGTGTCCAGTATAGCATTTCAGATCATCCAAATTTAAAAATATTTGAAATTTTGGCAGTGTTTTTACCAATTACCTGGTTTGTACATTTCCCTTTAGCATAAGTTACAAAAAATCTAGAATGACATGTTTTAGGGGACCTACGGTCCATATATTTTCTATGCATATCCAAGACACATACTCCACTTACAATCTCATTTGTTATTGTAAATGTTCTTTTGATATTAATTTTTTAGTCAGGTATTTGCACCACCAAAATATCGTCTATATCTCAAGTACCATATTAACTAATTCATCGCTAAGGCATGTCCCAGCAATTCCACATATAAGCACAACCTGAAAAAGGAAAAATGCACTTATGAGTACAGCCTAAAATGTCACTTAATTGCTATTTTATATATACTTTCTAATAAAAAATGCTGCGTTACGTTTTTATTTATTATTCAACAATAACGATCAATCTTACCTTCTTATTATGTAAGTAAGTTTCATCTGGAACTTCTGCAATAAACTTGTTGATATCCTCCCTTGAAAAAGTATTCGCTTTCTTGGCTTTATATCCAACAGATTTCCTTTTTTAAAAGCTACTAATTTAGGAAACTTAAAGTCGATATTGTCTTTAATTTGGAGTGCAGATCACAACATGCTGCATTTGCTCCATAATGTTGAAGGCTTCAAATCGGCGCATTTTTTGGAAAAGTAAAATAGGTCACTTCTTCACATATTTCTCTTATTTGCCTAGTCTCCATCCAACATTTAAATAGCTGGTAGTCTTTTTCATATTTTTTCAAGGGAATTTAACGGTAATAGATTTAACGACACCACCTTTGCTTCTTCCAGAATATCTTGAGGAACTTCACATTTGGAATACATTATTATAAACTTTTGGGAAGTTTGTTTATTTTGTAAACAAGAAGCAACCTTAGCAACGTTCCATGTATTTTGATTTTTAACAATATTTACTTATCTAAATACCTATTATGACATTTTGACATATGTGGTTGTTTGATTGTCATGCATAAGAAAATAAAATATATGTAAAACCAATGTGAAACTGTGAATGGTCGTAGAAAAAATCATATGTATTACACAGGAGTTAAGTACCATTTCCTCCCATGGATATTAATCAAACTATCCGCGGGAGGAAGTTATCCACTATGCTCCCTTGTTGTACAAATAGCTATTTAAGTATCTCATATAATGATAAATGATTATATTGTCAAGCAACAATAAGTGCACCTGTTGACATTGACACATGATGTCAGATTTGTCCTCGGCTTTTATGTCAGCAAGAATCTACAAATACCGACACTTCTTTTCTTCCCATCAAATCATAAAAAGGTTTAAACGATATTAAAATGAGCAGCTCTGGCAAGGAGCTATCAGATTTCATCGTAGAGTCCAAGCTAACATCGTAAAAAAAAATAAAATGAGCAGCTAACATCGTTAAAAAAAAGTGGAATATCGTCCGAAAAAGGTCAAAATTTGTGAGAATAGTTAAATTTCCAGATTTAGGAAGAAGCACCTGTTCAAATTTACCTTCTAATAAAAGTCGCTACCCTTTTTGGTTAGCCGGTGCTTGCAGGCGCGATGAACTTTGCAAGATAAATAGTTGGTCATATGGATGATAAAGGAAATTTGATAGTCGTTAAAATGTTTGTCAGTAGAAGCAATACTTCAAGAATGAAGCAAATAACGGACATTATTTACAACTTTTTTATAAATATGCACTCCGTACAATCATTTTCCTGTGCAATATAGAAGACAAGGAGCATGCAGTACTCAATGTGTTCAAATAAATTCATTCGGTAAAATGCCTTCGGAAATAGCTACAATTGCAATCCAGAGCAGTATACAGGACATAGCTGTACATGTTGGTCGATTCTGGAGAAGAAATTACTAATGTCAAGCGACTCGAAGATTGGAAATCGCTGTCGCCAAGAGCTACAGTGATGACTTGGCAAATCAAAAAAAGGATATGTCGAATAAAACACAGGTGCCCCTCTGCATTACGTCAACCTTAATCAAGCCATATGAACAGTTACCCTTCTGAGTTAAGACAACCTTCATCAAGCCACATAAACAGCTGCCCTTCTGAGTTAAGTCAACCTTCATCACGCCATGATATTAACTGTCCTTCCAAGTCATATGTTCATCAGGCCGTACCATAAGCCATTAAATGAATTGAACAGATCTGCAATCAATTTGCAAAATGTCAATAATCGTTCTTTTGTTACAAATAATTTTATTTTCTATTATTATTTTGAATTGTTACGTAATTTTTTGTTGTTTTTTCTTTATTTCAAGTTTAAGTAACAATTATTGAATAAATTATAATTTTTTTATATTTATTGTTATCTGATGTGAAGCTCGTAGGAAATTTTGTTTCGAACACGTATGCAATGTGCCTTTTCCGCATGCAAAAACTTATCCGACCTCCACTTCGCGCAGTTCATCTAACTGTATTTGCGTACGGAAAAGTAACACTTTACGCACTTGTTAGGAAAATAACTATAACATGTTTTAGATCTACTCTATATACACCAAAAGTAATGGATGAGCTCAAAGTAAACAAACTTCACGAAGAAAACTCCAAACAAAACCAGCAAAAGGATGATAAAAGGATGGAGGACATCAATAATAACGATGAACACGACAAGATGAGCCACGACAGTGAAACCGAACAGTCCGAGGAGGAACCGCCCAATATAATTCCATGGAGAGCGCAACTTCGAAAAACTAACAGTAAATTAAATCTTTTAGACTAGTCACTTGGTCAAAAAATTAGATATATTGATTAGCTTTAACGGTAGACATTAATGTGTACATAGTCACATCAGTTTTACCAGTCCTGTTAGTGGATTGGATCTTCAAATATTTTCCTGATCATGATATAATATTAGATCTATTTAGTATTCCATAACTTAGGTTTAATATTATTCCACTATGGAATTATTAAGAAAGATAATAGTGCAATAGAAAATATATTTTTGACATTTTATGCAAGTAATACACAGTTTTGCGTAGTGTAATAGTTATGTTGTCTGTTGTGGTGATTTAATTAAAGATATGATTTTAAATGATATTCTGGGAAAAAGTATATGAAAGATGAAGTTTTTTATAAGACAGCGTATTCAGTAGTTTCAAGTGTTGTATTTTTTGTATATAATTTCTTTACAATAAGTGCGCTGTTAATATACACTTATCTTATATATATATATATAAATAATATAGCATAGGTTTGGGAACATAATGTATAAACAGTTTTTTTTTTGTTATCTATATTTATAGTTTATTACATTTATTATACCGATTATTTTTGATATTGAAGTATATATAGAGTTTGATGCAATATTAGGATTAGGTTTTAAACATACAGGGTGAAAGACATCAATTGCAACTTTTAATAGATGAATTATCGTGGATTCACAGTTACTGGGATCTGCTGATCACCCTGTAGATAACTGCAGTCAACGTATGTGATTCATTTGTGTCTTAGTTATAACTTTATCAGTTTTTGTTGCAATTTCTTGTATGTTCTTTATTGCAACATAATATTTTTGCTTGCCATTAGGTGTTTACGTATTTAACTGATTTTTGCTTCTATACGTTATTTATCAAAATTGCTTTACAGGTTTGGGAAGTAATATCTAGAAAATATGTTTTATAAATCATTTACCAATGTAGGTTTTGTAAAATATGAATATATAATAAATGTATGGTATTTTACGTTGTGTTTTTCTGATTTTTCTCCTAAATTAAAAGGATTCCAAGACTCGTTTGGCCGATTGAGGGCACGTGGTAAAAAAATGTATATTCGGAGCAAATAACAAGGAAGAATTTGGGAAGAGCTTAAAACTAATGTTTGTTTTGTCACATTCTACTAACGCTACAATAAAAACCTTCACTAGCGGAAGATAAAAATTTACTTGCCTCATCAAAAAAACTTGTTTTATAGAGAGGACAGAAAAACAATTCAATTGGAGCAGCTAAATAAAGTTTTTGAAAACCAGTCACTGGTAAAAAGTGAACAGGTCATCTAACTGTGGCTAACAAACTGAAATTTCTTGCTGAAATAACTGAGCTGTGTTGCTAAAGTTATTAAAACTTTTAACTAAATGTATTTTTCTACAAAACTGTTAAAAGTGGGCTTTTTAATTGTCATTTTTGATGTTAAAAATGTCATTTTTTGACGCGCGTGTTAAAAGTAGGTTACTATTAACACGCGTGTTAAAAGTAAATCAAAAGCACTGGTTGCTACGAAAATTTTCGTTCATAAACATTGCGATCTGTGTGGTATTTTTTGATTTCTTATTTTTATTGAGTTTAAAGATCTTCCGATTGTTTTGGAGAAAAAATATTGTATGATATACGTGTTAAAAGTGATTTTATTTTGTTCGTGAAGTTAAAAATCAACTTCACTCACAAAATAAAATCTTACTTTTAACACGTATATCATAAATAGCTATTTTCTACAAAACTGTTAAAAGTGGGCTTTTTAATTGTCATTTTTGATGTTAAAAATGTCATTTTTTGATACGCGTGTTAAAAGTAAATCAAAGTTTATTTAAATTTTGTTTTGAAAATTAATAAAACGTTTTAACAAACACATGAACAACTTTTTATTTTAAATAACTACAAACCAACATTTTAACTAGTTATTACTATTAACATTTATAGTAAAATTAGAACAATTTGAAATTGTAATTCCCTGCGGAGTCATCATACTTAAGTTGGTTTTATTGTCAACATGTGTGATACATTTTCTGTAGAAATACTACTGGTAGTACTGGTAGTCTTGCTAGTAGTTGCAGCAGTAGGAAGTATTTGGCACGCAATTTCCTTCTTCTGTTCCAGTGAATTTTCAATGTAGCCTTCAGCTACCGTGGAAGATTTCCATCCTCCATGTCTCTTGATGGTAGTAAGATTTGCACCAGAATCTGCTAACAATGTCGCCGATGAACGACGAAAACAGTGTCCGGTGTAGAGTTGAGGATTTGGTAGATTCAAGAACTCTGCAATGTCGGCAGGCATTTTACCAAACATGTTAATTCCGACTGGATTCTTCACACATTTATTCTTCATATATTTAAGAAAAAGTCGTCTACGGTCAACGTTGGGTGGCCGGAGTGCCATATACTTTCTAAAAAAGTTTCAATAGAATTCACCAACAACACTGGAAGTCCGAGGCACTTTCGTTTTAGTATCTGGTATGGTCACAACAACCGAAGTGCCCAAATATTCGATATTGTCGATGGTCATCTGACAATTCCTCCCGACGACACGCCCCGAAGACACCCACTATTGCTGCGACTTTCATCATCAGATACTTTTCGTCTTCTGCTTCTGTGAGAAATTTGTCGTCTTCGTCAAAACTTTTGACTTTTTTGCTTGATATCCTTCACCCTTCCGTTTTAAAAAAGCAATAAGTTTATAATGTTTCCTTATATCTTGATCTTGCTTTATTTTTAACATAGTTCTGATCATGGAATAATCTGACCACAGTGTTGACGATTCCCATATCTTGGCTTTTTCCTCAAAATATGCAAGTAAAACACTTTCGTTACATTTCCCAGGGACCTTTTTAATGTTGCACCATTTCGAAAAGCGTTTATAAGCGATTTCGTACTGTTCCTTTGATTTCGCCGGCAATAATTCCAATGTTGCTCGACTGGCGGCTTCTTCGATATCAGCAGGGATGGATTCGTTACGCTCGTTATCGAGATTATTCAATATACTTATAATATTACTAGAAAATGCTGTTAATATTTTTGCGTTTCTTCCGTAACTAACAACGGCACTGGTTGCTACGAAAATTTTGGTTCATAAACATTGCGATCTGTGTGGTATTTTTTGATTTCTTATTTTTATTGAGTTTAAAGTTCTTCCGATTGTTTTGTAGAAAAAATAGTGTATGATATACGTGTTAAAAGTGATTTTATTTTGTTCGTGAAGTTAAAAAACTCGCTACGCTCGTTTTTAATCATCTTCACTCACAAAATAAAATCTTACTTTTAACACGTATATCATAAATAGCTATTGTGATACATTAAGGACAAGTGAACTGTACATTAAAGATTAGTTGACTGTAATACAATAATGATAATCGAACATGCTATATTACTACAGTAGGTAGGTTAAAGTGTATACTCATTTAACAAATATAAAAACGATAATTAGGTCACAATTCCAAAAAGTCATATATTGCAATGTATAATGTAAAATATATAATAATAATATAATAATATCTCTACTCCTCATTCTAATCACAGGGATTAGCCCAGAAGTCGGAGACTTGTGCGGGAGAGGGGACGGCATATTATTATTAAGCAGGCCGCATTTGCGCCCAGGAACGACTTACGTTGGTAGGCCCTAACCACTATTGAGTGCAGGAATGAGGGAAACCTGGAAAACCTCATTAATTAGGGGGGTAGTCAAATATCAACCAGTATCAATCTCTCACATTGACCCAAGCCAACATTCTTCCACCCTACCATACCCGCAGAGAGGGCGCCAAACATCTCCACGAATATAGCTTATATACGGTCTACCGGCAGCTGGGCTCGAACCAACTCCGATCTAGTCACCTCGATTCAAGTACTGACGCCTTAAACCGCTCGACCACTGACCGACCCATAAATATATAAATAAGGTATTATTGAAACATATTTTTATATACAAATCACATGCCAATATGATACTTTTTACTAGTTAATTTCCTTTGAAAACTACACGAACATGCATTCTACTTCTGATGACATGAATCCACTACATTACTTATAGTTCAGAATCCAGAAATATCTTTCAATAATTTTTTTTCACATACCTATATAAAAATCGCTAGACAAAAAGGCATATATAAATAAAAAATACCATAAGCATAACAGTTTATTTTACAATAAAAATATAAAAATGAAGCACTGCATATGTAAGATAAATTGTGAGTTATGAAAGTAACAAATTAAAAAAATGCGTTATAATAAAACTATTTATTGAATCACGTATCAAACTGATCATTGATTAACACTATCAGTTCTTACCTCGTTGTAAAACCAACTCATTTATGACTAAAAACTAAGCTGAGTGTTATGTCGTCAAATATATTTTTTTATTATTATTATTTTTATTATCAACATATAATAAGGGTAGAGACAGATTTTATTATCTGTGCCCAATAGATAAATACAAATATAGCTTAATTGCTAATCTGAAAACAAATAAGACAAATGGAATCGTGCAAAAGAGTAAGTATATTAATACCGACTTATATACATAAAGAGAAACTCCATAAATAATTCAAAGATGCGGCATAATGGTTGAAAATACATTGAAAAGTTAAACAATAAAAAAGCCATCCCAAGTAACACAAAATATTTTATAGCACTGGTTAAAAATGTTCCTGTAACTAATTTTTGGAGAGTTGCAAGGTTTAGGCGCATAAACATCTTATTGGCATCAACACAGCAGCTAATAGCGTGAAATAGGCACATTTTTATAAAACATAGTTGCTGTATAAAAATTATATAATTGTGTTTTAGCAATGAGCTTACAGCATTGATACAGCAAACTATACGATTTCAATAAAGCATGTCATGATAATGTCTTATAAAAACGTTATACAATTATTCTGCTTTATTTACAAACCCATCACAATTATAAAGCTAATATTCGCGTTTCTTTAAATTTTACGAGTTTTATTATAAGTATCTTTATATTAGGTATACAATAATATACTTATAAACTCAA
Organism: Monochamus alternatus; assembly: GCA_037114965.1. Taxonomy (NCBI): domain Eukaryota; kingdom Metazoa; phylum Arthropoda; class Insecta; order Coleoptera; family Cerambycidae; genus Monochamus; species Monochamus alternatus. Next base: position 35,464,531 of record CM073433.1, on the reverse strand, counting down.
AAATATCTAATTCAAAGTTGAATTTCAGGTATGAATAAAATTTTACTGTAATAAACAAATAAAGTAGGTCGAAAAGTCATAACGCGCCTGCATAGTTACTAAAAAATAAAGATACTATTTTCGTTCATAAGAAACCTGAAAATTTAAATACATGCCCATTTGCTGCTAAAAATATCCTCAGTTCGAATTCTAAATTTCATATAATAAAAGCTCTTATTTTTAGTGAGCAACAAAAGTTATTTTCATGAAAAATTTCACGAAAAAGTTGTTGTTTGAAGTTTTTTCAAGATGAACGCTGAAAAGCAATTGGCATTAAGTGAATAAACGTGGCGCTAAAATAATAAAACAGTTTGCTCTCTTCCGAGGCATTTAAAATACTTTAAAGTTATGTAAAAGCGAAACATAAGAGCATTAAGTTTTGTAGAAAATCGTTTGCTCGTGTTAACTACCTTTAAGAAGCAGTTTTGCTTTATTGTCAAAAATATTTTAATACATTTATAAAACAAATACAGCTAAACAGCTTCTTGAAACTACAGTGCTACATAAATGGCGTAAGACATTTCTTAGAGTAATTTAAATAACTTCTATAAAATACTTTTATTTTTGTTGTAAGGATCTTCTCAAATATTTCTCTTGCGACCACTGCAAAATTGATTTATAACGTTTTATTGTCAGTCGTTTAGATTGCTACTAAATACATTATATAGTAAAATGACCTCCTAAAGCAAAAATACTGTACTGTACTTTAAACAGCAAAATAGCGCCTCTTAACAAAAAAGTCTCAAATGGAACAATAATACGATGAAATTGCTGTCATGTAACCGCTACATAGCTTTTATATAAATTTCTGGTTTTATAATTTTGAATTATAAGACTAGTGTGCTACTTGCGATAGCATGAAGCATGCAGACAGTCACAACCATTCTTGAATGAATAAAAACTCTTCATTTAAACCCTTATAGTTGAATCCCACTGATGCAATAAAGATGTTTGATATTCCATTGTTATTAACACAAAGCACATACACTATACCGAAATGATACACAACATTATTCGGTACATTTCGCCTTTATTCGTGAAACTTCATTGATCGCAGCAACATAATTACTGGTGGTACCGATTCGTACCTCTGTGACAGTAGTATGTTCAGTTATGGCAATAATTTATGTTACAGTAATCATATTTACCAACTATAATTAACTTGAAAGTAATTGCAAGTAAAGTAATGACTGGAAGTGAATTTTAAAATTCAATGAAATACTTTACTGACCACAACAGATGTAATGGCTTATCAGTGGTCGCGCGGTTTAAAGCGTCAGTACTTGAATCGAGGTGACTAGATCGCTGTGGGTTCGACACTCGCAGCCGATAGACCGTATATAAGCTATATTTGTGGAGAGGATTGGCACCCTCTCTGCAGGTATGGTAGAGTGGAAGAATGTTGGCTTGGGTCAATATGAGAGATTGATACCGGTTAACATTTGACCCCTCTAATTAATGAAGTTTTCCAGGTTTCCCTCATTCCTGCACTAAATTGTGGTTAGGGCCTACCAACGTAAGTCGTTCCTGGGCGCAAATACGGCCTGCTTAATAATAATATGCCGCCCCCCCTCCCACACAAGTCTTCGATTCTGGGCTAAACCTAGAATGAGGGGTAGAGATATTATTATCATTATTATTATCAGTGGATCCATGTGTAGCAATGTTATTTTACTCTTGGGTAATATTTAGAATACTTATAACAGATAAAACAATATTTAAGGTAATTATTTTTTTTTTAGTAACGTATTTTACTTGAAGGGTTTTTCTAAGTGTGTAAAACAAAAAGTAATGTAGGACAAAAATGTATTTACGATGTAAGCGATAAATATTTTTCACATATTTAATGATACAGATAAAATTGCATTTTGGTCAATAGACGTTATATCAAATAAAGTCCGCCTTTATTTAAACTACAACGACATCATTCAATAAAAATACTAACGCCTGCAAATATTTATTTTTTTAAAATATTCGTTCATACAATCTTATATTTACTTTCTGTATTTATTCTCCCAAAAATTGACTTATGTCAGACCTATATAACTTTTTCCTAAATTTAATACATATTTAGTAGGTGACAGGTGAAGAACGATATTTAAGGAAAAAGGTAAGTAAAATTGAAAAATAAGAGTTACTTAATACAGCAAATATCACATTAACAGATTGGGAGAAAAATTGTTTTATATCAAATTTTGATAAATATGTGTCTCACCTTGGCCGTCAAACTCAAAGTATTTGACAGCATGATATCTGTACAGAATTAGGAAAATATGTTAAATTTGAAATATGTCTTTTAATACCTACATTGCTAAAAGAATATACAGAGTGTCCGGAATGTGAGTGCCGTAATTTTAAGAGCTTATATGTCTGCAAATACATTTCAAAAATAAAAATACAATTGCAACAATATGCGAAACTGTTACAAAATTATGAACTAAGGTACAATTATTAAGGCTAAGTTTTTACTTAACGCGCTTTTGCGCCTGTAACGTAATTTGTTCATAATTTTATTTGTGAATCAGTATTAATAAAGGAAACAATTGAAGTTTCTGAGAAACTCATTAAAACTGTAACATACTGTAAAGTTCGACAACATTGCAGTGTCAGACTGCTGGTGTTAACCTGAAAGTAATATTAGTCATAATGGTGCGTACAGCTAGTGTGATTCATTTTTTTCTAGTTTTTCGTTGATGTTTGTGAGTGTACATAAACAAACATAGAACAATTTATAGTGACCATAACCAATTGCATGGCATGTTAAATTACAGTGAACCTAGCCAAAACTCTCAAATCGCTTCTTGCAAGAAACATAAGTGATTTTAAACACTTGTAACTATTTTTCTGTGTTGTGACAAGGACTCTAAGGAAGCCTTTCACAGTGAGTACCTATGTTTAGGTGTACCTATTTGTAATTATTATGTATACATAACAATCCTAAGATAGTATGTAAGCGACGTTGTCCAATATTCAAGATCTGTTTGCTGTCATAATTCTGTTACCGTTGGTCAGAGAAAATAAATTGTTATGTCAAACTTGTTTTGTTTAGTACAACTTACCATATGGCAAAATTAAAGCCTATTCCGGACATCCTGTATATAATATATATTTTCGTGGACATAAATTATTAGTTTTCTTGATTATAAAGAGTAGTGTATTTAAAAATTTCTGGATCAGTATTAATAAAGGAAACAATTGAAGTTTCTGAGAAACTCATTAAAACTGTAACATACTGTAAAGTTCGACAACATTGCACTGTCAGACTGCTGGTGTTAACCTGAAAGTAATATTAGTCATAATGGTGCATACAGCTAGTGTGATTAATTTTTGTCTAGTTTTTCGTTGATGTTTGTGAGTGTACATAAACAAACATAGAACAATTTATAGTGACCATAACCAATTGCATGGCATGTTAAATTACAGTGAACCTAGCCAAAACTCTCAAATCGCTTCTTGCAAGAAACATAAGTCATTTTAAACACTTGTAACTATTTTTCTGTGTTGTGACAAGGACTTTAAGCAAGCCTTTCACAGTGAGTACCTATGTTTAGGTGTACCTATTTGTAATTATTATGTATAAATACATAACAATCTATATCTATAGTATGTAAGCGACGTTGTCCAATATTCAAGATCTGTTTGCTGTAATAATTCTATTACCGTTGGTCAGAGAAAATAAATTGTTATGTCAAACTTGTTTTGTTTAGTACAACTTACCATACGGCAAAATGAAAGCATATTCCGGACACCCTGTATATAATATATATTTTTGTGGATATAAATTATTAGTTTTCTTGATTATAAAGAGTAGTGTATTTAAAAACATTAATAAAGTGTGTGGTTGTTTCAATTTTATATTAACAAGTTTTGAAACATTATTTATTTCAATATTAGTTGTTTCTCTATTAACTCACTTTTTTTTATTGTTTACTAGATATGCATAAAGAATAAACTTCAATAACATTGGATTAGAAATTAGTAATTAGTAGTCTTCTTTTTGCAAAGTAGCTATGTTATTACTAATTCATTTGTTCCGAATTATGTATAGACAAATAAGAGTACGAAATAATTAAAAAGCTCTACGAAATGTAATATCGATACTTGGATATCTGGAAAATGACGAGGGGACCAATATTAGTTAAATCTTGATTATTAACTTTAGTTTTCTCATCGTCCGCTAAATCGCCTTTGTAATAAATACTTGTCTGTCGATACACCTGAATTTCAATATAGAATTCTGTAATGTGCTATAGTGTGGCAACACCAATGTATTTGGAAACATACACATCAGGCCATAAATGTGAGAATTTGACATTTAACACTGTAATAGCGTATCTTTTAATAGAACTTATTTATTTAATTTAGTTTGCAAATATGTACCTATTTTTTATCTACTAATTTAAAGCATTAAAATATGCAGCACTGATACCATTTTAATACTTCACACAAAGTTTTTGCGTCTAAATATTTTACATTTTTGACAAAACTCGGTACATACGTATTACTAATGGACTGCTACTCCACTGCTACACGTTCACCATAAAACACAATACTTACTATTTTAGGTTGTATAAATTTAAAAATGATACGTAAACAAAAACGTACACCTTAACAGATATTTGACATTTGTCATAATTTCTATGAAAATAATTGGCGACTATGTCCGACTACGTCATTTGTGCTGTAGTGTGCTGCTAAGTGCGGTGAGTCACTGCAAGCGGGCAAAGGAACAGACTAGAAAAAGCACAGCTGCTGCGATTTAGCTTACGATGGTTTTCTTCTAATTTTCATTGGTGACTAAAATCGAAAATTATGATTGTATGTGCTCGAATAAGTTTAATAATATACATTTTTGAATTTGGTATTATAAAAATTAACATCTAGTACTGACAGTAGTCGACTTTTTTGTTTCTTTTCTTATTAAATTAATTAGGAGTTTCCCTTTTAACATTTCACAGACCTCAAATTTTTTTTCGAAATCTCAAAACTAACATCAGTTTACGCACGACGATTCAAAATAGTCGGGATTTTGGATTTGACGAATTATTTGACAATGGCACATAATAGCTAATAAATGAACTGATTGATATATTATTGGTATACAGGGTATCATATAATACAGCCGCAGTTTCACGATTTTACGCTGTGTGTTTCCTGTTGTGAGTTAATTTCGTAGCGTTGTTTATCTTGTAAGACCTCGAAAAACTTAAAATCCAAAAATAAAACATAATGAAATTACTGGAAGACCTATGCTACCTAAGATGGCATAGACTGAGGAACAGTTTGAACCCAAATATGCAAAGTATATACTTCCCATATAAAGCATCATGTTATATGCATTTTTTAAAATATTTGCATATATTCTTGAAAAGTAGCATGATATGCATACAATCCATCGAATTGAAAGAAAAGAAAACTTTATCTCTTTTTTCCCGTACGGGAACACTAGAGACGATGTCATTTTTTTGCAAGTCATAAATGTATTTTGAAAGTTAAATAAATTATTAGTACTACGACTTTTGATTGAAATTTATTATTTAGAAAATAACATTTGGTGGTCATTCTACCGTTTAGGAAATCATACATGCTTGCAAGGGTGCAATAATAATAATATCTCTACCCGTCATTCTAATCACAGGGATTAGCCCAGAAGTCGGAGATTTGTGCGGGAGAGGGGGCGGCATATTATTATTAAGCAGGCCGCATTTGCGCCCAGGAACGACTTACGTTGGTAGGCCCTAACCACTATTCAGTGTAGGAATGAGGAAAACCTGGAAAACCTCATTAATTAGGGGGGTAGTCAAATATCAACAGGTATCAATCTCTCACATTGACCCAAGCTAACATTATTCCACCCTACCATACCCGCAGAGAGGGTGCCAATCCTCCACAAATATAGCTTATATACGGTCTACCGGCAGCTGGGCGCGAACCAACTCCGATCTAGTCACCTCAATTCAAGTACTAACGCCTTAAACCCCGCGACCACTGACCGACCCAATATTTTGAAATTTATTATGCAACTAAGTACATACTTTATTTTATGGGGATATAATATTTATTTTTTATTTATTTAATGACTTCAATTTTATTGTGATTAGACCTAGGGTCAAAAATTGTGCATTGTATCGTTAATATATCTATGCTAAGAGATTAAGCCTATTAAAGAAATATAAATATAGTATAAACAATTTGTTCGGTTTAATTATGATTTAATAAATATACTTATTTTCAGAAAATGGGATACGTCTGTATTTTAATATTTGCAATCACAAACACAGTGCTTTGTTGTCCTTATTCTGATCTTGCAACACATAAATTGCTTGTAAAACCATCGTTGGGTAATATTCAAGAAGAATTGAAATTAATGGAACCTCCATCAATAACAAGATTTATACCGATAAGAGGTAATGAATTTTTTTATCTGCATAATCTGTATGAAAATGGGAATGTTATTTTATTAAAAAGGGTGTCCGTGTGATAATTGATTGAATGAAGTCAAAAATTAAAAAGATCACTTTTTAATTTCTAAACCGTCTGGGATAATTTTAAAAAAATCGGTGTGCATATTTAATAGGAAAGCAGGTAAGGAATAATAGAATATTTACCAGTGGGGGAGGTGTGGGTATCATCGATATTATTTGCCCAAATAAAATATATCACTCTGCATAATATTACAAATAAAATAGGTCATCCTAGGCCTTTGTATTATTTTCACTTTTTGTTTCTTAACACTTTTTTGTATTCCAAACCGATTAACAACAAAATTGATTTATTTGATCAAGTGCATTAATTCACAGTTATTTAAATTACTTAAATATATCTTAAGGAGCAAAGGCAAAACAATAATAATAAAAAGCCGCCACTTTATTTAATATTGTGTATTGTCAAATTAAACGCTGAAATGGCCAAAATGGTTTACATACATGGCCTTGCAGATGGAGATGCCTAAGCCAATTTATATGGAAAGATTTCCAAATCATCCAACTCCAAATCCAAGAAAATTCAGAAATATTTTTCAACGTCTTTCGGAGTCGGGCTCATTTCAGAAAGGTCCAATTCCTGGAAGACCTTTGAATGTTAGAACGCCTGAGATGGAAGAAGCTATTCTACACGAAATTGAAGAAGACCCAAATACTAGCACTAGGAAGATCACTGCAAATCTTAATGTGAGTCATAAATTACCTTGGTCCACTCTGAAGCATCAACAGTTATATCCGTATCACATATAAAGGATTCAAACTTTACTGCCACAATACTATCCTGCACGCCTACAATTTTGCCATTGGATATTGCAAAAAATTGAACAAAATGTTGACTTTACCTCTAGAATATTCTAGAGTTTACTTGTTAATGAACTTAATACACACGTTTGGTCTGATGAAAATCCTAATGCCATAATTAAAACTCTTTGAATGTATGGAAGGATATTATTGGAAATTTTCTTGTTAGGCCTTACTTTTTACCAAAAACGTTAATAGGTGCCTCCTACAAACATTTTGTTGAAAACGTTTTACCTAAACTACTTGACGATGTTCCCTAGGCGCTAAGACAAAGAATGAAATGAATGATTCGGTATTTACAAAGTTCACCTTTAATTTGAGAAGCGCTTACATCAAGAAATCATAGTTGGTTGTCATGTGATAACCTGGAATATTTGGATGTGTTCGAGCTGCAATTTCAGGAAGATCTGAAGTATGTATTTTGGCTGAAGGTGGCTATTTCCAACATTTCCATTGTTAATTAATTATTTTGTTATTATTTTAAGCCATTTAATGAGTATTGTAAAAAAGCACTTGATCAAATAAATTAATTTTGTTGAAAATCAATTTGCAATACAAAAAAGTGTAAAGAAACAAAAAGTGAAGATAATACAGTGACGTATATAATGACCTATTTTGTTTGAAATATTATACAGGTTGATATATATATATATATATATATATATATATATTCAAACCTTTCCAATTATTTTCAAAAAGTGAAAAAATAAGTCACAAGTGTCTTTTGATGATGGTAACACTTCCACAAAATTTTATTATTCCCACGCTTTTCGTTTCCGAGAAAATAATAAAAACACTCTTTTTTCCGCCATCTTTGCAACGCGATATCTCCCAAATGGTGGACTTGTGACCCAACGTTTATATAACAAACTACCTTTTATTTTCAACAAGGAATCACCTCCTGAAATTTTTCGTCTTTGTTTTGAAACACCCTGCATAATATGTATTACCATAATTGAATAATCAATTTCCACACTATGTTGAAACTGACATGAATATACAGGGTGACTCAGATAATATTGGTATCCTTGGAAGAGATTATACAGTCAAAATATGATATTTATCCATATACAGGGTTAGTCAGAAAGAAGGAGACACTAGACACCAAAATATTATTTTTGAGCTCATCATGCCTTATATGAATATCGTTGGTTTAGGAAATATAGGTTGTTCAATGTTTTTGGGGGTGAGGCTTACGAATTTTTAGCTTATTTTGGCATTGCTCCACTCCTAGAGAGCGCTAGTTTCACCGTTTTTTTATGTATATCAAAACATATTTTTTTTATCTGTTTAGCTGTACTTAAAAAAGTGTACTCTTGTTTAGGTCGCCTAACTTTATCGGTTTCTGAGTTACCTATTGCGAGTTTCAATGTATTTTGTAGTAAATTTCTTTCAGGCGCTAATATTGCTATTTCTTTTCTAAGTAGGCTTGTGTCAAACTATCATGTCAATAAATATTAGCGTATTTTGTGTGGGTGTGATTTATTATTTGTCAAAATTATGTGATAAAAAAATACAACGACATAATAATAATGTATCATTATGTATATCTAAAAGTTCGCCGTTTTCAAAATACAAAGTGTCAAAGATTATAATATTTTTATTTTTTATTTATTTATACTTGGAAACCCTTTAAAACAATGCAAGTCTAGGTAATGAGACATATTTGATTTAATTATTCAGTGTATATAAATATTCTTATTATCACCAGTAGCGTAGAAACCCTGTTTTCTATTATTTTCATTAAAAATCATACACCACCGCCTTAATTATAAAAAAAAACCTAAGAAACTTTAGTTCAGTTTTGATTATTTTAAAATTTTCTCAAAGTATTTAAGTAATTGTTTATTTAACATGTCTCTGCATTTCGTAGTTTGTATGTACGTGATGGGGCCTATTGTGCTTTAGTGAAATTTTCTGAATGATATAAACAATTATACCTTTCAATAATGAATTTAACACTGTAACACATATCATAGAGTGGATTTTTATCAGTCAGAAAATATTACCAAAGCATGAGAGGCTTCACTATGCACAAACTACGAAATATTTTGTTATTTTAAATAAACAATTACGTAAATGCATTTTAGAGAAAATATCGAGGGACAATTATTTGTTCAAAATAATTACTACTTAAAGCACCTTACGTTTTTCTATAATTAAGAAAGTGGCGTGCCATTTTTAATGTAAATTAAGAGTAACACAGCGTTTCTCCGTAATTGATAATAGGAATACATACTGAATAATTAGGCCAAATATATCCCATTACATCCTAGAATAATTATTTTCGCTTTCTCACAAACAGTTTTCAAGTAAATAAAAAGATATTTGAAACCCTGTATCTCGTTGCTGTATAAATATATTTTATTTTATTTAAATAAAATAAAAAGTTGTTTGTTCTTTTTTGGGTTTTTTTAAGAACCGACGTTTCGGTATTTTATTATACCATCCTCGGGGCGCTACAAATTAGATAATAATAATTTATGAGTACTTTATTTCTATAATATGCCAAACAACTTACATTAAATTTATAGTTTTCCGTGTTGTTACAAATACAAAAAAACAGGATTGTTCTAGATACATTTGTTTTCTCGTCCTCTTTTTCCGAAACAAAACTTTCACATGTACACATAACAATGTCCATATATATGTCGTAGCCTTGTCGTGTAGTCATTGGGTGTAATTCGTCATTTCGCGGAAAGCCTAGCCATTGGCTGTATTGCCGGCAAAGACCGCAATGAAATTAATATTCCTTTGATTGACTGAAATTTTACGTCATTTCACGGATTGTCTGTTTTATTTTCGTCAAACAAAGTAAATGATTAATTGATTACACGTTACGGCGCTTGACGGATTTTTGTTTACTCATTTGCTGAATATTCTTGAAATGTAATATTACCTGTAGAAAAATGCAAAATAGAAAGTAAACAAAATATTTCTATTTTGGCACAATATTAGTTCCATTCATTTGGAACAATGCAAACATATATTATAAATCATATACCAAATGATGAGTAGAACTTAAATTGAATAATAGACAACGTAAATGAAAATGGCTCTCTACAGTCAGACTCGAATAGTTATAGGTACATATGTATAAACATGTTATTAAATATACAGTGTGGACATGCGAAAGCGCAGTATTTTTTATAATATTATAAAAATCTCCTATGATTGTAAACTCTCTTGGTTTGTTAGTTTTTGTATTAGGAATTGCAATTAGTATTGCGGATCCCAAATCTTTAATATCGGAAATTTGAAAGTTGTAGAGCTCATTATTGGGGCAAGCCGCCGAAACGCCGATGACAAGGGCGACCTAAAAATATAAACTATATTTTATTAAAATTGCTATTTAAATTATGATTTTCATTACCTTTGTAGCTAAATATATCTCATCCGGAGCATTTTCTGAGCTACGTCCCTTTCGAAAGAGCGTTTGAACAAAGTTTTTTATTTTTTGTACTTTGAAATATCGATATGTCTTACATTTATTATTGCTTTTACGATTGAATATCCAGGGTGATAAAAAAAGAGTGTAAATATTTAAGGAGGTATGAAGTAGTATGAACCAAAATAAGCAGAAAAGTCTCAATAAACATGAGTCCGCAAAGTAACGGTTGCGGAGATATGGAATGTTTTATGTTTTTTAGCCCCTTTTTTATTTTGCAAAACGTTGTGTATTTTCATATAATAGTTGGTTGATGTTTAGTGAAATAAACAGTACGTATTTGACAGTTGTTCTCAGTGCACAAGTTTTCTTGTGCTATGGCTGGTTACTCTAACGCAGAATTAACAGACATGCATTTCATGTATGGTCGTGCTAATGGGAACACCACCGAAGCGCGACGTCTTTATGTTGACGCTTATCCAAATCGCCAGATTCCTTCACAACGCGAGTTTGGAAGAATTCACCAAAGATTGCGTCCTGGGGCAATGATTTATACGTTTCCTTGAGCAAACAGTGCCATTTATCCGGAAGACCAAGGTCGGTATCCACTCCTAGAGCAGAAGAAGAAATTGTAGCACTGGTAGAACAGAATCCAGGTACGAGTGTGCGGAGAATATCAGCCGAGGTAGGAATTAGTGGTCCTTTTGTTTGGAGAATCCTTCACGAGCAACTGCTTTATCCATACCATGTGCAACGAGTACAGGTCTTAAATCCAATAAACGACCATCAAGCTCGTTTGGTTTTTTGCCGCTGGTTTCTACGTCATGATGCTGAAGACCCTCGTTTTCTTGCAAACATTCTTTTTACTGATGAGGCCGGGTTCACAAGAAATGGAGTGTTTAATTTTCACAATACGCATATTTGGGCTGACAAAAATCCTCATGCTCTAATAGAATCTGGACATCAGGCACGTTTTTCATTAAACATTTGGATGGGTATTATAAGTGACAGGTTTCTAGGTCCTGTTGTTTTACCAAACCGATTATCAGGCGCTGCTTACCTCAACTTTCTGCAGAACACTCTGTATGAGTTTTTGGAAGACATTCCTTTGAGTCAGAGACAACAAATGGTTCCAGTATGATGGTGCTCCAGCTCATTTTTCCATGGCCGTTAGAGAGCATTTACACCAAACTTTTCCACATAGATGAGTAGGAAGAGCCGGACCTGTTTTATGGCCTCCAAGATCGCCTGATCTGAACCCTCTAGATTTCTTTATTTGGGGATATTTGAAGACATTAGTGTATGGTACTTCTGTAAATAGCCTGGAAGAGCTGCAGCTACGGATTAATCAAGTGTCAAGAAATCCAAGCCAAGGAAGGTGTTTTCGAAAGAGTTCGAATATCGTTGAGACGAAGATGTCGTGCCTGCTTGGAAATGGATGGAGGGCACTTTGAACATCTTCTGTAACTTTGCTTTTCGTTTGTTAAAAGCTTCCTTTGTCGGTTTATTCCTAATAAAATAAAATGTTTGGAAAACGAGTAGTGGTCCATATCTCATTATGGTTACTTTGCGGACCCATGTTTATTAAGACTTTTCTGCTTATTTTAGTTCATACTGTTACCTCCTGAAATATTTTCACTCTTTTTGAACACCCTGTATTTTCGATTGAGTCGGGGATTTCCATTTTTTTTAATAAATCATCGAAAAATGCAATTAAAACATTTTCGGAAAAGATCTACGTTTTTTTCCTTGTTATAATATTTCCATAATTTTATATCTGCTTCACTCGATTTTTCACTCATTATTTCATTTGAATTAAAACATCAGAAAATAATTATTATTACACTTGACAGTTTTGAAATCCATGGCAATATAGTCATTTAATTCGATTACGGAATATTCATTCTGTACCTTTTTATACATACAATGACCATACATACAAAACACATAAGAAGCAAGTGTTTCAACCCACTCACACTCTCACCCAAGAACGAGATTTTTTACATTCTGTTATTAAAAATGATTTCGGAATTATTACATTCAGTAATCGTCGTGGAGAAAAAAAATGTTTAAGGTGTCTAGCGATAAATGCTTTATCTTAACCTATTTAATAGTAGAGATAAAATATTATTTAGGTCAATAGATGTTTTATCAAATAAAGTCTGCTTCTATTTAGACTACAACGATGCCATTCGACAAAAATACCAACGCTTGCAAATATTTATTTCTTTCAATTATCCATTCATATCATGCTATCTCGTATTTGATTTCTATATTTACCCTCTCAACAATTGTGGCCTATGTTTGGCCTATATAACTATTTCGCAATTTTCATACATATTTAGTAGGTGACTGGTGAACGAAGATATTTAAGGAAGAAGGTAAGGAAATAAGATAATAAATAATGACAAATCTTATACAGTAAATGTCGCACTTAAAGAAATTAACAGATTGCGAGCAAAACTAATTTAAATATAATTTTGATAAATATGTTATCTAATGCTTTTAAATATTTTTCATTTTTTATAATCGCATAGGCCGTCAAAGGCAATGTATTTGACGAATTGAATTGTACACCGAATTAGAAAAATATATGGGTGTCTCAGATATTACTGGCATCCTTGGAAGGGGTGACTGTACAGGTAAAATAAATGACCCAAATATACCTATATCTAAAAATTTACCGTTTCCGAGATACATTATGTCAAAGAATTCGAAATTTTTATTATATTTTTTATTTACTTTCAAAACCTTTGGCAATAAAATAGTAATATTTGCAGCTTGTAATGAGATATCTTTCGTCTAATTATTCAGTATGTCTAAATATTCTCACTATCATCAGTGGTCCTGTGGCACCCTTTTTTATTTAAAATAAAAATGGTACCCCACTGTCTTAATTACAAAAAAACGTAAGATAGGTACTTTAAATATTGATTATTTTGAACAAATAATTGTTTTTTGCGATTTTTTGTTAAATGTATTGTATTCAAGTAATTGTTCATTTAAAATATCTCTGCATTTCGTAGTTTGTGCGTGATGAGACCTATTATCCTTCAATAATACAGGGTGTTCCAAAATTAATGCACTATAGGGCAAGAGCAGATTCCTGACGACTAAAAGATGAGCGAGACAGGGTTTCTACGCCACTGATGATAATGAAAATATTTAACATGCTGCATAATTGGACCTATCCCATTTCCATGTAAATAAAAAATAGGTAATAACAATTTCAAATTTTTTGACACCCTGTATCTCGGAAACGAAGGGGCAAATCTTATTTAATTTCACTGTCAATCATCTCTTCCAAGGATACCAGTAATACCTGAAACACCCTGCATAATTTTGAAAACCTCTACATGGCTATATTGTTAAAATAATCTATCTTTTTCTGTGAATTAAGTAACAGTTTTTTTTAAAAAACATTAACAAAGAGTGTAGTTGTTTGAATTTCATAATAACAAGTTTTAAAATATTAATTATTTCAGCATGAGTGTTTCTTCATTAACTCGCTTGCTTTTAGAGTTTGCTACTGAGTTTAGTGATTTTAAAATGCTTCTTTGTCAAAGTAGCTATTAATAATCCATTTCTTCTGAATTATGTATAGATACATATGTGTAAGAAATAGTAAAAAATATATCCTAACTTCAACATCAATATTTATATGTTATAGACAATAATATTATTTCTCATTTTACAGTAGGATTTTAGAAAGGATGATAGCACAATAAGTGTACTAGCTAACATCACAGATGAGATAATAATAGATAAGATATTTGCATCAGCTTTTATTCTGCTAAATTACTCTAAAGCCTTTGATACGGTAGATCACTCACTCTTTATTGTGTGCCAAGCTGAGTTATTTTGGTTTTGACAAAAAATGTATATTTTAAATCGTATCTAGGAAATAGACATCAAATGATAAAACTAAACGATAATTTTTCCAAATTTTCTGAAATAACTTCTGGAGTTTTTCAAGGTTCGGTGCTAGGTCCTATATTGTTTTTAATTTATACAGCGGATATTTTGTAGTATATCAATTTTCAGTGCCCATTGCTATGCAGATGATACACAGAATCCACAAGACATTCGTACATAAGTAGGAAATATTAATAAAGATCTTAAATCAATTGAGATATATTCATAAAATCATAATTTAAAACTTAATGCTGACAAATGTGCTGCGACTTGTTTTTGTAATAGTAAGCATAGAGAATTTGTCAAAAATAGTTTGAGATTGGTTGTGTCTGATAAGGTGTTGTGGATTAAATGTAGTCTGGTTTAGCCATTTTTTGAAAAATGCATTTTGGGCCGGAAAATGCATTTACTAATTGCATCATTATTTGCACCATTATAGGAACGACTCGAAACTCGAAAAAATCGCTCGGAAATCGTTACTCGGGGGTTTTCGGGGCTGCCGAACTCTATTCTGGTATTTCTGAACAAAAAACTTTATAACTTCACACACATGTGAAAATGTAGTTTTGGCAGTGTGCAACGAAGGAACAAAGAACGAATACAAAATACTGCAGCTAACCGGATTAACTGTTATGAGATTCTATTAATAATAAAAATTGTTATTAATAAAAATGTTTATTTTTGTCTTTTCTACATCGCTACGCTGTAAATGGTAGGTAGAAAAGTAACATTTCTAAGCCAACTAGGGCGATGATTTCATAGGCGCCGATTTCCCGCGGGAAAAGAGGCTTTTCATCCATGCTTTAAACATCAAGCTAGAATTCTGAAATAAATTTTTGATTGGCTTTCAGACCTCCCTGAGCACATGGTTAAAATTTTCATACTTAGTTATAGTTAACCTAAACCTTAACCTTAAACTGTCGTCATATGGATCTTAGTTCATCACATTACTTATTGAACAATAACTAAATGTAACAACTTATCAAGGAAGTAGTAATATTCTAAAACATGTTGCTTGAAGCCATTGTTCAGTTTGTCGTGATAAAAGAAAAACCCCTAATTAATATTCACTTTGTATAGTCATTCAAGCATTTTTAAGAATAACCGGTGTAATAACATTTACATCGGTTTAGTTAATACTTCCTTGCAATACCACCTAGTATTGTTGATATGTACAAAGACATGAAACATACAGAAATATACAGTATACACGGTGTTTTTAAATGAAGTAGCAAAAATGAGACCACAGATTCCTTAGGTGAAAACAAATCGATTTAACCTAACATACCTACATCCCAAGTCGCATAATAAAAAATATATAGGGTGTCAAAGTCAAAACTTTATTTTCGATATTTGAAGATAACTTCTTAAAAAATCCATATATTTAAATAAAATTTGTAAATCAGGGGTTTCTGCGGGCGAGAAATTCAGATTTGTGTTTCTTTTATGGCAGAACTATTTTACTGCTTAGTGTATTTATCTGACTATTGAAACAATCGATTCTCCTATCTGATATATCTGAAAAAAGTATACCTTGTTGAAGTCGTTAGGGTAGCAGTTTTCGGAATAATAATGATAATAATAATATATTGCCTTTATTTTCCAAAACAGTAAATCATATAAAGAACAAAGTAAATTACTGACGCCGTTCGGTAAAATGCCGCTCTTCCACGTAACCAGCCTTATAGTTAAACAAATAGTAGACTGACGAACTATATTCCTAACATATGTATTACTAAAAACTAACAATTCGTATTGAAGAAAGGTATTATTATATTAATGATTCGATGAGATCCAGGCCTTGACTCGTTTACGGAATATAAACATACTAGAAGCAGACTTAATATTATCTGGAATATTATTATAAATTTTACAAGCATTGTAAGTAAAAGATCGCTCGAACAAAGCTGTACTATGTTTAGGTACAGAATAAAAACCACGATGTCGAGTAGACATATCATGAATATCACAACCTGTAATCAACTTATTAAACAGATACCTGGGTAGACACATATTACTTATTTTATACACAAGACATGAAATGTGGTAAATAAATCTATCATATAAATTTAGCTTATTAGAGCGCGGAAAAACGGAAGATAAATGATCACATTTTAGCAAATTAAAGGAATATCTTATACAACTGTTTTGTATTTTTTGTAGAGTATTTGTCATTACAAGTTAAGGCTGGCCAGTACACAGTGTCACAGTAAGCTAAATGTGATAAAATTAATGCATGCACTTTTATAGTCTCATTTAAAAATTCCTTATGCATATATAATATTTTCAATATGCTATATGACTTTTGAACCAAATTATTTACGTGATTAGTAAATCTCAAATTATTGTCAATCGTAAGTCCCAAATTTTTACAATAATTAACTGGCTTTAAAATTTGATCATTTATTTTTAAAACCAAGTTAGGATCAACCATTAAACTTAGCTTGTTTTTACCGAAAATTAAAAGTTTTGTTTTCTTTTCATTTAATACTAATCTATGAGAACTGGCAACCAGAACGATATTCTTTAAATCCATGTTAATAAGATTAGCTGCAACTAAAGCATTCTGCCCAGTAAATGAAAAATAAAGCTGAGTATCGTCAGCGTACTGATGAATTCTGCAATGATTTAAGTATGTGTGAAAATCTGCAGTATAAACAGAGAAGAGTAATGGACCTAATATATTTCCCTGCGGTACTCCTTGTTTAACATGTCTATACAACGAATATGTGTTACCAAGACAAACCCTTTGACGACGATTTCCAAGATAATTGGTAAAGAAAGAAAGAGCATTATCGCTAACTCCGAAATATTTCAATTTCTTGACCAAAATGGAGTGGTTAATGGTGTCAAACGCTTTACAGAAACAAAATAAGACATGAGTTATTGTTATTATCTATTTCCCTAAAAATGTCACCGGTGACATCAAGTAAAGCCGTAGTGGTACTATGAAATTCTCGGAAACCCGACTGAAAGTAAGGTAAAATATTGTTATCATTAATAAAAACTGTTAACTGATCACGCACGATTCTTTCTAACTTCTTTGATAAAGTTGGCAAAATACTAGTTGGGCGAAAGTCTGAAAGCGTTTCAGGATTATTCTTTTTAGGACATGGAATCACATTAGAGTCTTTCCAGACTGCAGGAAAAGTTCCTGTTGTTATGCAAGTATTTAAAATATACGTAAAATGATCACTTAAGAAAGGAAAAACATACAGTAGCATTCTTATGTTAATACTATCACAACCTTTCGCCTGAGTCTTAATGCTAAATAAAAATTTTTCCACCTGACTAGCAGTAATAGGGTTAAAAACAAATTCATGATTAAAATCATGCAGTCTTATATGCAGTATTATATTTATTTAACATTTCATCCATATCTGCAGAATCTGAAGGCTGAGGCAAATTGTCCGCTAAAAAATTGTTATATAAGTGAGGATCCAAATCAGTGACATTAACTTTAGTTTCAGTAACATTCAAATATTTTAAAGTTTTCCAAAAGGTTTTATTATTTGCTCTAAATTGAAATTGCAGAAACGCTTTCTTTTCCGCCCTAATAGATCTGTTAACTAAATTGAATAAATCTTTATATTCGTTATATGAAGCTACCGTTTAATGTTTTTTATATTTAACAAAAGCATTCTTGTTAATCCTATTTGAAATATTCAGTGCACCGATTGAAAACTGTTTTCGCTTCAGGTGCCTTTTCTACTGAAAATACAGCAAAATGTTACTTGAAAAAGTTTTTCAGAACGGTACATTATGAAGACATGCAAAAAAGATCGGCATGTTTTGATAAAATCTTTGTACCTTGTTGAAAAATGGTTTCATCAAACCTCGCCGATTTTTTTGAAATGCACGTCTCTATAATTTAAGATTTTGAACAAATTTTTTAAGTAATATTTTGCTGTATTTTCAGCAGAAAAGACACTTTACCTGAAACCAACACAGTTTTTACACACTGTGCATTTCAAATGGGATTATTTAAAAAATGGTTACTCCTACCGATTTCAACAAGGTATACCTTTTTCAAATAAAATAGGAAGGAGAATCGATTGTTTCGATAGTCAAATGGATACACTAAACTGCAAAAAAATTCTGCCATTTAAAAGAAACATGGTGTGCCACAAGTGGCGCCCTCTATTTGAATTTCTTAAGGAGTCATTTACAAATATCGAAAATAAAATTTTATCTTTGACACCCTATATCTTTTTTATAATGCGACTTGGGATAGGTATGTAAGTTTAAATCGATTTATTTTCAGTCAAGAAATCTGTGGTCTCATTTTTGCTACTTCGTTTAAAAACACCCTGTAAATAATTTGTTAGGTTTACTTATTTAAAAAACATATTTATTTTCAGAAAATGGGATATGTCTGTGTTTTAATACTTGTAATCACAAATACAGTGCTTTGTTATCATTTTTACAATCCTGCAAGACAGCAGTTGCTTGTAAGACCATCATTAGATAACATTCCAGCAGGATATAAATTAATACCACCTCCTAGAAGTCATACGAGAAGAAGGAACAGACAGATTAGAGGTAGCTAATTCTTTTATCCACATAATCTCTATTTTATTATACAGAGTCTCAGAATACGAATGGCTTTAGTTTGCAGCATGATGAATTGCACCAAACAAGACATTTTTGGATGGGGTTATTGGGCAGTCAAAACAAATGAGATATAACTCCAATAAATCTATATTTAAAAGTTGCTCACGTGTTCAAAAGTTCTATTTCCGAGATAGAGAGTGTATATTTATTATACTCAAATTTTTCATATACTTGGAAATCATTCGTAATAAAACAATAATAATTTTAGGTTTTATTCTAGTATCTTGAAGTATTCCCATTATCACCAGTGGTGTAGAAATCCTGTGGCACTCTTCCTATCTATACCCATACACAGAAAATCTAGAGAGTGACTCATGTTATAAACCCGCTCACCATTTATAGCAGTAGACACAAAGAAACATACATGCAACCCGTATACAAGGGGAACCTTAAATAAGTACAAATATTTTAACCAGTAGTATAGTTCACTGTGTAGAACACATAATTAATAGTTTTTTAACAAAAAACAATCAGGAATAAAATAGTCAAACTGTGCGATTTTCCAATAAAAAACTTGTTGAGGACCGCTGATATGGGAGTCATGTTGGATGTGAATTTCACAACGTTGCCAGTGTTACACTAATGTCTTCGAATAGGCTCCAACAAAGTTAACTAGAATTTTTAGACATGTCAAAGAATTATTGAAATGTTTATTTATGAAAATATTAATAGCCATAGTCATCCAGAATTTGGTCATTATCCATTTTTACTACACTCCAACTGATTTATCACAATACGTTATCGTTATCACTATCACTATCACTACTTGACAAAGATGCTTTTAACATGTCATCCTTTTCACTCTTTGAATAATGCGCCATATTTTATTTAATCACACTGCATTTCACAAAAAATATTAATTAAATACACGAGAAAAACGCAGCCCGTGACAATTAGACGATCTAAATACGGTTTATACGTGCCGCAACTATTAAAACAGATGCGTCAAGCACTGTATTACTTAAGGAAATTATTAGTTTAGTTCGGTTTCAGAATATGCAAAAGTATCTCATATTAACTTCCAATTTATTTGTATTGAAATTATGTATTATGTATTTGACAGCTCATTCCTTTGCGCTGGACCATACTTATGCACCGGTATCAACATAACCTCTTTGTCGACCTCGACTATCAATACTAGAAAGTGGGCCTG
This sequence comes from Monochamus alternatus, assembly GCA_037114965.1. NCBI lineage: Eukaryota > Metazoa > Arthropoda > Insecta > Coleoptera > Cerambycidae > Monochamus > Monochamus alternatus. The sequence continues at coordinate 35,444,139 of CM073433.1, read as the reverse complement.
GCACGGGACATTTCACCTACTGTTCGTGACATGTACCTGTTTCCTGTGCCTACGGCACTAATTTCCTTTTAGCATGTGATTGACACTGGTTTTAAATATTTTACTTTGCCTTCTCTTCATATTGAATGCATACATCAAGTTAGTTATTTTATTATTCCATGTTTTGTGTTTATTATTAAAATCTGTTTCACTCAATATGAAACTACGAAGTACGAAATGATTAGCACTGACACGTTGTTTGAGGTTATGTGGCAAAAATTAACTCTAAGGTGTTGACGGAAAATCATAGTTTTTTTTTTGTTTTATTCTTCATAAAATAATTTAAGGGTATAATTTGTGATAATCTTTCTCACAGTGTACAATGGTATTAACTTACGAAATGTGGATGACTGTTTAAATAGTTGGTTTTTCAGTAAGTAGGTGAGCTTTTATGCACGTTTATGGATAACTTTTGGAATCGATGAACAAAGTAATTTCCGAAACACTTTATTTGAAAGTATCGAACTTGCGGAAATTCATATTTTAATCGTTTATGATAATTTTACTTTACTTATTTTTAAATACAAGTGTTTTTAAATTAGGAACAACCGCAAAAATTAAATTTACGTTTAACAATTATTTATCTTACAGATGATATGGCAACCTCGCCTTCAGTAAATCATATGGTTTATTTTATTAGGTTACGTCAGTGGTCTACCTGGTCAGCGGTCCTCAAAATGTGGATATTTAAAATAAAAATTAATGTCTCCGTAAATATTTAAAATTTTTAAAAATGGCCCACTAGACTTTTCTATATGACGAACTACACCTGCAGCTAAAATATTTGTACTTCTTTAAGGTTCACACTGTATATTTCCTATAAAATCGTTTGCCGCATATCTCTGAGAGCATACCCGACTACACAGCTTATGCTGCAACAAATACGCATGTGTCAGATCGAAACGTTATATTTCTATTGATTGTGATGAATTAATAGGGTAAAATTTCGGCTATACCTTTAGGCTAGACTAGAGAACTTTAAATTTGGAAATAATTCCTATCTGTTATGTCACTTTTGTCATTTTTTGTATACGATATGCCTTTAAATTTAGTACGCCTATGAAATGTTACTCCTTCCACGTTTCGCCCGTCTCGCTTTTTTACAAGCTTTCTAAATTTTCTGCCGTAGGGTATATTTACAATTAAAAAATAGTACGTAACTGTCCTAATTATAAAAATAAAACTTAAGATGTGTAAGTTTTGATTATTTTGAAAAAATAATAAATAGATAAATAAAATATTTCTAATGCATAATAGGTCTCAACACGCACACACTATACAATGCAGATACTTAAAAAAATTAGCAATTATTTAACTACGATACGTTTCATAGAAAACTTCAAAGAATAATTATTTGTTCAAAATAATCTAGCTTTTTTATAATTAATAATAATAATGATTTTATTTTCCTCATAGACACGAGGTACATGTATAGGAATAATCAAACACAGTCAAACTACAGTCTATTATACAGTCCGACGTCTTCACGTCGGCTCCTTTGATATCGAGGTCCCAAATTTCGTTTTTTTAGACTACCAAAAGACGACTGCGCATTTAGCCTCGCACATTCGCGCGCTCAAGGGGCACGGTGATTTGTCAAGAAATAGAATTTCTCCCACTTCGTCGTGTATATATGAATTTCATTGGTGTTCATTACGCGTTTAGCCGAGATTTAGCCACACCCTCTGGAACCTTCACTCGACGAACTGTATAATAAACTGTGGTCAAACTAACACAAATACAAATTACAAAGAACATGGAGAATATTCTGATGTGGAGTATAAACATCGATCCACTGAATTATATCTAACCTTAAATAAAAATTCACTATTTACATTTCTTACTTCGTCAGATAAACAATTAAATATTTTGGGTACTATAAAATTTGACGAACACGTAGTAACATTTAATCTGGCATAAGGCACATGAAAATCATATGTATGTCTAGTATTTACGCAGAGATATACAGGGTGTTACGCGATTTTTAGACAGGTACAATACTGGGTCTAACTTTTGGCGCAAATATGGACGTAAATAAACAGCCTACCTAGCAACGCATGTTTTGTGAATGGGCGTAAGGCTGATTAGACCAACTAACGCGCTTTACACGGGTGCAAAGCTGGTCAGTCCGACTAACGCTACGCCCGTTTCATGAATCCGGCTGTTAGGGTCTACATAGACAGATTCCCTCATCGATGAGTGCCAAATCATCAAACCTTTGCCAACATCGAAAGGCGACTTCGCGAATTTGGGTCCTTCCACCAAATGAATGCGGTCAAGGACGTCAACGTACCACGAAAACTATAGAGGTGGAGGAGCAAATCCTAGATAAGATAGAAGCGAACCCAAAAATTAGTGCAAGACGCATTGGGCATGAAACAGGGATACCAAAAACCATAGTTCATGATGTTTTGAAGGAGCAGTTATTTCATCCGTACCACATTCAATCGGTTCATGAATTGCTACCCATTGACCCTGACAATTTTTTAGCATTTTGTAATTTTATACAAGATCAAAGAGCCCTTGACATCAATTTCAGCAAAAACATTTTATTTACAGATGAAGCATGTTTTGCTAGGTCAGGAATTATTAATAACCATAACAAACACGTTTATATTGATCAAATCAATCAAAATCCACAGAAATAAAACATGTTCAATATGAATGCAGAGTAAACGTGTGGACGGAAATTATGGACAACTTTATTATTGGTCCGGTTGTGCTTCCACATCGATTAAATGGGGTCAACTATTTAAATTTTTTACAGCAAGCATTATCTAATTTATTGGACGATTGACCGTTACTACTTCGTCGTAACATGTGTGTGTGGACAAAAAACTGTCCAAGACCGAAACGGCGTGCTTCTAATCTGATACTCATAAAAGTTATCGAGAGCGTATTATTAGGTCAATAACTTAGTTACCTAGTTTTTGAACTGTTATTTAACGACAAGGAGTAAAACGATTTTTTTTATCTAGATACATTAATGAATTTTCCATAAATAGTGATTTAGTGGTTAATAAAAACAAATGTAGATAATAAATAAATGTTTTCGAATGTTAGGTTATTACAGTTTAATAATTTTGATATTACGTTTCCACTACGGTTTCTAATTAAATATGAATTTTTAGTATTACTCGTAAGTACAATTAATTATTCAGTTTGTAGTTACGTACATCTAGCCTAGAAATTTATTGTTTTTTAAGTAGTATGGTACTAACTTGTTTAAAATGCCAGTTAAAGTAAAGCAGCACTTATCCGTTCATAGTACTTTATTAATAAAATTAGGGTCAGCTGCAATTTGATTTTGATGCTAATTGCAAAATTCAAGACGACTGGGGAAATCAGCAGTTCAGTGAGTTTTCTCGTAATATTCTGCAGACCTTGCTATGGGATATCTCCAATCGCCTAGAAATAGTAGGCTACTCCTCAACTAAATTTAAAACAGCCTCTATCACATTTAAGTCATTTTGCCGATGTCCCACAAGTTCCCGACGCGGTTTCCCAAAACCCCTATCGCGAAGGCGTTGAAGCACTTGCACAAAAATTCGCGTACTTGGAAAATGTTATCTGTTAGGGAAACGTCTCTGATATTCCGCATTTCGCAAACATTCTCCGTATAACATTACCATTTCCGCATATTCGAAATTTATAAAATTAGGCATTGTGAATTGACGACCAATACACGAGACCGAAATAAACAAACCACTGCTTGTATCTACTGCTATCTACTACTGATCTCTCCATCCCCCCTCCAAATGTGTAGTTGTTTCCTTCGACATTCGATTGTCATATGATTGCGTCATCAGAAAGTGTGTAGCGTACCAGGAGCGTCATATTAGCGATTTTTATAAGGTTAAAACTAATGACATTGTGACTGAATTACACTGCACATAAAAAGAATGACATAGCGCTTCTACGCCACTGGTCATAATGGGAATATTTAAACATACTGAATAATTAGATCAAAAATATTCTATTACAACCTGTAATTATTGTTGTTGTATCACCAATTATTTCCAAATAAATACAAAATATAATAAAAAAATTCGAAATCTTTGACACCCTATATCTCGAAAACGGTGAACTTTTAAATATATTTGGGTAAATCTCATTTATTTTGACTGTAGAGTTACCTCTTCCAAGGATACGAATATTACCTGATACGCCCTGTATATTTTCGCATCATATAACTCATGAAATATGTTATCTTTTTAGAGAGTTTAAATGAAAGATATGCAATTGACCATTTATAATTAGGAATTAGCTTTTAATATAATATAAAGATATGCAAAATTCACTGAAAATATATCAACTTTGCATTGAAAAAGAAGAGGGTCGTACTGAACCATTCTTTTGTTGTGATATATAAACACAATTTTAAAAAACATGTTGTTTTAAAATCAAAATACATGCGGCCCCATGCTTACATGAACTTTTTCCCTTATTTTATACTGTAGAATATACCCTCAATTTTTCCTTATATCTTGCTGAAAGACTGTATTTGCCATAAACTGATTATTTGTAACCTTTTTCCAAAGAAGAATATCCAAGAAGGAATCTGTGACTCTCAGAGGTCATTACTCATTTTTTTTCACTTCATATTAGTCTCTTCTTCATTTTTATATCGCGCTATATCACATTCATCGAAGCAACCGTCATTAATCTACCAATAACTGTTTGAACACGACTTTATCATGTACATTTAAAAATAACTCATTTATTATCGGTCAGTGGTCGAGCGGTTTAAGGCGTCAGTACTTAAATCGATGTGGCCAGACCGCTGTGGTATCGAATTCCGCGGCCGATAGACCGTATATCAGCTAAATTCGTGGAGAGGATTTGCGACTTCTATGCGGGTAGGGTGAAAAAATGTATGGCTTGGATCAGTGATCAGATTGATATCGGTCGACGTTTAATCACCTCCCTAATTAATGAGGTTTTCCAGGACCTATCAACGTAAGTCGGTTCTGGGAGCAAATGCAGTCTCATTAATAATATACCGCCCCCTCTCCCGCACAAGTCTCCACCTTCTGAGTTAATTCTCGTGATTACAGTTAGGGGGTAGAGATATTATATTATTATTATTATTATTATTTTTAAATATTTTTAGGTAGAACCAACGGATACTGCAGCGACGGAGGTTTTACCTGCAATGCACCTTATGATAAATCCCAAACGTTCCAATTCGAATGTTCCACGGATGATCAGTGTCCAGCAAACTACAAATGCTGCTCTCAAAAATGTTTCCTTCATAAAGTTTGCATAAAGGCGGTGTATTCGTCTAACTCATCTGATATAAAGAAAAAAAGGTGTCAGTATGAACGACCAGGTCACTGTGATAAATGGCCATACAACTGTCGAGTGCCATATCATTATTCGATGACCCATCATTTTAAATGCAATCAAGATAATCAGTGTCCAAGGAACTTCAAGTGTTGCCAACAAAATTGCTTTATGCACAAAATTTGTTCTAAAATAGTTTTGAGTGTCACAGAGCCACCAGATAAGAAAGAAGCTACAGAAAAAACTGAAACAGACCAGACGACTGGAAGAGAACAAATAACTGAAACAACAACTGAAACAACAACTGAAACAACAACTGAAGCAACAACTGAAACAACAACTGAAACAACAATTAAAACAACAACTAAAGCTATCGAAGAATTTTCATTAGACGTTAGATATCCACACGTAGAAGAAACCACAGACACTATTTCTTCAACAACTACAGAGGCTACAAGTGTATCAGAAAAAATGACAGATGAAGATTACGACAACGAAGATTCTAGAACAGTAGAAACTATAATTCAAAATGGTAAAGAAGAAACTACCACGATTCAAATCAATCCAACAACTAAACAAGTAACAGAAGGTGTTGAAGAAACAGAAATATCGACGGAGGCGGAATTTAAAACAACAATCGTTGAAATTGCAATGCCGAAAGTAACAGTTGCTTCTAAACGAACCACTCTAGATCCTAATGCAATTGATCCGAACTACGCAGAATATTACGAAGAGAATAACAGTACAGAGACTGATGTATACGAAGACGATGAAGATGAGTATGATAATTACGATTAATACAAATTTATGAATACAAGCATTAGACATTATAAGAAGTATTGTCATAAATAAATAATCAATTCTAGCACTGTGTTGAAACTGACAGGTATATATAAATATACTATATTTTATTTAAATTAAGTAGAGTTGTGTTTAAATTTAATTTTGTATATTTTTTAATGACTCCTTATGAGTAAAACTTATAATAAACAATAGCATTGACAGAAGTAATACCTGCTCTTTCTGGCAACTCTCTATTCAAGTTTTTTGTTAAAAATTTCTTTATTGAAAATATTGGACAACTTTAAATGCACTGTTTCAAATACAACCATTTATTAGATATTTAAACATGTTTTCATTTTACGTGTTCGAACTATGGGCTAGTCAGCCTTATCTAATTCTTAAATTGTGCTTGTTGTTTTCGGACTAAATTCCGTGGAGGACAAACCTCTTATAGAAACCACTGGGTCGGCACGCCGGTGTATTGATTTCAGTTGGTTCTGAGCCTGTTACTTAAAATGTATTATGTTCATAGAAATGCAGTGTCTTATTTGCAATATTATTACACTGATAAAAATGGGTGTAAATTTTCATGTTTTGTTATGATCTTTTTAGATAATATTTAGGTACTGGAAAAAATCGAGATTACTATTTTTACGTAATAAAACGAGCAAATTTTATGAATAATATGATAATACAATGTACTGCTTCGGAACTGTTAGACACAGATCAATCTAACCTCTAACTTAATGCGTTTTAGTTGTGTTAAGATGTGTCATACAAACATGTACGGTTCATTAATAAGAACTTTTTGTGGGATATTCAAAAAGGAGTAAGTATAAAATAATATTTTGTAACGTGTGCACCTGCATCTTATGCCAATTAAAACGTTATACTCGTAAATTCGAAAATATAATATTTTCTTAGAAACTGAAACGATCATTACCTATTTCTCTAAACCATACAAAAACATTCATTTCAACCAACATATTTATTGTTGTGGCAGTAAACATACTAATAGTTTACAGCAGATATTAAGATTAGATTTAGTTATTTAAATTATAAATTCACTGGAATTAAAAATATTTATTATGACAAATATACAGGATTAACTATGACTAAGTATAAACATTTTAACTACGTGCTCAAGGAGGTCTAAAGGACAATAAAAAAATTGTTTCGGAATTCTAGCTCAATGTTTTGGGGCAAAACCCCCTTTTCTTACGGAAAGTTGGCGCCTATGACAATAAATTATCGTCCGTGATGACTAGATATGTCAACTACCATGCGGACGTTTTATGCAGCGTTGTCAAGTGTAGAAACGACAAAAATAAACATTTTTAATAATAATAATAATAATAATAATAATAATAATAATAATAATAATACTAATAATAATAATAATAATAATAATAATAATAATAATAATAATAATAATAATAATAATAATAATAATAATAAAATAATAATGCCTAAGTACCTGATAGTTAACAGTTGATCAGGTTAGCTGCAGTATTTTGTATTTGTTCTTCGTTCCTTAGTTGCACACTGTTGTCATAATTATCCACTATCATAAAGGACATAAAAAACTTTATTTAATTACTACACAACGTTTAAAATTAGTCACTAAATGTTCTAAAATAACATAACCTAGAATACTGCATTGCTACTTGCATACTCTCCAAACCCCAACATACAAAGCTTAGTTATATCTAAGGGTCTAAGAAACATTTTTGCAGAACACTGTAAACATCTAAGGATGTTATAGTTTAAAATATTAGTAATTATTTTATGCAAACATCGTCGTTTGCTGTTAATATTGTTGCTATTATCAGTATTAACAGAATTTAATTCCCCAACAACACAAGAAGTTTAAAAATTTATCAACGTGAAGTGCACCTTGCATTAGTGGCCTACAGATAGCGTCTGCGTCTGCAGATGTCAAAAACTATTGCATACGGCGACGGTACTCTGATTAGTTAGAAATAATTTTTCAATATTTGCTTTTCCCAAATTTAATTGTTCGGGTATTTTTTAGTGTATTTATAAACATGTCGTATTCAAATACCTAAATGACGGATAAGATACTGATTTATGAGAGTATGACAAGTGCATATTATCGTGTTACAGCGTAATACCACAGACGTTCTCCGAGTACGCAAAATATTATACTGAATACTTTTTTAATCACATTGAACAACTTTTGTAATGCCTTGGCGGTAAACGAGTGTCAGTGTTTTTATGTATTTGTATACATTTACGTGTATTTTTTGTTATCCTTTGTGGTTTTTCCACAATTTTACAACCATATGTAACACCTGCGGAAGCCTATTTCTCCGGGTTCCTTTCCGCGATGAATCTGCATGGTCTTCAAAAGAACCATTTGTTTGACAAGACACACGCAGAATCTCACCACCACCCATCGCAGCTACAATCACTGATCAAAATACTAATGACAAGGTCAGAACGACTCTCTGACGACGACCACAAAGAAAAGGAAATTAAAAACGTTAAATTAGCCTTACAACAAAATGGTTTCTTCGGTAACAACATCAAGAGGGCTTTAAGACCAAGACGAAACAAAGAACAGAAGGAAGAAGAGAAACCAATAGGCAAAGCTCTCCTGCCATATGTCAAGGGAATTACCGACAAAATAAGCAGGGTTTTAAAGAAATATAAAATACAAACCGTTTTCAACACGGACAGGAAGATTGGTAATATGCTATCATTAGCCAAAACAAACATTCCTCTAGAAGACTAAGAAGTATATGAAGTTCCTTGCGGAGACTTTGAGAAGACGTACATTGGACAAACTAACAGAAGAATTCAAACCCGGAAAGAAGAACATCGGAATGCTGTCCAGAAAAATGCAAAAACTTCGTCATTAGCTCAACATGTAAAAGACACCGACCACCAGACTGATTTCGATAATACCAAGATACTAAGAAGAATGGAGCATAAGGCAAAAATAATAATTAGAGAAGCCATCGAAATTGAAAAACATCCTCAAAATCTCAATACACGTGACGATACCCAAAGATTACCAACAGCTTGGAAACCTGTCCTGGAAACCAAGAAGATTAATAAACCAGTGATACGCAACGCTGAGAGTAGACCAAGCAGAACACAAGAACCCACAGCATCGTTAAACGCAAGACCCGTGACGCGCAGCCATGCGAAGAAAACCACACACCGGAACGAAAGCACAATATATAACTTACCAAGTGGACAAACATCTTCCAGTAAGCCGAACGTAGTAACGCGAAGCAGAAGTAAGAAGACCTGAAGATGGTAAATGAGATTTTACCGAAACGTTGTCAAACAAATGGTTCTTTTGAAGACCATGCAGATTCATCGCGGAAAGGAACCCATTTTACTGCCATATATATTGAGACAAAATGAAATATCATACATTCAATACCTATGAAGATTTACATAATAAAATATTATTGAAATTATTATTGTTGTTAAAATTAAAATACTGTAGAATTGAACAAAATAATATAAAAATGGACAATACAGAGCATATAGGTAGTTTATTATAGTAAAAATTAAATAAATTAAACATTTTAGAAATAAAAAAATAGTTAAAATTTATCTAATATTGTGACATGATCTCACATTTATGAAGAGTACATAAACAAAAACAGATTTAAACCCAGAGCAAAGTATATAGAAAGAACAAGTTAAGATCATATATTAATTTACTAAATATATTGACAGGAGTCAAGCAAAAATAATAAAAGTATTAACAATTTCAGTAAATATATTTTATAAAATGTTCAGAAATGTCAAATAAATTTCATAGCCATGGACAAATGTCAAGCATAAAGTTGGCTTTACAAGAGATATCACAATGTACACAAAAAAAGTACTAGAAGAGTTCCAGTAGAAATCCTAGAAAGATCAACATTAATAAAGGTAATTTATGTGCACATAAATTTAATAAAAGATAATAAACGCTAGCTAGCCATAAAATGTAACAAAAAGACAGTCACACAATCAAAAATTTAGTAAAACAATAAGTTACTTACCATAATATAGTTAATAATATTCACGCTTCTATTTAATATATAAAAATTTGTTATTTAGTGGACCATCTGTCAGAATAAGGATCATTTTTCAATATAATATATCACCAGCAATGAACATCAGGCAGAATAATACCACTGAATAAGAGATTTTAAAAATTTTTGTAATACAATTTTAAGGATTTTAAGTTCTAAGGATAGACAACTTTTAATACGCAACTGCATTAAAAAAATATATCTGTTACCTATGAATTAAATGTACATAAAATTTAAAATATTCTTGAGTAAGTATTAGACAAAATCTCTTATGAAATAAACATTGTCAAATGTGGAATGATATTCATTTGATAAATTAAGGTACAGTGTGTTGTAAAAAAGAATTGACTTGCGAGCGAACCGACTACCAGAGTCTATGTTCTACAAGCAGCCAGAGTAATTTAATAAGCTAAAAGGAGGAGAGGATAGTTAACCTTATACCTAACAAAGTAAGCAGTTTAAATATTAATAATATTTGTACAAAAAATAATTACGGTATGTATCTGAATCCTTTTACACCGGTTGAAATTCTTAGGTTATTAAAAAGAAAATTAAAAAACAAAAAATCGTCTGGTTCTGATAACGTACCAACTTTTTTGATAAAGAGAGTTATTAACTGTATTATAGACCCAATTACGTATCTGGTTAACTTATCTTTTGAGTGTGGCATATTTCCAGATTCCTTGAAAACTGGAAGGGTTGTACCAATTTATAAAAACGGTGACTCAAACAGTATGAATAATTATAGACCTGTAACAGGACCTGCTGCATTTTCAAAAGTATTTGAATATTGTTTTTTGGAGCGGTTGATGCCTTTTTTGGATAAATTTAATATTCTAACGAAATATCAGCACGGGTTTCGCAGTGGTATGTGGCACAGGCACAGCTATTCATGCATTTTTAGAAAAAGTTTACCATTTCATAGAGCTTGACGAATGCCCGGTCGGCATCTTCTGCGACTTGAGTAAGGCATTCGATTGTGTTGATCATCACAGGCTAATGTATAAGTTGATTTCTTGTGGTATCAGAGGCTTGCCTCTTGATTGGTTGCAATCTTTTCTCGAAAATAGGACCCAATATGTCTCAGTAAAAAATAGTTGTTCGGTGCAGCATTCTGTAAAGATGGGTGTACCGCAAGGTTCAGTTTTGGGACCTATACTCTTTTTAATATATCTTAACGATTTGGATGCTGTTTCACCGAGCACACATTTTACCATGTATGCTGATGACACATCTTTAATTACATCGAACATCAACGATAATGATTTGAAAAATGATTGCAACGTTTTATTAAAAGATTTGACAAAATGGTTCTCTGAGAATAACTTGTACTTTAATACTAATAAAACGAATGCTGTAAGATTTCATAGTTCAAAGAAGTATTGTAATATGTTGAGTTTTACCGTGGGAAATAATGATTTGAGTACTGATGTCGAGGTAATAAAATTCTTAGGACTCAATATAGACAAAAATTTGAATTGGAAAATGCACTGTACGTTACTAACTAATAAAATTTCATCTCTTACTTATTTGTTCCGCAATTTAAGGTCGATATTAAATATTGAGCAACTTCTCTGCCTTTACCACGCACAAGTCTCATCTCGTCTCAGGTATGGTATCTGTTTCTGGGGATATTCTACTTTTTCTATCCAAGTTTTTATTGCACAAAAGAGACTGTTAAGATATATGGTAGGAGTGTCTAGTCATTACTCTTGTAAGGATATTTTTAAAAATTTAAACCTACTACCTTTACCATGTTTATTTATATTTGAGATCTGTTTATATGTTTTTCAAAATAAAAGTAAATTTGTTTTAAATAATGCATTTCACGGGTACAATACAAGACAAAATATGAATTTACATATTCCATTTGCTAGAATAAGAATAACGTCTAACACTCCGAACTGTTTAGGTCCTAGGCTATTTAATAACTTACCTAACCAATTGAAATTGTTGGAAAGTGAATATTTATTTAAGAAAGCTTTAAAGCAGTTTTTATTGGAAAAATGTTTTTATTCCATATTGGAATTTTTACCTACTTTTTCTTAGCTTGTAAGTTTTATGTGACTATTCCTATACATGTTATGTCTCTAAGGAAAATAAATTATTATTATTATTATTATTATTAAAAAAAAAAGATAATATACAAGTTTGTAGCCCAATAAATACAATTTTTTTAAATAAGATAGACATAAACACAAAACATAAAAAGAAAAACAAACACAAATTAAATATCAATATTAATTGGCGCCCAACAAATTAAATATATTTCTATAATATATATATATATATATATATATATATATATATATATATATATATATATATATATATATATATATATGTATATATATATATATATATATATATATATATATATATATATGTATATATATATATACTCGCGTCAAGAATTCAGACGTCTTACGTCACGGCTGACGTTACACATTTGTTTTTATTGTCAACGTAATTTTCGATATTTGGTCGCGTTAAAAATAATCATTTTTTGCAATTTAGTGCAATATATAATGCAAACTTTTAGTGTAGTATATAGTTTTATTACTATCAGTTGCAGTTTCTTAAATATTTTGATGAAAATATGAATTATTCATTTGTTCGTATGACGTAAGTCGTCTGAATTCTTGTCGCGAGTATATTTAAAAGCGGCGTAAACTGATACACGTGTCAACGCGGTGACCTGTCTCACAAAGTCGTTTGACACCTTTGACTTTGGCAGAATATACTTAACCTCGCGGCTGACAGAAGGACAGTGACGGCGATAAATAAGAATTTAATATAGTTTTGAAAAAAAATATATGTTTCGCTTTATAAATATGGAAATGGAAATTTTTTGATAGATGATAAATAATATTTGTACGTCATAGTTACCTACCCTATATACCCTATGTACAAATATTTGCAAAAACCGAGGAATATATACTACTGTTTCAAAAATAAGATGTCATTTACCTACATTATAATACATTTTTAGATGATAGATGAACAATGCTTTTAGAGAAAGAGATGGATAAATACATATTTAAAGAAATGATGACTAAGTTTCACAAAAAAATATTCCTACACAAGTTATTTCTGCTCCTGACAATTTTCTGCTCCTTCAGCTTCATCTGTGAATATACTCTCTAATAACAACAAACATAATAATAATACATGCATTTTTAAATTGATTTCTGTTGCAATATTCAAGTTAAACAAAATGAGAATATTTAAATTAGTTGATGAACTCTTTGATATATATATATTGTAATGTGAAATTTTATGTGTGTGTGTGTTTTTCCGGATAGCTCAGAATTATATCACTTACCGTTCTTTTCTAAAGCACCAGTCTGAAGTATAACACTTTTTAAGTTTAATTTTCAACAAAGACACAAAAAGGAAATATAAATAAAAGTTTCAATTGGTATAAAAAGGACGAATTTAAAAAGTATATTTAGTATATTTATAAATGTTTAGTTATTAGTTAGTAAATGTTTGAAGTTTATAAAGCAATATAAATAGATATCAAAATAAAATAATAAAATGTAAAGAAAAAAGTATGTTCAACTTAGTTTATAATTAGTATAGTTAGTGTAGTGTATTAAAAACTATCTGTGAGAAAGCAAAAACGTCGCATAGGAACAAAAAAAAAAAAAAAGAGTTGTTGATTTGGAAAATAAATAAGATACGAGATTTTGGAGAAGACAAGAAAATTTTGGAAGAATTGTAAGAAATTAGTAAGAAACAAACCGTACCTGAATAAATAAAGTTAACCTACAAGTATAACAAACATTGTATATCGAAATCCAATCCAGCAGAGCGAAGAAAACTACATTGAGGGTTATATTCACTATTTACCACAGCACAGGGAAAATATAACCAAGAAAACTACAGTAAAAGGTATTATATTATAATGACAATCTGTTACAAGACCGAAGCAGTGAGTACTGGACATTTGCAAAGCGGGTGTCAAAGAAATCTGACAGTTAGAAGGCGCTAAATTCAAACAACAACAGTGAGCAGTTCTACAAGGCATCTACAAATAAAGACAAGCATTTAGAGACAATCACAGACGAGAAAACGACAGAAAATTGGAAGGTAAAATATTAGACTTTTATTAAATGGTGTTTCAAGACTGATTTAAGGGACTTTGAACAGGGTTATAAAAATTTTATAGTTGCTAATGATAATGTTGTTAATTATAGAAATTAAGTAGAGCAGGTTTTACGTAGGGTAATTTTAAATACTTTAAATAAATATTGGATGATATCTATTTATAATAAAATTGTCTTAATTTTTTTATATTAAAAAAAAATATAATTTTTAATACAAACTTCACTGAACCGCTCCTGAGAGAAAGGTTTCTCATGCTAATAATTAAAAATTTTGATTAACTTGTTTCATAAAATAAAAATAAATAATAATGATAATAAAGAATATTAATGTCTAAAGCAAAATAAAAAAAAAATACAATTCAAGAACTTTGTTGAAAATTAAACTTAAAAAGTGTTATACTTCAGACTGGTGCTTTAGAAAAGAACGGTAAGTGATATAATTCTGAGCTATCCGGAAAAACACACACACACATAAAATGTCACATTACAATATATATATATATTAACATTTATTCAATATCTATATTTTTTTACATACTGATATTCAATCATTTATGTGAAATAGCGTTAGTTATTGAAACATTTTTTCTCTATATTTCGCATATTTCAGTTCTCGTTATAAAGGTAAATAAAATATAAGAACATTAAAATTGCTCAATAAAGCTACATATATTTCATAATTTCGACCTAAAAATTATAATTTATGTCAGTACATACAGGGCGAACTTTAAATAAGTACAAATATTTTAACCACCAGTACAGCTCACTGTGTAGGACATATTATTCATAGCTTGCTTTACAAAAAAAAAATAAATAAATAGGAATAAAAAAGTCAAATTTTAAATAAATTTCGTGATTTTTCTATAGAAAACTTGTTGAGGATCGCTGATCCGGGAGTCATAGTGGATGTGAATTCCAGAGCGTTGCCAATGTACTAATGTCTTCTCCAACAAAGTTAACTACAATGTTTTGACATATCAAAAAATGATTGAAATATGTTTATTTATGAAAATATTAATGGCTATCTCTTCCCCTTTGTAATTCCTATACCTTACTAATAAACTGAAAATATGAACCAGATTCTCTACTCACAATCATCAGTTACCCAGAATTTTTTTATTATCCATTTTCACTACACTGATTTATCACAATATGTTATCGTTATCACTATCACTGATTATCACTACTTATACAAACATGCTTTTAACATGTCAACCTTTTCACTATTTGAATAATGCGCCATATTTTATTTAATCACACTGTATTTCACGAAAAATATTAATTAAATACTCTAGAGAAAAACACTGTCCACTTAAAACAGATGTGTCAAGCAGTGTATTAGTTAAAGAAACCATTAGTTTAGTTCGGTTTCAGAAGATGCAATTTATGTGTATTGAAATTAGCAAATCCCTTTCCACAAATATTACATGTTTTGTTTCCACTTGTAACTTGCCACAGCTTATTCCTTTGCGGTGGACCATACTTATGCACCGGTATCAACATAACCTCTTTGTCGACCTCGATTATCAATCTTAAAGAGTGGGGCTGATACGGGACATTTCACCTACTGCTCGTGAAATCTACCTGTTACCTGTGCCTACGGCACTAGTTTCTTTTTTGCATGTCATTGACACTGCTTTCAAATATTTTACTTTGCCTTCTCTTAATATTGAACGCATACATCAAGCTAGTTATTTTGTTATTCTATGTTTTGTGTTTATTTTAAAATCTTTTTCACCCACTACGGAACTACGAAGTACGAAATGGTTAACACTGACACGTTGTTTAAGGTTTGACAATCATAGTTTTTTTGTTATTCTCCATAAAATAATTTAAAAGTATAATTTGTGATAATCTTTCTCACTGTGGCCAATGGTATTAACTTGTGAAGTGTGGATAACTGTTTAAATAGTTGGTTTTTCAGTAAGTAGGTGAGCTTTTATGCATGTTTATGGATAATAATTTTTGGAATCATTAAACAAAGTAACTTGCGGAAATTCATATTTTAATCGTTGATTATTTTACTTTACTTATTGTTAAAAACAAGTGTTTTTAAATTAGAAACAACTGCAAAAATTTAATTTACGTTAAATAATTATTTATCTTACAGACGATATGGCAACCTCGCTTCACATGGTTTATTTTATTAGGTTACGACAGTGGTCTATCTGGTCAGCGGTCCTCAAAATGTGGGTATGTGGGGTAAATAATATCTCCGGAAATATTTGAAATTTTTAAAAATGACCTTCACTAAACTTATCTACATGACGAACTACACCTGCAGTTAAAATATTAGTACTTATTTAAGGTTCACCCTGTATAGTGCCGGGATTTTACGATGGAATTTTACATAACAGTTGTAAATTTATTACCTAATATAATATGGAATTTTATCCGTGTTTATTTCTGTAAAATTAAGATGTATTTATTTCATTCACAAAATTCACCGTTCTGGTTACAAATTTCCAACGTAAAGTTATGTGAATTACATATAAATGTTTATTTATGTAGATACCACCAGCCCCTGTAATTTATTAGAAATTAATTAAATGAAAGTAATTGGTAAAAATTATTAATTATTATTACTTACATCTATCACGAAACGACACGACGACGACAATCTACGAAAAAAAATATAAATAAACAATAGAAGAATAAAAATAATTAACATATTTCTGTTGATTTTAAATCAGTAAAATTTAGTTACATACAGAATATAAATAAAATGCTTGACTAAATTTTGGTGGCACAAATTTACGAAATATGTTAAAGTAAAATAAATGTTTTTTCTAAGAAACGACAGAAGTACTTCAATCAAGTTTGGTAAGCGGCTTGATTTTTCAGAAATGTATATGCATATTATTCTTTATACAAAGGGCGTAGTTTTGGGGACGAATTCAAGTTTCGTTAGCGCTAATTTTGAACATACTATCTAGAAAATGAACTTTTTATTACACTGTAAAAAAGTTGCTGTGTAAGCGAGATTTTCCAGTGTGTAATTTACGATGTGTAAAAATTCTGTGTTAATAGTTTTACACACTATGGCTTTTTTGTACGTTTTACACAAAATATGTTAAAATTACTAGTATTATAATAAAATATACTGAATTTCTGTAATATTTACCAGTTGTGTGTAAAAAGTACACCATTTTGTGTAAACTTAACACGCACATAACTTAATTGTGTTCTATATCCCTACTCCTGACTGGTTGAGCACAACTGCGCAGCTGCAGTGTATCAGCTGATCCAACACACGTCACTACGCCATATTGGTCATGTAGCGGTGTTGTGTACAGTTACCTCTCGTTCACTGTGTTCAAATGGAGAATATTTAAATTTAAAATGAGGTTTAATCAAGAAAAATGGTAAGTACTTACCTAACTATAACAAATATTACTGATAATTGCAATAAAGCTGAAACTAATTAGAATATAACTATTAAAAATATTAGGAGTTTATTCTGACGTTTTAGATTACTCTGTAATCTAACTTCTTTTGTAACTTTAGAGAAAGATCACTACCAGTTAATTTTCGTAAACGCCTATTATGTAATGCCTAAATACATCTTTGTTTGTTGTTTCATTGTTTATGATTTACTAGAATATTATTAGTCCCTTATTAGAATATGTACTATTGTACTGTTAATTTTAATACATACATATTTTGTTAGCAGACTTGGTTGTTGTTAATTTGAACAGAATTTAATTTTTTTAATAAAATTATAAAAAGTAAAATATCTTTTATTTTATAATTATACCATAATTCAGACAATTCTTTATATTGATACGGAAGCTCACCTACCTTGTTAATTATGTTCCTGTTTGCTTTTGAAATTATAATTTTTAATACATATATTCTGCCGTTTAATAGAACATTCCAGGCTATATCCAGAAATGCGTAAAAGTTACACATGCCATTTGTTATATTAACACAGTGGATTGTGTTAAACCTTTAACATACTGCTACATACAGAGAAATGTGTAAAAATATACAGAATTCCGTGTGGACCTCGATAAACACAGTATTGTGTTTTTTTGTGTTAAAACGTGTAATTATTTTTTTACACTGTATGACATAAAATGTGTATTACAGCATTTAACCACTAACGTAAGAAGTGCTTGTTCTATTTTCACTTGTCATTTTCCATAGTTTTTTTCTTAAGGCAAGGAATCACATATTCGGATTATGCACTGCACAGATATAAAATTCTATCGTCATAGCAATGTGTAATAACTAATAGTGCAAACACAAAAATATTTTATCTACGTCGATAATACTCGTAATTCTGTTAAGTTTTCAATTTAATACGAACAAAATGTGCAAAGTGAATCGTTTGTTATAACACGAAAGTGCAATGATTCAGGTAAGACAAATTTACATATTATAAAAAGCACCTACAAACAATAATATATCTAATTTTGTAAGTATACTAAAAATATTTACAAATTTCTTCTTAGCAGAATATATTTGCAACTGTAACAGATAAAAATATATGTACCTA
This sequence comes from Monochamus alternatus, assembly GCA_037114965.1. Classification (NCBI taxonomy): domain Eukaryota; kingdom Metazoa; phylum Arthropoda; class Insecta; order Coleoptera; family Cerambycidae; genus Monochamus; species Monochamus alternatus. The sequence continues at coordinate 35,425,354 of CM073433.1, read as the reverse complement.
TGTGTAATTTATATAATATTAAATAGCTAATTGATATAATTCGTGATAAAATTAATGAGAAACTAATTATTTGCGCATGCTTAATACACTTAATTAATAGATTAGATTAGTATATCGGAAAATTTGATTTATATCAAAATGTAAATTTTAGAAATGAAAGCTATTAAATTTTTTTTAATATCTACGAGGTGTGATCAAAAAGTAAAGGGATTTTTGTAATATCTCGGATAATATTAGAGTAGAGAATATTTCTGTTGCTGTGTTGATAGAAATATCTGAAAATATATACAGACACGTCGATCGTGATGTTGTTCATTAAATAGCCGAGCTGTTCTATTCGCACATTTATTGTTCATAAAGTAAACCGAAATGATATCTACCATTTTCGCGATGGAATAAACCATAGTGCTTAATTTTCAAAAACACAATTAATAAACTACCAACCAACGCTTCCAAATAATACTAGAAAATAAATTTGAAATCCACTATTAATTTTACGTTCTTTCATTCCTATTTTTTACAATTGAGTTTTTTACGAAAGTGATAACAAATCGGCAAAAACCAATGTAACGCAAGAAATACTAAATTTATACCATTGGCGTACATTTTTACCGCTACTAATTGTTTGTAGGTAAGCTTCAACTTTAAAATCAAAATTCTTATTAAGTATTGGTCGAAATTATAAAATTTAAAGTCTGTTGTAAAGAGAATTGTAAGAGCTATCAAAATAAATATTACTTAATCCCCAATGCCATTTAAATATTTTGGGGTGATGATTACCCTTGCTTGGGGGTGAAAGTGGCGTAGTCAAAAAATACCAGCAAAAAATGTCCCTCTTTAACCTAAAATCGACGGGGCTTTCATCTTTACGCAGTTCCTAAAAAATGGCTCTGTTTCGTTTTCATCTGGCCACCCTATATTGTACGTTTACATTATTAGCCATATCGGATATTTAAGTCTGTTGGAATGGAATAAAGTGCAGCAGTAGCTTAAAAATGTTAAATATTGCTTTTGGTGAGAAATTTTTTTCCAATGTCTTGTTGAAAACAGCGACGAATGGAATCGCTAAATGAAATCAAAACCGGTGCAGAACTAACCGAAACTTGTTATAACAGATGCCTAACGTATCATAGCACTTTATTCCATTGTTACTGTAAAATTTAATGCAAGTTTTCTGATTTTTTTAAATGAAATCCCATAGCCCATCGTACTAAAACATATGTAGCCTATGTGACAGATGACAACAGACTAAACATTCGATATGACTCATAATGTATAGATATTTGTCAGGCAAGTTTACCAATACAAACCTAAAATATCAGGCGAAACAGACTAATACAGCCTGAGATATTACAAAACTCCCATTATTTTTTGATCACACCTCGTATTTAAATTCAAAAACAAAACTAAATATAATAAAAAAAATTGTATGTCACTGAATTCCAATATTTAATATCTTACAAAATTTAATTTTTATGACACAACAAATTTTCATTCTGTATGCCACAAAATGTATTTTGAAATTAGTAAAACTAGTGTAACCTAAGTACTTTATGTTTTCCTTTATTTTTTTAGAAATAAACACATAAAATTATTATGAATATTGTGGTTCATTACAAGTATTAGTTACTTAAATAAGAATTAAATAAATATTAACTATCTGAAATGCTTAGCAGAAATAGCAAATTCAGCAAAAACTATACGGACAATTAGCATTGTAATTTGAATAAGGTTGTAGGTATACTTACATGAATTCAGTCAGCAAAATTCTTTGCTACCGTTTATAGATATTGAATATAATTTTAAATTAAATCGTATCTTAGATTAATTAACCATATCTAAATCTGCTGCAAATTCTGAATGTAATAATGTAGCACAAATATTTTCAAAAGCAGAGCCACGTGCAGGGTGTCTCAAGTTCGTTGTAGTTGCAGGTTATCTCGAAAAATGTGGGAAATCTCTCGGATGCAAATAGAACATGAAAAAATAAGATAACAAGTTCCTATACATTTTTTTCCTACAGGCTCTCCCTAAGTTCTAAGTTCTAAGTGAGTGGGCCAAAAACTAGCCCTCCACTGTGACCCTGTGGTCGATTGTGGCTCACATACTTATTATACTTCACCCAACAGGTTTAGCCTCTTTATGGAGCCAATAACCTTGTTGGCTGCGATTTTATCCAGATCTTCTGGCAAGAGATGCACTTTCCACAAATCTGGTCCGTTCTCCAGCCGGACAGTGACATAAAATGTGTTCTGCCGATTCGTCACTTTCTAAACACAATCGGTAGTCGGCCTCCTCAGCCAGGCCCAACTTGTGCATGTGACTCCTTAACCGGCAGTGCCCTGTATATAGGCCAACCCAGAGTTTTTAGGTCAAGCCTATTTAACGCCTTCGAATGAGCTAATCTTGGCAGATCTCGCCAGTACTCCCTTATCTTTTTCTCCGCCCAGGTCGAGATTACTGCTTTGGCAGTAGCCGAATCTAAGCCAAGAGCCGGTTCCGGACCTATAAAGCTGGAGTCCGCTGCCTCGTTTCCCTGGATACCCGCATGACCAGGTATCCAAACTAGGGTTACTCTGTTGCTTGTACCTAACCGCTCCAGAGCCTTTTGACAATTCCATACCGTTCTTGAGTTACACCGGTAGGATCCAAGTGCTTTTAAAGCTGCTTGGCTATCAGGAAAGATTTTTATCGACCTGCGTTTAAATCTAAGCTTTTCCAGCTTCCACACACACAGTTCGATGGCATGAATTTCTGCCTGAAATATAGTCGCAGGCCCTCCCTACGAATATAATGTTACTGAAAGACGCCGCTGGAAATCAGTTGTTATTGAATAACTTTTAAAATACTTAATTTAATTTAATAAAAAGTGTTGAACACTAGTAAGGGCCTCTTAAAATCCTGCCCTTGAAAGATATTTAGCTTTTTTAGATTAACAAAGGCGGGCTAAGTTTTACAACTTAATGCCTAAGTTTTTAACACCTTGTATGATAAAGTCTTTAAGATAATAAATCTGGGTAGCTTCGACCTTATACTAAAGGGTACTCTTGTTTATTGTCGATAAAATTAACCGTTTACGAGAAAAAGTACGTCATGGTTATTGTCTTTATTGTCAACATATTTTTCGATATTTGGCCGCGTTAAAAACAACAATTCTTTACAAATTAGTGCAATATATAATGCAAACACTTAGTATATAGTTTTATTACTGTCAATTGCAGTTCTTCTAAATTACGTGGTTTATTAATGTACACTTTTGACTTCAAGTATCCCTATAAAAAATAGTCAAGAGGTGTAAGATCTGGCGATCTTGCAGGCCATTCTATCGGTCCGCATCTGCCGATCCACCTCCCAGGAAAACAGTTGTCGGAGGTGCACCCTCTTGCTGAAACCATATGGTATCGTCAGGAATGTCAGGGTCATTATCGTTAGGAAAAATTATTGCAAGGGCTGGAACAACGTTATTTTCTAGAAACTCTAAATATCTTTGTCCTGTAAGGGTTCCTTCAAAGAAGAAAGGCCCTACTATTCTGTCGTCACCTATTTCAGCCCACACCTTTATTTTCTGAGGGTGTTGGGTATGTGCCTCTGCCATCCCATGAGGATTTTCCCAACTCCTATATCTGCAAGTTTGACAGTTTACTGTACCATTCAGACAAAATGTGGCCTCATCTGAAAAAAGTATTTGCCGGTGTAAATTTATATTTCCTTGACATAAATCCATTAGAATTTCTCAAAAGTGTAAGCGGCGATCGGGATCATCTTCATTGAGTTCCTGCACAAGTTGAATTTTGTAGCGATGATATTTTTCCTTTCTCAAGATACGTAGCACTGTGCTCTGACTAGTGTCATTGTTTAATGCAACCAATCGTGAAGAATTATGAGGATTATCCACCATACTTATCAAAATGTTCTGTTTCTGATTTTCATTAATGCTTGGACGTCCAGGTTTTGGAATATTTACAACATTGCCAGTTTCTCTAAATTTAGACTCTACCTTACTGACTGTTGATTGACTGATAGGGCGATCTGGATATTTTTCATTAAATAAATCGCAAACTTCCTGCTGAGTTCTAGTCATATTCCCGCATACGATAAGAAATAAAATTTCAATTCTTTGAGTAACAGTTAAATGTGCCATAATACTTTAAATTGAATAATAATTTCTATGTCGCTTACAATACTTATTAGAAAGTCGGTGTGACAATGACACTTTGCAAAGATTTTCACCTACGTGATCCATAAAAGAACTATGGAATTCGAAAAACTAAACTTGATAACGTTTTTGCTTTATTTTAATTGATTTACGTTTTCTAAGATTCAATCGCCATTTACTCGAAAACTTTCCCATGTAAGCAGGCAAAATTTTAGTACTGTCTGATAGAGAATTAAACGATCTTTCAGAATAAAAAAAAAATGGTGTTGCCATTTAAAAAAAAATCGATGACGTCATTACTCGAAAACAAATGATATTTGAAAATCGCATTTTACGCTAAAATATGTATTTTTTAAATTAAAAATCGACCTGTTCGAGGATTTTTCCCAAAAAATAATTGTTTCGTTTTTATTGAATTTATTCCATATTTATGGCGCATACTGTATACAATGTTGCACGCAGGCGGAGTTATAGGCCTTCAAATTGGGGCCAAATATTTTGAAAAAAATAATATTTCTGATTTATTTTAAGTTGGAATATCCAAATTTGGTATATGATTTAGGTTTATTATTAGTCTTCTGTGGCTATGATTTCAAGTAAAAACTCGTAAAAGGTCACTCGTCGATCCAAATCTTGAGAATTCGATGTACAGAAGTTCTGGATCATCCAATTTCTTGAGATAAACGTTTAGTCCTTATTTGTGGTTCATCTTCAACTGTCTTTAACATGTTTTCTTCATCTTGTGTCCCTATTACCCTAGGATGCTCTCCGATATTATTGAAAAACTTTCCTGATTCTCTAGCCCGGTTTTCAACATTAAAAAATGTTTCTCTATGGCAAATCACATGTAACATGCTAACTTGTTCACTGAATATAAATTTTCCAACAATTTTCAACAACACACGGTAGCAGAAATAAAATAGTTTTATGTCAAATTGTCAAATTTTAAAGACAAAGTGTACTATCAACTTTTTTATTTCTTCTAATAAAAACTATTAGAATCGTATTTTAATTAATGCTTTTTTTCTTGAAAACCTTAAAATTTTTTAAAATTTAACAAGAGTCAAAAAGTTTTATAATTAAATTCTGCGTGGGATAATATCATTCTTTTTAAATTCGATCCATGGGAAAAAGTTTGGTATCATTTTAGGGATGACTCACCCTCAATGAACACCTTGTAGTGTTTTAATTTACTTGAACATAAGACCAAACCTAAATCATGTACTAAATTTGGTACTAGACATTAAATCAGTGATAGATTGACACTATTGATAGTGAAGCTAAGATAACACTTCGGAAAATCATAGAAATATAAATTATTTAAAAAAAAATCTTTGCAGTTGTGCTCTCTAACACACACTCCGTTAAGTTAACAGGAAAACTGTATGGGAAATATGTAAATATCTAAAAACCTGACTCCACATCCTGTATATTTTTTAATTTTTCTAATGTACTAACATTGTTTTATTTATTTTTAGGTCAGAATATTACCAAAAGCCTCTTTGGGGCTACTACTATCCATTTGTTCTCTGTCCTTTACCTACAAAATCGACTGGTTATGTGGCTGGGATGTATTCAACTGTGATGATCCCTTCAGTATCGAGCAAACTTTACAATTTAGATGTAAAAGCGTTGACGACTGTCCAGTGAATTTTATGTGCTGCAGTCACAAATGTTTCAGACATAAAATATGTCAACCTGACACAACTATACGCCAAACTCAGAATGTACCATCAAATAATTTCGAAATAAGACCTGGAGAATGCGACGTTATTGTAGGATGCGATATACCTTTACCAAAAGCTTTTACAAAATCATTCGAATGCTTCCAAGATAACGACTGCCCTGATTATTATAAGTGCTGTTTTGTTAGTTGCTACAATCATAAAGTGTGCCAGCCAGCAAAAGGCCCATTTGCTGTAATTTCTACGGGGATATTAACTGAAAGAAGTACATCAGTGACAGAAATACCTTCAATAGAATCCACAGTGAAAGAAGCAGTTACCACTAAAAGTTCTATTGACGGCAGCAGAACAACAGCAGTGAGCGAAACAGTTCCAACAACAGAAAGGTCAGCTTATTTATATATAACAGAAGCTACAACAGTAGTAGAATCAACTCTGCTGGAAATAATTACTACTAAAAATCTTGAAATATCATCAACAACAATACAACAGATAGATGAAGGTGTTACGGAACCATTTACAACAACACAAAGAATAAACACAGATACAACCACAAGTAAAAGTATAGCGGAACCTACCATACTAACAACACAAGAAATAACAACGCAAGTAACTACAACTGAAATTTTAACAAAATTTCCTGTTTTAACATCATCAGTAGAAGCAACTACGCAAGCAACTACAAGCAAAATTTTAACAGAACCTCCATTATCAACAGATGACTTTGAAGCAAGTGGATACCAAGAACTAATTGACGATGATGAAGATGGAAGAGAGGAAGTGGAGGATAATGCTGCTGCTACTGCTACAATTCCTAGGACAACAAAGTTGCATCATACAAAATATTTTACAGAGCAAGCTACTATCGAAACTACACCATTTCAGCCATTGTCAACGAAACTAAGTATTGAGAACAATTACATTGAGGGTAGTGGAGATTCAATGACAATTGAAGATGACGATGAGGATAACAGAAAAGAGAAGAAAAATGGTACATATACATTAATAACTAACACTATATCTTCTGCGTCAACAATAACTTTGCAGCCTATTCAGTCACTTGATGGACTATCAGAAATCACTACTGAAACTGATGACTTCGAAATAACTGGTGATTTAGAAATAACTGAAGATGATGAAGATGAAATAAATAAAGGGGGAAGTGATATTACTGCAACTGTTCTGAAAGTAATAAGCAGTACTACCGCTTTCAAGTTAACAACTCCACAGCAAGCGGAGAGTAGCAAAAATTTAAGTGAAACAACATTCGTTACCGAAACCCAATCATTGAAAGGGTCAACAAGATTTCTAACAGAAAACTATAAAGAAAAGACTAAAGAATATATTACTGTCGCCACCACAACTATTATGGAATCAATAAGAAATAATGAAACTGCAACACTCGCACCAACCCATCAAATATCGGGAGCAAATGATTCCAAAGAAGTTATCACTCTTCCCCCACCAATTATAGAATCAACAGAACTAGAAAACAATGATTATTTGGAAGCAAATGGCGATCTAGGTACAGTCGGAATTAATGAAGACAAAAGTAAAAAAGAACAAAATAAAAACAATACATCTTTTGAGACAAATCCTACATTTACATTATCAACTCTTCAACAGGCAAAAACCAGTAAAGATTCAAAAGTTACTGAACACACACTTATTGAAGCTCCTCCATTGAGAGAGTCAACAGAATTTACTGAAACTGTTGATTTCGAAGCAAGTGGAGATTCAGAAGTGATTGGAGATGATGAAGATATGGAAACTATTAAAAATTACACCACTACAACAAAATTAACAGATAATATTGAAATTTTAATAGTAACAACTACCCAACAGTCAGCAAGTACACAAGATACAACAGAGGTAACTACCAAAACCAATCAGTCTTTATCAATTGAAGGAACAAAGACAAACTTTGAAAATGATGACTCTGAAGCAAGTGGCGACTTTGAAATTATTGGAGACGATGAAGATGAAAGGGGAGAGCATCAAGAAAAAGTTACTACCTCTACTACTAAAGTGTTAATAAAGGATAAAATTCAAATCATCCAGCCTGAAACTGATGATTTTGAAGCAAGTGAAGATTTGGAAATAATTGGAGATGTTGAACATGAAGCGAAAGTAAATTTAGGCAATTGATAGTATCATTGTTCATTCTGTCGATGGTGTAAAAAGATAAACAATGCATTTTTTTCAATTAAATTAAGCTGAGTATGTGTATGCCTCAGAAACCTAGAACAGGTAGAAATATACATTTAGGAAACATAAAAATGCTCCGACTTGAATGATGATTTATACTGTACCTAAATTAGTCTACAATTATTTGATAAATGATATTACTATATTAGTAATAGATTTTAAATCATGTCAAATTTAATATCTCAGTGTTTTTTTATGTGTAAGTTTAAATTTATTGATAAAGAAACTATAGATAATTTTAAAGTAAAGAGATCTCTTATATCATTTTCTAAGAAAAGGAATTATATTTGTTTGAAATATTATATTGTGTCACGAAAGTATGTGTGTGTGTTCTACAATGTAAATCATTTTCATTTACCAATAATTGTTTGTGAAAATTAATTAAATTTGAAATTACATTTTTGTGTAAAATATGTTGTAGTGCTAGTTCAATTAGAACAATAAACAAACCAAGGAAAATTGTTTTTATTCGAATGATCTCATATTTTGTCACGATTCGATTTCTAATAATTGGCAGCAGATCTTACGAAACAGATACGTATGTTAAAAAAATACTATTTTAACACACTTTGCCAGGGTTCAAATCTCTCGGTCAGTAGACCGCAGATTAGCTATACTTGTGGAAAGGATTGGCACCCTATCTGCGGGTATGGTAGGGTGGAAGATCGTTGACTTGGGTCAATTTGCTTAATAATAATATACCGTCCCCTCTCTGCTAGTCTCCGACTTATGGGCTAATTTCCGTGATTAGAATGAGAGGTGAAGATATTATTATTCATATTACTATCACGTTAACTTCATATTTGCATTTTATATATTTCGATCACCGTGTATTATACCTTAGGACGATAATACCTATTACATTACTGCTTATAACGTTTTAATTTTGATAAGATATAGTGACAAATCTTACCTCTACCCAGAAATCTTACGATGCGTAATACGCGACGACAAGGTAAAACTGCAGTGCATTTTAGAAATTATTAAACTGTGTTTTGAGGCTTTATTTCAAACAAGGTGAGTTATTTTCTTATGTAGCATTTAATTTCCTTTTTTCCGCAAATAATGACTTTTGCTTATCCCATATTAGTGTAAGTATTATTTCCAATAGAACCTAAAATTGTTTACATTTCATGTAGATACGTTTTATAAAATTATTTATAAATATATATTGCACTAAGCGAAATTGATAAGTATAAAGTTGTTCGTTATCTGCCTTACAATTTGTTTTCCAGGTTTTATTCATTTTATACACAGAACATGATAAAAAAATACAGAGCATGCGCCATAATAAATAATGTACTTGTAAGGTAATTTATTACTACAGTTTACACATATTTTCAATGTTTGCCCTGGTCTTAAATATGCAACGGTATATATTATTATTTTTTTCAAAGTAAATATCTGAAAATGTACAGAAAAATTTATAGAAAAATACCAGAACTATTGCAATTTGTGCTTTTTAGATATTAAGATGGACTCATTGAAAGGAAGATCTTTTTTCCTTAACAGTCCTCTTTATAATTAGGGATCAATTTAATTTAAAAAAAACTAAAGTATTCAGTTACGTAGAAGTTTTAAGGTCGGTTTTGCCGCTACAGGGTGGTCTGTAAGTAATGGTCCATGAGACATATTAGATTTTCCACTTCAAAATAGTACGATTTAAGCCATCTTGTCTTAATAAAATATTGATAATAAAAAAGATACAGGGTGTACAAGTTGTAATAAAAAAGTGATTGTTTTGTAATAATTACACTGTGCTTGTCTGTACCTTAAAGGGAATAGATGTTTTTGGATATGAGAAATCATAATATGTTGTCTATTTTAAGTGGAACACCATTTTCGGAAAAGCAAGCAAAAATACAGGATATTCTATTTGAAATACGAAGGTTTTTGCATATTGGATCGGGAAAAATTAAACACTTGGTGTAGTATATCAAACATTTAAAAATTTCGTGATACGTATATCAAGAATTAGATGCTTAAATACAACATGAAAAAAGTTATATACATTCTTACAAATCTCATCAACTGTTATTTTTTTACATGTAAAATAATCGTCACTCTTCGAAAAATGCAATAATATTCAGTGAGCGGCAAAATATGGAATAAATTTATTTAAAAATCAGGCATTCATTTTGTAGATAATTTCTCGGGCTCGTCAATTTTTACTTATAGTTGTACATTTTTTAAATCAGATTTCATGTATATAGAGTGAAGTAAAAAAAATATATAATATCATAGTCAACTTTTTTAAACGGAAATTCCCCTTTTTGTATTTTTAATCAATTTGCCGTAAAATTCTAAGTATTTTTTATGTAACATACTTTATACCTACCTATACTTAAACACTTTTGAAAAATTGGTGTCCCGGTTTATTTGAATGAATGTTTTAATGGCCGTTGGATTGGAGGACGCGGACCAATAGAGTGGCCTTCAAGATCACCCGATCTTACTCCCTTGAATTACTTTTTATAAAGTCATTCAATATTCAAGGTTTTGGTAAATAGGCCTCAAAGCATCGAATACTTGAAAAACCGAAAAAAAAAAACAAGAGATGAGGAAACCGGCGGGAACGTATTAAATAATTTGGTCTATCTGGACACTTATTCAATTATTTTTTCGGAAACGGTTAAAACTGATTTCACCGCAAATTCAATAAAAATACAAAAGGATTTCCTTTTACATCCGTCCTGTATACATGAAAACTGGTTTAAAAAATGCGCAACTAAAAATAAAAATTGACAGTTCGGGCGTACTTTTACGCTCACTGTGTAGGATGTTTGTTAACTAGAGGTCAAAAATGCAGGGACGTAGTCTGTGATCAAAAATAAGGGTTTCTTTTGTTGTATAAATATGGTGTCCTAAGACAGCCATTGTCCAACTACAGAGTGTCAAAAATTAAAAATAAAACTGTTTTTAATTTCTAAACCACAAAAAATTACCATCTTTAGAAACCAGTGGCGGAGGTTTGAGTATCATCGGTCATTATTTGACAAAAAAATGTATCACCCTGTATAACCTTACAAATAAAATAGGTCATCATATGCGCCATTTTAGGATTGCTTCTTCAGGTGGTCTCCATTAAGTTGAATCAAATATCTAACTATATAAATTATTATAAAAATTAAAATAATTTGAAGTTAAATATCGACAATGACAAAAAGTGACATCCTGTCAATGAATTAAATATGATAATACCTACTTGAAAAATGTTCACCTTATGTAAAAGTTTTTATATATTTTTAGGTATTAATAATATTGTGTGAAACTAACTACTCAGTGGATATTTGATTCAACTTAAAGGAGACCACCTGAAGAAGCAATCCTAAAAAATGCAGAAATAGGTCAGATCTCATCTATTCTGGTTGAATTTGTCGTGTCCCCACTGCCAAAAAGTTAAGTTAGATATTTATAGAGTGTTTCAGTAGCAGATTAGTAAATTAGATTATTTTCTTTAGATAATTATTGAATAGAGCTTTGTCTGTGGAATTGTTCATTAGCATACCTAGATGTTTGGTATCAGAGAACATACATATGACTTCATTGATAGGAATTATAGGAGATTTGATTTATATTAGCTTAAAATACCTTTCTAAAACAGTAAAAAAATATCAGTTTGTATTATAAGCTATATTCGAAAAATGATTCGTTACAAAGAGACAGAGTGTCCAAATTTTTATCAAAAGTTCCAAATTTATTAATATTTTTAAAACTACTTTAGATATTTAAATGAAATTTGGAGCCTTTGAATAGGTAATCTACATATTTTTACGTAAAAAATATTATTTTTCTTCCACCAGTGGCATGGTACACCAATGTTCTTTTAGGAACAAAATCTATTTCTAGAATCCATGTTCAATTTACAACAGAAAAAGGCTCCTTACTTTTTTTCGTTTGACACTTCGTTTGCCAGTAAGAAATTAAATTACCTAATGATTTCTGAAAAACAAGTAAGTAAACAAAAACGAAAATGAGAAATTTAGTTAGAGACGTTCAACAACAACAAATAGAAAGAAAATTAAGGGTAAAATCACAAAAATTTCTCGAAATGCAGTCCGTCCACCTCAATACATTTTCGACATCTTCTCACTAACGCATTTATTGCAGCAGATATTTCATGCGGATTTCGCCGCATATCATTCAGGCTTGCTGAATTCTTAAAATTAAAACTTCCCTTGCTAATACGCGAGTGTGTACGCTAACACTCTAATAGTGCCCCAAACGTAAAAGTCTAGCGGATTAAGATCCGGTGACCTGGGTGGCCAGGCCACTGGTCCAGTACCATTAACCACGTCATTGTTCATGACATTCCTCTCTAGCCGGCCAATCCATTGTTGAGGATAATTGGTATTGAGCTATTCTCTTACAGCTATTCCAAAATGCGGGGGAGCTCTATCCAGTTGTATCCAACTCTCATACCTTAAATTAATAGGCAAATCCTCTAGGTCCTGCAGATTATTGTTAAGAAACTCCATGAATAGTTCCGAGTTCAATCTTGGGGGTAGGAAATGTGGACCACAAACATTACCATCAATAACGCCCAACCAAACATTTCCGGAAAATTCATTTTGAAATGATCTTGGCGGAATTTCTCGAGGATTCTGATATACCCAAATAAGTATATTATGGTAATTTGTTATCCCACGTCTGATAAAGAGGACTCGTCCGTTCAAAGAATCTTATGTAAAAAGTCAGGATTTTATTCCGTCCGTTGAGTTTAAAAGCCATTGACAAAATCTTATTCTTTTTTCAGCATTACCAGGGTGCAAATCCTCGACAGGTTGTAGGTGAAATGGATCATGTAGTGTTCGTAATATTTTAGACTTAGGAATGTGAAGGTGCTAAGCTGTCTTCCGAGAGCTCAGCCTCGGATTGTTATCAAAAGTACGTAGTATACGATTATTATGAATATTATATCGACGGTTTCTGTTACGAAAATTCTGATGTGTTCTGATGAAAACGCGAGCACCTGGAACTCTTCTATTTGGATAGCGTCTATGAAATTCACGAACTGCCCCTTCTGCATTTCCATCACAAAATCCGTAGCAGAAATGAATATCTGCGTATTCGCTGTTAGAAAAAAGCATTTTTCAGATTAATACTTACACAGCACTCTAATAACAATGTTAACAATAACTCTAAATTAAATTACCTGACACAATTCAATTAACTGTCATTATAAAATGCAAAAACACTGACAGTAGTAGTCTTTTTTGTTTCATGGCCTACTACGACAGATTAAAATTTGTTTGAATGCCAGTTGCTTAAAGAATTTTAGTTTTTTACTGGCAAACGGTGTGTCACACGAAAAAAGTAAGGAGCCTTTTTGTGTTTTAAATTGAACAAGGATTCGAGAAATAGTTTTTGTTTCTCGTACCATTTTTTTCATTAAAATTTCCCGAAGATCTGTCCGTACGCGCGAAAATAATATTTTTTACGTAAAAATATGTATCTAGATTTCCTATTCAAAGGTTCCAAATTTTATTTAAATATTTAAAGTAGTTTTAAAAATATTAATAAATTTGGAAATTTTGAGTCCTATCTATACAGAATATTAACTTGGCTTAACTCGTCAGCTGATGCATTTAAATAGGCGATAGATGCTCCCCTCTGCGTTACAACTTGCAAGGTACAACCAGCTGACATTTTTATATATTTTTAGGTATTAATAATATTGTGTGAAACTAACTATCGCCTATTTAAATGCATCAGCTGACGAGTTTTTCCTCGACTTACTGCTAGCTGAATTTTTTATTAATTACAGAAGTATATTAACAATCGGGTTACAAATTTTTATCCGAGAGGAAATGACGTATCTTAAATTATTCTCGTTATTTCTAAAGATTGGAGCAACACACAAGCTCTTGGGTTAAGCCAAATTAATATTCATTCACAGTAGCATATAAGCTATCATCGCGTAAATTTTTAGTTGAGGGGAAATCATTGAATGTATAATTTTTTCTTCATGTTCAAGCGACCAGCTGACGTATGCACCACTTTATGCTGACTTTTTTCCTCAAGACAGTCGATTAGCTATGATCAGGAGGATCATAAAGCCTGATGCGTCTCACTAATTATCGTTTGAGAAGAAATAATTGGCCAAATTTTGGTCTGACTCCCGGACTACAGTGTCCAATTTGAAATAAGGAGTTTGATTACTACTTCCAATATGTTTAGAAGTAGTCATCGGTACTACTACTACTACTATACTACTACTGTATAAATTAGTAATAAGCGATATAATGAATAATATGAAGTATTTGTTTCAGGCAGCTATGGTTATTGTTCCTTTAAGGATACTCATCCCTCTTCTAATATACCATGTCCACTTGGTGGATGTCGGTAAAATTGGGGAAGTAGAAGAAAAAGAATATAGGTTGAATGATATGCTATCCGTCGTAAATAAATTAGAAGAATCTGATCCTAGTCTTCATAGTGAGATTTTAAAAAACCAGGAAGATTTTGTGTTTAGCGGGGATGACTATTTTGAATTCAGCGGAGATGGTATTGATAATATCGAATTAAATGTAAACTCTAATGATGGTGAAATTCTTGAGGAGACTGATTATTATTATCTTCCAACTAGAGAGAGTGGTGGTGATGATGTGATTTCAGAGGATACCTCTTTGACACTAGATATAGTAAAGGAAACAACTACGAGCGAATATAATGATTTTGCTTCAGTTAATGCGGAACTAATCGAAATGTTAAGGAAGCAAGAGAAGAGATGTGTTTTGTATCAAAATAATGGCACTTCTAATTTTATTATATATTGTTAAGAGTAATTTTTGGACTGTTATTGGTGCGTTGTTTAAAATGGTTGTCAAGATCTACAAATTCCAAAATATAATGTGATGTATATAAGATGTTCAAATATCCCTTATACTTGGAAAAGTACAGATTTTAACGATGTAAATAAATTTGTCTCGTTCAGCCACTAGAGAACATCAAAATTGGAATATCGATGATTGTTTGAACGAAATTCGCTTCCTAGTGTTTGTGATGTATGTAATTATTAACATAATAATAACCTAATTAATTCTATCTATAGAAATGTGAAAAATACCTTCAGCCCTAAGCAAACATACTCATACTTTTACCACAGATTTTTTCATTCATACATTTTTTGTACTTGCAATAATGTAATTCTTGTCAAAAATGTGTTAGTAATGACTAATAAAACAATTAATACAAAAAAGTTATTAAAAAACGTTATGCCTATGATAAAATAAGAAAGAATGCAATAAGCCCACCAGTAAAAAAATAACAGCATATTTGCATAGGGGTGGGAGTATTTTAACGTTAATCAATTCATCAATGAAATCAGAAAGTTACATCATCACACCAAATTTAAGTTTTTTACAAATTATGATGTTCTCTAGGGGCTAAATAAAACAATAACATAGAACTTAAGTCATTTTATTTTAATTTCAAGAATCTGTAGTTCTACGTACATAGAATATTGAGACACTTGTATCGTTTTGTATTATTTTGTACTGAATATATTTTTTATTTTAATAAAATGATAAGATAAAGTTTTTATATGTTTTAGACAATTTAATCAAAATGAGGTTTTATATTTTCTATTTAAGTTGTGTTTTAGTACTACCATTACTTTCCTCTACTCAATGGTACTTTGAATTAGAAGCACGACGATTTTTGCTTCAGATTATTACATGTTGAATACAGCATATTGAACTCAAGTATCAAAATTGTAGTCCGTGGTTAGTATTGTATTGAACATGCTCTAGTGAATGAAACACTTGCAAGGCTAATTACTTGAGATTTTTTCTCTATTCAGTTATTGATTTCCAACAGTCATCCTGTCTTTAGATATACAGTGTGAGTCAGAATGAATGGGTCAACACTAAGCTGAAGATATTCGACACCAAAATATTATGTTTGAGCTCATCATGTCTTAGGTATACGAATGGCGCTGGTTTAAGGAACACAGGGTGTTCAAGGTTTAAACTTTATTCCGAAATAACCCTAATTCCGACTTTTTGAAATTTTTGAATTGATATCAATACGTAAAAATATCAGACGCCACTGCTTTTCCTTAGGTTTAATATTTTTTCTAATTTACTCTCTTGGTATCGTGCCTCGTTTTCTAGTAAAAAATTAATAACCTTTTCCATGTACATTCCTGATGGGAGTAAAAAATAAAAATAGAACAAAGTACGCCACTGGACTTGATCAAAAAATATAGTTTTGTGTGCTGTTCTCTTTTATAAACTCCGTTTTTTTTTTGTTCACTGAAGAAATATGGTCACTTTACTCATAGAGGACGCTAGTTTCACCGTATTATTTAGATAAATCAATCATACATTTTTATCTGTTGAAATAAAAGTTAAAAATCTAAAAGGACTTCAATTCTACATAAAAAATGTACTTTTGTTAAGGTGGCCCAAGTTTATCGGTTTCTGAGTTATTTGCATTTAAAAGTTTCGATATATTTTGTGACGATTTTCTTTCAGGCTATTTCTTTTCTTAGTAGACTCCTATCAAATTTTCAATAAATATTACCGTATATTGCGTATGTGTTATGATTTATTATTAGTGCAATTATTAAGAATTTTCAGAATAAAATTTAAACCTTGAACACCTTGTATTTCTTAAAACATCGACCGACATAATATAATAACATAATATTTTGATGTCTAGTGTCTCCAGTTTAGTGTTGACCCATTCTTTCTGACTCACCCCGTATACAAAATGTTTCAGATGAAACTTGTATCAAACAAGATTATATACTGTGATTAGATAACTATGTTTTGTTTTTTATTTTAAGTCACACTGATAGCATATCCTTGCCCCAGCTGAAATTATTATAGAAAATTCCCATTATTTTAGTCTGAAGAGTATGTGATTAATGGCTTGACCTGATAATTTCTAACACCCTGTAAATACGCCTTTATGACTTTTAGAAGAAAAGTTGAAATATTGAAAAATATACGTCATTTTGTGGTCAAAATATCAATAAGGGCGCTATCACTTTGTCCCTCAAATCTACGTGGTTACATTTTATTAAACTGGTTATAAGCGAGTTTGATATGAACTACAACTTCAGTGACTTCTATCTAATACAGAAAATAATGTTGACACATTCAGGAAAAGGGAACAATGAACAATGACTGATAGGGTATATGTTTTTTAATCGTAACACCATCACTTCCTTCCTTCTTTCAATGTACTATTGTAAATCATGATAAGCAGATAATATACATATTCATATGTTCACAGGAAACTTAATCCTACCAAAAATTATTCGTATTTATTTTCTTTTGAACGTGTCAATTTTAGTTACTCTTTACCGGTAAGTTTCAATGTGCGGGTATGTGTTTATATATTAAAAATATGACGTATCTGAATACTCTTTCAGAAAACAATGCTGTATTGGATACTAAGCGTAATATGTATTGTTACTTTGCATAGTTGTGTTGCCTCCAAATATTATTACAAAGAAGATAATGGGAATTACGATGTCTACTACGGCATCTACCCTCAAAGGGATTATAAGGAATTTAGACCCCCAAAGTCTTATAAAGTGGGATATGAAGATAGAGGAAGTGAGTATTCCTAATATATTACTTATATATATCCAAATGTAACAGTAACTTCCTGCTGCAAAGAATTGTGCTCTATATTTTATATTACGGGCGTCGTATTCTTGAAATAGTATTATTTAAATAAATAATTTTAAACATTCCTTAGCATTTGATAACAGGAATGTTGTCTCATGCCATCTGAGAATGTTCAAAAAGTCCTAAATACAGTGCACATATAGCTACAAAAAGGAGTCTAACCAACAAGGTTTTGGGTACTGGATGAAAATTCATATTATTTTAAAAAACTTTAGATTCAAATAATATTAACTTAATACTAAATTTAAAATTGTCCTCTTTTATTTATAAGTATGTGAAAATAAATGTTGTAATGTGGCGTTATGTAAAACAATGTTTACCCTGAATTGATGAAGAATATTAATCAACTAAAAAGAGCATTTTATAAATGCAACTGAATGACTTATGGTAAAAAACACAGGTTTTTCAAAATATTAGAGTATATAAAAAAACCGTTAATCCATTTCTTAAGCAGGTGAATATGTAGAGCAATAGAGTCAATTAAAATATGGAATTAATGAAATGAAATGTTGATATTATTATGTTAAAATAAATGTTAGTGTATAAATGTGTTTAAATAAGTAATCTGTTAGTAAAAGAAATTACATAAGTAAAAAAAAAACATTTGTTTGGATAAAAATAAAACATTTATAAATCTGGTTGGCCCTAATCAGTTAGGGCATTTAAAAACTCGGTTAATTATTTACAAATTGTTCCTCTGAGCGGTTTTTCTTTTTACTTTTAATTGACGAATTTACAAACTACAAACATGTTAAAAATGCAATTTCTAACACTTCCTTGTAGCATAAAAAATAAGGCACCAGTGCCTTAAAATTACTTTAAAGAATCAGTGCTTTAAAGTAAATGTCAAATTGTGACAGGAAATTTGCAATACATTTAATTTGTATTTTCTTTACTGACGTTAATACTTATATTACAATTCCCACAATTTGAAAAATAAAATACTTCCACAATTCTACCACTATCAACTGATATGACCGCATTCCTAATTGACAGCAGACATAACGTTTAAAAGTGACAAATCCAAAGCTTTCAAACTTTTTGTAAATTATGAACACAACAATATGGTTGCCACCATGGTTACTATATATCATTGGCAAGTGCTCACTTCGAAAATTTGATATAGCTTCTACGATGCTATTTAAAACTTAACTTATTTCTACCCGGATTAATTCTTTTTAATGCTATTTGTAGAAAAAATATTGTATGCTATTTATGTTAAAAGAGTTTTTAAGGCACTGATGTAAATTGCAGATCCAGAAACTTCTAGTGCCTTAAAAATGCATTTTTAACACTCGCATCATAAATAACTATTAAAAAATATAATTGTGCACTATGAAATTAGAAGAAATTGTCCATGGGCGTACGACAGAAAAAATGGGGGTAACAAACGAAGCACTTCTTTGAGGATTTAGTTAATCACAACAAATATTCCTAATAAATTTTAAACTTATATGTAAAACAATTAAGTTATTGCGCAAAAAAACGTTTCTAAAAGTTCAAAATCAACACCCTCTATCGGTTAAGGTAGGCATTTTTGTATATAGGTAAGTAGGGTAAAATTGTCGTATTTTGTTGTCAAATATATGAAATTATTGGAATAACCAGGTTTTTTGTTACACCCTGTATATTTCAATGTATATACCTGGCAACCCGGTAATAGGGACCAGAATAAGGAAGGTAACCTAACTTTTGCATGTTTCTTACGCTTTGTACTTTAGATTAATATTAAACTTGTTTGGTAAACAGCTGAGTAAAATATTAACAAAAAAATGTATTACAATATTTTTAATTATGGGTAGAAATAAACATATTTCATTAGGCAACACATTTGGGATATATTTGTTTACATATTATGTGTTTCACATAAAAAAACAACGAATTCTGCACTGCTGTTATGTGGTAATAACATCTAAACTAAGAAAATTCTTAGAAAATGTGTACATAGGTTTATCGTATGAATCATGGATGACTTTAATGGCAAACAACCAAATACGATACTTTTATATCTTAGCTATGAATTACATTACTATTAGTCTTATCGCCTCTTAAGATAACGCCAAGGTTATATAACAAAAGATAAATATAGACATTTTTTATTAATGAATACAGTCATAGGTGTGGGGAGGGGATATAACGAATATTTTAGCAGACAGTAAATTCTATATTGTTTCATTCATCAGTTAATTTTAGTTTAGTTAATGACTGGGCTACATTTTTACTAAAATTATGTAATACAAGATTGATAATTAATTTAATAACTAATATCGATAAATAATAGGTATGTTGAAAAATAATTAATAATAATATGACTGCAAATAATATGGAGATCAATTGATATACAAGGTCTTTAACGAGGAAGTATACCGACTTTAAGAGAAGATTCCTAGATAAAAATAAATACACAGAAGTATATGTAAACTAGGTATGCACCGTTTGAGAGTTATATGTATATAAAGTCTAAGTATTCTACAAACCTAGAAAGTCCTTGGCTTGGTTGATTATCCTGTACTTCATTCTATTCTTTGCTTTTTCTTTCCATCCACCAATTTGTAGTTAGTTGCTGTAGGTTTTTCTTCATCTCTGTTTTCCATGTTGCTCTCAGTCGCCCTCTCATCTTCTTATCCCCAATTGTTAGTGGCATTACCATATTTGTTGTTCTTGTCTTTAGCGTCCTCTCAATATGCTCTAACCACCTTAACCTTTGTGCTTTTACCACGTTTACTATGCATATTCTTTTTATTTGCTCATTCGTTCTTCTAACCCACCCTTTCCTGTTTTTTTTCCTCCAAATATTTTCCCCAATATTTTACTCCCCCACACTTCCTTCACTGTTTGTTCTGCTTTATTCATCATCCACGTTTTACTGGCTTACGTCGCCACTGCTCTTACCAATGTTTTGTGTAGTCTTATCGTTGTCTTCCTTGAATTATTTTTATTTCACAGTATTCTCTGCAGTCCCTCTGTACATTTATTTCCTGACATTATTCTAGCTTCAATATCTAGCCCCAATTTTCGGTTGTCTGGCAAATATAGTTCCTAAATTTTTGAACTGCTCTATTTTTCAAATCTATTTCCAAAATTTCCCCCAATTTGTCCCTATTTTCAAAAACTTATTTTTTTGGCATTCTTCTTCCGTCTATTGCATGTACTTAGGTAGGTGTATTTTTCCTCATTAATATATGACATTATTATCTTTTTTAGTTATGTTCTATTTATTGCTATCACTATGAGATCTTCTGCAAATGCCTGACATTGATGTTTTTTTATAATATATAGGGTGTTTCAGTTTGATATGTCACAAACACGTGAGCATATTTTGGGTATAAAAGTCTGGTAAACGGATTACTGTGGTTTTTCAATAATGGCGCAGGTTGCATTCACAAATGAGTATGCATTTAATGAATGGTACAACCTGGGGTAATGCTGTTGAAGCTAGATGATTATACGCAGACAATTTTCGTGGAAGAAGAATTCCTGACCGAAGGGTATTTCAGGCAGTTGACGCGCGTTTAAGGGAAAGAGGAATTCATATAGGGGCTATTGAAAGACCGCGACACCGACAACCAAATTTTGAAGATCAGATTCTTCAAATGGTGGAAAGGAAACCAGCGACAAGCACCAGAAAAATTAGCTCTGAACTGGGCGTAAGTCACACAACGGTCTGGCGCACAATTCGTAATCAACAGCTGTATCTATTTCACTTTCAAAAGGTGCAAGCGTTGACTCCAGCAGATTATCCACCTCGACAATTTTGTTGCTGGCTGCTGAACCGTTGTGCAGTGGCTCCTAACTTTGTAGCACACATATTATTTACTGATGTAGCCAGTTTTGCAAGAGATGGCATAATGAACTCACACAACATGCATTACTGGGCTGACGAGAACCCTAATTGGACTGTCGCTGGTACGCATCAACAGCAGTTCTCGCTAAATATCTGGTGTGGTATTATTGGCGATATTTTAATCGGGCCACGTGTTTTGCCAAACCATTTAACCGGCCAAGCCTATAGGCATTTTTTAGAGCAAATTCTACCAGGATTGCTGGAAGAGGTTCCACTTGCAACAAGACTATTACTCTGGTTTATGCAGGACGAGGCACCTGCCCACTTCAGTTTAGCTGCCAGGAATTATTTGCAGAACACCTATCCAAATAGATGGATAGCTCGAGAGGGTCATGCAGTTTGGCCAGCAAGGTTGCCTGACCTGAACCCCCTTGACTTCTTTTTGTGGGATCACTTGAAAAGTTTGGTATACGAAACAGAGGTTCAAAGTATTAAAGATCTACAGATTCGCATACAAAATAGTTGTAGAGAAATTTTAAATACCCCAGGGATTTTCGAACAAGTTCGGAGATCATTATTACGTCGAGCTGAAGCGTGTATTCTAGTTCAAGGACGGCACTTCGAACAATTATTGTAAATTTGTATTAGATAGGGGTCTAATATTTAATAATAATAAATTATATTGAAACAAGTTTTGATTTTATCTGACATGAAGTTTTCTTATAATAATTTTGATCATATGTATATTATCTTAATTAACTAAAAAGGACAAATAATGTGTTAAGTACTACTACATATTTCTTCTTAAGATTATGGCAATAGGATACATAAATTATTACTGCGCCAGAAATTTTCAAAATTAAGCAAAATATCAAATTACTTATTGTAGTTAATATGTTCAATAGCAGTTAACAATCGAATAGCACAATTTTGCTCCACATGAACACTTAAATTTATGGCCAAACTATGAGAGACACAAAAAAATGAAAGAGACCATTTTTATTAGAAATCAATTGTAAAATTATGAAATGATCACTTTTTTTAATTTAAGTAGTGGCGTCACATATTTATTTTGCCCAAAGTGACAGACTCACCCTGTATCTACGCCACTGCTTAATTTTAAAGAGCCATATTTTGGTAGCAAATGCAATATCATTGGTTTACACAGTACCCCAAATTTGACAACAATATCTTACTCAGTTTAAAAATTTTGAAAAAAAAAATTTAATTTATAGAAAAAATTCAACCCCCTGTATCTTTATAACGAAGGAAGTTAGAACAAAAGTTTACCAGACTTTATTCCCAAAATATGCTCACGTGTTTGTGACAAATCAAACTGAAACACCCTGTATATATTCTGATATATTGACTCTTATCTGATTTTTATGACTCTTTCTAGTACTAAGCTAAATAAGCCCTAATGTATGGATCTTATTCCTTCGCTTCGTTTTTTACTTCAAACGTTGTTCTATTATATACTTTTACTTTATTTCAGTTATTTTCCGTGTTTATGCAGTTGATCCTGAGCTGAAAATATGAAGAACTGACACACAACGCTTAGATAAAATATGACTCGTTACGGAGTCCAGGGTGTTCAATTTAAAAAATTTTAAATGATTTTTGTCCATTACTTCAACCCTGTATCATATTTCCCTATCATAATTAGCATAAAGTTTAGATGCTGTAGAAGATATTAAAAAATGCTACAAAATCGTTCATGGCTACTACCAGAGCGTACGACAGGGGTTTACAGCCGCACTGTATATCAATTTACTGCATTTTTAATTGGACAGAAACTTGCAAATCAAACTAATTTCATTTTATTTTTATCTTTTTAATTAATGAAATGTCGTGAAATGAAGAAGGAATAATGGAATTTATGCGTTAGCTGTATTTTACTTTTAAATATCTTATATAACCATTATGATATCAATTATGTTGTACGTCTTTATGCGAGTAATAACACTTTTGATTTTTCAGATAGACCTGGAAAATGTATTAGAGGAGAATTTAAATGTGACAGTCCATATCCCATAGCAAAAACTAAATTCTTTGAATGTGAGTTAGACTACCAATGTCCAAGATTCTTTAAATGTTGTCAGATTCACTGTTTCCAACACAGGATATGCCAGCCAATAGATTTAGAAGCATCTGATGACAATAACGAAGTACCTACTGATGCATCAGTCATAAAAAGTACATCACGAGTAGTCACTACTCAAAGTAGTGACAGTACGCAAACAACTAATTCAATTAGCACTTCAATCTCAACCAGAGGTGGCATAACAATTACAACTCAGCAACCAACACATCGCACATTAGAACCTACAGTTACTATAAAAGATAAAGATATTAAGCAATCCACAGAAAGATCATTTACTACAACATTTAAAGAAGCAACTGCTGATAATAACGAAATATCTACCGAAACATCAGCCATAAAAACTACATCAGAAGTTGTAAGTACTCAAAGAACTAATTCAGTTAGCACTCAAATTTCAACAACAGAATCCCCAACAACTCTTAACGAAATAACAACAAAAGCCTCAACTACTGCTACTGTTACTATAGAAGATCGTTCATCTTCAGCCACGATGCCTTATAGTACTACATCTAAAACTACACAGCAATCTACATTGCGTAGTACGCAAATTCCAACTACAAAAAGAATAGAAACCACAACTTCAAAACGTTTAGCTTCCACTACAATGGCAACAAACGAAGATTTGCAGTCTACATCAATAATTTCAACAGAAAATTCGAAAACAGTTGATCATCGTCCCCCGTCAAGTTATACTACAATATCAAAACCATCTACATTTCAAAACTCTACCACAGCAATATTTGAAACCACAACTGAAACATATTTGCCTTTAGATATTTCCAGTACTGGTGCAGAAGGAACAGAGACTCAAAAAAAAGTATCAGCACGACAAACATTGAAACCTACTACAGTAGTAAAGAATGAAAACTCTCAATTTACAACGGAAACTCCAACAAAATCTTCAACAATGATTGACAGAAAAACAAATGGGAAAGAATCTACTACTTCGGTTATTGTAGACGATCATACAGTTACATCAACTTTCTCTTCCTTTACAACATCTACAGTGACTGAATCACCTACATCAATTATTACAAAACTTTTTCCTACAAAAACAACAGAAATCACAATTGTGTCTTCTTCGCCAACAACAACTGAAGATAAAGAAACTATTACTCGGAAAGAAATATCAACACAATACACACTAAGACCCAGCACAGTAAGAGAAAATGAATACACCCGCTCGACATCTGTGACCTCTACAAGATTTGAGAGAACAACAGGTGAAAATGAAAAAGATGCCGGTACTGCAAAAAAAGCATCTAGCACTGTATCATCAGATCAAAATGGCCAGGAAATGTTGAGTGACTACACTACATCATCTAAAGTCTTAACTACATCTCTAATACCTGAAATGAAAACAACAAAAGGTAAAACTACCGTTACATCGAATATTTCAGTAAGTCCTACTTTTGCAACGCAATTTCAGGATAATTCAACAACAAAATACTCTAATACAACGGCAGTTAAATATGGAACAACAGAGCCAACAGCTGAGTCAGTTATATTACAAAAAACAACAACTCCTGAAACTGCAACAGTTGTGGAAATATCAAGTTCTATCACTTCTCGACCACCCCAAGACAGAACAAACCCTACCACAAAATTTATAACACAAACAACAAAATTACTTGATACATTCCCAGTTTCTATAACATATAAACCAACTTTACAACCAGAATCAACAACTACAGCACAAAAAACATCAGAGTCGTCGTCTCCGAAAAAACAAACGACGCTTATCATAGATAAAAGTACAATAAATAACGAATCTCTTCCTAAATCATTTACTATAGTTAATGTTGAAGCTACAACAAAAACCTTAGATATGTTGCCAGATACATCAAAGCAAACAAGAACTTCCAATGAACCTGCAATAACCTCTGTGGTAACTATACCTGATTCTACTTATAAATCTACATCAAATGAAGTCGGTACAAAATCATCTACAGTTGAACCATTTAATAACACCGCTTCATCCATGTTAGACGTTACATCAAGCAGATTATCCTCAACCTCAAAGGCTACGTCAACACAAATGACGAAAAAATCTGCAATAGCGTCTATTACACCTCATGAATCAACATCAGAACGTGTAACTGAACTGTCCGAACCTACGGACGACGAAGATTTGGTCTTTAGTGGTAACGGTGACGATATGATAATACAAGAAAAATTAACAACAACAGATGATTTTACATTTAGTAATGAGCCATCATCTAGGCAAGAAGTACCTCAATCCTTTCTAAAGTCGACATATGAAAGAGAAGAGGCAAAAGGCAAGGAATTTTATGACAGTAGTACCATCGGCACAATCATCAGTGAAGCTACAAGAATATCTACACAATATATTAGTCATTCCACTCTGTCTACACTCAAAAGCAGTACTGCTGTAAAAGATTCTCCTAAATTACCAGATAAACACATTACAATTGCACTGGAAGATTCCACTGTTACGACACCTAAATATCATAACAATGACGAAGAATTGCTATCAAGCTCTGTCACAATACCAGAAAAGTTAAGAACAGTTATGTCAAAACTTGACAACTCGTTGAAAAGCGTGGAAACTAGTACAAAAACGTCAGACGGTACATCCTCTGAAAGAATTTATACAACTCATGATTACTTCAATGCAACGCTAGAATTTAAAACTACTTCTCCAAAAAGTACTGCAAAAGTGACACAACAACCAACTTCTAAAAGTACAGACGCAGAGAATAATAGCATTACATCAATAAATACACTGTTACCTAGTGGATCAACACCAAGAACAACCCATGTTAAAGATGTAGAAAGTACTACAAACGATCGAACTGTGACAACTTTTCCAATTTCTGAATATCCTTATGGCAACAAGATATATACGATGGATAGACTGTTAGGTACTTTTAGAAAACTACCCTCTGTGCATGAAAAAGCAGGTGATGGTGGGGATAATTATAATTTTAATAACTTCCTTGGTTTTTTAGATAAAATTTCGGATTTGCTTGGGAAGAGAAATGATACAGTATACAACAATTTAGATGATCAAACAACGACTTTAAGTGAGAGGAGCACTAGCTATACATCTGGTCAAGGAACAACGCAGGCAGCAACTAAGGACAAACTTACAGTAATGAAGATTGTAGAGGTAGAAAATTAACAATATAGAAATGGAGAATGAATCATCAATGTAGTACTTTAATGCATGTATTTAGTTTTAGGTTGTACGTTTGTATTTCATAAATCTTGCTTAATACTGATACAAAGAAAGATCTATAAAAACCTTTTACTTACGTTATAAAATAGGTGTGGTGAGTTGGTACTAAAACTCTGTAAGTCGGTTTTTGATCTCAATATAGTTTTAGTTATGTTGCGGGTATTTTATTTTATTTGAAAGGTTAGAGAAACTTATAAGCTAGAAAAACAAGCATTTTGAATTGCTTTACAATTCTTTCATCAAAATTATGAGTATAGTTTATTAAAAATTTTTAAACGATTGGCGGTATACATTATATTCTTTACTTACGCTGAAGATGTTAAAATATTATCTGTGATCAAAAAGTAACTGAATTTTGTAGTATTTCGGGTTGTATTAGTCCGATTATTCCGATATTTTCATTGTTGTGTTGGTAAACATGTCTCAAAAGTATAAAAGTATATAAATTATTAGCAATATTGGATGTTTAGTCTGTGTGTGTAGTCACTTGTCATTTTTTTTAAAAAACGAAAAAAACATTGCATTAAATTTTTATAATGAGAATGGAATAAAGTGTTATGACACGTTATGCACTTGTTATAACAGCTTACAGTAGTTCTGCATCGTTTTTGATTTCATCTAAACGACTTCAGCGACTCCATTCGCCGCTGTTTTTGTTAGAAATTCAACAATTTTCGAAAATCATCAGATACTTCTTTGATTGTGATGCTGCGATTGTTCATAATCATTTATTTCATTAGGTGTCATGAGGTGTCTACCCCAGCAATCCTTACATTGCACGACCTTTTTGGAAACGCTTGTACCTCTCGTAAAGTCTTGTTTTACTTACAGCAGATTTACCAAAAGCAATACTTAATATTTTTAAAACATTGTTGCACTTTATCTCATTCTTATAGCAAAATGCAAATGCAAATTCTCTGGTCTATTTTTTTTTATACATAATCGCTTATCATATCAAAACACATGTAATCTTTGCGAGAGGTGAAAACAAACTATCACGTATAGATACATTACCAATACAACCACGAAAATATCGATCACACCTCATACACTCAAAAATTCAAAATACAAATGAAAGAATAGTTTTTCTCACAAAGTATGTATATTTTCAGTGAAAACCCATGTTAGAATATCTATAAGCCATAATTTACCATTTTTCCAGTTTTATAAAACTCAACATGTTAGAACATTTTTACAACATGTTACAATAACTACAATTTTATTATCATAAGAATTAAACACTATATGGATTAATTGTTGAAATAATTTTTGTTAATTATAAATTTGTTATTATTAGCTACTTTATGTTTAGTACACTTTCAAGTACTAACCGTAATTTTTACACATTTTATTTTCAATGGCATGATTTTTAAATAAACTAATTGTTTTAATAACAATTTATAAATCCAATATGAAATAAGACGTTAGTTCATTTAAAGAAGTGTTCTATCTCATTATGACTTCTCCTGTAAACAGGCAACCAACATTTCAAGCAGTAACGCAGATCTGCAAAAGCTCTGAAATAACTTTTGTGTGCATTTTATTGTTCTCAATCAATTTACCTATTAAAAGAAATGTAAAAAATATCGGCCGATTTTATCAATATTTTAATAATGCAATATAGAATTTACAATAATTAGTTTCATTTATCATTTAAATTTGTTATTATTAGCTACTGTTTGTGTAGTTCACTTTAAAATAATACTTTTATCGCAATTTTGAATACGGTTTTATTGTTACATTTAAATGTGGTTAATTTAAGTTATTGTCAGTTAGTAATTGTATAACATTATATCTACCGTTCAGGTTTTTCACATGCTGTCAAACAATTACTTTTATAACAAAAATTTTACATTTGTACCCTCCAGGATGGTAATGATGGTACCAATAATAAAGTTTCATCTTCTACAAGAATCTTTCACAAAACAAAAATATTGTTGATTTGGCACCATTCGAAATACACCAGGAATAGCGGCAATAACGATAATGGTTACTGTTTTTCTTAAATTAAAAAAATATGCATATATAGATCATATTCTCTGCTCACACTTGTAATTAGTTTTGGATTGTCATTGTCATTATTTTCAATCACATATTTTTTAAATAAACTAATTATTAATAACAGTTTAAAAATCCAACATGAAACAAGATATTATATCATTTAGAAAGTGTTCTATCTGGATAACTTCCTGTAACAGGCAACCAACATTTCAAGGAATATGCAGACATGCAGAAGCTCTGATATTATTGCTAACTTTTGTGTGCATTTTATTGTTTTCAATCAATTTATTTATTTAAAAAATGTAAAGAATATCGAGATATTTTATCAATATTTTTATAATGCAAATAATTTATCACAAATTAGCTTCATTAATAATTTCGTAATTATAAAGAACTATTCCACTGAATACTTCAAATCCTAAATTAAGCTGTAACACTAAAAGCCATTTTCCAAATTTGAAAAACATTTTTAAAAAGTTGCATCCAAACTCGCATTCGTATTACTAGTTGCATAATCAAATTACATATTATATAGGCAACCAATATTACAATTTCAAATCTTGAATGTAATATATACGTAGTACTTACCTTCATCGATATTATTTAGTAAAAATTTTGGAATCATATAATTTTAAGAGGACATACCTACTTTATCATTAGAAAGAGAAAACGTAGCGGATTTTTCTCGGGAATTAGAAAATAATAAATTTACCCTAGGCACTATACTAAAAAATCCATGTTTCACAAAAAATAGTAATTTTCTCTTCAAATAATTTATTTTTTAAGCAATTAATTAAAGAACTTTTAGATTTCTTCTTTGAGGTGGGAATTGTTATCTGGATCATCCTGTATACGGAAGAAATCTATCTTTGAGGTGCGAATTGTTATCTGGATCATCCTGTATACATTTAAAAAACCGTGAAAAAATATTTTTCAATTTTTTTAAATAAATAAGTGCATATAACAATTTTTAGCCATTTGTTTCTTTTAAGATAGTTACTGTCAATTTTAAAAAAATTATAAAGAATATAAATTTCCCGAACCATATGTTTGAACATGATCTGACTTGATAAATTAAAAAAAAACTTAATATTTTAACGAAATTACTAGTGATTTAATAAAGTAAACTTCGTATTATATATGTAGGTATGTATTATCTAGATTTTATTTTGTTTTTTTTTTCAAATTGTTCCTTAAATTGAATAAATAAGATTTAGCTGTCCTCTTTATGATTGTTTCGAATAG
The DNA here is from genome assembly GCA_037114965.1 of Monochamus alternatus. Taxonomy (NCBI): domain Eukaryota; kingdom Metazoa; phylum Arthropoda; class Insecta; order Coleoptera; family Cerambycidae; genus Monochamus; species Monochamus alternatus. The sequence continues at coordinate 35,395,322 of CM073433.1, read as the reverse complement.
AGCTAATACAATTTTGAAAACTGGAAATGGTAAGTATAAAAAAATCAAGTAGCAATCATTTTTATGATATACTCGCGTCAAGAATTCAGACGTCTTACGTCACGGCTGACGTTACACATTTGTTTTTATTGTCAACGTAATTTTCGATATTTGGTCGCATTAAAAACAATAATTTTTTGCAATTTAGTGCAGTATATAATGCAAACTTATAGTGTAGTATATAGTTTTGTTACTATCAGTTGTAGTTTCTTAAATATTTTGATGAAAATATAATGAATTATTCATTTGTTCGTATGACGTAAGTCGTCTGAATTCTTGTCGAGAGTATATATAAATGATTTAATATATTTCAGTGTTGTTAATGTCAATGCCAATAAAAAAAAAATAAGAAATATCAGAAAAATTCATTTATTTAAAAATTATTACAAAACGTTTTAAAACTTATATCTCAGGTACACAACATACAACAATCTTAAAATTCCAATATTAAAAAACCTCATTTTTCAAAACTACCCTACTATCACAGTATTAAAGCTAAACGTTTTATTTACAACTGTTTGAATATACAAAATGTAATACATAATATACTGTGAAAACTAATTAACTGCCTAAATAACACAAATTCAAAGTATATTTGGAAGACAACGATGATATCCTAACATAAAAACTAAATAAAGCTTCATTTGGAATTAAAGTCAAAAAGAACTAAACTAAACTAAACATCGTCCTTTCACCACGGCCTCCACATCGAAGGTGGCGGCGCTTTGACCTCCGACCTGGGGGACACAGGGGGTGACATACTTTGAACAGGATACTGCACTGAAATATTCTGCGAAACACAGTCCAATTGCCGCACACAGGCTCCAAGATGTTGCAATAACTTCCTTCCGGCCACGGGATCGATCGTCTCCGTGGGGGTTGTGATGAAATGGGTTACTTCCTGGGCGCACTGGGTGAATCCAGCTCGAAATCTATCCGCGTAGGTCTGCTCTGGAGGTAACACTAACTGATGTTGACGTTTCAAACTGTGAAGATGACGAACTGTCAGCTCTAGTATATCCGCCTTTTCTAACTTGGACACATTCTCCCCTTCGTTTTGCAGAGCCGTGACCATCAGCTCCTTGAGTTCGTCCAGGCACCTGTTGATCCTAGCTCGTCTCTTTCGTTCGAGCATCGGTTTCATGACCTTCCTGTACTGGTAAGTCCTGGAGATGGGCTCCTCACTGTACTCACTGTTCACTGTATAAGGAGTTGGCGCCATTTTTCGTAACACGTAACGTAAACACACTGTATGGTTTATGAATGTAACACCGCTGCGTTAAAGCTTATTTCAGAATGAATAAGCTTGACATGTTCTTTTAGTTTTATACGAATCTTCCTGGTTAGGGCTTCAAGAGTGGGGCGGATTCTATGCAGCGGCTCTTTCTCTGTCGACTTGTGAAATGCAGCAGCGCGTCGTCTTTGTTCAACGTGAAGGAACGGCTTTTTTGTAAAGGGTGTATTGTTACGTGACGATACGGGTGCTGAGCGTGTGACTTACCATGGGAATTTTACTTCTTTCGAGTGGAGGGTAAAAAAACCGGAGAAGCGTGTTACCGTTTTTTGTAGAATGAGAAAATTGTTTAGGGGTAACAGCACCAGTTACTTTTTTTATTGTTAATATTATAAGAAGGTAACTTCTTTCATTATACAGCCAGTTACGCACTGATAGAAATTTGGCTGTAATTTCACATAACTTTACGTTGGCAATTTGTGACCAGGCGTAAAGTTATGTAAAATTACGTAATAATTTGTAAATGAAATAAGTACAATGTAATAATTACAGAAATCAACATGGATAAAATTCCATATTATGTGATTTTACAACTATTATGCTAAATGTCATCGTAGATTTGCGTCGCTATAATTTGTAATAATTCATACATTGTAATTTTTAGGTTGGAATTGTAAAATATAGATATGTAATTGTCTCTGCTTGTTAAAATGTACAAAAGTACATGTTTAAGCCAGTCAATATAATATGGAAGATATCTCTTACTAACACATTATTAGAAGTACAGTAGATTTTATTATTAGAAGTCAACAATAAATACACTATGCGAATCACATTTTTATATCTAAATAGTTAAGAGGGCCTTGTCAGTAGCAGAAATACTGTCTGTTTAGGAAGATTTCTTTAGTGGAATTTGTCCATTCATCCTCTAAATGTGAATTATCCTTATCTGTAAAAGTGCATTGTTCATCTATCATCTAAAAATGTATAGTAATGGTATTTTCATTGAAAATACTACATAATTCTTGAAACATCAGTATATATTACTTGGTATTTGCAAATATTTGTAGATATACTATGTGAAAATAACTATATTAATTCGAATTTTAGTTACAGCAAATTTATAATTAATTAGAACTAATGTTAATATCTGTTATAAGGGATTACCATTTTTACTGTCACAAAGATAAGCATGTTGTTTGAAGTAAATGTTGTATGTTGTATAGTTTAGAGACATACGTAATAATGGCGTAGTTTTGATGCAAACATCTAAACAATGTACTGTTTCAGTTTCTATGATATTTATGAATTGTATAATATTTAAATTGACACAAGTGTTTGCCTACACGTTAGCAACACAACTAAAACGTATTAGGTTGCTGTGCCTCTGTGCATGTGCAACAGGAATTACATGAAAACTTTTGTAAAATTTCATAATAAATTGAGAAATAGTGAATAGGTCGATTATAGTACATTGTATTATCACACTATTTCTGATATTTCCTAATTTTATTAGGTAAAAACACATACACTTGATCCTTAATATGTAATGTAAATTAACATTTTCCATTATATAAAAAGGGCATAACAAAACATGTAAATTTTCACCCTTTTTTATCACTGCGTACTTGGTTAATTTGTCCTTTTCAACTGCATGCTTTCCTAATGTTTGAAAAAACTGTTTCTGTCAATATCTTCAAAACATGGCAAATTATAAGCCTCTAGCTATTTCATCTGCTTTTTCCAAAATATTCAGGTATTGTTTTTAGATCATTTATTAAAATTCTCAGATAAACCCAACATAATTACATAAAATCAGCATGGGTTTTGTGCTAACAAATCGACACAAAGTGCTATGTTCATTTCATATAAAGCCCTGTTTGGATTTTCTGTGATCTGAGCAAGGCATTATTAACAAAACTTAATTCGTATAGTATCCGTGGTTTAATTATATAGATTTGAGGATTCCATAGGGATCTGTGTTGGGTCCTCTTTTACTTTTATTGTATATTAATGATTTGGAATCTACAATTAGAGACTCATTTATTGTCATGTAAGTTGATGATCAATCGATATTAATTTCTGATGTTTCAGAGAAGCAATTAGAGCATAAATGTAATAGTCCTCGATTAATGATTGGAATGTGTCTGTCTCTATTTCAACATTGACAAAACTCATATCCGATTCCACAATAGATAAAAATATTACTCTCTATGTTATTATGTGTTAGAATTTAGGTGATAAACGTGACTATTCCTATTTAAATAAATGTACTTTTTGTCTATGGGAAAATAAATTATTGTTATTATCACACTATTTAAACTATGTAGAAGAGGTAACTACAGTTGTACGTTTCTAATAAAAAAATCTAAATTGTTTCACTTAATTATGAAGATATTACTCTGATTCCTATAATTTTTCCAACAATTCTTATCAATGAACGCATTTCATTCATCTCTGTTCTCTGATATCAAATATGCTAAAGAAATTATTTAGAACGATTAGATTCAATAATTATCTAAATTAAAAATAATGCAGCTATTTATTATTAATAAAAACACATACTTGACATATTAAAATTATTATACAGAGTGTTATATTTTCCGTTTCCTGGGTTTAAGAAATTTAAAAATATGTATAAGTTTAAAAAATAAACGTGGTATAGCAAATCAGGAAAACAATAAATATGCCAGTAAAATGTCATTTTATGAGTATTACGTTCCTGTTAAAATTCTTTTGTTTATATAATTGTTTTTAAGAAAAATTGAAAAAAAAAACGGTTTTACCCCCCCCCCCCCTTTAAGGGGCTGTAACTTTTTAAAGAGGCCCCTAAAAAATGTTATATAAAGGACCCTCCCTAAAATTGCTAAGGAAACTAGGTACTTCTTATGTAGTTGGAAAAAATGCCACTTCACTGTGCCAATTATATAAGTTTCAGGCTGCCAACTCATTTAGAATAGATAAGAAAAAAACAGAATATTTTTACCTGTTATGTTTTGGTCATGACATTTTTTACACTACTTTATACACCTACCCTGCGCACAAGAAATTCGTATACGACCTTATAAACACTATCGCACCCCACAGAATTCTTTTAAAGAACCATTCATACTTAACTGTCTTTAAATGAGTAGCTATGTTTTTAACATAGTACAGCTTAAGGACGAAAAGTGATACTAAAGTAAGTTAACTTAAATCACCTTATTTTCGTCCAAGAAAGGTAACCTTTTGGGAGCCGTATTCCTGAAATAGTTTTTTATTTAGAGATTTAAGAATTGAATAATATAGAGTAGTATATAACAGGTCATCTCATACTATCTGCAAATATTCAAAGGTACCGAAGTAAAACGAATATATGTATAACGACTGAAAACAATCTAACCAACAAATTTTCTCCTTCTCTTTCTCTAAAAAAGATGTGACAGAAAAAATACAGTGGTACAAGCACTCACAACGCCCTGTACATTTAACACAAAAATCAATCAGATTTTCGTGCATATCATGTAAAAAAATCTTCTTGTATAAAATTTGAATACGATTATGTATTAAAAATTAAATAAAAAACTACTTTCTCGGGCCTATAACTTATTAAGAGAGCAAGATGGCACTAAGGTAAGTTGATTTTAATCACCTTATTTTCATCCAAGGAAGCTAGGCTTAAAGTATAGCCAATTCTTTAATAAACACCCTGTATACTGATTTTATTCAATAGTTTTTTTTACTATTAAAAAAAATATTTTATAATGGCTGTATTTACAACCGAAAATATGATATATGCATATTTTTATATGGTTTGCTGAATGAAAATAAAGTTTCCAGTTAAATTTTTACTGTCATTTTTATTTTTGCTTGTACGCATCACTGACATGACTCAAAAATTGTAGTAAATTATGTATGTATAATTATTATGCATTATTTTTTTCATAAAAGTATTATATTGCTATATACCTACAACGTACGTGCGTTAATACAATTTTACTTCCATGAAGTTATAGGCCACAGAAAATGTCTTTTTATTTAATTTTTTAAGATAATTAATTTATTTATTTAGTGGATACTCATAATCAAATTGTGTACAAGAAGTTTTTTTTTGATACACACTAATATCTGATTGATTTTTGTGTTAAATATACAGAGCATTCTAAGTGTCTGTGCCACTGTTTTTTTTTTTTATTTTTTTTAGGGAGGGAGATTATTGGGTTATTTTGAAGCACTATTCTTTTAAGAAAGTTATACTTGCTACATGTCGCTAAAGTACACCATTTGAGAGAAAACTGCATTTAAAGTTTGAATTGCAAATATATGATTTACTCTACAATTTCGTGTGTTCATTAAACAGTGGGCCATGCTGTAAGATTAGCTTCGCTGGGCGAAAATAAGGTGATTTAAGTCAACTTACTTTAAAAACTTCGCAACAATAGGATCATTTCATGAAAATATCTTTAGTTTTCATTGTTCTTATAAAATGTTCAAAAAATATGCACAAACAATAATGGACATTTTTGAAGCACTACCTCACTTGTTTTACCAGCCTCTGGGTAAACGAAGCGTTTTAGGACACATATTTATATAGATTTTTCGGCTTATTTTAAAAAGATGGATGCAATACTTTGCAGATATCTTGAATGAAGAGAGTGTAAGGGAAGGAGAGGAGCACGAGGAGATGATACCGGGAAGGGAAGAGGAAGTGGATATAGAAGAACCTACAAAAAAGGAAATAGATACAATTATACAAGCTTTAAAGAATAACAAAAGTCCAGGAAAAAACAGAATAACAGCAGAGAACACTAAGTACGCAGGAGAGGATTTAAGACAAAGAATATACGAAATGATACGAATGATCTGGGGAAGAGAATGTATGCCTGAAGATTGGAGAGATGCTTTGATTATACCAATCTTAAAAAAGGGAGATGCAACTGACTGCAGAAACTATAGGGGTATATCATTGTTAGATGTAGGGTATAAAATTATGGCAACGTTAATAAAACAGAGAATATAGCAGAACTACAAATAGGGGAGTATCAAGCAGGTTTTAGAAAAGGAAGGTCAACAACGGACCAAATCTTCATGGTGAAGGAAATTCTGACTACATGCTATGAGTATGGGATCAAAGCAATGGTTCTATTTGTGGACTTCAAGAAAGCATATGATTCGATCAAAAGGAATAAAATAAGTAAAATTTTGAAACAATTTGGGATACCAACCAAACTGATTAGGCTATTGAAAATGACCTTAGAAAATACCAAATCCAAAGTACGAATAAAAGGTGAATGTTCGGAAGGCTTTACTATTGATACAGGACTGAGACAAGGAGACCCACTCTCAACGCTTCTTTTTAATTTAGTACTAGAAAAGGTCATAAGAGATAGTCAGTTGAACAGAGAAGGACACATATTGTTTAAAAGTCATCAAATTGTAAGTTATGCAGATGACGTGGCTATTATTGCTAGAGATAGTAGGGAATTAGAAGAAGTAACGAGAAAACTTGTGAAGGAAGCACGTAAAGTGGGATTGCAGATAAATCAAGAGAAAAGTAAGCTTTTGAGAATAGGAGAACAAAAAAAGGATACCAATTTTAAATTGAGAACAGAGCATGGAGAGATGGAGTTTGAGGAAGTTCAAGAATATGTATATTTTGGGACGCTAATAACAGCTAACTGTGATGAGGAACAAGAAATAAATAGGAGAATAATAAAAGCAAACAGAAGTTCGGCAGCAGTCAACCACTTATTGAAATCAAAAAATTTGTCCAGAGGAGTAAAATTTAGAATGTATAAAACAATTTTGAGACCGACAGCGCTGTATGGGTTCTCAATAAGAAGTCAAGAGAAAACCTTTTAAGGTGGGAAAGGAAAATCTTAAGGAGAATTCTAGGGGGTAAGAAGACGGAAGAAGGCTATGTAAGGAGAAATAATGAGGAAATATATGCAATGTACCAGGCACCAACAATAGACGAAATTGTAAGAGCCAGAAGAGTGCAGTAGCTAGAACATCTAAAACGTATGGAAGATGAAAGGGCAGTTAAGAAAATAGTAGGGAGTAAACCTAACTACAAGAAAAAAAGAGGTAGACCGAGGAAGCGATGGAGAGAGGCAGTGGCAATAGATCTAAAGGAGAAAAATGTAACGGATTGGAAAAGAAAGGCGAAGGACAGAATGGAATGGAGGAGAATAACACTCTGGGCCTGTAAACAGCTTTATATATATACTTTTAGAATCACCTTGTAGAATCAGAAAATGTATATGTATAAGAATTATTTTTATACATATATGAATTTATATGTACGTAATTAAAGCTTATCGAAATATAAAATGTTTTTTATAAGTGTAAATATTACATAATCTTTTAAGTCGGCACGTTTTTTTAATGTCAACATGCAAGTTACCATTTTGATGTTACAATTATTAATGTATCTTTCCATTTGTAGCCATATTAGGTATGAAATAAGTGGTAATAAAATATGTTTTATACTTTGCATAAATTATGCCAAAAGGTGTAGGAGTTTCAAGTATAGGTCCTTGATCCAAAGCATATTCTTTTCACATACTATATGACAGAATTAAGAATAAACCACACTGAAGACAGTTGACCAATATGCATTTGCCACACAAATTCGGTAATCCATAATTGAAAGTAACTTCACATTTCTTTGCATCTATTTTTTGTTAATATGTCAATTATATAAATTGAGCACATGTTCGACCTATAAGAGAAATTGATGTGTACCGGATGATTCACCAGGTGGAATGAATTATTTTGAATATAAATACTACAAACTTTTATAATAATTAAACATTGAATTTCACTTGTTTTTATCCTTATTTCTATTTCATATATATATATATATATATATATATATATATATATATATATATATATATATATATATATATATATATATATATAACATATTTCAGCTGCGCAAAATAAAAATTTATAGATACTTGTTTGGCTGTAAAGAGAAATTGATGTACACCATTAGGTAATTTAACAGCCAAATAACGGATAACGAAAGAATGTTTAAAATTATGTAAAGGCTTACACTTTGCATTTCTTAAACATTTTTAAATGTTAATGTTTTTCTAATTTCAAAAATTCAAATAATCATTGACCAATATCATTGAATCTACAGCACTGAAATAAAACAGTTTAATGTGATCATACGTTCAAATTTCAATTCTATATTCAGTGCCATATCGTCGATATTATTTATCGATGAAGTCAACTGGTGAGGATTCATCTTTAAAGAGGGTTCTCATTAACCAATATCACTGACTTTATGCCATTGAACGAACCTAGTCAACAGAGTGCAATACACATATTTTTGAGGTACTAGACAGAGGTAGTCAGGTGGACAGGATATATACCGATTTCTCTAAAGCGTTTGTTCATCTTAACCATAATTTATTGATTAATAAATTACATATCGTGGGTGTATTTGATGCTGTCTTTCAGATGTTCCTCAGGCTCCTATTTTGGGACCCTTATTCTTCATTTAATGAATCAATGACTTAACGGAACTCTTAAATATTAACTGTTTAATGTATGCGGATGACCTTAAACTATTTATTGGATTAAAGTTAATCTCTGATTGTTGTAAATTACATTGTTTGTGTGAAGAAAACTATTTACCATTAAACATCAGTAAATGTAATATTATATTATAATTGGGTCGGTCAGTGGTCGCGCGGTTTAAGGCGTCAGTACTTGAATCGAGGTGACTAGATTGGTGATGGTTCGAACCCAGCTGTCTACCGACCGTATATAAGCTATATTCGTGGAGAGGTTTGGCGCCCTCTCTGCGGGTATGGTAGGGTGGAAGAATGTTGGCTTGGGTCAATGTGAGAGATTGATACCGGTTGATATTTGATTACCCCCCCTTAATAAGGTTTTCCAGGTTTCCCTCATTCCTGCACTGAATAGTGGTTAGGGCCTACCAACGTAAGTCGTTCCTGGGCGCAAATGCGGCCTGCTTAATAATAATATGCCGCCCCCTCTCCCGCACAAGTCTCCGACTTCTGGGCTAATCCCTGTGATTAGAATGAGGGGTAGAGATATTATTATTATTATTATTATTATTTTTGTATTCCCGCGGAAACGTGTTCAACATTTTGATTACCTTTATGCAGGTTAAAAGATTAGCAAAGAATACATGCAGAAAAAAGAAGAGGGAATCGGTAGAGAATCATATGCGCATTTTAAAGAATAATTATACAAAAAACATGCCAGAGAATTTTATCGGAACATAAAAAATGGTCAAAACAAGAACAAAATAAAATGGTATTTTGTAAGGACAGACAAGGGCAGTTGGAAGAAGGAATTTCAGAAAGCTTGGAGAGACGGGCAGAGTATTTCCAGGAAGTTTCTGGAGCAGAAGAAGTGGAAGAGAAGGAGATTAGACTAATAAACGTGGAAACCGATAGCAAAAAAATAATGGATATTATAAAAACATTTAAGAATAACAAAGCGCCAGGAGAGAATGGCATTTCTGCAGAAATGTTAAAAATAGAAGGGATGGAATTCGAACAAAATCTATATGCGATAATAAAAGATGTTTGGAAAAAGAAGCAATACCTATAAGATGAAGAGAGTCATTGATATGTTCCATATATAAAAAAGGAGAGAGGACTAATTGTGTAAATTGTTCTTATGGATTTGGTGTATAAAATGTTGGCGGTAGCAATAAAGAACAGAATAAATGCAGAAAGAAACGAAAGAAACGAAAATAGGACAATATCAGTGTGTGTTCAGGAAAAATAGAACAACAGACGAAGTATTCATATTGAGACAAATTGTTGATAATAGCATTGATCAGAATTTACCTCTTTACATGATTTTTATAGATTTTAAACAAGCATATCATATGATGAAGAGAGAAAAACTATATAAATCCATGAGGGACTTTAAGATAAAGACTGGTAAAAATTACCCTAACTGGTACAAACTGTAAGGGGCTGATGGAAGGGCAAACATTCAAGGAAGTCAGAACAACGCGAGGGTTACGACAGGGAGATCCATTGCTAACAATTTTATTTATGTTTTTTAAATTTTGCAGTAAACGAAAGCAAGATACCAACGAGAGGGACAGTGTATAATCAGACGAGTCAGATACTAGCTTATGCTGACTACATCGTGATACAAAGAATAACTTGGAAAATGCAGTGAAAAAGTTAGAGAAAGCAGCCAAGGGAAAGGACTTAATAATCAATGAAAATAAAGTAAAGTATATGGTAATAGAGAGGAAAAAAGAACTAGCAAATACGGAGCTGTCGATATTAATTGAAGAAAAAGGATATAATTTTGAGAGAGTGGAAAAGAGAGTATACACGACAATAATTAGACCAGTGGTTACATACGGAAGTGAAATTTGAAGATGAATATAAAAGAAAAAACATCATTAGAGATATTTGAGAGAAAAATTCTAAGGAAAATATATGGGAAAAAAGAAGGAGGTGTGTGTGGAAAAGGGGAACAAACGCTGAAGTGATGGAAATGTATGGGGAACCATCGACAGCAAATATCATTAAAACACAAAGAATGAGATGGTTGGGACATGTAGGGAGAATAGAACAGAGGCCTACAAAACAAGTATTAACAGGAAGGAGAGGAGGAAGAAGATTATGAACCAAATGGATACAAGCAGTGCAGAAAGACTGGAATAAGGGACTGGAGGAGAAAAATAAGAAATAAAATACAATGGAGACAAATATGCAACCAAGACAATTTTTTTTACAGGCACCAATTTTTTTTTCGATGTACCACCTAAAAATTGTTTAGAAGAATTCTACTTGAACATTTAATTGATATCATTAAAGAGCTTATGAATTGTCGAATATTTTGCCTTCCCTTACATCCTCGAACTCCGCCTATGTGTTATAATTTACTATCAAGGTATCATATCGCAGTGATTGACTCCACAAAGTAGGTGTAAATAAAAATAGGCAACCAAGAATTTTTGAAAGTACGCATTTATAAAATCATACCTTTCATCATTTGCCTAGATATTAAAAACAGATTCCACGGCTATTCAATTTGTTAATGTCATATTAACATCCGCCGAAACAAGACGTCTCCTATTTTTTATAGCCGCGCGTTTAAGAAAATTAATATTTATAATTTGATTTAAATTAATTGCCGTAATAACTCTTCTCGAAGAAATTTTTAATAGAACCCAGAGGAAGCTGGCCACATAAACATGCTAATTAGGTTTATTTAAAACATAAAATTGTAAAATAATCGCCGGGACATATGATTATGCTCGTAAAAACGTGAAATCGAAAAGTTTACCTTGTTCTCACGAGTTCGTTCTGTTACATCCTGAATGACTTGAAACGTTACGCAGAATTTCCTTTGCGCTCCTTCAATATGCATGCACTCGTGTCGGCTTCTTCCTTATTGGAGTGAACTGAGGCAAAGTATAGTACAATTCATTGATACAGCTTAGTAGTTAATTTAATTATTCTCGGTGATATCGGTAGAGAAAGGAGAAATAATTTAAGAGTTTTTTCTACAGGATGATTAGGTAACGTTATTTAATGTCTTTTTTAATATAAAAAATTCAATTCATAAACCATAAAATTACAGGGTGGTCCGTTTTTTATGGCTCACTATTAGCATTTAGAAAAAAGTGCCACCTTCTCATGGCCATTGCTAAACCAAACAAATCCAAGATATTCGCTGCTGTTGCTGAAATGTGAGAAAATTGATAGCGATTTTAGAAAATGCCATCTAGCGTCATTTTGCAACAGCAAGAGCTGAAAGAAAATTTCTGCAACTACTAGTTTCCGTTATTTATATTAATCGGTCAATTAATTTTTTTCTTACGGGACATCATATTGGATTTTAACAATAACAGATGGAGAACAATATTACGTCATCACGTCAATATATAGGGTATCCCAACAAAAACTTGACCCCCCTAAAATTACGGAATCGAAAAATATTTCAAAATTTGCCGATTTTTCTTCTTGGGGAAAGCTTTTTTGACAGTCAAGTCAACTCGATATGTTCATCCCCCTAATCCATAGCAACCCCAACTTTAAAATTTCAAATGGATTAAAGCCCTTTTCATTGCAAATACAGTGATGTATCGTTTTTATATCTCGATTGAGATTTGACAGAATTATTGACTAAAAACGAAAAATTGACACATTACTTACTTTTATTGATGTCAGTTTACAAAAAAATCACAAATGAAAAAGCTGAAGCAAAAAAAAAGTTTATACGAATTCAAACTTTATTTATTTTTAAAATAACAAAAAGTCACTGTTACAAAAAAGTCACTATTTTTGGCTTGTGACCATGAAATCGTTAGTTTCTCAACCGATGCATCACTGTATTCACAATAAAAAGGGCTTTAAAATGATGCGCCACAAGTGGGATAGTTCCATTTGAAATTTTAAAGTTAAGGTTGCTATAGTTTAGGGGGATGAACATATCGAGTTGGCTTAACTGTCAAAAAAGTTCCCCCCCAAGAACAAAAAATCGACGGGTCGGCGAATTTTAAAATATTGTTCGGTTTTCTAATTATAGGGGGGGGGGAGTCAAGTTTTCGTTGGTATACCCTGTATAACACTACTATTTTAATTGAAGAGTAACTCATTAAATTAAAGAAATTCAATAATTTAAATAAATAATCTTGTTTTTCTTGAGGTAAAACAAAAAACGGTACTTAACCAAACAAAATACACAAATATTCTACAAATCCTATAAAAATACTTCAAGGTGATGCCCATTTTTCCACACAGTCACAAAGCTCAGCCCTTAATCTAATGGTGCTCACAACGTTTGAAATATTTTGTGAAGTAGATCTAACAGCAGCAAAAACTTTGTCGCGTGACTCTACATTCTATATTTTCACAGGAATTATAATATATATTTTTTAATAGTGTTTTGAAAAGTTCTTAATTAATTTGAGATAGGAAAATTTCGGAAAATTTTCCCACATGCAAAAAATACATAATAATTCTTGTACTAACTATTCATTTATCCAACTTAAATAATTTCTGATCATTATTATAAATTTTAACTGTAACTTCTTTATAATTGATTATGGAAAGTCCTACGCATCTATTTGATGAAGTAGAGGCCGAGTTTGTAATTTTGTCATTTTTTGAGGGAAACCCCCTATAGAATTTATATCAACGCATTGTCTTTTACATTTTCAATTTCTATATCCTATGAAGCATCTTGAATGCTCAGTTGGTGATAGACGAAAATAGAAATATTTTCGAATCACTTCGACAAGATTGACTCCTTGGATGTTCCCGTTAAAAATAGTAAATTATGTTCTCACGTTCGTCTTCTCGTCGAGAATCTCTATCAATATACAGTATGCGCCAAAAGTAGGGAATAAATTCAATAAAAACGAAACAATTATTTTTTGGGAAAAATCCTCGAAAAGGTCGATTTTTAATTTAAAAAATACATATTTTGGCGTAAAATGCGATTTTCAAATGTCATTTGTTTTCGAGTAATGACGTCATCGATTTTTTTTTAAATGGCAACACCATATTTTTTTCCTTGATTCTGAAAGATCGTTTAATTCTCTATCAGACAGTACTAAAATTTTGCCCTCTTACATAGGAAAGTTTTCGAGTAAATGACGATTGAATGTTAGAAAACGTAAATCAATTAAAATAAAGCAAAAACGTTATCAAGTTTAGTTTTTCGAATTCCATAGTTCTTTTATGGATCACGTAGGTGAAAATCTTTGCAAAGTGTCATTGTCACACCGACTTTTTAATAAGTATTGTAAGCGACAGAAATTATTATTCAATTTAAAGTATTATGGCACATTTAACTGTTACTCAAAGAATTGAAATTTTAATTTTTATCGGATGCGGGAATATGACTAGAACTCAGCAGAAAGTTTGCGATTTATTTAATGAAAAATATCCAGATCGCCCTATCAGCCAATCAACAGTCAGTAAGGTAGAGTCTAAATTTAGAGAAACTGTCGGGAAAATCCTCATTGGATGGCAGAGGCACATACCCAACACCCTCAGAAATTAAATGTGTGGGCTGGAATAGTTGACGACAGAATAGTAAGGCCTTTCTTCTTTGAAGGAAGCCTTATAGGACAAAGATATTTAGAATTTCTAAAAAATGACCTTGTTCCAGCCCTTGCAGTAATTTTTCCTAACGATAATGACCATAACGAATATGGTGTTGCCATTTAAAATAAAATCGATGACGTAATTACTCGAAAACAAATGACATTTGAAAATCGCATTTTACGCTAAAATATGTATTTTTTAAATTAAAAATCGACCTGTTCGAGGATTTTTCCCAAAAAATAATTGTAATAATTTATTCCATACTTTTGGCGCATACTGTATTGGGGCACCATTGCAAAATTATGAGGCCCTGCGCCATCTTACTGAAACAATTCTATATTTCTAAAACTTATAATATAATGGAAGATTATTAGTACATTCTCCATTTCCATTCTTAAAACATTTTAAATGCCTCCAAGACATAAACCTTCCGACAATAAGAACAAAGCTAGCAGATGTCGAATCTGTTGAAATATGTGCTGATTTTTGTTTTATGTCAAAAACAACTAGATTTTTTATTTAAATGATTGAATTTCTTAATTTTATGTTATTTTTCAAATAAATAGTATTATACAGGGCGTCCCAAAATAGAAAGCCATACCATTAACCACATATTCTTTGGACAAAAATAATGCGACTTTTCTTATGCCATTTTTTATTTGGGCGTCCCTGTTTCAATATACAGGGTATTAAAGTTACATTTTATAAAACTATTTTTGTTAATAAGTCCATTGTTTTGTAAGATACGCACTTGAAATTTTGCACGTACTTTTATCTTGTTTCGGCATACTTATCATGTAATTTTGGTGGAAAAAATCGAAGGGCGAATGGTGGTAACTAAGGCATGCAGTACCCTTTATCCCCTGAAATTATTTCTAAGTACGCCTATGCAGCTTTTTCTTGAAATATCAAACGTAGAATTTTCTTCTGATCAGTTCATCTCTTTTGTAATTGTTTGTTCAAACGCTCCGTTTTGGAGAAAAACGACATGTATTAATGGGTTACAAATGTCTTAGCGGTCGATGAATGTCAGGAAAAAATAGTAAGCTTCCTTATCTCAACAGATCACATCCTAAAAGAAAGGTTTTCTTAAATTTGGATCGACATCTTCGTGAAACCGGAAAGTTTATGGATCAGAAGTTCGGAATTTGCGGCCTATATAGAAAATTAAGCCCTTAACAAAAGAAACAAATCTTAGCACTGGTAGAAGGAGAACCAAGCACAAGTACAAAGATTGTTTCTCGACAAATAGAAAATTGTACAAAAAATGGATATTTATCGGACTTTAAAAACCCAACTTCTGCACCCGTATCACATCCAAGCCGTACAAAATATTGTACCCAAAGATTTTGCTTCTAGGATGCAATTTAGTCATTGGTTGTTAACTCAGAATGATGCAGATAGGGACTTTATAAGAAATGGATTGACAAACATGCATAACAGCCACGTCTGCACGGGAATAGTGGATAATATTCTGTTGGGTCCCCTTTTCATACCAAATAATTTAAATTCAGCATCATATTAAAATTTTCTGCAAAATGAATTCCGAGATGTTTTACCTGTTATCGTACGTGACGGTATGTGAATTCAGCTTGACGGTGCTCCACCCCATTATGGTAGAAAAGTCCGGCAGTATTTAAATACCCATTTATTTCCCAATCGTTGGATTGGTCGAGGACAAGACGCCACCACGATCTCCTGACCTTAATCAATTGTATTTTTTTTCTGGGGTTATATGAAAGATATGGTTTATGCTGCAGAAATTAACGACATTAACCATATTAGAGAGAGAATAGTAATGGCAGCTGATGAACTTACGCAAAAGGAGAATATCTTTCAAAAGATAAGGTTTTCACTACTTAAAAGGGTACATACATGTGTTAATGAGGAGGGTGGGCAAGTAGAACGTTAATTATTTTATTTAATGTTATTTAGGTAAAAAGTTATTATGTTGATCGTTCATTATTACTATTTCTAAATGCAGACTATTATTTTTTGGTTGATAAGAGATTTTAATGCCATATTACTTTTTCACTTCATAAGTATTCCTCATTTTATAACATTTATAATTACCCATTTTGTTTTAAATAGCAAATATTCATTCAGTAAGTATTACGATGTGCTAAGTTGCCAAGGTATTGTATATTCACAAAATTTCAGTTTCACTTGAAAATGACAGTGAACTATAGATTTATGGGCACTACAAATTGCCGTTTTTTCCAGAACGGAGCATTTAAACAAAAAAATACAAAGGAGATAAAATGATCAGAAGAAAATTCTACGTTTGATATTTCAACAAAAAGCTGCATAGGCGTACTTAGAAATAATTGGAGGGGATAAAGGGTACTGCATTCCTCAGTTACCTCCATTCGTCGTTCGATTTTTTTCACCAAAATTACATGATAAGTATGCCGGAATAAGATAAAAGTACGTACAAAATGTCAAGTGTGTATGGAATTATTAATAAACATAATTTTTTTTAAAATGCAACTTTAACACCCAGTATATTGAAACAGGGACGTCCAAATAAAAAATAGCATAAGGAAGGTCGCATTATTTCTGTCCAAAGAATATGTGGTTAATGGTATGGCCTTCTATTTTTGGACACCCTGTATATTGACGTTCGTAATTTTATTATATTACTGTCAATATCCAATATAGCCTCCATAAAAAAACGATTAGAAGTTCCATTTCCTAAACTAGTAAATCAATTTCTCCTATATTCTTATATTTCTGCATTAAATTTCAGCTTTTTCTGTTGCGAAATAATGACACTAGATGGTATTTCAATTTGAGCCATCCTGTATATTTTGAGGTTTCCTAGATGCCAATGGTGAGCCATGAAAAATGGACCACCGTATCCTCTATTTAGATTCAATCTACTGGTAAAGGTGGATTTATCAAACAGGTCCAGTTGGTTGACCTTCTAGATCACCAGAGAAGAAGTACGTGCAATTCTGGTGCACAGTAGAGAAAAACTATTAAATCGTATTTGAAGGATTTGTAATAGACTAAATAGTGACATGTTAATTAATTTAAATTATTACCTATACATTATACAGGCTGTTACTAGAAATTTTGCTAATTGTTCCTTAAAACAAAGTGGATTTAGTACCTTAGTAATAATGTGCTCAATTTGGACGCTAACGTGTCAATTCTTATTTGTTTTTTTGTTGCAAATTGAAAATGATTGGATAAGGTTGCATTAAAATTTGGTACGATACGCTGAGATTTCATTATGGAATAAGAGTCGAATATTAAAAGTATGATCATTATCCACAAATACTTTGCAAGCACTAAAACACATGGCAACTTTTTACGTTTCGAAAATATTTGCTTTTGTTTGCTGCTTAATAATAAAGTAAAGTGTAACAGTTTTCAGCACGGTAAACGTGGGATGCTTCTTCAGATGACAGTCCTATAAAGTCTTGTGATGTATGAGAGCTTGTTCTTCTGATACTCAACATTTGCCAAGCCTTCTTTGCTCGAGTCTGTCCTGGTCCCAAAGTTCAATAATCATAGTATTCTTTTTGAAAGCACCTCCTCTAAGCCTAGTCTAATTCTGATCCTAGAAAAGGTGTTAGACACGTTCTTATCAATTCATCTGCTTTTTCTTTTACTCGTACTCGTGTAACTATCTGGGAATATATGGATACACTTTATAGAGAAAATATTAGCCTAGAATACTGTAAGAAACGCAGGCTATTGATTATTTGCTACCTGGACCCCAATCTTATTACTTCAGCTTCTGTTGCTCTGCTTTGGAGCTATCTGTAAGCTGGACTAAGCTTCATCTTTCCAATTTATTGTTCATCGGCTCCCAATCCTCAAAATTCATTCTATTCAAATCTCGAGCAGCTTTTGGGAGTTAAATTTTGTTATAATTTATTTTTTAGCTCAAACACACTGAAAATGTTGGGTAAATTGTAAAAATCACGTTAGTTCCCAGCAATTTCTGAAAATCTGTGGGTGATGCACTTCAGATTTGAATTCAACGCATCGGAATACCTAAGAAATACATTTGATTAAGATCCGAAAAAAATTTTTTGCACTCACTAACGTAATTCTCAAAACAGATTTACTAAAAATTTTGAAGATGTTTGAGCTAAACGAACAGTTTCATATTCAGTGCGTCAAAATACGCAAAGACGGTGAGTCTGGTCAAAATTACAGACCACTTGTTTTTGTAAAATGTGTGGGTGAAACAGGTCAACAAATTTCAGATTCAAATCCAGTGTATTGAAATACGTAAGATTATACACCTGATTGTAGTAACAAAAAGAATTGAATTTTATTACGCTCACTAAAATCATTCATTGCAATTTTTCGTTATTTTTACGATTTACCCAAAATTTTAAGGATGTTTGAGCTAAACAAACTTCAGATTCGAATTCAGTAGATCAAAATTAATAAATGTAGGGTCTGATCAAAAGTACAAACCACTTTTTCTTGGTGACTGGAACGCCTATTTCTCGTAATTTTTTCATAATATGTGAGCGACGCAGCTTACATATTATGCATGGAAATACATAACGAACACACTTGATTAAGGTCAGAAAACATTTTTCGAAATTATTTTGAACTCTCTAACGTGATCCTTTGCGATTATTCGCTATTTTTACGATTTACTCAAAATTTTGAGGGAGTTTGAGCTAAACGGACTTTAAAATCGAATTAAGTGCAACAAAAAACAGAATGATAGGTAGATTTAGTCAAAGGTACAGACTACTTTTTTATTTTCTATGCCAGTATAATTCAAGAAACACTAATCACAAGATCAGACTTTTTCGTCACTGATAATTTAAATCAAAAATTGTAATCCACGAATTTCGCGTTCATGACGACAAGGTTTTACTCTGATACACTCATCAACATGCGTTTGACAATTCTGTTTGGACATAAAAGTAATTTTAAAAATATTACTATACCTATTCTGATAGAGGCAAATACATCCTTTAATTATTTACTTTCAGCCATTCTAAGTATTGATATTACTGAATGATTAGAATTGTAATGGCATTATTTTCCATTATTTTCTAATTCCATTTAAAAATTATTTTTGCGTATTGTCTATTCTTGTTCTAATGATTATATATTATTACATAGGTACTTTACTATTTTCGCTAAGTAAGGACATTTCCAGTAAACATAAGGACGGAAGGATACAAAGGCTGAAGTTTTAAAGACTGTCCTCCGAAGCAAGGAAAGGTGGCAATCTCAATTACTAACCATAAGTAAATAAATGCATTTAATATCATGCTCTCAATAACTTTCCTGGTCAAACAACAATATGCATTTTCAACAATTTTTATTAAATACTCTTAGGGTATTATATTTGATAATGATAATATTAAAGATGGTAACAATAATAACCTTGATGAGGTGGCCATCGATTACGTTGATAATAATGTAATGCAGTAATTATAACAATCACAGTACACTATAAAGCAAAGACGATGCAGTGTTGGAAAAAATTATTTTATTTTTACAGCATAAGATTCTTTTGTTGTAAATGTAATGTATCGTACTTCGTCTGATACGTAGGTTTTTAATTAAAAAAATATCAAGTGTATTGTGCTTGTTTATTATTTTATACAGGGTGATTCTGAACCTAAATGCATAACTACGTTTTGTAAACGGCAAAATAAGATCAAAAGTCTATATAAACACGTATAATGTAAATGTTTTGTTTTCTACATACAGGGTGTGAAAGGCTAGTTCTTGATGACGGTTTTCAATCAGTATTTCCCAAACGCGTAGAGATAAATTTGATTTTGACACAATCCCATAACTTTTTATGTTCTTTTTGATAATCTAAAAGAAGTCAATACAATTTGTCCAGGGGTAGATACAACAAGGGGTTTAGTGCGTCAAAAATACCCAAACATTTTTGTGTGTATTTTTTTGATAATTTCATAGCAAAAATATAATTGGAAAATATATTGAAATTGAAACATAGACGGCTGGTAAAAGAAAGAAATTAAACAGTTTTGACATAAATCAATATTTATATGTATGGAAATGTTTATTTCTTAGTTTTTATAAGCAAACAATTAATTGTAAATTTTTGAAACTAAAAATATTGTACTACATTGTTTTCACTATTCGTCATTATTTGTCTTCAGCTACTGACTGACTTTTTCAGCATGGTACGACGAGGGTTAAAATCCTGAATGAATAAAGAATTAAAAATTACGTCAAAGAGAGTAATGAAACAGATTTTACTTAAACAGACTCGTTTTATGAAATGTCCAGTCTAGATCAAACCCTTCAAACTTCCATATCTTTCAACATTCCAACCATCTGCAGGCTACATCAATGTCGCAATTTACGTAAAAACCAACCCCAAACCCCTTTCAATTGTCGGCAGACATTCCTTCATTTATATGCGACAATGGGGTTCGACAACCGAATTCCTCAGAGGGTTCCGAGCCGTTCGTAAGCCACCCGTCTTGCCGGTCAAGTAATTTGACAACCCTCATGGTAGGAAACGCGCCAGTCGAGCGTCCGGCCCGCGCCAACATCGTGCCCCGCCAAGGAAAACAAAACACGAGCGCACAAGGCACGGCTTTCTTGACGGAGGGTCCTCTCGTGAGACTGCGGATCGAGAGCGTTCCCACGAACACTTTACAGATGCCTTGGCACAGCACCTGGCTAGACGAGGACGGAAAGTCGGCGAGGATCGCCGTCGCAACGCAAGCAGATATGTTAGGCAAATATTGGGTTTTGGGCGAGCGAGGGGTGGGTCGTCTGTGAGCTATGATGACAGACGGATGGAAGTATATGATGAGGATATAAGGGCAAAAAACTGAAATATACGTACTTGTTGAAATCTGTTTTTGTCTAACGTTATGTTACAAAGGACATTCAGTCATTAATTGATTAAACGCCAACAAGAGATTGCTACGATAGAAATATAGTCGCGGCAAGAATTCAGACGACTTATGTCATACGAACAAATGAATAATTTTCATCAAAATATTTAAAAAACGATAAATAACTCTACAAAAGTGGACTTCATTAGGAACCTGGGTGTCGTTCTGGATTCTAAACTTCTTTTTCTTGATCTTTTGAGCTTCATATAGAAAATGTTGTGCGGAAAACTTTGCGAAATATTGAATTTATTTTACGTGTAAGTAAATCCTTTCACGAATCCAGGCCTTAATCATTTTATATAATTCCATAGTCCGGTCTAATCTTGAATTGGATTGTTTAGTGTGGAATCCTCGATACTATAAATATATCGAATGTTTAGAAAAAGTCCAATATAAGTTTATCTATAACTTAAACTATCGTTTTAACATTCATTTGCTACCGCTAAGTTATGATAAATCTTTTATTTTTCTTCTAAATTTATATCATTATATTCTACTGGGTAGATACTTATTAGTTAATTGTTTGTTTATTATAATAGCGTATGTTGTCAGGGACATAGTTGAAGGTTTTGAAGAGAGGTGTCAAACAGCAATCACACTTGTTGATCTAAGTAAAACTTTTGATTGTGTATCGCACGATTTACTAATTAAAAAACTTGATTTTTATGGGGTACGTGGTTTGCCGTTGAATTTGTTACAGTCGTATTTATATAATCGAAGGCAGTGTGTGCATGGTGACGGAGTACTCGAATACGGCGTGCCACAAGGATCAGTCCTGGGGCCACTGTTGTTTATTATTTTTATAAATGACCTTTTTTTCTACCTATCTCCTTACAAGATATTTATGTATGCCGATGACGCCACCTTAATCAACACATATAACGACAGTGCTTTACTTAATATAGCAATCAATGATTCACAGGATATCGCTGAGCAATGGTATAATGGCATGGTTTAAAACTAAATAGAGATAAAACTCAAAAATTAATTCTGTCTTCTAATAACTTGACTGCACAGGGTAATGACGTTAAGTTGCTAGGTATTACTATTGACGATACATTAAATTGGTCGTCACACATTAACGCACTTTCCAATAAGATGACATATTATGCATTTATTCACTCAAATTTGAGTTACGGCATTATCCTTTGGGGAAACGCCACTAATGTTGGGAAGGTATTTGTACTACAAAAAAGATGTATCAGGATAATTGCTGGTGTCAATCCTCGTGAACATTGTAAACCTTTATTTATTCGGTTCAAAATAATGCCAGTACCGGCGATGTACATTTATTACAATATCTTGCGCATTCATAGTGACAGACACGTTTACTCCAAATACTGAGACTATCATAATTACAAAACCAGGGCAAAAGATCTGTTGAAGCCACCTAAATTCCGTTTAACCAAATCTGCTAAAAATTCGCCTAACCTTATGTTATACAATAAGTTGCCAGAAGATATAAAGAAATTAGAATGCAATCACTTTAAAACAAGAATAAAAAAATACATTCTTCAACACGGTTTTTACTCTACCAATGAATTCTTGGATAACCTTTATCTGATCTAACTGCATTGATGTGTGAACATGTCCACATTTGATTCTATCTCTGTTTTATTTGTTTATTTGTTCTTTTTATCAGTGTATACAAGTGTATATTACTGTATTATTTACTATTATTCCATTTTATGGTTTATTAGTGATCTTGACTTACCTTTTGCTATGTATATGCTATTTTAAATTGTTTTGCATGCAGTTTTTTTTTTATTGTCAATGTTACTCTGACTTGCTACAAACAATATTTATTTATAATGTGGTCAAATAAACTTCTATCTATCTATCTATCTATCTATGTTTTAACTTGTTTTTCCTCGTTTAAATTTAATTGTATTGTATGCACACTATTGTTACATAATAATATTATCTATAAATCACTATTTCAAGGCGTCCTTAATTTCTAGATAAGGGGTGTTTACTTATACAGGGTGTTCCGCATAAGAACCAACACAGAGCAGTTTACCCAAACATACCTATAAACAAAGTTGCACACAGGCGGAGTTACAGGCCTTCAAAATGGTGTCAAATATATCGAAAAACAATAATATCTCTGAATTACTTTAATTTCGAATAACCAAATTTGGTACATGATTTAGGTTTATTACTGGTCTTCTTTGATTACGAGTTTAAGTAAATTGAAACCCTACGAGAAGTTCTGTGAGGGTAATTCACCCCTAAAGTTATATCAGCATTTAATTTGGAACGCTTTTTACTCTTCTTAAATTAAAAGAAAAAACTCAAAGGTTTTCATGAAAAAAATGCATTGATTAAAACAACATTTTAAGTGTATAGAAGAAATCAAAGTCAGTAGTAGACTTTATCTTTAAAATTTGACAGCAATAAAACTATTTTATTTCTGTTACTATTTGTTACTACAAAACGGCTAGAAAATTTACATTCAGCGATTAAGGAAACAACATGGAAGCTACAGAAGAAGTGTGGAATATTATCGTATGAAATGTCCAAATCGAGTGGTTATCCATACAGAAAAATTTTGTAATTTTGAAAGACAGGCTCGAGAGTCAGGAAAGATTTTCAGTAATATCCGAGAAAGTCCTAGTGTAACAAGGGTACAAGTTGTAATTAATTTCTTAGATAAGGGGTGTTTACTTATACAGTGGTCCGCATAAGAACCGACACAGAGCAAGTGCATTTATGGGGTCACAATATTTTGCAGTTTAACCAGTGGATTTATAGGTCTTCAAAGTGGCACCCTAAATTTCTAAAAAAATTAACATCTCTAAATTACTTTAACTTGGAATAAACACATTTGGTACATGATTTAGGTTTAATTATTGGTATCTTGCTCATTTTTGCACTGATCGAATTTGAAAAGAATGACAATATTCTGGGCAGAAATTAATTTAAAGCAGTTTTTTTGCTCTTGAAAATTTTAAAGAACTTTAAGGTTTAAGAAAAAATTAGTATTAATTAAAACAAGATTTTAATAGTGTTTATTAGAAGAAATTAAAAAGTCAGTAGTAGGCTTTGTCTTTAAATTTTGACAGTAACAATATTTATTTATTATATAAGTGTGTTAAGTAGCATTTTATCCACGCGATTAAAACACGAATGCAATACAAGGTTTTATCCATAATCACATTACAATTATATTTGTAGTCAGAATTGTTGGAATTTAATAAAAAAAATATTCAGTGGCAAAATTGTAGGCGAGCAGGATAGTCTTGAACCCTTTGTATATGATACGGGTATAACTGTTCATGTTTCAGATTATGGAATAAACTAATTTACGATTCACATTAAGATTTGCTGCGATCTTCCTAGTACTAGCACAGTATAGGGAGACCAGTAAAAACACTCGGGCCGAAATAATAAGTCGCGCATAGCAGCTCGCGCATCCATTTCAAGCTGCAGAGACCTCAGTTTACATCCAACTCTGGGAGTGCGAACATCGATTATACAGAGCCGTATTAAAGCAATATTTTGAGTCTGATCGAGGAACGAGTCGCTGCGCAGCAGTTAGATGTTTAAATATATCATCTATAAATAGTAATTTAAGTTTCTTTAAATTTGCTAAAGACATAAATAAGTTATAAGTAATCTATAATATACTGTACAAACCATAAATAATATTTTACTGCTATTGCCTTACCTATTAACTTATTTCTTAAGTCTAACATTGGAATATAAATACTTCTCATGAAAGTGAAGTTTAAAATATACATATTTATATTATTCACAAATACAAATTTTTATTTTACAGCAAAGTTCTGTGCAGAGGCTTCTATTAGAGAAGATTTATTAGAAAAGCTGCTCAGGATTAGTAATAGTTCATACAAACTATGTCAAATACATTTTTAAAATAATATGTTTTCTAACAATTCGCGCAATAGACTACGCAAAGAGGCCGTTCCAACGTTTCCTGCACAAGACGGCTCATCTTCAAATTATGTAGATGATCATATTTCTTGTAGTCACTATAATGAAAGTAAGTCTCAAAACAAAATAATAAAAAATATTTTTTTTCCAAATTTACATTTTACTGCACTTTTATCTCCAATTTAACAATTTTCAAAGTTAAGTAAACATAATTTCTCTGTTCTGAAAAATACTTGTCTTCTGGCTTACGTAGATTATTTAAGACAAAAAAAATCATAATAAATTATTTGTCCACTAAACTTCAACGTCAAATTTTAAATTTAAAAAAATCCCAAAAAAATGTAATTATCACTAATAACAAAAAAAGTAAGTAAATATATAAAAATGTTTGGTAGTGCAATAATATATATTTTAAACTCTTTCTTTTAAAGAGTCCAAAGAAGTAAATCAAATTTTCACACTGTATGTTAGTAGCAGTAAATGATGTATAGTACAAGTTGAATTACCCATTTATAACTGTATAATGAATTATTACATAATGTGGATAGATATAACGTAAACTTTCATGTGGAATAACTACGCTTTCACGCGCAAGTAAAAATTTCTTATTCCGGTCCTGATCACCGATTCTGTCAATTCTATCGGATGTGCTATCGCACTCACATTTCGAGGTCACCGCAGAAACTGAAAGCAGTTCAAAGTGCCGACAATAGAGTGATACTGCTGGTCTACCTATGCTGTAGTACTAGTATTGGGTCTTCTTCAATTTCATGTAGAATAGCTTCTTCAAACTCAAAAGTCTCCGAAAGATGTTGAAAAGCATTTCTAAACAATCTTGGATTTGCAGTTGGATGATTTGGAATTATTTCCATATAAATTCGCCTAGCTTCAGAACCATTTCTATCTACATGTAAACCATATTTTCCATTTCAGCATTTCAATATACATTATTAAAACTTAATCTTTTAAAAAAATAAACTTAATTTAACAATACACAATATTAAATAAAGTGACGACTTATTATTATAGTTTTGCATGGTCTCCATAAGATATAATAATATTTAAGTAACTGTGTAAAAATACAATAAATGAGTATTGTTGTTAATCGGTTTTTATTATAAAAAAGTGTAAAGAAACGAAAAGTGAACATAATACAATGGCGCATATGATTTCTATTTATAATATTATACAAGGTGATATATTTTTTGGCGAATAATGGTCGATGATAAACACACCTCTGCCATACGTACTGTCATAGGTACTAATGCACACCGAATTTGGTTGAATTATCTCATGCGGTTTAGAAATTAAAAACTGATTTCTTATTTATTTTTGGCACGCTGTAGCTGGACAATGGCTGTCCTAAGACCCCAGATTTATGTAACAAAAAACCCTTTTTTTTGGTCACAGAATACGCCACTGGATTCTTGACCAAAAATAATAATATAATATATAATAATAATTGACAATCTTAATGTTCTTCATTTTATACAATTTAACATGGGGTTTGCTTGTTATTCTAATAAGTTTTCAATTTCACGTGAATATACAAAACTAATAGTAGAATGTGCCACATATACCATATAAAAATTTAGAGGAGGTGGCTGTGACGGCTAAGGGGTTGATTGCTGAAATTCGGATTTTATTTAAAAATATTTCCCCTTTGGTATTTTTGTTTACATATCTTGGCAATTTTCAACCAAATGATAGTTTTAAATGATATTAACGGTGGCTACTTTTCGTAAAAAATCCTGGATGTTTTGGAGCGCAGGTCACTAGACGCTGACATTCGAATAGAGTTAAGTTCGTCTAAATTATAAAAACGGTATAAGTATCAGCAACATCCTTTTATAATTAATGTTATTGAAAATCTTAAACAATATGCCATTATTTCTGCTTTAAATAGCTGCGCAGACTTCATATAGAGTAAAGTAGATTTCTTGTTTTTACATGTAATTCATATTTAAAATTAAATATATATACTAGCTCCATAATTATCTTAAGTGTTTTTCAAAAATCATATTAACTTTTGAACATATATTAACAAGCAATTAGCCACAATAGTTTACATCTGACGGGGAATAATTCTAACAATAGGCACTAGCTTTGCTTCTGTCCGTAAAATGATCTAGTTTGTGGTGTTCTTAGATACAGAAATCTCAAAAAATAAAACATAATATATAAAAATAATATCAAAAATATAATGCCTGTTGTTATTTATTCATTGTTGTATACATTGTCGTCCGTTGTCAACTTCACAAACTAAACACAAACAAAGCTTAGGTTTATGCATAAAAGATATTGTCAATTGTTTTCGTCTACTAAACAGAATTCTTCGAGAAAAATGCTTGTGGAAGAAATTTTGGGACTCCCTGTACATATTTAAATTTTCTTCAAATAAAATAGCAACTTTTGAAAAACATTTGAAAGACACACATAATTTTACTATTCTAGCTCTACATTTCAAAAATTGTTTTCACATACTTATAAATAAGAGTGAAGAATAGTATTTATGGTACTAAGTATATGTTAGAACAATATTGTTGCAAACCAATAACTAAGATTTACCGGTGAATTTTAATAGTCACATAACAATAAAAAATAGTGCCAAAAGACAAATACAAAGAAAAATGCTGATGAATTCGATATTATTATTAGAAAACCTGATGTCATCAATGATCTTCAGTAGCCGAACAAATTTACTTTAGGAAAAATGTGCGAATTTTCACAAGGACATAATTTATAATGCTTACTACACGTTTCTCTCAAATTTCAACCGAGAACATTCCGTGAGAATAAAGTCGTTTATTAAGCTGACTGCTAATTAAAATAAATCATGTCAACAAGCTGCACAAAATTGTAAAGTAAATGAAGATTTATGTCTGTCCCACTTTAAATAAAAAACGTTTTTGTGTTGAAACAAGTACGTGTCATATTAATAATATAAGGATAATATTAATAATAGTTTCACTACCTCACAGAAGGCCTATTTACAAGGGAAAACTGCAAAAAAAAATAATAGTAGAGATATTAAACTAAGTACTTATACAGGGTCCGCCACTTACTGCTGTTCCCGAGGAAGTCTAAAAAAATCTGAGTAAGTTGGAAAGAATATCTCTTCATTATGACAATTATATAAGTTTGCTTATATCCCGTAGACATATTTTTATAACCTAGAAATATTTGAATGAGTGTAAATTGTTACGTCTTTTTCTAGGTGAATGACACACTGTTACACACACAATTCACGTTTTTTCATGTTCTCTATCGTATTTTTTATTATTATTAGCGTATTATTAGTTATTTAGAAGTATCGCACCGGACACGTACTGAATTATTAATAGGAAATTATATAAATATCGTGTGGAGTTTGTGTTAAAAGAAATTTTGCAGTATTTACATACAACTTTTTATTGTTACATCAAACTTCCAAATAGCTCATTTTCGACTGTTTATTCAATTCATAACAATGGAAACAGAAATAGTTTTAAGTCATTAGTAAATAAGTTGCAACAAAAACATTCAGATAAATCATTCACAAATAAGAGAAAGAGTAACGGACCAAGGTTAGATCCTTGGGGTACTCCCGTGTAATAATTTGATAGATACAAAGCAGAAGTAGAGCCGTTATATGCCACAAATTGCTCTCTGTTAAGTAATTAGCATGAAAGATATATTTGCGATAAAATACTAAAGCCAAAGTTACCTAATTTGTTTAGTAGAACACAGTGAGTAATTTAATATAAATTATATCAATGTGGACTTGATTGAAATATATAAAAACTTTTACATAAAAGGTGAACATTTCAAGTGGGTATTGTCATATTTAATTCATTGACAGGATGTCACTTTTTGTCATTGTCGATATTTAACTTTTAATTTTTATAATAATTTTTATAGATGTTTGGTATCAGAGAACATGCATATGACTTCATTGATACGAATTGTAGGAGATTTGATTTATATTAGCTTAAAATACCTTTCTAAAACAGTAAAAAAATGTTACAAAAGCTAATAATAAGGAACATATGGGTAGATATTGTGGGTGTAACTCAACGCAGATTGAGTAGTTAGCTTCACACAATATTATTAATACCTAAAAATGTATAAAAACTATTACATAAAAGGTGAACATTTTTCAAGTAGGTATTGTCATATTTAATTCATTGACAGGATGTCACTTTTTGTCATTGTCGATATTTAACTTTAAATAATTTTAATTTTTATAATAATTTTTATAGTTAGATATTTTATTCAATTTAAAGGAGGCCACCTGAAGAAGCGATCCTAAAAATGCAGCAATAGGTCAGATCTCATCTATTGTGATTGAATTTGTCGTGTTCCCACTGCTAAAAAGTGAAGTTAGATATTTATAGAGTGTTTCATTAGCAGGTTAGTAAGTTAAATTATTTTCTTTAGATAATTATTGAATAGAGCTTTGTCTGTGGAATTGTTCATTAGCATACCTAGATGTTTGGTATCAGAGAACATACATGTGACTTCATTGATAGGAATTGTAGGAGATTTGATTTATATTAGCATAAAATACCTTTCTAAAACAGTAAAAAAAAGTGGACTTGATTGTCTGAAAAGTTCAGATTTAGCAACGGTTTTTTGAATAGATACAAAATTGTCTCCGTACAGGCTGTTTAAAATATGCTTTATTTTTATGCAGTATACTTTTTATACACCATCAATGCAGATATTGCATCTTGATCAACAATGGTGAATATACATTTCTCGCCTGGTACGGTATGTTTTTGGTACGGTTACAAAAATAACCCCTATGTTCTACATCATTAACTGACATACTAGCAAATTCTTCGCTATGACAAACACCTATGTTATCAAATCCATATCATCATAGGCTTCATAATAAATTTTACTACATTTTCTATAGATAATACCAAAACTTACTATTAGATAAATGGCGAAGCTAAGGTATATAACCAATGCAGCAAGTTAAGGACTTGCACCTAGAAATTTATATTATAAAACCATAAGCCACTTCTGCAAAATATTATTTACTATAAAACAGAGCGAGCCTTACGACTACTCATTATTTCATGTAGGCATAATTTGCTTCAAATTATAAAGGTCATTTATACTCTTGCTGAATATCATCCGAAGTCTGGAACCGCTTTAGGTGTATATCAAACCCCTTTAGAAATATACAGAGTGTTATAGAATGAAATCTAGAGGCAGGCATTTAAAAATAAGATAAAAATTAATTTATTAAATCATTACAATAGACCAACTTTCGAATGCTAATTAAAAAACAAAATGTATGTGACATGTGTCAGTTTGTCATAAATTCCATGTCTGACTTAAATAAAAAAAGATAACGTTAAGTGACTTATTTTGAATTGTTTGAGTTTTTAATACATTTTTTACAAAATAAGTAAATATGGTGAATTATTCCACTGAAGTATTAGCCGACATACATTTTATGTATGGAAAAACAAACGGAAATTCGAATGAAGCAAGGCGTCTCTATGAAAATGCATTCTTAAATAAAAGAAATAAATAACATTTTATAACACCTATTTTATACAGTAAATTCAACTGCGTTTGGCGTTATAGTTATTAATTATTAATAAAATTAATTTGTGATTTTAATTATTAAAATAGTTTGACATATCTGATGTTGTCTGCGTAAATCATCAATAGTAGATATTCACTTTGGTGCGATATACTTCATTTTTTAAATATCCCCACAAAAATAATTCCCAATGATTTAAAGTAAGGAGATTGTGGCGGCTATGTTCCTCCTCGTCCAATCTCTTGGTATTAATCCTCGACCACGCTGTACATGATACGAATATAATTTAGCCTCGTGTATGACACTCCACACTGCTGCAATATGCTCTGGACCTCCATTCACTGCACACCGCGGTAAAAGTAGCTGCATTTGGCACATGTTTACTGTGCCGATACGATATCCATCAAGTCTCAGTTGCTATACACATGACATAAGCCATTTTTGACACTTGAAAGACTAATGTAAGGATTTGCATCACAAAAATTTTAATACCTACAAAGAGTAATGGGATTAATATTCGAAAACGCTTGGCTAGAGGTTACAGTAGCTCAGCGATATAAAGGTTGAAAATAACAACTTCAATAATTTTTTACTCGAAAACTATAAGATTTTACAAAAAAAATTGTTTACGATATCTACTCCATCTTTCATTACGCATCTATTCCCACATTTTTTTAGATAAATCCTGAATCACTGTGTAAATTTTTAATTCTCAGTTTTAAAAGATTGACATTTTTCTATTAATCAGGTAAAAATTATTTTATAAAATGTGCCGTTAATTGTTTTAGCGTAAAGTTTGTCATAATTATTTTTTATTTTTTGCAGGGAAAACAAATAAATCTGTGCCTCCAAAATCAAAATATATGGTACAAAGCCGCCCCTTGTATTAAAGAAACTTGCTTAATGACTACCACCGTGTATAAGACAAAACCAGTGAGTTACCTTGCTTTGTCTATCCACGCACTTCCCTCTAGGATCGTTTAACTACCCTTTCATTATCTAAAACGTACCTTCGCATGTCTGGAATGTATTTAAAATGGCGTCCACAACATAGGAATTCCTATAATAGCGTATAAAGCATACATAATGCACATAAGTCCGGTGAAAATGTTTCAGTTTCGGTTAATTTATAATTATGTTAAAGAGTTCGTGACTTGTTATCTTACGTGGCTGTGATGATTTTACTACAGCATCCACGCAAACTGAAAACTACCGTGAGAAACTAAAAAAATACCTACATCAAAGTTGTAAACTCATTAAAACGTAGCTGAGCATCGTGATACAGCCACCTCATTTTACTGGGTGATTACCAAATCTAATGATATATAAAACATTCAGAAATTCGATTTTATATGTGGATTATCGTGTACGATTTATCAAACAGAAAATTAAAACTTTTAACACCACATCAAATACCGTTCCACATTAATTTATACATTATATCAATTATAATGATATATGACTTAATGTTTTCCATATGCATTTAAGAGCGCCGTATTCTTGACATTGTGTTTTCTACAAATACAAATGATTTTAAACACTTAAAACTGAATAATAGTTATCTCATGCGACCTGCGAATATACAAAGACACCGAAGTAAAACGAATAAATAATCGAAAAAAGCGGTCTATCCAAACAAATTTTTAGGTACAGACCTACAGATCTTTTAAAATATGAATTATCTTAAATTTAGTATTATATACAGGGTCTTTAGTATTATATACAGGGTGTTAAAAAAGAGTGTAAAATATTTCAGGAGGTAATAGTATGAACTAAAATAAGCAGAAAAGTCTTAATAAACATGGGTCCGCAAAGTAACGGTTGCGGAGATATGAACCACTATTCGTTTTTCAAATATTTTATTTTATTAGAAATAAACCGACAAAGGAAGCTTTTAACAAACAAAAAACAAAGTTACAGAAGATATTCAAAGTGCCCTCCGTCCATTTCCAAGCAGGCACGACATCTTCGTCTCAACTCTTTCGAAAACACCTTCCTTGGTTTGGATTTCTTGACACTTTTGATTAATCCATAGCTGCAGCTCTTCCAGGCTATTTACAGGAGTACCATACAATAATGTCTTCAAATATCCCCAAACAAAGAAATCTAGAGGGTTCAGATCAGGTGATCTTGGAGGCCATAAAACAGGTCCGGCCCTTCCTACCCATCTATGTGGAAAAGTTTGGGGTAAATGCTCTCTAACGGCCATGGAAAAATGAGCTGGAGCACCATCATGTTGGAACCACATTTGTTGCCTCTGATTATAAGAAATGTCTTCCAAAAACTCATACAGTGTGTTCTGCAGAGAGTTGAGGTAAGCAGCGCCCGTTAATCTGTTTGGTAAAATAACAGGACCTTGAAACCTGTCACCTACAATACCCATCCAAATGTTTAATGAAAAACGTGCCTGATGTCCAGATTCTATTAGAGCATGAGGATTTTTGTCGGCCCAAATATGCGTATTGTGAAAATTAAACACTCCATTTCTTGTGAACCCGGCCTCATCTGTAAAAAGAATGTTTGCAAGAAAACGAGGGTCTTCAGCATCATGACGTAGAAACCAGCGGCAAAAAACCAAACGTGCTTGATGATCATTTATTGGATTTAAGGCCTGTACTCGTTGCACATGGAATGGATAAAGCAGTTGCTCGTGAAGGATTCTCCAAACAAGAGGACCACTAATTCCTGCCTTGGCTGATATTCTCCGCACACTCGTACCTGGATTCTGCTCTACCAGTGTTAGAATTTCTTCTTCTGCTCTAGGAGTCGATACCGACCTTGGTCTTCCGGATAAATGGCACTGTTTGCTCAAGGAACCGGTATCACGCAATCTTTGGTGAATTCTTCCAAACATGCGTTGTGAAGGAATCTGGCGATTTGGATAAGCGTCAACATAAAGACGTCGCGCTTCGGTGGCGTTCCCATTAGCACGACCATAAATGAAATGCAGGTCTCTTAATTCTGCGTTAGAGTAACCAGCCATAGCGAAAGAAAACTTGTGCACTGAGAACAACTGTCAAATACGTACTGTTTATTTCACTAAACATCAACCAACTATTATAAGAAAATACACAACGTTTTTGCAAAATAAAAAAAGGGTCCAGAAAACATAAAAAATTCCATATCTCCGCAACCGTTACTTTACGGACCCATGAGACTTTTCTGCTTATTTTGGTTCATACTATTACCTCCTTAAATATTTTTTAACACCCTGTATAGTTCATTACAGATTGTTCACTTATTTATAAATATGTGAAAATAATTGGTATTAAAATATGGGGATAGAATAGCAAAATAATGTGGTCTTGGAAAGGCTTTTTAAAAGTTATTTTATGGTAGGAAAACTATAGTAACAATGGATAAACACTATGTTTCAAATTTTTTCCTTTACTATAATTAATATAATAGTAATAATATCTTTACTCCTCATTTTAATCACGAGGATTAGCCCAGAAGTCGAAGACTTGTGCGGGGGAGAGCGGTATATTATTATTAAGCAAGCCGCATTTGAATGAGGGAAATCTGGAAAATCTCATTAATTAGGGGGGTCGTCAAATGTCGACCAGTATCAATTTCTCACATTAATCCAAGCTAACAGTGTTCCACCCTACCATACCCGCAGAAAGGCTGCCAATCCTCTCCGCAAATATAGCTGATATACGGTCTACCGACTGCAGGGCTCAAACCCATACCGGTCTAGCCACATCGATTCACTGACGCCTTAAATCGCGCTACCATTGACCGACAATGATGATATGATATTTTTCTATCTAGCACTTAGGAAACAACAGCCGACTCGGCTACCGAGGCGGCACAAACCTCTGCGTCTGTCATCGCTCTTAAAATGCGTGAAACATTTTTTGTTCAATTGAAATTAAAATAAAACAATTTTTGTTGAAAGAACTTAATTTGAGTGAATAAATCAAGCAGAAACTGAATTTCTCGTTGTAATTTTAAATTAAGATCCCATTTACATGTTTAGTTAAATCTGTATAAAATAAAATGATGACTTCCATAAACAGAATCGAGGTCGATTCCTTTCTTTCAACAAAAATTTCGATTATTTCTTATAGCTCAAAATATAATTCAAAATTCGTAATTCAAAATCACAGTATGTGAGTATGATGAGCTAGGTAGGTTTTGGCCCTTGGGACTTAGAGGAAGAGTCAATATGGCTCTTAGGCTAAAAAGATTAGAGATCTCTGCCTTAGAATATCAAAAAATATATATATTTTAGACATATATGAAGCAATTTCAACAAGAATATCTTCAAGAATCTTTCTGATCAACGCGTCAGAAGACAGTGGTAAAATTAGGTATTCTATCCACCCCAACGCATAGGAGTGGTGATGCTAGGGTTGCTACCTTTTCATATTCTCGAGAAAGGAAATTCTTACCTTTTCCTAATATTGCTTTTTTCTAGCATGACTTATATCAAGTTGGTACGTTGATTTTACATGTAAAAGTGTCAAAATGTTTACTAAAAACCGCCTTCTCAGGATTTTTTCATATTTTCTGAAATTCTACAGGTTTTTTCAAAAATCCTACACATTCATACTCAAAAAGAAACAGTTGATTTCTAAAAAGAACAGAAAATAGAAACGTGCCATTTTAAAAACAAGATTGATTGCTATGGCAACGAAATTATTAATTATTTTTTTATATACGGTGTTTTAAAAAATTATAAACATTATTCCGTGCATATTGGATACCCTGTATATTAGTTACTGCTTAGTGGCATTTTGGACATCTTTTATAATTATGTTATAGTAGTAGTACATGTCGTAATACTCGTAGCAGCAACATATTAAGATTTTTTGACAATTGTCATACAAAATTTGTCTATATAAAGTTATAAAAGAAATAGTAATAAAGCAACAAATTGTTTTTTCCACAAGATTGCGAATTTATTTATTTTCTTATGTTACTTATTCGATTTTACCAATTTATTAGTTTTTTTTTTATTGCAAAATTGTAAACTTGTCAATATGAACATCCTGAAAAATACTACTGATCAGTTCCCTTTCATTAGTTACAACATTTCCCTGAATCAGTTAATATACATCAATCAATTTTAGAAATAATTGAAAAATGAGATATTTTTCAATAACATTAGCGTCCTCCCTTTTGGGAACCAGTAGCATTAATTTGTGCCATGGACTTAATCCACCCTGTATATTTTCTTTATTGTTTAGAGCGATCGTATTTTCTTAATGTCCTAGTCCTTTGCTTGTTAATAGTACTTACTTATCTTATATTCTCCCAAAATGTTTATCATGCGGTTAAAAAATAGATAAGAATATTCGCACCATAGCATTACCAAATACTCATGATATTATATGTCATCTTCTGTACGATACATAAGGTAAGTACTGATTCACTAGGAAAACATAATTCGCTATAATGCAGTTTTACCACTTGGTCAGTTTTTGGAAGATGCACAGGATTCGAGATATAAAGGCTATAAACGTTTCAGATTACATCATTCCCGCAAATGTTCGTCAACAGCTGCTAATGAAGATGTCATTCATACTTTATTGTATACATCAGATTCTTATATAACATGTCTTAAACAATTTTCGTCACGCAAAGTTTCAGAACTTGAGGAAAAAGCTTTGCAACTGTTACAGTTCATATTTACTTTCAGAATATATGTATTACATCCTAAGATAGATGTATGTATAATTATATAACGAACGAAATTTGGAACATATTTAAGACGAACAATTAAACTTAAAGGCTATAATAAAGTTATGCAATACAAGAATACAGAATACAATTCAACTTTTCTCCTGATATAAATCTTTGTATTCGTGATAAGACGGCCCGAAGAGTATAATATATCTGTTGTTGTGAATTAACATTTTCATAAAATTACCTTCAAATTATCATCATCGGGTTTTATCACTAGTATATATATTTTAGTTAATAAGCTCCCCATCTAAAAGTACAGTTATTATCGGTGCAGAAATATAATATATTCAATTATTATTGATCTTTCTAGTTATCTTAGTTATTCACCCCCATTGGCCAAATCTGATCATTTTTGCATTGAATTTACTATGCAATTTTTTGGTTATGATTACCGCAGAACTAATGTATCAAAATTCAACTTCTTCAAGGCTGATTATATATCAATGAATCATCTTTCCGCTGAGGTGAATTGGTTGGAAGACTGTGCAAATAAAAATAACCCCGAAGATTTATGGCATAGTTGGTTGAATATGGTCAGAAATATCATACCTACATATACTCCTGTTTGTAAATATGCATCCAATTATAAAAATCACTGGCTTAATGGAGAATTATTTGAAATGTGTCAGAAAAAAAAATCACTTTGGCAAAGATACAAACGATCCAATTCTCCAGAAGATTATCACCTACACCGAAATTTCGGTAATAGACTAACGGGACAGTTACGGCATGCAAGGTCATTGTTTGAAAATCAGTTAATTGATAGAGGACTTAAAGTTTTTTTTAAATATACTCGTTCTCGACTCACAAGTAAAGTTTCCACACCGGTGATTAAAAATACTTTGGGTAGTGTGTGCAGTGATAACTGTGAAGTCGCTGAGACTTTTGCTGAAACTTTCTACAATGCATTTACTTTAGATGCTAGCATTTGCATATCGACATTCGTGTACCTTCTACACTACAGGAAATTCAAATTAGTCCTGCAATTGTTTCCGAACAACTGGGTAAACTGCGTATTGATCCATCACCTGGTGCAGATTTAATCAACCCACTATTTCTTCAAAATGTGCAAATAGTATAAGTGGTCCACTTTGAGAAATCATATTCAAATCGTTGGAAACTGAGATATTGCCAGCAGACTGGAAATTATCTAGTGTGGCCCTTATATTGAAAAAGGTGATAAACTGTCAAGCTCTAACTATCGCCCAATTAGCTTAACTTCTGTTCCGTATAAAGTAATGGAGAGAATTGTTTACAAGGAACTTTTTTACTTAACAATGGTGTCATATCGCCGCATCAACATGGTTTTCTATCTGGTCGATCAGTTTTTACCAATTTACTTCACGCTATTAATTCTTGGACCTTATGGGTAGACACTGGACAACCTATAGATGTTTTGCATTTGGACTTTTCTCGAGCTTTCGATAAAGTGCCACATGCGCGATTATTATATAAACTTGAACATTGTGGGTGCGTGGTAAACTGTTAAACTGGATAAAATCGTTTTTGGAAGATTGTGAATTTATAGTTCGTATCGCGCTGAGAGCTTTTCTAAGAGAAGACAAGTATTGAGTGGTATTCCACAAGGTTCGGTCCTTGGACCAATTCTGTTCCTAGTATATGTTTCTGACCTAACGAATACGTGTACTTCCCAAATGTTATCATATGCAGATGATCTTAAATTGTTTTCATCATCATCTCTTCACCTACAAGATAATCTAGATAATATTAGTAATTGGTGTTCCAACTGGTGCATACCTCTAAATCCTTCTAAATGTTGTGTACTCCATATGTCTAGAACTAATCCTAAGGTAGAATACAATGTAGATAATATAGAATTGCCAAGCGTTTCACAACAAAATCGGAATAATTATAATGGAAAATCTGTCATGGAGTGCACAAGTTGCCAAGGTAGTGAAAAAATGTAATCAATTGATTTTTATTATCAGAAAATCTTTCAGTAATCATACATTTTTGAAGTTGTACAAATCATACATTCGTCCCCATTTGGAGTTCTCAGTGACCATAATATGGTATCCACTA
Source organism: Monochamus alternatus (assembly GCA_037114965.1). NCBI lineage: Eukaryota > Metazoa > Arthropoda > Insecta > Coleoptera > Cerambycidae > Monochamus > Monochamus alternatus. Next base: position 35,356,940 of record CM073433.1, on the reverse strand, counting down.
TTAAAGCAGGACATCGCAAGACAAGAGGGGGTTCAGAGGTGAACCACCAACCTTCCAATTGGTCTTAAATATTTTTCGTATGAAGAACGTCTTCTCCCTCTAGAAAAAAGGCGGATTCGAGGTGACCTTATTACAACTTATAGGATTCTGCATGGCGAACTGTAGTGAACACAGGTTTGACTTAAACCCTGACCCCCGTCTTAAAGGCAATTCATTTAAACTTGAAAAGCTTTCGTACCCGGAACAGACAATATTTTCTACCCAACAGAATATTCGATCTATGGAACGATATACCAGATAATGTAGATACAGCACCGTCTCTAAATTCTTTTAAGAATAGACTTGACCAACACTTTAATCAACATCCAATGTGATTGATCTCTTATGAATTTCTAATATTTATATTGTATTTATATATATTATACTTTGATTTCTTCTGTTTTTTTATATTAATTGTCTTTACTATGTTATTAGTCATTTATAGGATGCATTTATCTTTTATTCTTAGAGCACAACAAGCTTTTAGCTTCAGCTCTAATTATTCATTAATAATAATAATTACAAGAATATGGATTAAGCATATGGCTCGAAATTTTTCGTTGTTTCAATATGGGACTTTTCATCCTATAAAGCTAAGTCAGTGTACCAGATGTTAGTAAAATTGCTATCGACTTATATCAAAAATAGCTTAAGAATGTAAAACCAGAATTTCAGGAAATCTTGAGAGCTAATGCCCTGTCCAGCATTAAATTACACCTGAAAGAGCAATAGATCACTCATTCGTCAGTGGTGCCACCAGACATATACCGGTTTTGAGCTTGTTACTCATAAGTATGCCATAAGTGATTGACTACTTACCCTGGGTCTACTAGTTGTCACTGACTACTCAGGTTAATGCTCTGATGCTCAAATGTATGCTCAAACAGTGTATAAATTCGACTATTTTATTAAAACATGAAATAAATCTCGTCATATTGAGGTCTGTGTGCGAGGTTAAAAGTTTTCGCAGATAATTTGTTTCACCGAATTTTTTAACTGCTAGTGAACAATTTAGATGAGTAACAGGACATTTTTATTCCGATATCCATCAACTCCTGACACTAATAGAAACACTATCGGAAGAACGTTAATACTAAAAACGCACATTCCGTTGACACTAGAGACTACAGTAACCCAGCGATTTAAAAGTTGAAAATAATACTTCAATAATTTTTTTTCGGAACTAGAAGTTTACAATTTCTTTTTATAATATTAATTCCATTCTTTATGTCGCATCTATTCCCAAATTTGTTTTGGATAAGTAGTAAATAACCCCGTATAAAACTCGATAGAAGATACTCTGAATACGTGGAATGTAGCGAAGTTACATCTAGTGGCCATTAGCTACCCCATGCTGAGCCTGAGAGGCTACAATACAAGCAGCGTCCTACCATGTTGTAGGTACCATTGAAAGACCCTGACCTCTATTGACTTTTGGCGACAACGATATTTGCAAATCTGAAGTTTCAGGTAACAATTACTCTGCAAGCTAATGCCTCGATCAGCATTGCGCCTTTGCGCCTGAAACCTATAGCAAGCAGACAAAGTCATTCGTCAGCATCTCTCCAGACAGATACCGGTTTCGAGTTTATTAGCTCTCATCAGTATGTCCTAGATAAGGTAGCCGACGAATAACCTACGACTATTCATGTCTGTCAAACCAAACTCGACAGAAAGGACCCTGAGTAGCAAATCTACTTCTAGTCTAGTCTGGTCTAGTAAAAATATTAATGTTTTCTTATCCTAAATACTTGATAGCCTACAAACTTTTCTACATTCTGAAGAGAACTCGTATAACTGGCACAGTGATGAAGTATTTATTCTAGCTTGTTTAGATTTTCTTTAGACTGCCTTAAAAATGTGTATATGTGTATTCATTGAAAATTGCGTATACAAATTTTAACCACATGCTCAAGTAGGCCTAAAAGACAACAAAAAAATATTTCGGAATTTTAACTCGATGGTTAAAAAATGGAGCAAAACCCTTTTCTCCGCCGGAAAATCGACGCCTATGAATTCTATGATAACCAGAGAGTCTGAGATGGCTTGGATCTGTCAACTGGGGCATTGGGAAATAATTTTTAGTAAATTTAGAATTTCTTGTTACTTAATATTTATTTATGTAACGAGTGTTAAAAGTGCATTTTTAAGGCACGCATGTAAAATTTTGCTGCAATTTATATGAGTAAAAAACACTTTTAACACAAATATTATACAATATTTTTTCTACAAACAGCATTAAACAGAATTAACCCGGATAGAAATAAATTAACTTTTTAAATAGCATCGTAGGCACTATATCAAATTTTCGGCACTTGCCAATGATATATAGTAATCATGGGCAACCATTGTTGTATTCATCAGTTACAAAAAGTTTGAAAGCTTTGGATTTGCCACTTTTAAACGTTGTGTCTATTTGCCCTTAAAAAATATAAAGAAAATATAGAAAAGAACAATCCATTTAAAGAAATCGATAAAGCGGTCAACCGAGCTACTTTGGACTTATTGCCAAGAAAATCCCAAATTCAATATTAAATTGCATACAATACAAAGTTTGTGAAATGGTGTAAAGAAAAAGGCGTTCCTGGAAAATATACTAAAAATGTGTTCTTGGCCTATTTTGAGGAGAAATCCAAGGTTTGGAAATCTTCATCTCTATGGTCTAATTATGCTATGATTAAAGCTACGAATAAATAGCAAGCCCTTTAAGCTCATTGCGTTTCTGAGGCGTCAAGGAGAAAGTTATCAACCCAAAAAACAAATTGAACAGTTTTTGAAGTGCGCACCGGATGACGAGTATTTTATGATAAAAATAGCTACTATTTTGTTAATATTTGGTGCCTGCCGTCGAGAGGAGCTTTGCCAGTTGACTCTACACAACTTGGAAATTGTGGGCACTTCCAGTTCAATATTGGTTAAGATATTAGATACCAAAACCAAGGTTCTACGAAATTTCACTATCGTTGAAGAATTTTATTTGGATTTTTACCGGAGATACATGGCTCTTCGTCCAGCAAATTTGGGATATCGGAGGCTTTTCCTAAAGTATGTGAAAGGCAAGTGTACGAAAAACTCTGTGGGAATAAATAAGTTTGGAAAATTTCTCGCTGCTATTGCTAAATTTCTGCAACTTCCAAATTCTAACCTCTATACTGGACATTGTTTTCGGCTTTCGGCGGCAAGCTTACTGGTGGATAGTGGAGCAAATTTAACGCCAATTAAGCGGCATGGGGGATGGAAATCTTCGACAGCCGCCGAGGGATACATCGAAGATTCCTTGGGAAGTAAAACTTTGATTGCCCGAAAACTGCTTTCAGTGTCATTAATATCAGCGGATTCTGCTCAAACGTCAACTAGGAATGCGGTCGTTTCAGTTGATAATGGTAGAATTGTGGAAAGATTTAATTTTTCAAATTGTGTGAATTGTAATATACGGATCATTCTATTTGAAATCGTCTAATTGGCAAAGCCGACCCATTTTAGATTTTGGTGTAACTTTGAAAATCTCTTCTCTAGGGTCCCAAACAACAAAATTTACACGAGTTTGATTATTACAAGCGCTTGTTTCCGCCTATTTAAATAAAGACTCTTAAAAATTGCTATTTTTAAGCTTTATTAATTTTTGCTGTCAAATTTTTCTGTTTGAAGATATTTGAATGATTAAGGCGGAATTCAGAGTGGGAAAGATAGTAGTTTCAGTGTAAATGAAGATAATTGGCTCGGACGGTCCCTTTGAATAATAGCGGCGTGCTGAAAATGAGTGTTTTTTAGTCATTTTTCGTGAATTTCAATCGACTCAAGCGCCTTAACTGTTGAGAGATAAAAATGCATGCTCCGCGGGAATTAAGTATACATATCATAGACAAAATTCAGCCACAAGTTGACCTGAGTAGCCCACTCTTTATAGAAGAAAACTTTGCTTGAAGTTTTGAAATCTTTAAAAATCCCAATATTCGGGCTATGAAAGAATCTACTGTTCTTACCTTCAACTTTAAATGACTACATCACTTGTTTTGTTATTTTCATGTTTAGCGCATGTACGAGCGTTTTTTTTTACAGCAAAAATCTTTTTGTATTTATCTTATTTTTTATTATTATTATTTATTATTATTATTTTTATAGAATTTTTATATATTTTTATGCAAACGTATAGGTAAGCTTATTTCCGTTATTTGACTGTATTCGATTTAAAAGTAAGTACGAATATGCGTAAATTAAAAAAAGAATTTTTATATATTTTTAGGTATTAATAATATTGTGGGAAACTAACTACTCAGTGGACAAAAGCCCCAACCTGCGTTGAATTACACCCACAATATATACCCATATATTCCTTATTATTAGCTTTTGTAACATTTTTTTACTGTTTTAGAAAGAACATACATATGACTTTATTGATAGGAATTGTAGGAGATTTGATTTATATTAGCTTAAAATACCTTTCTAAAACAGTTAAAAAAAGAAATTAGTAATATTATTAATTATTCATTATATTATTAACAATATAAGTATAAGTATATTCGAGTTCATAAGTATTAATAAAATTATTAATGATTTAATTTCTGCAATTTTCCAATTTATATATTTTCTTGTAATTCGATGGCATCGATTTGAAAAGTTAAATAAAAAATAATTTTCTCGTTGAAAAATTGTTTACAGTTGCTGTCATGATAATTATTTCCAGAAACAATTTTACACCCTAAGTATCCATAACTTTATTAAAACTTGAAATATTTTTCATATTTATAATTATTTTTGATGGTAAGTAATTTTAATTCATTAGTAAAAACGTCCAGATTTTTGCTCTAAAAAACAGCTCGTACATGCACTAGACATGAAAATAACAAAACCAGTGATATAGTCATTTAAAGTTGAAGGTAAGAACAATAGATTCTGTATCAGATTTTTATCTCGCAGGCAACACGCTCGTTTCATAGCCTGAATATTGGGATTTTTAAAAATTTCAAAACTTCAAGCAAAGTTTTCTTCTATAAAGAATGGGCTACTCAGGTCAACTTGTGGCTGAATTTTGTCTATGATATGTATACTTAATTCCCGCGAAGCATGAATTTTTAACTCTCAGCAGTTAAGACGCTAGAGTCGATTGAAATTCACGAAAAATTACTAAAAAACACTAATTTTCAGCACGCCGCTATTATTCAAAGGGATCGTCCGAGCCAATTATCTTCATTTACACTGAAACTATTATCTTTCCCACTCTGAATTCCGTCTTGATCATTCAAATATCTTCAAACAGAAAAATTTGACAGCAAAAATTAATAAAACTTAAAAATAGCAATTTTTAAGAGTCTTTATTTAAATAGGCGGAAACAAGCGCTTGTAAAAATCAAACTCGTGTAAATTTTGTTGTTTGGGACCCTAGAGTAGAGTTTTTCAAAGTTACACCAAAATCTAAAATGGGTCGGCAACAATTTTTCTTATTTTCAGACTATTTTATATGGAATGACTCATAAGTATTCATGTTAATAAAGAAAATACAAATTAAATGTATTGCAAATTTACTGTCACAATTTGACATTTACTTTAAGGCACTAGTGCTTTAAAGTGATCATTAACCAGTATAAACAATAACAATGTTGGTTAAACATGTTTTAATTGAGTCCGTACAGTAACCTCGACGTGCTAAGCGAAATCAAAACGTCCTCAGATTAATCTGGGTGCATCCCGGCCGTGCGATTGAACTTTTTACCGCCAACTGTAAATCAGTTCAGCATAATGGGCGACGGGCCGGCAGTGATTGTAAATTAGTGTATAATTGTGGGAGAGCGCTCCGTGCACCGGACACCGTTCAATCAGTCGACGGAAGCAGTAATCAAGGCGGCTACGGCCGCAGCACGGCCTGCTGCGATATTCTCACGGTGCACGAGCCCCACGCCTACTCACTTCATGAAGTACGTCGGGATTGCTGCTTTTATGGGACTGTAATCTGTGATAGTGCAGTCGCTTGTGTAATGTCGTGGGCCTCTTGATGGTTAAATAATGACTGCACGCGGTACTTTTACACTCCCTATTTTACGACGTTTCGTAAGTAGGCGTGAATATTGGAACACCTTCGGATTCGAAACGATTTTATGGGTCCCGTCCGTAAAGATTGTAATAAATATCGGTATTTGAACTTTGATATTGATCCTTGATGATTCGAATATTAAAATAAGGCCGCTTTTATAACTGAATAAGTGTTTGCTACTGAGAAAATTTGATCGATTTTTATACAGGGTGTCTCCGTTTTTTTTTTCGTTCTTAACTATGGGAATAGATAGAGTATGAAATAACAATACGGCTCTTTCCTATAACTTTTTTTCCTATGATTCTATAAACACTCTGAATTTTTTGACTTATTTTATTTTCAAAAATTACTTTTTAAATTTTAGTAATAAAATCATTGCTGATAAAAAAAAAATTAAATAATATTTGTTATGTGTATTACAATTTTCCTAGACGAAATTCGTTATGTTAGGTATATTGAGACTGGATTGTAAAACAGTTTCATGTCAGTGTTGATTTGGTGATCATTTTTGACCTTTTATAATGAAGAAGTGGAAATTTTTATAACGATGAGAAAATAATAAATCTAACTTTCTCCTAACCTAAACTTCTTAAAATACTATTTTTTACAAATACAAGTAATTTTAGACATTTAAGAACTGAATAATATAGAGTTTAGCAAGTAATAGCAATGTTATCTCATATCACCTGCGAATATTCAAAGGTACTAATAATATCCTGACTTTAAAATCATTTGGACTTCTTTGGAGATATTTAAAAAATGAAGTGTATAGCGCCGAAGTGGAAAAACGGATAAGAAGCAGAAATATTTGTACATCAGGTATATCAAACTACTTTATTAATTAAAACCACAAATTAAATCTATTAATAATTAATAACAATAGCGGCGAATGCAGTTAAATTTGCTGTGTAAAATCGGCGTTACATGTTATGTATTTCTCTCCTTGAGCATTTCTTTCCGTTTTTTTGTCCGGTCGTAGATAGCCGCTTTATCAGGTTTTACAGTGGACCAATTTCCAGTGCCGTGCAAGTGTATTTTTAAATCATTTTCGAACTGCCCTTTTTGATTTTTTTTTACAAAATTGTATTTGTACTTAAAAGTCTCCTGTACACTTAAAACCTATATATTGACGTAAATATTTTTTTCTGAACTAAGTCCAGTGGCATAGATATAGGGTTTTGTACATCCTTGAACCCTTAAACTTTTAAGTTAATGGTGAACAGAATTTTGCCAGTGATTCTATTTAATAGAAAATGTGTTCTTTAGGAAATTCACTAAGAAGCTTTCTTTTTCAGACATTTAGACATTTTCTAATCAGGGCTATTTAATGAGATTACAAAGATTTTACAAAAAATATAGGTTTAAGAAGGCATTGCTTATATATAAGTTTCAAAAGATAGTATTGACTTATGGCATATCAAATCAGTTTGTTTTTTGTGCGATTAGAGCATGTTGAAATTATAAGTTGGTTAAATACGATCTACGGGGAAAGATGGATTGCTTAAGGTGGTTTAGTTGTTTGGCCAGCTCGATTACCGGATCTTATTTTTTCTTTGGGTCATTTTAAAGAAAACAGGGTATACAGCTTTGGTGTATAATAGAGAAAATTTATGACCTACATCGTATTCGAAGAGCTTGGGGTAAAATAAATAATAACATGCTAATTCAAACAAGATGTTCCTAAGAAATCGATGCTATAGTTACACTGACCAAAATGTATATCACTTTGAGACCTTTTAAATTAGATTGTTTATAAACCGCTGTGTTTATTTGTTTATCCATCCAATATATTAAGAAGGTTAAATACGTCTGCTTTCCGTGGATTAAAGACACACTAATAGATTAGAATTCATAATATCAGGCTTCGATCTTATAGCATTTTATTTAGAATGTTGCCGAAGAACTCCTCATTCCAATCTGGTAAAACTTTCTGGATCAGAGATCCCAAGAAATGCAGCCACTTTTGAAAACGTTTTCCAAATTGTGTTGATGCCTACATGTTGTATGATACATTTTCCTGCCACATATCGCAAGAAAAATACCGCACCGGCATTTTTAGGTCGCAGATTGATGTAATGAGTATGTGTACGTAACTGCCTTTGTTTTGTACACAGGCGATATCCAAAAAGGTTCATTTATTGCATCGACAAGCACCTGCGAGTTCAAAATAAAATGCTCAATTGAAATATTAAACTCGTATATTTTCTACCTTAACATGTAAATATTCCTCACCCGGTGCTTTTTTCAAAAATTCTTCAATTTGGTTTCTCTCCAGTATCTTTGCCTTTTTTGGTTTATAATTTCTTGATTCTACTATCAAATGTGAAGTAAGTTTACCATACTTCAAAATACCAATACCTTTGTGGACTTTCAACATTGATGTTAGCATGGAATATTTTGTCCACATCAAAGAGGCAGCAAACCGTTTCTCCACATTGAAAAAGTAGGATAGTATCACCACTATCTATTTACACTTAAATGATGCGCAGTTCGCGGATATGACACTTATAATACACTATCACTATAACGGTCACACATTAGTACTTGTTCTTTACTACACTACACTTATTCTGTACTGTACTGTAAAGTACTCCATATTCATATACATTACTGGTCACTATTACTATCATCACTAGAACTAATCGTATTCATCACTGTTGTCGTCCTCAAGGGTTATTACAAGCTGCAAATAAACCATTACATCAACTATCGTATCGAGATCCCATCCATATGCGTTGTTCTTCCTTCTCGATATACATGCATTTACTTTATGTTTCTGCAGTAACTAAGTTAATTTCCATATCTATTAGTGTTATTCTAGTTTTTTTATCTGGGTCCAGATTAACTCAATGGGATTCAGTTCAAAGTGGCAGGGTAGCAAGATGTGGACATTCCATTTACTACTTACTTAATATATTGGTTTTTTTCTCTTTCTGTGATTTTGAGTAATTCAAGTTTAGGCATTATTTTGTCAAATTCGATCTTTTTCGATGTTAACCAGTCTATAATTTCTGCCCCTTTCCATGCTGATGATGACAATTTCTCTAATTGTTGGCTTTAGGCTATAATAGGGTGTATTATCAATTAGAACTACAGCACCGGATTCCAAATGTATCGGATTCAAACCATTTGTCAAATAATTCCCTATCCATAGTCTTCATGATAGCAATTAAAAGACAAAGAAACCCTGTACGAAAAATCTCGAAGTACTTCCAATATACGTTATTATCAGACACCGTTCTTTTCTTTCTTTAATCCAGTTGAAAATTCTTCAAGAAATGCCTGCCGCTTGCTTTGGGTATAACAATCGTAATCGTGCGATACCGTGTGGTCTTCATCTATCCACGTTTCGTGAGTGTAATATATTATTCGATTCAGAATTCGACCTTCTAATATTTGTTTTAAGTAGTATATTGCTATCACTATAATGTCTTTTTCTGTCGTCATACTCTTTCGATTTCGTTTTATAAAACGATAATTCTTGTCAGGCTTAATCGCAAAAGTACCCTAATCTAGATAAAATTTTATTCTGTAAGATAGCAGTCTGAAATCTGTTTTGTTATCAGACTTTCTTCCTTCTACGAGTTACGAATTTACATAGTCCAGAATCCTTGAAGATGGTTTGATAGAAACTGGAACAGATGGAAATCTGATGGAGCAAAATCAGAAAAAGAAGGTTTTGGAATAACTTCTTAACCGTGCTCATGATAGTTATCTCTGTAAATGTTAGCGGGAATGATCAACATCACTTGATGATTTATTGATCTTGAACTGCGGTTCCTTTTCTGTTGTTCGCATTGACGGAATGACACCATTTTTTGCCACCAGCAACTTTGGTGTGGGGCAAAATATTCTAGGTTCTTGACAAGACAGTAAAGAGGCACAGATATGTTGACGCAAGATCTTTGTTGTCTTTCTCGAAACATGCGGTGTCCATATCGAACCGTTCAAACTTTCCCAAATAATGCAGATGAATACTACACACGACTGGCCATACTACTTTATCATCATGCTAGCCAATTAGCAAGTTGATTGATATAGAATATTACGAATTAAAGCGTTCAAAGGATCTTTCTTAGAGCCAGATGATCTTCATGAATTCGTGGTGTACTCTTTACAATGGCAGTCTCTTCGTAACACAAACGATTAAAGCATATTAAAAAGTTATGATCAAATGATAAATATCAGGGAAAGTAATGGCTTAAACGTCATTAATTGTTCGTTTAACGTCAGCAATATAAGTACCTATCTATATGTAGACTAACTATAACTTTAATAAATTTATGCACCTGAATATTTTAGTTTTAATACATTTTCTGTTGGAGGAAACCTTGGACACTTACCAATACCTCAACCAATATGGTTTTGGAAACTGTAAGTAATTATTTGGTCAATTATCGATGCCATTGGGTTATGATACCTGATAATGAAGACCCAGTCAAAATAACAGATAATGAATAAATGAAGGAAGAATGAACACGATGATTATTAGGAGAAAATAAACGAATAAAATAAAACTGCAGAAATTTAATCATTAGATGGGCATCCTTACAAAAATAATAAATATAATTAGACCCCGAATATTCAGAATTAGATTTATTATTTGCTTAAATGTGATACAAATGATAAAAATAAAGCACTGAATTGTTTGTAAATATAGTTTTTCTTGCTCGAATTACTTTCTTTATGTTCATTTGTTATTGTCTCGGGGCTGGTAGTTTGTAAATTGATAAGCGCATCTATTTAGTTTTGTTGTACATAAATAGCCATCAAATACATGAAATTTTTGTTTGATCACCATCACAAAGCATAAACTAACAAGCAAAAAGACAGAACCGTTCATTCATAAATTGCAATTTGTTTTTTATTAAAGATTGTGCATGTGTACGGCGTCTTGATAATTCCAATTGCAATTCACTAGGGGAGGAACTCAATTTTTCAAACATTTGATAATGACGCACCATTTTCTTAAAAAATTGAGTAAATATTTTATTAAAAACCACCGATAAACGTTTCAAAAAAAAACATATATTCCCTCTAGCAGCAGCACTGTACACCGAAACTTAACAATTGTTGTAGAATTACCCAATAGCGATTTATAGTAAGTGGTTTGTTTTTTCCTTTTGCATGTAGTTGTTTGTGAGTGTTCTATCACTCAGTGTTAGTTTAAGTACATGTTAGTCTTATAAGCATCCAGAAAACAACAGACAGTACAATCTATTGTAATAACAAAGGCACTGTTTAAAATGAATTTTGCGATTTGTTTTGAACCGGTGACTTATTTGTAATGAAACCTATTTTCAACCTTAGGCCTTAGTTATTCTACTCGCCAATTGGAAATTTCATGAAAGTTTTACTCAGAACAGTTTAAAAACAATTTTCAGAGATTGCCATTATTATTGCAATATATCCCAACTAACATTTAAGCCTAATAGACTACTACACAAGAAAAATAATTCTAAATTGATCAAGATTTACTACCTTCCTCCATAAAAATAGTCTTCAAAGTTACAAAATATTATAATAGCAAAATTTTAGTCAAAAATTTGTTAATTAAAAGTAATATAATGACTTCTAAGTAAAATGAAATATATGTCAATTTATACAGTTCGAAATTACATATTGTTTACCTATTCTTTGTTTTCAAATGCTAACATTCCAATAACGTGTAAGACGAAGTTATAATTTACTTAATTTCGCCTTGAAATCTGTCTTCAATATCCAAGGATTTTTTAAATTATTACAATAGGTAAATATTTACATATTTATTATGAAATTGTAAAACTTATTTTGTCTTCAACTAGTAGTTAAAAACAAGGTAATAATTAGTTATTTTGCCCTATTAAATCCTTCAATTGGTTAAGTTCTATTTTTATTACAATATCAACTTTGTTGATAATTTCTAAAGATAATTTAACCATTTCAATTAACCTAATGAAAATATTATGGTATAAATTTACTTGTTAATAATACTTTGACGTAAGTGTGTCTTATAAAGGTTTTTAAGGAAACAAGCTTCTTGTTTCCGACAGATCTTCAAGTAATAGCGCGTAGAAATTGTTTTGGCGATCTGCAGTGAAAACCAAGCCCTTCACAATGTTACAGAGTTGTAAAAAACGAATTTAAGCCAACACTGCATATTATGTAAATCAATCTAATGATAATATATCGATAAACACTTCATATATAAGTATAATTATGACTGTTATCATATCAGATGAATTTAGTAGTGCACGTGAATCGATTATAGGTAAACTTTCCTTATACGGAATTGGTCATGAACAGTTTTTGACCAATTCAGAGGTCAAGTTAACGTAATTTTAACTTTAATTGTTTGTTGGGATTGTTCAAATCGAATATGACATATGCGGTGTTTCTACACTTTCTAACCAAATAACTCCAAAAAAGTTTAAAAGTAAATATTCCAAGAGGACTGCTTTTAATATTAACCCTCTGTATTGCCTTCTCACTTCAATAAATTCCCAGTTGATATATTTATCGTTACGCTAAAAAAGCAGTCTTATTAAGTTTATTGGAATACTAATTATCGTGTATAACAAGCGGACGGTAAAAATGTATCAGTAAATCGTTTAAGGTAGCAGTTGCCGTTATTTCCGGTGATTAACTAGACCAAATACGAGACACGATCAGAAAATTGGCTTTAACAGCTAAACTGATTAGAGAATGTTTAAATTGTTAATTTACGCTTACCATATTTAGGTATTCAACAGCAAATTACAATAACGCCTCATTTTATGTTGTCATGCTTTGATTGGAAAAGTAGGAATAACCTATCCATAAAGTAAATAGAAATAACACATGGCTGGCATACGAGTATATGCTGAATGTATACATCTAAGGAATATGTTTGTATTTCTATCTAATAACCATTATATGGTTTAACTATGAGTAAGTACTAATATTTAAGAGGGGATAGAGAAATATATGAATTAACGCAAATTCCAAAGTTATTTATAAAGAAGAAAAGACCTCTACTAAATTTCGTGCAAGGCACATTTTTCCCGTTTATTTTCATCAAGAGGGCTAAAAAATCAGCCAATCATGAAAAAAATAAAAAAAGTAGTTCTTTTCATTTGTTTTTAAACAAAAATGTGTTCGTAATTATCAACTTGACTCACCCTATACCAAGTGATTCAGTTTCAAATGAACAAACTTCGAAGGTCAGCAGAACTTGTAAAAGTAATGTCGTGAAAGATTATTTATTAGGGACATCTAAATGATTTTAGAATTAAATGTACATGGCGTTCTGAGCGCCTGTACCATTCTACTTCTTTCAGATTTTGTTTAATGATAGAGATTTTTGGAAAATGGTTAGTTATTTTGAAACATTCTCCGATTAGTTTTAAAGAAGGTATATTTGTTTCAAGTCGCCAATATGAACCGTTTTAGAGCATTTCTTATAAAACAGCATAAAACACAACAGAGAGAAATATGAAAACATAAAAGAAATACAACAATTAAAAAATAAGAATAACTACTTAAACATAAAAGCAGTAACATAAAAAAAATATTTTATATTTATTTTTGAAATATCCAGACAGCTACTTCCTAGACATTACTAACTGTAATCACTTTTTGAATTAATCATTTGTTAGAACTTGTATGTATGATTTCCACTTAACAAATACGTCAAATACTGTTTTCTCTAAAATGATGACGTGCAACAAGTATACTTTTTATATAACTATCCGAAGACTGTTTTCATATAGGTTACTAATCACTTTCCAAAAATCTCTATCCTTAACAAAAATCTGAAAAAATTATATAATAGCAGAGGTTCTCAGAACACCCTGTACATTTTATTTAAAAAATCAATTAAATATTCGTGGTGATATCACAAAAAACTTATTTTGCAAAGTTTTAATACTAATAATCGTGGAAAAAGGCTTATAGCTTCTTAAGGGAGAAGGTAAGTTGATTTAGTTCATATTAGTTTTGTCCAAGGAAGCTAGCCTTCAAATATGAATTCTTTACTGAACACCCTGAATTTTTCGTTTTTCATTTTTGTTTTCTCGATAACGATCGCGGATACGAAAAACCACAATAGACCAAAAATTTTCTGAATAAAACAGAAAATTCAATTTGTATTTAAGAATCTACCAGCGGCGCACCACACAAAATTTTAGTTGGAGAAAAGGGGACATGACCCCCAAAAAAGTATCACTTGATAGAATCCCACAACCATTTGTCATGCCCAATAAAATAAGCCAAAGAATTACCTCCTCCCTTATGTACATGATATCTAGAAATACCCTGTATAACTGTATAAAGAGTTCTTATTTTTCTGAGAACTTCAACACTATGTATCTTCCTTATAAAGGCCCAAAATAACAAACATGAAAAAATCTGGCAGTATTTTCTCATGTTCTGATGATCCTTGAAATTTGTTCTTTTAAAGCTGAATTAATAATAATAATAATATAATAATAATTTATTTACCATTTTGGAAACATACATAATAAACTGACAAGTAGAACAGAATTGAATTGAAAGGTAAATAAATAAATTCCACATAAGGCGAACCTTGAGTGTGGCGCAACACATTTACATTTTACCTAAAACAAATACATATCTACAATTTACAGATAGTTATTTAACATTTAACACTAATATCTAAATTAACAATTTAAAAATTAAGAATAAAGTAAGTAAGGAGCAAACGTGGGAGAATAAAGAGGACAACATTAGGTGCAGTGTAATTATTTATATTTATTCAAAAACATTAAGCAAAGTAGAAATACTAAGTCTTGCTTTTTCTGTTAGAAATAATTTTAAACGTTTTTTAAAAGATGGATATGTTTTACATAATTTAATATCTTCCGGCAGCATATTATACAATTTGGGTCCGAGGTAATAGTAACACTTTTTAAATTTTGCAGTATTAGGTTTAGGTATTTGAAATGAACCATCACGATGTCTAGTGTCATAATCATGCTCTATAGGTTTTAATTTATTTTTAGTTTTGTATTGTTTAGTTAAAATTTTGTAACAAAATAGTTTGTTAAGATCAAAGAGTTTAGATTCACTGAATAAACTGTCACTGCTGTAGAGATATGGTTTTTTCATGATAATTTTAATTAAATGTTTCTGGACAGTTTCTAGTGCATGTGAATGAATTTTAGCAGCTCCCCCCCAGATAGTTAAACCGTAAGTAATATGACATTCAACAAGAGCGCTATATAACATTTTAAGCTGTTGTAGAGTTAAAACTGATACTAATTTTTTAAAGGTGGGTAACATTGATCTAATCTTCTTATTTGACAAACTGTACTGATTTAATTTGAACCGAAAGGTCATTATTTATTACTGACAAATATGAGTAATCGGGTAAGTTCGATCGGTATGAAGTAAAAGGAATAAAATGTGTTTTGTCTAAGTTCACTGTTAATATTTTGCTGCTGAACCAATTCAATACTGTACTAAAGTCTTCTTCAGCTACTATTTTTAATACTTCCCAATTTTTTTCATTGTAAAATAATGCCGCGTCGTCTGCAAAACCGATTACATGTCCCTTTAGTTTTAATTACCCTGTATATCTGGGTGTTCTACTTACTATACATATCATTTAGTTATATTTTTGCAGAAAATGGCGCCGTTCGATGACATTTAAAAGTGCAAATAATGAGCACGAATTTAATCTCCGTTATAAATTACAGCGACTTGACATTCATTACACAGAGAAGTCCTCCATCTGGAAGAAAAAAACAGTCTGCCTCCGATATCGATAACACGGACGAGTATCAGAAGGAAGAATCATCAAAAAAATCATCGACACAGGTAATAAGCAAATAAATGATAATTTGTACGCGTAGAACGAGATCTGCTGAATGCCGGGTCGTTGATGCAACCTTATAAAATCTTCAAGCGAGACAGGTAGATAGTAGCACCTGCCCATCTTTCCCACGGTTCACCGGAAGTCCAATTATCCATAGCCACCTCGGCAAGTAATAAGGATTCGCATGGGCGTTGCGATGCGATCGCAGATAGGGTACTTTCCCCACCAGAGGATGCTTCAGATTAATTATGGAGACGTGCTGTGCTATATTGAGGGCTTGTGCCGGTATACGGGGTGGACACAAACAAGAATAAAATGAGAAAAAAAAACAGGACATATGGAAATCCCAATTAGCAATTATATGTATTTTATAACAGTTATAACTATACTCGCGTCAAGAATTCAGACGTCTTACGTCACGGCTGACGTTACACATTTGTTTTTATTGTCAACGTAATTTTCGATAATTGGTCGCGTTAAAAACAATCATTTTTTGCAATTTAGTGCAATATATAATGTAAACTTTTAGTGTAGTATATAATTTTATTACTATCAGTAGCAGTTTCTTAAATATTTTGATGAAAATATGATGATTTATTCATTTGTTCGTATGACGTAAGTCGTCTGAATTCTTGACGCGAGTATATATGATTTAATTTGATTTATTTATTTTGTTGTTGATTTTAATTTTGTTTAGATCGAATTTGTATTGTTGTTATTGTTCACGGCTAGCAATTTTAAAATAAATATAACTCAATCATCCAACATATTATTATGTATTTAACTGCTTTCTTATTGTTCTATTAACATGAATCAATTATTACATATCCAGCAGTGCATTTCAACTTTTTTCATTATTATTTTGTATTTGATTGATAAGGAAATACATTTATTATTGTGATTGTTATTATTTAAAAAGCGTTTTGCTCAAGAGTATTCCCAACTAACATATAAGCATAGTAGACCACTACAATTTTTCAATGTTTTTATTGTCAACGTAATTTTCGATATTTGCTCGCGTTAAAAACAATATTTTTTTACAATTTAATCCAATATATTTGCACTGCATGTATGCATATGTGCAACTTTTAGTGTAGTATATAGTTTTATTATTCCCAGTTGCAGTTTCTTAAATATTTTGTTGAAAATATAATGAATTATTCATTTGTTTGTATGACGTAAGTTGTCTGAATTCTTGCCGCGAGTATATATTTTTCTTATGTAGTAGTCTATTGCGCTGAAATATTAGTTGGTATATTCTTTACTGAATTAACTTTTTAACAATTCCTGTTATAGGTACATTGCTTTTATGAAACTATATGTTCTTTATAATTAAACGTTATGTACAGGAATTGGAAAAAATAAAGTCTATTCTTCTTTGACCAATTTCTCAGATATTATTATTATTATTTAAATTAGTCAATGACTAATCGAGGCTTCTATGCATTTCGAGAGAAGCAGGAGATTAGGAAGTCAATCTATGTATTTTCAATCAATCAATTAATATAGTTTAGGTAACTAGAAATTTTGTAATATCCAGTATCTTTCCAGTTTAGGTTTACAACCGTCTCTACCCATTACAATACTTTATATTCATAAAATTGAGAGAATAGAGGTATTCGATTTGTGTCCGGGTCGAACAAATATAACACAGCATAAAACTAATAATTATTATGCTATTATATTTAGCTAAACTAAACAAATACTCGGAAAGAAAGGTATACTAGAATAAAGATCACTTATATTCTAAGCTAGCTTAATTTTTCTATTCCTACTTATAGTAATATTTTATTGAAAGATTAACGTATTCTTGTATAATGAGATTATACATTCTTCTCTTCATTTAAGAACAAAAAATACTACTATGCTTAAAATGAGATAAATAATTGTTTTGTTTTGTTCAGATAATATGAATTACCTTAATCAACAACTGTTATTCTCAAAATAAAGTTCATTAAGCAAGTTTTAAGCGACTTGAAATAATGACTGCAAATATTTGAAATAATATTAACTTATTTTGAATAAATAATAACATTGTATTAAGAACAAATAAAACTGTAGTACATAATTAGTATTTTAGTATTGTTTTCCTTCCTTGAGTAGTTACTACTCTACCCATTTTATATAGATAATTAAATATTACTCAATCAATAGTATTTAATTTCTTAAGGAAACAAAGATTCATAGTAAACTATCAGTCATTCATTAGTGGTACACCAGACATATACCGCTCTCTTAAGTACGCCATAGGAGACGAGGCAACCGATGACTTATCCGTCAGAAGTGGTACACCAGACATATGCCGCTCTCTTAAGTACGCCAAAGGAGACGAGGCAACCGATGAGTTATCCATCAGAAGGAAACCTGAGTGTATGTAACTACATCTTGTGGACACATGCTGAACCTGGAGGTCCACCAGAACACACAACTTAATATAATACTACAATTGCGTCTATAGTTTTGGTAATAATCCCCACAAATGTGTTTTAAGAAAGAAAAGCGTGGAAGTGTGGTAAGTATAAGAATAGTTGGATGTAAAGAATATGTAAATATTTAAATCAAACATACTTTATTACTGAATAATACGTAATATACACTTGAATGAGGTTTAACATTTTATGTATTTTATTATATTTAAATACAGATTAGTATTTTCTCCGTGTATGTTAGTTTATTTTAGATAGTTTTTTTCAATCAAATTTTATATTTACACATTAAAAATTTTTTTTATTATTGATGTAAAAGATTAGATGGTTTAAATCCGAATAAAATTCAATAATTTCACCACTGTCTTTAACCGAATAGTGTTTTCTACATATTTTTTTTATATTTAACCGACATATCAATACATTAATTTGCTTAGTAGATACTTTTATTAAAGAAAAATCTCAATTATTTTCTTATATTTTATCTTTTACCAAATTTATGAACAAAAAAAAATGAGGACACCCTGTATAATATTTTAACTAACTATTATGACATTTTAAACTACTTGTACCGGTTTCGAGCTTGTTAGCTCTCATCAGTATGCCATAGGTGAGGTAACCGACGAATAACCTTAGCTGTTTTAAGTCTGTCAAATCCGATAGAAGGGATCATGAGTACGCGGTGTAGCAAAGCTACATCTAGCAGTCATTCGCTACTCCATGCCGGACTGAAATGCCACAGACAAGAAGTGTTCTATATATCAATAGACATTGAAAGCTATCGATCTTTATCGCGATTCGGCAAGAACGAACAAATAACAACAAACAAGGAATTCCGGGAAACAACTACTCTGTAGGTTACTGCCAAGACCAGCATTAAATTACACCTAAAAAAAACCTATAATAAACAGCTAAAGTCACTCGATTATGGTGTAGCAAAGTATGTATGGTGTCGGGTTGGACAGAACATCTAACATTAGTCGTTGGTTACCTCATCCATGGCATACTGATGAGTTAGAAACCGGTATATGTCTGGTAGGCCGCTGATGAACGACTTTGGCTACTTAGTGTAGATTTTTCAGGTGTAATTCAATGCTGGTCGGGGCAGAGTAGTTTCCTGGAATTCCGTGTTTCCAAGTATAAATTGTTCATGATTGCAGAACTGCCATTAATGAATTGAAATGTTTTAAAAGTGCTCAAAGAAAATATTATTATAGAGTTATATTACAGATAATTTCCTTTAAGACCACTTTAAGAACGCCTGTGATTTTGCAGAGGTTTAACCGTCATTAAAGGATATTAAAATATCTTTAGACGATGGTTTAACTACACCCATAACACTTCTTATTTATGATGCTACTTCTTCTATTTCCCCGCTTTCGCCTGATTTCGTTTCTTTTTTCATTAGCATCCACTTCACTGCTTGTTCTTTTATTCATTTTATAGATTCCAACTCGTGCATATTAATGGCACGGATTCCATTCATTTACATCATCCCCAGTGTAAAGGACACCGTTTACAAGTAATTAGCAAAAAATATTATATGTAAAAGGCGAGGTAATTTAATTATAATAAATCGACTTCCTGCTTTACTGCACATGTAGAAAAAGTGAAACAGTCACCAGTTTTGTCTTCTTTATTAATAAGGTGACCTAGATGATAATTTGCGTAAAATATAAAAATTATTCATGTTTTTTTTTCTAATATTTGATGCTTTGTTCAAAACACCGAATTATATATTAGATATAAGTTATATTATTTTAAGTAGTTATATTATTAACATTGTATGGCCCAAACAGCAACAACAAACTATGACAAGTTTTTAGTAGCGTATATATCAAACATGTGGTTGGTCGGTCAGTGGACGCGCGGTTTAAGGCGTCAGTCCTTGAATCGATGTGGCTAGATCGGTG
Organism: Monochamus alternatus; assembly: GCA_037114965.1. Lineage (NCBI taxonomy): Eukaryota > Metazoa > Arthropoda > Insecta > Coleoptera > Cerambycidae > Monochamus > Monochamus alternatus. The sequence continues at coordinate 35,336,738 of CM073433.1, read as the reverse complement.
TGGGTTCGAGCCCCTCAGCCGTTAGACCATATACAGATATATTAGTGAAGAAGATTGGCACCCTCTAAATTTAACTAAATTTACCATCTGTGATACCAAATCGGTCAGTGGCCGCGCGGTTTAAGGTGTCAGTACTTGAATGGAGGTGACTAGATCGGTGTGAGTTCGCGTCCCGCTGCCGGTAGACCGTATATAAGCTATAGTCGTAGAGAGGATTGGCACCCTCTCTGCGGGTATGGATGGGTGTAAGAATGTTAGCTTGGGTCAATGTGACAGATTGATATATATTGATTGGTATAGGTCAATTGACTATTAATTAAAGAGGATTTCCAGGTTTCTCTCATTTCTGTACTGGTTCGATGGTTAGGGACTACCAACGTAAGTCCTTCCTGTGCGCTAATGCGGCCTGCTTAATAATAATAGAGGGTATAGACATTATATTATAATATTATTATATAAATATTGTGTCAAGTTATCTTTAACAGTGACAAGATAGCTGCACCTGTCTATGGAAATCGTTATTTTATAACTACATACATTTAAAACAAAATTAGTTAATGTAGTCTTGTAATTACCATATCTATTGACCGAATTCTGGATTCTGGAGTTGTAGGATTCTGTAGTTCAGCAACAGTACTAAGGCTCCATTCGGCCCCTTGTACTTCCTCGCAGTAGATTAGCCTACCTAAGCTGTTAGTTAACCTAGAAGAAGAGAAAAAGATGATGACGTTGCTCAGAGGGACCTCTCAAATATAAGCCACAGAAGGTCATCGTTCCTCAAACAGATTATCTTCTCCTTTGTAGACGAAATGATTCACAGAGTGAATGAAATACGACCTCGTCTTCCTGTTCGCAAGCTATACAAATAAATGTTTTATATTTTCTCATATAATAAATGTGTGTTAGTCAACAGTTCCCATACATACCTTGCGAAGATTTGCCCTAGACAGGTATTTTTTGACTGTATCCTTACAGTGGTGCTCTAGGAACTCCTTAGCGAATCAACAGCTATTTGGTTTATCCTACTGTTTTCTAAATTCTTTATGGGTACTTTCCTTGATTATTCCAACAGATTCTGAAATAGAAACACTATGCAGGATCAGGGCCCAAAAATATTGAGATCCGATGCACTCCAGGCTAGCTTGTCAGCTTCTTTATTGCCATGTCACTGCTCGTGCCCTTTAACTCAGCATACAGAAAAATTATAGAAGCTTTAAAGAATTACAAGTCCAGGGAAAACGAAATAACGGCAGAGAACATTAAGTACGCTGGAGAGAATTTGAGACAAAGTATATACGAAATGATCCTAAAGATATAGTGAAGAGAATGTATGCCTGAAGATTGGAGAGATGCTATGATTATACAATTATAAAAAAGGGAGATGCAACAGACTGCAGAAAGTATGAGGGTACATCATTGCTAGATATAGGGTAAAAAATCATGGCAACATTAATAAAACAGAGAATAGAACCTATAGCAGAACTACAGATAGGGGAATATCAACCAGGTTTTAGAAAAGGAAGGTCAACAACGAACGAAACCTTCATTGTGAAGGAAATCCTTACTATATGCTATGAATATGGAATTAAAGCAACGATCTTATTCGTGGACTTCAGGAAATCATATGATTCTGTCAAAAGGAATAAATTAAGTAAAATATTGAAACAATTTAGGATACCAACTAAACTAATTAGGCTATTGAAAATTACCCTAGAAAATACCAAAAGCAAAGTACGAATAAAAGGTGAATGTTCGGACCAGGAGACACATTCGTAATGCTTCTTTTTATTTTCGTACTAGAAAGTCGGTTGAACAGAGAAGGACATATATTGTTTAAAAGTCGTCAAATAGTAAGTTATGCAGATGATGTGGCCATAATTGCAAGATATAGTAGGAAATTAGGAAACGTAACAAAAAGTGACGAAAAACCCTGTGGAGAAGGCACGTACAGTGGGATTGTAGATAATCAAGAAAACAGTAATCTTTCGAGAATAGAAGAACAAAAAAGAATATACCAATTCAAACACAACACGAAGAGAAGGAGTTTGAAGAAGGATGGATAATATTGAATATCTGACCGTAGTTTCAATTAGAATCAACTTTTTTTTAATAATGACTGTCGATGTTATAAAAAATAAAGGTACTTTACTCTTGAGCAAAATTTACATTTTTCGACATACCTCGTACACGATTGCAAAAAATTGAAATCTGATTACTTTATTTTGGGTTTTAGGCCATACAAAACTTTTTACCAAGAATAACTTTTTTTCATAAAATCGATAATAAAAATATTTCCCATAATTATGGTGCCGACTTAGTTGGACACACTGTATATACAGATATGGTGTTGTCTGCTGAGGTTACTACCAGTGCCTTATGTTATTCCTGTGCCGATATAGTCATTATCTTATGATTACAAGATCAGTAGTGATTGTCTACTGTATGTTGATAAATTTGCCGATTGTATCCCTACGGCCAATTTCTTTGACCGCCATGTTATAGCTGTTAATCATAGTAGCTGGCTATCTATTGCCCACTGATATGTAGTGATCTGTAATAGATCCCACATTGTACACTTTTCTTTCATTTTGATCCGTCTGTGACGTTAATTATATCCCTACTGGTGGTCTTCTCACTAATGTATTCTTTCTTTTATTTAGCAATATAGAGACGTTATAAATTTCGTCGGCGTACTAATTGCCTAAAAATATTTAAAATGCAATAAAAATTTGTTAGCATAATCGTCTTTACATTCAAGTAAATTCTCATTATAGAATAGCATTGAGAAACAAAACAAGGTAAATTTTATAAACAAACAGCTGATAATACTATTAAATTTATTAATTTGATAACTAAAAGAGATAGGAATTGTTAAAATTATTTATTCGTAGAGCAAAAAAGAAAGAATTTCGTTATACTGGAAGCCTGCAAGGTTAAAGTTATTTTTTACTTATCAAAATTAAAATAACAAAATTGGGTTATGAATATTACATTGCACTTGAGGCAAAAAATGTTCAGCTCCTGTTACATAATATTAATATGTTAATTTCATATGCGAAATTATAATGAAATTTTCCCCAGGCCTACAAAAATCATAAATTAATCGAAACGAGTGTCATAAATCATAAAATGTCTACCACCATGGCTGCAGGAGCTGAATTAAGTTGTTACGTCTTTTATTCTTACCCGTATGATTATGTAAAAGGAAAGCTAGAATTAGTAGCAAATGAGAAATGCTTTAATATGCGTGCAAGGAGGTTTCAACACTAAAAATGGCAAACCATTTATATCGCGATTAAGACATATGAATGTTTAATACCACATGGTGCCACATTTAATCAAAATGACAAAGGACAATGTTAAAAATAGCCGACTTTTGGCTTATCCTGGGGAACGCATAAATCATAAAAAAAATCAATTGATTATTGTTAATTAACATTAGAAATGGCCCAGAAATACGTCAGATAGCTTGGGAAATGTCGCTACTATCCCTAAACCTATATAACTACCCTTAAATAGCTTTAAATGTATAATCATTAATTATTGTTATAAAACTCGTGTAAAATGAAAAAAATGTTTGAAAATGATTTGAACAGACAGTATGTGAATATAAAAAGTGATAAATTACTGTAAAAGTGCCCAATTTCTATTAAAGCATTTACAAATCTTTAAAGACGCCATATTCTTGAAATAGGGTTTTCTACAACTACAAATAATTTTGGATATTTAAAACTGAATAATATAGAGTTTAGCAAATAATAGGAATGCTATCTCATGCTACCTGCGAATATTCAAAGGTACTCAAGTAAAACAAATATACAGGGTATTCCAGAATGATGGTCAAATATTTTACCAGTGTGTTCCACAAGACATTTCAGGGGGGGATCTTCATATCAAAATTTTCAATTTGGGTCCTCCCTGTTGATATATTCGAGTCTCAAAATGGCGGAAAAAAATAGTTTTTCTACAAAACTGTTAAAAGTAGGCTTTTTAATTGTCATATTTGATGTTAAAAATGTCATTTTCTGACACGCGTGTTAAAACTAAAACAAAGTTTATTTAAATTTTATTTTGAAAATTAATAAAACGTTTTAACAAACACATGAACAACTTTTTATTTTAAATAAGTACAAATCAACATTTTAACTAGTTATTACTATTAACATTTATAGTAAAATTAGAACAATTTGAAATTGTAATTCCCTGCGGAGTCATCATACTTAAGTTGATTTTATTGTCAACATGTGTGACACATCTATTTTCTGTAGAAATACTACTGGTAGTACTGGTGGTCTTGCTAGTAATTGCAGCAGTAGGAAATATTTGGCACGCAATTTCCTTCTTCTGTTCCAGTGAATTTTCAATGTAGCCTTGAGCTACCGTCGAAGATTTCCATCCTCCATGTCTCTTGATGGTAGTAAGATTTGCACCAGTGTCTGTTAACAATGTTGCCGATGAACGACGAAAACAGTGTCCGGTGTAGAGCTGAGGATTAGGTAGATTCAAGAACTCTGCAATGTCGGCAGGCATTTTACCAAACATGTTAATTCCGACTGGATTCTTCACACATTTATTCTTCATATATTTAAGGAAAAGTCGTCTATGGTCAACGTTGGGTGGCCGGAGTGCCATATACTTTCAAAAAAAGTTTAAATAGAATTCACCAACAACACTGAAAGTCCAAGGCACTTTCGTTTTAGTATCTGGTATGGTCACAACAACCGAAGTGCCCAAATATTCGATATTGTCGATGGTCATCTGACACAATTCCTCCCGGCGACACGCCCCGAAGACACCCACTATTGCTGCGACTTTCATCATCAGATACTTTTCGTCTTCTGCTTCTGTGAGAAATTTGTCGATATGCGTCTTCGTCAAAACTTTTTACTTTTTTGCTTGATATCCTTCACCCTTCCGTTTTAAACAAGCAATAAGTTTATAATGTTTGCTTATATCTTGATCTTGCTTTATTTTTAACATAGGTGATCATGGAATAATTTGACCACAGCGTTAACGATTTCCATATCTTGGCTTTTTCTTCAAATATGCCAGTAAAACACTTTCTTTACATTTCCCAGGGACCTTTTTAATGTTGCACCATTCCGTAAAGCGTCTATAAGCTATTTCGTACTGTTGCTTTGATTTCGCCGGCAATAATTCCAATGTTGCTCGACTGGCGGCTTCTTCGATTTCAGCAGGGATGGATTCATTACGCTCATTATCGAGATTATTCATTGTACTTACAATATTACTAGAAAATGCTGTCAATATTTTTGCATTTTTTCCGTAACTAACAACAGCACTGGTTGCTACGAAAATTTTGGTTCATAAACATTCCGATCTGTGTGGTATTTTTTGATTTCTTATTTTTATCGAGTTTAAAGTTCTTCCGATTGTTTTGTAGAAAAAATAGTGTATGATATACGTGTTAAAAGTGATTTTATAAATAAAACTTACTTTTAACACGTATATCATAAATAGCTATTACACATTTACCTACAATCATTTTTTATAATATTTATTACATTACAGATATTTTATTTATACAATAAGCAATCTTATATCACACTTTTGGACTATCCCTCGTATATAAATATTTCCCAATTGTAAAGAAACTACTTTTTTAAGCCCCTCCTAATTTGCAATTTTTTTACGACAGTATTTATGTGCGACGGCTTGGTCTCAAAACATCAAAGTGCCGACAGAGAGTGGAATAACTTATATTTATTCAGTACTTTGGTAGTACGTTCGTACTTTAAATGTAAACATTGTAGATCAAACTAAACCAAGCTATTTAGAGAATATGTCAATAGATCTTCCTGTTTCTCCTACTTTCTAAGATATAGGATAGGCTGGATTCGAAATTTCTATCTATCTTCTATTTCCATGAAACTGGTCCATCCTGTACAAAGATGCCCACCAAGACGTTATACATAAAGCATAAGGTAATCGTTGCACTAAAGACTGCGATCCACCAACCCAAAGAATGACGCATAGCTTTTCGGATTTAAAAATAACATAAGCAGGAATTATTTGCTAAAAAGACGACGAGGACGAGGTTGTTTTTCTATTTACGTTCGCCTCTCAGTGTGGGTGAATCATGTTTTTATTTGAGTTGAATCATTCATCATATCTACTTACATACCGTGTGAACGTTTATTCTGATATTTATGAGCCAGATCCTGTTTATTGTCATATTAATGACAAGCTTATCTTGAACGGTGTCCAATATTTTCAACAGAAAGCTGTTATGTTTTTTTTTTCATTAAGCAATAATTGTCACTTTATACTTTATGTGCGGATGAGATTAGCTAAACCAGTTATTACCAAGTATTATTTTGGAATGAGATTCAGCATCAAAATTGCATCTAGATTTCAGATTCAGAACTTATCTAAAAAAGAAAATTAATGTACGAGGGACTAACAAATACAATTTTATAAAAATAACATCAAAAAGATCACTTTTTTCTGTAAAGTTGCAAGAAAATCAGAATACACAGTAATCCAAAGCGCCAGAGTGAGCTTCTAGTATTTTTAAGAGTTATAGTCATAATTAGCTTTAGCTCTATCGCAATTATCAGCAATATTTGTTATTGTTAGGTAAGTACTTAAGATTTTCTTTGACGAAACTTCAGTTTAAATTTAAATGTTCTCCATTTGAGCACTGCAAACGAGAGGTAACTGAACACAACAACGATACACGACCAACATAGCGTAGTAACGTGTGTTGAACAGTTGACACACTGCAGCTGCGCAGTTGTGCTCAACCAATAAGGAGTAGAGATATAGAACACAGAGGTGTGTTAAGTTTACACAAAATGGTGTACTTTTAACTCATCACTGGCAAATATTACACAAATTCATTATATTTTATTATAATAGTAGTAATTTTAACACATTTTGTGTAAAACAGATAAAAAGCCATAATGCCTAAAATTATTAACACGGAAATTGTACACAACCTAAATAAGACACTGGAAAATCTCATTCTCACAGCAACACGTTTTACAGTGTAAGCAATAAATAACCAATCCACTATGTATCATTATAATTTTTATCAGTATAGTTAAATTCTAAAAATACATTGTTGTTTGTCATAAAAATAATTTAAAGCATATAATAGAACCTATCACTGATTTTCCTTTCATTTTCAGAAGGAATTTTTCCTTATCATCTTAAAACTGGAAAAGTTATCCCGATTTTTAAGAAATCTGATCCCCATCTACTAAATAATTATAGACCTATAACAATTTCTAGTGGATTTTTAAAAATTTTTGAATATACTTTCTTAGACAGACTATTGAATTTTATTAATAAGTTTAATATCTTAACAGAAAATCAGCACGGCTTTCGCCATAATAAGTCTACTACCACAGCAATTCATAGTTTCATTGGTCAGCTAATTCAATTCATTGATGCTGGTGAGAGCCCTGTTGGGATTTTCTGTGATCTCGGCAGGGCATTCGACTGTGTCAATCATAACAATTTAATTAACATTTTAAGTAAGGGGTAAGACTCTGAATTGGTTAACATCGTTTCTTGAAGATCGGAGCCAGTATATAAGCCATCAGAGTAAGAACACCATACATACGTACGTACAAGTCAGATGCTGTCGATATAAATATGGGGGTCCCCAGGGTTCCGTTCTGGGCCCTGTACTTTTTCTCTTATAGCACACTTTGTTCTTTACGCAGATGATACGTCTCTGTTAGTATCGGAAAAATCGTGCATTAATTTAAAACATAGTTGTGAACTTGTTATTTCAAAATTAATTAATTGGTTTAACAATTTATCGTTATATTTTAACTCTGACAAAACACAACGTGTCATATTTCACACAGCACAAAAACACATTGATAATATCATATTGAATGTTTTTATATATTTTTAGGTATTAATAATATTGTGTGAAACTAACTACTCAGTGGACAAAAGCCCCAACCTGCGTTGAATTACACCCACAATATCTATCCATATATTCCTTATTATTAGCTTTTGTAACATTTTTTTCCTGTTTTAGAAAGGTATTTTAAGCTAATATAAATCAAATCTCCTACAATTCCTATCAATAAAATCATATGTATGTTCTCTGATACCAAACATCTAGGTATGCTAATGAACAATTCCACAGACACAGCTCTATTCAATAATTATTTAAAAAATTTACTAACCTGGTAATGAAACACTCTATAAATATCTAACTTCATTTTTTGGCAGTGGGAACACGACAAATTCAACCACAATAGATGAGATCTGACCTATTTCTGCATTTTTAGGATTGCTTCTTCAGGTGGTCTCCTTTAAGTTGAATCAAATATCTAACTATAAAAATTATTATAAAAATTAAAATTATTTGAAGTTAAATATCGACAATGACAAAAAGTGACATCCTGTCAATGAATTAAATATGACAATACCTACTTGAAAAATGTTCACTTTTTTTGTAAAAGTTTTTATATATTTTTAGGTAGTTAGTTTCACACAATATTATTAATACCATACGAATATACGGATACGTCAGTATCCACCCTTAGAGCAGAAGAAGAAATTTTAGCACTGGTAGAGCAGAATTCAGGTACGAGTGTACGGAGAATATCAGTCCAGGTAGGAATTAGTGGTCCTCTTGTTTGGAGAATCCTTCACGAACAACTACTTTATCCATACCATGTGCAACGAGTACAGGCCTTAAATCCAATAAATGATCATCAAGCACGTTTGTTTTTTTGCCGCTGGTTTCTACGTCATGATGCTGAAGACCCTCGTTTTCTTGCAAACATTCTTTTTACTGATGAGGCCGGGTTCACAAGAAATGGAGTGTTTAATTTTCACAATACGCATATTTGAGCCGATGAAAATCTCCGCCGACGTTCTAATAAAATCTGGACATCAGGCACGTTTTTCATTAAACGTTTGGATGGGTATTGTAGGTGACAGGTTTCTAGGTCCTGTTGTTTTACCAAACCGATTAACAGGCGTTGTTTACCTCAACTTTCTGCAGAACACACTGCATGAGTTTTTGGAAGACATTCCTTTGAATCAGAGGCAACAAATGTGGTTCCAGCATGATGGTGCTCTAGCTCATTTTTCCATGGCCGTTAGAGACCATTTACATCAAACTTTTGCACATAGATGGGTAGGAAGGGTCGGACCTGTTTTATGGCCTCCAAGATCGCCTGATCTGAACCCTCTAGATTTCTTTCTCGTTTGGGGATATTTGAATACATTAGTGTATGGTACTCCTGTAAATAGCCTGGAAGAGTTGCAGCTACGAATTAATCAAAAGTGTCAAGAAATCCAAACCAAGGAGAATGTTTTCGAAAGAGTTCGAATATCGTTGAGACGAATATGTTGTGCCTGCTTGGAAATGGACGGAGGGCACTTTGAACATCTTCTGTAACTTTGTTTTTTGTTTGTTAAAAGCTTCCTTTGTCGGTTTATTCCTAATAAAATAAAATGTTTGAAAAACGAATAGTGGTCCATATTTCCGCAACCGTTACTTTGCAGACCATGTTTTTAACACCCTGTATATAAGGATAAATTATCTACAGTTGAAAATTATTCTATTATTTAATATTTTTATTATACTTAAAAAACAGGTGAACCACAAACGAAAAAGACACACGTTCAACTGCAGTCAATCAGTCAATTGCCATTATATAAAAATTTCTTTGTATACGTGAGAAACTAATTTCGATCGATTATAAGCCGAAAAAAGGTAAATCTAGCCCATTATACCATATTGGGCAAAATGATGGGTCACTATTGTCCAGTCAGGCACAAAAAGCACAATAGTATCGAATAGCGTTGCCGCAAATGGACATTTTTCATTGAAAGATGGATAGACAAGGAGGCGAGTGACCATTTGAATGCGATGTTTGAATAGATAGCCAATTATAGGCACCCACATTAAAAAATTTATTGAACTGCACGGCACCTGTAAAAAATAACTGAATGCTCTTACAAAAGAATCAATTTGAGAGGTTAGCGTTGTTCCCACGGCGATGTAAATGTGTTTACAGTCCAATGATATAATAATATGTGCGGCCCTTGGGCCAAGAACAAGTGGTGGTTAAAGTAATGCAACTGTTATTAAGTTGTTTTTTCTTTATTGAGTTTCGGAAAGATATTTAGGTATCCGATTTTATGCCTAACCGTACTACCTAATTAAGAAATATATTTTACATAGCTCCCATGAGTGTGATGTTATGGGGGCATAATTAATTAGATGTTCAGCTTATTTCTGCTATATATCTACTCTAAAAACAGTGACGTACAAGGCTAAATGCATTACACTCACCTTCTCATACAGTTAAATTCAATAAATAGCTAAAATAAAAGTTAATCTAATAAAATTTTCTGAAGAAAAAACATACACTTGGCCTAATAAAATCACTGAATGATTATCAACATTGTCTTTTGAACAAACACGAACACGCAATTTCTTGCAGTAGACGAGATCTGATCTGTTTCTAAGATTTAAGTTACTTCCTTTATGTTAAATTGGATACAAAATTTAATGAATAAAACAAAACACTTTGAACAATTAAATTTTGAAACGACAAAAGTGTTGATAATCTGTCCAGGTTAATATAAATTAAAAGCCTTCATCTGCTGCATTCAAACATTTATCCTTCACGGAAAAAAAACTAAACTAATATCAAGATTAATACACTCATTTCAACGTTAGCATAGTTTATAATAGTAGTATAATAAGATTATATACAGTATGCGCCAAAAGTATGAAATAAATTCAATAAAAACGAAACAATTATTTTTTGGGAAAAATCCTCGAATAGGTCGATTTTTAATTTAAAAAATACATATTTTAGCGTAAAATGCGATTTTCAAATGTCATTTGTTTTGAGTAATGACGTCATCGATTTTTTTTTAGATGGCAACACCATATTTTTCCCTTGATTCTGAAAGATCGTTTAATTCTCTATCAGACAGTACTAAAATTTTGCCCTCTTATATAGGAAAGTTTTCGAGTAAATGACGATTGAATGTTGGAAAACGTAAATCAATTAAAATAAAGCATAAACGTTATCAAGTTTAGTTTCTCGAATTCCATAGTTTTTTTATGGATCACGTAGGTGAAAATCTTTGCAAAGCGTCATTGTCACATCGACTTTCTAATAAGTATTGTAAGCGACATAGAAATTATTATTCAATTTAAAGTATTATGGCACATTTAACTGTTACTCAAAGAATTGAAATTTTAATTCTTATCGGATGCGGGAATATCACTAGAACTCAGCAGGAAGTTTGTGAATTATTTATTGAAAAATATCCAAATCGCCCTATCAGCCAATCAACAGTTAGTAAGGTAAGTAAGGAGTCTAAATTTAGAGAAACTGGCAATGTTGTAAATATTCCAAAACCTGGACGTCCAAGCATTAATGAAAATCAGAAACAGAACATTTTGATAAGTATGGTGGATAATCCTCATAATTCTTCACGATTGGTTGCATTAAACAATGACACTAGTCAGAGCACAGTACTACGTATCTTGAGGAAGAAAAAATATCATCCCTACAAAATTCAACTTGTGCAGGAACTCAATGAAGATGATCCCGATCTCCGCTTACACTTTTGCGAAATTCTAATGGATTTATGTCAAGGAAATAGAAATTTACACCGGCAAATACTTTTTTCAGATGAGGCCACATTTTGTCTGAATGGTACAGTGAACCGTCAAACTTGCAGATATTGGAGTCGGGAAAATCCTCATTGGATGGCATAGGCACATACCCAATACCCTCAGAAATTAAATGTGTGGGCTGGAATAGTTGACGACAGAATAGTAGGGCCTTTCTTCTATGCAGGAACCCTTACAGGACAAAGATATTTAGAGTTTCTAGAAAATGACCTTGTTCCAGCCCTTGCAGTAATTTTTCCTAACGATAATGACCCTGACATTCCTGACGATACCATATGGTTTCAGCAAGACGGTGCACCTCCACACTATGCGCGCCCTGTACGAGATCTTTTGGACAACTGTTTTTATGGGAGGTGGATCGGCAGACGCGGACCGATAGAATGGCCTGCGAGATCGACAGATCTTACAACTCTTGACTATTTTTTATGGGGATACTTGAAGTCAAAAGTGTACATTAATAAACCACGTAATTTAGAAGAACTTCAAAATCGCATTCGCAATGTGCAAGAAGAATTTCTTCACAGACTTGCGCATTGTCAAGAAGTTGGTGAATGGCAATTCGAACATTTAATTTAAGTATAAAATTTAATCAATTGTATTTTACATACCTCAGAATTGTTACTTTTTTATGGATAAAATTTACGTTTTCTAACATTCAATCGTCATTTACTCGAAAACTGTCCTTCGTAAGAAGGCAAAATTTTAGTACTGTCTGATAGAGAATTAAACGATCTTTCAGAATCAAGGAAAAAAATATGGTGTTGCCATTTAAAAAAAAATCGATGACGTCATTACTCGAAAACAAATGACATTTAAAAATTGCATTTTACGCTAAAATATGTATTTTTTAAATTAAAAATCGACCTGTTCGAGGATATTTCCCAAAAAATAATTGTTTCGTTTTTATTGAATTTATTCCATACTTTAGGCGCATACTGTATTCTTCATTTAAGAATGAAAATTACTTCAAATAAAAAAACATTATACTAAATATTAGATAAAGTTATACAGTGCTTTCGAAAAGTAACGAAGAAATTCATTATTTTTGAAAATGAGAAGTTTTCGAAAAAGTGGCACGTCGATATTGCTTTTAAAAAGACACTTTTTGACATACTACCCACATTTGTGACATCATGGTTGTTCGAGATATGCCGTCATTAACAATATTTTTAAATAGCAACCCCCAATATTGACCATGCCATTTGAAAGAGCGTATCATTCTACATACGCATCGTCAAAAATCATGATTGGCTGACAGCAGCCTTGGCGACTAAGAATGTTTTTTTATTGGTGTCAGATAAAAACTTGAAATCGTACTTTATTAAATAGTTTTCTTTTTAATTTTTTGAGTTATTTCTTTAGTTCTTATCTTTTGTTTGGCAAAAGCAGTGCGTTTGAAGTGTTTATTGAGTAGTAACTGTCATTTTATAAAAAAAAAAAAATGGTTAAATTAACTGAACGAGAACGAATTAAAATTCTTTGCATGATCGGATTTGGAGACAGGATGCGCACCCAAAAATAAGTAGTTGAACTGTTCAAACTCCTGATCGACATCCATTAGCCAACGGATGGTAAGCAATATTGAGTCTGAGTACTGTAACTTTGGACATGTTCGTGATCCTCCTAAATCTGGTCGACCGTCAAAATCAGTAGATGATGAACTTAACGTTTTGTTGGCAATACAAGAAAATCATCACTCAATACTTAACCAATTGGCTTCTGATTTCAATATGGCAGCGTCTACAGTTCACAAAATTATGAAAAAAGCAAAGTATCATCCTTATAAGGTATGCCTTGTTCATGAGCTGTTCTGAAGACAACTTTGATCGGCGAAATCAATTCTGCGAGCAAATGCAAGAGTTATGCAATAATGATAATAATTTCGTAAAAAACGTATTTTTTTCTGACGAGGCTACGTTTGTTTTGAACGGCCAAGTCAATAGGCAAAACTGCCGTTATTGGGCTACCGAAAATTCCCTATGGATGATGGAGTATCACACTCAAAGTCTCCAGAAAGTAAATGTGTGGTGCGGTCGACGGAAGAATTCTGGGTCCCTATTTCTTTGACGTCAACCTAACTGGTGCAAGATATTTGGATTTTCTTCGAGACGACCTCATTCCTGAACTAATAACTTTATATCCAGATATAGAGGGACATGATCTTCCAAGAAATGACATTTTCTTTCAACAAGATGGAGCAGCTCTCCATTATGCAACACCTGTCCGTGCTTATTTAGATGAGCTGTTCCCGAATCGTTGGATAGGGAGAAGGGGGCCGATTGAGTGGTCAGCCAGATCGCCTGATTTGACACCGCTAGATTATTTCTTGTGTGTTACTAGACCGGTTAATTTAGAAGATTTAAAAGCAAGAATTTGTCACGAGATACATCGTATACCTCCTGAAGTTATTGATAATGTCCAAAAAGAATTTATTAATCGTCTTGGCTACTGTCAGGCAGCCAACGGTGCACAATTTGAACATTTAATGTAGTCGATTTTTTACATAATCATTATCATTTTCAGTATTGTAAAAATTAAATTTTAAAATCTCCAAACATTATTTTCTTGAAATTTTTGTTATGTAACACCATAATTTTTCAAGATGTGTGTAGAATGACACGCTCTTTCAAATGGCATGGTCAAAATTGGGAATTGCTATTTAAAAAAATTGTCGATAACGTCATATCTTGAACAACGATGACGTCACAAATATGGGTCGTATGTCAAAAAGTGCCTTTTTTAAAAACAAGATCGACGTGCCAGGGAATTTTTTCGAACTGCTCAATTTAAAAAATAATGAATTTATTCGTTACTTTTCGAAAACACTGTATTTGTTTAAAGAATTGTTTTGTTTTATGAATTACTTTAAATTAACAACTGTTATTCTTAAAATAAAGTTATTTTTTGACGTTTTAAATGATTTGAAATAATTGCTGAAAATATTTGAAATAATATCAAATAGTTTTAAATAAAATATATAAAAACATTGCATTAAGAGAAAATATAACTGAAGTTCGTAATTACTATTTCAGTATTCTTGCTACATTGTAATCCTTTCTGTAGTAGTTACTACTTTATCCACATGATATATATAATTTAATACTACTGACTCAGTAGTATTTAATTATTTATCCGTATTAGGAAAAAGCTATAGAAAACTGTCAGTCATTTATTAGCGGTACACCAGACATATACCTCTTTTAAACTTGTTAGCTCTACTCAGTATACTACTGAATGCGAGGCAACTGACGACTTATCCGACAGCAAGGAACCTGAGTAGACGTGGTGCAACATGTAGCTACTGTTGTGGTCACATGCTCACCTTGGCGGTCCATCTCTGCCTTAATACAATTTTTGGTAAATAATACTACAATTGTGCCTATAGTTTTGGTAATGATCACCACAAGTGTATTAATATTATTATTTTGCACTATAGCCGCATTTTACAGTGTTACCTGTATTATAAAATATTAATAATTTGAATTCGTGCAAATCTATAAACCATTAATTTAAGGGCGAATAGCCTATTCTATAATTAATAATATTTTATTTATATTTTAACAAAATATTATTCTTTACGTAAATCCCAAATTTAATATCATTTTAAGAAAGAATAGTGCTGAATTAAGTATAAAAATATTTGGATGTCAAGGGTATACAAATATTTATATCAAATATCTCTTAACATCTCATAATACGAATCTTTACAATTCTTATATTGTAAATAACTATCATCATAATTTATCGAATGATTACACAATCTACTAAAACAATTTGTGCTACATCATTAAATAATTTCTGGTTATATATAAATAATATTATCTTGTTAAATTAAACAGTTCTTTAACAAGACTTCCAAGTTATATGAGATGTAGTGTCTGCGAACCCGGTGAGTCGTCAGCGGCTGGTAGCGCCGCACATATACCGGTTTAGAGCTTGTTAGCAATTGTTTGCCTCTGTTATACTTATAACCAACAGAAATACATGAGTACGCAAGATGTGAGTGTCTACGTCTAGTGGTCACTGGTTAGTTAAACTGGACCCTTTTACAATTTACTAAAACTGATTAGAAATAAAATCGTAGATATATGCACTCGTACTTTTATTAAGATAATAATCATGCAATTGCTTTGAATAAATTATTTATGAAAATATATACAAATTTGGTACAGAACTTTGCAAAATTATTTAAAAAAACCTCTGTGACAAAACTAATGAAATTAAATGTACAAATTATAATATTTATTATACTCTGTAAGTAAATTGTACAATTAAAATGTCCTCCGCAACAGCGTGCTTTCAAATTTTCCAATTGCTCCAATAGATGTTACAAATTTCTTAAACACATGATACACTAATTATTAACAAAATTCGACACAAATACATAAGTACTATCAAAACAAGATGACTTCGTACTTTCTTTTTTATATGGAAATGAGAACAGCATTTTAGTTTCCCTTGGATTGATCAAGTGTTTTTCTATTGCTATTAAAACCTATTTGTCATAACTATAAGAGAACTATTGGAATGTTTATTCTAACATAGATTTTGAGACGGGTTATATAAATGAATTTAATAGTTATGATTTCCTTATTATAATTTAATTTAAATTTAATTAGTAATTAGTAATGATAAGAATATAGTTATAAATTCCATAATCTGCTTAAAAAAGATTAATTAAATTTTTTCTACCATAAGGAACATAGAGGTAACATAGTTATTTTATTTTACCAGATAAATGTATGAATTTAAAAAAAGTTGAATATACAGAGTTGTTATATTTAAATATACAGGCTGTATCACATAAGAGGGCCACTCCCATGTATCTCGCTTAATATGCGAGACACGTCAAAAATCTTTAATTGTTTTTTGTTGCATTTTTGGAGGCCTTTATGCTCGTAAAAACAAATTTGAGATCCATGGCGAACTTTATAAGTAATAACAAAAAAACCTGTAAATTACCCAAACTTTAAGGCTGTCTCACTTTTTTATTTTAAGAGATAGAGAAAACTTATTGGTAATAAATTTTTATTGCATAAACAGATTTTTGAAATATCGTATGTGGTTCGCTGCGCCCTCTAGACGGATAAAATTTTTTTTTATTGAAGCAGGCTATGGCCACAAAAAATTGCCTGTTTTTTCGTCTTTCATGCAGTATACTACATGTTGCCCTTATCTTTTGTATTTATTACATTTTTTTCGATTTTAGTTAAAATATTTTCGTGTTGCTCAAGATAATGTAGAATCTGTTTTAAAGACGCCAACTGCAAAAAAATAATAAACAGAATGTACTTTTTATGCAAAATACAGATTTTCTTATATTATTTTATTGGTTTTCACATTAGAAGCAATTGGGTCTTTAAAATTATTTTGACACAGACAATGTAATAAAATAATATTATAAGAAAATCTGTATTTTGCAAAAAAAAAGTACCTTCTGTTTATTATTTTTTTGCAATTGGCGTCTTTAAAACAGGTTCTACATTATCTTGAGCAACACGAAAATATTTAGGTACCTACATTTTTTTTAACTAAAATTTAAAAAAATGTAATAAATACGAAAGATAAGGGCAACATGTAGTATATTGCATGAAAAACGAAAAAATAGGCAATTTTTTGTGGCCATAGCCTGCTCAATAAAAAATTTTTTTACACACACATACGATATTTCAAAAATCTGGTTATATCAGGTGGAAAGTATCAATTTTGCAATAAAAATTTATTACCAATAAGTTTTCTCTATCTCTTAAAATAAAAAAGTTAAACAGCGTTAAAGTTTGGGCACTTAACAGGTTTTTTTGTTATTACTCATAAAGTTGGCCATGGATCTCAAATTTGTTTTTACGAGCATAAAGGCCTCCAAAAATGCAGCAAAAAAAAAACAATTAAAGATTTTTGACGTGTCTCGCATATTAAGCGAGATTCATGGGAGTGGTCCTCTTATGTGATACAGTCTGTATATAACATAGATACCTACATAGAATTTGCCATTGTGGTGTTTAATTATTTTTTTTCCAAAAATTTGATTTTGAAGCCAAAGGTAACATGTCTCCGAGAGTTAAAAATTAACAAAACAAATAACCAGAATGACTTTTTGGTGGGAAGTCCTGTAGTTATTATGAAACGAAATGCTAGTGCTTCTGTTGTTACTCTTTGACATTTCAAATATTAACATTTTATTAGCACAAAACTGGTAATGAATTGGGTGTAGACTGCAGTAAATAGAACCATATAAATTTCTTCAATAAAGTTGAAAGTAGTAAAATAAACAGATAAATGGTCCATACAGTACCTAGTTAATTGTATTTCAACATACTAACCTGCCTAGCTGAAAGGAAACTACTGCTAACGATGGATGAAATATGTCTTTGCTGGACCATAAAATCTGCATATTAATATGAAGAACTGCTGATATGAATAAAACCTGCAAAAGTGAAATGTTTGTTTATATATTTCGAAAATGACATTTATAGGAAATATAAATATATAACTGTTATAATGTTTCCAACCAAGGCAATATTTCAGTATATATGCAAGGTATATACACACAACGTTAAAAGTCTGGGACCCCTCGTTCTTGTTAAAGAAATCTTTTTGTCAGAAAAACCAAATGCATTTATAAAAGTATATTGTTTTCTGAATCTTTTTTTTTGTGAAAAGAATATGTTCGGTAAACTGAGTACTTAGAAAATTAAAAACCAGCAAAAATGTGTGACATTTTTGACAAAATTTATTAAATCAAAAAGAAGTAACAAAGCAAGTTCTCTGCTTGATTAATAGTCGGTACGACCTTCAATACGTTCCAAAAGCATATTGACATGTCTGTGAATTGAGGTAATAAAGCGGTTAACGATCTTTTGCGGAATATTGTTCCATTCCTCTTCTTCCGCCGCGACTAACTCATCTGCAATCTGAGGTGGAGGAATATGATTATGAATGGCTCAGCAACGAAATCCCACATATTTACAATAGTATTCATGTCAAGAGAGTTGACTGGTCAATATAATCTATTGATATGTCCTGCTTCGAGTGTCTCTTGAACCCTTTTTGCGCGATGCGGTCTAGCGTTGTCATCCATAAACACAAAATTTTCTTCTAATTCATTGCGTAGGGGGTAGATAATGGGCGTAATAACTCGTTCAATGTAATTTTGACTAATCATATTCTGTGGTATGCGAATTAGTGGGGTGCAGCGGTTGAACATTGTGCCACCTCAAAACATTACGGTACCCACTTCATACGGGGCAACTTCACGGGGAAAATGAAATCGCTGTTGACGACATGGTTCTCTCCAGACTCTTTGTCGATTGTCATCAGTAACCAGCCCAATTCTAAGACCCACCACCACTGGTGTATAAGCCAACCCCTATGCTCTCACGCCCACTGGAGACGGGCAGCACGATGCCTTGGAAGTAGAATGGGGACCCGTAATGGTCTTCCAGCACGTAAATTTGCATTGTGGAGTCGTCTTCAAACAGTAGGTGTTACGGCGAAACGTAACTTGAAAGTGGGACCTGAGATCTGAAGCTGAAGATGTGCGGTGTCTATGGGTATATTGCATCAAATACCGATTCTCTCTTTCATTAGATACTCGAGGACGTCCACTACGTGGTCTATTTTCCGCTGTATCAAATTCTTCATATCTGTGTACTATTCGTACAACAGATGATCTAGGAAAGCCCAACATGTTCGATATCTGATGATTAGAATGACCTGCATCATGTAAGGCAGTCACTCTTGAAAAATTCAAAGGAACACTTGGAAAAATACACTGCCGAACTGACCAGATTTGTAAAAACATTGGTAATAAAGTAAAGGTTCATGGTCTGCAATTTTTTATTGTCTTTTTTGTTCCCTAAGTACATGTACTTTATTACCACATTAAGAAAAACCACTAGGTTTAATCGAATCATTTTATATACAGGGGTCCAAGATTTTTGACGTTTAGTGTAGTTCTATGGCAGTGCCAATAAGTATTGCTTTTTATTTAAAGTAAGTGACTTTATTGTCAGTTATAAAAGATTTTCTTGCCATTACTATATACATTTAACGTGGTTTAGTTTTAGGCATTCATTTTACATTAAAAACCGTTATAAGTTAAATGCAAGATGGCTACAATTTGGAAAGAATCAACCATCTTTAACATTTTGAATAAAATAAAAATTTTAAGTCAACGTTGATAACTGGTGCTACACATACTGTCTTATGCATCACGTATTTATTGTTTATTAATCTTTCATATACAGAGTGAATCATTAATAATGGCACATAGCTTAAGGGCAGATTGTCAACGTCAAAATAAAGCCAACAGACTAACATGCCTTATTCAATTGTTGCTCCTTTTCATTCTACAAGTTGAAAAAATGTTTTCGATTTTTTGCTATATTTTAAGAACGTATGGACCGATTGTTTTAATAATTTGTAGTCTTATTTTTTTTAAGGTGCCAATTACGAATATGCAAACATAGTTGAGGTCACGACTAAGAAGCGCTAGTAATACTGAACTGTCGATGTAGAAATATATCTAACTTTTTATATTTTACACTTTTGAATTTTTTCATAAGAAACTATTGAACTATCTTTAATTCTTAATAGATATAAATCGATAAACTCAACCGTTTTCGAAAAACAGATGATTTAAGTTTTTGAGATTCGCCGGGAATTAAATTAGAAAATTATTTTCTCCAAAGTCGTAGGCGTGGAAATAATAAGTAGACCATTGTCACAACAATACCATATTGTTTCTATCAATGCCACTCAATTCATAGATTAGGCAGTAGTGTTTTTATTGTTATTTTTTATATTTAAAATTGACGTTATAATAATTTTTCAAACATTGGAATGAGAAACATGATATGTGTATACGCCCAAGAAAAGTTTTGTAGTCGCCGTGCAGCAGCGAGGTACTTGGAATTACATCGAGAGAACAGACAACCCGATCATAGACTATTTGTGAGATTGTACGACAGATTAGGTGAAACAGGATCATTTTACCCGAAAAGAGACGTTGGAAAGCCGAAAATATTAACAGCGTACTAAGAAGATGATATTTTAGTGCAAATTACTGAAAACACACCTACAAGCGCACGTCAAATTTCGATAGCTTCCATTAGCAGAGTACACCACAAAGAAAAATTGTTTCCACAAGACTGTCTAGCTTGGTTATAGGTTGCACAGTTTCTTCTCCAACAACAAAATTATGACCCAACATTTTATAATAAAACTATGTGACCCGGCAAACGTTGTTTTGCCATATGAATTGTTTCTAGTGAATACTTTGGCAGTACTTTGGCAAAATAACTAACTTGTAGTAAATTGTAAGTGTGTGGAGATGTGGTATGACTAAAAGACGAATGGAGCACTGTGAACGATGACGGCCTATAAGAATAACAAAACACGAAACATTCATTTTTTGAATTATTTCGCGTGCCTGCAATTTTACTTGTTTGACGGCCCAAATTAGCCCCGTTACGTCTTGTTGGCATTGTTCACTGTACAAAAGAATAGTCATATATTAAAATAAAAGCCGTTGTTGGCGGGAGCTCTTGACACGTGTTGCGTACTTTTGAGGTTATGTATATCACTTAACTAACTAATAATGAGAACTACACTTAAAATTAATAATTTTATTAATTATTGATAAAATAGGAAATAAATAATTATGGCCCAGCAATTTAATAATAAGTTTACTTGAGAATTACACTTAGAAGCTAAAATGATAATTGTAAACGTCACTACTACGCTCGATTCATACACAATAATAATGGTCGAAAACTGTGTAGAGAGTGAGAGAAGGCTTATTGTGAGAGAGACAGGAGACCGGCTTCGTTCTCATCCCTACTCCGTGCTGTTTACTGAGTGAGAAGTGACACCGGTAGATGCCTGGCGGGGATAACTGATCTAGTGATAATCGATCCGTTATCGAACAGGGTTAAAAATGATTAAATTACTAAAATGGTTATTAAAAAATAGGGGTGTGTGATAAAAGGGTGAAAATTAAGGGCTCTATGTATTTTTTAATGCCACATCATAAAAAAATAAAAATAAAAAATGTCCAAAAAAAAAAATTGCTTGGGGTGGACCACCCTTATCACTTCAGGGGTATGAAAAATATATTACGACCGATTCTCAGACCTACCGAATATACATATAAAATTTCATAAAAATCGGTCAAGCCGTTTCCGATGAGTATGGCGTCTAACACTGTGACACGAGAATTTTATATATATATATACGGACGAAACCACATTTATCCAACGAGGTATTTTTAATTGAAGAAATACTCATTCTTGGGAACTAGAAAATCTTCATCTGCCAAGAGAAATACATTTTCAGTAAGAGTTCTGTATCAATATTTGCTGTGGAATTCTCGCCGATAATATTATAGGGTCGTTCGTACTACCATGTCCACTTAACGGAGAAAATTATTTAAATTTTCTAATTAATGACTCGCCACTGCTTCTTGAATACCTATCCTATATCTATTCTCTTAAATTTACGGCAGAACTTCTGGTTTTTGCATGATGTTACATCAGCACATTACCCCCGAGTAAGAGAATAGACATTTTCTGTACTGTTAGATTTGATCCGGCAGCGAAGTTCCTTGGCCTGCACGTAGCCCTGATTTAAGTCCACTGGATTTATACTTGGAGCTATATTAAATATGTAGTTAGCAAAATGCGAAAAAATATGTTAGTTGTAGGGTATAGGTAAACAATATGTTTATCGTAGTTTACTAGTGATAAAAATTCATAGAAATACTTAGGTAGGTATGTTGTATGACACCTTCAAAATGCAGTAGCAACTGTACAAGAAAAAATAGAATAAGATATAATTTACCTTTATTGCCAGTAGTGGAAATATAAATATAAGTATTTCTAATGCTGCAAAATAATGACATTGATTAACTTTTACATTTTTTTGTGTAAATTTTAAAATCTATACACTTTATTTGCTCAAAATCCCATCTCATGGAAATCGTAATTACAAAAAATTCGAATGCTATTCATGACCGATTACTTTTACATGTATCGATTCCGTATGTTAATGACTCACCGCTTTTTAGAATACCCACGATGGTGAATTAGCGTTTTCAATTAGCCATAAATTCCATAAATTAAAGCTCTAATTGCCACATCCTGTATAAAGTTGTAATTTACACCACCAGGAAACTGATTTCGCAGTAATTATCGCTTTTGAAGCATTACCATTTCTATTGCACCGCTAAGAATTGGCAAAACTCCATTAGGTCTTTTAGAAATTAGTTAATAGACACTATATGCATGTAGTGAGCGTTAAAAATTCAGACACCACCTGCGAAATATTTTCCTAGTAGTTTCTGAAAAACATTTCAGAGGTTTCTTCTAAAATATTAGTAATTAAAAAAATATTTTTGATGTAAAGCCGTGGTATGATCACTGATTCAGAAATACTCGTGTTTTAAAAACATTGGGGTGATGTAAAAGTTCGTAGCGCTCATTGAATTTATTTATTTTTTATTAATAAACATTAACATGAGTTAATCAAGAGTAAGTATACTTTCCTTCATTCTTTACGATTTCCTCCCAATGATCAGTCAGCCTTTCTGTTACACACCTGAAGAAATCCAATTTTTAAAAGTGAAGTTTAGTTATCGGAATACTCGTAACTTCATGTTAATAGGTTGTGAGACGTCAGTACAAAAGAAAGGTGTCAAATTGTCTGCATCGAACTATGGACCAATTAGTTTAACCTCAATTTCTGTCAAAACAATGGAACGTATACTATCCAAAGAATTCTTTATTAACCACGATTATCTAGGGGAAACAAATACTAAAAATTATTTGTTGTCAAAATCATTTGAATATACGAATTCAAAAACATTCAAGAAATTCAACCTATGTTAGAATATGCCGCTGTGATATGATCATCAAATTTAGTTAAAAGCATTCAACTTTTGGAAGAGGTTCTGCGAAAATTGACGAAGGTGGCAAAGAATTTGTGTCACTTATCCTATAACGATAGTTTTAAAAAACTTGAATTACCTTTGTTAAGTGGCAGAGAACTTAAAGAGATTTAATCTATACTTACAAAATTATGCATAATCTTTCCACGCCTGAATTAAATCATTTGTTTCTGCTTAATAGTGATACCATAGTCGCGTCAAATTAGCATTTCACTTACAACTTTTTGCGGAGAGGTCCGATTGAGATGCGGTTTTCTGCAAATGTTCAGCGAATTTTTTATAACAAAAGATACATCTAATCTCTGTACGCTCGCAAATTTTTAATTTTTTATTTAACAAATGACCCATTTTTGTTGAACATATGACAAATGTCACACACGATTCAACGAAAATGTCTGGAAAATGTTCTCTCGGGGGTTTTCGAGGTCCCTCTTTATCACTTTGGTGTTAGCTTTATTATTTATTACTAAATTGTTGTAACTGGGCTAATTAACAAATTAAAAACTCCACCCCCGAAATCACTAGAGAACCGGAATTTTTTCCAGGATTTCTGGCTTATTAAGGCAAATCATCGCCACAAGATTTTTGCAAATATAATTGTTTACTGTTCGATTGTTGCAACCTCGCTAATTAACAAATTAATAACTCTACTCCCGGAATCGTTAGAGAACCAGATTTTTTTGCAATAACTCTGGGATCATGGGGAGAACCATCGGCACAAGGTTGTTGCACGAAATTGTTTATTTTTCTATTTTTGCAACCTGGCTAATTAACAAATTAATAACTCTACTCCCGGAATCACTAAAGAAACGATTTTTTTTCCGGAATTTCTGTCTTTTTAAGGCGAACCATCGGCACAAGATTTTTGCAAATATAATTGTTTATTGTTCGATTGTTGCAACCTCGCTAATTAACAAATTAATAACTCTACTCCCGGAATCGTTAGAGAACCAGATTTTTTTGCAATAACTCTGGGATCATGGGGAGAACCATCGGCACAAGGTTGTTGCACGAAATTGTTTATTTTTCTATTTTTGCAACCTGGCTAATTAACAAATTAATAACTCTACTCCCGGAATCACTAGAGACCCGAAATTTTTTCCGGGATTTCTGTCTTTTTAAGGCGAACCATCGGCACAAGATTTTTGCAAATATAATTGTTTATTGTTCGATTGTTGCAACCTCGCTAATTAACAAATTATTAACTCTACTCCCGGAATCGTTAGAGAACCAGATTTTTTTACAATAACTCTGGGATCATGGGGAGAACCATCGGCACAAGGTTGTTGCACGAAATTGTTTATTTTTCTATTTTTGCAGCCTGGTTAATTAACAAATTAATAACTCTACTCCCGGAATCACTAGAGACCCGAAATTTTTTCCGGGATTTCTATCTTTTTGAGGCGAACCATCGGCACAAGATTTTTGCAAATATAATTGTTTATTGTTCAATTGATCCCAGAATTATTGCAAAAAATATCCGATTTTCTAACGATTCCGGAACAAGAGTTATTAATTTGTTAATTAGCGAGGTTGCAACAATTGAACAACAAACAATTATATTTGCAAAAATCTTGTGCCGATGGTTTGCCTTAAAAAGCCAGAAATCCTGGAAAAAATCCAGTTCTCTAGTGATTTCGGAACAGGAGTTTTTAATTTGTTAATTAGCCCAGTTACAACAATTTAGCAATAAATAATAAAGCTAACACCAAGGGACCTCGAAAACCCCCTAGGTAACATTTTTCAGACATTTTCGTTGAATCGTGTGTGACATTTGCCATATGTTCAACAAAAATGGGTCATTTGTTAAATAAACAATTAAAAATTTGCGAGCGTACAGAGGTTAGATGTACCTTTTGTTATAAAAAATTCCCTGAACATTTTGCAGAAAACCGCATCTCAATCGGACTTCTCCGCAAAAACTTGTCTATTTTCACATTTTTCATGCTAATTTGACGCGACTACCAGATTACATGAACATGTGTTAAAACTATCTAAGGAGAATTCTAAAACAAATATACATCAAAATTTTCTACCTAGAATAGTGTTTCACCCTTGCAATAGCCTTCCAAATGAGGTTGTCTCAACATCACCAGTTACTAGTTTCTAAAATACGAGGGGCGTTCAAAGTATTCTCGGTATCAGTATGATCTGCTACTGATATGGGTAATTTTATTATTACATATGTATATAAAATATCAACTAATTGTGACCATTTGTTTTCTAGTAATCTTTAGTAAAAGACAACCATAATGACTGATGTTACAATGTTGAACAAAATCGAGCACAGCGCTGTGATTACGTTTCTTACACAACAATACGTGACTGTGGTTTTAAGTGCCTTAACCATCCACCCTATAGTCCCCAGTGACTATTATCTTTTCCCAAATTTAAAAAATATCTCCGTGGAAAGTGTTTTCAGATGATGAAGAGGTCAAAGCGGCAATTAACACATATCTTTTAGACAAAAAAGATGTGTATTTTTACAGGGAATTGAAAAGTTAATTTCTCTAGATGTAATAGACGTATTAACGTTATGGTCGATTATTTTGAAAAATAAAAATTATGTATCTCTTTTCCTTTCTGCTGATACCGACTACTCAATTATATTCAGATCTTAGACTATGTTACTTTCGTATTGATTAAGTATGGTGTGGGTTACTATGCATTTTAATTTGTTTTTCTTGTCAATATGTTATTTTTGAGTTTTTTTTCTTTTTTTACTGTAATGTTGTATATATAAACGATTACTGGTTTGTATAAATTTCAAATACTTCATTTTGAGCTTAATAGGCATTCGCCTCTGCTCTAAATTGTGTAATAACATTATTTTTACATAGAGAGTACGCCATTGCTCTGTGTCCCATTACTCTACACTGTGTTCACCCTGTACTCAGAAACTGTTTCTTTTATAATGTTGAGCAGCTTATAGCTTAGCAGATTAGCGGCCAAGATGAAACAAGATTAATAGGCAACGAAAAGCTGAGATGACGGTCGATGATAGCTGACAAACTAAAAATAGATAATAAACCCCACAACATCAATTATTTGCGACGTGAAATAAGATAACCAGAAAAAGAAAAGAGATGCATAGGCGTAACAGATGTAACTGATAAAGTGATAAATTATGAGAGAGACTGACTAGATTGCAATTTAACCTGAAATTTCTACTTTTTATAGAAATGCCCGCATTCTACTTAATTACTACATAGTATTTATTGCTTCCTAGACAACTAAATTGAGATTCCACTGTAGTATTTAATATTAATTCATTTATTTTTCTTATTAAGTACCAGTACACCCATACTTCCTTTGGTACATGGAAATTTGTATGTTTTTATTCTGAGGTTTATAATTTGGATACCAACGTTTTTTACAATGCTAGTGGATATTCAAATAAGATGCAAACAAAGACTACAACACAGTAACAAAATAAGAATTAAATATTTTGAAGATCTATTCTAAAAATTAATAAAATCATCTACATAGCCTTCAGAAATGATTACAAGCCACGTGACCTACGCGCATATGTAACCAACATTGCTTGTTGGCAGCAGTTTCTAGAAAATCCCTAAACATGGATAAATTTAATATTCTAACGAAATATCAGTACGAGTTTCGCAGTTGTATGTCTACAGGCACAGCTATTCATGCATTTTTAGAAAAAGTTTACCATTTCATAGAGCTTGATAAATGCCCGGTCGGCATCTTCTGCGACTTGAGTAAGGCATTGGATTGTACTGATCATCACAGGCTAATGTATAAGTTGATTTCCTGTGGTATCAGAGGCTTGCCTCTTGATTGGTTACAATATTTTCTCGAAAATAGGACCCAATATGTCTCAGTAAAAAATAGTTGTTCGGTGCAGCATTCTGTCAAGATGGGTGTACCGCAAGGTTCAGTTTTGGGACCTGTACTATTTTTAATATATCTTAATGATTTAGATGCTGTTTCACCGAGCACACATATTTTACCATGTATGCTGACGACACATTTTTAATTACATCGAACACCAACGATAATGATTTGAAAAAAGATTGCAACGTTTTATTAAAAGATTTGACAGAATAGTTCTCTTCTTAGGACTCAATATAGACAAAAATTTGAATTGGAAAATGCACTGTACGTTACTAACTAATAAAATTTCCTCTCTTACTTATTTGTTCCGCAATTTAAGGTCGATATTAAATATTTAGCAACTCCTCTGCCTTTACCACGCACAAGTCTTATCTCGTCTCAGGTATGGTATCTGTTTCTGGGAAAATTCTGCTTTTTCTATCCAAGTTTTTATTGCACAAAAGAGATTGTTAAGATATATGATAGGAGTTTCTGGTCATTACTCTTGTAAGGATATTTTTAAAAATTTAAACCTACTACCTTTACCATGTTTATTTATATTTGAGATCTGTTTATATGTTTTTCAAAATAAAAGTAAATTTGTTTTAAATGATGCACTTCACGCGTACAATACAAGACAAAATATGAATTTACATATTCCATTTGCTAGAATAAGAATAACGTCTAACTTTCCGAACTGTTGAGGTCCTAGGCTATTTAATAACTTACCTAACCAATTGAAATTGTTGGAAAGTGAATATTTATTTAAGAAAGCTTTAAAGTAGTTTTTATTGGAAAACTATTTTTATTCCATATTGGAATTGTTACCTACTTTTTCTTAGCTTGTAAGTTTTATGTGACTATTCCTATACATGTTATGTCTCTAAGAAAAATAAATTATTATTATTATTATTACATCAGTGGTTTGGTTGAAGGGATTACTGATGTAAATAAATTTGTTTTTTAAATTGAGTACATAATCTAATAAGTTGCTCGACTACTAAAATATTACATAGTTACTGACGAAAAGAACGTTTATTTGTTTCGTTGGAAATGCTTTTAACTTTATTAGAAAAAGGAAACTACCAATCTTCTCGTGTTACTGAACAAGTTGAAATTTGTATGAAAACAACGAGTATATAATGTGAACACAACTGACTTTTTTATTATATTGCAGGGTATAAGAAACATATTTTACTGTATCAAGATTTATTTACAATATTTGGGATAAAAACATTGAATACTGTAGTGTTCAAAAGAATTTTTTTGCGACATTTCTTAGTTATCTATCTTCGTTTGGGTATTTTTCCACTTGAATAATAATTAACAAAATAAAATAATTACATGTTGTGTTCAAAATGGTGCCCTTCACTTGCTATGTATAAATTTACCCTCCTGTGCTTATTTTCAAATACATTTTGTATGATTTCAAGAATAATTGCTGCTTTTAATTCTTCGACAGTGTGTATCGCTGTCTTACATATAGTGTTTTTCAAATGTCCAAACAAAAAATAATCCAACGGAGTTAAATCCGAAGACTTGGCTGGCCACAAACCTGCACTAATTAGTCGATTGCCATAAAATTGCTCTAAACATTGCATTGTTGCTCTTGCAGTGTGTGCAGTAGTTGCTCCATCTTGCTGAATGTAACCTACTTGCAGCTCGTCATCATTTAACTGTTCTAAATTATGTTTTCTTGAAACCATTCACAATAGTGTAATCGTTTTCCATAGTCAATCGTTTTCCATAGTCAATCGTTTTCCATAGTCAATCGTTTTCCATAGTCAATATAATCTTGGGGTTGAAGGAGAGGTGAGAGGATCTGTTTATCAACTAAAGCAGTGTAGGATGTGGCAAGGAAAAAATCTGGCAGGGATTACACTGTGATCCTTAGGGAATTGGTCGGTGGAAATGAGATTCTTGGAGCAGTCAGCGACAAGATATTTCCTATCTATGTATTTCAAAAAGATAGGTAGAGAAGCCTGGCTCGCTGATCCTGATGCTCAGGTCTCAATAGGGCTAGGGCAAAAGTGAATGTATTTGACTCTCTGGGGAATATACCATGGCTGAAGTATTTGCTATCTTTGCCTGCCTTCAAGAAAATACCAGGAGATATGTAAATCAGACTGTTAAAATATGCCGTCTGATCCTGGAATGTGTCACTGCTCTTTCCCATCTGTGAAAGGAAAATTGTGTTAATCTGACAAGGCAAGGCTCAAATAGTCAATTTACGCAACCTGAACCTGAACCAGTATTGGAGTTACCATAATGCTATTTCGCAAGGTCTATTAATAACTGGTGTGAAGAGGAACAAAAACATATTCATCGGTTAAATCTAGTGTGCGTCAGGTTACGCTTCTTATACAGGGCCCATGGGCTGACATAAACTGGAACTATATTATGTTCAATAGAAGCAGCATTATAATTGTCACGAATACTCATGAGCCACGGACATCGCAACAAGCACCTATACAGGATTGGCTTAAACAATGTCATGAGGTGCATTATTTGTGACAACGCAAATGAGAATTTAGTTCACATCCTTTGCGACTGTGTTTGTCTGTTAAAAAGTAAAGTAGATATCTCACGGCGGGCGTATGTATCTTTATAAATAATATATGGTTAGATATCGAGGGTGTAATTCAACGCTGTTCGAGATTTTAGTTCGCAGAGTAGTTACTTTCACACAATATTGTTAATCAAGTTAGAGCAAATTATCTTAAATAAAAATAGAATCGTCAAATAATTAAAATAAAAATATAATTGAAATAATTAACTTAGTACCTTTAAAAACACCAGAATCAAATATAAACTGCCTTGGAAGGGAAAAATGGGATAGGGCAATTCGAAGACTGTATGGAACTGTCATAAGGCTATGGAGCGATTGATAACGAGCAATAAAGTTACTTTGGTGTAAATACCTGGCAAATAAATACCCAGGAGAATGTGGTAGCGGACTTTTTAGCTAGAGAGGTGCTGCCTTTACCTGCATAGGTCTAGAACCAACACTTCGCATAGCGTGGGCGACTGCCAAGACAGCCCTCCTGATTTGAATGAGGAAACAAGTGTCTGGATGTCTCACTCGAATGCTATATTAAGAACTCTAGTTCTTAACTACTCTAGTACTTCTACACTAGGCACCTACCGAATCGATTGGTAGGTGTTGAATGTCCAAGCTTTTTAGAAAATGATCTTCCAGACCTGCTGGACGATATTCCTTTTGAATTACGAGCAAACATGTTTTTTTATGACAGAGCTTCTTCACATTATGCTCGGCAAGTGCGGGATTTTTTAAATATATCAATCCCGGGAAAATGGATTGGTCGTGGAAATGACGCGCCCATACCATGACCACCTCGATCGCCGGATTTAAATGAGGATGAACTTTATTTATGGGGTGATGTAAAAAGAATGGTATATGTTACACACGTAACTACCATTGCGACAACGTATTGGTGAAGCTATCGATGCCATACGAATTCAACATGAAATTTTCCAGCGTGTTTGCATCAACTAAGAAGGTTACATGCCTGTATTTCTGTCCAGGGTGGGTAGTCTTTGCTTCGCACTCGGAATTAATATATTTTATGTTCTTTATGATTTTATGATTCAAAGTTATAACCTAAAATTGAAAATAAAGACTTACTTTCTTTCCTATTTTGCTTTCTTATGTTAATTAGTAACTTTGTAAGTACATCAGTTGGTCCCTTTCAGTCTACAGACTATTTTCATTACAGAAAGTAACAATCATTATAATGCAACTGTCGCCATTACAGATGCCTATGTAAAAATGTTACTGTTGTGTACCATACATTATTTAAAAAATACGTAGAGAAATGGGGATTACGTGCGACAATTAGACTGTAATGAAAATAATTACGTGTAAAATATAATTACTGTTTCTGTTTGTTTCAGTTTGCATATGGATTATTAAAAACTCAAAAATAATTATATCAGGTACTGTCAAACAAAATGTCAATCTATATATAAAAGTCAAAAAATTTCCGGTGTAATCACATGCGGCTTTCTTGAAGGAGGATGAAAATTTACGGAAACTTTTTTAATTGCCATGGCAACAGAGCAAAATATACAAGTTTATAATTGACTACAAACATTGGTGTGAAATTTTCATTTAAGTTGTATAGTACGATATTTTTTCCGCCCATGTTTAAAATATTAATTTTAAACAATTTTTTTAAACTTAAAGCACACACAGTTAATATAGTTTGTTTTAAATAAAAATAAAGTAATAAAATATAAGAACTGAAAATTCTAAAATTAATAAATATAAATACATACAAACAAAAATTATAATGGAATACGTTTGGTCTTTGAAGACGCAAACTCATTTATCATTTTATTATAATCGTTAAGTTCACAACTTTGGTTTTCAATTGAAATAATAGCTAGATGTGATGTACGCTCTTGCAGCATATAAGCTTTTAATTTGCAGCAATGTTTAATTGTCTTTAATTTTGGAAAATGTATTTCTCCCGAAGCCACCGATATGGGCAAATATATAAATATTGTTAAACCTATAAATAAATTTGAAAACAACGATTTTAAATTATAGAGTTCCAAACAATTTTTTTCTTGTGCAAACACAAAATACTCACTTGTTGCGTCAAACATAAACTTTTGATTTTTAAACAACAAAAACATACCTTTTTTATTAAAAATACTGCAGTTATTGCACTGCACCAGAATAATTCATTTTGCGTTTTTACTTTTACCATCTATTAATTTAGTTTATATCAGTTCACTAGGTGTTAGGTGTAGAGCATATAAATGAACACTAAAATACAAAATACGGATGAAGTATAAAAATCTGTAATTGGTTTTTTCCTACTGATCACGTCTTATGTATAGAAATTATAAAATATATAGAACACCAGAAGTCTTTACATTAGGTACTCAAAAATAGTCAGACTGTGAAGGAGCTTAGAAAGCAACCATCTAGGGACAACTTAATGTAAGCTGATGATTATATATAGGGTGTTAAAAAAAGAGTGTAAAATATTTCAAGAGGTGATAGTATGAACCAAAATAAGCAGAAAAGTCTTAATAAACATGGGTCCGCAAAGTAACGGTTGCGGAGATATGGACCACTATTCGTTTTTCAAACATTTTATTTTAGTAGGAATAAACCGACAAAGGAACCTTTTAACAAACAACAATGTTACAGAAGATGTTCAAAGTGCCCTCCGCCCATTTCCAAGCAGGCACGACATCTTCGTCTCAACGATATTCGAATTCTTTCGAAAACACCTTCCTTGGTTTGAATTTCTTGACACTTTTGATTAATCCGTAGCTGCAGCTCTTCCAGGCTATTTACAGGAGTACCATACACTAATGTCTTCAAATATCCCCAAACAAAGAAATCTAGAGGGTTCAGATCAGGCGATCTTGGAGGCCATAAAACAGGTCCGGTCCTTCCTACCCATCTATGTGGAAAAGTTTGGTGTAAATGCTCTTTAACGGCCATGGAAAAATGAGCTGGAGCACCATCATGCTGGAACCACATTTGTTGCCTCTGATTCAAAGGAATGTCTTCCAAAAACTCATACAGTGTGTTCTGCAGGAAGTTGAGGTAAGCAGCGCATATTAATCGGTTTGGTAAAACAACAGGACCTAGAAGCCTGTCACCTACAAAACCCATCCAAATGTTTAATGAAAAACGTGCCTGATATCCAGATTCTATTAGAGGAGAAAGATTTTCGTCGGCTCAAATATGCGTATTGTGAGAATTCAACACTCCATTTCTTGTGAACCCGGCCTGATCAGTAAAAAGAATGTTTGCAAGAAAACTAGGGTCTTCAGCATCATGACGTAGAAACCAGCAGCAAAAAAACAAACGCGCTTGATGATCATTTATTAGATTTAAGGCCTGTACTCGTTGCACATGGTATGGATAAAGCAGTTGCTCGTGAAGGAGTTTCCAAACAAGAGGACCACTAATTCCTACCTCGGCTTATATTCTCGTACCTGGATTCTGCTCTACCAGTGCTAGAATTTCTGCTTCTGCTCTAGGAGTGGATACCGACCTTGGTCTTGCGGATAAATGGCACTGTTTGCTCAAGGAACCGGTATCACGCTTTGGTAAATTCTTCCAAATATGCGTTGTGAAGGAATCTGGCGATTTGGATAAGCGTCAACATCGTGCTTCGGTAGCACGACCATACATGAAATGCATGTCTGTTAATTCTGCGTTAGAGTAACCAGCCATAGCGAAAGAAAACTTGTGCACTGAGAACAACTCATGTTTTGAAATTCCTGTCCATTAGTGTGAAGCTATCCTGTTAGGGCAACCAACTCATAAAATCTAACTTAGAGCAATATTACCACTCCAGTTTTCTCCATAGGTTGACTATTTTCGGTACCCCTTTTGGCGTCCTATATATTTTATGATTTCTATGGTTTTAGGACAATTTTCGCCAATCCGAGGCGGCTTTCTTTGCATCCTTTTTTATTGCCTCTTGGTGGGGCAAGTTGAAATATTTACAATAGGACGGACGGTTGCAGGTGCGGACAGTTTTTTAATTCGGCAGCAGGCAGTTTAAATCAACATTTTTTCTCTAATGAGAAAAAATGTTGACTGGGCAAATATATTACATTTTTTGCTAAGGAAAAAATAAGTTTTTAATATGTTTACGTTTTATTAGGTTTTTAATATTTTAAAGTGATTATTATATCAGTACAAAAACTAAAACTTTTAGATTTTTCCCGTTTAATAAATAACTATTTTTACAATCTTAAGTAGATTTTGTAATGTAACTGATAGAAAAGCATATTTATATTTCAGATTTTACAAGGGCCATATTTCTTTCGGACAGCGATGTCCTGGCATTTGTGCCTCAGTAAAGGGTTTTTTTTTTGATCACAAACATATTTAACCCTGTTTCTAACAAGGGAACCTTGAATCTTTATATACCTACCATATCTATATTTTACTACTTAAGTAAAAGTTGTTAATGAAGTCGTCTTCACACTTAGTTATAATAAATAAAAGTGAAACATAAAAACTAACTTTTTCCGCGTGCGTGCGGGGCATTCGCTGCATACCTGCTAGGAACGGGCCTGAGTATTATGCAGCTATTTAAAAAATAATTACTTTTTCTGTTTTCTATCGGCTAGATGAAGAAACCTTTATAAGCGTAATATTGGAGGGCCCTGTATACTAATTTTATTGGTTTGATGAACGTCAACACAGTCAAGTCATATATGATTTTCGCTTACTTGTGTTCCTGTTATTTCTTTTCAGCATAACTTATTCAAAAATAGCTTCCCTATAACCAAACCTCGACTGACTATTTGCCCTTAAACAATATATGATTAATTTCCAATTTCTTTGTTAAATGATACAGAATCTCAGTTACATAGTATTATTTTTGTTATGACTAAAATTCATTACTGTCACATAAAGACACTTATTTTAACTCTATATCGCATGTAAATTTGAAACGAAGTTTGTGTTACCACGTTTATAGATTTTTTACTGTATTAGAAAGGTATGTTAAGCTAATATAATTTAAAGCTTCTACAATTCCTATCAATGAAGCCATATGTATACTCTCTGATACCAAACATCTAGATATGCTAATGAACAATTCCACAGACAAAGCTCTATTCAATAATTATCTAAGGAAATTAATCTAAATTTACTAAACTGGTTTAATGAAAACACTCTATAAATATCTAACTTCACTTTTGAAATAGTAGGAACTCGAAAATTCAACCACAATAGATGAGATCTGACCTATTTCTGTATTTTTAGGATTGCTTCTTCAGGTGGCCTCCTTTGATTTATATTAGCTTAAAATGTCTTTCTAATACAGTAAAAAATGTTACAAAAGCTAATAATAAAGAATATATAGGTAGATATAGTGGGTGTAATTCAACGCTGGTTGGGGCTTTAGTCCACAGAGTAGTTAGTTTCACGCAATATTATTAATACCTAAAAATATATAAAAAACGTCTTTAGATATTGATATAAAATTAAAAAATATACAATAAAACTTGTCCATATTTTTTTGTATAAGAAACTGTAAAGTAAAACAATATGGTTGATTGTAACGTATTGGACTATGTACTGCCATCTATTAATAAAAATAGTACAAGTAAAATTTAAAGAACTGTCGTTTTCCCTTCATTTTAACAAAGGCAAGGAAAAAAGTATTTAAATAATAAGATTTCTAATAACATAACAGTCTGTTATCTAAAAAGTTTGATGATGATGGCATATCTAATAACAGGAATTAGTCAAAGTATTTGAAAAAACATTAAAAAAAATATATAAAATATATATTATTTACATACTAAAATAAAATCGCGGCATTAAAAACAATTTAAAAAATACAATTTTTTTACTTACAATTTATATTAATCATAATTTCAATATATATTACGGTTATAACTAATAGGTATGTACATATTAGTTTGAAATTACTTTTAAAAGAATTTAATAAAAAAATCAGGCAGGAGCAAGTAAGTATTGGAATATTTATAAAATCAAAATATTTTTACTCATTTTAAATAGGAAAGCAAATATAGATAAGAATTTACATTTTTAATATTAAAAATAGAGTTGTAAAAACAGCAAAAAACAGCAATAAATTTTAGACAAAATATTCTTTGTAAACCAATTTGTTTTTTTACACCATTAATGTTATAAAATAAAGTTAAGGTCGTCGTTTTTCTCATTTCTCACGGTGAAATTAGTTTTTAAACACAAAAATTAAATTCTTGATCTGTTTATTTTTTATTATTTAAGTGTTCTTCAAATACTTAATTTCCTATAGAAAGTATTTGTAAGCATGCCTTTGATGTTGAACACAAAACACAATACATTTTGCTAATTATTTTCATATTCTTATAAATAAAAGTAAAGAAGTACTAAGAAGTTTCTGTTACAAAAATAATTACATCTACAGTTAAATTTTATATATATATATATATATTGTAATGGAGACAAAAAGGAAATATAAATAAAAATTTCAATTGGTATAAAAAGGACGAATTTAAAAAGTATATTTAGTATATTTATAAATGTTTAGTTATTAGTTAGTAAATGTTTGAAGTTTATAAAGTAATATAAATAGATATCAAAATAAAATAATAAAATGTAAAGAAAAAGTATGTTCAACTTAGTTTATAATTAGTATAGTTAGTGTAGTGTATTAAAAACTCTCTGTGAGAAAGCAAAAACGTCGCATAGGAACGAAAAGAAAAATATAAAAAAAAGAAGTTGTTGATTTGGAAAAAAAATAAGATACGAGATTTTGGAGAAGACAAGAAAATTTTGGAAGAATTGTAAGAAATTAGTAAGAAAGAAACCGTACCTGAATAAATAAAGTTAATCTACAAGTATAACAAACATTGTATATCGAAATCCAATCCAGCAGAGCGAAGAAAACTACATTGAGGGTTATATTCACTATTTACCACAGCACAGGGAACATATAACCAAGAAAACTACAGTAAAAGGTATTATATTTTAATGACAATCTGTTACAAGACCGAAGCAGTGAATACTGGACATTTGCAAAGCGGGTGTCAAAGAAATCTGACAGTTAGAAGGCGCTAAATTCAAACAACAACAGTGAGCAGTTCTACAAGGCATCTACAGATAAAGACAAGTATTTAGAGACAATCACAGACGAGAAAACGACAGAAAATTGGAAGGTAAAATATTAGACTTTTATTAAATGGTGTTTCAAGACTGATTTAAGGGACTTTGAACAGGGTTATAAAAATTTTATAGTTGCTAATGATAATGTTGTTAATTATAGAAATTAAGTAGAGCAGGTTTTACGTAGGGTAATTTTAAATACTTTAAATAAATATTGGATGATATCTATTTATAATAAAATTGTCTTAATTTTTTTATATAAAAAAAAAATATAATTTTTAATACAAACTTCACTGAACCGCTCCTGAGAGAAAGGTTTCTCATGCTAATAATTAAAAATTTTGATTAATTTGTTTCATAAAATAAAAATAAATAATAATGATAATAAAGAGTATTAATGTCTGAAGCAAAATAAAAAAAAATACAATTCAAGAACTTTGTTAAAAATTAAACTTAAAAAGTGTTATACTTCAGACTGGTGCTTTAGAAAAGAACGGTAAGTGATATAATTCTGAGCTATCCGGAAAAACACACACACACATAAAATTTCACATTACAATATATTCAGATTTTGATATTTAAAATTTAGTTTCTAGACCGCCTTTTGCTGCAATTTTGCAATTTAATCGTGTATCTATCGTATTCTTACAAATATCAACGCTTAATTTATTTTAACTATTCTGAATTGCTTATGCTTGATGCCGCCGTTTATAGTGGCAGGAATGCAATAATGTCGAAATTAATGAATAAATTTATGATAATATAATTCTACTTGGAAACATTACGACAATTTTAAGTTATTGTATGTAGTTATTTATTTGTGACATTGTTTGTTACTTTTATTTGTTTAATTAGGTAGTTCTGCCATTGAAATATAAAAATATTAACAAATACTCTTTTTCTCCTATATTAAGTACCTAACATATTTATGGAATACTCTGGAAACAACTATATTAATAATTTAAACAAGAAACCTATATTTTGGTATTTGATACGAAGATGATGTGTTTACAATTTGGCCTTATAATTTTGATGAAATGAGTACATATTTTGAAGGATATAAGTGACAAAAACAATCTATTAAATTTACTTCAGAAGTAGTAAAGAATGAAACAT
This sequence comes from Monochamus alternatus, assembly GCA_037114965.1. Classification (NCBI taxonomy): domain Eukaryota; kingdom Metazoa; phylum Arthropoda; class Insecta; order Coleoptera; family Cerambycidae; genus Monochamus; species Monochamus alternatus. Next base: position 35,298,554 of record CM073433.1, on the reverse strand, counting down.
TGCCATTTTTAGATTAGTAGAATAATATGAAACAAATGTTTATAAAAAACCAACAGATAGGTATTAATAGATATTTAAAATTCAATTCAAATTATCATATAAATATAAAGGAGTATGTAGTAACGTGTTTATATGTAGAGAAAAATTTCAAAGATGAAATAGATTTTATCAAAAGCGTATCATTAAATAATCAGTATCCAAAAACATTTGTTAATAGAATTTTTGAACATATTAGAAATAGAAGCAATATTTTCCCAAGACAATAACAACAGCAACAACAAAATATTATACATACAGTTAAAATACCAGGTTTATCTGAAAGATTAATAAGAAATGATAATAGGACAGTTTTTCCGACTAGTAATACATTATAATTTTATCCAAAACTAGACCAAATAATGAAATTCAAAATTTAAAAAATTGCATCTACAGTGTACGATGTGAACGTAGTAAACCTTATCATAGAGATTACATTAGAACGGAAACATTTGAAAAGTCAAAAATTTGTGAAAAAACGGGCATGTTATTCAGTGGAATAACCCTAAAATTTTATAAAAAGAGCGACAATCACTAAAAAGGAAATTAAAGGCATCCTCGTTTATTTTATTAAACAGTTACAATTATGTTTCGAAGTACTCTTCAAATTTTTATAGCTGTTGTTTGAATATTCTCAATGACGAAGTAACAACAGAATAAATACTATAATGATATCTAATATTACTATGGAACATAGATACAATAGTTATTAATTATATAAGAGAATTAACAAGCTTTTAATCCACGAGAAAAATGGATACTGAGGCGCAACCGAGATTTACGTTTTTAGAGAAACGGAATTGGTGGAAAGTAACAACTGGCAAAAAAAGAGGCCTAGGAGAAGAAGCAATTACAGGTGCTACTATCCTACTTTTTCAATGTGGAGAAACGATTTGCTGATCTTCAATGTGGACACAATATTCCATGATAAAATCAATGTTGAAAGTGCACAAAGTTATTGATATTTCGAAGTATGGTAAAGTTACTTCATATTTGAGAGTAGAATCAAGAAATATAAACCAAAGAAGGCAAAGATACAGGAGAGAACCAAATCGAAGAATTTTTGAAAAAAGCACCGGATGAGGAATATTTACAGAGAAAATACACGATTTTAATATTTTAATTTATACATTGAGCGTTTTATTTTGAACTCTTTACAGGTTATCATGGAAGTTGGAGGTGCTTGTCGATGCAATGAATTAATCTTTTTGGATAAGACCCATCCCCAAGACAAAGGCAGTTACGAAAACAAAACGATCATAGAAGAAACTTTTTCAGTCAATGCTGTAGAAAACACATCAACCTGCGTCCTAAAAATGCCGGAAGGATTTTTTTCTTGCGATATATGACTGGAAAATGTACATGTAGGTATCAACACAATTTCGAAAACGTTTTGAAACGTGACTGCATTTTTTGGGCTCCCTGATTCAGAACTTTTACAGGACATGGAATGAGGCGTTTTCTCGGCAACATTACTAGCCAATGCTGAGGGTAATATTACTACTGTAAAGCGTCACGGAGGTTGGAAATCGACTACGGTAGCGAAAAGTTAATTGATGATTCATTGTCCAGCAAAATGGCAATTGCTGAACAAATCCAGGTCCTACCTGGTAAGGTTGTGGACCCCTTCCGTCCTTCAGATACTTCATCATCAAGTGAATTTAAATAATACCGGTCAAAATGACAAGGTCGTTTGTGAGATAAATGTTCATGTTAATAATAATAATTCAAAATAAAATGCTATAAAATCGAAACGTGGTATTATGAATTCTAATCCACTAGTGTTAAAAAAACCTTTAATCTACGGAAAACAGACGTATTAAACTTTCTTAATATAATGTAGAGGATAAAATTATTAAAACGCCATATTTGACTTTAACAAGATTTGACAACAAAACAGAAAGATTTGTTACTGTTTTAGAAAGGTATTTTAAGCTAATATAAATCAAATCTCCTACAATTCCTATCAATGAAGTCATATGTATGTTCTCTGAACGGTCTGTTCTATGAAGTTAAATATCGACAGTGACAAAAAGTGACATCCTGTCAATGAATTAAATATGACAATACCTACTTGAAAAATGTTGTTATGTAAAAGTTTTTATATATTTTTAGGTATTAATAATATTGTGTGAAACTAACTACTCAGTGGACAAAAGCCCCAACCTGCGTTGAGTTACACCCACAATATCTACCCATATATTCCTTATTATTAGTTTTTGTAACATTTTTTACTGTTTTAGAAAGGTATTTTAAGTTAATATACATCAAATTTCCTACAATTCCTATCAATAAAGTCATATATATGTTCTCTGATACTAAACATTTAGGTATGATTAGAGCTTTGTCTGTGGAATTGTTCATTAGCATACCTAGATGTTTGGTATCAGAGAACATACATATGACTTCATTGATAGGAATTGTAGGAGATTTGATTTATATTAGCTTAAAATACCTTTCTAAAACAGTGAAAAATGTTACAAAAACTAATAATAAGGAATATATGGGTAGATATTGTGGGTGTAATTCAACGCAGGTTGGGGCTTTTGTCCACTGAGTAGTTAGTTTCACACAATATTATTAATACCTAAAAATATATAAAAACAGAAAGATTTTCGAAACGTTAACTAATGTGTTTGGTGGTAAGTAAAAATTATTTACTTTCTCAGCGTGAGATATATTGGTTTTTAAGCGAAACAAAATTTGTAAAATCAACCCCTTGACTGTTCTATTTGTTAAGAATTTTATATTTCAGAGGCAGGAATACTCAATTAAACAAGAAAAGTAATTTTAAGTTTATTTTAACAGACACTCCAGCAGCAGTGGAAGTATGATAAAACAGAATTATATTCTGTGACGGAATAAGTATGAGCAAAATATCATATTTCTATGATTTATGACCATGTTATCATACTAAAATTGCTTTATTGAAGAAAGATCGTGTACTACTAAATATTCTGAAAAAGTGATAACAAGTCATCGAAATATGACATTTTGCAGCATTAGCTTGTTACGTCACAAAATAAAATTCTACCTTATAGTGCTTCTGCAGCAGGCTGTAAGGAGAATGAATCGGTACGCCACTGCGTCGGCTCTATCAACCAGTGGCCGGTAAACGTATCGGAATGACGTGTGCAGCGTAGCGCTGGCGGCGGAGAGCGGGACGGGGGGCCGCGACTATGCGCTGGCGTGGCGCTGTTTTGGGAAGCTCTCCGACTTGGAGTTCCCACGCTTCTGTGGCATGCGCGGGGCACACGGGGGTCAGACTACCGCGTGCGACCAGCACCTGCCGCCGCACGACCACGTGCTAACACTGTTAAGGAGGTGGTTGCCAGCCGAGTCAGAGACGGAGTCCGGGAGATGGGTTTCTCCGATTTATACAAGGCAGCTATTGACGCGACGCTAAACATTGCTGCCTCAGCACGATCATAATGATTTTTTTCCTACACTGTAAAAAAATAATTACACATTTTAACACAAAAGAACACAATACTGTGTTAATCGAGGTCCACACGGAATTGTGTATATTTTTACACATTTTTCTGTATGTATCATTGTGTTAAAGGTTTAACACAATGCACTGTGTTAATATAACAAATATCATGTGTAACTTTTACACATTTCAGTGTTATCATTAAAGGTAGGCTTTACACACTAACATGTTAATTTTATTGTATAACAGGTATTGATATGAAAAACACACTTACCTTTTTAGTTTGTTAATTATGTTTCTGTTTGCTTTCGAAATAATTTTTAATAAATATAATTTTTGTAATACCTTTATTTTGACATTTTGTAGAGGTTCTGCCAGTGGTCAAAAATACATTGAATATAGCCTGGAATGTTCTAGAAAATGCCAGAATAAATGTGTTTAATAAATGTATTTATCGGTCAGTGGTAGCGCGGTTTAAGGCGTCAGTACTTGAATCGAGGCGACTAGATCGGAGTTGGTTCGAGCCCAGCTGCCGGTAGACCGTATATAAGCTATATTCGTGGAGAGGATTGGCACCCTCTCTGCGGGTATGGCAGGGTGGAATAATGTTAGCTTGGGTCAATGTGAGAGATTGATACCGGTTGATATTTGACTACCCCCCTAATTAATGAGGTTTTCCAGGTTTCCCTCATTCCTGCACTGAATAGTGGTTAGGGCCTACCAACGTAAGTCGTTCCTGGGCGCAAATGCGGCCTGCTTAATAATAATATGCCACCCCCTCTCCCGCACAAGTCTCCGACTTCTGGGCTAATTCCTGTGATTAGAATGAGGGGTAGAGATATTATTATTATTATTATTATTATTATTATTATTATTATTATTATTATTATTATTATTATTATTATTACTATTATTATTATTGTTATTATTATTAAATTATAATTTCAAAAGCAAACAGGAACATGATTAACAAGGTAGGTGAGCTTCCGTATCAATATATAGAATTGTCAGAGTTATGGTGCAAAAGTAATTAATTAAAAAAAAATTATAAAAGATATTTTACTTTTTATGATTTTATTAAAAAAATAAAATTCAGTACAAATGAACAACAACCAAGTTTGCTAACAAAATATGTATGTATTAAAATTAGCAGTATAATAGTACATATTATTCTAAGGGACTAATAATGTTCTAGTAAATCATAAACAATGAAACAGCAAACATTAAACAAAGATGTATTTAGGGCTACATAAATAGGAGTTTACGAAAATTAACTGGTAGTGATCTAAACATATAATTTTCTTTCCCTAAAGTTAAAAAAGATCAGATTACAAAGTAATGTAAAACGTCAGAGTGAACTAATATTATTAAGTTATATTCCCAATTAGTTTTAGCTTTATTACAATTATCATCAATATTTGTTATAGTTAGGTAAGTACTTACCATTTTCCTTGATTAAACCTCAATTTAAATTTGAATATTCCCCATTTGAATATGGCGTAGTGACGTGCTGATATACTGCTGCTGCGCAGTTGTGCTCAACCAGTCAGATGTAGGAATATAGACCACAATTAAGTTGTGTACGTGTAAGTTTACACAAAATGGTGTACTTTTAACACATCACTGGTAAATATTACACAATTTCAGTGTATTTTATTATAATACTAGTAATTTTAACACATTTTGTGTAAAGCGTATAAAAAAGCCAGTGTGTAAAACTATTAACACGGAAATTTTACACATCCTAAATTACACACTCGAAAATCTCACTTACACAGCAACTTTTTTTACAGTGTAATTTCCTTCAAAAATCTTTCGCTTTGTGCAGAAAAAAATAATGAATATTTTTTATTTTGAAAATATCGCATAGGAAGCAAGTTTGCTCATTAGAAAAATATTTCTTGCATTGAGTGCAAAAAAATATGAGATATAAGAAGTCTCTCTTTCCGATTCCTTTATTTTATTTCATCATTCATTCGCCACTTCTTCGCTTGGCAGATTTTGGTCAGCTATTCAACGGATACCGCATCGTGGCTTGCGCTGCAGCGCTAGCAACTGTGACGGTATTGATCTGGAGGAACCAAAATCAATAGAAAGTGGTTTAACTAATACAGGCTGTCCTAAAAATACGTCCACAACCCTTAAGCCAATCAGTTATCTCTGAACTTGTTTCGTTAAAGGAATTTAAAAATTTACAAAAAAAAAAATTCGTAGTTAAGAGAAAAAAGAGTTTTTTCGTAAATTTCTTGAAAATTTGCTCAGGAATTTAAGTGCCTTAATTAGTGTATTTAACAGGTTTTATTTTTACTTTTTAAATACATACTTCCAACATTATTTACTCATTGTTTTATAAAACTTTTTTTTTGTTAGAATCACTCATCCAACATTTTTCTAGACGTAAAAAGCCTTCCATATACATCCAGATACTAGATAAAAATATCAGTATGTTAATCACGTAAAGAATAGGAAGGATTACATATAATGATACTTTTATAAAAGCTCAAGATTTTTATAGCCGATCACTATGCGACTAGAATCTGTACAAACATAATCATTCTTTTATTTTAATATTACATTACATATTTTATTTTTTAAGATCACCGTTATATGTTACAATAAAATGTACAAATTTGTGGCGTTTTTAGGTACAAACTACAACAAAAATACTATCAAAAATAAAATTGTTGATTATTGAATTTTCCTCAAATAAAATAATAACTTAAAAAAAGCATTTGCAATACCCACATTATTTTGTTATTTTAGCCCCACATTTTAACAATTATTTTCAAATACTTACGTGTAATTAAAAATGAACATTCTACATAGTAGTACTAAGTAAATTTATATTATAAGAATATTTACATCTACAATAAGGACATATTTTCAAAGATCTCTGCATCTAAAAATTAATTGGTTGAACTTTTTCTCGTTATTTATTAATTTTGCTTCAGTATCTTTGAATATTCGCAGGTGGCATGAGATAACATTCCTGTTACTTGCTAAGCTCTGTATTATTCAGTCCCTAAATGTATAAAATTGTATGTATTTGTAGAAAACACTATTTCAAGAACACGATGCTCTTAAATATTTAATGTTTTTAACATTATTAAAAACATTTCAAACGTTTATTGTTTCCTCAATTAGTTAGTAAACAAATGAATGAAACACGATTTATGAATAAAAAATGAATATTTTTTATAAACAAATTCATCTTTAAAGTCACTGGAGAACCACTGAATGCATATTTTAATATTTATTAAAATTTGTATGCTTTTATTTTAAAAAACAAATGGACGACAATAACATGTTGCACTTTTCTAGTACGGGTATGGAGGTCTAGAATATCTGTAAGTTCGCTTAAAATGTGCAAATGGTGGGACACACTGTATAGTAGGACATACAGGGGGATCTGTGAGTAATGGCCCATGGAGACATATTAGATTTTTCAATACAAAATATTATGTTTTAAGCCGACTTGCCTTAATAAAACGTTGATAATAAAAACAAATACAGGATGTCAAAGTTGGAATGTAAACGTGATTATTTGTAATAATTACATTGTGATTCAACTTAAAAATTTGGGAATAGATGTATTTGGATATGAGAAATCATAATGTTCTCTGATACCAAACATCTAGGTATGCTAATGAACAATTCCACAGACAAAGCTCTATTCAATAATTATCTAAAGAAATTAATCTATCTAAATTTACTAACCTGCTTTAATGAAAACACTCTATAAATATCTAACTTCACTTTTGGCAGTGGGAACACGAAAATTCAACCACAATAGATGAGATCTGACCTATTTCTCAATTATTAGGATTGCTTCTTTAGGTGGTCTCCTTTAAGTTGAGTCAAATATCTAATTATTATGTAAATTAAAATTATTTGAAATTAAATATCGACAATGACAAAAGTGACAGCCTGTCAATGAATTAAATATGATTACCCTTTATGTAAAAGTTTTTTTATATTTTTAGGTATTGATAATATTGTGTGAAACTAACTACTTTGTGGACAAAAGCCCCAACCATCGTTGAATTACACTCACAATATCTACCCATGGATTCCTTGTTATTAACCTTTGTAACATTAACAATATTTTAATGTATTAGACACCAATAATAAGTTAAATTTTAACAATTATTAGACAAAATTTATGTTAAAGTTATTATGTATTTGTGAATGTAAGGTATTTATCCAATTTTGGTTACAACCAATTACATTACAAAATCAAAAAATTCTGAGACAATAATTTTTCATATTCAGATGTTATTGTTTTTTTTTTTTGCAATTGTATTGTAATGGGCCTGCTTGGCAGCGATTTGGTAGAATTTCTTACAATAGATAGAATAGATTACAACCTGATAATTAACAATTTCAAAAATCTTTTTAAAAATTTAGTGAAAAAAAAACGAAAATTTTTTTCACATTGCGGATTATCCACAAACTAATTCAGGACGGCTATTTGGAGCAGCAAGAATCAGTATGAACCACTTTACAAACGTTGCATGTTGAAAATTACTATCCGTAGCATTTTACAGCAATGCAAATTTTTGCAAATCCTTCAGATAACGTCCTGTCTGCTTCTATATATGTTGTCGTTGTATATATATTTATATAATAACAAGAAGGAGTTAAACTCTGTAGGTTTACTATCCTATGATTGTAGCATGATCCTGCTGAATTTTCTGGAGTTATGTGTGAATCAGTATTCATGGTATATTATGTATTTTGTTTTTGTGTATTTATATTTTTTCCAATTTGGTACATCTTTGCAACAATGCAGTTTGTTATTTAGTTTAATACAAATGTATTCAATATTGCATATTAGGATGTTTTATTTAATAAAGGTTTCCTTTCTTTCTTTTTTTTACAAGTGACTGTTGAGAAGTTATTTTCTCGAAAGTGACCAACTTCTGAGACTAATGACAAGTACACCATTTTGTCTAAAAAACAATGTAGGTTTAAGATTTTTTAATAACAAACATGATAACGTTAGAGCCAAAAAAGTTACGCTCACATTTACATCACAAATATGGCATATTTGACGCTCTCTAGAAAATATATCGAAATAGAAAACAGATTATGATTTCTCATATCCAGAAATATTTATTCCCTAATTTTTAAGTTTATACAATCAAATTATTACAAAAAAATCACTTTTTAAATTCCAACTTTGACACGCTATATATTTTTTATTATCAACAGTTTATTAAGGCACGTTGGCTTAAGTCGTAATATTTTCAAGTGAAAGATCTAGTGTGCCTCCAAGGGCAGGGTGTTCAGTAAAGAATAGGCTAAACTTCAGATGTAGATAGTTTGGATAAAAATAAGCTGAAGTAACTCAACTTGCCTTAATCCAAAAGTTGATACTAACGGAGCTACAGGGTGTCAAAATTGAAAAAATAAATCACATTTTCTTTATTATTTTTCTATCGTATTTTATTAAATTTGGTATAGGAGGGTTTCTTGGGACTAGAAATTCGAATATGTCGACGATTTTGGTGTATCTGCTAGAGGGCGCCACCAATCATGGTTTGGACCCCTTTAAATCGCTACGACTTTTTTGTGCTACACTGTATCTCATTTTGGACTGGACAAATTTTCTTTCCTATCTTTTCTAATTAAAAAAGGTACACCTTGTTGATGTCACTAGAAGCAATGGTTTTTGAGAAAAACGCATCTAAATCTCATGATGCATCCAATTTATCTAAAAGTAAAGTCAAATTATTGCGCAAGTAATGGGCCATACTGTAACAGCATAATACTGTGACCAAAATAAGTCGATTTACTTTAGCTTATTCTAAAAAAATCAAAAAATCTACCAAAATCAATAGTAACAAAGATACAAGGTGTCAAAATTGAAGAAATAAATCACATTTTCCTTCTTATCTTTCGATCGCTTAAAGCAAATTTCACGAAATTTCGCTTATTTTGGTCGCAGTATTATGCTGTTACAGTATGGCTCATTACTTACGCAACAATTTGACTTTACTTTTAGATAAATTCGTCATGAAATTTAGATGCGTTTTTCTCAGAAACCATTGCTTCTAGCGTCATCCACAAGGTGTCCCTTTTTTAACTAGAAAAGATAGAGAAGAAAATTTTGCCAGTCCAAAATGAGATACAGTGTGGCACAAAAAAGTCGTAGCAATTTAAAGGGGTCCAAACCATGATTGGTGGCGCCCTCTAGCAGATACACCAAAATCGTCGACATATTCGAATTTCTAGTCCCAAGAAATCCTCCTATACCAAATTTCATAAAATACGATCGATGCGATGGAAAAATAATACAGAAAATGTGATCGGTGAAGCTCGGCCCATCCTTTACTGAACATCCTGTAAATAAAGGAACTTAAACTTCTCATATAGTAGGTACCGTTGTACGATATACTTAACGTGTGACACTTTCGAATTAACCCTCATTCTGTGTCCAGAGCGTAATTACTAATTACTATACTCATTTATATAAGCAGAATTCCCATAGTACGGTTCTGTGTCGAAACGAACAACTAAAGTTACTTAGGATTACGTTTCTCTATTATTATCTCTCATCTAAATCACGTAAATATTTGACTCTCTCACACTCCTTATTTACGGAGTGTTACTAAACAGGAAAACAATTTAATTTTATATTTATTTATAGCAACAATAATTTTTTACTGTCAACAAATACCAGTACCTATAAATATGGTGGATATTATATAAGCATCTACTTACTTTTTACTTTATGAGTTTTTACACAATCCGGCGTAATATTCATATTACATTCGCCGCGGACTCCAATTTATAAAAGGCAGTGGTTATTAGAATTTATATGAGATAGGTAAAATCTAAAGATACACCTTGCTGCTTTTGATTTAGTACGGTGTGTTTTCTGTAAAAATCGTGCTGATCATGCTACAAAAACGTGTATTGCACTTTAGAATTTTTCAGATTTATCCCATTACCAAAAGGAAGTTAGTTAATAGCTTTTTTTTTATTAAAATGATCTGATGACTCATATTCTTCGGATTGAATAGATATGGTTCGACGCTAGACGCTTGAACCGACTACAATGCGATCATTTCCTTGGATGAAATTCTATATAGTGTGGCCCATTAAGGATTGATTAGAACACATTTATAAAAAATGTTTGAAAGGCCGATTTTAATAATTTCTTTTATTTAGGTATATATTCAGAATTTATCTAAAAAAATTAGGAATAGATACATCATGAAAAATGGACTCAATATCGAATTTTTTTTTTAAATCCTTATAGTTTACATTAGTTTTTCAAGTGTCAAATATGGCTTACGTCTATAGCAACTCGAATCTTGATGGATATCTTTTTAATTTATGGCGATGTGAAAATGCTTTAGTAGAACGATTTCCTGATAAACTTGTGCCAAATGCAGCTACTTTTACCGCGGTGTGCAGTGAGTGCAAGTGCAGTGCAACGCGAAGGAAATTTGAAACCGAATCATAAAAGAGATTGAGATCCAGAATGTCCACGGCGTATTGTAGTAGTGTGGCGTATCATACAGTAGGCACAATTAAATTCATACCATGTACAGCGCATCCCAGCATTACTACCAAGGGATTGGACGAGGAGGACTGGTATTACCATTGATGATTTACGCAAACATATCATAGTTGCTGCCAATAACTTACGATTTCAAAACGGACAAGAAGCAAAAACTTTAGTGTTAGTTTGTAGACACTGGCTATTTTATTAATTAAAACCACATATTAATTCTATTGATAATTACTAACAATAGCAGCAAAAGCAGTTGAATTCGCTTTATAAAATAGGTGTTATAAAATGTTATATACAATACAAAAAAGGAGACAAGAGCGAATGTCAAAATAACAGGGGTATTTCTCTGCTGAACGTGGCGTACAAAATATTGGCAATGTACTTAAAGAACATGTTGAAGAAGGAGACAGAGCAGGTGATAGGTAAATATCAATGCGGTTTTAGAGAGGGGAGAAGTACAGTGGACCAAATCTTTGTATTAAGGGAGGTACAGGTTGAAAGCTATGAGCATGAAAAACAGACAATGGTGATTTTTATTGACTTTAGGCAGGCGTACGATAAAGTAAAAAAAGAGGAAATATGCAAAGCATTGAACGAAATGGGCATTAATAGTAAATTAGTTAGAATGATAGAAATAACGTTACAAGGAACAGAGAGTATGGTTAGGTTAAATGGTGGACTATCGGAAAAAATTTGAAATTAAACAGGGAGTTAGGCAAGGAGATCCACTATCGTCAATCCTGTTAAGCATAATACTAGAGAAGGCAATAAGGGAAGCAAAACTTAACAGAAGTGGACTTCTAAAAGGCACCAGTGTCTAGCGTTCGCAAATGATATTGCGATTGTGGCGAGAAGTAAAGAAGAGCTAAAGAATGTAACAAGGAGGTTGGAAGAAGGAGCCAAAAAATGGGACTATATATCAATGAGCAAAAAACAAAATTTATTGAATGGAGTAATAAGGAGTTTAGAGGGAAAATTTTTTTGAAAATCGTGTCTGAAGAGGGTAAAGAATATAAGTTTGAAGAAGTGGATGGATTTACATACTTAGGGAATGAATTTACAAGGGTACCAGCTGCAAGCATAGAAATCCAGACGAGAATAATGGCAGGAAATCGGTGCCTAGGAGCATTAAATATAATACTAAAGAATAAAAATATATCTAGAAAAGGAAAGGTGAAAATTTACAAAACAGTAAAAGATCGGTAGTGACGTATGCGTGTGAAACGTGGAATCTTAGCAAAGCGGATCAGGCAAGACTACAAGTATGGGAGAGAAAAGTATTAAGGAAGATAAATGGAGGAAAGAAAGTAGGAGATAATTGGGTAAGAAGAACAAACAACGAACTGAAGGATCTATATAAAGAAATAAACATAATAGGAATTAATAAAGCACAAAGGTTGCGATGGTTGGGGCACCTAGAAAGAATGAACGAACTAAGAACGCCTAAATCAGTAATAGAAAAAGCAATAAGTGGAAGTAAGAGAAGAGAGCAGCCAAAAGCCAGATGGAAGTCGGAAGTAGAAAAGGATATAGAAACACTAAAACTTACCAGATGGAAACTGAAGGCGAAAGATAGGAAAGTGTGGAAGAAAATGGTAGATCAAGCCATGGGCCAACTTGGCTCGCAGTTTGTCCGGTTGCCGATTGCATGCTTTGCCGCCTTATCAGATTTTACAGTGGGCCAGTTTCTAATGATGTGTAGAAGCGTGTATTTACTGCCCTTTTTGATTTTTTTTACAAAATTTTATTTGTAAGAGTCCTCTGCCCATTAATTTTTTTTAGATAAGTTCTAAAAGATATACTTGTTAAACCTATTACGATGATCCATCAGTTAATCCACAGACTACTATGATTTTTTTGTAATCGATTTATTTATTAAAAATCTAACGACTTGCCGTTCTTCAGCAATACTTAAAACTTAAAATTTCATCAATTTGTATAGAAGAATAATTTTTTACAGATTCTTAAAAGTTTTAAGTTTATTGAATTTTCATTGAAAAAGTGTGGAAGGCATTGGAAATAGCTGAAAATTATTGTTAATCTACAATATTATTACAACTAGTACAATTTATTTCAATAAGTCATTAAAAGAGAGAAATGAAAAGAATATTAATTTTGAAATATTCGAAAATAAGCAAATAAAAAACACTTAAATAATCCACATTACTTCCCTTTATTAATACTGTCGTTAAGTTGCTTTTATTAGTTTATTTTCAAATATTTCAAAATTTCTATTCCTTTTGTTTACTTACCGTTTTTAGTGTAATTTCTTGAAATAAATTTTAATAGTTATTGTAATAGTTTTGTTTTTACGTTAACATTTAAATTTGTGAAGTTAATAAAGGAGCAATATTTCAGATTAACAATAATTTTCAGATATTTCCAGTGCCTTCTACACTATACCTTCTTTAAAGATAATTTAATTTTATTTCATTTTAAAATCATACAGTTCTTATTGCAAAACCCTTTACAATGTGTAAATTATTTAAGCACTACTATTATTAACTTCACTTTGCAGGTAAAATTTGAATGTTGGTGCCGTGTTGGCCGTAAAATAAATTTAATCCTTTTGTGGCACTATTTTATGGAGCCAGGAACCCTGACAGGATATGGACTATAGAAGGTAAATTATATTCCAAATATTGTATGGGAATACGTAGCAGTTAACTATTATTTTTAATCAAATTTATTCTAAACATACATAGAAATTTCCTATGAGGAATAAAAATATTAAACCGTAAAACCGTGAGACAAACTAACAGGTAAAGCGGACATTCCATCATGCCTTTGTTAAGTAAACATTAAAAGTCCTTGCAAAGGACGCATTCCCTCATGTCTATAGTGCGTCTACTGTTATAAATTTATAATTATCAATTCATTTGTAAACAATACAGGTGACGTGTTGGGCATACGGATTTGTTTATTTGTATTTCGACAAGGAATTATTTATTTCTATTCCTTTTAACCTACGTTTAGTTATTCTCATTGTTATTAGGTGTTACGTCGGCTATGCGTTATTAGTTATGAATGAATAAAATATGAAGCCAGTGGCGCGACACATCTAATTACTATAAAGCCGGGGACACATTGTTCTGATGCCACGCCACGTCTCGCCACCCTACGTATATGACATGTACTGTGTGTACACTGTTACCACGCCATGCGATGCTTCATTACGTTACATTTTATCATTGGCACTGGTTAATGCATAATACAATTCTGTGTTTCCAAAAAGCAGTGGCCAAAAATTTGGGTCACCTTCGTTTCCTGCTATCTATTTGAGTAGCCATACGGCAGCGTGCGTACAGTTTATCACTTAATGCAGTGGTGGAAGGAAATTCATGGAACCAACAGAATGAGGTTGGAAACGCACTATCAACGGTTTACTGCCAGTAACCACTAAAAAATAAGCAGCGCCACGAGCATTACTCAGATAATCTCTTGCAATTCTTGAAGGCGTGCAAGGGCAGTTGTGGTTGTCGCAACCTTGGGCTGAGCTGTTGGAACACTTTCATCACTTGCGAAGGTCGAACTTAAAACGTTGATGAACCTATTGACATCGGATGAAGAGAATTAAGAAGTAGAAGAAACTAGAAATACTGAGAAAACTGAAAAAATAGAGAAAATAGAGACTGTAAGCCACCAATGCCACATCACCTTGATGAGCACTCTAAATGTAAAAAAACGGAGATTAATGAATAAAGTCAACAGTTCTTGTAATATAAATTTGAATAAGCAATGATGAATTATATTAAATTAATTAATTAATTGAATATTCCCCTTGATTTCGTACAGTTATAATTTAATTAATAATAATATATCTAGCCCTCATTCTAATCACAGGGATTAGCCCAGAAGTCGGAGACTTGTGCAGGAGATTTGTCGAGTTGCTCCTGAAACACCCTGTATGCGTACACGCGATAAAAATTTGTCTGTAATTTCATATAATCTTACGCCGGCAATTTGTGATTAGCGTAAAGTCGTGTAAAATTACATCATAATTTTGTAAATGAAATAAGTATACTGTAATATTACAGAAACCAACATCTATTATAATTTTACCGTAAATTTCCAGCATTTTAATTTGTATCTATTTATACATAGTAATTTTTAGGTTGGAGTGATTTGAATTTTCTATTATTATATATGTACGGCACCCTCTCTGCGGGTATGGTAGGGTGGAAGAATGTTGGCTTGGGTCAATGTGAGAGATTGATACCGGTTGTCTTTTGGCTACCCCCCTAATTAATGAAGTTTTCCAGGTTTCCCTCATTATTATTATACCTTTATAATAATAATTGAAAAATATACATAGAAAAACTTTTTCTATAACTAACATTATATTACATATAGGTATGACTGAATATTAGTGCGTAAAAAAATTAAATAATGAAAAATATGATCATATTTAAAAAAATGTATAAGAGTTTATCAATCAGTTTAAATATTATCATTTTGCTTTACCTGAATAGTGTAACCGAAGCCAATTTAAAAATGCATTAATATATATTATTTTTGTTACCATATAAATAGTGTGTCGAGGAGGGTACTCTTTTTACTTTTAATATGTCATGGAAAAAAGTTGCTCGGGTTAAAAAAAATATGTTTGTTAAAATGTACAAAACACAAGTTTAAGTGATTCAAAATAATGTGCACGGTATCTCTTATTAACAAATTATATTACATTTTTATTTCTAAATAGTTAAGAAGCCCTTGCCAAGAGCAGAAATAAGTGCTGCTTAGGGAGATTTTTTTAGTGTTAGGTAAATATGTTTTTCAAAATGAATGTTGCTGTATGGTTTAGGGACGCAGATATAATGACGCAGTTTTGATGCAACTAAACAATGTGTGTTACAGTTTTTGTTGAGTTTTATAACATTTAAAATGTCATAAGCTGCATGTGCTCACTTATAAATATAATCTTATATATTTTCCAAATTTTATTACTTAAAAACTTCCCAATTTCCTAATTTTTTTACTTAAAAACACATATACTTGATTTTTCCATAATGTATGTTTGCAGTAGAAATTATGTAAAAAAAGCATAACAAAACATGGAAATTTCCGCCCACTTTTCACTGTATACAGAGTTAACTATGACTAAATACAAATATTTTAAGAGGGGATAGGGAAAAATATAAATTAACTGAATCACCCTTCAGAAAAATTCCAAACTTCCATTTAGACTGTTTTAGGAAATCATCAACAATTTGTTTTGCACAATTGTTTACGATTGTGATTTTTTGTTTTATTTTTCAGTTTTTAGTGCCTTTTTTCCATTTCAAACGTTTTATAGTAATTAAATACAGAAATTTGTGTCGGAAGAGATATTTTCCCATAGCAAAATTTGCCTGTATATTTTTATGCAAGTGCATTCAAAGTTTTCTATTATCAATTAATATTCCCTTCATTTCACCATTTTCTTCGAATTTACCTAATGAGAAAAAAATGCAGGGGTGATAGTTTGGAACGAGGAACGAATGTAAAATGCTGTAGTTTACTTAATGTTCATTTTGGTCGTTACTACAAATAGAAATCTTGTAAAAACGGCCGCATAGTGGTTGATAAGACATTTCAGATGATGGTTATTATAGGATTTATAGGCACCGATTTTCTAGGGAAAAAGAGTGTTTTGCCCTATTTTTTAAATACCGATTTTATTTACTTCGTGGTAAATTCTGTTTATAATTTATTATTGTTAATAACGTGATACGTAAGTGAGTACATTTACAATATTAATGTACGCACATCAAACAAAATAAACACTTTTTAATACATGATTTATTTACATTTTAAGTAAATAATATATACGAAATAATTTTTATTATAATACAAAATTGTTAAATATGGCGAATGCGCCGGTTAAACAAATATTTTTTTCTTCATTCGGTAATGTTGATTCAGTTACTTGTGATAACTAAATAAAATGTGTGTAATTACCAACACAAATTGAGTTATAATATCAAAGTATTTTGTCGTATTTTTTAAACTAACTACGTAACTAAAAATTGTCTTAATTTCTTTGTTAAAATGGTAATCACTCAAAATTCAACAAAAATAAGTTACTTATGAGTTTGAATTACCAATGTCATTTTTTATTTTGGTTATACAGGGTGGAACATGAATGCTGTAATTTTAAGGGCTTATACAGTGTGTCCAATTAAGTCGGCACCATATGGGGAACTTTTTTATTATTGATTTTATGGAAAAAAGTTATTCTTGGCAAAAAGTTCTGCATGGCCTAAAACCCAAAATGAAGTAATCAGATTTAAATTTTTTGCAGTCGTGTACGAGGTATGTCGAAAAATGTAAATTTTCTTCAAGAGTTATATTATTTTTTATAATATCGACAGTCGTTATTAAGAAATGTTGATCCTAATTGAAAACTACGGTCAGATATCCAATATTATCCATCTACCATTAAAAAATAAATAAATTATAATTTAATTTTGCAAATCATGAAACATTTATTATATTGAAAAACATGAAAACCCTCAGGTTCATTCTTAAGTAACAATATGCTATTGCATTAGAATAATTAATGCATACATATCATAATAATTTTTAATTAATTAAGTTAAACAGAAGATAACAAGTTAACTAAAAAATAACAGTCAAAATTATTTAAAATTAAATAATTAAAAAAAAAAATTTTTTAAATTTCTGTTTTAATTTTTTTCTCAAAAACAGTTACACTTATAAACCTGAAAATCGGTGAATACATTTAGTTAATTAAGTGACATTGTTGAATACTATTTTTATTTTTACCAAATGTCTACAAGGGTGGCAACCACCAACCTCTGTTGTTTTTTTTCTAAACATTCTCGATATGAAAAAATTACAGTGAATAGAACAATCAATTTACAAAATGTTCCCCCTCTTAGTATTTTTATGCAGAAACATGCGTTTTCTTTAAAAAAAATAAATAAAATCCACATACATACATATCCTCGGGTGTGCAATATGCAAGTAAAATAATTCATATGAAACGTAGTAGGCTGGTGGTTTTAATTTTAGACATATGTGCCAAATTTGAATCATTTTTATCAAATGTTTAAATATGGTGGCTAATGTGGCAGTCGGTAAAGAACACTGACTAATATTTGTTGTTGTAAATACATACAAATGAAGCTACAGGCTAAATTTAATTTTATTATTATATTAAGGTTTACATGTGGTGTTCAAAATGCCTTCCCAGATGTCGATCACATACTTGAAGTCTTCGTAAAAAATTTAAATTTACACTATGCAGTACCTGCCGGGATTTTTTTATTTCGTTGGAAATATTTAAAATTCATAACTGCAATAGAAGTTATCAAAAAAGAATAACTAATTTGGTGGTAGACATCTAACATTAATAGAGCATTTACATTAACTCAGCGTCATTAAATTCAGCTAGGGGCGCTAGCGTCAAAGTTAGGTATTAATACCCAACAAACAATGAAAGTTAAAATTACGTTAACTTGACCTCTGAATTGGTCAAAAACTTTTCATGACCAATTCCGTATAAGGAAAGTTTACTTATATTTGTTGTCCTTTTTCCTTATGTGGGGAAAAAAACTAAAGTAATATGGAAGTTAATAATTGGTCGGCAAGAATTTTATTCCAATAAGATAATTGGACCTAAAAGAAATACGGACCAATTTTATGTTAAAATTTCAAAATATAAAACACATTATTACCAAAATATACCCTAATTATGCCCTTTATATGACATACTTTTGCCAGAGAGAGATAACATTATATGTTTGATTTTATACATTCTAACAGCGAACAGTGATAGGAACAAAAAGAAAGACTATAAGTCAGGCTACTAAACTACAAGTAGAGTAGGAGTTAGTATATTTATAGATATATAGATTTTAATATAATAAAGTCTGTATTTTTGGTTTCCATTCATCAAATTGTACAACCCAGGAAATTTTTTCGTATAATGTCATGACTAAACTTTCATAAAAATAACGCGCCTTACAAATATACATTTTTACTATTGCTTTTTAATATTATTATTATACTGAAAAATAACCTAAAATAAAAACTGAACGTACTTCGTGATAAAACGTGTTTAATAATCTTTCCTCATAAATTTATTAACTAATATTATCTGTATTAACATAATTTTAATGAGTAATGAATTAGAAATAATGAAAAAACATTTAGTGTTTATTACAACATGGCCGCTCAAATAAAATCAACTTTGAAGTCAATTTGTCTGTAAATTTTAACCTATAGGGTAAATTGCCTATGCCAATGTTGACGTCACAGGAAAATATTAACTTTGTGGCTGAGGTTTCCTCCAAATTAGGATATTTTATGGTAATTTATTTCCAATTACATTATTACTAGGTACCTACATATAAAATTCTACTCTTGGAGTTATTTGTGATTGATTGATTGATGTATGCGTAATAACAAAAACAAAATAAATATTTTCGAACGGAATTCAATTCGAATTTCAATTCACGTGCACTACTGAATTCATCTGACACGATAACAGTTATAAGAATACTTATATATGAATTATCGATATATTATCATTAGATTGATTTACATAATATGCAGTGTTGGCTTAAATTCGTTTTTTACAACTCTGTAATATTGTGTAGGGCTTGGTTTTCACTGCAGATCGCCAAAACGATTTCTACGCGCTATTACTTGAAGATCTGTCGGAATACATATAACAAAAAGCTTGTTTCCTAAAAAACCTTTATAAGACACACTTACGTCGAAGTATTATTAACAAGTAAATTTATACCATAATATAGAACAATATTTCTATTAGGTTAATTGAAATGGTTAAATATTTTTTAGAAATTATCAACAAAGTTGAAAATAGGTTGATATTGTAATAAAAATAGAACTTAACCAATTGAAGGATTTAATAGGGCAAAATAACTAGTTATTACCTTATTTTTAACTACAAGTTGAAGACAAAATAAATTTTATAATTTCGTAATAAATATGTAAATATTTACCTATTGTAATAATTTAAAAAATCCTTGGATATTGAAGACAGATTTCAAGGCGAAATTAAGTAAATTATAACTTCGTCTTACACGTTATTGGAATGTTAGCATTTGAAAACAAAGAATAGGTAAACAATATGTAATTTCGAACTGTATAAATTGACATATTACTTGACATTGACATTTTACTTAGAAGTCATTATATTACTCTTAATTAACAAATTTTTGACTAAACTTTTGGTATTATAAGATTTTGTAACTTTGAAGACTATTTTTATGGAGGAAAGTAGTAAATCTTGATCAATTTAGAATTATTTTTCTTGTGTAGTAGTCTATTAGGCTTAAATGTTAGTTGGGTAGTAATGTTCTATGGTGTAGTTTATGATACGATAATTTTTTATTTAAATTTGTGTAAGTCAAATAGTGATTGTAAATCTAATTTGCATACGTATTATCAAAATGAAACTTATAATAAATCAATAAAATGTTTGTAAACACACAAAGACAACAGGAGAAAAATCACTTGAAAAGATATATTAATTGTATTTATGTTAACCTCACATAACCTTGTTTATCTGAATTTTACATTAGCAATTTGGAAAGAGAAGTAATAAAACGTTATTTAACAGAGAAATTGTTAACGTTGGAGTGCCTGGTAATTCTTAATTTAAACCTCTTTGTTTTTAAAGAATTGAAATTTTATATGTTACGAATCGATAGAAAAATGGTTAGTTGTCCCTCAGATTGCAAAAATGTTGCATGTAATATACCTACATTAAATACCCAGTTTCTGAAAAAATACGAATATATAAAAAAATCAGTGTTTTAAATAATGTACATGTGACATAAATAAATAATAAACATATGAAATTTTTATTTGGTATTTTTATTACAGTACAAGTATAATACAGAAAAAGTTGAAAACCCTGATAGGTGTTTTAAATGGTTTTCATTAAAAAATTTGAGTGATATTAGTTGTGCCCTTTTATAACTAATAACATTTTGAATCGCCATATCGTAAAATAACTTGTTACTACTAGATGCACTTGCTATACTCTCAGGATTACCGACGTTATTATCATTCAAGTAATTTTCAATTTGAGGAATCGTATTATCACATTTCTCAGGTTAGAAGTATATGAACTCGTGTCACATTTCTACTTTGTTTCCATCTGGAAGTTTGCCTACATTTTCATCCTGTTTTCGCCTTTTCAAGTACCGTTTCATGCGTTTATTATTTTTTACAATATTGGTATCGTATTTTCGTGTACGGGTACGGATGTTGAAACAGCTGTTTTTTGAGAATTTTCCATTGTCCTAAAAATAAGAATGAAACCTTATCAAATAATGAAAAATATACACCGAAAATAGATCATGAATGCTTGTACTTACCCATGCTAGTAATAGTATAACAATCTTCTGTAAAATGTTTTGAGCAGATCTTTGTGTACTGGGTTGGTTTCTTGCTAGATGCAATTGCTATTAACCATTTTTTTTCAGCATTATTGGGGAACTTACGAAACATGAAATCTTTATTTTTATTAGCAACAGATAAACACTGCGGTACACAATAGTTATATGGCTATTTTTTTACACAAATTGAAACAACAAAAATTAAATAACAAATATTTGTGAGGTTAGATTTAATACCTAACATTGATCGCAGCGCCGCCTACATGTAAATGCTCTATTGTTAATGACAATCCAAACAATAAAACCATCAAAGTGACAGCAGCCTACTACATTTTATATGAATTTTTGCTTGGTTGCATATTCCACACTCGAGGAAATGTACGTATGTGGATTTTATTATTTTTTTTAAAGAAAACGCGTGTCTGCATACAAATACTAAGAGGAGGAAATTTTTTTAAATTGATTGTTCTATTTACTGTATTTTTTGCTTATCTAGAAACGTTTAGAATAAAATGATCTAATTAAAAAAAACAACAACAGAGGTTGGTGGTTGCCATCCTTTTAGACATTTCCCTCCAAAGGAACGCACATCATTATGTATGGGACACCCTATATAATAGGTAGATGAAAACTTATATACTATTTACTTTGTTAATTATTTTCCTGTTTGCTTTTGAAATGACAATTTTTCTAGTTCCTTTATTTTGTCGTTTTCTAGAACTTTTCCCAGTTGTCGAGAAAGCATCGAATATAGTCTGGAATGTTCAAAAAACATCAAAATAAACGTATTACAAAAATTATAATTTCAAAAGCAAACAGGAACATAATTAACAAACTGAAGAAAGGTAGGTGAGCCTCTATATCAATATACGGTATTTCAGGAGTTATAATTTGACAGTAATAATAAGATAAAATATATTTTACTTCAATTAACTGGGTAGTGACCTGAACTAATAATTTTCTATCTACTATAAAATCAGAATATAGAGTAATCTAAACTCCTAATATTTTTAACAGTTATAGTCCTATAATTAATTAAAGCTTTATCACAATTATTTGTAATATTTGTTATAGATAGGTAAGTACTTAAGTAAGTAAATTTAAATGTTCTCAATTTGAATACAGCGAACGAGAGGTAGCTGAACACAACAACGCTACACGACCGACATAATGTAGTGACGTGTGTTGGAACAGCTGATATACTGCAGCCGCACAGTTATGCTCATCCAGTCAGGAGTAGGGGTATAGAACACAGAGATAAGTTAAGATTGCACTCACTAGTAAATATTATACAAATTTAGTATTTTTTTTTTATAACATTAATCATTTTAACAACATTTTATGTAAAATCTATAAAAAGCCATAGTCTGTAAAACTATTAACAGGGGAATTTTACTCATTCTAAATTACTCACTGGAAAATATTATTTACAAATGCAACTCTTTTTACAATGTAGATATAATAACATCTGCCATCTAGTGTTTGAATCAACGAACCAAACTAAAACCGTAACGCAGTACTACCTAATGTAATCGCAGCTTGAATTATAACGATTAACATTTATTATTTAATTTACCGCTACAGAGACTACTAGTTTTATTAGAAAATAACGACAATTTGTATAATTTTATGCACCATAAACTCTACGGCATTATAATGTTATTATAATGACTTCATTCATTTCGTTTAACGCTAACACATACAGAGAATACCCGCATTTAAATGTTAAAAAGGACATTTACTGATTTAAGTGCAGCACTAAAATAGGTAGATAGGTGATCAAAATTTTGTCAGTGATTTTTTATACGAACATTTGTATGCTATATTTAAGAAAATCTATATTTTGAACTTACAGGGTGTCCCGAAATAAATGCAACAAAATTTGGTCAGAAATTCTTAAGAGAAATTTAAGGGACCCGTATTTTTTACTTTTGATAAGTGCGGCCCCCTTTCGGAGATATAGCCCCCTGAAACAAGCCTCTAAAAATTTAATTTTTTTTATATCTCAGAGCTATATCGCACAAGAACTACCAAATTTGGTACACAGGGATTTTATGACATGTAGAATGCGATGCTGATAAGCTTTTTGGCAAGGGGCCCCCACAAGACACTTTTTCGGGAGCCCCCTTGCCTTTGGGGCCACCGAACATTAGTTGCATATTTAATTTTTAAAAAAATAAGTAGCCTCTTAGAAACTCCAGGGAATTTAAAAACTTTTTTGTCTCTTAAAATGGCAATATGTGATTGGATGCATATCGAGGTTCATATGAAATTTTAAAGTGTTAAGGCTCGTGGAAATTCACGTCTCGCACGCAGATTGTACGCCGAGCGATTTCCTGCACGCATACTCCCATACTATTCAATGTTTGCACGAGTACATCGGCAGCTAATGGAGACAGGATCCGTAGTTGTGAAAAAACCTAACTCAGGGAGAAGTTATTTATTAACTCCCGAACAGGAAGAAATTATCTTAAATTTAATTGAAGAAAATCCCGAAATAAGCATAAGACGCGCGTTATCTCAACTTGAGATTCCCAGAACACGAATACACCGCTTTATCAAACGACAACTGTTGAAACCTTTTCACTTTCAAAAGGCCCAGGAACTTAAAGTAGAAGATTTGCCACGAAGAAGACATTTTAGCTTATGGGCTCTTCAACGTTACAACTTAAATCCGGGATTTATACGAAATTTTTTCTTTACCGATGAGGCGTGCTTTACAAAAGATGGCCTAATAAATTTGCACAATCTTCATTATTGGGCTATGGCAAATCCATTTGTCTTAAGGTAGACTCATTCGCAAGAAAAATTTTCAATTAATTGCTGGGCTGGAATTGTCGGAGATTGCATCATCGGTCCATATTTATTGCCTCCACGATTAAATGCTGAAAGTAACCTTAACTTTTTTGGAGCATGAACTACCGCTCTTATGGAAGATGTTCCTCTCGGTATTAGACGCAATTTGTTCTTTATGTACGATGGTGCCCCACCACATCGGGGGCACTTCGTAACTGAGTGGCTGAATGAAAATTTCCAAGAGCGATGGATAGGTAACAATTCTCCTCATGTAACATGGCCCCCCCCGTTCTCCCGATCTAAATGCCATGGACTTTTTTTTCTTGGGGGCCATGAAGGATCGCGTCTATGCCGTACCAATTAGAACCCGGGAACAATTACATGAACGAATCCTTGCTGCGGCTGAAGAAATTAGACAGATTCCCAACATTCACACGAAAATACGTCAAAATTTCGTGTCACGTTTGCAGGCTTGTGTTGAACAAAACGGTTCTCACTTTGAACACGTTTTACGGAACTGACCAGTGTGATTTTAACAAACTTTTTAGAATTAAATTATTTAATCATGAAGTACCATTAATTTTGTTATTAATTTCCAAGTTTATTGTACCTTATTTTGATATTCACATTTTCTTATTAATTGTTAATGTTTAACTTGTGATTTCTTTAAATTAAAATTAAATTGCTTTAAATTGTGATTTTTTTACAACTACTGATCCTGTCTCTATGAGCTCCCGATGATGGTTAATGACAACTGTCACAGAATAAAATTGATTGTTTATTGCGAATGCCAGCCACCTACGATTAACACTTTAAAATTTCATATGAACCTCGATATGCATCCAATCACATTTTGCCAAAACGCAGCGTTTTTCGAAAAAATTTTAAGAGACAAAAAAGTTTTTAAATTCCCTGGAGTTTCTAAGAGGCTACTTATTTTTTTAAAAATTAAATATGCAACTAATGTTCGGTGGCCCCAAAGGCAAGGGGGCCCCCGAAAAAGTGTCTTGTGGGGCCCCCTTGCCAAAAAGCTTATCAGCATCGCATTCTACATGTCATAAAATCCCTGTGTACCAAATTTGGTGGTTCTTGTGCGATATAGCTCTGAGATATAAAAAAAATTAAATTTCTTATCAAAAGTAAAAAATATGGGTCCCTTAAATTTCTCTTAAGAATTTCTGACCAAATTTTGTTGCATTTATTTCGGGACACCCGGTATAAAGAAAGTAAATTTAAAAGGAATAATGAGAAAATATAATATAATATTAATTTCATATAATAGAAAACCTACTAAATTATTACGTCAGATATCTTTTACAGATCATTCAATAATAAAACAGATTAAGAATAGCAGGAACATAGTACCTTAAATATACAGAATATTTATAGGTACGATGAAATAAAAATAATTAACATATTTGACATTCAAAATTAATTAAAATTAGCAAGACTACTTGTAGAATATAGGAGTTGAATATGAATAGGATACTAATTAAATTTCAATTTATAAAAGAAAAAGAAGAAAGTATTGCTTGAAATAATTATGAAATTCAATTAAATAAATTCAAAAATAATATATTAAAGTTTTTGAGGATATTTACACTTAAATGAATATATTATAAATAAATTATAAGTAAAAATATTATAAAATTATAAGTCGACAAATTTGTTAAATTCTAGAAGGATAAAATATGGATAAAATAACAAATTACGTATTACGTACCAAGGAAGGTAGTTGCTAAGACGATCGAAGAAAAAACAAAGAACCAGTGACGAGGCGGACGAGTTTTGCAGTTTAGTTGGTCTTGAGCATTCGCACATAACACAGATACTCCAATATATCTGAATATGACATTTAGATTGATAAAATTTGGTCTGATAATATAATTAGTTACTAAAGTTTTTGCGGAATTGCAACTAAAGATGTCGAGAATGAAAAGCGGCGAAACGATTGAAAGAAATAGATGCGACTAATTGCAGAAATGACTAGTTAATACACAATATCAGTATCAGTAACAGTATCAATAATAGGCATCAAAATTTATAGTGGAAGATTCAGGAGTTTGGATAACATCAAGTTCACCCATCACAAGGCCAAGCTTAAGAGAACAAGGGCATGTAAAAGATTTCTAGCTAAGACTAGGGAAGATATAGAAAACAATATGTGTCTATTACTTCTACAAGTGATGACTTTACTAATGAATTTAAATCTGAATCTAATTCCATTGATATGAGTGTTCCTCAGGGTTCAGTCCTAGGACCTGTACTATTTATTCTTTATATAAATTCATTGGAGCGTTCGATAGGTAACAATTTTTTCACAATGTATGCTGATGATTTATCATTAATTATTTCAAATATGTCAACAAAAGACCTAACTACTAATCTAGAAAATACATTGTACAATATGTCTAAGTGGTTCAGTTGTAATAACTTATATTGTAATAAATTAATTAGATTCCACAATAGGCAAAAAAAATGCGGCAAATATTAACAACTGTACTATTACCAGTGATGAAACAGACTGTGTCAAATTTTTAAGAGTTACTTTGGATGATGCATTAAATTGGAAAATGCATTGCAATAATCTTATATCTACATTAAGTTCAGTAAGCTACTTAATGAAGTGTATGAAAGAAATTTTGCTCGAACAACAATTGTTAAATTTATATTATGAATATGTGGAGTCTAGATTGCGTTATGGAATATGTTTTTGGGGTAACTACCTTGTCTCATTCAGTTTTTGTCATGCAAAAACGTATTTTAAGAATAATTGCTGGCGTGCCAAGTCATCGTACGTTAGTGTCATTATTTATTTTTAAAATGTCTGTGTACATATATAATAATAAGAAGTCTTTAATTCTCAATAAGGATATACATACAATCAGTACCAGACAATGCTATGATATCCGAATTCCTTTTGCAAAATATACCATAACAGCTAATTCACCAGATTGTTTGGGATTTAAAATATATAATAACCATTTACCGAGTGAACTCAAGACTGATAAGATTACAATATTTCAATTTAAACAAAAACTGAAATCATTTTTAATAGATAATTGTTTTTATTCTTTATTGGAATTTTTTTCTGCTGTTGTGTCTTAGGTTAAGTTATTATATGTTTATTTGACTATTGTTATAAAATCCTTTTTTGTCCACAACAAGATAAATAAATAAATAAATTTATACTCACTGCTTGTGTAGTACATTTTGAATTCCTCTACGCGGTATAAAATCGGTTGTGATCAATGGTGGATGGACATAGATTTGCATATTTAGGGAAAATTTCGAAAAAAATGACTCCTTGTATATCTCCCTCTGGTATTGTAAATAATCTAGGAACATTGGTTTTCGTGTTGGGAATAGTCACTTTAATGAACGGCTTAGTGTCTCCAATATTCTCTGTACTCTGTACTAAATAAGTTAATTGTTCTCTCCTACAGGCTCCAAATATACCAATAATCAAGACAACTTTTTGGAATAAGTCCTTTTCATCATCTGCCTCTTTGATAAAGCTTTCAACTTGTTCTTTGGAAAATATTCTGGATTTTCTGGGCCTATAAGCACTCGAATTCCTTTTGCGGAAAGTAATAACATTGGAATATTTACTAATATCCATATTTTTATTCAAATAAATTGTACTTCTCAGCATGGAATAATTACTCCACAATGTAGAGAGTGCACATTTTAAAGAAAACTTACGCAACAATTTCACTTTACTTTTATATAAATTGCATGCATCATAACAGTTAGATGCGTTTTTCTCAGAAACCATTGTTTCTAGCGACATCAACAAGGTGTACCTTTTTTAACTAGGAAAGATAATGAAGAACATTTTTGCAGTCCAAAATGAGATACAGTGTAGCACAAAAAAGTCGTAGCGATTTAAAGGGATTCAAACCATCGTTGGTGCCGCCCTCTAGCAGATACACCAGAATCGTCAACATATTCGAATTTTTAGTACCAAGAAAAATAATAAAGAAAATGTGATTTATTTTTTCAACTTTAACACCGTGTAGATCGAAAAGAAGCAACATTCGGATAAGGTAAATTTGGCTTAATCGCTCTATTTTGAGGTCAGCAACATACTCTTAAGCTCTGTCCCATTATTAATGAATCACTCTGTATGTATATCATGCTGTTTTATATGAAACGATATTACTAACTGTAATAATTAGATATTCGAGTTTAACTCACAAAAAAACTTCTTTTTCAAATTTAAAAATTATCGTAAAAAATGGAATAAAAAAAGTCTCAGGCCTATAACTTCTTAAGGAAGCAATATTGTACTAAAGTAACTTGATTTAAATCATATTATTTTTGTCCAAGAAAGGTAGCCTTAAAGTATGGTTCATTTTTTTACTGAACACTGTATGGCAGTGAATAATGACCCAAAGTACCAGTAAATTTTAAAAGTACTTAGTCAAAACTTAAGGAAAATTGAAAAATATATATTTTTAGGTTTCTAAAACTTCTAAGCGTCATTTTCAAAAATACTTAATCAAAACTCAATAAAAAATAGAAAAAAATATATTTTTATCTAAAACTTCTATTCATCATTTGCACCTCATAATTTTAAAGATGGAATTTTAAAAACGAACACTTTTACTGATATAATTATGTACTCGTACAATGAAAATCGATCTAAGATGTGGCGGTTTTTATTAACGTAAAGTCAAACTATATTGCTTTAATCGAATCATTTTCTTTAAGTTTTGAAGGAAAAATGCATTAGAGAACGTTGAAATACCACGAATTGTACTTTTCTACTTTGTACCATACATCATGCAAAATACATCAAATCAACTTTTACCAGGTTTTTAAAAGAGTTTTGCGAGATGTGATAATGTTTATAATGCTGTAATATTTTCTGTGTGCAGTAGGCGTATAAAATTGAGAAAACTTTATGAAAATAAAAATAAAATTGTAATATTTACTAATATCCGTATTTTTATTCAAATAAATTGTAGTTCCCAACATGGAATAATTACTCCACAATGTAGAGGGTGCATTCCGCCTCATTTTCTATTTCAGAATGTTTAGTACCATTAGAACTGCGTCACATACACCGAAGTTTTGTGAAGCATTAATACTGAGTTTAATTATTGATGTTTAATGTTAACAAAGGTCCACAGATTTCAGATTTTTTCGAAATGTTTGAATAGTTTGTAAACATCGTACCATAGCGATAACCTTATAGTTAATTTAGTTAAAGTTTTTTTAAATAAAATAGTCTAGCGAATATATTATAGTCTGTTTAGAAATGAAAGAAAGTAATGAAAGCTTATTATGTATGCAAATCGTAAATAAATGTAGTACTGAGGTGTACTTTTAAAAAAACCTTGTGTGATCGGAGCGGACTAAATTGTAGCAGGTAGCTAAAATTTGATCCCCGACAATCCGTCTTTGTCTATACCGCTTCAATTTCTCGGTTCATTTCTCTTATAAGTAAACAATATAAAAACAGCATTTCAAAACTAGAGGCTACTTTAAGTATCATAACCGGGTTAAGAGGGTTTTTAGTAATTCAAATAAAATTATTCAATATTATTATCAAAATATTTATTCAAATTGAATGAATAGACTTTTATTCCACACAAAAATATATGTATTTTGAAAATTCAAATTATGGTGATTAAATGTAGTGTTGTATAAATGTACAATAAAGAAAATAAAAAGTAGGTATAATAAAATTCATCCTCTGAATATTCTAATGAATTATCTTCATCTTCTAGATTGATAACGATAGGTTCCACAGTAACGTCAATTAAATTATCGAGTTCCCACATTTTCTCCTCTTCTTTTTATACATGATGTATACATCTTTGCCAGTTATCTGCAGTTACTCGTTCCAAGAAATTTGTTAACTAAATTTTCACGTCACTTAATTTAAACGTCGTATTATTTCGCGCCCAGATTAATTCGATTGGGTTAAGTTCACAGTGATAAGGTGGTAACCGTAGTACCGTTATTTGGCGATTTGTTGCAATTACATCGATAACATATTTTTTCTGATCTTTATTAAGATTGACAAGTGTCAAAAGTTTCTTTTCCACCATATTTGTTTCAAAAGAAATGTTTTTTCCGGATAACCATTGAATTATATAGGCTTTCCGCCAAGCAGTCGTAGGCGTCCGCTCGGTCTGCTGTGAATGGTAACTAGCATTATCCATGACAATTACAGACCCCGGAGGAATAAGATCCAACATCTGTGTAAAATACTCTTCGAAAACATCTGCGTTCATGTCTTCGTGATAGTCACCTGTATTTTTAGATTCAAATAAAAGTAAACCGCCATCTACAAAACCACTGCCACTACATATATGTGTCACTTTATCTGAAGATGCCTTGAACCTTGTTGAAAGTCCATCCAAAAATACTTGTCGAAAACTTTTTACATTCTTATCTTGCCATACTTTTGGTTCCCTCGTTGACCCAAGTTTCGTCTAGATAATGAATATTCCTCCCTTCGTCACGGAATTTTCTAATTGATCTTAAAATTTTGTTTAGCGTTGGTATTTCTTTATAAAAATAAAATGAGTATACTTTTATGCGAATGACATTTTTGAAGAAATCATCTATAACGACTTTTGACCTCCCTGTAAATGATTTTGGGGGATTTACAGTATCTTGTTCATTTTTTGTTTCCTTTAAAAGTCTGTAGATAGTCGATTTTCCAATCCCTGTCATTTTGGAACACTTTTCCACGATGTCGTCAACACTGTTGATAGGATTTTGGTGTTTCAATGCATTAAATACATTTGATATAATAGTCTTCTCATTCTGAGACAGCGCACATCTTTTCACGCGTTTAGCAGGTACGTAATCTGATAAGCTCGACATTTTACCCAAACAATATTATATCCACTGGCACAATAGTCACTAAACACAAGTCGAATTTTACTCTACTGCACTAGCACGTCTTCGTATATTCAGCTCTAAGACTGATCTGTCACAATATTAGTGTTACCCGATAATTACCTGAAACGAAATATTACCACGCCCATGGCCGGTTCTTATCTCGGGGTTTTATCACTCTCTTTCATTTCCAAACAGACTATAGCAAATGCAATTGAAGATTATGTCGAAACTATTTTGAATATTTATTTGACAATTTTACGAAAAATCGTGTTCGTTGCATGTTGCGAAATAGATGTTTTAGACACTTCGGTTTGTATCGGAAATAGCTATTACATGATTTAAAAATGATTGATCATAAATAAACTTACAATTTTCGAAAACTCTATATGTTCTTTTTCAAAAAATATCTGCAAACTAAAAAAAATTGTGTAATCCCATTCAATAATGTATTTATCTTTATGGTTTCCAAGATCCCAACACTTGCATTGTCAAAAAGGCCCACCCGAATATAGAAACTAGTCGTCGTAATTAAATACCAGTTACATCGCCAGGGTCGCGAGTAACTCTTTTTACAACCCAAAAATAAAACTACACGATTCGAAAGTGGCTAGCTGCAAAATCGAAGTCCTTACGCGCGTTATAATTGATCGCCAACAAAACCAAAAAACCGTATTATTCCGAGAAGCGATTTCAGCAAATTTACTTCGAAATTAAGTTGTGAAATATAGCAAACCCAATCAATAAATAAAGGCCTCCTGTTACAATTTAATTACAGTTGGTTGTGGCTTATTACCGAGATGCCTGTGTATTGCCTATCAATTTTGATTCAATTATTGCTCAGAGACAGGCGCTGTGTTACGGTTTTGGTTTTTTTTGTTATCGTTAATTGTGGGTTGCTAGCTCTCAAATTGCGAGTCTGTACTGCAAATGCAATCTCATTTTTATTACAATGCCGATTTGTGTGCAATTGTGAATGTCATTAATCTGAACTATGGATATGGACTACGAATTTATGAAGAGACTCGTCCGTGCTATTATGGACTTAGTTAACTAGCGCTGTCTTGAAGATTCATTCATAACCGACAAACCCACATACGTCGTACGTCAAATGTTTATGACCTCAAAAGATCTGTTTCCACAAGGACTAGTTTGAAAGTATAAGAAGCGTTCATCCAACTACTTCGTGAGTTACATGCATAGAAAACACATTCACGACTTAACTAATCAAATATTTCTAACAGTTTAAACCAAAGAGGTTGGAAGGGATAGAGGTAACAAAGACTAAATTTTATTTGCTTTCAGAAACTGGGTGACTTAAGTGGGAGGAAGCATCAGGGTTGTATTTAAACATTTTAATGACCTATGATTACCCATTTACCAGTCATATGTACGTATTTGAAATAACAATTATTTTCAATCAATAACAAATGCTTTTTGTATCTGTACACCTATACAAAATTCTATAGTAGTTATTCAGTATTGGTTATTAATATGTAATTTTTTATAAAATTACACTGAAGGTAAAAATAGAAAATTGTAGAATTAGTGTAGTTAATAAAACAAATCAAAACCTGAACGATTATTGTTACTGATTTATGTTGATTTATATTAAATTATTTGTTGAATATCATTTATTTTGACGTAAGGCTAAGCGTTTTATCATTTTGAGAAATGTGATATTTTTCATATGTAGTACCTATATTTAAGTCTATAAAATTATATATATTTTTTGGTATTAATAATATTGTGTGAAACTAACTACTCAGTGGACAAAAGCCCCAACCTGCGTTGAATTACACCCACAATATCTTCCCATATATTCCTTATTTTTAGCTTTTGTAGCATTTTTTACTGTATTAGAAAGGTATTTTAAGCTAATATAAATCAAATATCCTACAATTCCTATCAATGAAGTCATATGTATGTTCTCTGATACGAAACGTCTAGGTATGTTAATGAACAATTCCACAGACAAAGCTCTATTCAATAATTATCTAAAGAAATTTATCTAATTTACTAACCTGCTTTAATGAAACGCTATAAATATCTAACTTCACTTTTTGGCTATAGTTAAATATCGACAATGATAAAAAGTGACAGCCTGTCAATGAATTAAATATGACAATACCTACTTGAATAATGTTCACCTTTTATGTAAAAGTATTTATATATTTTTAGGTATTAATAATATTGTGTGAAACTAACGTATATTTTATCTAGGAAACTAACTACTCAGTGGACAAAAGCTCCAACCTGCGTTGAATTACACCCACAATATCTACCCATATATTCCTTATGTATTAGAAAGGTATTTTAAGCTAATATAAATACAGTAAAAAAAATGTTACAAAAGCTAATAATAAGGAATATATGGGTAGATATTGTAGATGTAATTCAACGCAGGTTGGGGCTTTTGTCCACTGAGAAGTTAGTTGATAGTTGATAGAAGTTGATAGTCCATAGCAATACATTCGATTTTCTGGGCTGCTTTTATTAATACATGAAACTGATCACATTGACTACATGTATCGGTTTGAGGATAGCCAAATCCAATGTTAATTTTTTTTAAATACGTATATTTTTAGGATTGCTTCATCAGGTGGCCTCCTTTAAGTTGAGTCAAATATCTAACTATAAAAATTATTATACCAATAAATTAAAATTATTTGAAATTAAATGTCGACAATGTCAAACTGATTAATCTGTCAATGAATTTAAACATCATAACGACCTACTAAAATAAATAAAAAAATACCTACAAAACTGTTAAAAGTGGGCATTTTAATTGTCATTTTTGATGTTAAAAATGTCATTTTTTGACACGCGTGTTAAAAGTAAGTTACTTTTAACAATAGTGTTAAAAGTAAATCAAAGTTTATTTAAAT
This sequence comes from Monochamus alternatus, assembly GCA_037114965.1. Lineage (NCBI taxonomy): Eukaryota > Metazoa > Arthropoda > Insecta > Coleoptera > Cerambycidae > Monochamus > Monochamus alternatus. The sequence goes on along the minus strand of CM073433.1, from coordinate 35,264,636 downwards.
TTTGTTTTGAAAATTAATAAAACGTTTTAACAAACACATGAACAACTTTTTATTTTAAATAAGTACAAATCAACATTTTAACTAGTTATTACTATTAACATTTATAGTAAAATTAGAACAATTTGAAATTGTAATTCCCTGCGGAGTCATCATACTTAAGTTGGTTTTACTGTCAACATGTATAACACATCTATTTTCTTAAAAATACTACTGGTAGTACTGGTGATCTTGCTAGTAGTTGCAGCAGTAGGAAGTATTTGGCATGCAATTTCCTTCTTCTGTTCCAGTGAATTTTCAATGTAGCCTTCAGCTACCGTCGAAGATTTCCATCCTCCATGTCTCTTGATGGTAGTAAGATTTGCACCAGAATCTGCTAACAATGTCGCCGATGAACGACAAAAACAGTGTCGGGTGTAGAGTTGAGGATTTGGTAGATTCAAGAACTCTGCAATGTCGGCAGGCATTTTACCAAACATGTTAATTCCGACTGGATTCTTCACACATTTATTCTTCATATATTTAAGAAAAAGTCGGAGTGCCATATACTTTCTAAAAAAGTTTAAATAGAATTCACCAACAACACTGAAAGTCCGAGGCACTTTCGTTTTAGTATCTGGTATGGTCACAACAACCGAAGGGCCCAAATATTCCATACTGTCGATGGTCATCTGACACAATTCCTCCCGGCGACACGCCCCGAAGACACCCACTATTGCTGCGACTTTCATCATCAGATACTTTTTGTCTTCTGCTTCTGTGAGAAATTTGTCGATATGCTTCTTCGTCAAAACTTTTGACTTTTTTGCTTGATATTCTTCACCCTTCCGTTTTAAAAAAGCAATAAGTTTATAATGTTTGCTTATATCTTGATCTTGCTTTATTTTTAACATAGTTTTGATCATGGAATAATTTGACCACAGCGTTGACGATTTCCATATCTTGGCTTTTTCCTCAAAATATGCCAGTAAAACACTTTCGTTACATTTCCCAGGGACCTTTTTAATGTTGCACCATTCCGAAAAGCGTCTATAAGCGATTTCGTACTGTTCCTTTGATTTCGCCGGCAATAATTCCAATGTTGCTCGACTGGCGGCTTCTTCGATTTCAGCAGGGATGGATTCGTTACGCTCATTATCGAGATTATTCATTATACTTATAATATTACTAGAAAATGCTGTCAATATTTTTGCGTTATTTCCGTAATTAACAACAGCACTGGTTGCTACGAAAATTTTGGTTCATAAACATTGCGATCTGTGTGGTATTTTTGGATTTCTTATTTTTATTGAGTTTAAAGTTCTTCCGATTGTTTTGTAGAAAAAATAGTGTATGATATACGTGTTAAAAGTGATTTTATTTTGTTCGTGAAGTTCACTCACAAAATAAAATCTTACTTTTAACACGTATATCATAAATAGCTATTATGTATAGTTTTTTTTAAATATATTTTCTGCTTTGTCTGTGGAATTGTTCATTAGCATACCTAGATGTTTGGTATCAGAGAACATACATATGACTTCATTGATAGGAATTGTAGGAGATTTGATATATATTAGCTTAAAATACGTCTCTATATGTTTGGTAGGATACTTTATGGGTAGGATTTATCTCTAAAAACATTCTGTACATTTTTTATGTGAAATATTCAGGCAAATAAGATCTGTTCTTATTATCTTGTAAACTATAGTGACTCTGCCTAGCTTGAAAAGATGCAATGTGTGATTTAATGCAGTCAAAAGTAGCTGTTGTTAACCTTTTGTAATTTTTACCACCGCGTTTGTCTTTTGGTGCAACCCTCAAGTCTGTAAGTACTCTAATTTACTTTTAGATATACCATGTACAGCTATAAAGAATTTAGCACCAACTTGAACTTCCTCAAAATAATTGTCTTCCTTTATTCTCACTCGATACATGTAACTGCAGTTGTGGTACTTTTCTGACGTCCGTACGAAGTTTGAACTAAACAATTTTGAAGAAAAAAATGGTACGCCACTGCCATTTCAAAAAATTAAAATTATTTTTAAAATCTCCATTTATTTTACAGCAAATCGGTCCCTAGACTTACTCTCGTACGACGCTCCATTTTCACGTAAAAAATTAAAACCAAAAAAAGGATTTTTCCCCAAGTCTTTGGCAAAGATTTTAAAACATTTTTTACACCAAACGGCTTCTTAATGATTAATTGGTCTGTACAAAATTTCATAAACATATCTGGAGTAATAAGAAAATTATAATAAAAAAGAATTTTTTTTCTTAAACCTGTAACACCATGTAGCTCAAAAATTAAAAGGTTTAGGACATATGCTGATATTAAGTTTTCTTCTTAAAATGACCGAAGGATTCACACCCTTAAGTATCGGCATTCAATTAATAAAAATCCTGTATAATGTAAGAAACAATTTTCAAATCGCTATACCTAAATAAAGGCATTTTCTGATATTCAAATAATGTTCACATGAAACGAATATCAAAAACTGTGCAAAATAAAGAACTGTATGGAAGAAACTAAGTATGAGTTCGTTCCCATATTACAAGAAAAATATGTTTCTCACGATACAAAAAAATATTTCCCCTCTCCCCTTGTGAATCTGTACCTTCATCCCTCCCTTCTATATATGAACAATTGTTTGAATAATAATCATCGTGATTGTCAATTCAATTGCCACCCCTCGACCCCCTGAATAGACAGCTGCTCCTGGGGCACGTGCTGGTTGTCCCCAGTACCATCTACTTCCTAGTTCCGGTTCTGTGATTGGCCCGTGCGAATTGAGAGATATAAAATTTGTGGGGTTAAATGTTATAAATTAAGCGGGAAAATATCCAGAGCTTAGTCTGTGTTTGTGCAATACGAGGTACAAAAGCATCCCTAAACAAAATGTTTTTAAACATAACTGCTCTAGAAAACCAACAGAAATCTTGGAATTAAGTGGCAATCTAGTGTGTTAGTGATGTAAAAGTGTAACGTGCAATGTCTATTAAGAAATAGAAAGTAAATTTTGAGTTTTTAAAAGTGGCTGGTGCTTTTAGTGAAAATTTTGATTAATTTATCATGCACTGTATTTTTCGGTATAGACTATACAGTATGCGCCAAAAGTATGGAATAAATTCAACAAAAACGAAACAATTATTTTTTGGTAAAAATCCTCGAACAGGTCGATTTTTAATTTAAAAAATACATATTTCAGCGTAAAATGCGATTTTCAAATGTCATTTGTTTTCGAGTAATGACGTCATCGATTTTTTTTTAATGGTAACATATTTTTTTCCTTGATTCTGAAAGATCGTTTAATTCTCTATCAGACAGTACTAAAATTTTGCCCTCTTACATAGGAAAGTTTTCGAGTAAATGACGATTGAATGTTAGAAAACGTAAATTTTATTCATAAAAAAGTAACAATTCTGAGGTATGTAAAATAAAATACAATTGATTAATACCCCTCTTGACTATTTCTTATGGGGATACTTGAAGTCAAAAGTGTACATTAACAAACCACGTAATTTAGAAGAACTTCAAAATCGCATTCGGGACAAAATACGCAGAGTTACTCCAGAAATCATTCATAATGTGCAAGAAGAATATCTTCACAGACCTGCGCATTGTCAAGAAGTTGGTGGATGGCAATTCGAACATTTAATCTAAGTATAAAATTTAATCAAATGTATTTTATTTTACATACCTCAGAATTGTTACTTTTTTATGGATAAAATTTACGTTTTCATTCAATCGTCATTTACTCGAAAACTTTCCTATATAAGAGGGCAAAATTTTAGTACTGTCTGATAGAGAATTAAACGATCTTTCAGAATCAAGGAAAAAAATATGGTGTTGCCATTTAAAAAAAAATCGATGACGTCATTACTCGAAAACAAATGACATTTGAAAATCGCATTTTACGCTAAAATATGTATTTTTTAAATTAAAAATCGACCTGTTCGAGGATTTTTCCCAAAAAATAATTGTTTCGTTTTTATTAAATTTATTCCATACTTTTGGCGCATACTGTATATAATACCTATAATGAATTATAGATATATAGTTGACACGAAAATATATACAGGATGTTCAGTAAAGAAAATAATAAATAATGTGATTTAAATCAACGTACCTTTATACAATTTTGCTTCCTTAAGAATTTATAGGAATGAGAAGTTACTTTTTTATTTTATTTTTTTTACAATAATTTTTTTATTTTTTTGGAAATAAACTCAAATAACAATTGATTTTTGAGTTAAATGTATAGGACGTTCTTAGCGCCTGTACCACTTTATTATTCCTTTCAGATTATTTAAGGATATACATTTTTGGAAAATAATTAATTATATTTAAACAGCAACTTTGAAATTAGTTTAAAAAAACGTATATTTGTCACAAAAATGCACCATTGGAAATGCATGCAGCTTGGAAATCAATATGTATATAAATTTTAGAAAATTATTAATTCTAAAAGTTATTACAGTTAGTAATATCTAGTAAGTCGCTTTTTGACGGATATTTCAAAAATAATTTAAAATAATGATTCTGCCTGTGCTATTGCGCTTAGGTGTACAAGTGATTATTTAGTTTATATTTTATTATTTATTAAATATTGTCTTTCTGTCATATATGTCTCTGTGCATGTTGCTGACCTCAAAATAGAGCGATTAAGGCAAATATGCCTTATCCGAATGTTGCTCCTTTTCGATCTACAGGGTGTCAAAGTAGAAAAAATAAATCACATTTTCTTTATTATTTTTCGACCGCATCGACCGTATTTTATGAAATTTGGTACAGGGGAGTTTCTTGCTAATAGAACGACGATTTTGGTGTATCTAGAGGGCGCCACCAACTATGGCTTGAATCGCTACAATTTTTTTCTGCTACACTGTCTATCTCTTCTAGTTAAAAAAGGTACACCTTGTTGATGTCGCTAGAATAAATGGTTTCTGAGAAAAACACAAAGTGTACCTTTTTTAACTAGAAAAGATACGGAAGAAAATTTTTGCAGTCCAAAATGAGATACAGTGTAGCACAAAAAAGTCGCAGTGATTTAAAAAGATTCAAACTATCGTTGCTGACGCCCTCTAGCGGATACACCAAAATCGTCGACATATTCGAATTTTTAGTATCAAGATAAGGCATATTTGGCTTAATCGCTCTATTTTGAGGTCAGCAACTTAAGCTCTGTCCCATTATTAATGAATCACTCTGTATATCATGCTGTTTTATTTGGAACGATATTACTAACTGTAATAATTAGATATTCGAGTTTAACTCACAACAAAAACTTCTTATTCAAATAAGAAAATTATTGTAAAAAATGGAATAAAAAAAGTATCAGGCCTATAACTTCTTAAGGAAGCAATATTGTACTAAGGTAACTTGATTTAAATCATGATATAATTATGTACTCGTACAATGAAAATCCATCTAAGATGTGGCGGTTCTTATTAACGTAAAGTCAAACTGTATTGCTTTAATCGAATCATTTTCTTTAACTTTTGAAGGAAAAATGCATTAGAGAACGTTGAAATACCACGAATACTTTTCTGCTTTGTACCATACATCATGAAAAATGCTTAATACATCAAATCAACTCTACCAGTTTTTTAAAAAAGTTTTGCGAGATGTGATAATCTTTATAATGCCGTGTGTAATATTTTCTGTGTGCAGTAGGCGTGTAAAATTGAGGAAACTTTATGAAAATAAAAATAACATTAATAATATTCCCTCATCCTAATCACGAGGATTAACTGCGGGTGAGCGGACGACATATTATTATTGAGGAAATCGGATTAACCACCATTCAGTATAAGACTGAGAGACACCTGAAAACCCTCATTAATTACGGAAGATGGTTAAACGCCGACCAGTATCAATCTCTCACATTGACCCAAGTCAACGTTCCATTTCCACAGAGAGGGTGCGTATTCTCTCGACAAGTATAGGTGATCTCTAAAAAGGTCACAATAAATACCGTTAATGTCGCACATATTCACACTAAATAATATAAAAGGTTTGTCTCTGCATTAGTTGCAAACGGTTTAAAACTATCATAAATATTCGATCAGTTAAGTTGAGAACGAGTTAAGGTTGCCGTACTTCTCGTCGTAAAATGATCAAATTTGTGTACAGAAATCTCGAAAAATGAAACACGTTGAACAAAAGTAATATCAAAAATAAAATTGTTGTCGTTTTGTTTATACACTTTTACTATTTAAATTTTCCTCAAATAAAATAATAACTTTGTAACGCACACATTATTTTGTTATTCTTACACACACATTTAAACTATTATTCTCACATATAAAAAAAGATAAAAATCTTATATGCAGAATTACGTAAATTTTATAACAATATTTACATCGATAGTTAAATTTAAACAATACGTATTTTGAAAGATTTCTGTACCTAAAAATTTGTGGGTTAGACCGCTTTCTGTCGTTATAAAGGGTGTCTTGCAAGTCGGTACAATAATTTTAGGAGGTGATAGAATACTTGATTTTGAGTCGATTGAAACAAACATACCTATACGTATGTTTGTTTCAATATATACAAGGTATAACAGCAGTAAGTATTCAAAACTTGTGAGCTTGTAAAACAAGTCGAAAAATTACGAAAACCTTAGTACAACTTTTATCAGTGGCGGCTCCTAAGGGAGATACGCTCACTTAAAGGGGTAACCTCAGAAACAGTTTTTAATGCGTAACATCAAATCGATTCAACATTAAGTCACGAAATTTTGGTGAGATATTAACCTTGACGTACTTAATAAGTCTCATAAATTACATTTCAAAATTTTCTACAGGGGCGTGAGAAAATGCAAGACTCTGGTACAAATTTAATAATATCTTTTTTGTAGTTAATTTTTTCTAGTTTCTGACTCCAAAATATTAAAATATTAAGTAGTTAACATAAAAAAATGTACCCTTGTTAAATTTCAATAGAATGTACCGTTTTTCAGTAAAATCATTCAATCATTCCTAACGTGACCCACATTTAACATAACCACAAAAATAGATAAAAATTATTTAAAAATGCAACAGTATACATATTCTGAGTATGTAGATATGCTTTTGACGTTAGCTGGAGTGTCATGGGAGCGCAAGAGCAGCCGCACACCGATATGGTATAAAGTTCCCCAATAGAAATGTACCCAATTATAAAATATTTCTTTGCACCGAAAGGCGTTGCTTTTCTGTTATTTATATTACGGTATTTTTATTTGTACTATTATTTTTAATTGTTACTGTTAAGAGTATTAAAAATACTTGACATTTTTGTTAACTGTCAGATTAGCTGTTTTCTTCATGGCACACTGCAATTAATTTATTTTGCTTTGGATGTTCAATATGGGACACGTTATTGAAATCGATTTTATCGAAAAATGGTACATCCTATTGCAATTTAACAAGAGTACTTTTTTATGTTAAATACTAAGAATTTAAATATTTTCGAGTCAGAAACTTAAAAAAATTAACTACTAAAAGGATATGATTAAATTTGTGTCTAAGTCTTGCATTTTCTCACGCCCCTGCAGAAAATTTTGAAATGTATTTTATGAGACTTATTAAACACGTCAAGGTTAATATCTCACCAAAATTTCGAGACTTAATGTAGAACCGTTTTGATGTTACGCATTAAAAACTGTGTCTGAGATTACCCCTTTAAGTGAGCGTATCTCTCTTAGGAGGCGCCACTGGCAAAAGTTGTACTAAGGTTTTCGTAATTTTTCGACTTGTTTTACAAGCTCACAAATTTTGAATACTTACTACTGGTACAACTTGTATAAAGTATTACAATATTTGTGATAATTAATTTTTTAATTTAACCGCGCTTTTCTACAATTATTGAAGTGCAGAAGAAAAACAAACCTTTTTATAACAAATATTTCTATACTTTATCTATTAGGAATGAAAATATTATTTAAATGATTTAACCAATAAAATCCAAAGTGGCTTCGTTACATACCTAGAACTTCATAAACATCATTTTGCTACTTTGTAAAAGCGAAGAGTCAAATATAAACAGTTCTTAAATATCTAAAATTATTTGAATTTGTATAGAACACTATTTCAAGAATACGGCACTTATAACTGTGAATTTAATACGAGAAGTAGTTGGACGAACACTTCTGATAGTTTCAAACAGGTAAAGAAACAAATTTATTATCATTTAATAAACATAGATATGTGTACGAGGGGCAAACCGCAGCCCGAAATGTTGTACACTAATTCCAATTATTTCCAAGTAATGCCACTAATTACTCTACTAATTCCACTAATTCAGAGAATTCAGGAAATTAGTGGAATTAGTCAGGAGTAATTCCACTAATGCTAATACTTTTATCACTAATTCCAAGTTAATTCAGCTAATTCCATTACTAATTTCGCTAATTCCACCACTAATTCACTAATATTTCTACCACAAATTCAAGTATTCTCAAAGACGTCTCCTTCAAAAGTAATGTACAAAACATTGAATAAATTATAAGTAATATATCTGGATTATTACTAAAACTTACAATTATCGCTAGAAATATTCCCTTGCAAGATTATCCAAAACGGAGCTAAGAGTGTTAAAAATACTTGACATTTCTGTTAACTGTCATATTAGTTGTTTTCTCCATGGCACATTGCAATTAATTTATTTGGTTATTAATGGATGTTGAATGTGAGGAACGTTAGGAATGATTGAAATCGATTTTAGTGAAAAATGGTACATCCTATTGAAATTTAACAAGAGAACCTTTTTTATGTTAAACACTTCAAGTTTCAATATTTTCGAGTCAGAAACTAGAAACAATTAACTATAAAAAATATATGATTAAATTTGTCTCAGAACTTTGCATTTTCTCACGCCCCTGTAGCAAATTTTGAAATATATTATATCAGACTTATTAAGCACGTCAGGGTTAATATTTCACCAAAATTTCGTAATTTAATATCGAACCGTTTTCATATTACACATTAAAAACTGTTTCCGAGGACATCCCTTTAAAAAAGCGTATCTCCCTTAGGAACCGCCTCCGCTAAAAATTGTACTAAAGTTTTAGTAATTTTTCGACTTGTTTTACAAGCTCACAAGTTTTGAATACTTACTACTGTTACACCTTGTATAGAGAAGAAAACCAAATATTTTTTTAATTATTTAAAATTTTGGTCAACTTATTACTATCTATTAATTGGTTATAATAAATAATAATAAGAGTGACTCTTTGTTCAATCTTAACATTATTATTCTCATGAAATAAGACTTTTAAACGATTTAACAAAGACAGACACTGTCATATAATTGCCACAAATACCTATCTGATCTCACAATCCTCCCGAACCTACTATCCAATGAAACGTATTTCAAATAGTATTATTTCCCTTGTTATTCCCTAATATTCCGACTTACCTACATAAATAAAAAATCTTGTAAAAAATTACAAGGCTCCCTCAATGCTGCAAGTAACAGGTGCACAATCACGAGACAACAAAAGAATGCATACATTACATCCCAGTCAAAACATTAGAAATATGCGCTATTGCCACTTGCACCGTATTGCGCACAATGTTTTTAGATTTTTGGATTAACATTGTTGTCAGTATGTGCACGAATTCCACTAATTCCAGGACTAATTCCAGACTAATTCCAGTAATTCCACGACTAATTCTTCTAATTCCAGAGGTAATTCCACTAATTCCAAGTGAGTGTACACCAAAATTCCAGTGCGGTTTACCCCTCGTATGTGTATCTATCTTTGCAATCTAATACATTATATCATTTCGTAGAAACACTAATATACCAATAGAAATATCGAAAAATAAAATATCCAGAACAAAAGTAAATACAAATAAAATTCCTGATGTTATGTCTATTCAGTGTTAAGATTTTTCAAATTTTTTCGGCACTCTAAAAAATATCCAGATGTCATAAGATAACATTCCAGTTATTTGTTTTGACTTAGTTCAGTTATTAAATGTCCGCAATCATTTGTCGTTATAGAAAACATTATTTTAAGAATTTTGATGAGAATTAAAGTAGATTACATTTTTTTTTAATATAATTTAGTTATTCGAAACCATTTGCTCGGTTCTTCAATTTTACATTACTTTAAAGATAATAGGCAAATTTAAATCAGATAGATCAGTAAATTAAACTTATACTTTTTATTAAAATATTGTGTAAAAATTTAAAACCCTATCAAATTGTGTTAAAGTGAAAAAAAAAAACACATTCATGTCATGCTTAAATAACTAAATATTTTAAACTTCAAAGAGCAGTGCATAAATGCCGAGACATTCAATTAGTGTATAGTGACTGAAAAAACTTAAAAGAAGTATCTATTTCTGAGCAACATATTAATGAGTTTATTTCTTTAATAAATAGACGAACTATTAAAGAAGTAAGTAGGATGTGACAAACATAATACCTAAAGTTTTACGAGGTCCTAAAGCACTTTATTAGAAAATTAAGGCGACAAATAATCACCGTTTACTATTAAGAAAAGTACGACCTGCAACATAATAAAAAAAAAAACGATTTTAATGTAATTTACCAGACCATAAAATTTTATATCACAGGTAGCAAAAAATGAGGAGTAATACAAATAAAAAATATTTAATTACCTCGACGAGTTTATATATATATGGTTCTTTTGTGTATTATAAAAACAGTTCATTAATTCGACTCATAAAAAATAAAAAGTGGCCTGATATAAATTAAACCTGGAGCCATAAAATGCATAAAAAATTACACGAATTAAATTTGGAATTCATAGATGGCTTGTTAATAAAATTTATCAGAGAATAACTAATCCTAAATGCATTTTAAAAATTGTATACACAATAGGAATAGTTTATAATGCAATCCTAATTCTTATATTTAGTTTAGTTTTCAAACACAATATTTCTACTAGCAATTCATCCAATAGGTGGTGATTGTTATTAGTCATATAATGCAGAAATGGAAAAATGTTCTACAACTGTTGGAGGAAAAATGCGTTAGAGAAGATGGTTTTGCATTGAAAGACCGTGAATGTACCTACTTACATAATTTTGCGAGATGTGATAATGTTTATTCGTGTACAATTTTTTCAGTGTGCACTTCATGTATAAAATTCAGGAAACTTTATGTTGAAACAGTTGAAAATATATTGTTTTTTCTTATTTTAAATAACTTGGCGGCCTGTAAACTCTTATAGGTCCTGGACAAGATTTGTATACTTGGAAGATATATGTTTACTAATATTTTATAAAATCTCTAAAAACAGCCATAAATTCGTTGAAAATTGAGTAACAAACGGCGCGCATAAATATAAATAATAGAATTTGTACCTATAATTATAACATATGCAATTTGAAATAAGGTATACGGTGTTTTAAATTTTTTTTATAATCAATATTTATAGTTAGTAACAGTTATTTTTTACTGTATTAAAAATGTATTTTAAGCTAATATAAATCAAATCTGCTACAATTCTTATCAATGAAGTCATATGTATGCTCTCTGATACCAAACATCTAGGTATGCTAATGAACAATTCCACAGACAAAACTCTATTCAATAATTATCTAAAATAAAAATTAATCTAGCTAATTTTACTAATCTGGTTAAATGAAAACATTCTTTAAATATCTCAGTTTAATTTTGAAACTGTGGGAACTCGAAAATTCAACCACATTAGATGAGATCTAACCTATTTCTGCATTTTTGGATTGCTTCTTCAGGTGGTCTCCTTTAAGTTGAGTCAAATATCTAACAATCAAAATTATTATACCAATACATTAAAATTATTTTAAATTTAATATCGACAATGTGAAAAGTGACTTTAACCTGCCAATCAATTTTAAATTAAACATAACAATTATCTACTTATTTAATGAAAAAAAAAATGATTACCCCTTAAGTATTTGTTTTTTTATATATATTTTTAGGTATTAACAATATTGTGTGAAACTAACTATTTTACGGAATAAAGCCCCGACCAGCGTTGAATTACACCCACAATATCTACCCATATATTCTTTATTATTAGCTTTTGTAACACTTTTTACTGTATTAATAATGTATTTTAAGCTAATATAAACCAAATCTCCTACAATTTTTTTCAATGAAGTCATATGTATGCTCTCTGATACCAAACATCTAGATGTCTGACATATTCCTGCATTTTTTGGATTGCTTCTTCAAGTGGGGCCTCCTTTAAGTTGAGTCAAATATTTAACTATAAAAATTATTATACCAGTATATACTAAAATTATGTCAAAAGTGACTTTAATCTGCCAATCAATTTTAAATAATTCAAGGCAGATATCTACTTAGTTAATAACAACTTTTTTTATAGATTGTGTTAACACAAAATAGCTATTGACGTTTATTTTGTACAAAATGCGTCATGACAACTTTTTGAGATTTAGAGCGAAAATACTTATTTTTGTATCTAGAATGCTAAACTGTACTTTTGCAAGAATGAAATATAATATCCATTCGATAAAATTTAAAAAGTCTCCGAAGCGGTGTTACTGGCATATTTCGAACATAAAGTGAAACCAATATTATGATCAGTATATTCTATGCTAAAAAGTACACTATATGTCAAAGAAAATAATTTAACTCACTGCAATATCGGCACTTTCAATTTTTCATGTAGTGCAAAATAAATTATTGTAATCCTCCTATTTATAATAGTTCTAGAACATAAAAGTATCTATTTCGCAGCTAGGTGACTAAATAGACTCACTTTTTCAACTAAAAATTTAACGAAAATGTCGACTTTTGATGACAGTTTTCGAAAAAGACTCATTTTATTTTAGAGACTCGTAAAATAGAAATTTTTGGAAACGAATACAAAAAAGCACTTAAAAAATATGCCCCAAAACGACTTTTTGAACAAATACAGAGCGATATTCAGTACAATATATCAAAGTTGCTACAAGTAAATACCTAATTTTAGACTTACATTCAGTCACACAATAAATAAAAAAGTTTCTGCAGCAAATTACACCAATTTTCTTTAATCTTTCTTTAATTATTTTTATTTCAGAATATACCTACCTATGTAGGGTGTGTGCTCCAGTTTTTGGCAGTGTACCGTTAAACCATTAAATTGTTCTTTATTCTCTTTTTCCTGTTTTCGTCTGTTCTTAATCATGTTAACATAACAGGTACGTATATACTACAATCAACCAAAGATTGCTAACTGTTGTTATTATAATTATATCGTTTAACTGCCATGTGAACTTGTGAGTAATTATTACCTTTGTTATTTATCAGGTCAACGTAATTTTAAGTAAGTTAAGTTATTGACAATAGGAAGGATATAACAATCAAATTATTAGGTAATATTAACCATAATTATTATATTTTTGCCCGGCATATGTACTGAAGCGTTCAGTAAAAGCAGATATATTTAAAGAGTATTTTTTGTATAATATACACAACATCAAAAGTCTTGGACTCCCCCTTATTCTTGTTAAAGAAATCTTTTTGTCAGAAGAACCAAATACATTTATAAAAGTATATTGCTTTCTGACTTTTTTTTTTGTAAAAAGAATATGTTCGATGAACTAAGTATAGTCGGTATGACCTCCACCACGTTCCAGTAGCATATTGACACGTCTGTGCATTGAGATAATCAAACAGTTAACGATCTCTTGCGGAATATTGTTCCATTCCACTTCTGCCGCCACGATTAACTCATCTACAGTCTGAGGTGGAGGAATATGATTATGAATGGCTCTAGCAACGAAATCTCACATGTTTTCTAATCCATTGATGTGTCCTGCTTCGAGTGTCTCTTGACACCCAAAACATTACGGTACCCCCTTCATACGCAGCAACTACACAGGGAAAATGACGTCGCTGTTGACGACCTGGTTCTCTCCAGACTCTTTGCCGATTGTCATCAGTAACCAGCCCAATTCTGGTTTCGTCTGTAAATAAGACCCACCGCCACTGGCGTAAAAGTCAACCCTTATGCTCTCGCGCCCACTGGTGACGGTTAGCACGATGCCTTGGAAGTAGAGTGGAGACCCGTAATGGTCTTACCGTAGATTACGTAAATTTGCGTTGTGTAGTCGTTTTGGAATAGTAGGTGTCGATATAACACGGCGAACGTGTCTTGAAAGTGGGCTTTTATACAACAATGAGAAACACCACTAGGTTTAATCGAATCATTTTATATACGGGGGTCCAAGACTTTTGATGGTGTGTGTTCCGTACCTACATAACTAGCATAGAGAAATACTTTATTAAAAAATATATTATTTTACTCAGAACTCTACTGCTCTACTTTTACACTTCTTGAATTCACCTTACAATTTTTGAAAATTCTTTATTCTGTGTATACGAGAAAAAAATACTTCGATTTTATATTAATTGATATAAAAAACTACTCAACATTATACAATTATGAATAAGTTCAGATTGATGAGCTTGATTCATCTCTGAAAGTAAAGAATACTTTTCGATTAGTTGTGAAGATATAAAAGATTTTTGGTTACATTGAAGAAACAAAGTGAAAATCAGTATTATTTAAATAAATACATTTTGTATAATAAATAATTTTCCATAGGTAACTAGCATAGATGATTATTTTACTTTACATGTTTATTGGAGGAATCGAAATTTACAGTAAAGAATAAAAATCAGGAAGAAGTGGCAAACTTTAATACACTTTTTGAATTTACCATAACATTTTTGAAAATTATTTATGCCCAGAAGAAAAGAAGCGCCTCAATTTTATATTAATTGGTACAAATAACTAGTCAACATTATAATATTATGAAGAAAATCAGATTGATGGACGTCCTACATTGATCCACATCTAAAAGTAAAGAATATTTTTCGATCAGTTTAGTGAAAATATAAAAGACTTTTGGTTACATTGAAGAACCAAAGTGCAACTGAAAATCAGTATTATTTAAATAAATATATATTTTCCATAATAAATAATTTTCCGTAGATAACTAGCATAGAAAATTAGATGATTATTTTACTATTGGAGGAATCGAAATTTACAGTAAAGAATAAAAATCAAGAAGGAATAGCAAACTTTAATACACTTTTTGAATTACCATAAAATTTTTGTAAAATAATTTATTTTATGCCCAAATGAAATGAAAGCTACGATTTCAATTGGAATAAATAACTACTCAACATTATAATATTTTCAAGGGAATCAAATTGATGAACGTTCTACATTGATTCGTATCTGAAAGTAAAGAATGCTTTTCTATCAGTAGTCTAGTGAAGATATAAAGACTTTTGGTTATATTGAAGAAACAAAGTGCAACTGAAAAACAGTATTGTTTAAATAAATATACCGGGTGTTCCCTCTAAGATTTTCAGTCCTTACATCTCATAGCCAGCGCCACGAAACTTGGTCTACAGATACTAGATGGCGCGTACGCTAAAATTTATGTTTAAATTGAAATATACTTAATTATTCACATTCTGAAAAATAAACATTTAAAAATTTAACATAAAAAAACACCTCCAAAAAGAACCCAAATTTCATTGTTTTGTCAAGTAAAATATGTATAGCCTTGAGCCAGACTCACACAAAAGAAACTAACATCACTAAACGTCGAAACTATGAATTGTCATTGAATTGTCAAATATTAATGGCATAAAGTACATGATTATACATAAATAACGTTAAATAATGTACTGAATGCAATTTACATATGCACATTGGTGTTATTGAGATATGTCGATAAAAATTTAGAGTTGTGTTGAGGCTTTTGGAATATAGAGATTGCTGCGCCGGCGCAGTCTTCCGTTACAGCTCCGTTCAGCGTGAATATTGTGTAAAAATATCTGTGAATATTTTTAAATTGTTCCATTATAATGTAACAAAACTTCAGTAAATTGTTTTTTTTATGTTACTACAGTATACATAATAGTACCTGTATTTTTTATCACAAAATAATTTACAAAAGTATGTAAGTACCTAAAGAATATTTATTTTTTCCAACTGCTCTAATAATTATTGATTACTTATTTAGCAACAAATAAATTCGATCAAAAAGACTCCAAAAACTTTTTTTATTATAATGTTGTGGCGGCTCATATATTTATATACACCCTGTATAAAATAACATATTTATTTTTGTATATATTCACTTCATATTTTCATCATTCTGCACTCAAATATTTCCGTACACACTGTATAAGTTAAAATATTTCTTTCTTTATATAAATTCGCTACTCATATCTTTTCGTTAGTTCTGGTTAAAATTTCAATGTCTACCCCACAATGTTTTCGTACTGTACATAGAATAATGGAATTAATTTATTTTTCGTAATTTTATTCGTATAGAAATTGTAAAACCCACAACAGACAACTGAATTGAATGTCTTATAAAATACTGTTTAAAGTGAGTTAGGGACTTTTCTATAATATTATCCATCATTCCATGTTTAGAATTAATTCTAAGAAAATGTCTGTGTGATATTTTTCGCTTATTCTTTTTGGTGTCCGATGTTATGAATCGTTCTGTTTCAATGTAATTTTTGGCACTACACACACACACACCTGAAAGATAAAACAATAATTACACATTAATATCTAGCTTAAAATGACTATGTTATAGGTGCTTTCTGGGTCTAGCAAATTTTCAGGTGATTCTTCCTAGCAAAAACCAGTTGCTTTATTTTAGTTCTGTATCATATGAAAAGCTGAAGCACTGACAGTCTTAGAAGGAACACCCGGTATATTTTGTACAATAAATAATTTTCCGTAGATAACTCGAATAGAAAAATAGATAATTATTTTACTCTGCATATAAAACCTCTCTAATTAATTAGAGAGGTTTTATATTATATCCGTTTGATTACTTTATTTATTATGATTAGGTAGGTAGAATACCTACAACATTATAAAAATTAAACAAATTTATAGTAATTAAAATATATCATTGGGGGAATTGGAGTCTTTTATAGGTGGTCACATTAAGAAAAATATAAACTATTAAATTTGATTAACATTCATTTTTTAATTATAAATCTGTAAAATGTTTAATTTAGGATTTGCTTTTTATAATTCTGAAATTATATTAGCAAATTTTATTGTAAATTCTAGCTTGAATATAATGAGACCACGTGTTTTTATAGCAAAATGATTACATATAAGTTCAACCCTTAAAATTTCTATTAACATACTGTAGCTATTAAACATATATAAATAAAAAGGTCCGTCTAATTGTTGATATTATCCACAACTTTAGACGTTGGTAGGCTGTCAGATATGTCACACTTATGATCGATATTGCCAAATCTCAGGATATGTACCAGAGAAAAGGGTAATTTGTTACTTATAGTATTTTAATAGGATAGTAAATGTCATAGATACATAGTGTAAATAAATAGTGTATAGGTAATGTCATAATTATTAGTGGTGATGTGGTTAACGTACAGTATTGTTAAAAGTAACTTATTCCTTTGTTTATAATATAGATCCACTCGTGACAATTACGGGGACAATGATATTGGTATTTACTATTGATCTCGATTCTCCTTAAACATTTTTAAAAAATCCTTATTTATCCTTTTGTTTACTCTGTTTTCAGAATATAACAGATAATTTAATGTAATGAAGTCAGCAAAATGTTATAAATGCCTCAAATAACATTCTACATCACAAAAATGGAAGGAGCAAATACAGAATGTTATTTGGAATCGGAATGAAGCGCTGAATACAACAAATGAAAAAAAAACGTAAGTTTGCTTTACTATTAAATTTGATACAATTTTATATTTTAATTTTTTCGATGAACTTAAACGTATCTACCTACGTATTTCCAGTTCACTAGATGGCCTTCACATACAAACAATATTGCAATGCTTTCTTTCGTCGCCCTATATCACATTTTTCTTTTCATTTTTTGGCACGATTAAACATTTTTTATTAGGCGCTCTATGCTCTATTCGTACATAATGGCATAATGCAATAACTCTTCCATTTGCCCGTAAAATGCACTTTCTGTGCCCATTTTACGAGTCTATTTTGCGACTTTATTCAATACCAATGTCTGTTTAACACAATAACACTTAATAATATCACAACTGACAAATCAACTCTTCTAAATTAGTCCTGTGTTGTTGGAAAACATGGTGATTGTATACAGATATAAACTAAAGCACACTGCTTTATTTAGGTGCACACATGCGAACGGCTTCTGACGTCATAAGTTTACATTTTGGCGACCATCGTTTTGTATACCGTTTTTAGGCTTATTTTTCCACGAACTTGTCTAGGACAAACGTCATTTCGATTAAAATAGTACAACAATCATGCAATTTTTCCATTAACACAACAGAATTTAATCTACGAAGTGCCAAATATGAGGCTGATAACAATTGAATTAAATAAGTTAATTAAGAAGTTAAATTAAAAAATTAAACTTTGATGCTGTAACTTGACAAAAATTGACATTTCAAAAAAATCCTTACTGACTACCATTACTGCATCACAAAAGTTGTATAAAGCATTTTAGAAACACCCTGCATAGAGACTACTGAGATTTATTTAGCCTTAAATTCGGTCGCCATCTTCTACCGATTATCAAGTTCTTACTCTATTTTGACCTCTTTTTATTAAGAGATATACCGGTAAAACACAAGTTTTTATGAAAAGAAAAAGCGTGTTCCTAATCCCTGTATAACATTTTTTTATAAAGAATAACGGACCAAAGTTGTGCCTAAGGTATTGGGGTCTAGTAATCTTGGCTACCTCAACACAAAAAACGATAATATCGAAATTAATCCCACACATCCATAAAATAATTATGACTTATACACAGATGCTGAGAAAAGGAAAAAATACAAAAGCCCAGAAAAAATGTGCCCGAATCTAAGGGTAACCTTTTTAGTCTATTGAAATTGCCTTCATACCAGTTACAAATCTTAATGTGGGTAGTAGAGAGACACAGGTGTCACAGTTATATCACATTGTATAAAAAAGGGAACCCCAAAACAGGTTAATTTCTATTGTGTCTATGTGGGAAAGTTCGAGACGTTTTCACTTTTTGTCTCCCTTTCAAATTTAAATAGTCGAAAAAAATCACCCCTACTTCGAACTGTGCATTCAGATGGAAGGTCTGAAAGTGAGGAGAGGTAGAAAGTTTGAATTGGATGTAGGTAAGATTTAGTAAACAAATGAGTTGATGTATTTGTGTTGCAGACTTAAAATTTCACATTACTAGGAATATTTTAGTAACTTACTTAGAACATTTTTTTTATTATTATGAAATGCATCAACTGATTAAAAAAAAAGAAATTGCTTGATGTAAAATAGTTATTTATATTTAACATAAATTTTGTGAATTTTGACATCGTGTATCTTTTGTATTATCAATATTTTATTAAGGCAAGTTGGCTTAAATCGTAACTGTATGCACTATGCTTTTATAAACACCAGTATAACAACAAATCAACACATTTCTTACGTTATTAAATTTATAAAATATAATTTTACAATCCAATTGCTCATGGGGTTTATTGTTGATAAGGTAAAGAAATTTCGATCGTTTGCCGATGAGTTACTACAAATGTAACGTGGAAAGTGATCAAGAAAATTTCTCCCAACAGAAACTGAAGCTACTTTCGAGTTATTGCCTAGTAAGTCAAAGTAACAGTATTGGTTTTGTACAATATTTTCTTGAAATGGTTGAAATGGTGTGATCTGAAAAATGTTAGTGGCAAGTTCATTGAAAAAGTCCGTTTGTCATACTTTGAAGAAAAGTCCAAAATATGGAAATCGTCAACACTTTGGTCAAATTCCTCCTTGTTGAAGGCTATGATGGACATAAAGAATCAGGTCATAAGCAAATATTACAAGCTTGTTGCTTTTTTGAAACGATAGGGCGAAATATATCGGTGTATTGGGAGACTGTGGTCGCAAAGAACTGTGCAACTTGACATTCGATAATATCAAGGATTCAGGAACTTCGTTATGTAACCAACACATTTTTTAAGATGCTGAATTTTAAAATTTGCTTGATTCGCACATTTGTGACCATCATTACCCTCATAGTTTGAATTAAAAACTGTTAAAGCTGGAGAAAAAGTTAAGAAGTTAAAACGTAGAAAATCCAAACATCTAACTGCAGTTAAATTTTCTTCAAAGAAGTAAAGTCCGAAAATACAGCATTCCAGCCCTTACATTTACTTTACCTTGCACTGGTTGTTTAATTTTTGAACTCAGTGAGGCTTATTTTGAGACATACATCTGCAGTTACGTGGATTTACAGTTTTATTTAAGGAAAGGTGGCTGCGTGGATAAAAACAATAAATTTGGAAAGATTTGATTTCCATCAGAACGTAATATGATCTCGTCTCGTATGTGACCCTCGTATTTTATACCCTGCTGTCTAGAAGATGTGTGGGGATATTTTTTTTAACTTCAAGCAATACGTTTAATATACTGTTTTCATCTTGAGGTATGTCGGTGAGAGATATTTCTATCAGGACTAAAACTACTACTACTATAGTACGTTGTTACCAGGTGTAGTCTGAGAAAGACCGTGAACACATAGCGTGAAGAATGATATATGGCTCCACTACTTACTATAGTGTTGGGTTGTCATATTGCCTGTAATGAAAACTAGTGGTGATCTGCTAGCATACGCAGTAGAATTCCATACCATAATCCAACTGTGTGATGGACTTGACGTTTTCTGTCAAATTGTGCATCCCCAGGCAGAAACGGGATTCATCACTAAAGATCATTTGATTTCACTTTTGGTAACACTGAATCCTCTCTCTACACCATTGTAAGCGGTTAGCTCGATGTTGACAAGTGAAAGAAGAGAACGAATACCGACCATCCTCCAATGTACTTCAAACCACTGCTGCTAAATCGGCCTATGAGAGTCAAAAGTCCCAATCTTCTCGCTCTGTGGTTCCTCTACGACGACCGATGACTCTCGCTCTGTGTTTGACGTAAATATCTCTTAGTATTTCTAGAAATTTGTCTCACCGACAAACCTGAGTTGCTCGACCCAAAAATTAGCCTCCTTTCAAAGTCACTAAGCTAGGAAACCTGCGTTTGTTAAGTTTTTTTTTTTTTTGAATGCATAGGTCGTACTTTGATAATGTAGCATACTGTTTTAAGAAATTTTGCCCACATTTGTGTTTCAAGTGTTGTGAAGCTTGTTGCAAACGACATTTTTTACAGCTGACTCCCACGCTTAGTGACTCTGAGAGGAGGCGGATTGTTGGGTTGCGCAAATCAGGTTTGTCGGTGAGAGAAATTTATAGGAAGACTAACATTACGTATCATACTACGGTGTTAGCAGCCATGAAGAAGATATGGAATGACATATGGCTCCATGTGGATGTAATATTACAGTGTTATTTTAAAACACCCTTAAAAAATTCATAATTGATAAATGTGAGTCCATTTTTTTTAATTAAAACAGAAAGAAAAGTCCTGTCAACTCACAATCCTTCATTCAATAGTGACGACCGAGGTCAAATTTTGCACCTCATTTTCAGATGCAAAATTTATCGTCACTATTGAATAAAGAACTGTGAGTTGACAGGACTTTTCTTTCCCTTTGAACCCTTAAAAAAAATAAAAATAGCCGCTGAGAAAGTGCAATTATGGGACTTCCTGTACAGCTTGTTTTAGAAACTACAGAAGTGGTACCTATATTTTTCCAGAAATATTTAAAGATAAAGTACCATAATGCTTTATGAATTATAGTATATAATAAAATTACATAAGCCGTACATGTATAAAAAGTAGTTACATTGAAAAAAAAGTTATTAACTATAATTTTGAAGGAGAATTCGAAAGTCGTGACCAATTCTTGCTTTATTTATAATTATCGTCTAACTGTTTAAGGATTAAAAGCAGCCCCGATGCTGATTTCTCAAATTTACGAGGAGGAGTAGATCACGAAGATCCAAAAAGTAGACCATAAAAACGATTTCATCAAACCATATGCACATGGCCTGTAAAGAATTTATAAACGTTGTTTATTGCCAAATTGCTATTCCGAAAGTTAAAATCATTTAATTGGACATCCGATTGCACTCTCAAAAATTACCCTGTTTTATTTCTTCGGCAATAAAACAGGCACTTATTGGAAATTATATGTGCGGGAAATAATAAAATAATTCCGAATTTGTGCAAGTTTTGCTAATACAAGTAATAAAAGGTTTAATTAGCAATAAAACGTCCAATTAAGCTGGTTTAAAGGCAGATAAGTGAAAATCATTGCATCAGATTAACAACATTATCTTAATTTATAATTACTTTCCACATATTCTGTATATGTTTCGTCAAGGAATGTTTCTTTTTTATGAAAGAAATTACCTTAAACCATTCTTCATGTGTCAATTACTTAATATACCCAAAGAAAGTAATGTCCATACAACAGTGTTAATATTTATTCAACCGTGAATATTTTTTTAAAGTATCCAAGTAAATTAATGAAACTTGCTTAAGTCATAAAATTGAAAATGCACTAGAGAGCATTACTCATATAAAAATATGCAAAACAAAAAACTTTTCAATATTTATTTTGAGGAAGAATATAGCTTTAGTAATACCTACTACATTTCTATATAAATTTATTGCAGAAGCGCACGATAGGGTGATTCAGAACTTATCCGACAAACTATGAGGATCTGTGTACGCTTATATAACCGGGACCACTTCCAACACCGTTTTTTACTGAATGTTTGGAATTGTTGATAAGCGCCTAATTGGACCGATCATATTGACCAAACGTATGGATGGTTTACAATATCTCGAATTTCTTCGCAATGATTTGCCCGCCCTTTTCAAAATGTACTCTTAGTTGTGCGATAACATATGTGGTTTTTATATGATGGGGCACTTCCTAACCCTAAACCTAAATTATCTCTATCAAGTGCACGCAGTACGATGGATTGGCTTTCGCGGTCTCCCGATTTAAACTCTCTTATCTTCTTTTGGTGGGGTCATTTAAAAGACTCGTACCGTACCGAAGTTGAAACCGTCGAGGATTTGCGCGAGCATATTACCATATTTGTACAGTGCTTTCGAAAAGTAACGAATAATTTAATTATTTTTGAAATTGAGAAGTTGTATGTAGAATGACACGCTCTTTCAAATGGCATGGTCAAAATTGGGGGTTGCTATTTAAAAAAATTGTCGATGACGTCATATCTCGATCAACGATGATGTCACAAATATGGGTCGTATGTCAGAATCGACGTGCCAGGGAATTTTTTTGACAACTTCTCAATTTCAAAAATAATGTTATTAATAATAATTTATTTGTTACGTTTCGAAAGCACTGTGTGTTGAACATTCCCAAATATTTTTTCGAATAAGATCTGAAGGAACCCTGAATTATCTCATGCAAAAGGTTGCCATAATGTGCACCCTCTACATTATGGAGTAATTATTCCATTATGCGAATTACAATTTATTTGAACAAAAATATGGAATGATATTGCTTTCCTCAAAAGGAAATCAAGTGGTTATATATCCAAAAAAATCCAGAATATTTCCAAGGAACAGGTTGAAAGGTTTATCAAAGATGCAGATGATGAATAGTACTTATTTCAAAAAGTTGTCTTCATTGTTGGTATATTTGGAGCCTGTGGGAGAGAAGAATTAACTTATTTACGTACAGAGAACATTGAAGATGCTCAGTTGTTCGTTAAAATTACTATTTCCAATACCAAAAATAATGTTCCTAAATTATTTACAATACCAGAGGGAGACATAAAAGGAGTCAATTTTTTGGAAATTTTTCGCAAATATGCAAGTCTACGTCCATCCACCATCGACCACAACCGTTATTTTGTCACGTACAGAAATTCAAAATGTACTACACAAGCAGCATCCATGCATTTTTAGGATTGCTTCTTCAAAAGTGAATTTAGATATTTATAGAGTGTTTTCATTAAACTAGGTTAGTAAATTTAGATAGATTAATTTCTTTAGATAATTATTGAATAGAGCTTTGTCTGTGGAATTGTTCATTAGCATACCTAGACACTAATACAGTAAAAAAAGTTAAATGGCACACCTTATATAAAAAGAAACAAGACGTTTTCGAAGAGGTGTAAGGAAATATCCTTAACGTTGAAACGGTTCCACTGCAATATGCCGCTCCTCACTTTCGAGCAATCCGCGGTCACCCCCCAATTCTTAAACATGAGATGTGACGCATTTCAATGCCGTCTTGGTTTATTTTTGTTATTTAGCTAAGGGGCGAGCGAAATAAGGCAACTGTAGAGATGCTCTCCGCAACCGTGAGAACTTAAGACAGGTGTTTTGTAATCATTTATCTGGACCCACAATTAAGCTACCGTATTACGAAGATCTATCTCCTTTTTTATTCCATTCCCAGTGATTATAATATTTAAATGTTATGGCTAGTTTTTTTTCGGCGATGGCCAACATGAGCTATTAGTTTTTTTACGACCGTCGAAAATTATGTCGTTAGTTGACAATAATAACGGTACCTAATTACCTAGGCCCAATTTTTATCATTGCCGACGAATCGGAATTACTGAAGCTAATTTCAAATGGATCTTGACGTAAATCCTTTTTGAAATAGGTGCATGGTTCGATAAATTCCAGTTATAAATATGTTAGATATACGTAATTCCGTTTTTTTTTTGTTAATGGAACTTGAGAAAGTAAGAAGATATTAGGTAGAATAGTAAAATATAAAATCACATAGGATAAATGCACCAGTGAATGAACATTTAAGGGTTTAAAAATGACATAAAATATTTTATATACGATGTTCAAACTGTTATAACCGTTACATATGATGTGTTTTATGTAGTGAAATTACTAACGTTTTCTGATTTAAAATCACTTAATGGTCCTATTGAATAATGCTCCATTATCGAGGAAAAAATATATATTTGTTCAGAATTCGGAACACTAGTAAAGGAACGGGCATTCGTTCATACATGAACATTGTTCATTCACTGATTGAACAACCACTTATTTAATTTTGTTTAAATGTTTATTTTGTAGAATTTATTTATTTCCAAGAAAGGATTTTTAATTTTAGAAAAGATATTTTTCGATTTATACCAAAACATTCATATGAGGTAGCCATTTTCATTTACACTGATCTTGGTTAAGTTTGCCCAAACATCGGGAGTCCCACAAGGTTCCATTCTTGGACCCCTTTTATTCTCGATTTTTGTGAACTATATTGCCAGCGATCTTGGTGTTCGTTATTTGCTTTACCTAAATGACATGAAAATATTCTATGAAGTTGATACTGAGTTGGATGCTACGTTGTTGCAGAGTAATTTAGAAATACTTCACATCTGGTGCAGTGCAAATAGGGTACTACTGAACGCCTCAAAATGTAGCGTCATGATAGTTATGACGACCTTTTACAATGGAGTACAGAGTAGATGGGACTCCTCTCCAGCGAACGGAGAGTATTAAAGATCTAGGCTCTCCTTTCATCAACATTTTACCAATATAGTAACTGGAGCTCATAAAAGTTTGGGTTTTATTATGATAAACATAAAAGAATATAAAAACTCTGAAACCCTTTGTCTTTTATTAGATTGAAGCTAGAATATACCAGTTCGCTCTGGAGCCCTATTTATGTTAACCATTTCAGCAGTATTGAGAAGGTGCAGCACCTTTTTTAATCAGCTGCATTTGTTCTTGATAGTATCAATCCACAAAGGGGTTTCTCCCAAGAAACTTTAAGTGAATGTTTTAAAATGACGCGTAAGATGCATGCGGTCATTTTTCTGGTCTGGCGCTACAACCATTTTCTAAACATCTCTGATACTGATGCCCAAGGCTTGGAAATTATTTCAATTTTTTTATCTCTGGATGTCTTTGTAAAAATAGTTGCAGTCACTTTTTTCTGGTCGATCGTTATTAAATGGATTATTACGTCCTACAGTCTTCATTATTTTCTGTACTGCATCATATTATATTTCTTACATAGGGAAGCAATTTGGCCTTAGATAAAATTCAACGTTCTATATGATTTTCCTCATCAGAAAATATAACGAATGAGTGTCCAGTTAAAAATGTCCTGCTAGACACATTCAAGCTCATTTCACCAGCTGCATTTTATCTAAAGCTTTAGCTAAGGTTTCTTCTGAATATACAGGGTCGGAAAGCGCTGATGGTCTATCTGAGTTTACATGAGAGCGACAAAGTAAAGTATAGAAATCCGTGCGATAGAGAAGGATGACTATGTTGACGATGTTTTAAAATCTAAATAGTCACCGCCCATTCGTCATTCCACAAATAATATCCACTCCCACTTATATTTCAGCGACCAATCGCCATCTTTACCTTTATTGTTTGCCTTTCGCTTTCGCAAGAGATGTCGCTACTTGTGCAACTCCAACTCCAGTATTCTGATATTTTACCAGCGGTCGAAATTGTAGACAGTGACTAATCGCTAGCTTGTTGACCAGCGCGACGGGCGAAGCGTACGGGGAGCAAGATTTCATAGGCGTACTAAATTTGAATGCGATCAGATATAAGAAATATATAAAAATGACAAAAATAGTTCCATTACATAACATTCATTATTTTTAGAGTAGAAACAGTGATATAACAGTTTTTACCAATTTCGAGGCGTTAGATAATAAAAATTATAAAAATTATTTCAAAATTTAAAGTTTTTAACTTGTCAATTACCCAAGGTCGAAAATAATAGAAAGTGACTAACTCACAACACACAGATGAGTACGGAAGGTACGGGTGGTATGATTACCTAAGCGTGCCACTTGAGAAGAGTTAAAGCACACAAAATTATCAAAAGTAAGTTGACGTCGGCACATTAGCACATTAACAATTTACTTTAAATGTGTCCCTGTTCTTATGGACGGCGATTGCCCACTACCACCCACGTACACCTACCTCATGCGCACTCCGCAGATAACACACTTAAGCTTTGTCCTCATGGACGCCAAATTCACGGATTTTTGCAGGAATTTTGCAACTTCTGTTTTAATTATTTATGGAGGGAAAATCTCAACTTTTCACAATTGCAATTTGCGATACTGTTAAACACTACAAATTTTATTGCCCCTTTCATTATTGTGTGGTGTTAATAAGTTTGTTTCGAACTTCTGATAATATACCATGGCAGTTTCATGATGAAAATGGTAGAAAATGTTATAGGTAGTTGACAACATTTCTTACAAATAGAGATTTTTCCACCGTTAAATAAATCGCGCAAATATTTGCGAATTCCGCATTGAAAATGACAAAAGGCTTTAGAATACATACGCTATTTACTATTGGTTACTAGCACTGTCACTATAACGGTCACACATTAACACTTATTATATCATATCGTACCGCTTTCTGTATGACCTTCATACGCCCATGTTTCGTCAAAATTTAATATATTCTTCGATCCAGATTTTTATTTTTTAATATTTATTTTAATTAGTTTCTTCGTACAATTTTGTTAATGAAATATATATTTCAACATCACTTACACTCATATTTTGACCTCACTCACTAAACTCTTCATACATGTCATCATTCGATATTCCTCATTTCGATCAAATCACTAATAAAATTAATTACATTCATAATTGAATTAACGAAAAGATATACCCGAAATTTAGCCCGCCCGAACGATATACCCGCCCATGATAGCCTTGCAATTGTGAAAAGTTGAGATTTTCCCGCCATAAATAATTAAAACAGAAGTTGCAAAATTCGTGCAAAAATCCGTGAATTTTTCGTCCATGAGGATGTTATCTGCGGAGTGAGCATCAGGTAGGTGTAAGTGGGTGGTAGTGGGCATTTAAAGTAAATTGTTAATGTGCTAGGTTTAGCCGACGTCAACTTATTTTTGATAATTTTGTGTACTTTAACTCTTCTCAAGTGACACGCTTAGGTAATCATACCACCCGTACCTTCGGTACTCATCTCTGTGTTGTGAGTTAGTCACTTTCTATTATTTTCGACCTTGAATAATTGACAAGATAAAAACTTTAAATTTTGAAATAAATCTTATAATTTGTATTATCTAACGCCTCGAAATTGGTAAAAACTGTTATATCACTGTTTCTACTCTAAAAATAATGGATGTTTTGTAATGGAACTATTTTTGTCATTTTTATATATTTCTTATATCTGATCGCATTCAAATTTAGTACGCCTATGAAATCTTGCTCCCCGTACGCTTCGCCCGTCGCGCTGGTCAACAAGCTAGCGATTAGTCACTGTCCACAATTTCGACCGCTGGTAAAATATCAGAATACCGGAGTTGGAGTTGCACAAGTAGCGACATCTCTTGCGAAAGCGAAAGGCAAACAATAAAGGCAAAGATGGCGATTGGTCGCTGAGATATAAGTGGGAGTGGATTTTATTTGTTGAATGACGAAATGGGCGGTGACTATTTAGATTTTAAAACGTAGTCAATATAGTCATCCTTGTCTATCGCACGGATTTCTATACTTTACTTTGTCGCTCTCGTGTAAACTCAGATAAACCATCAGCGTTTTCCGACCCTGTATAAGTATTTCATACGACTTATACATATTTCTTTCTAGTAAAACTTTCTAAAACATTTTACAAGTAGTAAAAACGATAACTCCAATTTTTCACATTTTTTAAATTCATTGGTAAACCGAATGTGTTGATTCATTGGATAGACGATTTATAATGAACAGCTATTCAGTGAATGAACACTTTAAGACCTCGTCTATTTACTGAATAACAACATTTTAACTGCCTAAACATATAGTATGTAAACTACTGCATTCATATTTAATGTATACACCGTTTTGTATCAAAATCGTCTACAAGAGTATATCTCCAGTAAATGAACATACGTTCTACTAGATTAGCATGGTTTTCCACAAACCAGTGAATAAACATTTGATTTTTACAATTTTTATAGGTTATAATTGCAATTTGATTAACCCAATCATTAATAGTAACATTATGTGGGAGGAAATATTACTTCTTCATGTAACTGAGGTTTAGGAAAGCGTGTAGGTCATAGATGTATACATAGGCTTGAATAAGAAAATGTTCATTCATTAGAGGCTGTTCATTCAGTCTTCAGTGTAATCTATTAAACAGTGATTTGATTCGCATATATGTCAGTATTTTCATATATTATCTACATGAAGAACAAGTCTTCCAAAGCGTCAGCTAGTCAAGCAATAGCTGTTATTTACTTAGCTAAGCACATTGTTGCCATTATTGCGACCAGTTGTTAAACAATTCAGGAACATCAAAGCAATGATTGCATAATATGTATAAATAAGGAAGAACACATATGCGCAATCTTGAGGCTCATTTTCCTTGAATTACCACCTCTGGAGCAAACAATATGCAACAATTCAGCAACTCATCTGAACATTACGTGAACATTGCAATATTATCAAGAAGCTGGATTTACTTTCGAAAAACATTAAACACAAATAAAATCATGAACAAGTTTTTTGCCCACCCCATGGAACTATACTATGTATGGATTGGTATTCACTGGATATACATAATGATATTTAATATGACTGATGGTATACACACCTATGTAAAAATGAAATTATTATATAGATAGGTGACAATCAAACGAATTAAGTGCAATGCAATGTATAATTCTTGCTTCAATGTCAGGAATATGTAAATATTTATGTCAAATATAAACTTCATAACTGAATTAATACATATACACTTTAATTAAGTTTAAAATTTTAAGTATATTTATCTACTTAAATATAGATTACATTTTTTTCCGTGTAGACCAAGAAAAAAAAATTGAAAGATCTTATACGGAAAGAAAACTATACTAATATCAAGATGAATACATTTATTCCAACGTTATGCCAGCTTCACAATTCCTCAAGTACAGTAATACTTTATTGAAAGATTAACTTGTGTTTGCATAATATTATATATTCTTTGTTTAAGAATAAACATTAATTGAAATCAAGGAAACCGCTATACTTAATACAATCAAGTTATGTTTGTTTAAAAAATTGTTTTGTTTTATTTAGATAATACGAATTACTTGAGTCAACAATTGTTATTCTCAAAATAAAGCTATGTTTTCTTTATTTGATGTTTTAAATGACTTGAAAGAATGACTGCAAATATTTGAAATAATTTTGAATAAAGTAAATAATAACATTGTAACTATCAAAGTCATCCATTAGCGGCATATCAGACATATACCGCTTTTGAGCTTGCTAGGTCAGTATGTCATGGGAGACACATGAATTTGCTCATGTAAACATATGTTAAACTCTTCCGAGGTACAGGCGGCTCAATATTTTTCTAGTTTAAAGGTAAAAAATAACAAAAATAAATGAGGATATAATTTATAATGTGATATCATAACAGATTCAACATTGTTTAACAAAGATATGACGACATAGTTTTTTATTGTTGTAACATGAATTATGCAAAACTAATTAACTTTCCTGTGAGTGTAAAATAAACATCTGCAACTTTTTATTAGAATTATCCTATTTATTTGATGTTTTTTTGTTTTATAATTCGAAATCATTAAAAATGCATGTCTATTAAATCCTCTTACCTTGAATTCAAGGCATCAGGTCAATAATATTTTTAATATGCTCAATGACAGATGTAAATAATAACTAGCATCATAAATCGACAAAATTTATTAAAATGGAGATAATGTCTACACTATATCTTATATCGAATTAACTATTTAGACAGTAGGGCATTATCTTAAAATAGCAAGGTGTAAAGAACATGAGGATTTTTTAAAATAGATACAATAGTCACTAATGCTTATTCATTAAGTTTTTATATTGTCGGCAGATCAGTACAGATTAAGTATAGATTTAATCTTCAGGATATGATGCTGAGATTATTCATTATCGAAATAATGAACAATTAATTCGTTAAAATTATGACTGGGTATGTTGAGGTTTATTTATATCCTCGGAAGTATCGTACTTTTACAAATTTGTATGAGAGGGTCTTAAAATTGTTCAGCTTTCAAACCATTACAATGATAATGTGTTAATACGCAGTTGATTTATAATTGTTATAATTATTATAAATTTTGGGATACACGTAAGAAACTATTATTTTACTGGTGTATTAAGTTTATTTGTATAAAACATATTGTCACGGATTTCCTAATCCGAATTTTTCTTACTGTCAGAAAAACAATCCGTTAATTAACTACTTATCTTTATTAACTACTCAGTACACTACTGAACACTAATTACAACTCAACTAAACACTTATTTAATTAATCCCTATCTAAATCACTTTGATCTCTCCAACTAAACACTTCAATTCAGACTGTAATACAAGACTAACTAACTCAGCCGTTTATTCTTCTTTTATGGACCAAACGAATATTCCAGGTATTTTCTAGTATCTCTAGATCCATTTTCCCGAACGACTCGAATGCTTCTCGTCGATTCCCCATTTGTCCAGCCCCGTCTCGATTCACGGCATTTAGTTTGTTTAACAGAATCGTGTAGGAACGATCGGGGCAATCTTAGCATTTCGCGGTACTACAGTCGTCGATTTGGGTGTGAGTGGGGTAAATTCCGTGACAATATGTACAGAATGAAGCATTTCTGTTTCTATAAATTTTGAAGATCACCAGAACTACATAGTCTAAGTTTTTCATGTAAATTTTTCGCATTCATTTGAAAGATAAAAACCTAATCTTACCTAGATACATCAAAAACTCTAAACTAATGACGTGGTAACCAATCCAAAAATTGTTTATTGGTTAGCAAATACACCGATAAAAAAGATACTGGAATTCATGTTACAGATGACGCACATTATGCGTGCACGGACCAGCACGGGCCTGCAAAGCCTGTTCCTGGAGGTTCCCATGTTACTTAATGGAGTATCGCACACTAGACCAGCACCTACAGGTTGTATGATGAAAATGAGAAAGTTTTGAGTTCAACCTATCAATAAAAAGAGAACGATGTATGGTGAATTTATTTTTTGAAGTGAAGAGAGATCAACAATAAAATTGTCAGTATTTCCGAAAGTCACAAAAAATATTTGAGCTCTTGGGTCGTCCTGGCCACCAAAATACAAGATTGCGTAGCACAGTGTCATCTGACGAAAGACTTGCATTTCGTTTAAGTAAGTAAATAGAGGTTGTTGTTAAGCAAGGGTGTCCGACAGTTCAGCGACACATTCACAACATAACTGGTCGAACATTTTGAAACCAATCTCTGACTTTTGTGTTAACAGAACTTACGTTGACTAGCGCGGCCACCGACAGCACCTGCAGTGGCGGTTCTTGCAGGTGCCGGTCCATGCAGGTCCTGGTCTAGTATGCGATCCTCCATTAAACGGCATGGGAATCTCCATGAACAGGTTTTGTAGGTCCGTGCTGAATCATGCATGCCATCTCTCCGCAGGTTCAAATCCTGCGGCTGGTAGGCCTTATATCAGGTTAGGGCCTACCAACATAAGTCGTTCCTGGTTGCAAATGCGACTTGCTTAAGAATATATGCCGTCCCCTCTTTCGCTCAAGTTTTCGGACTTCTGGTCTAACCCTATGATTAAATTACGTTTTCTATTAGTTAAAAAACTGCGCTAAAGCTAAAGAAAAATTAATAATTTTCAGATAAGTAGTTATAAAAAAACTAAAAATTTTCACAGTATAGACATTTAATAAGTACAATTTGACTAAAATAACATACTACAAATTGCATTAACTATTAATACGTACAAATTAGAGTAATTGCTCAAAATGCCATCCTTGAGCGTCAATAAAAGCCTGGCATCGCTAATCATAGGTATACGTTTTCTCGTTTCGGGTATGATTTACTATCAAACAAACAATATTACTAATAATGATTAAGTTGTTTATCGACAGGAATAGTGAAGTAACTGAAAAAAGTCAAATTTACTTTGTAAGTTTTTTAAGTTCAGTGAACAAAATTCAGAGTTAAAAAGAATAGCATCCACGTTCAAACTTCAAATACCATGAAAAGTATTCAAATATTATCTTTCAAAACAAATAGTAATCTGACTATACATTTTCAACACATCGTACAAAGGTGAGCAAACAAGATCTGTCTAAAGTCCTGGTGTAATGTTAGTAAAATTTAGAACTCGTACATTTGTACTGAAAGACTTTTAAACAAACTCATTTTGAACAAGAATTGAATTGAAGCTAATGTCTGGCCACTATCGTGAATGGATTACTTATCGAGCCACTCATTCCACCTAATTCTTTAACTAAGAATTACTATTTATATTTTCTACAAAATTATAGTTTACTAGAAGTACCATTAAACGTTGGGCGCAATATGTATTTTCAACAGGATGGTACCCGACTATACATTTACCAGACAGTGAGACAATTTTTGTTACTTTTTTGTTCAAATGAAAGGGTTAAAGGTAATGGACAGATTTCACAGCCTCTCAGAAACCTGGTTTAAATCCTTATACCAGAGCAGGAAACACGAGAATGAAGTTTTACAGCAAATTGACAATGCTAATGCAAAAATTAAAAACAGTATCGCCTTATTAACCTATTGTCCTATCTCAGAGCCATGGTGTTGT
The DNA here is from genome assembly GCA_037114965.1 of Monochamus alternatus. Classification (NCBI taxonomy): domain Eukaryota; kingdom Metazoa; phylum Arthropoda; class Insecta; order Coleoptera; family Cerambycidae; genus Monochamus; species Monochamus alternatus. Next base: position 35,231,157 of record CM073433.1, on the reverse strand, counting down.
TGTGAATTCTATTAAATTTTTTATTCTGTCTATGGCTAGAGATATAAACAAAATAAGCAGAAAGAAATATTTACATACACCTGCTAAACGGGAAGAACCCAATTACAAAGCAGGAAAAATAGTACAACAACAACAATTCAATTGCAGCAGCTAAATCAAGTTTTCTGAAAATTAGTCACAGGTGATCTAACTGTAGTTGCTACTACTAAAATTTCTTGCTGGAGTACCTGAACTGAAAAGTTAAATAATAAAAAACAAATAGAAAAAGAACATACCCGCACACAAAATAACAAACAAGCTCACGCACTCAAACTAGCACGGTGACGATCATAACCAATCTTGATATTGATGAATGGACATAAGCGCTTCGAGTTAAGCCTCATTGATGCAATAATAATATTTGATATTACATAGTTATTAAAATTACCTCAAACACACAAACTATACCACCTCGAAGTACACATCATAATCACACAAAATTTAAAGACGCTGAATAGAACTGATTCACGATCCTTCCGCACATTTCACCTTCATTCGTGACGTATTTGGCGGTGACAAGTGAACAAGTTCACTTATCGCAGCAACATAATTAGTTGTGGTACCGATCTGGACCGCTTATTGGATTCCAGTTATGACAATAATTTGTGTTTCAGTAATCAAATTTGCCAACAACAATTAACTGCAAAATAATTACAAATAAACTAATGACTCATCCGGAAGTGAATTTTAAAATTCAATAAAATACTTTACTGGAGAGTTTTTCTCAGTGTATTTATGATATTTTCAGACAAATAAAAACTTTAATAACAAATTGATTGGGTCACAAAATTTGCTGTATCAGTGAACTAGTTTCCACAGAGATATGCAGGATCAGCAGATGCTGGTATACCCTATAAATAGAAAACATATTTTTTTGTGTATAAGTAAATAATGCGCTAAATTATTCTCACATTTCCAGACCTCACATTCTAGTTAAGCAACGTAACAGCGCATCTTCAAGCTAGTGTCAGCACAACCTACCTATTAACATCCATCAGGATCAATTAATTAGTACATCATAAAGAAAATGACTGGAAACCATATTATCACAAACCCAAGCTTATCATTAAAACCTTTCCCAGTAGGTAATAAATCCAGCACATGACTTGGCAGTAGGCAACAGCATGAAACTCGAATTAATTAACAAATTACCTCGGTTAATCGCAGTGGTCTTATTAATATTCAGTCGATTGTCAGTTGTTTTGCACGAGGCGCCGACCGGCATCGGCCTGCTACGATCTGTCGTGGGAAAATCAAGCAGGTGTAACTTGGCAAACTCTTTAATGTTTTTAATATATCCAGGACCGAATTTCGAAATTGCAGTATATCGTTCAACAAACGATTTCGAGATATTTGCAGCCCAGGCATTGGTTATTGTTTTATTGTTTAATTAACAAAAATAAACTATCAAGAATTTCACGATATGTTAAAAAGTTTATAACTCAATATTATGTTTATCAAACTATTGCGTTGGATTTTATTGTTATAAATATTACCATGATAATGACTATAAACTGAGAACAGTTGAAATAGAAGTGCATATCTATTTTGTACCCCTTCTAAAAGTTTTCTGCACTTTAATTTATTATGAATTTTCGGATCAAGAACTAGACTGAGGTAAGTTGGAATCTTGTGTAAAATTTTAATATCTGCACTATTACTTCAACTTACAAATGTTTAAGTTAATTCAAATTCGTTCTAAACATTTCCAAAAATTCTAATTAAATTAAGAAAAATATTGATGGCAACAAATTGTTTGCATGGTATTGTTGTTTGATATGTATACAGGGTGTCCCGAAATTAAACATAGAGCAAGAGAAGATTCCTGATGACAAAATAATGCGATGTAGACAAACTTCAGTCAAAAGTTGATGGCTAAAATGATACAGATTTGTAAATAACTTTTTAAAAATTTGCATACATTTTGAAGAAGACCGTGGGTTTTTGGGGACGAGAAATTCAAATTTGTTTCTAATTTTGCCGTCACTGGTAGACAGCGCCACTTGCTCATGCTTCTTTTATATGGCAGCACTTTTTTGCAGACTAGTGCATACCTACATCTGACTATTGAAATAATCGATTCTTCTACCTTTTTTATGTGAAAAAGGTATACCTTGTTGAAGTCGTTAGGAGTAACCGATTTTGAAATAATTCTATTTTTGTTACAGCTAAAGTACCTTTCTCGCTGAAAATACAGCAAAAATATTACTTACTATTAATTATGACCAAAAGATATGACCTAGTATGACTTTTCTTCAAAGCAATATTTTCAGAAATATAGTAACCTTCTTTTTGTCCAAGGATTGGACGAGGAGAACCGGTACCATGACCACCACGATCTGCTGAATTTAATTCATATGGATTTATTTTTGTGGCGATATTTAAAAAATGAAGTGTATCACACCGAAGTGGATACTTACCTATTATTGATAATTTACGAAAATGTATGCAGCCAATAGCTTACGATTTGTGTTGTGTATGTCAAACTATTTTGTTAATTAAAACCACAAATTAATTCTATTAAAAATTAATAACAATAGCGACAAAAGCAGTTGCATCTGCTGCAAAAAATAGGTTCCTGAGGATTTCTTTCCATATTTTGTCCGATTGCATGTTTCGCCGTCTTATCAGGTTTTACAGGTGACCAGTTTCCAGTGCTGTGCAGAAGTGTATGTTTAAATCATTTTCAAACTGCTCTTTTTAATTTTTTTCATAAATTTGTATTTGTAAGAGTCCTCTGTATGTGTATATTTAATGTTTTCACTGTATTTGGCAAATAAACGTACCTATTATTATTATTATAAAGAAATCTAAGCTAGCTTTATTTCTACTAATGTCCTTTCTAGTTTACAGGCCTTTATTAATGAGCAGGTTGCCTAGAATTTAAATTACACTACACTAGACTGTAACATAAAATATTTTTCGAAAGATGGAATTATCAAACTGTCAAAATTTGTTAGGCCGGCCCTGGCCTTCGAACGGAGACTGGAAGGCTTGTTTAGAATCCGTAATTTATGCCATTGGCACTCTGCCACTAACTTTTTAATGATGACACATGCTTAAATTAATAATAAACAATGTAGGAACCTGCCTTTTCAGGACATGCTACCACTTGTTTTGCAATTTGCAGTTTTTATGCGGACGGCCGGAGGGCGCATCTCGGGGTTTAATGACTTTCTTAAAAGGGGTGCCCAGGCACCAGCTATTAATCAGTCAGCAAACCAGTCCGCCACGGCAATTATGAGGTGACGTGTCTACTTTTCAACTTATGTAGGCTGCATTTGTACGCTCTGTACTTAATATGGGTATTTGATTTCCCCGCCAGAAATGTTTCCAATTTAGCACATCCTTCATTATAGGTATTAATCGAAAAGTAAGTCAATAAGTAAGTATTCATTCATGCCGTTACACAGAAATGTGTTTACACACATCCAAAACAAAAATAGCTAAGAGCATAATTAAAATAAACTAATGTGAAAAAACACAAAAAGTACAATACTGACAAATTACAATAAAATATGTATAAATTAAATAAATTATAGATAAAATAAAAAACAGTTACAAAATGCAATCATTACATCGAGTAAGAGCGTACATACTGGCATAAAATCACTTTGTCTACAACTGCTTTATAAGATCCTCATTACAGCATTTATTTGGCACTGTTTCAGTTGAATAATGAAGGTCATTACATCACTAGTGTAGCAATGTGGCATATTACCCCACTAGAGAAATATTAAAAAGGACATAACTGCTTAATGGTTTTTTACTGTATTAGAAAGGTATTTTAAGCTAATATAAATCAAATCTCCTACAATTCCTATCAATGAAGTCATATGTATGTTCTCTGATACCAAACATCTAGGTATGCTAATGAACAATTTCACAGACAAAGCTCTATTCAATATTAGCTTAAAATACCTTTCTAATACAGATGGGTGTGGGTGTAATTTAACGCTGGTTGGAGCTCTTGTACACAGAGTAGTTAGTTTTACACAATATTATTAATACCTAAAAATATATAAAAACTTTTACATAAAGGTTAAACATTATTCAAGTAGATATTGTCATATTTAATTCATTGGCAGGCTGTCACTTTTGTCATTGTCGATATTTAATTTCAAATAATTTTAATTTATATAATAATTTTTATAATCAGATATTTGACTCAACTTAAAGGAGATCACCTGAAGCTTAAAAATGCAGAAATAGGTCAGATCTCATCTATTATGGTTGAATGTTCGTGTTCCCACTGCCAAAAGTGAAGTTAGATATTTATAGAGTGTTTTCATTAAAGCAGATTAGTAAATTTAGATAGATTAATTTCTTTAGATAATTATTGAATAGAGCTTTGTCTGTGGAATTGTTCATTAGCATACCTAGATATTTGGTATCAGAGAACATACATATGACTTCATTGATAGGAATTGAAGGAGATTTGATTTATATTAGCTTAAAATACCTTTCTAATACAGTAAAAAATGTTGCAGAAGCTAATAATAAGGAATATATGGGTAGATATTGTGAGTGTAATTCAACGTTGGTTGGGGCTTTCGTCCACAGGGTAGTTAGTTTCACACAATATTATTAATACCTAAAGATATATAAAAACTTTTGCTTAATGGTTATTTTTATTAAGAACCAACAGGTTTATCAATTTGACAATTAATAGATAATTTAAATTAAATTGAATTACTTGTTATAAATATTAACAACATAACTTTGGCAATTCGTAAGTTAATACCAAATGAATGCACCTGGTCTGTATTTATATTAATTTTAAATTTTATTTGTAAGCATTTGAAGTAACTTCAATGACGGCAATCTCTCCTCCAAGAACTTTTGTGGCGATTTTTGTTTTTGTTTTTTTTTTTTGTTTTCAAGAGATGTATCCACCATACCGTTTTATAGTTAGAAACTCTGCTCCTGTGTTGGCTAGATGTGGAGTAGATGATCGTCGAAAACAGTGCCCTGTATATTGTTGAGGCTGTGATAAATTGCGAAAAATAGCAATCTTCTTTGGCATTAAACTAAAAGTATTTATACCAACAGGAAGTTCCATGTGTTTATCACCTCTGTAACCAACAAAAAATCTTCCATGATCGGCATGACTGGGACGCAGGGCAGGACATTAGCAATGTCTGACGATGAATTTCTCTTTTATTTTTCGTTGACAAAACGTTATGATTCGGTTGATTACAAAATCTTATCCATGCATCAATTCTATATAAGAAAGGAACACTTGCTAGAACTCGATAATTTCTACCGTGTTCGAGAAAACTGCCCTAAAAGATTTATGCTTGCTGCACAAATGCTATCGACATTTATTTTCAGAAAATCTTGATTTTGAATATTTATTAGGAGATAACCAAATGTATTTTTTCATTTTATAAAATATTGCCCTAATAAATGTTTTTTAATAACCAAGATAACTGAATTTAAAGTTACTGCAAATTTTTAAACTTTAACCTTAAATAACAACATAACACGTACGTAAACGAATTGCGGTATTTTTATTATTTCAGGTACCTATTTTGTAGCGTGTGCATAGTATCATTTTGTGTTACACAATACAAGCGCCTTTTAAATATACATTTTTATTATAGCTTCTTAACAATATTACTATCCTGGAAAATAAAAACAACATTTGGATGGGTATTGTAGGTGACAGGTTTCTAGGTCCTGTTGTTTTACCAAACCGATTAACAGGCGCTGCTTATCTCAACTTTCTGCAGAACACACTGTATGAGTTTTTAGAAGATATTCCTTTGAATCAGAGGCAACAAATGTGGTTCCAGCATGATGGTGCTCCAGCTCATCGTTCCATGGCCGTTAGAGAGCATTTATATCAAACTTTTCTACATAGATGGGTAGGAAGGGCCGGACCTGTTTTATGGCCTCTAGGATCGCCTGACTGAACCCTCTAGATTTCTTTGTTTGGGGATATTTGAAGACATTAGTGTATGGTACTCCTGTAGCTACGGATTAATCAAAAGTGTCAAGAAATCTAAACCAAGGAGGGTGTTTTCGAAAGAGATCGAATATCGTTGAGACGAAGATGTTGTGTCTGCTTGGAAATAGACGGAGGGCACTTTGAACATCTTCTGTAACTTTGTTTTTTGTTTGTTAAAAGCTTCCTTTGTCCGTTTATTCCTAATAAAATAAAATGTTTGAGAAACGAATAGTGGTCCATATCGCCGCAACCGTTACTTTGCGGACCCATGTTTATTAAAACTTTTCTGCTTATTTTGGTTCATATTATAACCTCCTGAAATATTTTACAATCTTTTTTAACACCCTGTATAAAATTCTATACTTTAGACAAAAAAAGAGCAATGCAATTACTAAATAAAGCTTTTTGTGAAACAGAATGATAATTATTCCGATCACTCCCTTAAAAGATATCAAACGGTTCAACATTCTTATCTCCCCCGTACGTACTACCCTCCTTCCACGTGTTAAGTCATGAGCGATCTCGTCGTACGCCAGGTGCGTGCTCTGTGTGGGAACTCTGCTGAAACTCAGTTTCCCAGGCTCGAGCAGCCACCTGCCGCAAGGATACGCTGTATGGCGCGAACAGCCTCTGCCGCAGCCTACTATGGGAGGATGCAAAACGTGTGTGAAGCACGATTTTCGGAAAGGGAAGGGGTGTGTAACGGCTAAATGTCGTGTGCATGTCGTGTGTGGACAGGTACCGAGCCATTGTTGGGCTGGTACTTACAGTCTCGTTATTCCAGAAGGATTGTTAGAAATGTATGCCATATTAGTGGATGATGTATGGATTAAGGACGCGATGGCACAGCAGGTATTTGCAAGAAATTCCTGTGGATGTATATGCGACGGATTTAATAGAAGAAAAGAGGTAGAGGCCAGTAGAAGGCTAGAAATGTATGCACATGTGCATTCTTCAGCAAAAGGTGTTGTCGACTGCTATTCTCCACTGATTGACATTAATAATTGCTAAAAAATTGGTTACCATATACTACTACTTTACTAATAAATTAACTAGTGAATGCATTATTTATTATTTTATTTATTACTTAACTACGTTACATAAAGTAAGAGAAGGAACACAATTTGAAAATTTTTTGAGAAGTGTTTTAAATGACTGCTTGATTTTCTGCATCACATCTGAATTGACAATAAATTATTATTGTTATTAACATTATTTTTAAACTAAAGATAAGAGCGGAGGTCGAAACGTATTATGCTCTACAGGGTGATTCTTTAATATTGCGAAAAAAATCAGGGGCAGGTTATTTAGATAAAAATAAGAAAAAAAGTTTCCATTAGCATGTGTCCGCAAACGCTTCGTTTCCAAGATACAGGGCGTTCATTTTTTTTTAATCTACTACTTGTTATTTCAAAAGTCCTTTAACCAATTAAAATTGACTGGTTTATGTTTAATAATAGGAGCCATTTTTTGTATTATTAATAACAAAATGCAAAATAACATAATACAAAATGTTACAAAATAATATTAACTATTGACAAAAAACAATTATTGACAGTTGGTGGGCATTCCAATTTCCAAGCCAACTGGGGCTATTTTGTTCGAACACGCTAATATAATTTAATCAGACATCTATCAATACAGATACCCTAATCGTATAGTTAACGGACTTTTGAAATAATAAGTATTAAAAGTAGATTACAAAAAAATGGCCGCCCTGTATCTCGGAAACGAAGCGTTTCCGGACACATGCTAATGGAAACTTTTTTTCTTATTTTTATCTAAAGGACCTGTCCCTGAAATTTTTCGCAATATAAAAGAATCACCCTGTATATGCAAATATTAGAGGTTTTACAATACAAGTATAACATATTATAAGGATGTTAAGTGTACAGACTAAAAAATATACAGTAAACTTAGTTAATACTGACAAGAGAAAAAAGAACAATTACTTCATTAAATATTTCACAAAACAAGAAATTAATTATAACTATAAACATGACTATAATATCAGATAAATCAGAATCTCCTGTGGAATTGTTCATTAGCATACCTAGATGTTTGGTATCAGAGAACATACATATGAGTTCATTGATAGGAATTGTAGGAGATTTGATTTATATTAGCTTAAAATACCTTTCTAAAACAGTAAAATAATGTTACAAAAGCTAATAATAAGGAATATATGGGTAGATATTGTGGGTGTAATTCAACGCAGGTTGGGGCTTTTGTCCACTGAGTAGTTAGTTTCACACAATATTATTAATACCTAAAAATATATAAAAAACTGAATACTCTGTTGAAAGTTCTGTCTTATTGTTGTTTTAAAGTTTTCTTTACGAAGTTTGAATGGATGGCCTCGAAGTCGTTGGTCAGTATTTAGAGATAATAAAACACGAATAGTGTCACAAAACTGACAATGCAGCAGTTTATATGTAAATATCACATATCCCCTGCTTCTTCTTTCGGATAAATGTGGAAGATCTAACGTTGAACAGCGGTTCTGGTACGTACAACTTTTAAGAGACATTACTTGTCTTGTAGCTTTTCGTTGGACACTCTCCAGAAGTTTTTCGCTTCTAATTAGGTGAGGTGAGATGTTAGCGTATTCAACACTATTCCTTATCGCCTTCGCCTCGGACTATAAACTTTTCGCTTGTGTGGAATATGCCATTCTAAACGTATTTTAGACTTTCTCTAACAAGATTTTAGAAATCATACAAAAAAGTTGCTTATTTGTATATATTCCATCACAGTATGTTAGAATAACATTCTAACACAGTGTGATAGAATGTCATTCTAACATAGTATGTTGGAATGACATAGAATAAGATTCTAACACATTATACTGGAATGACATGTATTACAATCTAATTTTTAGTTGTGGAACGCTTATCAACAACCTCTAATTACTTACCTTAAACGAAGGACTGCAGGTATTTCGTCAGATGACACTGCGCTGCGAAATCTTGTGTTTTGATGGCGAGGACGATCCAAAAGCTCAATAATTTTTTGATCTTCGGAAATTCAGCATCTACAACAAGTTGTAGAACGGCATATATGTGGAATATGCCATTCTAAACATGCTTTAGACTATACTTACTCTACAAGATTTTAGAAATCATACAAAAAAGTTGCTTATTTGTACATATTCCATCGTAGTGTGTTAGAGTAACATTTTAACACAGCGAGGTAGAATGCCATTCTAACATAGTGTGTTGGAATTACATAGAATAACATTCTAACACAGTGTGTTCTGCGAAGCAGAAGTAAGAAGACCTGAAGATGGTAAATGAGATTTTACCGAAACGTTGTCAAACAAATGGTTCTTTTGAAGACCATGTAGATTCATCGCGGAAAGGAACCCGGAGAAATTTTACAACTATATATATATAAAATCATTAAAATCGCGCTCCAAAAATTTTGTGAAAGGGTGTCCAAACCCACACTATGTAGAATTTACAAAAATATATATAAATAGCACCTAAATATGCTTTAAACGGTAAAATTTCAAGGTATATGCAAAATATGCATTTACCTTATTTTCCTCCTCCTTTCTCTAAACATAACATCAATTTTAGGATTATAGGAAAGATATCGAGACATTCTCAGTCACACTGGACAGTATAATACGCTAAAAGAACTCGTTAAACTTGATTGCCGTTTGCGTTATCCATATATCTAATTTATTATTTAATATTTCTGTTTCCTATCACACTATAACACAAACTAGATATTATTAAGATATTATTTATAAAATTTGTAAAGTTATAAAAGTTATAAAAATATTTTAACACAGCTAGATGCTGATATTTCACACAACTTATTCTCATTAGAAGATATTAAATTTAATTAATTATTGCAGGAATATTTGAAGGAGCAATTTTATTATTTATTGATAAAAATGTTCTCCCTCTTATAAAGTAAAATGACAAGTAGTAAGTAACAATTTAAGTGTCTATTAAAACTTGACAGAATGATATTACAGTTACTACACTATCATAAACTTAGTCAGTCAGTTGTTTCTAGGGCTAAACTTCTCATCTTATTTTTCAGTATTCGTGACAAGATAACAAATATTGGCACAATTAAGTGAAAAAAATTATAATTGCAACAAATTACTATCTACGCATATTATATCTGAAAGAAAATGAAACAAGTTATAGCTAAACCTGCTACCCTGCTGTGTACGTAATTGTCACTATTAAAATATTTCGAAACTAAAAATATAAAATACAGCAGTTAAAGATTAGATATGGGTTATTAGTTACATGTTTTCAAGGCATTTCCAGTAGCTTTAATTTTATACGGTTAAACTTATAACTAACAACTTGGAATACAATATATACTTATTTCACATGTATCTAAAGTCTAAACTAATCTTCAATATACTATGGACGGAAATTTTTTAAAAATGGATCTAAAGTTCACCTTTTTGGCTGTTTATGAGAATGTAAATGCCTGAATCATATTTTACTTTTTTGTTTTACAGAAAAATATTAGCAAATAACCGTTTGAGCCTAATGGACAAATCGAGGGGTTGATTTTACAAAATGAAGTTTTGCTAAAAGAATAAAATATCTCACACTGAGAAAATAGATAATTTTACTAACACAACAAAGTAACGTTTCGAAAATTATTCTATAATGGTTATTAAAACTTGGTAAAGTCAAATATGACGCTCTAATATATTTTGTGTTTGTTTATCTATGTTCCATAGATATAAGATATCATATAATATTTATTCTGTTGTTTACTTATATACATATAACATTATTATTATTACAAAACAAAACGGGTAACAAAAATTATATTGGCCCATATTAAGGATACCAAAACACATCGAATAATGTACTATGACTAGTGCTAAATATAAGACAGTGAACTTAAAATATTAAATACTAAAATATTACAATAAAAACAGGAGGCTTAATTAACCATATAAAGACTACAAGAACAACAAAGAACGAGAAAAAAGAAACATATATATTACTTCTCTTTGAACCAACTGTCTAATCTGATTTTGAAAGACTGTAAAAATGAAGAACTCACTAGACTTTTCGGCAAACTATTCCAAACTAAAGTACAGATGTTCTAAAGTGTAACACTAAAATTTTATCAGGGGATGAGATTATTCCATGGAGCAAATGATATGTCAAAATAAGATCTTCTCTCGAAATTTTCGATCTTCAAAACTATGTAAATTAGATTACTCCAATCTTTCTTCATGTGATGTTCTTGTACGGCCATAGAGACGAGTAGCATAGCGTTGAACAGATTCCAGCATCTGCTTGTCTAGTGTTATAACGGAATGCCATATCTGTCTCATAGTACTCCAAAATTGGCGTTGTGTACGTCGTATATAGTTTCACGAATGTTCCCAAAGGTACATTTGGAAAAATTTTGGTAAGCAGCCAAACAGATCTACTGGCACCTGTCAGTATATTTGTGATACGTTGCGATCAAGTAAGATATGTCGTCATAGTAATATCTTAAGTTTATTATCAATATAACAATTTAAACTCGGATCACTTTTTCCCAGATATAATATGCAACGCAAGTTTATGTATTGAGAGGGAGTAAGCACGTCTCACACCATAGATATATTTGGTTCAAATCTTTTAACAAATGATGAACTCAAACAAACAATGTTCCTTAATGATTAATAGGTGTGTACAAAATTTCATAAAAATATCTGGAGTGATAAGAAAATTATAATAAAAGAGTAAATTTTTTCTTAAAACTTTAACACCCTATAGCTCAAAAATTAAGAGGTTTAGAACATATGTTGATATTAAGTTTTCTTCTTAAAATCACCGAAGGATTCACACCCTTAAGTATCGGCATTCAATTAATAAACACCTTGTATAAAAGCATTTAGAAATTATGGATTTTTCTTATATTCCAAAACATTTCGATGTTTTGAAAACATTTCTCTACTTTTCTTCTAAAGGTGCCACTTCTTTTGAATTTTATCCACTAACTTAAACCTGATATGTTTATTCTTATACAACAACTGTAAAAGCTAAGTTTTGTAGAAATTTATCGTCAAAATAAACGTTTTTGTGTAATTGTTATATTACTATTTTTATTTTACAGTTGATAATAAGTATTTTATAGGGAATCATACAGCTATTTGCTCTTAAAAGTGAAAGTATTTTTTAATATAATAGTTTTATATATTGACAACCCACATGTAAGAAGCAACTATATTGTTTATTTATAGTTTATATACACTTTAGTTGTATTAGCTAAAATGTTTTATAAGCTTGTCACAGAAATGTTTATAAAATATTTGCCGTATAAACTGTTATGATTTAACTACCAAAACGTTCTTATGATAAATTTATAAACAAGATATTAACACCCCTCGATTTTTAGGTATAAAAATAAGGTTTACAAAACAATGCAATGTTAATAAACGAAGCCCACAAAGAAGTCAGGCGAAGATTGGAATGAAAGGTCATATACAGGGTGTAAAAGAGTGTAAAATATTTCAGGAGGTAATAGTATGAATCAAAATAAGCAGAAAAGTCTTAATAAATATGGGTCCGCAAAGTAACGGTTGCGGAGATATGGACCATTACTCGTTTTTCAAACATTTTATTTTATTAGGAATAAACCGACAAAGGAAGCTTTTAACAAACAAAAAACAAAGTTACAGAAGATGTTCAAAGTGCCCTCCGTCCATTTCCAAGCAGGCGCGACATCTTCGTCTCAACGATATTCGAACTCTTTAGAAAACACCCTCCTTGGTTTGGATTTCTTGACACTTTTAATTAATCCGTAGCTGCAGCTCTTCCAGGCTATTTACAGGAGTACCATACACTAATGTCTTCAAATATCCCCAAACAAAGAAATTTAGAGGGTTCAGATCAGGCGATCTTGGAGGCCATAAAACAGGTCCGGCCCTTCCTACCCATCTATGTGGAAAAGTTTGGTGTAAATGCTCTCTAACGGTCATGGACAAATAAAATGGAGCACCATCATACTGGAACCACATTTGTTGCCTCTGATTCAAAGGAATGTCTTCCAAAAACTCATACAGTGTGTTCCGCAGAAAGTTGAGATAAGCAGCGCCTGTTAATCGGTTTGGTAAAACAACAGGACCTAGAAACCTGTCAACTACAATACCCATTCAAATGTTTAATGGAAAACGTGCCTGATGTCCAGATTCTATTAGAGCATGACGATTTTCGTCGGCCCAAGTATGCGTATTGTGAAAATTAAATACTCCATTTCTTGTGCCTCATCAGTAAAAAGAATGTTTGCAAGAAAACGAGGGTCTACAGCATCATGACGTAGAAACCAGCGGCAAAAAACCAAACGTGCTTGATGATCATTTATTGGATTTAAGGCCTGTACTCATTGCACATGGTATGGATAAAGCAGTTGCTCGTGAAGGAGTTTCCAAACAAGAGGACCACTAATTCCTACCTCGGCTGATATTCTCGTACCTGGATTCTGCTCTACCAGTGCTAGAATTTCTTCTTCTGCTCTAGGAGTGGATACCGACCTTGGTCTTCCGGATAAATGGCACTGTTTGTTCAAGAAACCCGTATCACGCAATCTTTGGTGAATTCTTCCAAACATATGTTGTGAAGGAATCTGGCGATTTGGATAAGCGTCAACATAAAGACGTCGCGCTTCGGTGGCGTTCCTATTAACACGACCATACATAAAAAGCATGTCTGTTAATTCTGCGTTAGAGTAACCAGTGAAAGAAAAATTGTGCATTGAGAACAACTGTCAAATACGTACTGTTTATTTCACTAAACATTAACCAACTATTATAGGAAAATACACAACGTTTTTGCAAAATAAAAAAGGGGCTAAACAACATAAAACATTCCATATCTTGCGGACCCATGTTTATTGAGATTTTTCTGCTTATTTTGGTTCATACTATTACCTCTTTAAATATTTTACACTGTTTTTTGACACTCTGTAGATAATAGATTGTAATATGTATGTAGTATGAGGGCGTTTGCCTCATTTTTTAAGTTTAATTATTGTTATCATCGCCTTTTCTTTTAACTGTATTAAGAAATTATCGAGTTTGATTCTTTCATTTATTCTTAATGGCGTTTATACATTTTAAACAATAAACATTCAATTATTTTCGACTACTTGTTCCTTCCACCCTTAATGTGATTTTCAAGTGGTATTTCTTTCGAGATTCTTTAGGGCGATATTGCTTATAACTTTTAACGGAAAGTAATACAGAAAAAACTGTACTAGAAAAAATAGAGCTTTTTAAGAGGAAACAAATTGGTATGTTTCTGGAAAAATATAATTGATCCGAATGATAATACTTTTGATTGAAAATGAAGCTTGCCTCATTTAACACCACGTGGCCCAAATTTTATAACTTTATTTAAATTTTTTGTATCCCCACAGTAAGTCCATACTGTCAAGTTCGAGATACCCTGTACACCACATAAATGATGACAAGAGCTGGCAAAATTTATTTCTTGGCTTGTTTATCATTTTAAAATGTATAAAGATCGAAGTTAATACCAGTAGCTGGCATTTTAAGCGACTAATCATTATATTCGAAACAGGAATATTGGCCACTGCCCGTCTCTCTCTTCCATAAATATCGAATAGAGATGATTACAGTGGATGGTACATCATCAAAGTGTATTAAATAAAATTATTATAGTTAATTCACCTTTCGTATTATTGTTTTCTTATTCATGGGTCATGGTAATAAGCGGTATAAATTATAGTTTTTGTTGCTTCTTTTTACGCGTCTATACGCTTCAACTTGCGACATGAAAGTTCAAAGTCACAACCAACGGATCTGCTCTTCTTTTTATTGCATCTCATACATTATAGAGCTGAATGAAAGAGACTTGAAAATAAAAACACGTTACTGGTGCCTGTTGATTCATTTATTTATTTAGTTGCATTGTTAAAATTTAATGTAACGTATAATCTTTACATTCAAGTCAATGCTTAATAAGCTCCTTTGAAATTCCTTTTCAGGAAGTTTTGCTTCCATTAATATTGAATGATTTTCCGTACTGGATTTCTTAGTAGGGAGATACATATTTTAAGAAGAGTAATATCAGGGATGCTATGTACATGGTGTAACTTGAACAGGAAAATATTTGTAATGGCCACATTTGATGTTTAGAAACACATACCGTAGGTTAGTTTTCTCAAATTTTGCTATGAAAATTGAATTTTTTTCAGTCATCGCTACACTGATAACATTTTGTGACCAGCGTAATTTTATGTAAAATTACATAATAATTTTGTAAATGAAATATATACATTGTAATATTACGTGAATACAATTCCATATTATACTATGTGATTTTAGAACTATTATGCTAAATTCCAACGTAAATTTCCGTCGCGTCGTTATACTGAGTAGATAATTTAAATTAACTTATATAGGGTGAATCTTAAATAAGTACAAATATTTTAACTGCTGTTGTAGTTCGTCATTTAAATCAGTCTAGTGAAAGCCATTTTTAAAAATTTCTAATATTTACGGAGATATTAATTTAAAAAAAAAATACCCACATTTTGAGGACCGCTGGCTGATTTTTCATCCAACAACGTAATGAAACATATGATTTGTTGCGAGGTTGCCATATCTCCTCCAATATAAATATTACGTTTCCTTTAACGTAATAATTCTATTTTAAAAATACTTGTTTTAAGCATAAGTACAGTAAAATTGGGTATGTAGTATGATACGCAGCAATATTAACATAAATTTTAACATCTGAACTAACCTTACTATACTTCAACGATTAAAAATGAATTTCCGCAAGTTCAATACTACCGTAAAATATTTAGGAAGATATTACGTGATATTACTATGTCCAATGTTCAAAAATTATACATAAACGTGCACACAAGCTTACCTGTTTGTTAAAAAATTAACTATTTAATCAGTAATCCACATTTCACAAGTTAAATGTCATTGTACACTGTTAGAAAGGGACACAAAACACAATTTCCTTAAGTTATTTTATGAAGAATAACGAAAAACTATGCACGCGTTTTTTATTTAAAATGGAAAAAATGTCAACTTTTAGCAAATTTTATTGCTATTTTCATGCATTATGTGGGGTTAACAAGTTTGACTTGGGCTTCCGATAATCTGTCATGACAGTCAATGACAGTTTGATAATAAAAAATAATATAAAATGTTACACTTGACAAAATTCGCTAAAAGTTGAGATTTTTTCTTCCTTGAAGCAAAGACATTTGTGTAATACTGGCAACACTGTGAACCACACGTTCAGTCTGCAGCACTATGACTCATAAAAGTATGAAGGGTCGGTCTAGGCCAGCGGTCCTCAACAAGTTTTCTACTGAAAAATTACGAAATTTATTTAAAATTTCACTTTTTTATTTCTGATTTTTTTGTAAAAAAACTATTAATTATGTGTTCTACACACAAAACTATACTGCTGGTTAAAATATTTGTACTTATTTAAGATTCACACTGTATTTACTATAACTAACACTGAAAATTGTGCATAGAGAAAATTCTTTCAATAATATTATTTCAAATATATGACTGAATATCAATGTAATGTAAAAAATTGAACAATATGCACATGTTAAAAAAATGTATATAAAAAGCACATCAATAATTTCAAATATTTTCATTCTGTTTAAACTGAATAGTGTAATAATAGCCAATTTAAAAATATATTATATTATTCTTGTAGCCATATGGAGAGTATGCTGACAGATAAAGTTGAAAAGAGAAAAAAGTTTTTACTTTTAATGTCATGAAAAATCTCCTTGTTAAAATGTACAAAAGTACAAGTTTAAGCTAGTCAATATAATATGCAGGATATATATCTACTAACAAACTGTTAGAAATAGGTACGATAGATTTTATTATTAGAATTTAATAATAAATACACTATGCGAGTCATATTTTTATTTCTAAATAGTTAAAGAGCCTTATCAGGAGCATAAATAACTTCTGTAGGAAGATTTTTTTAGTGTAATTTGTCCAACCATCCTCTAAATGTGAACTATCCATTCTTCTCTGTAAAAGTGTATTTTGTTCATCTAAAAATATATTGCAATATAGGTATTTCATTCGCATTAGAAAATATGTTGAATATTTTAGCTGAAAATAGTTCTTGAAACATCAGTATATGTAACATTCCTTAGTTTTTGCAAAAATTTGTAGATATGCGTATATCTGTGTGGAAATAAATATGTTTAGCTCGAATTTTAGTTACAGTGAATTTATAATTAACGTAAACCACAACTAGTGTTGATATCTGTTGTAAGCAATTACTATTTTTACTGTCACAAAGATACTTAAATATGTTGTTTGAAATAAATGTTGTATGATTTAGACACATGTTATGGCGTCGTTTTGATGCAAACATCTAAACAATGTATCGTTTCAGTTTCTGTGATATTTATGAATTGTATAATATTTAAATTGGCACAAGCTGCAAGTGCACATATAATTATAGAGCTGAATGAAAGGATGAAAACGAAATAAAACAATTTTCAGGAACTGCGTCAAGATTGTAGAAAAACGCTCAGACCCGTCGAATTTAGATTAAATGGGGACATCTTTGCTGGTATTTTTGACTTCGCCACTGTCACCCCCAAGCAAGGGTAAGCGTCCCCCCAAAATATTTAAATTCAGTAAAATTAAATAATTGCATTGTAGTACATTGTATTACCACACTATTTCTGAAAATTCCTAATTTTATTATATAAAAACACATACTCCTGATTATTCCTTAATATATAAGTAATGTAAATTAAATTTTTCCAGTAAATGTTATGTAAAGAGGGCATAATAAAACATGGAAGTTGCCATCCATTTTTATCAGTGTAGCTTCTGAACTAGCAACAATAAACAGATGTACTAGTTTAGATATAAAAATATACAAAAAAAGCAATCAAAATATATTACATAACACCCATTATTTTTAATAGGTACAGTAATATAATAGTTTTTGCCTATTTTTTTAATCATTTTATAAAGTTATACGTTTACACCACACAAAAGACTTCACTAAATAATATTAATCTTAATCTGCACTATGCACTATTTGTATGTCAATAAAAATTAATACTTTATTAAGAAAATCGCAATATCGCATTACAAATATCTAAAAATTAATAAACTGAAAACTAAAATAAATTTAATGAAATGAATCGGTGACATATTCAGCCAATCTCGCTTCAGCGAGGTAACGTTGGCCGTTTGTTGTTTTGCCCGTCTACCACTCTACTGGTATATCGTAGCAGGTAATCATAACCTAAACAAAGTGAATGGTGTAGACTGATAAAACTTCGGTTAGAGGTGTGTATTTCGCCTAAAACTACTCATTGTACAGAAAATAATTTATACCTACTTCTTAAAAAAAAAAATATATATATAAAAATAATTTTTACACCAATGATTTTTTGGACTATTGACTATTTTGATGATCACACTATATTTGAAAATAGAATTAATCTTAAAACTATTTTCATGAAACTAGGCATTTTAGAGTTTTGTGGTTTTTACTAATTTATATGGTTAGTTAGAATAAAAAAATCTGCACAATAATATAAAAACATGTATGCATGACTTTTAATTTCACTATTAATAAGTTTCGGAAAACAATTTTAAATGAGTTTCACATAATAATAAATTAGTAGTGATCCATTTGTAATAACTGATCGTATAGATATACTGAATATTGTTCAGCTATTAATTGATCAAATGACATCACTACATACCACCAGAAAAATTTAAAAAAATAAAATATTAAATAAAAATACTTTGTTTGCAAGAAATAAGATATTGTTCCGGAAGTCTAACTAACCGATTATTACTTAAATGAGTTTTTGATTAAGTATAAATTTATGAATACATTTATTTTAATGTTTTATGAAACATTGCAGGTTGTCTTTGATTTGGTTCCAGATGGGTTTTCGAGGACTGTAGATAGAAACTTCTAGAACCTAAAAAGTATACAGAAGCGGATCCACTAGTTTATTATGAGAAGTCTAATGCGAAAGATTTAAACGTCAAAGTAGGTATTCATTTGATAGTTGTAAATTTATTTGAAGTCTATTTTTTGTGTTCAATCAAATTGTAACAATACAGTTTGTTATTTGAAAGTTAATTGGACTTAGAAGTTACAATATTTAACTAAATAAAAAAAATAATACTATGTATACCGGAAACTTATTTATATTTTATTTTTTCTAGATTAACATGGATAATACTAGGCGGTCCTCCATCATCATGTAGAATTTCATGTAAATACAAAACACAAGCAACCGAGCTTGATTTTTTGGGGTTCCCCAAAATGGGTTGGTCAGTGGTCGGGCGTCAGTACTTGAATCGAGGTGACTAAATCGGCGTGGGTTCGTGCCCCGCTACCGGGAGACCGTATATAAGCTATATTCGTGGAGAGGATTGGCACCCTCACAGCGGGTATGGTAGGGCGGTAGAATGTTGCCTTGGGTCAATGTGAGAGATTGATACCTGTTGGCATTTGACTGCACTGAATAGTGGTTAGGGCCTACCAAAGTAAGTCGTTCCTGGGCGCAAATGCGGCTTGCTTAATAATAATATGTCGTCACCTCTCCCGCACAAGTCTCCGGCTTCTGGGTTAATCCCCGTGATTAGAATGAAAGAATAATTATTATTATTATTATTATTATTATTATTGTTATTGTTATTGTTATTGTTATTGTTATTGTTATTGTTATTGTTATTGTTATTGTTATTGTTATTGTTATTGTTATTGTTATTGTTATTGTTATTGTTATTGTTATTGTTATTGTTATTGTTATTGTTATTGTTATTGTTATTGTTATTGTTATTGTTATTATTATTATTATTATATATTATGTTTTTTGTATTTTAAAAAGATAGAGTATCTATGTCATTTAGCAATTTTTCCCGTATCATATAACTTATAAAACAGTGAATAAATATTTGGTGCTTGTTAACCTTTGCTTTTTATTTATTTACCCAATCCTTTGGAACCTGACTATGTTTAGCTGGTTTTTGCATTCAAATATATTTTATCATTTTATGATGTTATTAAACTTAAGCAAAAATCATTACGTTTTCGTTATTTACCTTAATTTCAATTCTTAGTCAGCTTAGTTTGACAACGCTCACTTTGCTTTAGCTGTTTACAAGGAAAAACGCATCTCCTATGAAACAATGGTGTACAATTTCACCACCTAAATTTTCATAAGAAATAGTTTTAATTGGAAAAAATCGATTAATAATAAACACCAATATAGTAATAGTAGTCAACGTACTAGCTAAATACATTTCTATACTTAAGATTAATAAAAAACTTTTTAAAACACATGTCAACAATGGACTAGACATTAAAAGTGCCTATATTTCTTCAATAATAAATGCAAATTTATGTCTGCAACAATAACACGTCTGTACAAGATTCAACCTGAGTCCGACTGTATAATATACACCTGCATTTTCACTTTAAGCGAAAATTTGAGCCATATGCTAAATTATTAGCAAGTTCAGACAATTCCAAGGCCTGCCTAGTTTGGTCTGTTGTAAATGATACCGCACCTGTCCTACTTGTTTAATTTTTTTGCGAATAATGCACTGGCCGCAGATTCAACTTCATGATTATGTATCAGTTCTTCCAGATGAGTACTTATTTGAAAATAAAACAATCAGATACATTGCAATAACTTCTCAATTAATTTCATTATTCTGAATATAATACATTCAAATTAATGTACATGTTATTAATACTCTACATATTTAGTTGGCGATATGCGAATTTGTTGCAAAAGAATGAATATTTGAGAATAAATGGTGATTATTTAATATAACTATTAGTGTTTCGATCACTTTATCACAAAATTTAAAAACTAAGTAATCAGTTATCAATTTTACGAGACAAAATAAATGTATTTCTATTAATTTTTAACCACTTTTGAATAATGGTTTATGGTAGTTTTTAGGCTTTCACGGCCGGTGCTATTATTTGACATACAGTGTGATTCAGAAATAATAAGAAATAATTAAGTACATAATATACGTGGGAAATTCTGTAATCGTATTATTTTGTTTTACCGATGCCTAAAATTTTTTTTTTTGTAAATATTTTCAGGACGGCTAAGCCAGTTTTAATGTATTTGATATGGGATTGTAGATCTATATG
Organism: Monochamus alternatus; assembly: GCA_037114965.1. Classification (NCBI taxonomy): domain Eukaryota; kingdom Metazoa; phylum Arthropoda; class Insecta; order Coleoptera; family Cerambycidae; genus Monochamus; species Monochamus alternatus. Next base: position 35,210,001 of record CM073433.1, on the reverse strand, counting down.
AACATTATTAAGAAAGTAGTTTTGTCAAGTACCACAGTGGGCGTTAGTTATGCATAAAACACTCAGTTTTTTTTTTCAAAATTTTTTGTTTCCATTTTTTTCTAAATTATTTGCATTCGAAGCAGCGTTTCATTGTACATAAAAAAGTATTACTTACTTTTTCATTTGAACAAATGTTTTCTTCATTTAAACCATGATATTCTACAAACAATCTCAGATTTATGGTACTATCGTTAGCAAATAAATGAATAATTGTAAATTTTTAAAATTACATAATTTTTTAAATCCTCTGAAAAAATAAAGTGACAGCATAATCATGAATCGACATCTCTCACTCAATTTTATGCATTCATAATTTTTCAAGTTTGTCTATGGCAGTTGAATCTTATAAAACTAATAATGGTACCATAGCATTAGCATCTTTTTCTAGAAAATTAAGCCCCAAATAAAAAATAGTACAGTAATTTTTTGTGTAGAATCAAGGTGTGCTTCTAATGCTCTGGCAAATAATTTAGAAAAAAAAAATTAATAATTTTTTTTTCTACGTTCATGCAAAAAACAAAACTTTATTGAACTGTATTTAGTGGAAAAAGTGGTTCTTTATTGCACTAGCGCAATAAAATGTTTATTGCATTCATCTGTCATTCTACTACAGCAGTTTGTCATCATGACAAACATAAACGTTCAAATAGACGTCCCATTTTCCTACACTTAGTGTCATCTAAGTAAAACATTTTTTAGTTTTTGCATGAACGTAGAAAAAATATTGTACGCAACTCGTACAAAAAGTGCTTATTGCACTCGACGTGTTGTCTTACTCGGCCTAACGGCCTCGTTGGACAATCACGTCCTGTGCAATAAACACTTACTTTTTGTACTTTTTGCATAAATAACTATTAAAAGCCAAGTACCGTACATTTGACAAAACTATTTTTTTAATAATGTTCAGACATACTATATACAACCACAACCTGCCCTTGTTGTTCTCGGGCTAGGCTATGTAGGGACAGACCCACTATCGGTATCTCTGGGCCCGCCCATATATTGATTTTGGCTCCTGTTGTTGATATTACGACTACTATGGTTCGAACTGTTCTTCAGATAATGGTGGTCTACCGAGATATTGTTAAATAAGTAGATTTGTTGAAAAATATACAAGGTGTTCAGTAAAGAATGGCTAACTTTCTTGAGCAAAAATAATGTGAATTAAATCAACTTACCTAGTCCAAGTACAGAACAGAAGTTATAGGTCTGAGAAAGTATTTTTCTTATTTCGTTTTTTACTTTCTTATTTCTTTCTTATTATTTTAGATGAGTAATTATACTCAAATTTTGGGAAAGAAGGTTTTCTTGAAAGATAAACGAGTGTATTTTGCCGAAAGATCTAGTAGCAGGTTCTTTGCAATGAAATCCATAGAAACAAATGTCAATGTCATTTACTTTTACCGTTCTTTATTCTGTCATAAGTTTTATAATTTTGTGTAGAAAATATTAGTTGATAAACCGAAAATATGGCCACTAGATCTTTCGGCAAAATACAGTTACACAACTCATCTTTTTAAAAATTCATTGCAACACATTTTTTACCTCTCATAAATCTTTACCTAACTTTTCGAAAAAACTTGAACAGATCAAAAAGTTAGTAAATGAATAGAGCTTTTTAGACGTATTTTTTAAAAGGAAAAATTTCATCGACAAAAAATATAAGAAAAAATGTCATAGGGGTGGAATTTCAAGAAGTTTAGTCTTATTGACAGATAAGTAATGTTCACCAAGTTTGGTTTCTTTAGCTTGATATACATGGAAGATAACAAAGAAAAATTATTATCATTATTTTTTTTGGAAAGGCGTGTCTTTTCAGGGAAGAGTTTTTTCAGAAAGTTATATACCAATGATCCCTATTAATTTTGATCAGAGAATCGCCCCTTACATTTTTTGGTGTTATTTAGATACACCCAGTATAATTGACTTTTGAGTTAAATGTACAGAGCGTTCTAAGCGCCTGTGCCACTATAATTATTCTTTTCAGATTCTTTCACGGATAAAAATTTTTGAAAAGTTATTTTGGAACAACTAGTTATATAAAAGGTATACTTGTTGTATGTTGTAAAAAGACATAATTTTAGAGAAATCAGCGTTTAATGTTATTAGATTATTTTGTATTTTAATTATAAATATTTACTAGAATATCACTACCATATGCATAAAGCAGAACCAACTATTAAATAACCAACTTTGAACAAAAATAAAACTACATTACAGCTTCTGGAAGCTACTTTTTATTTTTCTCTGATTTTTAAATATATCATCGACTCTGCTGCTTTACAAGAAAACCAATAGCATGAATCCTCTAAACTCTAACTTTGTATATTTATATTTTGCATTCTATTGACGTCAATCTGTCCAAATTTTGATATTGAATGAACAATAACACAATAAATGTTGAAAGGAGACACAAAATAATAAAAACTGAAAAGCTAAATTTGATTCTATAAAAATCTAACTTCACTTTTTTGGCAGTGGGAACACGACAAATTCAACCACTGCCAAAAAAGTGAAGTTAGATTTTTATAGAGTGAGTAAATTAGATTATTTTCTTTAGATAATTATTGAATAGAGCTTTGTCTGTGGAATTGTTCATTAGCATACCTAGATGTTTGGTATCAGAGAACATACATATGACTTCATTGATAGGAATTGTAGGAGATTTGATTTATATTAGCTTAAAATACCTTTCTAAAACAGTAAAAAATGTTACAAAAGCTAATAATAAGGAATATATGGGTAGATATTGTGGGTGTAATTGAACGCAGGTTGGGGCTTTTGTCCACTGAGTAGTTAATTTCACACAATATTATTAATACCTAAAAATATATAAAAAGTTATAGGGTATGTTTAACGGATGTTTTGAATTCTAATTATTAGATATTATTTAACAGGAGCAAAACAACTACAAAACTAGGAGCTAAAAATAATCTCCATTGAGTTTCTATTTATCATGTTATTTATTTCTACAATTTTGAAGCTATGCCTATATAAATTAATATGATTTTAATCAAAATTAAACACGCAAGTCTTAAGTTATTCTTAAAATGTATATAATATTTTAATTAATATTTACAATTCATCATAATTTACTTGAACTTGAACTTACTTTTCCAAAACAAAACCTTGAACCTCACCCAGAAAAAAAATTAGACATTATAAACACATCTAACGCCAACACTAAGAACACATGTACCAGAGCAATTAAGTAGCCAGTCACATTCTACAAAAAAAACCCAAAACATGCGAGCCAAAACAAAGACCAAAACGAAAAGTTCGTTACAGCTTCCAGCTTCCAGACTTATTCACAAAAAAACGATTTCGATCTCAGCACGAAGCAGTAAAGACTATCACATAACCTTTCGGACGAGAGAGAAAGAGATACGACACTTTGCACTCCCAAGAGAGACGGAGAGCCGTTGGCTTGGGCCCAGCGTATGCCCGTCGCGTGCATAGCGCGCGCTAAAATCGTACATGCGCCGGAGTTACAGGTAAAACGGCACTATAAAACGTCTACTAGGGACCGGTTTCGTTACATTCACCCTCTGCTGTTAGTCGAGGTTGGTTATTCGCTTCTTCACGTGTGCACGTCGAGGAATCAGCTGATTTTCGAAAACGTGCTTGAATTTTTTCAACGTACGGTATAACCTTCAAAATGTGTTTCCGCAACAAGTTGACAGAGACGCTTAAGCCCAAATCACCGAGGTCACCGCTGAGAAGGCATTACAGAGAGGTAAGTGCAGTGCATTTATATCCAGGATCCAAAATCCACGTTAGTGCATTTTCAATTAAAACCAGTTTTATGAAAACATACAAATATCTACATCGTTGTGTCTTTCTTTGCAGCCTATGAAACCGAGGCTATCGAGAAAAATCGTGTCAAGCGCTAAGGTCAACTTGAATGCTTACTGGTCGCAGTTTGAAGAGCTGTCAAAGCAGGCGTCACTGTTGACATATGACTCGACGAATGATTGGTCGAATACCACCGTGTATTCAGTCTATGAAGACAACGAAATCAACGATAACTTGATTAATGAGTTAATGGAACTTGGTAACAAATAGGTTAAGTTCGTATTTAGTTTGTTTAGTTTAGCTTTAAGGTTTTAAGCTGTTGGTTAAGTTTGTATATATTAAAGTGACATGACGCTCCGTCTTCCAGTTTTAGATTCTATTGATTATTTGTTTAAGATGCTTTCATTTTTAGTTGTCTGATTAAGCTGACTTTCAAAAAGTGCAATGTTATAAAATGTGCAATTAAATAGATTTAGGTATCTCAAATGTCGTGCAATCATTATTAGATCTTAAATTTATAAAAAAAGTGCAATGATATTTCAATGTGATATTAAAGGTATAAATTTCGGGGCTGTATTCTGAGATAAAGATATTTCAGAAAGCTTGTATGTGATATTAGGATTATTCTTTCTCTAAAAATTGTGATATTAGTTTAAACATCAGCTTTAATTTTGCATATAGGCTACTTTCTTTAGTACTGTATATATTTTGTTAAAACACCTCTCATTTTTGCTCAAGCTTTAACAAAAATGCTTTAAAGATCGAATGAAAATTGTTAACATTTTTTAAGGTAACTTGATTAATGTTAATAATACTACGAGCTTCCATTTTGATATTTCGGCTTTAACTAAATTAGATTTTTTTATACTTGATATCTGTGATAATCCAAGAAAGCTTTAAAGTTATTAGGTTAGGTAAATGCTTTATCGTATACGTACATTTTCAAAATGTCCAAACGCAGTGTTTGACTTTCAAATTCAACGTTACTGTATTTGAGATGTTTTGGGAAGATATAGGCCGCCATGTGTCAATTTTTATTGTACATAAGACTGCATGCTTTTATATGTTTAAGTTTTAATACTTTAGTGCCTTTAATTTTAAATTGCACTTAAATTTTAGCTTAAGATGCACCTTTTTCTTTTATGCACTTAGCTTTATTTTGAGTTAGTTTTTTGAAAAATGCTCAAGCAAGCTATGTGATAAGTGTAAAAGTTTTTGTGTACATTTGTATATTTTCTGTGATATCAGCTTAACAATGATGATTTCTGTCTGTGCATGTTTTAAATTTGAAAATTTTATGACTTAGATTAGTACTTTACGTCTTAGTTTAAGCTGCTTAGTTTTAAGTTATGTCTCCTCCAATTGGTCTTTCATTAGTTTAGATGATGAATTAAAACTTTTTTGATTTTGTTACTAAGTTCTCGATTTGAAAGTATGTTTTGTAGTTTGTATTATCTTCTGTAAGAAATAAATATTAATAAAAAAGATGTACCTTGTTTTAATATCATAGTTACAGTTTTATGAATACTTATGTTGTTGTGAATCAAATAAAAAAAAACAATTTTTTCAATTACTTACCAAAAAATATAGGTAATAAAAATAAGCACATTTTTCTTATACTATACCTACTAACTAACTTTGTTTCTATTTAAAAACATACATAGTGCAGTAACTGGTTTAGTAATAATTATCTCTTTTTAATACAATATATTTTATTTGAATAAAATACTTCCTCTAATCGGTAATTGACGTTACCTACGTTATTTTATTATAAGAAGGTACAGAGTTAAATTAGGTATACAAAATTATACGAAGCCATCCAAATTAAATCCACCCTATTGAAATTAGCCGTAAAAAAGTGAATACTGTACCTTTTAACACGTGGAGTCAAACCTGTTTGAGGGTGCGGTATGAGGGTGAGGTTAACAACCCCTACAGGTTTTAGTTGAGGGATGCTATGCTAGATGGCGGTAGTATGTCAGTGAAGAGGGTGGCGGTTAAATATTGGGGTTACACACATAATAGCTTTGTTCGCGGTAGTGATTCCGAATATATCCTGAATTAATACTGAATTTATACCGCACATATCAAATGCGCATGCGATATTCTGAATATGTTCTGAATTTCTACTAATCCGCGAACGTTTCTCAAATGTATTTTGTGTTCAATTTGGAGTTCTGTGATCACAATTTCAAATTTAAACTGCCATTTTCTTTTTGTATCGTTTCCTTTTTTTAATAAAATATATTTTGTAAGAGAAGTTATAGTGGGGTAGTCATAACTATTCGTTGTATTAGATTCGATATCTTATCATCATGACAAGATGTGAAATTATTTAATAAATTATATACAGGGTGTCTCTCATAAAAACCGACACAGAGCAGGCGGTGCATGTAGAGGTATCCAAAATATTGTAATTTAACTGAACTTGCTTAATACAAAGTTACACTACTGAGGAGTGATTAGTCCCCAAAGTGGGGCTTTAAATTGCGAAAAAAAATATATCTATACAATATTACCGTAGAATAATCAAATTTGGTACATGATTTAGGTTTATTACTTGTCGTTTTTGAACATGAGTTAAAGTTAATTGAAGCGCTACAAGGTGTTTATTTGGGGGCAACTCACCCCTAAAATTGTGCTAAACTTTTTTTCTCTTTGACCAATTGAGATTCAGAGACGATAATGCAAAATGATTTAAACCTACTAGATATCGATATGTAAATTAGATATTGGAAAGGAAACAATGTGCGTGTAGGGTCATTAACTTCATATTTTCATTTCATTCTTAATTCAACAGGCATTCAATAAGATTTGTTTTTCAATCGAAAAGTTAACCTTAAAAAAAAATTAATGAATAATATACATGGGGTGCTTTATTCCAACGCCTCTGATGACAGGACGAAGAGAATAAAAAATACTCGGCCAGAAGAGTTTCATCAGCCTAAATACCTTTCCAAATTTTACTTCTTAATTTCAAAGTATTTGGAAGATTGTTAATAAAACTCTAAATTTATAATCCACTGTTAAGGGAAGTCCTTAAAGAGGGTTCATATTAAAAAATGTTATAAGCAGGGCCCCTATTAAAATCAGTCATACAATCTACCCAATCTATTTTTTTGCATATTATTCACCCTGTATAGGCATTTGATGAAGTTAAAGATATTTTTAATAAAATATTTAGTACGTGTAATATTCTATATAAGTATGTTTTGTTTATTGAAAAATGTACTGCTCTTGAAAAAAATTAGATTTGTACAGGCTGTCCCACAAGATATGGCAAAAATTTCCCATTTATCAGCAAAAAATGTCCAAGAGAGAAACTTTCAAATATTCTGAAAAAATAATTCATTTATTAAAGAAAGGATACCTTTATATGTACTAAATTTACAATAAAATATATATTTAATTTGCAATACTGTGATTTTGTATTTTATGGTAGTATTTTTGTGTTTGATAACAAATTTGAACATACTGAAATAATTAAAATATTTTTAAAATTCAAATTTAAACTGAAGAGACAGATTAGATTTCATCTATTGTGGCTATATGCGAATGGTCAAATACGTTTTGTTTTTTTGTTCTTGCAGTTATTTTTCTAAATATAAGTATCTATAGGGTGCCTCCGTTTTTCCGTTCTTAACTTTTGGAAAAGATAGAGCATGAAAAGTAATAGGAGTATTTCCTATAACATTTTACTCTATGACACTCTGCTTTCCTGAAATAAGGCGTTCAACTTTATTATCTACTAAATAAATAAATAATATTTTTCGTTAAAACTTGGTAATCATAATAAAATATTAATATTTTGAAGTAAATAACTTTTTCGAATAAAATCAGTGGCACAGGCATGGGGTTTTGCTCACCCTTGAACCCGCTCAACTTCTACGTCAATGATGAAAATTATTAGCCTTTCACAGATTTCAAAATATTGCTTTTAAAATTTACTAACTACAACAGGTTTTCGAGACACAGGACTACTTTTTCGAGAAAGATGCCGTAATCAGATTTTTTATAGACCTCTTCGTTTTTAAAATGCAGAGCGAATTTAAAAAAAACTACTCGTCTCTTAAATTCTTCGTATCTTAGAGAATATCTGAGATATCAGAATGGCCCAAATTGCTTCTAATAAAGTTTTTTTTTATGAAAAGTTCAGTAGCGTACTTGAAATTCCTTTACAGGGTGTCTCTTTTAAAATATGAACATATATTTTTTTTCGTAATGATATATACCTAACAGCTGCTAATTTATATTTTTAATAAATAATTAAGTTAAGTTTCTTTGCAATATATCAAGTTATGGACTCCTAAACATAATTTTCTGCTACAGAAGAGCTCTTCCATTCACAATGTCGTTTAATGGTTGTAAGATCAGCACCTCTATTGGTCAATAAAGCTGTTAAAGTGCGCCTCATACAATGGCCAGTATATACTTCTGGATTTGTGGTTTTCACGAATGAAGCAACTATTGAAGATACCTCGCCAATGTGTTGATTCTAACAGGGTGAAAAGTACATTTATGTTTGATGTATCTTAAAAAGAACCTGTCTTGTGTTAAGCCAGTTGAGCGCAGAGAAATATATTTTCTGCATATTTCAACAGCTTCTTCTATAATTGCAAATTTTCTTGAAATGCCTGTTTTGGTGTCAGGTATTGAAACAAGTAGGTAACTGTCAACATCCTGTAAGTCAGTAATTTTTAAATTTATCAATTCGCAGAATCTACAGGCACCCGTTATTAGTGCAACCTAAAAATAATTCGAAGTTCACTACCTAACAACACGTAAAAGGTAAATAAGTATTACCTTAATCATTAAATAATCTTAATCGGCAGCCCCCGTCCAAAAAATGCTTCAGTATATGCTCTTTCCAATACTGCAGCTTGTATACAATCGATTGTCTCCATTCGTTAAATTCGCCGAACACTTTCTCGTAATGTTCCCTGAATTTCTCTGACAATAAATGAAACATTGCTTTTTGAGCTTTTTAGAAAACAGCCACAGGAATACAATTACTTTCTTGCATTTTTACCAAATTCAGATATAACTGTTTATTAAATAATTGATAATAAACAACGTACCATAGCAACCAGTAGGTATAACAAAACCTACCACGTTTCATTGAGTACTTAAGAATATTAAACGCTCCAAACATTCTTGCGTGGATAAAATGCTACTTAAAACACTTATTCAACAAATAACTATTATGTTATATCTAGCAGATCTTTACCAACTTAATTAATAATGCTATACAGTATGCGCCAAAAGTATGGAATAAATTCAATAAAAACGAAACAATTATTTTTTGGGAAAAATCCTCGAACAGGTCGATTTTTAATTTAAAAAATACATATTTTAGCTTAAAATGCGATTTTCAAATGTAATTTGTTTTAGAGTAATGACGTCATCGATTTTTTTTTAAATGGCAACACCATATTTTTTTCCTTGATTCTGAAAGATCATTTAATTCTCTATCAGACAGTACTAAAATTTTGCCCTCTTACATAGGAAAGTTTTCGAGTAAATGACAATTGAATGTTAGAAAACGTAAATTTTATCCATAAAAAAGTAACAATTCTGAGGTATGTAAAATAAAATACAATTGATTAAATTTTATACTTAAATTAAATGTTCGAATTGCCATCCACCAACTTTTTAACAATGCGCAAGTCTGTGAAGAAATTCTTCTTGCACATTATGAATGATTTCTGGGGTAACTCTGCGTATTTCGTCCCGAATGCGATTTTGAAGTTCTTCTAAATTACGTGCTTTATTAATGTACACTTTTGACTTCAAGTATCCCCATAAAAAATAGTCAAGAGGTGTAAGATCTGGCGATCTTGCAGGCCATTCTATCGGTTTGCCTCCCAGGAAAACAGTTGTCCAAAAAATCTCGTACAGGGCGCGCATAGTGCGGAGGTCCACCGTCTTGCTGAAACCATATGGTATCAGGAATGTCAGGGTCATTATCGTTAGGAAAAATTACTGCAAGGGCTGGAACAAGATCATTTTCTAGATACTCTAAATATCTTTGTCCTGTAAGGGTTCCTTCAAAGAAGAAAGGCCCTACTATTCTGTCGTCAACTGTTCCAGCCCACACAATTAATTTCTGAGGGTGTTGGGTATGTGCCTCCATCCAATGATGATTTTCCCGACTCCAATATCTGCAAGTTTGACGGTTTATTGTACCACTCAGACAAAATGTGGCCTCATCTGAAAAAAGTATTTGCCGATGTAAATTTCTATTTCCTTGACATAAATCCATTAGAATTTCGCAGAAGTGTAAGCGGCGATCGGGATCATCTTCATTGAGTTCCTGCACAAGTTGAATTTTGTAGGGATGATATTTTTCCTTCCTCAAAATATGTAGGACTATGCTCTGACTAGTGTCATTGTTTAATGCAACCAATCGTGAAGAATTATGAGGATTATCCACCGTACTTATCAAAATGTTCTGTTTCTGATTTTCATTAATGCTTGGACGTCAAGTTTTTGGAATATTTACAACATTGCCAGTTTCTCTAAATTTAGACTCTACCTTACTGACTGTTCATTGGCTGATAGGGCGATCTGGATATTTTTCATTAAATAAATCGCAAACTTCCTGCTAAGTTCTAGTCATATTCCCGCATCCGATAAGAATTAAAATTTTAATTCTTTGAGTAACAGTTAAATGTGCCATAATACTTTAAATTGAATAATAATTTCTATGTCGCTTACAGTACTTATTAGAAAGTCGGTGTGACAATGACGCTTTGCAAAGATTTTCACCTACGTGATCCATAAAAGAACTATGGAATTCGAAAAACTAAACTTGATAACGTTTTTGCTTTATTTTAATTGATTTACGTTTTCTAACATTCAATCGTCATTTACTCGAAAACTTTCCTATGTAAGAGGGCAAAATTTTAGTACTGTCTGATAGAGAATTAAACGATCTTTCAGAATCAAGGAAAAAAATATGGTGTTGCTATTTAAAAAAAATCGATGACGTCATTACTCGAAAACAAATGACATTTGAAAATCGCATTTTACGCTAAAATATGTATTTTTTAAATTAAAAATCGACCTGTTCGAGGATTTTTCCCAAAAAATAATTATTTCGTTTTTATTGAATTTATTCCATACTTTTGGTGCATACTGTATAATAATACAATGTGTGTTAAGAATAATATTCATCAATAGTAAAAAAATGAACACCCAAAATACATACTTCGATTTATCCCTATTTTAAAATTTGCGCAGTTACAACGAAATTGGGACACCCTATACATTTTTCTCTAAAGCATATTCCCTTAAAGTTTTTTCATTTCCTCGTATACTCCTGTACACAATTCAGTACACACATGACAAAGGCAACTCTTAGAAATTAATTATGTTAGGCTCAAACCATGGTCTTTTAACGAGACACTACTGTTCATTCTTCCCTGTAGGTATCTACGAGTATAATTACATATTCTGGTATCTGATCGTTCCATTAACATTAATAATAATTATCCAGTCAAAATATCCACAGTTCATTCTTATTCGAAACCAGAAATTCGGCTACCGTTCAAGCTAAACAGGATTCGAAGAATATGTCTGGGGCCTTAATTACTATTTTTATGGTATCAATCAAGCCAATGAATGTGTATTTTATGATTGGGAATTGGTAGGAGAATAATTAGTAGTTGTTGAAATGCATGACTATTAAAGGTAGGCAGTAGGGGGTAGTTAATCAAATCCCAACTGAAAATAATTAATGCCCATCTAATTAAAACTTAACGGGCAGATTAATTTGGTTTCTGCTGATGATGCTTTTCATTCGTTACAGGGAAAAAATATGAAACGTTTTTTGTTTTCAAGCTTTTCATGAACAGGGTCAGCCCACCAGTTTTGAACACTTCAAAATAAAAATGTATCGGTCTATGTATTTCTTAACTAGTGTATTATTGAATTATGATAATAGAATCTGCTCTTGCTACTAGGCACCTGCAAGTAAGTAAGTATATTTATTGATCACATAATAAGTACATAAAGTATATAGTGATGTCATATTTAAAAAAGGTAAAACAACAAGTAACAATGAAAATTATATAGAACATATTAACAACAAACAACAATATAAAAGTTAAAACATAATTAAAAATGAACTGTGGGAGCATCCATATATTCATGAACAGAATAAAAACAGTGATCTAGCATAATTCTCCTAATATTATTTTTAAATTGAGCATTATTTAGCATTTTTACATGTACTGGAAGCTTATTGTAAAGATTTAAATTTAATAAATTACGTTGCGATTTTTGCAACCTAAATTTAGAATTTTTTACTGTATTAGAAAGGTATTTTAAGCTAATATAAATCAAATCTCCTACAATTCCTATCAATGAAGTCATATGTATGTTCTCTGATACGAAACATCTAGGTATGCCAATGCACAATTCCACAGACAAAGCTCTATTCAATAATTATCTAAAGAAATCTAAATCTAAAAATCTAAATCTAAATCTATCTAAATTTACTAACCTTGCTTTAATAAAAACGCTCTATAAATATCTCTATCAAATCAAATCTCCTACAACCTCTATTTAGAAAGAATAAAATATGTAAAGCGATGGCAGTGACATAATTTTTAACTTTCTAAATAGAGGCTTGTAATGTTCAAAAGGTCCGACTCTACAGATTATGCGTATAGTTTTCTTTGTGGAGTTTAAACACATGATTACCCATTGGAGCATTACCCCACAAAACCACTCCATAACTTAAAAATGGTGTATAACACCATAATAAGCGTTACCAATGTTACATTATCCAGACACAACCTGAGTTTCCTTATTAAATATATCTGACTTGAAAGTTTTTTACAAAGACCTTCAATGTGATGTGCCCACTTAAGAGAACTATCAATAGTGATCCCCAACAGTTTTACATACATATCATTATGTGACTAGAAAATATAATAGTTTGTGTTTTATTTTTATTTAATTTAAGGTTATTTGAAGTAAGCCATGATTCGGCTTTAATTAAATCATTTTCGGTCAACCTCAAGACTGTATCTCTATGTTTATTAGAACATGTCAATGTCGTGTCATCTGCAAATAAGATACACCCATCTGGATACATGTGATAGTATAAGTCATTAATGTAAATAACAAATAATAGTGGCCCCAGTACGGACCCCTGAGGAATTCCATGCCGAATAGGTGCGTAATTTGATAAACTATTACCGTAGGAAACACATTGAATTCTATTGGTGAAGTACGAACTAATCAGTTCTAAAGAAATACCACGTATGCCATGAAAATAGAGTTTATCCAAGAGAACTTTATGAGAGATACAGTCAATGGCTTTACTTAAGTCACACAAAACTGCAGCTGTAAACATACCCTGTTCGAAACCATCGACTACGCTATCAACAAGTTTAAAAATTGCACCAATACTTGATCGATTTTTTTCGAAATCCGAACTGATGTTCTGTGATAGCACTGAATTTTTCAAAATACATTTCAAGCCTAATTTTTTATTAAAATTTCCAAAAATTTTTCCAAACTGTAACTGATATGGGGCGATAATTATTCACGTCATCGATATTCCCTTTTTTAAAAACTGGCACAACTCTAGAAACTTTTAATATATCAGGAAAAATGCCTATATTAAAACAATCATTAGTTAGATGTGTTAAAGGTAATACAATAACCGTTTGTTTTATGATTTTATTATTAATATCATATATATCAATACTTGGAGAAGTTTTTAATTAATTTAATGATGTAAATGTAAAAGGAGCAAGAAAAAAAGATTGTGTTCTAATTGGGATACTTTTTAAATTATCGAGTGGATTATGATTGACTTGTTCAAGAGAATTCACTATTTTGTCCGCAGATTATGTTAACTTACTTAAGTTCAATAATTACGGCAACCTTAAATTATGCATTTGCGAATACATTTTCTTGTTCTTACCTGTGTAAGCAAGAATTTTGTGCCAACAGCATCTTGTAAAAATTTTGAAACATCCTCTTTCTTAAATATTCTTGACTTTTTTGGTTTGTACTTATGTCAACATTTTGCCGCATACAGATTGTAGACCGCAGCATAGTATAGAACGCCCAAAGACTAGATGATTTGTACTTCTTGGATAATTCTTAAAAAAATTCTAATAATACTTTTTCTTTTACTTCATATTTTATATTCTTAAATACACAACAATCAGGGAATCGTTTATAAAATTGTCCGTACTTAGTTCTTGATTTATCTGGTAAAAGTGAACCTGCAGTTACAACAGCTTTGTCAGCAAGGGGCAAGTTTTCTAGTTCTGAATCACTCATTATTCCAATCAACAACATTATTTTTACAAGAAAATGTAAAAACGAAAACTCAATTTTGTTTATAATAAGTTTGACAGGTTACCATAACAATGCCTTTGCTTTTTGATTTTGAATCAAAACTTACAAACTGTATCTATCTGACTTTGAATTTTTCTCAATTTAAGGTAGATGTAGACAAATTTTTTTTGCAGTTCTGGATAAAATTTTATATAATACACGTGGGATAACGGTATTTTTTATTACAATCGTGAAATGTCTCACTCATGTATAATAATGCCTATATCCCACTCATTGGTATATATATTTTTCCATGACGGTAAAAAGTTTGGAAATTTATCTGTCTTGACAGGTAACAATTGTTGCTAAAAGTGTTGTAGACGATCTTCATGACATAGCATTATCAATTAAATGGAAATTGGTATCTTATAAAATTTTTACCAACAACCTTATTGATACATTTTCCATTGCGATACGCATAAAACACGCTGAGATCCTTTGCTGCTGCTGGACAAAGAGCTATGTACAGGGTGATTTTAAATAAAGTAGCAAAAATGAGACCACATATTCCTTAGGTAAAAATAAACCGATTTAACCTAACATACCTATATCCCAAGTCGCTTAATAAAAAAGATAGAGGATGTCAAAGTTAAAATTTTGCTTTCGATATTTGTAGATAACTTCTTAAAAAATTCAAATATTTACTTAAAATTTGTAAACCAGGGGTTTTTGCGGGTGAAAAATTCAAATTTTGACATCACTAGTAGAGGGCGCCACCTATGGCACATCATGTTTCTTTTAAATGGCAGAACTTTTTTGCAACTTAGTGTTGTAATTGATTATCCTACCTGTCTTATTTGAAAAAGGTATACCTTGCTAAAGTCGTTAGGAATAATCCTATTTGAATTATTCAGTGCACCGATTGAAAACTGTTATCGTTTCAGGTAAATTGACTTTTTTACTGAAAATATAGCAAAATGTTACTTGAAAAAGTTGTTCAGAATGGTAAATTATGGAGATGTGCAAAATTTAAAAAAGATCGGCCTGCTTTAATAAAATCTTTGCGCTTTGTTGAAAAATGGTTTCATCAAACTTTGCCGATCTTCTTGAAATTTTGTACGTCTTCATAATTTACCATTCTGAACAACTTTTTCAAGTAATAATTTGCTGTATCTTCAGCAGAAAAGGCACTTTACTTTAAACCAAAATAGTTTTTACTCGGTGCACTCAGTATTTCAAATAGGATTATTTCAAAAATGGTTACGCCTACCGACTTCGTCAAGGTATACCTTTTTCAAATAAGACAGGTAGGAGAATCAATTATTTCTATAGTCAGATGGATACACTAAGTTGCAAAAAAGTTCTGCCATTTAAAAGAAACATGATGTGCCATAGGTGGCGCCCTCTACTAGTGACGTCAAAATTAGAAACAAATTTGAATTTCTCACCCGAAAAAACCCCTGGTTTACAAATTTTAAGTAAATATATGAATTTTTTAAGAAGTTACCTACAAATAACGAAAATAAAATTTTAACTTTGACATCCTGTATCTTTTTTATTAAGCGACTTGGGATATAGGTATGTTAGGTTAAATCGGTTTATTTTCACCTAAGGAATATGTGGTCTCATTTTTGCTACTTTATTTAAAATCACCCTGTATATTCTATAAAATTAAATATATGTAGTATAAAGTGCAAAAGGTTGTTTTTTTATTAATACCTTCATCTGATTGGTTTTAAGATTTCGAAAAAATGTTGCTTGTATATTTGTTTGTTTTTTTGTGGTGCAGAAGTAAACTACGTACATACCAAGACAACAAGTACTTTTAAAAAATTAGTCGTAGAAAAACTTATCATCTACTTAAAATTTAGATACTCCTCAAATTGCACGTTTATCATTTAATATATGTACACATGTATTGTTTTATATTTCAGTCGAACAAAAATATAGCACCCAATATAGAAAAATATACTCCATTCTACTATTCTGTACTCACAGTTGTTAAGATGTACACAATTGTATCCTGTCTTTTTTACTGTTCCATTCAAACTGAAGTCAATAGCTTCGCAGAAAGGAACACCAACATTTTTCGCAGTAATTTCTGTTCATTCGAAATACGGCATTTACTAATGCTTGTGTATGTACTAGTTACTATGCTTATCCCATACGTAGACATTTTTGTCCTTTTAAGGATATAGTCTGCCAGACAATAGGAAGAAAATAGAGGTATTTTGTGGAACATGTCAAGACTAAATACAAAACAACCGTAAACATGGAAGTACCTACGTATTCTATAGACAATTTTTCTGGAAAAAGACAGCAGCTGCTGGAGTATTATTTACACGACATTTTTGTTCCGGCATCCTAATTACAAGAGTGACAATTATGCAAATTATGCTTAATTGTTTCGACTACCATAAATAAACAAATTGAGTTTTGTTAGATATAATAAAGGCGATGTACTAATTTTGTCGGAAAATTGATCAAGAGCTAAAGATTAACACTTTTAGTTAACTCTCATTAACCATTTAGATATTCAGAGTAATTCAGAATTTATGTAAAAAATTGATTGTAGAAGGGACTCTTACAAATACAATTTTGTAAAGAAAGTCAAAAAGGACCGTTCGAAAATGATTTAAAAATACACTTTTGCACAGCACTGAGAACTGATCTGTACACTGTAAAATCAGATAAGGCAAAGCAAGCAGTCGGCAACCGGACAAAAAATTTGGAAGAAATTACCAAGGAAAGAAATAAATAACATTTTATAACACCTATTTTATACAGCAAATGCAACTGCTTCTGCCGCTATTGTTACCAAATATTCATAGATTTAATTTGTGGTTTTAATTAATAAAATAGTTGAAATACCTGATGATACAACAACAAAATTTTGGACTCACCATACCCAGCTTCTGCAAACTAACACAAATGTCTCTGCTTCTTACCCGTTTTGAACATTTTTGAACTATAGTTGACAGCCAAAAATCTAGAGAGTGACTTATCGCTAGCATGTAGACATAGTCCATTGAAAAGTTACATTTGGGGTTGCATTTTTTAGAGGACGCAAATTTTTGTTTAGATGTGAGGAGGGAGTCAAAAAAAGCATAATTTGAAGTTAGTGGGGTCACAACCCTTCAGCTTTAGCCACCATCTTGGAAAAGAGGGTTAAATAGTTTTTAGCATTTATCAGGTAAACTATTGGTCATACAAATTTTTTTTACAGACATGTTTTATTGCAAATTGAATCCTCTACAATTTTAGTTCAGTGTCTTTTTGTTGTAAAATCAAAAATAACAAAGATATTAAAGAAAAACCATCAAAATTTTTTGAAAAATTTTCTTTTGGACGCCATAATTTATTTATTTTTTTATTTACAAAAAAATGACATCAGAGCATTTTTGTAGAGTTATTTTCAACGAAGAATTTTTATTATATACTTTCTTTATTATATTCATTAGTTTGGGTTTTACAGCGCTGTGAAGTGACCACCACACCTATCTGATGCGAACTCCGCGGATATCACACTTAAGCCTTGTCCTCATGGATGCGAAATTCACGGATTTTTGCAACTTCTGTTTTAATTATTTATGGCGGGAAAATTGCAATTTGCGAAACTGTCAAATACTATAAATATTATTGCTCCTTTCATTGTATTGTATGTGGTGTTAAATTTATTTTGAGCTGCTGACATCTTCATGATAGAAAATTTTACAGGTAGTTGACAAAATTTGTTACAAATAGAGATTTTTCCACCATTAAATAAATCGCGTAAATATTTACCAATTCCGCATTCAAAAGAACAAAGGCTTTAGAATACATACTTACACACACTGTCACTATAACAGTCACACATTAACACTTGTTATATCATATCGTACCGCTTTCTGTATGACCTTCATACGTCCATGTTTCGTCAAAATTTAATATATTCTTCGATCCAGATTCTGAATTTTGTAATATTTACTTTAAATAGTTTCTTCGCCATATCACTATTTTGTCTTTTTCTAGCAGTATACTCTTTTCGATTTCATTTATACGGACTAAGTTTCATCTTGTAAGATATAGCAATCGATTTTTTTTTGTCGGAAACGCATTTTAAAAATACCATCTTCCTTCCGCGAATTTCCATGACTTCCCGTTTCACAGTTGTACTTTTTTACCACTTTTTTTATTTGCACACATATGCTATTCACGTACAATTTTGTTAATGAAATACATATTTCAACATCACTTACATTCATATTTTGACCTCGCGCTCTAAAGTCTTCATACATGTCATCATCCGATATTCCTCACTTGTTAAATTAAGACGATTTTGAGAATACGTTGTAGAGCTTGAAACCCGAACGATATACCTGCCCATGATAACGCTGGAAATGGAACAGGTGGATCCAACAATTCGTGGCAGCCAATTAAAAGCTGCAGCGCATGCGTACTTACTGCAGCAGAAGCTGTGTAATCGAGTATGCTCTCAGAGATATGCGGCACACTTTATAGGAAAACATACGGGTTGCACGTATATTTCTTTGTGATGACTGCTATAAATTGTGAACAGGTTTATAACATTAGTCACTCTCTAGATTTTTGACCGTCAACTATAGTACATTATTGAGAGCAACTATGATACGTTTGCGTAAATTATCAATAGTGTTCACTTCCGTGGGATACACTTCATTTGTTAAATAACCCCACCGACACCTTTCGCATCTGGAAACCTTAAAATATAAAGAGCAGCTCAAATTAGAAAATAGTTGCGCCTTTTGATGACCATTAATATGAATTAAACAGATCCAAGATATTTGCTACCGTTACTGAAATGTCAAAAAACTGAAAATAGCGATTGCAGAACATATCATCATCAACAGAAATAACTAAAATTGGTATAGAGAGGTAAGGATATACGAGAAATCTATTTTTGTCGAAAAAGAATAAAAGAATTTCTACGGTCAGTAATTCCTGCTATGCAATGTTCAATTTTTGGAAGTCATATTGAATCTTGACAGTAACAGATGTAGAATAAAATTACAACAACTATTTCATTTGAAGAATAACCCATAATATTTAGAAAATACAATAATTTAAACAAAAGATATAGTTGTTCTTGACGTAAAACAGAATTTAGTACTTAACCAAACAAAACAGGGATATTGTACAATTCCTGCATAAACACTTCCAAGTGACGCCCATTTCAGTTCTTAAACTAATATTATCCATAACATTTTGAATGCGTTATGAAATGGACCAAGTTCTGTCACGTGGGTCTTCTATATTTTCACAGGAATTGCAATACATTTCATCTTTTGGACTACCCTAAAGAAATAAATTTAATGGGTTGAAATAAGGATACCGTGAAGGCCAAACAACAGGCCCATGAGCCAATCCAATTGCATATTTGGAAAGTGTCGATTTAAATATTTGAACACTATTACAGAACTAAGATACTAGGCCATTTTATTGAACTATTTCTAAATTTCGATACTGATGTAATAGAAAATTATCAGTGCATTTTCATTTTTAAAATATTTCTGTAAGTAAGTAAGACTTCCAACATTAAAAGCAAAATTAGGAAATGTTGAATCTGCCAAAATGTTTATTGATTTTGGTCTTACGTCAAGAACGAGGCCAAGAACATCTAGGTTTTTTTATTTAAATTATTATATTTTTATGGACTATTCTACGAATAAAATATTTTATTTTTTTACTGTATTAGAAAGGTATTTTAAGCTAATATAAATCAAATCTCCTACAATTCGTATCAATGAAGTCATATGTGTGTTCTCTGATACCAAACATCTAGGTATGCTACTGAACAATTCCACAGACAAAGCTCTATTCAATAATTCTCTAAAGAAATTAATCTATCCAAATTTACTAATCTGCTTTAATGAAAACACTCTATAAATATCTAATTCCACTTTCGTCAGTGGGAACAGTAAAAAATTTTACAAAAGCTAATAATAAGGAATATATAGGTAGATATTGTGGGTGTAATTCAACGCTGGTTGGGGCTTTTGTCCACAGAGTAGTTAGTTTCACACAATATTATTAATACCTATATATATAAAAATAATAGTGTTACATAGGTATTGACGTGCTCCTAATTTATTATAAATCTGTTACTGTCAAGATCTAATTAGTGATGTTAAATTACTTGTAATTTACGGAAACGTAATATTATGGGTAATATTTCATGTAAATTACAAATTAACTTATAATTCAAATTTTACAACATTTCAAAGACTATTCACCTTATATAAAACTAGTTCTGTAATTGAATGCTTAAGTATAATAATCATTGTTGATTTGTTAGTCGCGTCAAATTAGCATGAAAAATGTGAAAATAGACAACTTTTTGCGGAGAAGTCCGATTGAGATGCGGTTTTCTGCAAAATGTTCAGGAAATTTTTTATAACAAAAGGTACATCTAACCTCTGTACGCTCGAAAATGTTTAATTGTTTATTTAACAAATGGCCCATTTTTGTTGAACATATGGCAAATGTCACACACGATTCAACGATTCGGGGGTTTTCGAGGTCCCTCTTTATCACTTTGGTGTTAGCTTTATTATTTATTGCTAAATTGTTGTAACTGGGCTAATTAACAAATTAAAAACTCCACCCCCGAAATCACTAGAGAACCGGAATCTTTCCAAGATTCCTGGCTTATTAAGGCAAGCCATCGGCACAAGATTTTTGCAAATATAATTGTTTATTGTTCGATTGTTGCAACCTCGCTAATTAACAAATTAATAACTCTTCTCCCGGAACCGTTAGAAAATCGGATTTTTTTTTGGTGAATTGATGATGCTAGAAGGCATTTAATAACATTCATTTTCAATATTTTCACAATATTTCAGTAAAGGCAGCAGATATCTTAAATCTGTATGGTTAATTTTAATGGTAATCGAAAATTTCAACTTTCTTCTAATTTGGGCCACCCTGTATATTTTACGGTTTCCAATATGCCAATGGTGTGCCATGAAATACAGACCACCCTGTATAATGTCAATAGTAACCTCACCATTTGGCTGACACCATACCTCACAAAATGTAATACATAAATAATTTACAGCAGCCGATAAAGAATTCAGTATTTTAAAAACGCTTTCTAAGGAGCAATCATCGTAAAATTGTTATTTTTATCCTCCACCTTAATTTAAATTAGCAGGTAGGACATAAAAATTATTTCGTCTCCGAGACATAAATTATATTACGAGCCGGGCCTCATTAATTTAATGGAGGCAAATCGGCAGCGGAAAAAACTAAACGACAGTCTAATAATTAGAACCCGACAGACGGGGCTCCTAACAGAGACGTACTTTCCTAGTCGCCTTTTAATTTATTTTATCTATAACTGTTTTATAAGAGCCTCATTACAGCATTTATTTGGCATTGTTTCAGTTGAATATTGAAGATCGTTATACCACTATAGTCTGTTTGGAAATGAAAGAGAGTAATAAAACCCTGAGATAAGAACCGGCCATGGACGTGGTAATATTTCGTTTCAGGTAATTATCGGGTAACACTAATGCTAACAGGTAACGGGTGTACATTAGTATATTTTACTGGATACATCATAGGGAAGGAGCCAGTGTACTGTGTCAGATCAATTCAGTCTTAGAGCTGAATATACGAAGACGTGCTAGTGCAGTAGAGTAAAATTTGACTTGTGTTTAGTAACTATTGTGCCAGTGGATATAATATTGTTTGGGTAAAATATCGAGCTTATCAGATTACGTACCTGCTAAACTCGTGAAAAGATGTGCGCTGTCTCAGAATGAGAAGATTATTATATTAAATGTATTTAATGCATTAAAAGACCATAATCCTACCAACAGTGTCGACGACGACAAGTGTTCCAAGATGAAATTATTTGTTGGCGAAGATCCTACTTAAGATCAATTAGAAAATTCCGTGACGAAGGGAGGAATATTTATTATCTAGACGAAACTTGGGTCAACGAGGGATATACTGTAACAAAAGTATGGTAAGATAAAAATGTAAAAAGTTTTCGACAAGCATTTTTGGATGAACTTTCAACGGAGTACAAGGCACCTTCAGGTAAAGGACGAAGATTAATAGTGACATATATAGGTAGTGCCAGTGGTTTTGTAGATGGCGGTTTACTTTTATTTGAATCTAAAAATGCAGGTGACTATCACGAAGACATGAACGCAGATGTTTTCGAAGAGTATTTTACACAGATGTTGGATCTTATTCCTCCGGGGTCTGTAATTGTCATGGATAATGCCAGTTACCATTCACGGCAGAACGAGCGGACGCCTACGACTGCTTGGTGGAAAGCCGATATAATTCAATGGTTATCCGGAAAAAATATTTCTTTTGAAACAAATATGGCGAAAAAGGAACTTTTGACACTTGTCAATCTTAATAAAGATCAGAAAAAATATGTTATCGACGAAATGGCAACAAATCGCCAAATAACGGTACTACGGTTACCACCTTATCACTGTGAACTTAACCCAATTGAATTAGTCTGGGCGCAGGTAAAAGGAGATGTAGCGCGAAATAATACGACATTCAATCACTTAATTATGTGACGTGAAAATTTTGTTAAAAAAATTCCTTGGAACGAGTAACTGCAGATAACTGGCAAAGATGTATACATCTTACCACCTTATCACTGTGAACTTAACCCAATTGAATTAGTCTGGGCGCAGGTAAAAGGAGATGTAGCGCGAAATAATACGACATTCAATCACTTAATTATGTGACGTGAAAATTTTGTTAAAAAAATTCCTTGGAACGAGTAACTGCAGATAACTGGCAAAGATGTATACATCATGTACAAAAAGAAGAGGAGAAAATGTGGGAACTCGATAATTTATTTGACGTTACTGTGAAACCTATCGTTATCAATCTAGGAGACGAAGATAATTCATCAGAATATTCAGAGGATGAATTTTAATATACCTACTTTTTTATTTTCTTTATTGTACATTTATACAACACTACATTTACTCACCATAATTTGAATTTTCAAAATACATATATTTTTGTGTGGAATAAAAGTTTATTCATTAAATTTAAATAAATATTTTGATAATAATATTGAATAATTTTATTTGAATTACTAAAAAACCCTCTTAACCCGGTTGTGATGCTTAAAGTAGCCTCATGTTTTGAAATGCTGTTTTTATATTGTTTACTTATAAGAGAAATGGACCGAGATATTGAAGCGGCATAGACAAAGACGGAATATCGGGGATTAAATTTTAGCTACCTGCTACAATTTAGTACAACCCGGTCACACAAAGTTTTTTTAAAAGAACACCTCATCTATACCGATAATACATAATATAAAAATATTAAATATAAGCACCAGTACTACATTTATTTACGATTTGCATACATAATAAGCTTTTATTACTCTCTTTCATTTCTAAACAGACTATAGTGGAGTAATGTGATATATTACCCCACTAGTAAAATATTAAAAAAGAGATCACTGCTTAATGGTTATTTTTATTAAGAACTAACAGGTTTATCAATTTGACAATGAATAGATAATTTAAGTTAAATTGAATTACCTATTATAAATATTAAAAACACAACTTTGGCAATTCGTAACATTAATACCAGATGAATGCAGCTGGTCTGTATTTGTATTAACAATGCTTAAATTTTCTTTGTAAGCACTTGAAGTATCTTCAATGATGGCAATCTCTCCTCCAAGAACTTTTGTGGCGTTTTTTTCTTGTTTTCAAGAGACGTATCGATATAGCCTTCACACACGGTGTGACGTCTGTTCCTGTGTTGGCTAGAAGTGAAGTAGATGATTGTCGAAAACAGTGCCCTGTATAGTGTTGAGGCTGTGATAAATTGACAAAAAAAAGGAATCTTTGGCATTACACTGAAAATATTTATACCAACAGTTTCATGCTTTTGCCACCTCTGTAAATCTTCCATGATCGGCATGACTAGGACACAAGGCGAGATATTTTTGTATTACTTGGACCATATTCATATATTGGATTTCCCCAACACTGATAAAGAATTCTCGGGAAACTTTGGTTTTCGTATCCGTTATGAATATATGAAAAACGCAATGTTTCGTTCATTTATTACGTTTTCTAACAGCAAATTAGTTAACTGGTCCACTCTGCATACACTTCCAAGTCCAATAATTAAGACAATCTTAAATTATGTATTTATGAATTTCAAATAGCAAACATTTTCTTATTCTTACCTTACCTTACCTTACCTTACCTTACCTTACCTTACCTTACCTTACCTTACCTTACCTTACCTTACCTTACCTGCTAGCAAGAATTTTGTGTCATCGGCATCTTGTAAATATTTTGAAACATCCTCTTTCGTTAACATTCTTGACTTTTTTGGTTTGTATTCAACTGATTGCTTTTTCAGAAAAGCAATTGAATTTTTTTATTTACTGATGTCAACATTCTGCCGCATACAGATTGTAGACCGCAGCATAGAATAGAACGCCCAAAGACTAGACGATTTGTACTTCTTGGATAATTCTTCAAACAATGCTAATAATACCTTTTCTTTAATCTAAAACGTCAGAGTAAACTCCTAATATTTTTAATAGTTATATTCTAATTAGTTTTAGCTTTATTACAATTATTATCAGTAATATTTGTTATAGCTAGGTAAGTACTTAACATTTTCCTTGATTAAACCTCAATTTAAATTTTAATATTCTCCGTTTGAACACAGTGAACGAGAGGTAACTGTACACAACACCGCTACATGACCAATATGGCGTAGTGACGTGTGTTGTATCAGCTGATATACTGCAGCTGCGCAGTTGTGCTCAACCAGTCAGGAGTAGGGATATAGAACACAATTAAGTTGTGTGCGTGTTAAGTTTACACAAAATGGTGTACTTTTAACACACAACTGGTAAATATTACACAAATTCATTATATTTTATTATAATGCTAGCAATTTTAACACATTTTGTGTAAACGTACAAAAAAGCCATAGTGTGTAAAACTATTAACACGGAATTTTTACACATCCTAAATTACACAGTGGAAAATCACGCTTACACAGCAACTTTTTTTACAGTGTATAATAGTATTTACGCTAAATGTATCTCTATAGAAGGAACACAATAAATAAACAAGTATTTATTTGATATTTTCGTAAATTTTACATTATGTACTATTTTACGATGTGCTTAGAAAATAGGTATCTATATTGCAATCCCAGGACAGAAGACATAATAATATGACAAATAAATTACATAATAGAATAAAAGTGATTGTGCAGCTCTATGTTTAACTTTAAAACACTCGAGAAATAATGACTACTGCTACGAAGGAACAGTAGATTAATTGCATAGAAAGTATTGAAGAAATGAAAAATTGTATTAAAATTAAAATTCCGCCAGTGGCGTAGAAAATAGAAATAGGAAACTGCCCCCCTACCCCTATCGTACGCCTCTGGTAGTAGCCATGAACGATTGTATACGATTTTGTAATATGTTCTAATGTATCTAAACTTTATGCCAAGTGTGATAGAGAAATATCAAGCAGGGTTAAAGTAATGGGCAAACATCATTTAATTTTTTTTAAATTAATGCCCTGTAACTCCGTAAAGAGTCATATTTTACACACAACGTCATTCTTGATAAAGAAATCTTTTTGTCAAAAAAACCAAATACATTTATAAAAGTATATCGTGTTCTGAATCTTTTTTTTTCTGAAAAGAACATGCTCGATAAACTGAGTACTTAGAAAATTAAAAACTAGCAAATGTGTGACATTTTTGAAAGAATTTATTAAATCAAAAAGAAGTAACAAAGCAGGTTCTCTACTTGACTAATAGTCGGTATGACCTCCACCACGTTCCAATAGCATACTGACACGTCTGCATTGAAATAATTAAGCGATCTCTTGCGGAATATTGCTCCATTCCTCTTCTGCCGCCACGACTAATTTTCTTGCTCGGGTAAACGCAGAAATTTGACGTCCTGGTATTATAATGTACAAAAATTCAGAGGAACACTTGACTAAATACACTGCCAAACTGACTAGATTTAAAAAAACGTCGGTAATAAAGTAAAGGTTCATGGTCTGCAATATTTTATTGTCTTTTTTGTTCCCTAAGTATATGTACTTTTTTACCACTTTAAGATAAGAAAGCCCTTAGGTTTAAAGGTGTGTGTATTTCAGAGTTGTGTCAATTCTTCATATTTTCAGTCCAGGATTATCCAGTTAGCGTATGTACAATTATTAATGAATCACCCTGTATATTTAATAATTTCTATGGTTCATATCTCGGTTCATATTTACATTAGCAAACTTGGTAATCGTTCTGCAAAAAACCGCAGATCCCCGGACTCTAAAATATTAATTGTCCTCACCCAAGCCTGACGAGACGGACGAGTCACGCCGTCGCGTCGCATGCCACGGTGAGACATCGCCCGACGCCAAGGGACCTGCACGGGCCTGCCGTCGTGCCGTGGCGCCTACCAGAAGGTCGGTACGTCCCATGCGGATTGAAATATTCAAGTTAATAACGAGAGACATACTGCAGATTCCTCGTAGTTGATTTAACTATCTCATTAGGGGTGCTACACTCGAGTATTTCAACACTCTCGGTTTTATGGTAAAAATTAATGGACGATGATTGCTAACAGCGCGGCGCAGGGTCAGGAAGTCCTTGAAGTCCGGATGACTTGGCGCCAGCGTGAGTGGACACTTGGTTTTTTTACACTTCTTTCTCTCTCGCTGGATGCTAATTATGTATATTGTACCAAGTATACCGACAGAATTAATGCAATTGACATACAAAGAAAGTGATTTGAAAATAAAACATTGAAGATATCGTTTAAGAAGTGTCGGATCTTTGTACGCAGGGTGGTCCACTTTTTTTATCAAAACTTCAAAAACCAATACATCATAAAAAATAATGTTACTGTAAGTGTGAAATTTAGAGAATTTTTAAATTTTACTTTACCAGTGGCGCTTTACCCTATTGCTTTAGAAAACAAATATTAATACGTCACTGGCTTTAAATATAAAAACACTAGTTTTTGGATTGTCCATTTAATTTGGGACAAACAATTATCCTATCCTTACAGTTAGGAAATGGAGAATCCAAAAAATAGTGTTTTATAAATTTAAAACCAATGGCGTACTAATATTTTTTTTACTGAAGCAGCCCCTATTTTCTCCGCCACTGGTAAAGTAAAAAAAAAATTTAAAAATCTCTAAAGATCACACGCACAGTGTCAAACATTTTATGGATGAAACTTCATCACTTACAGAAAATTTTTTGAGCATACACCGTTATAGATAATCGCAGGTCTCGCGACTTTTTTTGTGTCAGTTTATCTCGTCAAATTACTGATTGGTAAAATTATTTCGTTATAAAGAAAAATTTATTCGATAATAACAAAAACTATTGTGATTTTACTGTTGATATGAAACATTTGTTTCTGAAAAATGGCACATCTGGGTAGTCCTATGTTCAGAGACATTCTGTATAAAATAAGTTAAAATAGTTTAGAGCAAATTAGCACATTACATATTGTTCCCTTGTAATTTGAAATTGGAATCGTTTACAATAATAACTTTGAGGATTTGGTTAAAAACAAATAGTGCCTTTCAAAATTTCATAACTGTCTTTTTATTTCATTTCAACTTATATTTTCCTAAAAGGAAATATTATGTCAATAATAGAAATGATAAGAAGTGGGTTACTGATAATATTAGAGAATCCAGTCGAAAATTGGAAGATCTATTTTTGCTAAGTAAAACTCACTCCCAATTAAAGCATGTGTATCAAAATGAAAAGTTCATCTAAGGGACGATATTATCAGAATAAAATTAGTTGCTCTGAGAATCCGATTAAGTCAGCATGGCAAACAGTGGCGGAACTTAATAACAAAACAAGAACAAAGAAAAATATGTCAATAAAAATTAATGATAAAATAATTAATAATGAGAAAGAAATTACCGATGCCTTAAAGATTTATTTAAAAAATGTACCCATTAATATCATAAATCAAATTTCACAAATTAAATCAAATAATAACTACAATAGGAAATTTATAAATAGTACTTTACGATAACATTCAGATTTATAAATTTCTCATAAAAAAAACTTAAAAACAAGTATTTCTCTGGTTATGATGATGTGCCAGATTTTATCATAAAAATTAGATATAATAATCAAACCATTAGTTTACCTTATAAATTTCAGTCGGTAAATATCCAGAGTTCTTAAAAATGGGTAAAATTATACCAATCCAAAAATTGAATAACTCAAATCTTATTGAGAATTATAGACCTGTTAATATACCTAGTGGTTTCTTCAAAATAATTGAGAGCTGTATTTTGAATAGACTATTACCATTCTTAAAGTGTCACAACATTGTTTCATCTAATCAACATGGATTCTTATTAAGAAAGTCAAAATCAACTGCACATCACTCTCTGCACATTACGAGGAAATAATAAAATACGTTGAAGCAGGGGAGTGTACTGTTGGGATTTTTTGTGATTTCAGCAGGGCATTTGACTGTAAGGCCAAAATATATAGTTTGATAAGCTGACTATGTATGGAATACAAGATAATGCTTATAAATGGATAAAGAGTTTTCTTTTTCAAAGAAGGCAGTTTGTTGCTATTTCCAACGATAATTCTTCCATTAACTCACAATGAGCAGTTATTAATGTAGGTGTGCCACAGGGTTGTGTGTAAGTTTATCAAACACGATAATATCCATACTATAAATACAAGATAAAAGAATAATTTTTATGGGCCTTATTGTAGATTAAATGTAACTTGCAGCTCACCCAATTACGTTGGTCTTAAAATATATAATAGATTGCCTTTTGAACTCAAATTTTTAAGTAGATTTGTTTATTTTTGTGGACTATTCCAATACAATGTGTAAATTGTCTAATGGAAATAAAGAAATTATTAATCATTTTTTAATATTAAGTGACAGCTTTTTGACAATATTTTCATTGAAAAACTCATATAAAATTATCAAATTCTCAGAAGAAAATAATCAATCACTACAATCTCGAAAGCTTCTAACTGAAGCTACAAAGAAAATATATCATTGACTTGATGAAGTAGTTTTATATAATGTCAAATATACAGTTCTTGTCAAATTAAATACATTGGTGTTACACTAGCAAATATTCGTTTGTTTTAGTTGGCGTATTAGGTATTAGATATAACGTTTTTTATACAATGTCACGTGATGGACCACCCAGTCTCCCGAACTTTTCTTGAATTTAACCACTAAGAAAGAGACTGGAAAGGTTGACAATATAATTGCATTGTATAGATATGTCAGGCTGACTTTGGTATTAGTCCTGTGAAGTTCTATTATACTTTGTAGTGAAATAACAATTGAGGAATAGTAAGGAGACCAGGCATGTCAAACAAAATTTCGAATAAATAAATACATGGTGCCACGATAATTTTAATAATAGCCTAGCAGATGCGTTGGTTATTGTTAGTTAGGTACACTAATGTGTTTGAGCACGAAATGCTGTGTACTAGGTATTCTAAAAGGCCAATTTAGTAAGGAGTCATTATTTATGACCAATGAGAAGAAAGTCGAAAAGTTTTTTTTTAGATAATAATAATGTTATGTGAAAATTACTGCGGACTAATGTCCCGAGCAGCGTTGAATTATATTTACAATATCTACCCATATATTATTTTGTTGCTTTGAGATTTTTTACTATGTATTTTAGCTGATATAAATCAATTTTATTGCAATTCCTATTGTTGAATTGTTCCTAGATATTTGGTATATTAAAGAAGAAAAAAATTATACCTATCAAAAATCCTTCAAAATTCTGTAATATGTAGTAGGACCCAAATTAATTATTAATTAAAGATATTTTACAATTAGTTTTATATAATGTCAGAATCATTAAATCCAAATACCATATACCATTATTGTCAAATTAAATACATTGGCAAGATTATTTAGTTGGAGTGGCTGAGGGTAAAGGGGTAAGTTAGAATAGGTTAGTTGATACACTATTTGGGTTCCCCTTATCACACTGTATGACTTAATTAACGGAAATTGTAGTAAAATTGATTCACGATTACATAAATAATTATTTTGAATACCTTACTAGTAAATGGACATATTTTTACACAACTACAATTCAGACAATATTATTTAAAAATTATCTCTAGGATCGCAGAATTATTCTTAGGAGAAATGTGTTTATTTTTTGTACAAGGTTACAAATAATCAGATTGGTACCGGTTGGCGTTTGACCATCCCCTTAATTAATTAAGTTTTCCAGGTTTCCCTCATTCCTGTACTGAATGGCGTTTAGGGACTACCAACGTACGTCGTTCCTGGACGTAAATGCGACGTGCTTAATAATAATATACTGGCCCCTCTCCCGCACAAGTCTCCCGACTTCTGGGCTAATCCTCGTAATTAGAATGACGGATGGAGATATTATTTTGATTGTTATTTTTTCCTAATGTCAAGTTCAACTTTAAACCATTTTTAAATAGACTATTTTATAAGACAAATTTGTTTTAAGCGGGTTACGGACGGTGAGCGACAATATAATATATATTTATATCTTTGCAATGAGATATATATACTACTATGTACACATAAACCGCATAGATATAAATATATGTTATAGTGTGTAGCGTTCTATGCATTTTAACCATAAGCGATATTTTTGTAATATATCAGATATACAGGCTGTATCACATAAGAGGGCCACTTCCATGTATCTCGCTTAATATGCGAGACACGTCAAAAATCTTTAATTATTTTTTACAGGCTTTTAAAGTGCCTGTAAAGTGCCCAAACTTTAAGGCTGTCTAACTTTTTTATTTTAAGAGATAGAGAAAATTTATTGGTAATAAATTTTTATTGCAAAATTGATACCTTTTTATTATATTGTCTGTCTCAAAATAATTTTAAAGACCCAATTGCTTCTAATGTGAAAACCAATAAAATAATATTATAAGAAAATCTGTATTTTGCATAAAAAAGTACATTCTGCTTATTATTTTTTTGCAGTTGGCGTCTTTAAAACAGGTTCTACATTATCTTGAGCAACACGAAAATATTTAGGTACATTTTTTTTAAATAAAATTGAAAAAAATGTAATAAATACAAAAGATAAGGGCAACATCTAGTATATTGCATGAAAGACGAAAAAACAAGAAATTTTTTGTGGCTTCAATAAAAAAAAATATCCGCCTAGAGGGCGCAGCAAACCACATACGATATTTCAAAAATATGTTTATGGTATGTTGGTGGAAGGTATCAATTTTGCAATAAAAATTTATTACCAATAAGTTTTCTCTATCTCTTAAAATAAAAAAGTTAGACAGACTTAAAGTTTAAAAAATAAATGCCACGTTCAAGAACTACGAGAAATTTGTTTTTTTTAATAGAACATCCTATATATTTTGCGTCACAATAATAAATTTGACGTTGTCTGTAATTATTTATACACGGTGTTTGGAATATGAGTCTCAATATTGAAAAAGTACATATGACCAAAGCCTACAACAGAATCTATGAAAAAATATCTATGACCAATAGTTTTTCTTCAAGTATATTTCAAAAATAAAATACAACTACACTGTAAATAATTATCTGTTACTAAAGATAAAAAGTTCATGTTTACTCCAGCAGTAAGGCATAACTGGTCCTCTCTATCAGTGGACAAAGCAGACACAAAATTAATTCTGTTTTTGAAGACACGCCACAAAAATATTCGATGATGTTTTTCCAAGAAGGCGAATGCTCTATTTTAATGTTTTAAGAAAAAGAAGGCAACATTCATTATTGAAATGAAAATCACTAAAAAAAAACTGCAAAATATTAATTAAAAAACTTGTTTTTCTGGATATTATCAGCCTTTCTCCAGATTAGTTTCATAAGGAAATGGCTATTTGCTCTACATTAGTTCTTTCGCAAAAGCATAAGTTTCATTCGGCCATATTGTCTTAAATATTGGAATAAATAAAAATGTCTTAAAATAATGCATATTAATGATCACTCAGAGATTATCATTATTATAGGTTATAATTCCAATACAAAAACAGTACAAATTCCCTCTTTTGTTGTTCACGTTCGCAAAGTAAATTTCGTTTCTTTATTGTTACTAGTTCCTACTATTGAGTTTGATATGTTCTAACTTTAACCAAAATGATAGAGGACTCTGTCTTTATAATTTGGTACACAGAAGTCAATATCGAAAAGGACCCCGCAATAATCTTATGGAAATTGGGTTTCTGTCAAATTGTCTGAATTTTTGATATGTTGTAAATTTTATCATCCTGAACAAGTCTCCATGGGCACAAAGTGCCAAAATGAACATTTTGGCAGCTACGGAGCTGCCAAAGCTCCCCTGACCCGTTGCAAAACTATTCATTTCCAATACTATTTACAGATGTCAAAAGCATATTTTAATTATTCTAATATATAGGGTAATGTTTTTGAGGTCACTGGATTCAACCCTCATGTCAGATTGGACAAATTGACCGTTGGCAGCTGTCAATACACTGTCAACGAGGAATATAAAAGTAAATATCCTCTTTTCACATTGAGAGTTTGGGCTTTTGAGGGAGCTGAATTCAATTCTAATCTCAGATTGGAAAAGTTGTCAGTTGACAGCTGTCAATTCACTGTCAACGAAGAATAGAGAAGTAAATATTCTCTGTTGACATTGAGAGGTTGGGTTCTTGAGGTCGCTGAATTCAATTCTCATGCCAGATTGGAAAAATTGACAGCTGACAGCTGTCAATTTACTGTCAAAGTAGAATAAAGAAGAAAATATTCTCTTTTGTTATTGAGAGTTTGCCAACTACCATTTTCTCCAGTTCTAAAAAGAATTGAATTCAGCGACCTCAAAAACCCAAACTCTCAATGTGAAAAGAGGATATTTACTTTTATATTCCTCGTTGACAGTCAGTTGACAGCTGTCAACTGTCAATTTTGCCAATCTGGCATGAAAATTGAATTCAGCTCCCTCAAATTCCCAAACTCTCAATTTGAAAAGAGAATATTTACTTTTCTATTCTTCGTTGACAATGTATTGACAGCTGTCAACGGTCAATTTGTCTAATCTGACATGAGGTTTGAATCCAGTGACCTCAAAAACATTACCCTATATATTAGAATAATTAAAATATGCTTTTGACATCTGTAAGTAGTATTGAAAATGAATAGTTTTGCAACGGGTCAGGGGAGCTTTGGCAGCTCCGTAGCTGCCAAAATGTTCATTTTGGCACTTTGTGCCCATGGAGACTTTTGTTCAGGATGACAAAATCTACAACATATCAAAAATTCAGACAATTTGACAGACACCCAATTTCCATAAGATTATTGCGGGGTCCTTTAGCGCGTTTGTCCTTTTGGAAAACACCAATATCCATTGAATTTTTCTGTTAGATTAGGAAAGTAATAATGTCTATATTCTAGGCATGAAACTTCCATTATTAACAAAACGTATTATATATTCTCATAACTATAATCTATTTAAAAATAACTATTGTCAAATAAATGATCAGTCAACTTAGTCTGAGTTGAATGATCTCTGAAGGTCACATATTTATTTTAGGGTTAAATGTACATGTTATTTTTTTAAATTATAGAAAACCAGTGGATCAATTTATAGTAACCATGACCAGTTGCATGGCATGTTAATAACAAATCTGGGTAAACTAACTACTAGATATTTGTACGGTCATTTTGAACACTTGTAACTATTTTATTCTGTGGTGATAAAAGAGCTCTAAGAAAACCATTCTCAGTAAGCACTTATGTTTAGGTGTAACTATTCGTAATCATTATGTATAAATACCTAACAATTCTGACATAGTATGTGAGCGACGTTGTCACATATTCAAGATCCTTTTACTGCCGCAATTTTGTTGCCGCTGGTCTTAAAAAAGTTAAATATGTTTTGTTTGGTAAAATTTATCATAGAGTAAAATAAAAATACTCATATGCCGAATACCCTGTATATATTTGCACGATCAAATCATGGTTCTAAAGATAGATAAGTCAAAATTGCTAATAATTGTCCATTTAGTTTTGTAGCAACCGATATTAAATTTATGACATGTGTATAATATATATGATTCATTTATACAATAAATACCATTTAATACAATAAATATAGCACTGAAGGAAGTATTTTAAAATAAACTTATGAAATTCCTGAGTTTCAAATAATTTTATTCAACAACAACATATTTAACTACCATATTTACGAATGCAAACTTTCCAGTATTGTTATTTTTTCAGAATAATGCATTTATTTATAGGTATTCTATTCAAACCTGATACTTTTGACATTAATTGGAAATAGCCATTATAAATAAACAATATAGAAACATTAAACTAATTCTGATTATATTTTATAGAGCTTTATTCTATAGTTAGCACTAATTTATTGCTATATCATAATTCAAATATATTTGAATCTTTGGCTAATATTAGTAGCCGGTTGATATGGTTCATGTGGTCCAAGTGGGTTTCCACGATATTTTATAACTTGGAAAGTTGCCGGAAAGTGTGTGAGAGATCAATGATGTGCTCACAGAAGACCTTTGTTTTCAAGAAATAAAATCAATATCCAGAACTAGATTTCTAGGCGTCAGATTTTTGGAGCTTCCAATTGCCTTCACCAAGTAGCAAATAAAGATAAATATACATTCAAAAACTGATGCAAATATAAGGGCTGCTTTACCTTCAAGTTTGAAACTACAAATTACCCTTCGCTATTTGACAAATTGTTGTTTTGTTTGAGAGTTTGTACAAAGTTTCTGAATCATCGATATCCAAGTTCTTACCCACAGTACATACAATGCAATTTACGAAGCATTGGGCAAATATGTTCAGTAATAGTACATTATACTATAAGGGAGAGAAAAGCGTTATTTTGGCAGAGGTGCAATTTGAAGCCCGAGGGCTACAATGCACCGAGGACAAAATAGCATCTCTCCCGAATGGTATATACTATTTTTTCCACGGTCTCATTAACTTAAAAACACATATTTTGTCATTATGAAGTAAGTAGCACCAAAATTATTGTATTCGGATTTGATCACTTATTTAGTATTAGTTGAGTTATTGTCATAACTACAAAATAAACAAACAAAAAGAATTGTCAAATTAAGGTGCTAGTTTGGTTTAGTTTAAAGTTTCTTTAGTGCACAATGAATAATTGTGAGTTGGAAGAGATTGTGGAGGCTGCAAATATTGAAATAAGCAATTTGCTGCCTACGAAGTCAAGATCTTTATACGATATAATCTACAATCGGTTCAAAAAGTGGTGCGTCGAGAAAAATGTTCAAGTATACAGCGAGAATGTTCTGTTGGCATACTTCAGTGAAAATGCAAAGACTTCAAGTCTTCCACATTATGGGCGAAATATTCTATGGTTGTCATGCTTGATAATTTACGATAACATAGATATAAGCAAATTCCCCAAGCTCATCGCATTTTTGAAAAGAAACGGTGACGGATATCAAGCGACAATATTGACAAAGGGTAAAATCGACCGTTTTCTATCAAGTGCAGATGACAAACAATTCTTAATGATTAAAATAAGATTACTTTTGTTGTTAGGTATTTCAATTGTTAAGCATTTTGATTTTTTATAGGTTGGATTACTTCTGGGGATTGCCGGAGCTTGTCGAACTGATGAACTAATCAATTTAACTGTAGATGATATTGAGGATGTAGGCTCTTCCTTGATTGTAAAAATTCCAAACACTAAGACAAAGATTCCACGAACCTTTCTGGTTACCGATGTGGGAAATATGCTTGAATTGTTTCGAAAATACCTGTCCCTTCGTCCTCCCCACGTCAAGCATAAGCGCCTTTTTTTGTACTACAAAGCAGGAAAATGTAGTTCGCAGCCAGTTGGCAAGAATACCATGGGAAAAATTCCGAGTGAAGTAGCTTCGTATTTAAAATTACCTGATTCTGCATGTTATACTGGTCACTGCTTACGAAGATCTTCAGCGACATTACTGGCAGATGCTGGTGTGGATATCAAAACAATAAAGCGTTATGCTCGTTGGAAATCAACGACAGTCGCTGAGGGTTATGTCAAGAACTCCATTGAAAATAAGACCAAAATTGCTAATCAGGTTTTAGTAGGTACCACTACTAGCGCAATCACAAAAACTGTAAATGTAAGCGAAAGTAATATTCCTTCTAATATTAATTTTAAAAATTGTACAAATGTAACATTTAATTTAAATGTCAATAAATAATTTCAATGTTATCTTTTTTTGCATGAAAAACGTTCTCCATAATGTAAACTCCCTTGGGAGCGTTATACTCCCTTGAGAATAATCGACTACTTCTGTTTTAATTTTGATGTCATAGAAACTGATTTCTACTCCCGACCGTGGAAAAAATTATTAATTAATCTTTCAATTTTTATCTTTTTCTACACGAATCTGATCTAAAAAACAATATATCTGTTATTGGTTAAAGAGAAAATTATTGCGCCAAAATGTCAAAATGTAACAAAAACAATAATACTTATGATGTAATATTTGTTTTGCAATAAGATCTTGTTTCAGTTTTTGCCAAATAAATTGAAAAACAATGATGTTCGTTTTCCTTTTATGTGTTTCAATCTTCGACGTAATTTTAAAACCGCATCAAATTCAACTTTGCAGAAGTCCAGTCTTGTCTAAGTAAGTTGGTCGCCACATCATACAAATATACAGCGTAAGAAAAGCAGTTTTCAAAAACTAATTCTTAGAACTCACCGTTTCAGGATTACCTTGTTATCTCTTGTCCTCTCCACAGACAAATCTTCTTATTATCCCCTGCAATAGAAAAAACTACTGAGGTAAAATATTTACTTTAACAATGGTTTACTTAAATAAGTCCTCTGAGTAATTTCAGAAATCCTTTGTACAAATTTAAACAATCTCCCAAAACGATATCTCAGTCGAGTTTCATGGCTTACTTGACACAAAAGTTTTAAATAAAGTTTAGCACGTGTTGTCAACTTAGACTGTGAGATACCAGTGGGACCTGTACATTGTTCTCACCCATCCTAAGGTACCTGGAAACACGTGATGCAACAAAAGACGTCGAAAAAGTCTTTAAATGGTTAACCGATTGTTGGAGACTTATTATGCTGTTATATATTGTATACAAACTGGGGCCTGAGGCCCTTTGTTGTTTATTTATGGCTTTGGCAAATGCAAGAATGGGTTTTTAAGGATTTAATTTTATAGCAGTCCGATTTATCGATATGGCGGAGCTGCTAAGTGTTTGCCTTTGAGCTAAACAGGAGTATAATCGACTGCAGATTTATTTCATTTAATTATCGATAAAGCTTTGCATTATTCGCTTCGTTTATCGCACACAAATCGGCGTACTCAATTGAATACGGGTAAAATTTGCACAATGATAGTCATTATACCATTATTTTGTCAAAGTGGAATCAGATAACTACCACTCCAAACGATCTAGCTTTCCGTGTAGTGGAATGTAAACGAATCCTTTATTACTTATTGCGACAATGTAGCCGCGCGAATATCTTGCCAACGAAATAAATATTTATAGCAACATTTTATTGCCAATGTATGAGCATGTAGGTATATATAAATGGCTGATGCATTTGTTTCCTTTTAATGAGTATGGCACAGGTGCAAGTTTTGTTTTATCGACAAAAAGTACACCTTAAGCATCTTCAACAATAATTGGAGAGCTATCCCATTTCAGTTCTGTCGCTGTAGCAAAAATCATTAAAGGATAATTATCGCATTTAAGAAAATGAAATGAACGAGCTACATGCTGTTAACTTGGTTCATTTATAGTCCAGTCACTGTAGAGGAAAACAGGTCAATACCTCTAATTGATAAAAATTTGGAATTAGGCTTATCTTACCCCCTCTTCGAAAACAACCCTTATTGAAAAAAATGAGAAAAAATTAATATTAAAGCATTTTATGGATTTTAATTATGTTAAATTATGGAAATTCTCAACCCTTGAAAATTCTTAAAAACCACCCCTTTTAATAAAAATAATTTTATAAAATCGTTTAACAGGTTCATACGTTTTTGTAGTGCATTTATATCACATACAATTTAATTCTCTGCTTATATAAAATAATTTTAGTTAATTGTAATACTTCAACTCTTAAAAACTACCCTCTATGCCAAAAATATATAAAAAAATGTTTTTCAAGAACTTCAAAAGCATTAAATGTACATTTATATTCCAAAATAAATTCCTTCCTAGTCAATCAAATATTTTTTGATTGGTTGATTATTTTCAACCCTTAAAAACTGCCCCTAGTGTCAAAACGTCATAAAAAAATTGTGATAATTTCAAACGCTTTAATCTTGTATTTATATTCGAGAAAAAAAAATCATTTCCCGCTCATAAAATTTTCAACCACCCCTATGCTCACGAAATGTATGCGTTAGTATGTGTGTGTCACCGGCGTTTCAAATATACCATGAATAAAGCATTCATGTATACAGAAAATAAGTTGATGCTCCAAAATACAATTTTTTACGTGGTCCAAAATTATTTTCTAATATGCAATTCGTTTTTTACGACAACTCAGTTAATTTTTAAGCTACAGCGTTCATTAATAATCCATTTTAAAGGTATTTTCAAAAGCTATAAGATTAAGTACGTTAAATTGTTCTAAAACCATTTCTTTTTAAATAGTGAAGGGTCAAAGGGCTGATTGCAGGTGGGTCACGCGCTTTAATTTAAACTTAATACATCGAGTATAGTACCCCAAAAATAAAAAATCATGTTTAACCAATTATAAATCGCTTAGTATTGTACCTTAGAAAATTCAATAAAAAACCAATCTCTTTTTTTTATAGGCTTTATTTTGGTTTATTACAATTTTTTAAAACGCTTAGTTTTTGAGTTATTCGTAAAAAATAATTGAACACGTATAACTGCGAAAAACTTAAAAAGTATTGATCTACCGAATATTTATATGACATTTTTTGTTTTAAATTTGATTCTCTTGATCAATTCCCGGGGCTATTTTGAGTATACAAATTTCAACCCGCAAGATGGGGTGTCAACCACCCCAGAGGTGGAAGCACACATCGGCACCATATAACTTACGGTTTTCGAGTAATTTCCTACCAACTGGAAAAATTTCAGACAACTCGGTGCAGTTATAAAAAATTTAGACGGAAAATGCCACAGTAACTGGACTATTAATTTATATAGAGGTATTTCTGAAATAAGTTCATTTCTTACACAGAGTGATTTACAACTTATCTAAATAAATTAGAAATAGAAGCCTCATAAAAAATGGGGTTACTATTGTAATAATATTTATATAACATCCCCATGGCATTATAAAAAAAATATAGAAGCTGTAGTATTTTCAACTTTTACATTGCTGGGTTACTCTAGTCTCTAGCGTAATCGGAATGCATTCTGTCAGCGTTTTTAGTATTAACGTTTTTACGATAGTGTTTATTTCTCGGTAAACGTGTGCCAAATGCAGCTACTTTTATCGCAGTAGTGCAACGCAAGCGTGGGAAAATTGCAACTGAATCGTAAAAGAGATAGAGGTCCAGGGTATCCACAGCGTATTGCAGCTGAGGAACACATTTTAGAGATTGTTGAAGAGAATTCTCGAATAAATACCAGGCAAATTGTTCAACAAGTACAAGTACAATCAACAGTTTGGCGTATCAACCTTTTGATGGCCATTAATATAAACCAAACAGATTCAAGACATGTGCTGTCATTGCTGAAACATCGTGAAAAAATTAAATTCAGTACAGAAGGATAAGAATATACGGCAAATCGACTTTCATAGAAAGAAAGTTTCTACAGCCACTAGTATCGGCTATGAAACACTCAATTGTTTTTTTATTGGTGTCATATTGGTTCTTAACAGTAACAGATGTAGAATACAATTACCAATACGTAACACTTCTATTCTTTTGAAGAGTAACCCTTAAAATTAAAATAATACAGTAATTTAAATAAAAAATCTATATTCACATAAAACAAAGATCAACAAACATTTTGACAGATTCTACATTTGCCAACCTTGTTTTTATTGTGCTAAATTTTGCACATGCATTATCATTAATATTAGCTACTTTTGAGAGCTAATTAGATTTTTATTCATATCACAGTGGCGAAGATTTTAGGATTCTGGAACAATTGGCATTTTGGAATCACATTTTAAACCGCCAATGTTTTCTACACAAAAAAGGTACTCATCGTCAAAAGCTCTAACGTGAATCGATTTAATGTAAATGGCATTTTATGATGGTAAGTAAAGTGGCAACGTGGCATAAATTGATAGATAGTTTATTTGACTATTTTACACAAGTACATGGTTTATAGCAAGTCAATACAGGAAGAAGAACAAGAACATGAAGAAGGCATAGTTTGTATACATACAATACACAACGGTCAACAGTAAAGTGATTTAGAACACTAATAAAATAAATAAACAAACAAAATAACAAACATAGATGAATTTAGCAGAACCCA
This sequence comes from Monochamus alternatus, assembly GCA_037114965.1. Classification (NCBI taxonomy): domain Eukaryota; kingdom Metazoa; phylum Arthropoda; class Insecta; order Coleoptera; family Cerambycidae; genus Monochamus; species Monochamus alternatus. The sequence continues at coordinate 35,169,365 of CM073433.1, read as the reverse complement.
CGTAATTTAGAAAATATTAGATTGATAATACTCATCTACAGAGTACAGCAGTGAGATAAAAGCCTTTTTATAGGATATGTCTTTTTTTAAAAGACATATCCGTTATATGACAGGGTAGTTTATTATATAAATTAACTAGGTGACCCGGCAAACGTTGTTTTGCCATATGAATTATTTCTAGTGAATACTTTGGCAGTTAAATAATAAATAACTAACTTATTGTAAGTGTGTGGAGATGTGGTATATGACTAAAAGAGGAATGGAGCACTGTGAACGATGACGGCCTATAAGAATAGCAAAACACGAAACATTCATTTTTTGAGTTACTTCGCGTGTCTGCAATTTTACTTGTTTGACGGCCCAAATTAGCCCCTTTACATCTTGTTGGCATTGTTCACTGTACAAAAAAATAGCCATATAGTAAAATAATAGCCGTTGTTGGCGGAAGCTCGTGACACGTGTTGCGTAGTTTTGAGGTTATGTAGATCACTTAATTAACTAATAATGAGAACTACAGTTAAAATTAATAATTTTAATTATTGATAAAATAGGAAATAAATAATTATGTCCCAGCAAATTAATAATAAATTTACTTGAGAATTACACTTAGAAGGTAAAATGATAATTGTAAACGTTACTATTACTTTCGATTCATACACAATAATAATGGTCGAAAACTGTGTAGGGACTGAGAGAAGGCTTATTGTGAGAGAGATGGGAGACCGGCTTCGTTCTGTTTACTGTTTACAAAACGCCTATTGCTGGAGACAGTCAAATATTGTGTTTCAGCTTTATTAAGCTGCAATTAATTTGCCGAGAACCATGTTTCTGCGTTTGCTAGTAAATGAACTGAATACTGATTTATGTCTGCAACATTCTCATATGAGCTTATAAAAGTGGTGTCATCCGCAAAGAGTACAATTTCTCTCCCCAAAATAGCGTAAGTCATTTATATAAATAATGAAGAGTAAGGGTCCCAAGACAGAACCCTGAGGCACCCCATGGGGGGTTACGTTGTTGACAAAAATATTATTTGTTCTATCTGAAGTTATCCGAATGTTAATGACAATCCGTGAAATGTGAGTTATGTTACTCAAACGGTTCCTGATTTTTCGCCATGGTTGTAAGTGGTAGAAAAAGTCACCCTTAATACATACCTAACTTTTTTTCCTAAAATTACCTCACCAATTAAAAATTAAATTCAGATGGCCTGATTTATTCTAAACAAAAAAATATCTCTTATACTTGTCAGAAAATTGACAAGCAAAATATTATTTAAAATCAATTACATGCACTGCAAACAAATAATTACACATTTTAACACAAAAGAACACAATACTGTGTTAATCGAGGTTCACACGAAATTCTGTATATTTTTACACACTTCTCTGTATTTAGTAGTGTGTTAAAAGCTTAACACAATCCACTGTGTTAATATAACAAATATCATGTGTAATTTTTACATATTTCTGTGTTATTTGTATCATTGAAGGTGTAGGCATTACACATTAACATGTTAATTTTGTTGTATAATAGGTATTGATATGGAAGACACACCTATCTCTTTAATTTGTTAATTATGTTCCTGTTTACTTTCGAAATATATATATATATATATATATATATATATATATATATATATATATATATATATATATATATTCTGGGCCTAAAAGGCCTGTAAACAGCTTTATATATATATATATATATAAAGCTGTTTACAGGCCTTTTAGGCCCAGAGAAATAATTTTTAATAAATATAATTTTTGAAATACTTTTATTTTGACATTTTCTAGAGGTTCTGCCTATCGTTGAGAATGCATTGAATATAGCCTGGAATGTTCTATTAAACGGCAGAATATATGTATTAAAAATTATAATTTCAGAAGCAAACAGGAACATAATTAACAAGGTAGGTGAGTTTCCGTATCAATATAAAGAATTTTAATCAATCAGGCAAGTTCAGTAGAATTTTTAAAAAAACAATAAAAAAAAATTGTATGTATGAAATAAGTTCTAGAGGTGGCTTTTTCTACTCAATGTCTAGTTAATTTCATTTATGTCACTTTTTTTTGTTATTTCAGAAAAAATACTTTTTTGACACCCCCTTTAAGAGGATGTTGAAAAGAGATTTTTTTATATGAAAGATTCACTCATTATTTTTCCACAAGGAATCACCTCTTAAACTTTTTTGCTTTATTTTATTACACTCTGTACATTCAAATTATTTTATTCATGATAAAAATACATCTGTTAAAAATTATTGTACACAGTTAAATGTTGAATATAGTCTGATGTGATATTTATGTTATTTTCAAGTTTATTTTAGAACTTAGCTAAAAATGTTGTAAATTTGTTAAAACCCAACTATAAAGTACCGGATTAAATTGCATATAATTCATATATCCTGGACTTGGATCATCAAAAATATAAATTGTTGTGTTGAAATAATTAATAAACATCTATTAATTAAAAAACGTGCCAGACATTATCTGAAAATTTTAATTATTAGTATTTATAACGTTGATACTGTCTTGTTAATTAACAATTATTTCATCATAATACCCGCACATGACAACGTAATTAATTTGTTTATATTTTCCTGTCAACAACATGTACTTGGTTCGAAAATATTTTTAACATCTGTACATAGGTATGCGATAATATATCCAGAATCTAATAATTTATGATTTCAGTCCTACCAGCTTTCCAAAAATTAAGATAAATAGATATACAGGATATAAATTGCCCAAACTCAAAATTTTAACTGACATGTTCAAAATAAAAGAAAAATATCCTACAGAGGAATGTCGGGAAACATTTTGTTAAGATTAAACAAATATGCATTTTGGAAATCATCTTTGATAAAACTTGGATCAACGGCTTGCCAAATTAAAAGTAATAACTCGGTAAATTCATTCAGAAAAGAAGGTAATGCAATATGGTCAAATCATGTTTACTATCAATTCTTCAAGAAAATATGTCAAGCTGCAGTTTCTAGGCAACAAATAGGTCACACAAATGTGAATTTTCATTGATGAATTTGAATATTAATGTCATCATGTGTCAGCGCGGAAATAAACAACTTTATTCCCGCGCTGATTAATTTTTTAAATGGCGACCAATGTTTTTCCTTTTATTTGGAATCATCAGACATTTTTGCTTGTGTTAGCATAAAATTTTATGTAGGTTGCATAACTAAATTTTTGAGAAAAATGTTTGACATGTGTTTTCTCAATAATAATATCCATTATATATAAAATTCCCTTTTTTTGTTTCACTACTTTTTTAAAATTGTTTTAGCTAATTCGCTGAATGAAGCAAAACTTAGGTGGCAATATGAGAGAGTATTAATATTCAGAGACAATATTAATTCTGCCAGTTGCTATATTCTAATTTAGTAAATATGTAGGTAGTCATAAGCAAATATTTTTTCTAAATTTATAAAATATTTCAGTTTATACGCATGTACAGCTGTGGACAACAAAAAAATCCAACTTAAACTGCCTACGATTCTCTAGAAAAGTAAATTTTATTTTTTAAAATTCTTTATACATTTTATGTTGGAAACTGTTTTTTTTTTGTCCACAAGTCACTTATCCGTAAGTGCCTACAAAGTTTGTTGATATTCAAGTGCACATTATGTGGTAGATTTATACGTCAAGCCTTAAGTAAATAAACAAATGGAGCAGTTATATTTAGAAACCAAACAAGATATATGCCAGGCAAGTGCCAATATTTACTTAAAATCCCTAAGATTTTGAGATGCCCTTTTTGAGTTTCAGCTTATTTGGAATGGTTTCATTGTCCGTACGAAACGAAAATTTATTATACAACGTTGCCGTTACCTATTGCGTAACGTATAACGAATAATTTACTCTTTCTTGTAGAATAATGATATATACAGTTATGAAACTGATATATTTGCAATATGAATAAAAAATATCTATTCAGTTATATAAAGGAATTTACTAAATGAAATTTGGACAGGACAGAGCTTAACTACAAATATATTTTTTCAATATTCCATTCTATATTTTTTTAACGAAATCCCATAAAAGAAAAGTAGGAAGTAAAGAAAATAACGAAATGAGTGCTATGAAGAAAACAAGAATTGATCTAAATAATCCATTCATTTTCATGACAGAAATTAATTTTTAAAATTTTTAAAAACTAAATATATTTAAAGATACCCCAATCCAGCATATTTAAGAAACTTGACCTAAAGGACAGCCTACTGAAGTCTTTGATGAAGAAATAAAAAACACAACATAATGGACCTACTCAATAAATATTTCTGTTATATACAGTGTGTTTTTATGGATATCTCGGAATTACTCAAGATAGCTCGGAAAGATTTTCGCAATAGTGTGCTATTTTTACCAGAAACAGCTAACTAAATCTACGGTTAATATTTCCCATATGTATTTATAATAAAGTTACGTTTGCCCTTGACCATATAATATCATTAATTTATTCTTAAAAAGTAGTTGTATTTGGCACATATTTACTGGGAAATTGTTCTGCTAAAGCATTTTCACTTCACCACAAAACAAAACGATACCCATAAATTGCGAGGTGTTTTACGTAAGCCATTTTTGATATTTGAAAAACTAATGTATATATTTGCATCACAAAAAGTTAATACGATAAGTAATCGGATATTTAAAATGGCATGACTAGAGACTACAGTAGCCCAGCGATGTAAAGATTGAAACTACTAGAACTTCAATATTTGTTTTCTCGGAAACTATAAGGATTATACAAACATTTTTTTACAACTCCATTTTTTCATAATGCATCTATTTCCAAATTTTTTCTAAATCACCCTGTATAGTAAATACTTAGGAAGTAGTAAAATTACCTAATGCATTATAAACACGTTGTATCGAATGTTTATCATTTGCAACGTCAGTTTCTGAGATTATTGACACCGTAATTTTAAAATAATATGTAGTCACAGAAAATTATTTTTTAAAAATTATATTTTATTACAATTACACACTCTGCCAAGTTAGTTTTATACAGTTGATTTAAAAAGGCAACAACAGGCAACACTGGCAAAAGTAATAAGCGCGCAGCTGCAACTGAGGTATGCTAAAAATACGATAGGATTATTTATTTCATCCTGCGGCAGCTAGACCGTAGTGCAAGAATGTTGGCCACCCCCTCTAATTAATGAGGTTTTCCAGATTTCCCTCATTCCTGCACTGAATGTGGTTAGGGCCTACCAACGTAAGTTGTTCCTGGGCACAATGCAACCTGCATAATAATAATATGCCGCCCCCTCTCCCACACAAGTCTCTGACTTCTAGGTTAATTCTTGTAATTAAAATGAGAGGTAGAGATATTATTATTATTAAAAAACTCAGGAAAATTATATCACTTAAGTGTGTGATAAGTACATAAATTACCAAATCTTAAACAGACATCTGATGCTATTCTAAGTTCTATTTATGCATAATTTTATTATTATGTACAATTGATGAGGTGTGATACAGCTTTTTGGAAGAATTAAGAAACACTTCACGGATGAAAGATTATAAAGCAACATAAATTTTGAATGCGAAATATGTTTCTTTGTCATAATTCTGGCTACTTTCAACCGCTGCAGATCATAATTAAGAATTTACACCCTCAAATAAGCTTTAAATCGAGAGTATAACCGTCCAAAGTCCGAAAATCATTTCACAAAAATCACAAACCCGTAAATTTGCAAATCTCGATGCACAATACAAGAGAAAACTCTGAGCAATTGTAAAAACTCTATAAATCTTTAAATTCCGACCACCCGACCGTATGAAAACGGGACCTTTTGCCGGGCTATAATACTAGAAAGAAAAATATCCTTAAAGGCATTTTACACATATACCCAAAGTAAGAATGTGTTATATTATATTATTATAAAGAAATAATTTCTTCACGACTAGATGGTTAGCAATACAAACCCTAAATAAAATAGTTCAAATTGTAAGAGATTGTATCTTGAAGGTTTCTACAAAGGCCAGCCCGAGCCAAATTCTATTCAATGTTTTTAAAAGACAGGCCAATGTTTGGTTAGCTGCAGTGGCTTTACGTTTCTCCAGGGTCACAATAATGTCCCGTATGGCCCTTTATAAAGACTTAGATGAGATGGGTGATAAGATTTTAGATGGAGTTCTATTTTCCATCGCTCGATTAGAATCTACATCAGCAGATGTTGCACAGATATACAATTCGAGATGTACGATAACGGGTAATGCCTTTGAAGGCTATTAGATCTGAGATTGGTGATAAGAATTTGTAGCGTAACAAAGGCTTTCTGTGCTTACTGTTCCTTTGAAGAGCTTACTATAAGGCCAGATATGGTATCTGGTAACACAATCTCCAAGATTTCGAATCTTAATTAGTTGTCCTGATAAAATTGTCTGTGTATTTAACAAGTTAATGTTTCAGATATATATCTAGAAGTGCGGTTGTTGAAAAGTGTATGTCAATTTGGGCTATCTCTTCAGAAATAAATGATTTATTTTTTAAATCACTTCACTTACTGACACGTCGAATATATTTAGATCACTACACTTAAAACTGATATGGAACTGATTAATTATTGTGTAAGAGGATGAAATATTTTAATCCTGTTAGATTAGTGTCACTATTAATGTGTAAAAAAAATGACAAACTTGTATAAGACCATAATGGATTAAATCTGGAACTGTTATTAATTTTTATTATTTTTTTTTTTCATTACGATCTAAAATAGTTTTATGTTTTTTTATTGTTTTCCTCATTTATTTTGCGAAGGAAAAAATCGAAATTAAATGAGTGTACAAGAAAAGTAAATTAACCTATCAAAAATTGGCAAAAGTGGAAACAAATTTTATAATATTTTCTCTTGAATTTCTTTACTAGGATAGGTCAATTAAAATAACTTAGTTCGTATACAGGGTGTTGCAAAAAGTTGTTCAGAAAATTCTAGAGCAGAATCTACATCAAAAAATGGCAAAAAAATTATATATACCTAATACAAGGGTAATAAGTATTTTAGAAATTATCAATAAAAAACATTTTTTTTTCATTTTTTGACAGCTTCTATTTCGAAAACGAAGCATTTGCGAACCTAGGTTTATAAAAATATTTTCATATTTCTGGATGTAGAATCTGCTTTAGAATTATCTGAACAACATTTTGCAACACCCTATATACAGGATGTTGCAGATACGAAAAAACGTCAAGAGATCTTTTTTATTGCAGGATAATGAGCCTTTCAGAACATATGTTTTATTTTCTGAAGCTATTTATTTGTGGCATAATTTTAGTTTTTCTTTAGTATTATTGGGTTTTTGCCCCACTTCTGAAAAAAATAAAGATTAATTAAATAAGCCCTTGCGCCAAACGGATCAATCAAGGGTTATTTTTTAAAATAAGTTTGCCTAACCAAAAAATCTCACACTGAAAAAAGCAGATAAGTAAAAAATAACAAAAATCACATTACTATCGCGCACTTCCGTATTATTGACGTTTCGAAAAACTCTCTGTTTTCGTTCTCAAAATAGTAGTAAAAATATTAAACGTATGTCAAGTTTGACAGTTTAAAATTTGTTTATCTGCTTCCATAGAGATGTTAAATGATTTTTATTTTATTGTTACTTACTTCTTCTTGATACAACTGCAGCCAACAATGATCGATGTTTACTGAACAGTTTGACACACACTTATCTCCGTTCAGCAAAATAATCGCGGTCTCTTTTAATTTTCTTTTTGTTGCGTTATCTTCCTTCTCTAAAATTTTTGCCGAACCCCATTGAATCAAATGACCGTTTTCCCAAGCGTGTTCGCAAATTTTGGATTTTTCAAATTCCCGTCTTTTTATATAATTTTTATGTTCCTCAACTCTAACATTCATAGGCCGAGACGTTTCTCCAACATAATGTTTATTGCATTCACAAGGTATACTGTAAACGCAATTTTTTGAATTTTGTATATCATTTTTTGGACGCGTTTTAGACAAAAATGATCGTAAAGTATTAGTTGTCTGAAAAACTGTTCGAATATTAAATTTATTACCGATTCTTCTTAATTTTTCTGATAATATAGGAATGTATGGAATTTTTATTGTATGATTAATTTCTTTTATTTGTCTTAAAGTGATCGTTTTATCTGTAATATTTTTGAATGTTCTATCAACAAAATTTGGAGGGTATTCATTATTTATTAAAACATCTTTAATAAATTTTAGTTCGTTATTAAAAATATTATTGTTCGATGAAATTAATTTTGCTCTATCATATAAACATTTAGCAACACCTTTCTTAATATCCATGTGATGGTTAGATATAAAATTTAAATATCTATTGGTGTGAGTTTGTTTTCTATAAACACTTGTTTCTACAGAATTTTCCTATTTTTTAATTAAAATAACTAAAAATGGTAACATATTATTATTTTTTATTTCCAAAGTGAATTTTATTGTTGGCTCTTTATTGTTAATATCGTTTAAAAATTCATTTAATTCTGTAACAGTAAAAGGCCAAATTGCAAAAATGTCATCTACATATCTCCGCCAGATAGATGGTTTTTTATTTATATTTTGAATATAATTTTCTTCAAAAATATCCATAAAAATATTACTTAAAATTGGTGATAATGATGAGCCCGTTGCCATTCCGAAATTTTGTTGAGAAAATTCATTGTTTAGTTGAAAATATGCTATATTTATACATAGACTTAGTAATTCCATTATACATCCTACGTTTAATTTTGTTCTGTTTGCCAAATTGATATCATTTTTCAGTTTATTTTTAATGCTATTCAGTGTTTTGTCTACTGGTACGTTAGTGAATAAACTAACTAGGTCAAAACTCACCATTAAATGATTATTATTAAAATTATTTGAGGAAGAAATCTTTTCTAGAAGATGTTTGCTATTTTTAATATAAGAATCGGATTGTCCAAATAAAGGTTTAATAATTTGTAACAAATATTTTGCTAATTTGTTGCAAGGCGAATTTATAGAACTAACTATTGACCTTAGAGGTATATCACGTTTATGGATCTTTGGTAAACCTTAAAAATGTGGTGGTTTACTATAATGTCAGTTTAAAATTTTTCTTTCAATATCTGAAAATTCTCGTTTGTATAATGTTCTATAAATTTTGTTTTCAATAGATTTAGTTGGATCTTTATTTAATTTTGTATAATTTCCGTCATTAATTAAACTATATATTTTTTCATCATAAGTTGTTGTATCTAATATAACTGTGGCACTACCTTTATCAGCTGGTAAAATTTTAATATTATTGTCATTTTTAAGTGATGATATAGATATCCTCTCCTCTAATGATAAATTACTTTTAATTACATATTTTTTCTCAATTTCAATTTTTGACCGGAGTCCTGCTGTGACGAAGGGAGTGGTTGTAAAGAAAACCAATAAATGTGTGTTAGTTAAAACGTTTTATTTATCGTTGTACCCAGTAAACACATATACGTTAGAAAAACGTTTATAATGCCCATACAACGTTTGACAAAGGCGTGGCTTTTTTACGTACAATCAACTTAAAAATGTCGCGGTTTTACACGTTTCTGGTAACCAAAGTACAAACGTTTAATATTAGTAAATGTGGAACGATTTTTAGTATTAATAAGCTTTAAGTTTTACGTTCAATAATGACATTTTATTAAGGTTTTTAACTAACTTAAATTAAACCTTGTTATTTTAATGTCCAAAAAGATCTTTTTGAGACGTGTTTTTTAACGTGTATTACAACCTTGTTTTTGGATTCTTCTGGTGGCATTGTACAGGGTGGTCCAGAATTATGTACCATAAATGCTAGATTAGATAGTACGTTAAAAAATAAGGTATTATATATATTTAAAAACTAAATAATCAGGAACACTTAATCCTGTAAAACCGCAAAATAAAAACCACTTCTTTAAATATCTATAACACTTAACTCACTATAATACTTTTATGATGAATTTACTTTTTTTTGGTTTTAGTACAATCAATTTTATGTCACCACGTATTCCATCCCTTTAAGATTAAAGCGTTGTTTTGAGTGATAAGTATTTTTTTGAAATACATAATTTCAAATTTAAAAAAATAATATCCAAAACTACCCCTTAAACATGATTAAATAAATGGTAACAAAAAATTAAATATCCTAATATCATATACTCACTCCATGAACCCATTATTCAAAAGTATCTGAAAGACATTTAAAAAAAAATGATTTTTATTTCATCCCTCAGAGAGTTATATCTCTCTTATTATTGAGTTTTGAACAAAAATTTATATAAAATAGTACCCTCATTTTTTAATGTGCCATATGCTCTAGTATTTATGGTACATTCTGGACCACCCTGTATGAAATAAATAATTATCAGGGAATTAATATAATATAAATAAAATCGTTACAAAATCTTCTCTCATTTAATCTTGCTCCTATTAATAATTATTATCGATATTCCAATAGTGTGGCTCGAATGTTGAACTCACTATACGCCTATAAATAAGAGTATTAGAAAATATCAATACCTATTGTTTAATTTCAAATTTAGGTAGGTAACAATACATAATTGGTTTTAATATCAGTAATAGTTTATTAAATAAATAATAATACGCACATAATACAAACAAAATATAAAAATACCAAAATAATATATCTTATTTATGCTACTGATTGGAACCTAAAAACAATGAAATTAGGTCTGAACAAGTTTCATATCAATAACTTCACTTACATTGGATAATATAGATTATTTAAAGAAAGTCTAAACTACTATAGTTATAAATATAATAATAATGCTAATAATAACAACAATAATAATAACCTAATATACATTTAATATGACCACGAAGTAGATAGTCAAGAAAGGAAATAAAAAAGTTTAAATTATTCCCAATTATGATTAGAAATATGTCACTGTATCTTAAATTTTAGTATAAAGTAAAAAAATTACCAAGTCATAATAATTGTTACCCATTTTACAGAGTAGTTTAACGTAGGCATGTACGAGTACTAAATTCACACGCCTACTTTTACTAATTTTTTCATTGCCTTTGTAAGTATTTTGAAACATAAGTAGGAAAAGTGGACTAAATTTAGATTCCATTATATAATTATTTGTAGCATGTAATGTAAAAAAACCTAATATTCTTATATTAATAAAATAAAATTAAATACTTATAGAAGTAGGTATACTTACCAAAATAAAATAGGGAAATATTTCACGGATCACAGTAGGTAGGTACAGTGATGAATATGCCACTGTAAGCTTTTACAAAAAAGAACTCGAAATGGTATGTGTGTAACACGTGATCTTTATCTACCAATAAGATCATTTAATTCGTATAGAACGTTTAACGGCATTATAATTGACACGTGTAATAAACGGCAATTCGCTTCCTTATATCAGTGAATGCTTATAACGTATAATACACGTTTAACTTGTACTGTTTTTTAACACTTGTGAGGTTTATTAAAAAATAATTACTATCTAGTTATTTGTATGTATAAGTACCTATATATTCTTAATGCAATATCTTTTTATTAAATTATATTGTATAAAATTTACTTTGGATTGGTATCGTTCCGAAATATTGATTAATTGCAAAACGTTTATGATACGTTTTGTAAGCATTACTTATGCCTGTTACTCTAAAACGTTACAAACACGTTTTTGTTCAATGTCAATATAGTAATCAGTTTACACAAACGTTTTATAAAGGTTTAAATAAATAAGTTTTATTTAAATATTTTAAATAACGTTCATTTAACATTACAAAAGATTTGCCAACATTTTTTGTTAAAAAAGTACGTATTTTAAACGTTATGTTAGACCGTTACTTTTCTAACCATAAAATAATGGTTGATTTTGTAACGTAACACGAATTATCAACCAATGGTACGTTGACAATACGTTTAAATAACGTATGTGTGTTTACTGGGTAGTACGTAGAAATTAAATTTATTTTTTATTTTTGAAACAGGCAGTGGCGTATCATTTTTTTCATTGAAAATAGTGAAAGTGAAATTAATAGCTACGCCGCTGGTAAAAACTGAAAATTCTTTTTTTTAAATAAAACATGTGACTTTGCGTCTAGTTTACACCTACCAAGTTCCATAAAAATATCTAATGCAGTTCAGGAGTTATTTAAAAAAATACAAAATTTTAAAAAATCTTTATCACCCTGTAAATCAAGAATAAAGCGGAAAAGGGCCTATGTTTATATGAAACTTTTGTCTTAAAATCATGCGTAGATTAACCTCCTTCAATATTGACATTCAATTATGAAACACCCGATATAAGAAGCGTGTTCCAGTATATTCAATCATGACAAACAAAATCCTTCAAAATATATACCTACTTTTATTGCTGTCAGTATAAATGTACGCTTATTAATATTTTCCTTGTTACAAATATATTCTGGGCCGACTACTACCGAACCTGCGGTGTGAAATTAATAAAAATTTCATTAGTTACAGACCTCCTAGTGGTGTATGTAATGAACTAAGGTGGAGTCCCACTGCGGCGAAGGAAGTGGTTGTAAAGAAAACCAATAAATGTGTGTTAGTTAAAACGTTTTATTTATCGTTGTAGTACGTAGAAATTAAATTAAAATGCAGATTAAATGACCAAACGAGATTATTATTATTGAAAATTGGGACTTTTTACATTCGTGAAGGACGTCGAATGTCAAAAATTGTTGATATATTGTACCACAAGTATAAATTATTGAATGCTTTTAAAAATACTCTTCATTGTACAATGTGATGATTAAATTTAGAACATACGAGTTATTTATCAATTTTAAGAAAATCATGTATTGAGTACTTTTAACAGTATTCTTGAGTAGTGTAAGTAGTTTATGAATCTAGGGCATCCATGATTACCCAAGTACCTTATGATTACTGGAGTAATCATGAATCTTGAGGGTTGTAGTGGTTTTTACATTATATTTAACTCAAATTGCTAAATATCACTTTTTTAATTTCACTCATTTTCATAATCATCTAACTTATGCAATCTTAAATCACACGAAAAACAATACGTTAAATAAAATAAAAAAATCAGTAATCAGCATCACTTCCGTTTTAAAAACGTTGCATGTTGAAAAATACTATCTGTAGCATTCTACATCAGAGCAAATTTTATTGCTTATTGATCTACCTTCAACATATCCAATTGGTAAGCAAATTTTGGCCCCTCCTACGTTAAAATATTGTACAATGAACTATGCAGTTGATTGTTGAAAAGCTATTTTCTCGAAAATCGTCAATTTCTGAGACTAATAACAAGTTTACCTTTTTTCCTCAAAAACAATGTAGGTGTAAGATTTTGAATAAAAAACCTTAGGGCCAAAAAAGTTACGCTTATATTTACGTCACAAATATGTCGGATGTGGCACCCTTTAAGAAATACGTCGAAATAGACAGATTATGATTTCTCGTATCTAACAACATATATTCCCAAATTTTAGCCCAGCTAGCAAAGTAGTTCTATAAGTAATAGTAGTTTTATATTCTGTTAATATTTTATAGTTGTATTTAGAATACTAAATTGTTGCATTAATGTAGCACATGAGACTATTTTGCCTTCAGAAATTGAATTGTTTTTTAAATTTGTTACAAGAACCTTCTTAGAGCATAATTTATAGAGCATTTATAATATAACTGCTAATGTAGCCCTATAAGTGTGTGCAATAACACAATTTTACAGCAACGGTGCTTATAGAATCAAATTACTGTAAAACCGATGCAAAATACTGCTTTATAGAATTATTCCATCTCCTGTGACACTCTTATAAAATTATTCCATAGTTTAATTATAGAACTATTGTATAAGGCGTTGTTAAGTTACAATTCGGTCAGTGGTCGCGCGGTTTAAGGCGTCAGTACTTGAATCGAGGTGACTAGATCGGAGCTGGTTCGCGCCCAGCTGCCGGTAGACCGTATATAAGCTATATTCGTGGAGAGGATTGGCACCCTCTCTGCGGGTATAGTAGGGTGGAATAATGTTAGCTTGGATCAATGTGAGAGATTGATACCGGTTGATATTTGACTACCCCCCTAATTAATGAGGTTTTTCAGGTTTCCCTCATTCCTGCACTGAATAGTGGTTAGGGCCTACCAACGTAAGTTCCTGGGCGCAAATGCGGCCTGCTTAATAATAATATGCCGCCCCCTCTCCCGCACAAGTCTCCGACTTCTGGGCTAATCCCTGTGATTAGAATGAGGGGTAGAGATATTATTATTATTATTATTATTATTATTATTATTATTATTATTATTATTATTATTATTATTATTATTATTATTATTATTATTATTATTATTATTATTATTATTATTATTATTATTATTATTATTATTATTATTATTATTATTATTATTATTATTATTATTATTATTATTATTATTATTATTATTATTATTATTATTATTATTATTATTATTATTATTATTATTATTATTATTATTATTATTATTATTATTATTATTATTATTATTATTATTATTATTATTATTATTATTATTATTATTATTATTATTATTATTATTATTATTATTATTATTATTATTATTATTATTATTATTATTATTATTATTATTATTATTATTATTATTATTATTATTATTATTATTATTATTATTATTATTATTATTATTATTATTATTATTATTATTATTATTATTATTATTATTATTATTATTATTATTATTATTATTATTATTATTATTATTATTATTATTATTATTATTATTATTATTATTATTATTATTATTATTATTATTATTATTATTATTATTATTATTATTATTATTATTATTATTATTATTATTATTATTATTATTATTATTATTATTATTATTATTATTATTATTATTATTATTATTATTATTATTATTATTATTATTATTATTATTATTATTATTATTATTATTATTATTATTATTATTATTATTATTATTATTATTATTATTATTATTATTATTATTATTATTATTATTATTATTATTATTATTATTAATTCTGCTACAAAAAACAAATTACAAATATGGAAGCTGCTATCGAACTTCAGAGAAAAAACTCTTTAAAGTGGGTTATAGAGAATAGTAATACAGTTGTTACAAAATCATTATAGAGTAAATAAGTAACAAAAGCCTTTTTGTTCCGCTAGCCGCTATATAACTGTCATTTATATATGTAGGTTTCCCATACCCCCATCTGAGGAGACCTGCCTGTAAAAGTACGAAATATTTTGATCAAAGTATAATGGGGAAATTTGTATAACATAGTCGTGGTTTGTAAAAATTATTATCTACTTCCAGAAAGAAAATTATAATTTCTTATAGAAATTTAGTAACATATTTATTTAGACCATTCCAAACCTTATCCATTTGTGGATATTAAGTGACATAGATCTGTTATAGTAGTTGCTAACCAAGCATATTCGCTTCATAATCATTGCAATCGACACAAAAATGTCATATTAGTGAGAATCCATTGGAAGTACAAGATGATGTCTTTCTTCATGTCGCCATATTGTGAAGAAAGAAAAAAATCTTAATACAAAATATATGCAATATAAATAGGTGAAACAATAATATAGATATACTTACTTTCTGACAATTTTATATACAGTTGGTTGTTAAATTCATCAATATAGGAAACATTTTTCTTTATTAAATTTCCAGCAGCATAGGAAATATAAGGTTAACTGAGGGCGCGTCAAAAAATTACCATTATACACATATTTCACGATAAAACTTTTTCCGCATTAAAATGTACTGCTTCCTGATGAACAAACCAACTAAGCAATTCGTAATGTGAGTACTCCTATGCAGGCTGATTAGGTCCATCTTATTGGTTCTTATTGGCCCATCCATATTATTTCTAACATGTGCGATACAGAAACATTTTGTTTTTAGAAGATACAATTAAACGATTTTAAAGTTCTCTACCATGCAACACAAAAACTGTATAACAAAGTTCTATAGAATTTTTATGAGATTGCTTTGTAACTGTGTTATGAGAAATCTTTAAGACCTGTGAAAACGTTTAGTCAACAATTCTATAAGTATTTCCTGCAAACCTTACAGAACCTCTTAAAGTACTAAAGGTTCTATAGAAAGGTACCCATTTTTATGGTATAAGTGTTGTAAGAACGTTTTGAAAATGTTCTTATAACAAACATTGCTCTATAAAATTTGCTCTGGAAATGTTCTTACGATTTTTATAGAACAGGAAATTGTTATCTGGGAGGTCGATACTTTCAAATACAGTGGATTATTACAAATAATCACGTTTAAATTCCAACTTTGACATCCTGCATGTTTTTATTATATACATTTTATTAAGGCGAGTTGGCATAAATCGTAATATTTTGAAGTAAAATATCTAGTATATGTCTCCATAGGCCATTACTTACGGATCACCCTGTATAACAATTTTATTGAGAGAATTACAAAAATATTTCACAAAATAAAAATAAATCGTTTTTGTTGTTAATCTTGGAATGTAAATTAAGGAAAATGTGTAGTAATATTTACGTTTTACAACATATTCCATAAATATTCAAAATGACCGCCACCAACCACCACAATTATAAATTGTAGCAAAAAGTTTAATCTGCAAATTCCCAGTAAGATGAAAATAAATGCATTTAAACGCCTTCCTAATATTACCTAAAAATGTGCAAAATGCTTATTGGATCATCTGACAAATATCTTTGAGCGCAATACTTAACACAAAATTTTATGGCACGAATCATAATTTCTCACATTACCGCTGCTTATACAAACAACAAAACCCCAGTGACAAAAGATTTTTCGTGGCTTTTAAGAAAAATTTATATTCAAGTTGCCTGGAAGGTTGCTGCACCTGGTGATGAGTATACCAGTTCAAGAATAAGTCCAATTCGTCGCGCAACACTGAGAGTTTTCAAAAACAGCCTCCTGCACGACGAAATATATGATTCTGCCTTCCTGTCTGAGGATAATTCTCCGTGTCGAATTTGGGTCGATTTTGATTTTTTTCCTAAAAGGAACGCGTGATTTTTTTAAATAGTAGCGGATTAAAATTTAAACATGAATGGATATCCTGACCAAGCTGATTCTTTTGGTATAACCGAAAAGGCGTTATTTTTTTTATTTCAAATAAGCAATTCAATTCTATAAAAGAATATTCGGCAATCAATTATTTTATTCTCTGTGAATGTTACTCATTCTCGTGCCATGACATTGTTTGTTAAACAATACTCTTAAAATTTGGAATATGCCAGTTTATTATTTTTTATTTTGGAGCTTTTCGGAGGAAATTTTATTTAAAATAGCTTCAATTACCATACAGTAAAATGACCACAAAACTTAATACTAAAATATACAGTATATCCCATTTTTCAGGTTAACACCTCTTCAATTGTTGAAGGATCTGGAATTTTCGCAAATCAATTTTTTTACAATTAGTACCCTGAGCCTGGCTTACTACGATTTTTTAAAAGGGTTCCCAAAAGTGGTATTTTAGCAGGCTATTCAGCACCCATCAAAATACCCATATACCAAATTTGATCGAAAAATATGTATTGTATGTTTTTTATGGAATGCCAGATTTCGAAGGAGATCAGATAAGTAGGAATAATAATAATAATGATAATAATGCTTTATTCACGTAAACCCAAATTACAGGATATGAACGTCAAAAAGAAAAATGAAAAATAGTCTAAAAATACAATAATTAAAATAGTCTAATTATAATAATAGTCTAATAGTCTAATAAGGTCAAAGATTACCATGAAAACAAATACCAATAGGACAAAGAAAATACACATACACTACAAGTTTAACAATGAACGTACAAAAAATGTAATGAATTATAAATACTAAACTGTTGAACAATATTAGCTATGTAAAGTAATTTTAAATTTAATAAGACGATTGAAAAAATATGTTCGCTTGGAAGGAAGGATGATGAAGAAAACTAATTGTAATTTAGTATTCATAATTCGTTACATTTTTTGTACGTTAATAATTTTTGCTGCGGCCCCAATTTAAAGTGTTAAACTTGTATTATATGTGTTCTTTGTTTTCACTTTCATTGCAATCTTTAACCTGCTTATTATAATTTTCAGTTGTCTGATTTTTAGAAAAAAACACTCAATATACATTTATCTATCAAATTTGGTATATGAGTATTTTGAATAGTCTGGTAATATTATCTCTTTGATAAAAAATGCCTAACACCGGTTTCTAGAAAAACGACCCTTTTCAAAAATCGTAGTAGGCTAGGTTTTTGTCACATCCGTAAATGGTTAGTAGAATATAACCTCCCTTCAGGGTACTAATTGCTAACAAAATTGGCTTGCGGAAATTCCACAGCCTTCTTATATTTCCAATGTTAACCTGAAAAACGGGACAACCTGTATGTAGGTAAAATATTATGTTCGCAGTGTAATTAATTTCCTATTCCAATTAGCTCAAAAATCGAATATTTTGTTTAACATATATTTTGTATTTTTTTTATTTCGTATCATTTTCAGCATAAACGTGGCGAAAAATCGATATCATAATCATGCGATGCAATCATAGTTTGTTGAACTTTGTTTCATATAAATGCATTTCTTTCTAAAAATTGTAAATAAGGTGGATTAGAGCCATGCTAACCCACCGTTAAATTTATGCTACTCTAGATGATGTCCGCAGGGTGGAGTTCTTTCTCTACTTCTGTGGTGCTTTGTACTCGATGGTCTCCTTCATGGGCTCGACGAAAGAGAGATTTATGCTCAAGCCTACGTTGAAGACCTTGTTATACTCATATCAGAGAAATCACCGGGCCTTATCAGTGAGCTCAATCAGAGGGCCCTAGACATTATAGAAAGTTGGTGCATAGAACAGGGGCTTGGGTTAATCCCTCTAAAGCAGATCTTGTTCTGTTCACCAGGAAGCGGAAGGTAGTTGACTTCAGGGAGCAAACTATTTTCAACATTTCCATTCAGAGGGTACACTAGACTTATACCGCTTTTGAGCTGGTTAGCTCTCCTCAGTACACCGTAAGAGGAGAGGCAACCGATGACACTTCTCTTAAGCTTCATTCACATAAGATTAGTGCGGTTGCATTGGTACTGCAGAAAAGTTATTAAAAAGGGCGTCGTATTCTGGAAATAGTATTTTCTACAAAATACAAATAATTTTAGACATTTAATAACTGAATAATCTAGGGTTTAGCAAATAATAGGAATGTTAATTCATCCCACCTGCAAAAATTCAAAGATACTGAAGTAAAACGGCGAGAAATACGGGTGACTTTTGTAACGTTCAGATAAACTTTACAGTAACGCCTTTGTACTGCAGTTGTATGGCAGAAGCTAAAAGCATTTTAGCTTTTACCAATCCTTTTCCAACAATCATACAAGGACCAATCAGAAAACTGCTTTTTTGACAGTAAACAGAAGATTCACATTTTTGCAGGTTAAGTTTTTAAATTAGATTCTAATTTAAATATTTAGTTTAGAATTGATTTGTTTCTAAAAAAATGGATGAAGAGGACTGTTTGGTTTAGAAACAGTTACTTTTGCAGTTCTTATTCGCAGCGACGTCAATATGTATAAAAACTATACATGCAAAAATAAATGAAAAGAAGAACCCGGAGATGGTGGGTGCGACCTATTAACCGCAGTTGCACATGCAAGGTGATTTCTATAATTTATATAAAGAAATGCGAAATGAGAATGTCGATTATTTTTTCATTTCACCCGAATGACAGTGGCAGTGTTTGATGACTTGAAATTAGTGGGGCCTCATTTAACCCACAGTATACTAGTATACTGTGATTTAACCAAACATTCAAATAGACCATCTATTCCTGCAGACTGTAGGCTTATATATTATCTAGGGTAGGCTTTTAATTAATATTCGACAAATGATAAAAACCAACAATTTCCGTAGATAGGGACGTAGTTGACAAAACATAAACATAACCTCTCTGAAGGTCAAGAATCTTGAGTTTTTGCATGTCGCCAACTTACAGCGGATAAATTCCCCAACTTCTTAAGTCTACAGTAATTTTATGTAAACAGAGTAAATAATATTTAATACCATACAATTACAATACAACAGTACAACTGCAGTGCCATTGCACTAACGTTTATCTGAACGTTACTTTAGAAGGGAACCTTAGTAGGCGAGATGCAACATGGACAACATCATACAATACTAACAAGTGCTGGAAGTGATACACGTGTTAGGCATAATATTTTTTCTACAGTCATGACAATTCTAATCAGACGAAACGGTTTATTTCAATTACCAATTT
This sequence comes from Monochamus alternatus, assembly GCA_037114965.1. NCBI lineage: Eukaryota > Metazoa > Arthropoda > Insecta > Coleoptera > Cerambycidae > Monochamus > Monochamus alternatus. The sequence goes on along the minus strand of CM073433.1, from coordinate 35,149,070 downwards.
ATAGCATTAATAAGTAATTATTAAGCAGTTATTTAAACTAATAGAATATGTTAACGAAAAACATTGAAATTAAATAAATTTTGTCAAAAATGGCCTACCCGCGCTACCTTTATTATCTGTCTCTGAGATTATACATGACAGATATAATTTGTGTCAAAATGTCAATGTAACAACTATGTATATATTTTACAAATACGAGTATTTCGGTCAAAATGTTACTCATGATATTGTGTTTCTGTCTAGGCGCGTTTTTAATTATGTGTTACCAAATCACCCTAAAAGTAATCTCGAACCTAGAACACCGCGTTTTAGCAGACATGATAAGGGAAATCTATGTCTACGAGGAAGATGATATCATCTATCCAGAGAAGGGAGGAGGCGACTTGCAACCAAGAGATCGGGAAATACCTCATGTGAGACTAACGGAGGACATGAAGAAGAAGAGGACCAGAATAACGCGCTGGCAACAAAAATTTTATTTGAAAAATCCTCAGTTTGCACGGAAAACAAGAAGTTGCGAGGACATCAATAAGAACGTATTCGATCAATTCAACAATCCCGTAAGAAGAAGAATGAGTGAATTGTATTAAATAAATGATGTAAAATACAGAATCATTTACAGCCTTAGTAATTGTAGAACATAAAACCACAGTGTAACGTTATGAAGTATCTCCAAAGAGAATTATATTCTCAAAATATGTTCAAATTTATAAAATTCCGGACAAACTTAACGCACCACTATCAATTTTTAAAAACGTTTAGGTAAAATAACTTAATCTACTGTTTTACAAATAAGGTAAAATAATTTGTTTTGTCCAACTGTCAAATAAAAGATTACTTTTTTTAATTGCTATAGATACACAAAATTAGCTATTTTTTAACGGCGATGAACAAAACTACGCTATGGTGAAAACATGGAAAGCAAAACACGCTATCGTGAAAAATAGTTATTTTTGTATCTAAAAATGATACATTTGTATTCAAGGATGGAAGTTATTTTGAAAAGCTTAGCGAGGCAAGATATCCATTCGTGAAGGCAATAGCATTTCACTTTTGAAATATAAACAATATCTTTTCGAAAACTGCAACAAAATAAGACAATTTAGACCAGAGCTGAAGCCTTTGAAAATGGTAAAAAGTACAAAAAATAATAGTAAGATGAAACCCATTGCAAAAAGAAGAGAATACAACAAAAATGAGAGGAAAAATAATTTACGGGCGATTTGAGGTCGGGAAGTGGAAGGGGGTGAGTTTTCAAGGGTAAAAACGGTTTATCTTGATCTCCGGCAAAACTACAAGTCCTATGGAAAAAAGTTAAATAGCAAAGTTGTAGGTAATAAAAATATCTGCAACTTTTATATTTACACTTTTTTCACATAACCTCAAAATTTATGTGAAAAATTCAAATAACTAAGTTTTTGGTTTTTTACTTTTCTTTTATAAAAAAATTTTTTTTTCACGATATTTGGTGAAAACTTACCTTTTTATGTCCAAAATACACTGTAATTTTTTTGATTTAAAATATACATTTTTTCACCTTATTTTGACTTAATATCGAAAAAGCACCCTAATTTTCAATCGAAAATTCTCACGTCAAAATATCTGCTTTTTTGAAAAAGTCGGTTGGCTTTCTGTTCGTTGGAATCTCTACTATCTAATGGTGTAAAAAAATATACATTATTATGGTAAATGTTCTCAGAAAAAACAAAGAAATGATGCGACAAACTCGAATCCGAAAATTTTTTTTTAATCATTATGTACAATTTTGAGCTATTTATTAAAATTTATACTTTAATTACTCGAAAAATGTAAGATTCCATATTGCACTGATAAAAAAAATTGCAAGTCGAAATATACTACTATAATTAACAACTAAATAATTTAATAAAGTTAATTTAATAAAACATCTACAATATTTTTTCGTTTCTTTGCATTTTCTGAGAACGTTTACCAAAATAATGTATATTTTTATACCCATCAGAAAGTAGAAATTTCAACGAACAAAAAGCCTACAGACTTTTTTAAAAAAGCAGATATTTTGACTTGAGAATTTTCGATTGAAAATTAGGGTGCTTTTTCGATATTAAGTCAAAATAAGGTGAAAATATAAATATTTTAAATCAAAAATATTACAGTGTATTTGGGACATAAAAAGGTAAGTTTTCATCAAATATCGTTAAAAAAAATTATTTTTTATAGAAGATAAAAATAAAAAACCAAAAACTTGGTTATTTGAATTTTTCACATAAATTTTGAGGTAATGTGAAAAAAGTATAAACATAAAAGTTGTAGATCTTTTTATTACCTACAACTTTGCTATTTAACTTTTTTCCATAGGACTTGTAGTTTTGCCAGAAATCGAGGTAAACCGTTTTTTACCCTTAAAAACTCACCCCCTTCCACTTCCCGACCTCAGATCGCCCGTAAATTATTTTTCCTTTCATTTTTGTTGTGTTCTCTTCCTTTTCCAATGGGTTTCATCCTACTATTATTATTTTTTTTTTTTCAAAAATTATCGACCCTGGTCTAATTATGGTATGCATAACAATTGAATTTATATTTCAAAATGTTTGAGCAACGTTTGAATCAAAATGGGTTAGGCGCGGCGACTATCATAACAATGGCAACTTAATAAATAATAAAAAATAGTTGTTTGAAAAAGTAGTGCCCCAGTTATACAGTGTGGAAGAAAAGTATGGAATAAATTTCCAAAATTTTCTAAAACAACGAATTTTCATGAAATTTCTTCGGACACGTCGATTTTGCTTTTTAAAAAGAATCTTTTTTCTATACCAACGTATTTCCGACGTTCATTTGTTTTTGCGTGATGACGTCATCGGATATTTTTTTAAATAGAATCCCTATATTTTTTCATAGGATTCTTGTAGAGCTTAACTTGCTGAATTCAAAAATGTATAATTTCAATACTTTATTCCTTCAACTTTCCGAGAGCATTGAATCATACTTGAAAAGACTAGCAAACAGCTAGGGTTAGTCGTCAGTAGAGCTCTTGTTAACATGCCATAGGTGAAGTAATCCTGACTGTCAAACCCAATAGATGCAAACATGAATACGCGATATGTAGCACGTAGAATGAGTCTACGTCCAGTGGTCACTGACTACTCCATGCTGAATCTGAACGATCACTTCATCAAGCGACCTACCATACTATAGATACCATTCAAAGCCCTCCCACCCCTATTGCCATCGGCGATTACGATATTTGCAAAGTAGAAATGCAGGAAACAACTACTCTGTGGGCTAATGCCCCGACCAGCTTTCCCTTTCCCCTCATGCAAGTGTAGTTATTTCGGAGGTATTAATACACGATATAAGTGAAATTTTACCAAAAGAACTGTTTAAATACACTTCACTAAAAAAGCGCAGCGCCTATACGAGGCGTTTAATAGTTTCATTGAAATTACATAAAAAATCTACCGGAATAAATACAAGATATGAGTGTCTTTATTTTGCTAGATGATAAATTGTACTAAACAAAATATTTTAATTCTATGAATGATACTGCAAGAAACAACTACTCCGCGGACTAATGCCCCGACCGGCATTGAATTACACCTGCAGTATCTGTGGGAACAGCCAAGAAGTCTTATTGACCACACTACCAGACAAGGACCGGTTTCGGGCTTGTTAGCCCTCATCAGTATGCCACAGGTGAGATGATCGACAATTGAAGTGGCTGTTCTTTCATAAGTATGTTCACATTTTAACCGATTGCAGGTAAGATATAAGTAGTCTGCTACTTCCTGCTCGACCTAAGCGGCTCGACTTGCAGGAAGCGACCTACATTACAGTAGGTACTTAAACGCAGACCTCTCGCTCTGGGCGACGCGTCATTAAATCTATTAATTATACTGCAGGAAACAACTACTCCGCGGACTAATACCACGACCGACATTGAATTACACCATATTTTAATTAACATTTTTTTTTCTCTGACCAACGGTGATAGAATAGAATTTTGACAGCAAACATGAATATATAACAACGTCGCTCGCGTACCATATCAAGTGTTTGTAGATACTAATAACAAATATACCTACTTATTATGAATGGTATTCTTAACAACACATAATAAAATATGAAATAGTTGCAAGCATTCAAAATGACTTATGAAGCTTGCGAAAAGCGTTTATCGTACAAACGTCTCGTAGCCATGGAGTTTTGCCCAAATTCGTCATAAATTAACATGTCATATAGCGGGTGATTGTGCCATTTTTGTTTATGTACATTCACAAACATCAAACAAGCGCAAAAAATCGAAACGCACTAGTCACAATACAACTATCACAAATATAGGTTAACAGCAGCAGGCGATAGATTACAATGTTGCCGTACGTTACAGTACATTACAGTTTTAAAGAATTTCTGGGAAACGTCAATTATTTAATTCGTGAATACTGATACAAAAAACAAATTACATACAAATCTCGTTGCAGCAGCTATTACTTAACCTTAGTTGTACCAAAGTACATATATGAACTTTGATACAACTCGAGAAGAAAACATGTTAAAATTCTTCTGCATTGACATCTATGACATTTTTTATTCTGTTAATATCAATATCAATTTTCACTTTCTTGTTTTATTCACTGTATTTTCTTCTATGATTCCTTGTATTTACTGCAGTACTGTAGTCTTTTTGATTATTGTTAATAGTTTTTATTATGTTCTTGATATTTCATTTATTATTAATATTATTGATAATGTCTTGCAATTGAGTTTATATATAGTATAAGGTAATGATTCGAATAAATAACTAAAAAATGATTTGGAAATGTAATTTTTTTTACAGATTGTCTTCCACATGACAAACGGTCAAATTTAATACCACGTTATCAGTACAGCCGCACGTCCAGAAGAAAAAATAAGTAGCATTCATCACCCAAATTCGATACACTCGAGTTGGAATCTTTACTATGAGCCAAAAAGGCGAGAAGTTGGTTCCTGTATTCAGGAACGTTTTTCTACAAATCCATTGAAATTTATGTTGCGAATCGAATTAGGGTTATTCTTAAGGAATATCATCAGCTGCCTTACCGACTTTAGAACCGGCGATTCCCTTTAAAAAGCGCACATAATCGTTTGTGCATCTGTTGTTGTTGTTCTAGATGCCGTAGAAATCTACGAAAAATCCTGATTCGTGCCATAAAATTTTCCTATTTATATTATGTGAAATAAAATAAGTGGGTTTAAGCACGAAGGTGTACACAAAATGGGAGAGATTTTAAAGGATTTTTTAAAGAGGACTTCTTAAGGATGTACTTGAGGTTGTTCTGTTGTATGACTATTACTTTTCGAATGATTTGAAGATTTATTTGTAGTACTTCAAAAAGATTACTGTAACACCAGCGTATTTGACACCACCAAAAACGTACCTATGTCAAATTTTAATTAAGTCGGTTGGTCTTAAAAAATTATATCCAAAATGAGATTTTTTAAAATCATCTACACGCCCCACAGCAAATATTTAAAATTAAAATTACGTTAATTTGACTTATGTCAAACAAATTTCATGACCTATTCCGTATAGGGAAAATTTATCTATATTCGTTGGCATTTTTCCTTATGTGGGAAAAAAACTAAAGTAATATGAAAGTTAATAATTGGTCGGCAAGAATTTTATTCCAATAAGATAATTGAAACTAAAAGAAATACAGACCAATTTTAAAATATCAAAATATAAAAGATATTATTACCAAAATATACCCTAATTATGCTCTTTATATGACTTAATTGTGCTCGAGAGAGATAGCATGTTTGATGTATGTTTGATTAAATTGAAGAGGGATAGGAAGAGAGAGAGATATAGAAACTGTAAGTCAGTCTGCAAAGCTGCAAGTAGAGTAGGAGTAGATATGTAGGAAACTATAGATATTTAGATTTCAATATAATATAAAGCTTATATTTTTTCATTCAATAAATTGTACAACCCAGGAAATTTTTCGTATAATGTGATGGCCAAACTTTCATAAAAATAAAGCGTCTTATAAATATACATTTTTATAATAGCTTCTTAATAATAAAAAATAACCTAAAATAAAAACTGAATGTATTTCGTAATAAAATGTGTTTAAATCTTTCATCACAACTAATAAGTATTAATAATAATAATATCTCTACCCCTCATTATAATCACAGGGATTAGCCCAGAAGTCGGAGACTTGTGCGGGAGAGGGGGCGGCATATTATTATTAAGCAGGCCGCATTTGCGCCTAGGAACGACTTACGTTGGTAGGCCATAACCACTATTCAGTGCAGGAATGAGGGAAACCTGGAAAACCTCATTAAGTAGGAGGGGTAGTCAAATATCAACCGGTATCAATCTCTCACATTGACCCAAGCTAACTTTCTTCGATACTACTATACCCGCAGAGAGGGTGCCAATCCTCTCTACGAATATAGCTTATATACGGTCTAACGGCAGCGGGACGCGAACCTACACCGATGTAGTCACCTCGATTCACTGACGCCTTAAATCGCGCGACCACTTATCAGCATTTCAATGTTTTATCAGTGCTAGTAATATTGCTATATCTTTTGGAAACACCCTGTATATGTTTTATGACGCCGCCAATGACTAGACTTGGTTGTTTATATAGACTATAGGCTCTTGAGATGTAAAGTAAAGTAGTTATTTCTTGAAATTTCGCTTTTGTACGAAGCCCTAGAAGGGCCATATCTACAATTTTATTGAAGTTTAGACATTAATCTCTGAATTCATACTTTTAACTCTGAATTCAGACTTTAATCTCTGAATTCATACTTTAAACTCTGAATTCAAACTTTAATCTCTGAATTCAGACTTTAAACTCTGAACTTACACTGCTAACGAAATTATGGGACAAGTCATAGCACCCAGAGCTTTCCAGATAGAGAATATCATATACAGGGGAAAATAAAAATTTATGGTATTTGTCATCCACTATGAAATTTTACAACACCCTGTAAAATTTTACTGTTTCTGATTCTAGAGACGATTTAAGGTCCGACTGTACTTGGGAAATGATTTAGACCTATTTCTATTCCTGGATCTAGATGGCCGTGATGTGCTAACACCAATTTTCTAATTAAATTTGATTGTACCATTGTCATGAACAGTATTATTTAAGTACTGGATGTCTAAATAACGTTGCGCCTTTGAATTACACCTGAAATGCCTATAGCAAGCGGTACCACTATTTATGTACTAGTTTCTAACTGGTTAGTTCTTATCAGTATATCTCAAATGAAGCCAATAACTCGCAACCTTAACTGTTCACAATCTGTCATAATAGTTAACAGAACAAGACGTAGCACGTGTGTATACATTTAGTAGTCATTGGTTACTCAAACCTGGGCCTGAATACAGTCACAAACAGAAAGCAATCCACTATACGGAGAGTATCTACTATTAAACTTCATAATTTTCAAAGCGGAATTTTAGGAAATAACATCTCTGTGGACTAATGCCCTGACTATATATAGCATGGCGTAACATGTAGTATCTACATTTGGTACTCACTGATTACTCAATGCTGGGTTTCAATAAAGCTAGAAACAGAAAGCGACCCATTATACTGTAGATGCTATTGCAGGCTCTATTCGGACATTAAAGTCTGAATTCAGACATAAAAGTCTGAACTCAGACATAAAAGTCTGAAATTAGAGTTTAAAATCTGAATTTAGAGTTTAAAGTCTGAATTCAGAGTATAAAGTCTGAATTCAGAGTTAATAGTCTGAATTCAGAGATTAAACTTTGAATTCATAGTTTACAGTCTGAATCTAAAAAAATGTATACGTGGCCCTTCTACGGCTTCGTACTTTTGCTATATATTTTTCTTATTTTGAGATAGACAGTAATATGACAAACAAACATTTTAAGGAGAAAATACAGAAAAACTATTATAAGTTTGATATTTTTATATGCTCCTAAAGTTGTATGCCTTTTTATTGCAACCTAAATACAGTATATTTTAAGTCAATTGGATGCGTGTTTAGAATTACTCATTAAATCGATGCTACAAATGGAAATCTTCTTCGAGTAGGTACATTAGTGGCAAAGGATTACAATTTTTTTATTTTAAAGGTAAAATTTAAAATCAGTGTAATTGTGGGGAATTACTTTGGGGAAACCCTTAGAAATTCAAAACGCAGCTAGAATGCTTGAATTTGAAACGTCTGTATAATCAGAACACATATATATTCACTCATCCTTTGGAGGAGGATAATCTCTTAAAAGACACTGATGGTTTTTCTCCAACTGGAATACAAAAACTCTTTTCGCTTTGAAGTGTTGAGGGTTTTGAAATATTTGTCCTCATTCATTATCAAACACAATCACAATAACGTTATAACTAAATATTTACTGTAGGTATACTAAAAATTATACACTTTATACACTTCGCGAAAAAATTTATTTAGATCACTACCACAAAAAAGAAAACACTCACGGGAAGATTATACCCTGTTATAATACAGCTTATAAAATTATTACAATGCAATCACTTATTTACAAATTCAAACGAATTGCCTAAGGTAAGAAAGCGCACGCAAAAATCCTATACTGTCATGGAATGTCAGGATGTACTTCGCCAAGGTGAGCCCACATCCGAGAAAGATAGACATGTGCATGAGAACAAAGACAACAATGTATCATCAGCTGTACGTCTGTTTCATGCGTTACCACTTTTGCTTTAACAGTCAAAAATATATCCATTAGTTAATTTTAACGCTATTTAATAAAACAACAAAACCGAACAAAAAGTGAATTAAACATGAAACTTTTATTTGGCAATTTTAAACTTCTCAGGTAAACATGAAATACACGATAGAATTTACATATTTTTCAATTATTGAGAAATTTCTGAACTAAATGTGATCTATAAATTTTAGATAAAGTTTAGTCAAATCCAGATAAGCTAGAACATTACTGCAAATAATTCAAAAAATAAAATTATTATTATAATATGATAAGTTAAAGCGGTTTTAGTTTTGTGGAACGTCTGCTATTTGAGTAACCAAACAGTTATGTTGTAGAAAATTCACAAATAAGCAGCCACAAATAGTAATGCTAATGATGAATATGTATAGCCTATGGATAAACCTATAATTAGGTTACAAAATATGCCTATAAAATAAAATGGGATAAAGGAATGCTACATTAAAAAATACTAAATTTATATATTTACCATGAGCATAAATTCTGTTCACTGAAACTTACCCATGTTATCAATAATGTAAATATTTATATGACAATAGAACTTCTAGGTATTAAATGGTTTTTGTGCTTCCAACCCTCTGCGTTTTAAGATAAATTATGCTATTAAGTAGGTACTTTTATTTTTAAATTAATTTCATTCATACGCTAGCTTACCAAATATGTATGAGTGCTGAGGGGTTTATTAATAGACGAAAAGAAAATGTCACTATTATTTATGATCATCTAATGTCCCAAAGAAAGTCCTCTTACATAAAACTTTTAGTGTACCCATGTGAGCACTAATTATGGGACGCATCAATTTTACTTAGACACCCACAGGGCTATAAAAACAAAGACTCCACTGTAGAGTCGAGTTTATCCGGGGTATTTTTATTTCCAAAATGACTTTTTAATATCTCATATCCCTCCAGCTAATGAAGCAACATATCTCATTAGTATGTTAATAAATATTTTTATAAGGGCGTAGTGACAACACGTGTGTGTGAGAGAGTGTAGGAGGGTCACGGTACTAGTTTCCCTATCTAACTAGGGTTCTTCAGGCTTAGAAGAGATCAGTGGCGTAGTTTTTTTTTAAATAACAGCACTAACAACAGTAACAAATTTGTATTCTGAACTATGGCTCACCCGTCTGCATATTTTTAACCATACGTACTTTTAACTATAAGTACATTTGTTGAAAAAAAAAGTCCAGCACAGGACGAGATAAAAATTATTGCAGTTAACATGCCATTTTTATTTATTTATACAAATGCCTTTAAAAATGTTTTCATCCAACTAATATTTAAGCATCATAGACTATTACACAAGAAAAATAAACTTAAATTGATCGAGATTTACTACTTTCCGCCATAAAAATAGTCTTCAATGATAGAAAATCTTTAACAGAAGATAGAACACATGTTTTAGGAAGAAAAGTTCCTATAAATATATGTCGCAGAAGGCTTCGTTTCCGAGATACAGGGTGTTGAATATATATTTTTTGTTCTCGAATTTTCATTATAACTTGTAAAGGAATGCTTAGATTTTTTTCATATTTGGGAAATAATGCTTATTAATTAAGGGGCATAAAACAAGAGATAAGAATGTTCAAAAACTTGCACAGCGGCGGAGTGGAGGGGATACTCAACCCCTTTCTTAACCAGAATTTCTACGCCAATGACTATTTAAAAGAAAACTGTTATTTTCATTATCTACATACAGCTTGCCAAAAATAATATCCCTTCTTCTGTTTAGAAATTCCTGCGCGTTTCCAAGTTATTTTGATTAACAATTATTATTAACTATTGTTAATTAAATGCAATAAAATGTTATAAATTCAAAAATTTTCTCCATAAACATTAACATCAATGTTCATTAAATATTATTAATATAATTATATACACAAAAGTCCGTAGTAAATAAGTCCGTAGACGCCCCCTAACGGAGCTATTGCTCTTTAAAGGGGGACCCCAAAATTTGATTTTCTCCAAATAATTTCAAAACGGATCGAGATAAAGTAATCAAATTTTAAAATTGAGGATCGCAATTAGATTGTTCTAAAAACAGTACCATAATTAGTCATAGGTGTGCCAAACTGGGGGGGGGTTATTGTATAAATATTGCTGTAACTTTTTCATGTCTTGAGGTTTTTTCCGTCAGATCAAAAAATTAAAAATGTTGAACAATTTTACAAAAAAAAGGTACCTACTCTTGTTTTACTTCGATAAATTGTTCCGTTTACGACTAATATTAATTTAAAAATTTTGTGATATACTACAAATGATATGCAAGCGGTTAAATTGTCTCTAGTAGGCTTTGAAAAGTTATCTGTCAGTTTATTTATCACATATTACATATGTAATCAAAATTTTTTGAAATATTAATAGCCTATATTAAAATTCAAAAATTTACAAATAATTACATTACTGATATGCATTTTAAAAGTATTTTAATATGTTATAACGCTTGAATAACACCTTTCGTCGACATTATTTTCTCAGAGTCTAGGTACTATAGATATTTTGCCTATTTATACTTTCCATCTTCAACTTTTGTGGTACGTCACAAAATTTTTAAATTAAAATTAGTCGAAAACATAGCAGTTTATCGGATTGAAATAGGAGTGAGTACCTTTCTCATGTAAAATAGATCAGAATTTTTAATTTTTTAATCTGACGATGAAAATCTTGAGATACAAGAATTATTTTCAGAACATTAGATTCACAATCTAATTAGGATTCTCACTTTCAAAATTGATTACTTTATCTTGATCCCTTTTGAAAATATTTGCAAAAAATCCGTAAGGGGCGTCTACGGCCTTATGATTATATAACTTTTTTTCTTATTTTTTATCGTAAAATCTAGGCTAATTTTGGGACACCCTGTATAGTTCGAAATATAAATTGTTTACCTTTTCCGTTTTCAAATGCTAACATTCCAATAACGCGTAAGACGAAGTTGTAATTTACGTAATTTCACCTTGAAATCTGTCTTCAATATCTAGGAATTTCTTAAATTATTACAATACCTAGGTAAATATTTACATATTTATTACGAAATTGTAAAACTTATTTTGCCTTCAACAAGTAGTTGGTAATAAGGTAACTACTAGTTATGTTGCCCTATTAAATCCTTCAATTTGTTAAGTTCTTTTTTTTGTTATAATATAAACCTATTTTCAACTTAGTTGATAAGTTCTAAGGAGTATCTGACCATTTCAATGAACTAATAGAAATATTGTTCTGTATTATGGTACAGATTTATTTGTCAATAATACTTCGACCTAAATGTGTCTTATAAAGGTCTTTCAAGGAGTAAGCTTCTTGTTATATGTATTCAGATAGATCATCATGCAATAGGGTGTAGAAATTGTTGTGTGTTTTGGCAATTTACAGTGAAAACCAACTTGTGTCGTACGGATAAATCAAAAGATAAAGTCCTTCAGGCGGAATACCACACAATATTACAGAGTTGTAAAAAATGAATTAAAAATAATTATTGTGTTGATATTTCGTCTATTAAAATCTAAGCCAACACTGCAGATTATGTAAAGCTAATGATAATATATCGGACACATTATATATGAATATTTCATGTAATAACACTGTTATCGTTTCAGATGAATTCAGTAGTGCATGTGAATTGAAATTTGAATTGAGTTCCGTTCTGAAATATTTATTTTGTTTTTGAATATTTCATTGGATTATACGCACATACAATATTAGTGGCTTCAATTTAAATTTTCAATCACAAATAAAGCCAAGAGTAGAATTTTATATGTAGGCACCAAGTACTAATTAAATTGGTAATAAATTACCATAAAATATCTTCATTTGGAGACAATTTCAACCACAAAGTTAATATTTTTCTGTGACGTCAACATTGGCATAGGCAATTTGCTTTATACGTTAAAACAGACAAATTGACTTCAAAGTTGATTTTATTTGGGCGTCTATGTTGTAACCAACACTAGATGTTTTGTTTGTTATTTCTAGTTGACTATTCATTAAAATTACGTTAATACAGATAATATTAGTTAATACATTTATGACGAAGGATGCGCCAAAAGTATGGAATAAATTCAATAAAAACGAAACAATTATTTTTTGGGAAAAATCCTCGAACAGGTCGATTTTTAATTTAAAAATGCGATTTTCAAATGTCATTTGTTTTCGAGTAATGACGTCATCGATTTTTTTTTAAATGGCAACACCATATTTTTTTCTTTGATTCTGAAAGATCGTTTAATTCTCTATCAGACAGTACTAAAATTTTGCCCTCTTACATAGGAAAGTTTTCGAGTAAATGACGATTGAATGTTATAAAACGTAAATCAATTAAAATAAAGCAAAAACGTTTTTCGAATTCCATAGTTCATTTATGGATCACGTAGGTGAAAATCTTTGCAAAGTGTCATTGTCACACCGACTTTCTAATAAGTATTGTAAGTGACATAGAAATTATTATTCAATTTAAAGTATTATGGCACATTTAACTGTTACTCAAAGAATTGAAATTTTAATTCTTATCGGATGCGGGAATATGACTAGAACTGAGCAGGAAGTTTGCGATTTATTTAATGAAAAATATCCAGATCGCCCTATCAGCCAGTCAACAGTCAGTAAGGTAGAGTCTAAATTTAGAGAAACTGGCAATGTTGTAAATATTCCAAAACCTGGACGTCCAAGCATTAATGAAAATCAGAAACAGAACATTTTGATAAGTATGGTGGATAATCCTCATAATTCTTCACGATTGGTTGCATTAAACAATGGCATAAGTCAGAGCACAGTGCTACGTATCTTGAGGAAGGAAAAATATCATCCCTACAAAATTCAACTTGTGCAGGAACTCAATGAAGATGATCCCGATCGCCGCTTACACTTTTGCGAAATTCTAATGGATTTATGTCAAGGAAATAGAAATTTACACCGGCAAATACTTTTTTCAGATGAGGCCACATTTTGTCTGAATGGTACAGTAAACCGTCAAACTTGCAGATATTGGAGTCGGGAAAATCCTCATTGGATGGCAGAGGCACATACCCAACACCCTCAGAAATTAAATGTGTGGGCTGGAATAGTTGACGACAGAATAGTAGGGCCTTTCTTCTTTGAAGGAAACCTTACAGGACAAAGATATTTAGAGTTTCTAGAAAATGACCTTGTTCCAACTCTTGCAGTAATTTTTCCTAACGATAATGACCCTGACATTCCTGACGATACCATATGGTTTCAGCAAGACGGTGCAGCTCCGCACTATGCGCGCCCTGTACGAGATTTTTTGGACAACTGTTTTCCTGGGAGGTGGATCGGCAGGCGCGGACCGATAGAATAGCCTGCAAGATCGTCAGATCTTACACCTTTTTATGGGGATGCTTGAAGTCAAAAGTGTACATTAATAAACCACGTAATTTAGAAGAACTTCAAAATCGCATTCGGGACGAAATACGCAGAGTTACCCCAGAAATCATTCATAATGTGCAAGAAGAATTTCTTCACAGACTTGCGCATTGTGGATGGCAAGTTGGTGGTTGGCAATTCGAACATTTAATTTAAGTATAAAATTTAATCAATTGTATTTTATTTTACATACCTCAGAATTGTTACTTTTTTATGGATAAAATTTACGTTTTCTAACATTCAATCGTCATTTACTCGAAAACTTTCCTATGTAAGAGGGCAAAATTTTAGTACTATCTGATAGAGAATTAAACGATCTTTCAGAATCAAGGAAAAAAATATGGTGTTGCCATTAAAAAAAAAATCGATGACGTCATTACTCGAAAACAAATGACATTTGAAAATCGCATGTTACGCTAAAATATGTATTTTTTAAATTAAAAATCGACCTGTTCGAGGATTTTTACCAAAAAATAATTGTTTCGTTTTTATTGAATTTATTCCATACTTTTGGCGCATACTGTATATAAAATTTCAATTATTTAAAAACAAAGAGGTTTAAATTAAGAATTACCAGGAAATTCTTTAGGCACTCCAACGTTAACAATTTCTGTGTTAAATAACGTATTATTACGTCTCTTTCCAAATTGCTAATGTAAAATTCAGATAGACAAGGTTATGTGAGGTTATAACATAAATAAAATTTAATATTATTATAAGTTATATTTTGATAATACGCATATGCAAATTAGACTTACAATCACTATTTGACTTACACAAATTCAAATAAAAAATTATCGAATCACAAACTAGACCATAGAACATTAATATTAATACCTAACTTTGACGCTAGCGCCCCTAGCGGAATTTAATGACACTGAATTGATGTAAATGCTCTATTATATTTCCTGTAATATCCGCAGGATACGCCCCTGGACAGTAGTTGCATTTGACTGCCAAAAAGGCCCGGTTATAACTACGGCCACTGTGATTTTCCTCCGAAGCAAATCGAATCGGCACCTCCGTCGGCATTTAAGAAGAAAGATTACCGTCTCCCGACAAAACTGTCCCATAACACTACGCCCTTTGTTCCCCGGCACGTCCACGATTATTCTCTTGAATGTGACTCTGGTTTTGGTTCCTTTGAAGATCGACAATGAAATCTGGTGACGAATCACGTGCGTTCTAATTAAGCGTGAAGTTCTCTGAATGGGCGGTAACTAGAAGGTTTTTAGAGAAAAATCAATTTTACGTCTGCTATTGCTGTTTTCTGCCGTGTAATTTGGTGGAGGATGCACTTCAAAATTCACTGAAAATACGTTACGAAATTTTGCATAAGTAGCTGTCCATTGCTGTACTCCATTTGAAAAAAATAGTTTGGTATGTTTTAATTTTCTATGAAGGAACGCTCTAAGCATTTTCGGATAAGTTTGTCTTTTTAAACTCTCTTTTTGAGACAAAGAACTATGAATTCGTTTGTTCTGCAACGTAACAATTTTATCTTTGCCAAGAAAAAAAGGAGGATGTTGGCGGAATTGTTTCAAATTAATGAAAAATATGTACTTTTTAACACTACTTATAATTAATAAGTTGCTTATATGCTATTTTCAGGCATTTCTTCCAAGTACCTACCGCTAAAAATCTAGAGAGTCATAGGCGTACTAAATTTGAAGACGATCGGATAAAAATATACAAAAATAATTACATTAGACAATTTCCATTATTTTCAGTAGAAACAGTGATATAACAGTTTTTGCCAATTTCAAGGTGTTAGATAATAAAAATAATAATAATAATAATTAGACCAGTGCTGAAGCCTTTGAAAATGGTAAAAAGTGAAAAAAATAATAATAGGATGAAACCCATTGGAAAAGGAGGAGAATACAACAAAAATGAGAGGAAAAATAATTTACGGGTGAACTGAGGTCGGGAAGTGGAAGGGGGTGGGTTTTTAAGGGTAAAAAACGGTTTATCTTGATTTCCGGTGCAAGTCCTATGGAAAAAAGTTAAATAGCAAAGTTGTAGGTAATAAGATCTACAACTTTTATATTTACACTTTTTTCACATAACCTCAAAATTTATGTGAAAAATTCAAATAACCAAGTTTTTGGTTTTTTATTTTTATCTTTTATAAAAAATAATTTTTTTTCACGATATTTGGTGAAAACTTACTTTTCTATGTCCCAAATACACTGTAATTTTTTTGATTTAAAATATACATTTTTTCACCTTATTTTGACTTAATATCGAAAAAGCACCCTAATTTTCAATCGAAAATTCTCACGTCAAAATATCTGCTTTTTTGAAAAAGTCGGTTGGCTTTTTGTTCGTTGGAATCTCTACTATCTTATGGTGTAAAAAATATACATTACTATGGTAAATGTTCTCAGAAAAAACAAAGAAATGATGCGACAAACTCGAATCCGAAATTTTGTTTAATCATTATGTACAATATTGAGCTGTTTATTAAAATTTATACTTTAATTACTCGAAAAATGAAAGATTCCATATTGCAATGATAAACAAAAAAATTGCAAGTCAAAATATACTACTATAATTAACAACTAAATAAGTTAATAAAGTTAATTTAATAAAACATCTACAATATTTTTTCGTTTCTTTGCATTTTCTGAGAACGTTTACCAAAATAATGTATATTTTTTTACACCATCAGAAAGTAGATATTTCAACGAACAAAAAGCCCACCGACTTTTTTAAAAAAGCAGATATTTTGACGTGAGAATTTTCGATTGAAAATTAGGGTGCTTTTTCGATATTAAGTCAAAATAAGGTGAAAAAATAAATATTTTAAATCAAAAAAATTACAGTGTATTTGGGACATAATAAGGTAAATTTTCACCAAATATCGTGAAATAAAAAAAATTTTTGTAAAAGATAAAAATAAAAAACCAAAAACTTGGTTATTTGAATTTTTCACATAAATTTTGAGGTTATGTAAAAAAAGTGTAAATATAAAAGTTGTAGATATTTTTATCGCCGACAACTTTGCTATTTAACTTTTTTCCATAGGACTTGTAGTTTTGCCAGAAATAGAGGTAAACCGTTTTTTACCCTTAAAAACTCACCCCCTTCCACTTCCCGACCTCAGATCGCCCGTAAATTATTTTTCCTTTCATTTTTGTTGTATTCTCTTCCTTTTCCAATGGGTTTCATCCTACTATTATTTTTTTTGGGTTTAAAAAATTATCGACCCTGGTCTAAATAGTTATTTCCAAATTTAAAGTTTTCATTCTGTATTCTCAATTACCCAAGGTCGAAAATAACAGAGGATGACTAATTCAGGGCACGGAGATGAGTGTGGGAGATGAAGGTTGCATGATTACCTAGGCGTGCCACTTGAGAGGGGTTCAAAGCACATAAGTTGATGTCGAGTGAACCTAACACATTAACAGTTTAAATCTCCCTCCCCCCGTGCCACCCTCTCCACAAATTAGAATGTCCTTTTGGACGGCGATGGCCTACTACCACCCACCTACACCTATGTGATGCGCACTCCGCGGATTTCACATTTGAACACTTAAACATTGTCGTCATGGACGCGAAATTCACGGATTTTTGCACGTATTTCGCAACTTTTGTTTTAATTATTTATGACATGAAAATCTCAACTAATGACAAATTTTGAAAAACAGTAAAACAGCACAAATAGTATTGCTAGTTTCATTATTATGTGGTGTTAATAAGTCTGTTTTGAGCTTCTGACAATCTACTATGACAGTTTCATGATGAAAATAATAGAAAATATTATAGTTGACAAAATTAATTACAAGTAGAGATTTTCCCACAGTCAAATATAATAAGGACTTTAGAATACATTGAAGCAGATTAGTAAATTTAGATAGATTAATTTCTTTAGATAATTATTGAATAGAGCTTTATCTGTAGAATTGTTCATTAGCATACCTAGATGTTTGGTATCAGAGAAGATACATATGACTTCATTGATAAGAATTGTAGTAGATTTTAGAAATTTAACTATTCTTCAATTCAATTTCCGACCTTTTAATATTTATTTTAAATAGTTTCTTCACATATCACTATTTTGTCTTTTTCTATAAGTATATTCTTTGCGATTTCATTTATACGGAAATTAACATTCTATTATTCATGTGTTACACATATTTCCCAAAAGTTTCATTTTGTAAGATGTAGCAACCCAAATTTTTTTTGTCGAAAGCTTATTTTTAAAAAACCATCTTCTTTCCACGAGTTTCCACTATTTTCCGTTTCCCAATTGTACTTCTTTGCCACTCTTTATTGCACTATACATGTATGCTAGTCACGTGCCTTCTTGTCAATGCATATTTCAACATCACTTACATTCACATTTTTACCTCGCGCCCTAAATAAACCCCTCATACATGTCATCATTCGATATTCCTCACTTGTTAAATTAGGGAGCCTACGATTTTAAGAAAACGCTGTAGAGTTACGCGGTATAGTGCAAAATATCAATATTTACTACAAATTTTATTAAAATAGTTTTTGTGTAGATGTAGATACTTACAGCCCGCGCATTCTTGACCTTCCATCGGATATGACAAAGATCGAGCCCCAGCTAGGGTTATACATGTACCATAACGTGTAATCAGGCTCACATCTGTTAGGTGTGACAAACAGAACAGTTAGAAATCCATCGAGATTGTTTTTTGCCTGACGCTATGGCATACCGATCAGAGCCAACAAGCTCAAACCGGGTATATGTCAGATGTGCCATAAACGAACAACTTTGCCTGTTTGCTATAACTCTTTTAGGTGATATGATGATAATGCTGATCGGAGTATTAGCACGCAGAGTAGTAGTTGTTTTCTGAAATTCCTCAGTTGCAACAGGAGTAGCAAAATATTTTAGCTGCCAATGTATAATTCTATTTTTTTTTTAAATAATTCACAACGGTAATTAATGTATTCAACAAACATTATAAAACATTGTAGTGAAGGTTACAAAAATGTTGATAAACTGTTGTAGTCTTCGTGTCAACAAACCCACAAAACATTCAGTAAATGGTACAGCAATGCATTTAGCATTTGGTAACATTTCTGCTGCAGTAAAATAAAATTTGGAGATCATTACTACAAAATTGGACACATAATAATATGTGAAATAATGCTAGAAGTTACGTCTGTAGCTATAATTATAACAAATTATAGTACACAGGTCTATAATTGTGTAAACGTTTACTGTTCTTTTCTTTTTTTTTTGAGTGAATAAAATGTTTAAAATTGAAAGAGACACTAAATATTAAAGGAATACAGAAAATCACAACCAAATATAACATCTTCAACATCCCATGCAATTACTTATATTAGGTACTTGCTTCATTATTGTTTTTGTACCGAATTAAATAAACTAAATTTATTGTATCTTATAATATTATTTATTTCCCATATTTAATTATATCGGGTGGTCGAAAGCGGAATCTTTAGAGGCAGACTGAGAACCATAAAGTAATATCAGCAGTGTATTATAAACTATATTCGAAAAATGCTTCGTTTCAAAGATACAGGGTGTCAACAGCTATTTAAATGAAATTTGGAACCTTTGAATATGTAATCTAAATACATATTTCTACATATAAAATATTATTTTTCTTCCACCAATGGCGTGCGTACGGACAGATCTTCGGGAAATTTTAATAAAAAAAATGGTACGCCAATGTTTTTTAGAAACAAAAACTATTTCTAAAATCCTTGATCAATTTACAACAGAAAAAGGCTCCTTACTTTTTTCTTTGACACACCGTTTGCCAGTAAAAAATTAAAATTCTTTAAGCCAACAAATTTTAATCTGTTGTAGTAGGCCATGAAACAAAAAAGACTATTACTGTCAGTGTTTTTGCATTTTATAATGACAGTTAATTGAATTGTGTCAGGTAATTTAATTTCCAGTTATTATTAACATTGTTATTAGAGTGTGTATAACAACGAATACGTAGATATTCATTTTTGCAACGGATTTTGTGAAGGAAATGCAGAAGCGACAGTTCGTGAATATCATAGAGGCTATCCAAATAGAAGAGTTCCAGATGCTCGCGTTTTCATTAGAACACATCAGAATTTTCGTAACTTTGGCCTGCGTGTTAATAACGAACGAAACAGAAACCGTCGATGTAATATTCAGAATCATCGTATATTACGTAATTTTGAGATCCTCGAGAAATTCGGCCAAGATCATTTCAAAATGAATTTTCCGTAAGTGTTTGGTTGGGCGTTATTGATGGTAATGTTTGTGGTCCACATTTCCTGCCCCCGGAACTGTTGGAGTTTCTTAACAATAATCTGCAGGACTACCTAGAGGATTTATCCATTAATTTAAGGTATGAGAGTTACAACTGGATGGAGCTCCCCCGCATTTTGGAGTAGCTGTAAGAGAATGGCTCAATAACAATTATCATCAGCGATGGATTGGCCGGCTAGGGAGGAATGGCATGAATAATGACGTGGTTAATGGTATTAGACCAGTGGCCTGTCCACCCAGGTCACCGGATCTTAATCCATTAAACTTTTACGTTTGGGGCACTATTAAATATTAAGTCTACGCTAATCCCGTATTAACAAGGGAAGATTTAATTTTAAGAATTCAGCAAGCCTGCATTGATATGCGGTGAAATCCGCATGAAGTATCTGCTGCAATAAATGCGTGAGTGAGAAGATGTCGAAAATGTTTTGAGGTGGGTGGACTACATTTTGAGCAATTTTTGTGATTTTACCCTTAATTTTATTTCTTTTTGTTATTGTTGTTGTAAGCTATTAATTAAATTTCTCATTTTCGTTTTTTTTTTAGTTCTGTTGTAAATTGAATAAGGATTCTAGAAATAGTTTTTGTTGGTTCCAAATTTCATTTAAATATCTAAAGTAGTTTTGAAAATATTAATAAATTTGGAACTTTTGATAAAAATATTGACACAGTTTATAATGTATTTTTCTACACCCGTATTATAACAATGCACTTATATGCCCATAATCCGTTTCATAATGATACCCATTACGATACAGATTTTTCATTACGATACAGATTTTTAATCAACAGAAACCCATAATTTTTCAATCAAGCATGCTGTTCATTTGACGTTTATCCTAAGTTCCTATGTAATTATTTTAGATGTCAAAATCAGTACGTATTAAATTTTCGTAGATACCTAGCTAAACTTCGATAATTTATCAAAATGTCTGATATCAGCGATATAGAAGAATTACCATCGACTCCTCCACACATATTGGAGAAAGCAGAAAATGCAGTTCATACGAATAATTACTGTTACCTATTGTGTTCCATAAAAATATAAAATTTATGGTTTTTGATTATTTATCGGGTGTAGAAAAAATAGCGTATGCAACTCTCATGTAATGGTTATTAATACACTCGCATATACCATACGAAACTCACCTTCGGCTCGTTTCGTATCCCGGTTAATGCTCGTGTATTAATAACCATCATTACATGATCGTTGCATAATATACTAATATAAACTGATATTATTTTGTGGCTCTGTGTCTGTCGCTAAAGTTTCCGCTTTCGAAAGTGGACCACCCTGTATATAATGGGTATATAATGGGTATATAATGGGTATACATTGTTTTTATGTTAACAATAACCAGTGTTTAAGTAGGTAACATCAACTAACTTCTGCTATGGCATTTTCAAAATAATTTCACGCTTTTCCATTTTAATATACTTAACAATATACTTATTCATTTACCCTTGGTGATATTCTCTGTACTTCATTCAGAGCAGGTAGGAC
This sequence comes from Monochamus alternatus, assembly GCA_037114965.1. Taxonomy (NCBI): domain Eukaryota; kingdom Metazoa; phylum Arthropoda; class Insecta; order Coleoptera; family Cerambycidae; genus Monochamus; species Monochamus alternatus. The sequence goes on along the minus strand of CM073433.1, from coordinate 35,127,207 downwards.
AGCCGTGTATTCTCGAGTTGAATAGGTTCAAAGGTGGAGTTTTAAATAACCATGAAATCTACCAGAATACGAAATAATGAGATAGTTAATGTAAAACATTTTTCAATAGTTTTTCGATTTGTTACGGAATTTTGAACGATTTTGTAAAATTGTAAGTTCTTCAGAGAAAGTACCTTTCAAAGGGTTTATACTGCATATTTTAGCAGCTGTCTTTTTAGCTGCAATTTTATGGTACTATTAAATTATTAACGTTAAATTAAACAACCCATTTTTTAGAGAATTATCATTATACAAATAAAATAAAGACACAATTATATTTATATGTAAAATTGCAGTTTAAAAGGCTGCTAATATATACGGTTATGTTATGATCCAATAATTTTCGTGATGTTATAGAATCAATTCAATTTTGATTTTAAATTAATATTACTATTATTTACTATCAAATCATTTTATTAACTTTTCCATATCTTAACTGAAGTGACAGAACTTGTTTAACATATTATTCTTTTATGTCTGTATTTCATAAAAAACATTCGATTATGCACCTTTCTAAACTACATTATTATTTTTCAAACAGATCAAATTTTCGACTCCAATAAAATCAAAATTGTATCGGATATTTTGGGAATAACTAATAGAATAATTGCTTCCGTGAAAACGTATAAAAAATTTAAAAAGTAAGAAAAACTTTAAAAAGTTAGAAAGAATTTAAAAAAGAACAAAAATGATAAAGTTCGGTCACATAAAAAAACGAGTATATTTCCCAAAAAAAATGTTTTCCCATTTCTACAGGGTGTCGGGAATATGAGTGCTTTTATTTTACTGTATAATAAATTGTACCAAATAAAACATATTTAACCTAACAATTTTTTTTTCTGGCCAACCGTAACAGAATTATGACAGCAAATAGGTTTTGAATATCCCAACAAACAATTAAAGTTAAAATTACGTTAACTTGACCTCTGAATTGGTCAAAAACTTTTCATGACCAATTCTGTATAAGGAAAGTTTACCTATATTCGTTGGCCTTTTTCCTTATGTGGGGAAAAAAAACTAAAGTAATCTGGAAGTTAATAATTGGTCGGCAAGAATTTTATTCCAATAAGAAATACGGACCAATTTTATGTTAAAATTTCAAATTATAAAAGACATTATTACCAAAATATACCCTAATTATGCCCTTTATATGACATACTTTTGCCAGAGAGAGATAACATTATATGTTTGATTTTATACAGTCTAGTAGCGAACAGGGATAGGAAGAAAAAGAAAGACTATAAGTCAGGCTACTAAATTACAAGTATAATAGGAGTTAGTATATTTATAGATATTTAGATTTTAATATAATAAAGTCTGTATTTTTGGTTTCCATTCATCAAATTGTACAACCCAGGAAATTTTTTCGTATAATGTCATGACCAAACTTGTACTTATAAATATACATTTTTACTATTGCTTTCGTCATAAATTTATTAATAATATTATCTGTATTAACATAATTTTAATGAGTAATCAATTAGAAATAATGAAAAAAACATTTAGTATTTATTACAACATGGCCGCTCAAATAAAATCAACTTTGAAGTCAATTTGTCTGTAAATTTTAACCTATAGGGCAAATTGCCTATGCCAATGTTGACGTCACAGGAAAATATTAACTTTGTGGTTGAGATTTCCTCCAAATTAAGATATTTTATGGTAATTTTTTACCAATTAAATTATTACTAGGTACCTACATATAAAATTCTACTCTTGGAGTTATTTGTGATTGAAAATTTAAATTAAAGCCAATAATATTATGTATGCGTAATAACAAAAACAAAATAAATATTTTCGAACGGAATTCAATTCCAATTTCAATTAACGTGCACTACTGAATTCATCTGACACGATAACAGTTATAAGAATACTTATATATGAAGTGTTTATCGATATATTATCATTAGATTGATTTACATAATATGCAGTGTTGGTTTAAATTCGTTTTTTACAACTTTGTTATATTGTGTAGGGCTTGGTTTTCACTGCAGATCGCCAAAACAATTTCTATGCGTTATTACTTGAAGATCTGTCGGAATACATATAACAAGAAGCTTGTTTCCTAAAAAAACCTTTATAGGACACACTTACGTCGAATTATTATTAACAAGTAAATTTATACCATAATATAGAACAATATTTCTATTAGGTTAATTGAAATGGTTAAATATTCTTTAGAAATTATCAACAAAGTTGAGTATAGGTTGATATTGTAATAAAAATAGAACTTAACCAATTGAAGGATTTAATAGGGCAAAATAACTAGTTATTACCTTATTTTTAACTACTAATTGAAGACAAAATAATTTTACAATTTCGTAATAAATATGTAAATATTTACCTATTGTAATAATTTAAAAAATCCTTGGATATTGAAGACAGATTTCAAGGCGAAATTAAGTAAATTATAACTTCGTCTTACACGTTATTGGAATGTTAGTATTTGAAAACAAAGAATAGGTAATATGTAATTTCGAAATGTATAAATTGACATATATTTCATTTTACTTAGAAGTCATTATATTACTCTTAATTAACAAATTTTTGATTAAAATTTTGGTATTATAAGATTTTGTAACTTTGAAGACTATTTTTATGGAGGAAAGTAGTAAATCTTGATCAATTTAGAATTATTTTTCTTGTGTAGTAGTCTATTAGGCTTAAATGTTAGTTGGGATATGACTACGTAACTCACATACTATGCCAGGATTGTGACGTGTTTGTACAAGATAATTAGGAATACAATTAAACATATTTACTGTGAATGGTTTTCTTAGAACGCTTTTCAAAACACATAATAAAATATAAAATAGTTACGTGTTCAAAATAACTTATGAGCTGGTTGCGAATAACGTTTACCGTGCAAACGTGTCGTTGCCAGATTCGCCATAAATTATCATGGCATGCAGCCGATCATTGTTACTATATCTAAATTGTTCCATTTTGTTTATGTACACTTACAAGTATCAAGAAAGCACTATGTAAAGAAAAACAAAACGCACTAGCCACAATACTACTATGACTAATAATACCTTTAGGTTAACAGCAGCTGGTGACAGATCACGTACGTTACAGTTTTAAGTATTTTCTGGGCAATTTCAACTGTTTATTTCATTAATACCGATAAAAAAATAAATTATAAACAAATTACGTTACAGGAGCTTCTACTTAACCTTATTTGTACAATAGTTTGTAATTTAGTAATATAATTTCGCATTTTATTGCAGTTGTATTTTTATTTTTTAAATGTACTTGTAGAAAAACTATTTGTTTTAGATATTTTTTGTTGCTCGAAGTTTAAACTGGTTTTAATTAAATCTCTCACCCAAACAAAAGTCTCGTACCTTACCCAAAAAAAACTTTTGTTTAAATCGATTAACTTATTAATATTTGATACATCAAATCGATTTTTCATGATTACCTGAAACAATATACAAGGTGTCTCAAAATTAGTCTGCCAAAAATTAACAGTGGATTCTACGATCAAAAATAAGAAAAAAAAAGTTACATAAACATAGGTCCGCAAGCGCTCCTTGACGGAGCTATTGCTTTTTAAAGGCGGACCTCAAAATTTGATTTTCTCGAAATATTTTCAAGACGGATCGAGATAAAGCAATCAAATTTAAAATTGAGAATTCTAATTAGATTGCGAATCTAATATTCTACTAATAACAATACCATAATTAATCATAGGCGTGCCAAATTGGGGGGATTATTAGTTAAATATTGCTCTAGTTTTTTTATATTTCGAGGTTTTTGCCGTCAGATCAAAAAATTAAAAATGTTGAATAATTTTACAAAAAAAGGTACTCTTGTTTTACTTCGATAAATTATTCCGTTTACGATTAATATTAATTTAAAAATGTTGTGACATACCACACAAATATTAGATATGATATGCAAGCGGTAAAATTGTCTCTACTAGGCTTTGAAAAGTTATTTGTCAGTTTATTAGACACATATTACATGTTTGTGTCACAAAATTTTTAAATTAAAATTACTCAAAAACAGAGCAGTTTATCGGATTGAAATAGGAGTACCTTTTTCATGTAAAATAAACCAAATTTTTTAATTTTTTGATCTGACGATGAAAATCTTAAGATACAAGAAAGTTATAGCAATATTTACCCACTGACCCCCCAGTTTAGCACGCCTATGACCAATTATGAGAAATTATTTTCAGAACATTAGATTCGCAATCTAATTGTGATATTCAGTTTCAAATTTGATTACTTTATCTCGATCCGTTTTGAAAATATTTGGAAAAAATCAAATTTTGGGGTCCCCTTTAAAGAGCAATAGATCCGATAGGGGGAGTTTACGGACCAATGATTATATAACTATTTTTTCTTATTTTTGATCGTAGAATCTACAGTTAATTTTTGGAAGGCTAATTTTCGGACACCCTGTATAAATCTTTTATAAACGTCATTTTGACGTTTAGCTTCATGCAAATAAAATATTTCTTACTGAAAGAAATTCTAACTGTAATTGTAAATTAAACATATATTTTTGTCCAGGACTATCCTATAAAATGTTCAAATAATATGTATTTCATTAGTGAATAATGAAATCATTAATCACTCGGCAAGAATAGGTACCAGTTACGGCAATATTATACAGGGTGTAACTAAATAAGTGTAAAACATTTAAGGGGGTGATTCCTCATCGAAAAAAAGATAGGATCTTTCATATAAAGAAACTTCATTGGAGCATCCCTTGTTAAGATACAGCCCCTTAAAGGGGGTACATAAAATTTGTTTAACAATTTTTTTCACAACCACTAAACAAGTTACAATATTGAAATTAACCTGACATTTTCTACTGCCAAAAAGACACTTAGCCAGTAATTTATTTGGTTTACCCCATGGTTGAAAGGGGCGGAAAACGCAACCCCTAAAATTTATTTCCAACGTAACTTTTTGTCTTATTATTTGTTTACCATTTAAAAATTTATTTCCGATAGTCTGTTTCATTCTAAAAAAAATGTCTCTTGAATTTTTTGTCCAAATTAAACCAGTTCGCAGCAAAAAAATATTTTTACGAACAAGATACATATCGCCATAAAACGAAAATAGGAAACTAATTTATCTAGTAGGCCGCTATTAGCGATACTGACATTTAAATTGGAATCAAACTATCAGTTTGTAAATTTTTGAAATTGCGTATTGTTGTTCTGTTCTTAATTTGTTACTTTAATAATTCACTTGTTACTAAAATGGCATACACAAATGAGGAAATGGCTGATATGCATTACGTTTACGGTCTGTCGCAGGGGAATGGGTTAGAAGCTTCTAGAAGATATGCTGAAATGTATCGTCAACGGCAGCATCCTTCACATAGAATATTTGCCCGACTTCATCAACGACTACGAGAATATGGTTCATTCAACAAAAGAACGCAGGATTGTGGTCGCCATCGAGAAGTAAGAACACCACAGCTTGAGGAAGCAGTACTTAATTTGATAGAAGAACAGCCTACTACCAGTACTAGAAAGATTGCTTTCCAGTTAAATATTGATCATATGACGGTATTTCTAATTTTAAAGGAACATCTCTTATACCCCTACCATCTGCAACGAGTACAGGCACTGTTACCGCGAGACTTTCCGAATTTTGCAATTGGATGCTGGAAATGATTAGAAGAAATCATGACTTTCTGAAGACGATCGAATTCACAGACGAATGTAGTTTTTCTCGGGACAAGATTATTAATTTTCGTAATTACCACATATGGGCTAATGAAAACCCTCACGCTATTGTCGAAACTAACCATCAAGAACAGTTTTCTCTTAACGTGTGGGTCGGAGTTATTAGGGATTATTTAATTGGGCCTCATTTTCTACCTCCTCGATTAAATGGTGAGGCATACGTTCAATTTTTAAGAGAAGTGCATCCCGTACTGCTGGAGGAAGTTCTTTTGGGCGTCAGAAGGGATATGGTTTTTATGCATGATGGGGCCCCGTCCATTTTAGTCAAGTAGCACGCCAGCATTTAACTGAAACATATGCAAATCAGTGGATAGGTCGAGGAGGACCACAGAATTGGCCCGCTCGATCCCCGGATCTCAATCCTCGTGATTTCTCTACTTGGGGCCATTTGCAGTATTTGGTTTATCGTACTCCTGTTCGCGATGTAGAGGACTTAAGAAACCGCATTATCGATGCGTGCAGGGTAATTAGAGAGATTCCAGGAATATTTGAGCGAATACGTGGCTCAATGCGCCGACGTCTAGACGCATGCGTAATATCTGAAGGTAGACATATTGAACATTTACTATGATTTCTACATGTTGTATGTTTTGTTGTTAATAAATTAGTTTTGATTATTCCCCTTTAATCATTTAATGCAGGTAGTAACTACAAAATAATAGTAAATCAAGTTCGCATTTATGACGATGTATCTCTGTAGTTCGTAAAATAATTTTTTGCTGCGAACTGGTTTATTTTGGGCAAAAATTTCAAGAGATTTTTTTTTAGAATGAAACAGGCTATCGCAAATAAATTTTTTAAATGGTAAACAAATAATAAGACAAAAACTTACGTTGGAAATAAATTTTAAGGGTTGCGTTTTCCACCCCTTACAACCATGGGGTAAACCAAATAAATTACTGGCTAAGTGTCTCTTTGGTAGTAGAAAATGTCAGGTAAATTTCAATATTGTAACTTGTTTAGTGCTTGTGAAAAAAATTGTTAAACAAATTTTATGTACTCCCTTTAAGGGGCTGTATCTTAACAAGGGATGCTCCAATGAAGTTTCTTTATATGAAAGATCCTATCTTTTTCGATGAGGAATCACCCCCTTAAATGATTTACACTTATTTAGTTACACCCTGTATATTTTTCTGAATGATGGTAAAAGTATACCAATTAAAGTTTCGTTTGCTTTTTTAAACTTATCAAGTGAACGACAATTGTCAAACTTGAAACCTAGGTATTTTGACAGTTTTGAATTGTATGTTATACTCAAGTGTCAAAATAATATGTAATGTTTTCAGTAAAAAGATTGCTAAACTACATGCTCTTTGAATATATATTATTACACAGGCACTTATAAAAGCAAATTTTTTATAATTAAAACTATGTGAAAAAACTGTTAATGTTGCCATGATCGAATATAAATTTTATTTTTGTAACTGAATCTATTTAAATTTTGCCTTTTGTGATACATTTGCTGTTCACTATCCCAAGAACCCAGTTTTAGACTTTTAGTACATATTATATACAAATCAGCTGCTATAACTTGTCAAAATAAGGCTCTTAAAGAAAGATTAGTCCAAAAAGATTTTAAGGAAATTTGCACTTATGCTTAAGTATCCTCCATAAATCCTTAAGTCCAATTAATTATCGTCCATATCCCACCTCGTACGGACATATTTCCTTTGAAGGAGCCATTTCAGCGTGCACACGTGTTAAAACTCGAGATAATTTTTTTAAATCCCTCAATAAATCTGTTGTTTGCCTTAACGGAAGGCCGTTTTGTAACGTGACACTTTCTGAGGGCATCGAGGGCTGAACATGGGCAGAATCTGGCCATTTCTAGGCCATAGAAAAGCTAAAAACCACTCAGGCGGACACTTGTTATTTATCAATTGCCGAAAGCTTTCGAATCAACGGTTTTTTCCTTCTCTCGGCAACAATACGTCGCCTACGAGACTTGCACTTCCTCTTTAGCGGCGCCCTTGCTTTTTGTAAACCCTAGAACCGGCATTACAAACGGAGAATCGTGTAATAATATGTTACGGTTCGCACTGCCTTTGGTCCCTTTGCCAAATCGGGTAAATAGAGACGAGTTTGGTCGAAAAATTGGGTAATTTGAGACTATTTACTGAAAATATTTTATTCTAGGCAAGTTCGTATACTTGAGATATTTTATATTTATAAATCGATATCTGATAGGTATATAAAAAAACTTATGTCGCAGCATTGACTCGCAAAGAATTAAATTTAAAAATAAGGTTTAGAAAATTTGTACCTAAGTATGTACAGAGTGTCCCAATTTCGTTGTAATTGGAGGGTATCTTAGAAACTACAAGAGATAGAAAAATGTCGATTTAGTAACACTGGACTACTTTTTTAGATATCTACGTATGATGCCGTAATCAGAAATTCATAAATCAATTAATTAAAAAAAAAACTACTATTAAGGGATTGTTTATATCTCAGAGAATAATTAATTGCGATACCGGAGTAGTAAAAATTGTTTCTGTTAGAGTAGGCGTGGGGTTAAGTGGCGTACTTGTAAAATCTCTACAGAGAATCTCTTTTAAAATATGGCCCAAACATATATTTCTTTTAATGGAACACTCTGTTTATTTTTATGCAGTTCAATTGCATTATATTTCCTTTATCTATATAATAGTTAAAAAACTGGATAAAACTGATTTTACCTGGTGCATAATTGGCCGTGCATTTTTGTACAGAGTGATATACATGTTCCAAATACAGCTACTTTTACCGCAAGCGAGTGAGTGCAAAGGACAATGTTAAAAATAGCCGATAAAAAAATCAATTGATTATTGTTAATTAACATTAGAAATGGCCCAGAAATACGTCAGATAGCTGGGGAAATGTCGCTACTACCCCTAAACCTATATAAACTACCCTTAAATAGCTTTAAATGGATAATCATTAATTATTGTTATAAAATTTGTGTAAAATGCTTGAAAATGATTTGAACAGACAGTATGTCAATATAAAAAGTGATAAATAACTGTAAAAATGTCCATTCCACCCCTAAAAATTAAAAAAACGACTTTCAAAAGCTAATAGTGAGCTTACTTCGACATCAAAAATAGATAATGCTTAACTGTTCAACGAAACGCCTATTGCTAGAAAAAAATTATAGATTACTGTCAAAAAATGCAAAAACTGATACTAGAGTACATTATTATATACATAATTATTAAGTGGGGAAATATTAATTGCACCTCTAAATCTATATAAACTGCCTTTAAATAGCTTAAAATAGATTATTTATTGTTGTAAAATTCGTTTAAAATGAAAAAAATGCTTAAATCACTTTTAAGGTTCATTTATACTATTGCGACCTGAAAAATGGGCGCAAGGATAAATTGCCATTTTTTCAGTACGCGTTCGCAAAGTGAGAACAATTGGCGCTATTTCGTCATTGAATGGGCACTTATACAGTCATTTATCACTTTTTATATTGACATACTGTCTGTTCAAATCATTTTCAAGCATTTTTTTCATTTTACACGAATTTTATAACAATAATTAAGGATTATCCATTTAAAGCTATTTAAGGGTAGTTTATATAGGTTTAGGGGTAGTAGCGAAATTTCCCCAGCTATCTGACGTATTTCTGGGCCATTTCTAATGTTAATTAACAATAATCAATTGATTTTTTTATGATTTATGCGTTCCCCCGGATCAGCCAAAAATCGGCTATTTTTAACATTGTTCTTTGCACCCGAATCGTGGAAGAGATGGTGGTCCAGGACGTCCTTGGCGTATTGCAGCAGTGTGGAGTATCATACCCGAGGCTGAATAATATCCGTACCATGTACAGTGTGTCCAAGCATTAATACCAAAATATTGAACTAGGAAGATCGGTACCATGGCCACGATCCGCTGACTTCCTTTGGACTTCTTTTTGTGGGGATATTTAAAAATGAAGTGTATCGTATTAAAGTGGACACTATTTATGATTTACGGAAACGTATCATAGCTGCTGCCAATAACTTCAAAACAACAAGAAGAAGAAACTTTTTAATGGTTTGTAGAAAACTGGGTACGAGGGGCACACAATTTTGTTGTAACACCAGGTATGTCAAACTATTTTATTAATTAAAACCATAAATAAATTATATTAATAATTAATAACAATAGCGGCAGAAGCAGTTGAATTTGCTGTCCCAACTAACATTTAAGCATAATAGACTACTGCACAAGAAAAATGAACCTAAATTGATCGAGATTTAGTACATTTCGCCATAAAAACAGTCTTCAATGTTACAAAATCTTATAATACCAAAATTTTAGTCAGAAATTTGTTAACTAAGAGTAATATAATGACTTCCAAGTAAAATGAAATATATGTCAATTTTTTCTTAAGTTTTATTGGGTTTTTGCCACACTTCTGAAAAATAATAAAAATTAATTAAATAAGCCCTTGCGCCAAACGGAACAGTCAAGGGTTATTTTTGAAACTAAGTTTGCTTAACCAAAAAATCTCACACTGAAAAAAGCAGATAAGTAAAAAATAACAAAAATCACATCACTATCGCGCACTTCCGTAATATTGACGTTTCGAAAAACTCTCTGTTTTCGTTTTCAAAATAGTAGTAAAATATTAAACCGTTTGTCAAGTTTGACAGTTTAAAATTTGTTTATCTGCTTCCATAGAGATGTTAAATGATTTTTATTTTATTTTTACTTGCTTCTTCTTGATACAACTGTAGCCAACAATGATCGATGTTTACTGAACAGTTTGACACACACTTATCTCCGTTCAACAAAATAATCGCGGTCTCTTTTAATTTTCTTTTTGTCGCGTTATCTTCCTTCTCTAAAATTTTTGCCGAACCTCATTGAATCACATGACCGTTTTCCCAAGCGTGTTCGCAAATTTTGGATTTTTCAAATTCCCGTCTTTTTATATAATTTTTATGTTCCTCAACTCTAACATTCATAAGCCGAGACGTTTCTCCGACATAATGTTTATTGCATTCACAAGGTATACTGTAGATGCAATTTTTTGAATTTTGTATATCATTTTTTGGACGCGTTTTTGACAAAAATGATCGTAAGGTATTAGTTGTCTGAAAAACTGTTCGAATATTAAATTTATTACCGATTCTTCTTAACTTTTCTGATAATATAGGAATGTATGGAATTTTTATTGTATGATTAATTTCTTTTATTTGTCTTAAAGTGTTAGTTTTATCTGCAATATTTTTGAATGCTCTATCAACAAAATTTGGAGGGTATTCACATCGATCATTGTTGGCTACAGTTGCATCAAGAAGAAGTAAGTAAAAATAAAATAAAAATCATTTAACATCTCTATGGAAGCAGATAAACAAATTTTAAACTGTCAAACTTGACAAACGGTTTAATATTTTACTACTATTTTGAAAACGAAAACAGAGAGTTTTTCGAAACGTCAATATTTTTGTTATTTTTTACTTATCTGCTTTTTTCAGTGTGAGATTTTTTGGTTAGGCAAACTTAGTTTCAAAAATAACCCTTGACTGTTCCGTTTGGCGCAAGGGCTTATTTAATTAATTTTTATTATTTTTCAGAAGTGTGGCAAAAACCCAATAAAACTTAAGAAAAACTAAAATTATGCCACAAATAAATAGCTTCAGACAATATATGTCAATTTATACAGTTCGAAATTACATATTGTTTGTTTCAATTAACCTAATAGAAATATTGTTCTATATTATGGTACAAACTTACTTATTAATAATACTTCGACGTAAATGTTTCTTAAAAGGATCTTTTAAGGCGCAAGCTTCTTGTTATATGTATTCAGATAGATATTTTCATGCAATAGGATGTTGAACTTGTTTTGTGTTTTGATGATCTGCAATAAAAACCTACTTCTGTCGTACGAGTAAATCAAAATATTTCAGAATTGTAAAAAATAATTATTGGGTTCATATTTCGCCTACCAAAATCGAAGCCAACACTGCAGATTATATAAATGAAGCTAATGATAATATATCGATAATCACATCATAAGTATTCCTGTATGATAACACTGTTATCGTCTCAAATAAATTCAGTAGTGGATGTGAATTGAAAATTGAATTGAATTCCGTTCGAAAATATTTATTTTGTTTTTGTTATTACACTCACATAATATTATTGGCTTTAATTTGAATTTTCAATCACAAATAAATCCAAGAATAGAATTTTATACGTAGGTACTCAGTAATAATTTAGTTGGTAATAAATTACCATAAAATGTCTTTAATTGGAGGAAATTTCAACCACAAAGTTAATATTTTGCTGTGACGTCAACATTGGCATAGACAATCTGCCCTATAGGTTAAACTTCAGACAAATTGACTTCAAAGTTGATTTTATTTGAGCAAAATTACCTTAATACAGATAATATTATTTAATACATTTATGACGAAAAATTATTAAACACATTTTATCTCGAAATACATCCAGTTTTTATTTTAGGTTAATAATATTATTAAGAAGCAATAGTAAAAATGTATATTTATAAGGCGCGTTATTTTTATGAAAGTTTGGTCATCACATTATACGAAAAAATTTCCTGGGTTGTACAATTTGTTGAATAGAAACCAAAAATACAGACTTTATATTATATTAAAATCTAAATATCTATAAATACTCATATACTAACTCCTACTCTACTGGTAGCTTTGTAGCCTGACTTATATTCTTTCTTTCTCTTCCTATCCCTGTTCGCTATTAGAATGTATATAAGCAAACATATAATGTTGTCTCTCTCTAGCAAAAGTAGGTCATATAAAGGGCATAATTAGGGTATATTTTGGTAATAATGTGTTGAAATTTTAACATAAAATTGGTCCGTATTTCTTTTAGGTCCAATTATCTTATTGGAATAAAATCCTTGTCGACCAATTATTAACTTCCATATTACTTTAGTTTTTTTCCCCACATAAGAAAAAAGGCCAACGAATATAGGTAAACTTTCCTTATGCGGAATTGGTCATGAAAAGTTTTTGACCAATTCAGAGGTCAAGTTAACGTAATTTTAACTTTAAATGTTTGTTGGGGTATAAAACAAGTGTTATAAAATATTATTTATTTCTTTCCTTGAAAATTTCTTTCTTTTTTTGTGTCCGGTTACCGATTGAATGCTTTGCCTTGTTAGGTTTTACAGTGGACCAGTTTCCAGTGCGGTACCAGAATCAGAAACATTTGTGTTACTTTGTGGAAACTGGGTATAAGACGGCCCCAAAATTTTGTTGTAAAGGGTATATCAAATTATTTTATTAATTGAGATCACAAATTAATTTTATAATTAATAACAACAATAGCGCCAAAATAAAATTTTAATTATTTCTTTCCCTGGAATTTTTTTTATTATATTTTGACAAGGTGGCAGTCCTCGACTGCATGCTTTGCCTTGCATATGATCAGGTTTTACAGTACCGTGCAGAAGTGAATTTTTGTTTTGTTTTTCATCATTTTTGTATTTGTGAGAGTACAGAGTTTGTACATTAAAATTTTTTTTTTTTCAAAATTTCTGAATTACTAAGTATATAATTATACAAAATTGGTTCATGAACTCTACCTTAATTACAAAAAGTAAGTTAAAAGTATATGCAAAATAAACAATTGTTTAAACAATTAAGTTATATACCTAGTAAATATTATTTTATCCTATCTAGTGGATATTTAGCACCACATTTAATAATACTATTATAATACGATGTGTGTTACGAATAATATTCATTAATATTCATAAAAACGTAAACCCATAATATATACTTCTTTTCATCCCTATTTTATAATTTGCTAACTACTTTCAGGATTATATTTAAAATATTCACCAGAGAAAAACTTTAAATAGTTTTTAAATATTTTTTAAATATTAATTAATTTTCATCAGTTTTTTAAATGGCATTGATGATTAATTTTCTTCTTATTCAATATTTCTTTTTATTTTCAAATGATATTCAATTAGATATTTATAAATATCTTAATTAGCCTAAGTATTATATAATTATCTCGTTAAAATAATTTTTTGAGTTATTAAACAGAAAATTAGTTTTAGAATTATTACAGTGAATTAATTCATAAACCACTTTTGTATAATTATAGAATAAAAATGCATGAATAACTGTGCACCCCGCAAATTATTTTTTTTTAATTTAACGTTTTATGACAATTTCCAAAATATAAAGTAGCAGCTATTATACAGGGTGTCTCATAATTAGCTGCCAACCCTGAACAGGCCGATTCTATGATCAAAACTAAGTAAAAAAGTTCATATGAACATGGCTCCGGAAATGCTTCCTAAGGACACAGGGACCCATTGAAGAGGGAGGAATGGAAATCATTTTTTTGCAATATCTCTCAATCGCGTTATGATAAATGAATGAAATTTGGTATACACAGCTAAATTTTGATGAGCAATTTGATGGACTGATCCATTTATTTCCACAAGGTTCATTGGGGTGGGTACGGGGGGGCCCTTGGTATTTTGCGTGTGTAACTTTTTCATCTTTGACTTTTTAACAAATTGGACAGCAAATTCCGTTTTCCCGAACTGTTTTAAGTTATAAAGGTACTCTTGTTTCAAATCATTATCTTTAACGGTTTCTGAGAAAAGTCGCTCTTGAATTAATCCCACTTTAGTCAATTTCATAGTAACTTAAACAAAATTATCAAGGTATTCTTATATCAAAGTATTGTCAACCCGATTGCCAATTTAATAGTTCCAAGCGAAAAAAATGGAAGAGTTTACGGGACAAGAGTTGATGATATTTATTTATGGCTAACAAGAGTACCTTTTTAACGTAAAATAGTTCGGGAAAAAGGAATTTTCTGTCCAATTTGTTAAAAAGTCAAATATGAAAAAGTTACAAACGCAAAATACCAAGGGCCCTCCCCCCGTACCCACCCCAATGGACATTGTGGAAATAAATGGATTAGTCCATCAAATTGCTCATCAAAATTTAGCTGTGTATACCAAATTTTATTCATTTATCATAACGAAATTGAGAGATATTGCAAAAAAAATGATTTCCATTCCTCCTTCTTCAATGGGTCCCTGTGCCCTTAGGAAGCATTTCCGGACCCGAATTTTTTTTACTTTTTGAACATAGAATCGGCCTGTTCAGGGTTGGCAGCTAATTATGAGACACCCTGTATATCACTGAAGCAAAAACTAATGCTATTGAATGGCATAAAAATATACCTGAAGAGTGTGTTCAATTTAAAAAATTGTATGTTTGAGTCATATTTCAAAATGGACTCCCTAAGTTCTACGTAAAAAAACATGCTATTTTCTGAAACACGAACAATCTCTTAAAGAAATTTTTCAAATTTTGATCTGTATCTTAAAAACGAAGAAGTATATGAAAGTTCTGATTGCGGCATCTTAAATTTTGTGAAAAAGTAGTCCAGTCGTGAGAAAACCGCATCCTTCCGCATCTCTTGTAGTTTCCGAAAATTACAAAAATAGTCTATGAAAATGAAGTATTCTGTTATTATTTGACATTTATTTAATAGTTAAAGATGCCATATGGCATACCTATTTTTGAAATCAGAAAAAATAAGAATAATTCAAAAATATAATAATACACGGGGCGATAATCCTGTATGCACAAATTTACATCTTATCTGTTGAACAAAAATCAGCTTCTATCAAAAATAATGATATATAGTATGATAATAATACTTCATCTTTCCTCTACAGGATGTGACATAATAGCGGATGCACAAAACTGTTTCTTTTATGGCATTGTACGTACAATCAAAACAAGTTAATTTCATTAAAGTTAATTATATGCGGAATTGTTTATATTAGTCAGTCACCTCAAAGAACCCTTGACATTTAATAGCTAATGGCTTAAGTAGAATGATTTGTGTTGGACCTGTTGAGAACTTCCTGTATTTTTCAGGTTTTGGTACCTTCAACAACTTATTGTTATACAAAAAATAACAAACTGTTAATATAAATTTGTGTTCTAAGAAAAAAAACTGTTAAGGAAGCCATTACATATTATTAATCCACAGGGCGTTTTTTAAGTTCATACCATAACTTTAAGCGATCTTTTATTAGATTATTCAAAGTTAGAAGGCTTTAATTAATCAAGGGAGCCATGGTCGGTTTATCAGTTTTGGATTAATTGTAAGATTTAATAAATCTAGATTTATAAGTGCCCCTCAAAAAAACCATATGCAGAGTGATTGGGGGAACCCTCAAAATTTAAAAGGGGTGTTTAGGGGACAAAAGTGAACAAAACCTAATAAACATATGGAGGAATATCAACAGAAACTGAGATAGCAATGAAAATATTTTTATTGCTATTTTTGCGAAAGCGGTTATTATTTGTTACTTTATTTTGAGTAGATCATGCAATCTAAACCAAACTCACATTAGTGATTACTAATTGTCACAGTTATTTTGACGTTTATGATTTAAACGCTTATTTTATAGTTGTCGCATTTATTTGTCTGCCTCATTTAGTTATCGAACATACGCTGATATTATTTTTATACAGGGTTAACTATGACTTAGTACAAATATTATAAGAGGAGATAGGGAAAAATAAGAATTAACGGATTCACCCTTCAAAAAAATTCAAAACTTATTTATAAAGCCAAAAAAATTTTTTTTCGATATTATTTTAAATCCTTATTTAACGCCGCCAATGTTAACTTGCTTGTTGGTTGCATACTTTACAAGCATGCAACAGTCGGTATCGCTGTCATGTTATAATTGAATTCCTGTGTTTATGTTGTAATTTTGTGTTCTTCTTCAGTTTTTAGTGCCTTTTAATATTTAAACGTTTTATAGTTATTAAATAAAGACATTTGTGTTGGATGCAGATACTTTCTCACAATATAGTTCGCCGGTTTGGTTTTCTAGGTTATGGGACAAGACTGCCGCGGTTACATTAAAACGTCTATTATCTATTCCTTTCGTTCGATTTTGTTCTAATAAATAGGCATCTAATCTATCTAATTGTTCCTACGGGAAGTATCTTTTATCGGTAGTGAGTGGTTGTAATGCGCGAATATGTAGTTCTACCAGTTTATAACGAAATAATGGAAAACGAATGCAAAATACTGGAGCTAAGTGGATTAACTGTTACCTATCTATCAGGTATTATTACTAATAAGAATGTTAATTTTCGTTTCTACATTTAGATATGCTGCAAAAAAACGACGATGGTAGTAGATATTGTTAACAGAAGTTTTATCAACGGACCTAAGGCATCTCAGTCGGTTCTTATCATAGGCGCCGACTTTCCGTAGGAAAAAAGGGTTTTGCCCCATTTTTTAAATATCGAGCTAAAATTCTGCAATAATTTTTTTATTGTCTTTTAGGTCTCCCTGAGCACGTGGTTAAATTTTTTGTACTTAGTCATAGTTAACCCTGTATATAGTTATTGCAACAGTAGCGCTAATCGTGCAGTTGCTGAATATCGAGGTCGCTTCCCGAACGGAAGAGTCTTCAACAATGTACGTGGAACTGGAATGTTTCCCAGTGTGACAATTTCATCTGAAAGACAAGCTGGTTCTAGTCTAGCAGTGGAAGAAGAAATTCTAAATTCTGGTAGATCGTAGCCCGGGTGTAAGTACAAGGCGTTTTGCAACTCGTCTGCAAATTAACTTTCAGCATCTGTTCAGTACTGTGTGGTGTGGTATGATTATTAATCAATTACTTGGCCCAGTTGTGCTACATCATACATCATCTTACATGGAGCTAGATATGTAAAATTTTTAGAAAATTTTACAGATCTACTGGACCATGTTCCAATGGATATTAGGCAAAATATGTACTTTCAGCATGATGGTGCCCCTGCTCATTTTAGTCGTGTTGTGATTAATCATCTTAACAATCGTTTTCCACAATGCTGGATTTACCGAGGCGGTTTCCAAAATTGGCGACCAAGGTCACCAGATTTGAATCACTTTGATTACTGCCTTTGGGAATGGTTTAAATCATTAGTATATACAACTAAAGTGATCACAAGAGAGGCGTAATTAGATCGAATTGTCAATTGTGCAACATTCATAAGAGAAAATCACCCTGCACTTCAACAAGCTACCCGTGCAATCCACAAACGAGCTGATGCATTCATCGAGGCGGACGGTGGTATAGTGGTTTTTAGGCTTTCACGGCCAGTGCTGTAATTTGATACATGGTGATTTTCCGGGTTGTTGTGCCGTGACCTCGGTAACTGGTAGCTGCCAGAAACAGAGTTAAAGCACATCCCTAGCATTAGCCGGGATTCTTTTACCTGCCCTGGTTGTTCTCGGGTAGGCTCTGTGGGGACAGACCCGCTATCGGTGTCTCTGGGCCCGTCCATATATTGATTTCGGTTCCTATTGTTGGTATTACGACTGCTACGGTTGGAACCATTCCTTAGATAATGGTGGTCCTCCGAGGCGTTCCGTAGCCGCCGCTGTAACTAGTCGCATCCCATGCTTCCAAACGTTTCGCCGCTCTTCACTGTCGTCATCTTCAGTGGTGACTATGCAAAAGCTTCGCCGCAAGTGAGGCTGATAACGATGCTCAGAGAGAACAACCAGGGCAGGTAAAAGAATCCCGGCTAATGCTAGGGATGTGCATTTTAATTCTGTTTCTGGCAGCTACCAGTTACCGAGGACACGGCATAACAACACGGAAAATCACCATGTATCAAATCAAAGGACGGTGGTATATTTGAAAATTTAATTCATTAGTTTCGGTTTATTAGATTTTTAACCAATGTTATAATCTATAATACCTACAGAATAATCACTTTTCTCTATTGATGCGTTACAATAATTAAGCCAAAATACTTTCATTGCTATCTCAGCAACCGTTGATATTCGACCATATGTTTATTAGGCTTTTTTGTTCACTTTTGCCCCATGAACAGCCCTTTCGGGGGTTTGGGGGTTTCCCCTTTCACCCTTTATATATAGACATATAATTTCAAAGAAAAACCTCTAAAACTTTTTGATATATTGAGAAAATCAATTTGAAAATTTTTGCTTCTACATCCTGTATCTTTTGTAATATTGACATTCGGTCTAAGACAATATGGCTCACTTTTGAGATCTGGAATCTATAGTCAGTCTATGGCGCATTTATTACGGAACACCCTGTATATTCCTTTAAGTTTCTCCTCCGCTTTAATCTTTTCAGGGATTTACTGCACACTTTTACCTCGCCGAAAGTCAAAAATCTCGGTGGTGCATATTGATGGACGTGTTGACGAACAATGGCCTGCGAGTTATGGGTGTTTTGTCGGTGAGTGTTTCAAACGTGCGAACAAAGGAGCCGAACACCGACAGAGACACTTTGTACGGGGCGCTACAAGCCATAATTACCTTACTGAATGCTTCATTGCAAAACATATGGTTGGCCAATGGGAATATGTTAATAGGCCTTTTCGACGATTGAAATTAAGGCTTCGAGGCAACTCGTAGTCGTGAATTAGTACCCCAAAATCTACGCGTGGTGTTGTCTAAACACGAATCCTTTGTAGTTTTTAAGATTTTTATTTGCGGTTGGGCTTATATTTTAGTATACATTTAGAAGGTATGTGTGAAACAGGTTAGCAAAGATGGAGTAGTTTATAGATGAAAAATATGAGAGAATATTGGTTTCATAACTTTGATCACAAAGAAATTTTTGATTAGATAATTAAATAATTTTGACAATACAAAAATTGAAGCGTATGTAGTGTAAATGCTTTATACTGGGTGGTCAGTTCTCAGGGCTCGCCACTCGCATCTAGGAGACCATTCATTCATAATTTCAGTTCATCTATTAGCCCTTTGTAGGAATGCGTTTAGGTATTTTAAAAATATCATCTATTTTGATAGATGTAATGCGAATAATCCATTTCAGGAGGTGATCAATCACCTGATGTGTTTGTCCGTTCATCTGTAGTCCAGTACTCATATACATCAGACCTTGCGTCAGATTCAGTAGATCTGATTTAGTCGTTTATGATGTTTGCCCAATAAATAATACAAAAAACCATGAAATATTCTACATTTCTTCAGTTGTTGGCGATTTAACACTGAAGTTTTATCGATTATAGTTACTTATACGTTTTCAAATAATCGTTATTTGCAATTTGAGCCCACAACTGTTTCTAACTGTAAATCCAGTAGTTTTCCAAATACAACTTTCCAAGTTTATCAATTGTTTCAAAATGAGAAATCAATAGTAATATTTTGTTGGTATATAGGAATTTCGATGCTGTAAGCCTATTTTCTTCAAGACATTTAAATCAAAATTAAAACCAAATACATAAATGACTGATTCAAATATTTTCTTAAAAAAATATAAAGCCATTCTGCACAGAGAATAGTTCAAGACTTAAAAGAGCATATAGGTATATTTTGAAAATACATACCTGTCTAGGTACTATGACACTGAAATTTTGTTTTTGAACTGTGAACTTTTTTGGGTAATTATATGATTATTATTATACTTACTTTTTTGTTATATGATACCAGTGCATTTGCTGCCGAGAAGAGAAGTTTTTACAATTAATACCTCTACTGGTGCAGTAGTAGTGAGTTAAATAATAGTACATTATACTATAAGGGAGAGAAATGTGTCATTTTGGCAGAGGTGCAATTTGAAGCCCGAGGGCTACAATGCACCGATGACAAAATAGCATCTCTCCCGAATTTCACGGTCTCATTAACTAAAAAACACATAATTTGTCATTATGAAGTAAGTAGCACCAGAATTATTGTATTCGGATTTGAGTATTAATTTAGTAGTCGTTGAGTTATTGTCATAACTACAAAATAAACAAACAAAAAGAATTGTCAAATTAAAGTGCTAGTTTGGTTTAGTTTAAAGTTTGTTTAGTGCACAATGAATAATTGTAAGTCGGAAGATATTGTGCAGGCTGAAAATATTGCAATAAGCAATTTGCTGCCTACGAAGTCAAGATCTTTATACGATAATAGCCTACAATCGGTTCAAAAAGTAGTGCGCCGAGAAAAATGTTCACATGTATACAGCGAGAATGTTTTGTTGGCATACTTCAGTGAAAATGCAAAGAATTACAAGTCTTCCACATTATGGGCGCAATATTCTATGGTTAAGTCATGCTTGATAATTTACGACAACATAGATATAAGCAAATTCCCCAAGCTGATCGCATTTTTGAAAAGAATCGGTGACGGATATCAAGCGAAAAAATCGAAACTATTGACAAAGGGTGAAATCGACCGTTTTCTATCAAGTGCAGATGACAAATAATTCTTAATGATTAAGGTAAGATTACTTTTGTTGTTAGGTATTTCAATTATTAAGTATTTTGATTTTTTATAGTTTGGATTAATTCTGGAAATTGCCGGAGCTTGTCGAACTGATGAACTAGTCAATTTAACTGTAGATGATATTGAGGATGTAGGCTCTTCCTTGATTGTAAAAATTCCAAACACTAAGACAAAGATTCCACGAACCTTTCTGGTTACCGATGTGGGAAATATGCTTGAATTGTTTCGAAAATACCTGTCCCTTCGTCCTCCCCACGTCAAGCATAAGCGCCTTTTTTTGTACTACAAAGCAGGAAAATGTAGTTCGCAGCCAGTTGGCAAGAATACCATGGGAAAAATTCCGAGTGTAGTAGCTTCGTATTTAAAATTACCTGATGCTGCATGTTATACTGGTTACTGCTTACGAAGATCTTCAGCGACATTACTGGCAGATGCTGGTGTGGATATCACGACAATAAAGCGTCATGCTGGTTGGAAATCAACAACAGTCGCTGAAGGTTATGTCGAGAACTCCATTGAAAATAAGACCAAAACTGCTAATCAGGTTTTAGTAGGTACCACTACTAGCGCAATCACAAAAACTGTAAATGTAAGCGAAAGTAATATTCCTTTAATTTTGAAAATTGTACAAATGTAACATTTAATTTAAATGTCAACAAATAATTTCAATGTTATCTTTTTTTTTGAATGAAAAACGTTCTCCATAATGTAAACTCCCTTGGGAATAATCGACTACTTCTGTTTTAATTTTGATGTCATAGAAACTGATTTCTACACCCGACCGTGGAAAAATATTTTTTATCACGAGAAGACAATCTTTATTTAAGCCATGTAGCCTAGACAATATTTTATCCAATTGTGACAGATTATTGATATTTAACGTAATTTTATACTTCTGAACTAATTTAGAGTAAATGAACTAACTGAGTGATCTGTGAGATTGTATTAGATGTTTCCTGGACACACTATAACACTAATTGTTTATTAATTGAACTCAGGTGTGATTCATGTCGCCATTCAATATATTTGCCTTGAGTTGTTTGAAATTAAAAGTGTTTGGAAGTAATCGAACAAGGTTCAATATTGTCAAATTGTGTGTAGGACAATGTATTATTAGAAGCACAAAGGGTTTTATGCAAAGTAATTCCGAAGTCCAAGTTACTTTATGAGAAAGAGTAGATTTTTGAACAAGCAAGGGGTGTGAAAGACAAAATAAATATGGCTTATATATCTGTAAAATCAAAAAGTGTGAAATTTTCATCATTATAGTATTATTATTCACTGTTTAAGAAAATTTAAATGTGATTCACATTTTATCTATATAGAAAAATATACAGGGTGTCCCAAAATAGAAGGCCATAACATTAACCACATATTCTTTGGACAAAAATAATGTGACTTTCTTTATACCATTTTTTATTTGGGCGTCCCAGTTTCAATATACAGGGTGTTAAAGTTACATTTTAAAAAACTATTTTTGTTAATAATCCCATTGTTTTGTAAGATACACACTTGAAATTTTGCACGTACTTTTATCTTATTCCGGCATACCTATCATGCAATTTTGGTGAAAAAAATCGAAGGGTGAATGGAGGTAACTGAGGGATGCAGTACCCTTCATTCCCTCCAATTATTTCTAAGTACGCCTATGCAACTATTTCTTGAACTATCAAACGTAGATTTTTCTTCTGATTATTTTATCTCTTTTGTAATTTTTTGTTTAAATGCAATTTGTAGTGCCCATAAATCTATCATTCACTATCATTTTCAAGTGAAACTAAAATTTTGTGGATATACCCATTATTACAATACCTTCGGAACTTAGCAAATCATAATACTTACTTACTGAATGAATAATTTATAATGAAAAGACAATGGATAATTTTAAATTTTATAAAATGAGAGATACTTATGAATTGAAAAAATAATATGGCTTTAAAATCTGTAATACAGTTCTCTTATCAACCAAAAAATAATAGTCTTGTTTAGTAATAGTAATAATGAACGATCAACATAATAACTTTTTACCTAAATAACATTAAATAAAATAATTTATTAATTACTACTAATTTAACAAACGCTCTACTTACCCACCCTCCTCATTAACATATGTACGTGCCCTTTTAAGTAGCGAAAACCTTATATTTTAAAAGATATTCTCTTTTTATTTTAATTAGCAAATATTCATTCAGTAAGTATTACGATTTGCTAAGTGGCCAAGGTCTTGTAATAACAGGTTTTCTACAAAACCAGGCAATTAAACAAAAAATTTAAAATGCTCAGAAGAAAATTCTACGTTTGATATTTCAAGAAAAAGCTGCATAGGCAAGTGTGTATCTTACAAAACAATGGGATTATTAACAAAAATAGTTTTTTAAAATGTAACTTTAACACTCTGTATATTGAAACAGAGACGTCCAAATAAAAAATGGCATAAGGAAAGTCGCATTATTTTTGTCCAAAGAATATGTGGTTAATGGTATGGCCTTCTATTTTGGGACACCCTGTATATTTTCGTGGCTTCGGTACTTATATAGTTTTGCTTTTTGTGGATTTCATCAGGTGAAGGCGTTTTTAAAGCATAACTTAATTGGTTATAAACCAAAAAAGTCAGGTGTGTTTGCCAGAGAAGATATCGAAAAATAAGATAGTCCTAATTATTGGAGATATCTATCGATGATATTGAATAAGTATATTGGTTGTTACAATTCCAGATATTAAGACTTATTTATAAACAAAGAATGAAAAGAACTGACGCCAAGAAATGTACCACATGGACGATTCTTTTTAAGCTATTTAAAAAAAGCACAATGCATCCTGTAGGTTTAAATACATTCTATAAGAAAACGCACATAAGTATACTGAACCCAGTTTTCGAAGATCTTAGGCGACGTTACTTGCACTGGTGATGATTTGTCATTATTAAAAAGACAAGGTAAATGGAGCTCTGCTTCTGTTGCAGAAGGCTATATAGAGCAGTCAATTAAAAATAAAATTGAAATTTCAAAAGAAATATTAGGCGAAGGGGCTGCATTTGATACATTTGGGTGTCCTAAGGTTGTAATAGCTAACATAATTAATCAGAAGATAAGTTATAAGTTACTTCTACTGAAAATGAAATAGCTTAGAAGAAGTATTCTTTCCAGTTGGTAATGATGTCAGTTAGAACTTTACTGTTTATTTTGTTGGTGTATTTTGATAATAAAAGTTTCCTAACCAAATTTCAGAGATGTAAAAATACTAGAGTGACTTAAAAGACAATAATACACAAGTGAATAAAATATTATTTGTTAGTATTGTTATTTAGTTTATAAAGTCCTTTTAGTCTGTCACAATTGTATAAAAATAAAAAATATTTATTCTCTTCAAACATCTTGATATACCAAAAATAATCCAAATTTCCAAGATTACTACAAGCCGGGATATCTAATTAAAGCACCAAAATATTAAACGTGTGGTTATAATTATTAGGTTGGGCATCAAATTTTAATACTGACCAATTAACACACATTCACATTTTTGCATCTATAGCAATTACCTACAGGTTTTTCAACCTGCCAAATGCAAAAAATATAAAATTATTATAAATTATATAACTGTCTAATATTAGTATTTTTATTTAAAATATTTAAATTATTATCATCAAATGCAAATATCATCTATTTACGGAGCCTATTACTAAGAAGGGCAATTATGCTAATGCTAATAAATTAATTAATGAAATTGTGTAATTTATTCCCAGCTTAATGAAGATGACATATATTAATACTGAACTATTTAAATATATTAAAATACAAGTGTTAAAAATAGTACTAATTAATAATCTTATAAAAACTATCACACAAATGTTATTTTTGAGTTGTATTCAGAAATAAAATTATTCTTGTTTAATGTGTTTTTTCTACAATATAAAAAGCTACAATCGAAGAATATTAATCGTGATGTAATTGGGGAGGATTATCAATTATCATATTTGCTACAAGGAATTGAATAAAGGAAGCAAATTCCTGCTGAAAGGTACTCAAATGCATTTGAGATTTATATTATAACGGAAATAATTAATTATTACCTTCATACAAGTTTTCTAGTAGTTTAACAAGTTTGAGACATATTTAATATTTATTTGTTAAAATGTAGTACTTACCCACTTAGATATTGTGGATTACTTAGAAAACGTGTTATATAAATGTACATACAATCTTTGCTACTATAATGGCATTCCCACAAAAAATTTTTTAGCTACTGGAGGTTCTGAGTAGAAATTTCATTAGATTTCTATTGGTGAGTTTCGTCAAAATATATCACCAAATTCGTTTTAGAATGCCATTTTTATTGCAATGGGTTATACATAAATATGCAGGGTGTTCTCAAAAGAAGTAGCACATGAACCTATATCTAAAAAGGCAAAACACGTTTTGCATAAAAATGATCTTAGTAAAATATTCGCCCCTTAGGAGATACAGTTCTTCCAAAAATATGAAAAAACTGCTGTAATTTGAAAACCAAAAAAGATGTAAAAGTAGTTAAATTTTACACAAATCTCTGCCCCTTTTAGGGGGTTGAAATATATCGCGTTTGTAAATCAACGATTACCTACGTTCATAATTTATTCAGAACTTACATAAAAAACTATAACGCTTCTAATGGTACACACCAATTTTTGATAATTTAAAGCCTTTTAGAGAAAATTAGTTCTACCAGCTACCAGCAAATTTGTGCGTTAAAAACCTAACACCACCATAACTGCATGTTCAAATGTTGAAAAAAAATATATATTTTTTAATTAATTACTTTAATGTAAAGATAAAAATTTGAAAACTGGCACAAATATGTTTTACTTTATGCTGCTTTTTTGGAAAAAATATCGGAGAAAAATATTTAGAACACTATAATTGAGGGTTCAGCCAGTTTCCCATCTCCAAATATTTTTCAACGTTCGCCTACCAGTATTGAAACTACTTTCATTTGATACCACATTTTTGATTTTCAAACTTTTATGTATCTTGACATTTTTTAATTAAAGACAAATAAAAATTATATTGAAAAATTATAAACCTAGGTAAAATCGTTGATTTACAAACGCGATATATGTTACGAAAAACATAATTGTCAAGTAACGTCAGAAACATCGAAAACTCGATTTTAAAAAAATCTTCCCTACTGAACAAAGTTGTAGAAGTTCATTTAGAACACATAAATTGCGTTTCTATAAAATGAAACGTTTCATTTGATTATACCTTAAAAAATCTACCAGAAATAAGCTAGATAGCGAAGCCATTTTACTCCACTATTAATAGTCTTCACTACTTTGGTAACTATACATATATACTCCAGTAGTTTGATCATTTAGAAATCTGTGGCATTATATTTAAAAAAATACAAAATAATTATCTAAATTTTTTACTGTATTGAAAAGGTATTTTAAGCTAATATAAATCATATATCCTAGAATTCCTATCAATGAAGTCATATGTATGTTCTCTGATACCAAACATCTAGGTATGCTAATGAACAATTCCACAGACAAAGCTCTATTCAATAATTATCTAAAGAAATTAATCTAATTTACTAACCTGCTTTAATGAAACACTCTATAAATATCTAACTTCACTTTTTGGCAGTGGGAACACGACAATTCAACCACAATAGATGAGATCTGACCTATTTCTGCATTTTTAGGATTGCTTCTTCAGGTGGTCTCCTTTAAATTGAATTACATATCTAACTATAAAAATTATTATAAAAATTAAAATTATTTGAAGTTAAATATCGACAATGACAAAAAGTGACAGCCTGTCAATGAATTAAATATGACAATACCTACTTGAATAATGTTCACCTTTTATGTAAAAGTTTTTATATATTTTTAGGTATTAATAATATTGTGTGAAACTAACGTATGTTTTATCTAGGAAACTAACTACTCAGTGGACAAAAGCCCCAACCTGCGTTGAATTACACCCACAATATCTACCCATATATTCCTTATTATTAGCTTTTGTAACATTTTAAGCTAATAGATATTTGATTCAAATTAAAGGAAGCCACCTGAAGAAGCAATCCTAAAAATGCAGAAATAGGTCAGATCTCATCTATTGTGGTTGAATTGTCGTGTTCCCACTGCCAAAGAGTGAAGTTAGATATTTATAGAGTGTTTCATTAAAGCAGGTTAGTAAATTAGATTAATTTCTTTAGATAATTATTGAATAGAGCTTTGTCTGTGGAATTGTTCATTAACATACCTATATGTTTGGTATCAGAGAACATACATATGACTTCATTGATAGGAATTGTAGGATATTTGATTTATATTAGCTTAAAATACATTTATAATACAGTAAAAAATGTTACAAAAGCTAATAATAAGGAATATATGGGTAGATATTGTGGGTGTAATTCTACGCAGGTTGGGGCTTTTATCCACTGAGTAGTTAGTTTCACACAATATTATTAATACCTAAAAGTATATAAAAATAATTATCTATAGTTGCAACCCTTAAAATTTTAACTATATATTGT
Source organism: Monochamus alternatus (assembly GCA_037114965.1). Lineage (NCBI taxonomy): Eukaryota > Metazoa > Arthropoda > Insecta > Coleoptera > Cerambycidae > Monochamus > Monochamus alternatus. The sequence goes on along the minus strand of CM073433.1, from coordinate 35,099,699 downwards.
CAATAGCTTTCAACAGCTACATTCGTATATAATATACGACCCTGTTTGTTCAGGAGTTATATTTTTCACCCAATCTATTAATTACCCTCCGACTACATCCCTATGTCTAGAAAAATCGACATCACGTGTCCCATTTTGTCAGTGGTCGTAAAGAAAGATCCGTGGTGACACATAATACATTCAAAATATTGCCACCAAAACTAACAACTCTGAAAATCAATGTCACCCTTGTAGGACACCCCTGTACGTTACGGCTTCCTAGTTTCAAAGAAAAAATGAAATCCTATACACTCCGCCATAAGTCACAAATTTGCTTGCGTCCACCCAGTTCCTAAATACTTGCCAACCTATTTAGAAAGTCTTTCAGGCAAATATAAGCCTTATTTCAAGGCGCCAGTTGAAGCATGTTGCTATGGGGTGGTTCATATCAATGACTTCTGAATGTGTGCTTAAATTCTGAGTATCAAAAGTCGTTCCTCTGAATAGATTTTTGGAATCTACAAGAAATAGGCTTGACAAAGGCAGGACCTGGGCTAAACTGGGTTGATTTTTATTGAAACTCGCTATACAATCGCGTTATGGTCGGTGTGGTTTTCAAAATCTTTCGAATGCGTTTTCTTTAACATATTTCGGCCCTTTAGCATTAAATACGTAAAGAAATCTATTCAATTTGACTTATAATGGATATAAATTATGCCCTTTTAAGGCATCGGTTTTGTCAACACGTGTGCGGGGTGCTGCCTTGCCTTATTCTTCAATCAGAGATGTCAGTCTTTCGAATGGGACGAATGAATGAGTCTCGAGTTATTGCAAAACGGCCGTTAAGATGATAACAAATATACTTTTAAAGTGAGAACTGTGAGCAAATACTGTTGCTTGAGTAACAGTCTTTCTTGACAGAAGCTCTCGGAGATCCTTAATCCAAAGCTATTCTCGGTTACCATTTTCAAATATTTACTGGCAATTTAAAAGATAAAAGGTATAAATATAATTGTATTATTTACCTCGCAAACAAATTTCCAAAGTGTACACATACCATAGACAAAAAATGTTATATTAGAATGGGATTAAAAACATTAATTTGTTAATACATGATGTTTTCGTATATTACAATTTTAGAAATTTACTAAGATCGTTATAGATTATATAGAGTCAGGAATATGAGTGCCTTAATTTTGCCATATCATAAGTTATACTAAACAAAACATATTTGACTTAACATTTTTTCTTTCTCCCAACGATAACAGAATTATGACAGTAAACAGGTCTTGAATATGTAACAACGTCGCTTATATTACTACCTTAGGATATTTATGTATCTAATATATAAAATTCTCGTGTCACAGTTTTAGACGCCATACTCCTCGGAAACGGCACCCCCTCTAAAATCGGCTAAAAAAAATTACTGTTTCATTTTTCTCAACTCTTTTCGAAACACCTTGTACATGTAATACAATTTTTAAGCTACAGACTTTGCAACTCACTTGTTTGTAAACGTAAATTTAACAAAACACCGTATTAATCAAAAAAGTTTATTGTTATAGAGCAAATTTGTAAAATTTTTACATATTAAATGTCAATTTTAGAAGATATATACAGAGTGATCCATTTGAAAGCGGGCCACCATCATAACATTTTTATTTATGGAGAGACTGACGAATTTTTTTTTTAAATGTGGAGGGGGGAAAGGTGTATTTTGAGGCCAAGCGGCGTCCAGTTTTTTTTTTAACTAAGACCTACCAGATAACATTCAGAGGATGAAAATCCGGAATCCATATTAGGGTTTTTTTTTTGAAAAAAATCTGCATACGTTACTGAATTCGGCGTCCCATGAAATGGATCTGTACCAAATTTCATGAAAAAATATTCAATATTAACGATTCTACGGCTAAATTGCTGTCAAGTTGTTTATTATGCATTAAGAAACTTTTTATCTTTTTACCCATGCGATAACAAACCAATCACAACAAATATTTAATAACAACATTTAATAGACATCCTTATATCAAAATACAATGAAACAAACAGAAAAATAAATGACAAATCAACATAAAATTTACGAAAAACACATGAATTAAATTTAAATTCTGGATTTTTCAACTAAATCTCCATTTAATTGAATGAATATTTTTTAAATGTTGCCTCGTCCCTAAACAAAATTTAATAAATGTCGACCCTCTTTGTTTTATTTAAACATGATCACTCGTCATGCGCTGAAATTACACCACATCAATTGTCTAATGTTATGACAAACATTGAAAGACGATACAATAAATGCATGCACACGATGCTAGAAAAAGTATGTAACTAACTAAAGACTAAAGTCCATTTTCTGTGAAACTGTATTACGTTTTAAGCAACTGCATATTTTACATTATTTTCAATCATATTTATTACACACTGGATTACGAAATTACTATAAAATCCAATTTATTAAAAATAAAATTAGTTTCCTTTAAATATCAACTGAACTACAAAAAAATAAAGTTTGAGTGCTAATTAATTATTATATTAAATAGTTTGCTATTAAATAATGCTTTTTATTTTCCTACACTTAGTGCCACCTAAAAGAAAACATTTTTTGGTTTTTGCATGAACGTACAGAAAATATTGTATGCAACTAGTAGAAAAAGTATTTATACACTTACTTTTTGCACTTGTTGTATGAATAACTGTTGTTACAGTTATTATGGAGTTATTAAACTCGTTTTAATATGTCACAATTGGATAAAAAAATATAAATTTGGTTTGTTTCAAATTCTTGGGGCCAATATTACGTATATTATATCGTGCTTATCACCCTGTAGAAATTATTTTTAATAAATTTTAGCAATTCGAGGTAAATCTCTTTTAAGCAATCATTGACTCACCCTGTCCCTCTACATCAAAACATTTACATTTTATGTTGTCATGTTTATACAAAATCGATGTTTTTTTATCGATATAAATAATTAACTTTAGAGTTACTGAAAAAACATCTGTTGCGAAAATGTATCAAAATCCTAAAAGTGGATAAACCTAAAGTAAGATATTATGTCAACAATCGACTCTAGTAGCTTAAGGCAGATTTAAAACGTATAATAATTAACAAATAGGGCAGTCTCGTCCCAAAACCTCCCTTAACCGCCCTTCTTGAACCTACTTAACCAATATAAAAGCCATATGTATTTACTAATATTTACCACATGGGTTACATCAACAAATATTTACAATACTCTCTAGCAGGCTGTGAAAGACGTTCAAAGGAGGCCTGCACTGAAATCTCTTAATGGTAAAGGCAATTACGGCACACAGTTTTTTTCTTCAAAAGTGTGTTTCTTATTGAGGGTTGTATTAGATTTCTCTTTCCTTAAAATCAGCAGTCCTCCAGTTGTGCATCATTCTCAGAAAGTACGTCTGTTGTAAAATACTTATTTGGGCGACTGGACTGGATATTTGCCTAAGGAAAGTATTGGGTTTCAAAAACTAAAACTTAGAAACACGTGTTTTTATCCAAACACGTGTCAAAGTTGATAATGATAAATGAAATATAACAAACGGCCCAGTGTTTTTATCTTGATGAGTCTGGGGCTTTTGGAAAAACGATCACGTAGAGCGGATACAAGTTAAAAGGAATTTCGAGTTGTTAAAAATTAATGTGTTCCGGAATGTAAGGATTCCAGTCGTTTTCCCTCATGGGCCTAGTTTATAGTTTCGGTTAAGCGGTCGACCAATTAAAATAATAATAAGGGACCGTGGGGTGTCCTGCCAAATATTTTTCTTTTTAACCTGGAGAACACGTGTGAAAAGGTCATTTTTTTAATTAATGGGTGATAAAGCTGGAGGAAGTATGATAAAAAAAACAGGAAAGTCCAGGAAAGTCTCACATTACAAAATACTATTTCAGTAGTAAATTGTTGGATAGTAAATTGCTCAGCCAAAACAAGAGGATGCTTATACAGGGTGATTGAGAACTAAAGAAAATCAGTGTGTACAGGGAACTCCTACAAATACAATTTTCTAAAGAAAAAATTAAAAAGGGCAATTCGAAAATGATTTAAAAATACACTTCTGCACAGTACTAGTCCACTGTAAAACATGATAAGACGGCAATCTGCAAACAGACAAAAAATGGAAAGAAGTGCTCGAGGAAATAAATAAATAACATTTTATAACGCCGATTTTTTACAGCAAATTTAACTGCTTTTGCCGCTATTGTTCTTCGGTGCGACAAGTACGCTTCCTTTATTTTTTTATCCCCACAAAAAGTAGACCAAGTGATTTAAAGTCAGGAGGTTGTGACGGCCATGGTACTAATCCTCCTCGTCCAATCCCTTTGTGTTAATGTTTGGACATGTTGTACATGTTACGAATATAACTGAGCCTCTTATATGATACGTTACACTACTGCAATAGGCCGTGGAAGTCCTGGACCTAAATCTCTTCTACGATTCGGTATCAAATTTCCGTGGCGTTGCACTGCACTTGCACTCACTGCACACCGCGATAATAGTAGTTGCATTTGGCACATGTTTACCGGGAAATCGTTCTGCTAAAATATTTTCACATTTTCATAAATTAAAACGATTCCATTAACTACGAGTTACTACTACACACGTAAGCCATTTTTGACATTTGAAAAACTAATGTAAACACTGGCGTCAAAAAACATTAGTGGCTACAAAAAGCAATCGGATTTCAATATTCGGAATCGCCTGTCTAGAGACTACTAGTCCAGGACATTTTGATCAAAATCGACCGAAATAGCGGACATTTTTAGGCACAGCAGATATCAAGATGCGGTTTTCTGCATTGTGTTCAGGAAGGTCCCAGGAAAAAAGTCTATATCGTCTGGTTTAGCCATTTTTTGAAAAATGCCTTCTAGGTCGGGTAAAGCATTACACCATTATAGGAACGACTGGAAACTCGGAAAAATCGCTCTGAAATCGTTACTGGGGGGTTTTTGGGACGGCCGAACTTGATTCTGGCGTTAGAATTACCCGAGGATGCACGGGGTAGCTCTGTGGGGGTGCGCGGGGGGTGAATTGAGGGAGAAATGGCATGCATGCATGAAAATCGCTGTAAACTCGTTACTCGGAGGTTTTCGGGGATGTCAAATTCAATTCTGGCATTGGAATTACCCGGGGGTGCTTGAGGGCGGCTCTGCGGGGACATTCTGGGGGGGGGGGGGATTGCATAGTCCATGGAAAGCGCTCCAAACTCGTTACTCGGGGGGTTTCGAGGATACCGAATTCAATTCTAGGATTAGATTTCCCCTGGGGTGCTCGGGGTCCCTCTGTGGGGTTGTCTGGGGGTGATTGAGGGGGAAATGGCAGCGTCCATGAAAATCACTCCAAAATCGATACTCGGGGGTTTTAGGAGATGCCGAATTGAATTCTGACATTAGAATTACACGAGGGTATGAATAATACAAATTTTGATTGAATATTAAATAAATAAATATTTAGGAAGGAATAATCGGAAACAGGACACTATACTTAATGGTCTAGATTTTCTAACTAAGCTAACGTTTCGATTTATTTTAAATCTTCTTCAGGGCTACAATAGAAAGCAAGAGATAAGAATTATGTAAAAAAAACAATATTGACAATGTAAAATTTAAAAACAAAACAAAAGACAAAAGAATAGTTATACATACATATGAAAAATTTTAAAAAAAATATTAAAATACTATTCATTAAACAACAAAACATTAGATTAAAACATTAATTTAAAATTTTGTTTAAAAAATTAGTAGTTTTTGTTATATAATTCTTATCTCTTGCTTTCTATTGTAGCCCTGAAAAAGATTTAAAATAAATCGAAACGTTGGCTTAGTTAGAAAATCTAGACCATTAATTATAGTGTCCTGTTTCCGATTATTCCTTCCTAAATACAAGCTTAAGGATATTAACAATATAACATAAGTAAATATTGCACATATTAGAAAAACAATTGCTTTGGAAGTCTTTTGTGCCTCGAAACTGCCCCGAGTTTCCAGTCGTGTCTATAATGGTGTAATGCATTTCCGGTCCAGAAGGCATTTTTCAAAAAATGGCTAAACCAGACGATATAGATTTTTTTCCTGGAACCTTCCTGAACACAATGCAGAAAACCGCATCTCGATATCTGCTGTGCCTAAAAATTTCCGCTATTTTTCCTAACTTCCCTGGACTAGTAAATGTTGAAATACTGCAACTTCAGTAATGTTTTACTCCAAAACTATAGGGATTTTATAAACAAATTTTTTACTATATCGACTCCATTTTGCATGACGCATCTATTCTCAAATTCTTTTAGATAAGTTCTGAATCACCCTGTCGAAAATCTCGACCTGTACAGAGTTATTCATTTATCGTGAGAAATGCGATTTTGTTCCAAACGACTGGATGAAAATTTATTACGTAAATAGTATGTTAATCTAATGTCACTGTATTTGTCATCGAAAAATGATCAAAATTGTAGTGTTTTTAGGTACAGAAATCTCGAAAAATAAAACACGTAAAGCAAAAATAATATCAAAAGTAAAGTTCTTGACGTTCTGCTTATCCATTATTACTATTTAAATTATCTTCAAATAAAATAACAACTTTTAAAAAACGTTTGTAAGACACACATGATTTTGTTATTCTAACCCCACATTTTAACAATTATTTTCACATACTTATAAACAAAAGTGAACAATCATATAAGCAGAACTATGTAAGTTTATACTACAACAATATTTAGGGGAACATGGGGCAAAACCGTACAGCGAGGCAAAATCGTATAGTGTATTTAAAATTTTGTAAAAGCGCGCCAATCGAAACTATATAATACGCATACTCTAGTTTGACTATGAAGATATGAGAAATCAAACGATAGTCATGCTTAGTATCTTCTTTGTTATTGTTTTGGCAGGTTAGGATATTTCACAGCTCTTCATCTAATATTGCTTCAATTTTATTAATTCTACAAACAGGTATGTACAAATTTTATGTTGTTTCTAATTGGCTAGCTTTATTACTGGATTCAGTCTCTATCAATCTGTATATAGTTTTAATTATTTCCAATTACTATTGTGAAGTAATTCAGTCAATAAAATAAAACATGTGCCCTGGGGCAAAACCGTAAGGGGTAAAACTGTACACTATACGGTTGTGCCCCATCTATGAGTATACGGATTGATTCACTTAATTATTAGACAATACTTAATTCACAGGTTTCCATGGTACGCACATACGTTAGGATGACAGATCGCCAGTTGTGGAGTGCAGTTTATATGAAGAAAGCTCTCGATGCTGTGTCTAGTGGCCAGATGGGATATTTAAAGCTTCTCTGTCTTTCAATGTACCCAAATCTACGCTTCAAGACAGGATGAAAAGAGTTAAGCAAGAGACTGCAATACCCAATGCTGCAGTACTGCAGCAGTACAGTACTGTAAAGTACTAGGTAAATTCAATACAGTATTCTCTGAAAATTTTGAAGATACTTTACAAAGACCAACAGGAACATCTACTCAAACCACAAATCATGTAGAGCAGTTAAGTCTAGTAATGAGACCAATTACGCTACAACAACATTTTTTTTCTCAGCCACCTCAAACCCAAAAATCAAACTCATGTCAACTAAAATTTGCACATGATAAAAATAATATATTTACCGTAACACCACAATCAATATTACCCATTCTACATGCAATTAGGGCAACTTCTACAAGAAGACGTGGGAAAACGGCGGTTATTATGGAGTCGCCATATAAAAACGAGCTGGTAGAACAACAAAGCAAAAAGATTCAGAAATCAACAGCCATTCGAGCTGTGAAGAGGAAACCCGATACAAAAATGAAGAAACAGCAGGAAGCAAAATAAAGAAGATTCAAGTTCCGAAGAAGATGATACGACTAACGCACCATGTATATATTGTCATTAACACTACTATCAATCTAAAAAGACGGATGGCTGGGTAAGATCGTAAAATGTATAAAATGCCTGAAATGCAATGAACTAGATGCGTTTGAATGTAGATCCTGCTGGCGCAAGTCTTTATAAATATTTTATATACGTACTCATAGTATACGGTTTAGCCTCATCACACATAGAGGCAAAACCGTATTCTATTATTAAAATTATTATTTATTTTTTTAAATTACCAAAACGTTGTATATAATATTTAGTTACACTGTATAGTAGCCCATAGATTAAATATTTGATTTCTTATTATTGCGTCCTGTGTAAAATAAAAATATACGTATTATCAATGTTCTCCCTTAGATATACGGTTCTGCCCCTCATTCCCCTACATCTACGGCTGAATTTAAATAAATGCGTATTTTGAAAGATTTTTGTACTTAAAAATTGGTTAGTTAAACATTTTTTTGTTGTTATATATGGTTTTTACTTCGGTACCTTTGAACATTCGCAGGTAGCATGATATAACATTCCTGTTATTTGCTAGTCTTTATTTTATAACCAATTCTATAAAGTAGGGCATTTTTGTTAATTCCCTTAAATCAAGTAGCCATTGTAAAACAAACTGCGATAAAGAGCACTCAGTTTAAAATATAAATTTATTAATTTGCACTATACATCCGTTTTACTTTCCTGCGCTTGTTCAGATTTGTTTTCTCTATAAAACGTCAGGATTTCATTAATTTTAATTTATGTTTTAATCTCGGTTTTAACATACTTGCTCGAGTTTTGTAAGTGCAATGCTAAATTTTAACATAGGTACTTTTTACACAACGAATTTCCATCCAGCCGTTTGGGAGAAAATCATATTTCCCATGATAAAAGGATCACCCTGTATACAATTGATTAAATTACATAGAAATTGTGCTATGACAAGCGAATATATAACGACCGAAAGCAGTCTAACCAACTAATTTTTAGTTACGGAAATCTTTCAAAATATGTATTTTTTTAATTTAACTGTAAATATTGTTATAAAGTTACATAGTTCTGCATATATATACTTTTGTTTATGAGTATGTGAAAATAATGTGTCTTAGAAAAGCTTTTTAAAAGTTATTATTTTATTTCAGGAGAGTTTAAATAGTAAAAGTGGATAATAAAAACATTAAGAATTTTATTATTGATATTACTTTTGTTCTACGTGTGCCATTTTATGGCGAGAAATACGTTGACCTTAATATTTTACAAACACCAGTGCCGTAGAACCGAGTCACCGCGATCCGTTTTAAAAATATTTTCTATTACTAGTCTTTGAAAATGAGTTTAAGTGAGCAGTTGTTTTTCTCAAAAACGGCTAATTGATATTACAAAAGGATCTTTTCTAAAGATTTTTTGACAATCTTTAATTACGTTATGTCCAAATTTATAAAAATGTTCAAATAAAATAGTCATTATTTGAAGGCAATGACAGTTTACGCCCTTTGGCGCGGGACGAAATGTGTCAAATTAAAAACGTAGATGCAAAGAAACACTGATAAGTGTACAAAATTAGAAAAAAATCGGTAGAATCACAAAAAAGTTTTTAGAAGAATTCCATAAAAAAATATTTTTTTAAAAAATGGTGAAATTAATTTTTCCTAGAATCATCTCCCAAAATATTGACGCATCATTTCCCCGTACTATCTGTAAGTTTGGAAAATTTAGATACAATAATCGTTTTTACGTTTATCATTCAATTTTATTTACAACTATTTATTTTTATGTGAAGAATAACGTAATTTTTTGAGATCATACTAAAAAGAACAATGTGCTGGAATGTAAACTTGGGTAATGCATCAACTAAACTCAATTTAATACACCTACTGTTTCAAGGTCAATTATTAAAATTAAGTACGATCATATTGTGCGTGTAGCAAATTTTTATACACAGTACAAATACACTCTACACAAAATAACTAATACCTTTACAGCTAGGAGAGCTAAATCTAGAACATGATCCTAAGTAGTCTAACAAGGATAATACGCCTCTTTGACAAACTGAGGCATTATGTGTTTAGTATAGCGTAAAGTGATTTGCCTATTTCACCATTCTTTCCCGGTTTCTTTCTCTATCCCCTACACAATGGAACTTTTTGTAACACCAGGGCGGTGGAACAATCCCGGCTTAGTTTTTTCCCCATCTTTGGTTCACGGTTAACCTGAGTTGGTAATCTAGTGGGCGCTTCTGGATGTTCAAGGATTAAAAAGCGTGTAATATTGTTTCATGCCTGTTTGTTTTCTCTTTTGAATGTGCCTTTTTGTGTTATTGTAAGGTAACGCAGGCGTGATATTCGTTTTTTTTTTCTTTTAAATTGAGATGTAGAGAGGGGAGGTGATAAAGTAATTTCCTGTGGAAATTGATAATGCTCCTATAGCTGCTTATACAGTAGCTAAAACAGAAACATCGACTTTTGAGTCGGTTTATTGCGGAACAAATTGAAAGACTGGAAATATTTTTTTCAGGGGATAAAGTTAATGCTAGTTTAACTAGTTTGGTATAAATTGTGTACTAATAAATTTTTGCAAGTTGGCACTTTTAGGAAACAAAAATAGAAAAATCAATTATTTTGTAAATTTAATGCGACATAACATTTATAGTTAGTTAATCAGGAATAGAACTAGTCAAATCAAGGTAAACACACTGATAAAAATTATTAGCGACATTACACGATTGTTAGAACTGTAATGGAAAATTACTACTTATGAATATGCATTGCTCCATAACAAAACCGTGATTTTGTACATATGAAATGTAATTTTGTATTTTTAAAGCAGATAATGTAATTTTACATGAAATATGTAAATGTACGGTATTCACATGAAGATTTTTGAAATTCAGTATGGATTTGATATTTATTACATTAACATATGGTGTGAACAACGTGTACATTTAGAAATATATTTATCAGTGTATCTTGATAATTTAGTCATGTCACATCACTAATTTAGCGTAACCATTAATTTTTAATAACAGTCCAAATCTGTTTTTTTTTATTTCAGCTATTACTGAATATATATATATATATATATATATATATAAAGCTGTTTACAGGCGTTTTAGACCCAGAACTGTGTTATTTTCTTCTACTTCGTTCTGTTTCTCACCTTTCTTTTTCAGTCCGTTATATTTTTCTCCGTTAGATCTATTGCCACCGCCTCTTTGCATCGCTTCCTCGGTTACTCTCTTTTCTGCGTAAAGTTAGGTTTACTCCCTACAATTTTTTTAACTGTCCTTTCATCTTCCATTCATTCTAGATGGCCTAGCTACTGCGCTCTTCTGGCTTTTACAACTTCATCTATTTTTGGTGCCTGTCACATTGGATATATTTCCTCATTATTTTCCCATACATAGCCTTCCTCCATCTTTTTCCCCCTAAAATTCTTCTTAAGATCTTCCTTTCCCATCTTAACACGTTTTGTCTTGACTTCTTATTGAAGATCCAGGTTTTACTGCCATATAATGCTGTCGGTCTCAAAATTGTTTGGTACTTTCTAAATTTTACTTCTATGGGCAATTTTTTTATTTCATTAAGTGGTTGAGGGCTGCCGAACTTCTGTTTGCTTGTATTGGTACCTTTTTTTTTGTTCCCCTCTTGTCAAAAGCTTACGTTTCTCTTGATTTTTCTGCAATCCCACCTTACGTGCCTCCTCCATAAGTTTTCTCTTTACTTTCTGTAATTCCCTACTATCTCTAGCAATAATGGCCACGGCATAACTTACTATTTGGTGACTTTTAAACAATATGTGTCCTTCTCTGTTCCTGTATCAACAGTAAAGCATTCCGAACCATTCATTTGTACTTTGATTTAGGTATCTTCTAAGGTCATTTTCAATAGTCTAATCAGTTTGGTTGGTATCCCAAATTGTTTCAATATTTTACTTAGTTTATTCCTTTTGACAGTCATATGCTTTCCTGAAGTTATTATGTAACTTTTTCAAAATCAACACTAATTTATTATTTAAATACTGCCCTCCTTTGTGAAGAGTGTTAGGTCACTGCCATTTGTCAGTTCATTAGGAATGCTTCAAGGATCAAATCCTGAACCATTGCATTTTTATTGTTTTATAAATGATTTTTTTGTTTGCGCTCCCCATACCATATCTGCTCATTCTTGTTTGACATTTTGAAATGGAACAATGTATCCTAGTTTTTAGGCTTTCACTGCCGGTGTTATTTGATATGTACTGAGTTGTTATGCCGTGACCTCGGTTACTGGTCTCTGCCAGTAACATAATTAAAGTGCACATCCTTAACCTTAGCTGGCATTCTTTGACCTGCCCTTGTTGTTCTCGGGTTAGGCTCTGTGAAAGACGGACTTGCTGTTAGTATTTATGGGTCCGCCCATATATTGACTTCGGCTCTTGTTGTTGGTATTACGACTTCTACTAACTCGAAACCGTTCCTCGGATAATGGTGGTCTTCCGCCACGTCCCGTAGACGCCTCCATAACTGGTCGCTTTCCATGCTTCCAAACGTTTCGTCGTTCCTCACTGTCGGCATCTTCAATGGTGAGTCGGCAAAAGCTTCGCTGTGACTGAGATTTTCAATGGTAATACCAACTACAAGAGTCGAAATCAATATATGGCCGGGTTCAGAAATACCGATAGCGGGCCCGCCCCCACAGAGCCTTACCCGAGAACAACAAAAGCAGGTCAAAGAGCCTCCGCTAAAGCTAGGTAAGTACGTGCGCTTTAATTTTGTTACTGTCAATGATCGAGGCCACAGTACAACTACATGGAAAATCACTATATATCAAAAACAATGTATTAATCATATGAAACATTTTCTATCTGTCGACGAGATGTATCGTGCTATTATGCTATTAATCATAATGAACTAGTAAATTTGACCTAGTTAATGCAAGTTTTGTATAATAATTATTTATTTTGACATTCTATATGCGCCTATTTCAGAAACACCCTGTATATCTAATGTGTCATTTGTGTGGTTCTTCTGATACATAAATATGAATCTTTCCTAGCAATTGTAAAATATAATGTAAGGCTATCTTAGCCTCTCGCAGGTTAAAATAAATTTGTATGTTTTTCATTTAATTTGTATTCTTTTTTTGTATCAAATATTCTACTACTTTTATATTTTCTGAGTGTAACCTCTATTCGAAATAAATATTACTAATAGAAATCCCTGGTAAATTTCATTAATTTTTACAAAAACATTTTAATTTAACAAGATTATACATTATTTCAGATGATGCAATAAGCAGATGACGATTAATTGAAAAACAGATCAATGGCAAAAATTTAATTATATAAACAGTTCAAAGACCCTGTATAAGAAGGAAATTAAAAAGTACCAATTTTATTGTAAAAATAAATTGAAAATCCAGTGGCAGTAATGCAATTTTTCAGGTCTTTGATATTCTTTATTTTGTAATAGTGTTTGTGTTTAATTAATTGCACAATGACGCTGAAAAAAAAAATACTCCACTGAAGAAATTAATTTCAGTACCTAACAGTTTTCTGTGCAGGGACCTAACAAGAAATTTATTTACAATAACAATTGGTTTTGTAGAAAACTTTTCGATTTTAGAATTATTTTACAGTTATACTGGGTGACAATGGGGTATTATACAGACACATTGTTACATAAGACAGGGTATTTCCTAACATACGGTGTTAAATCAAGATAGGAGTTAGAAAATATTAACCAAAATGTTTCATACAAGCAAAGGATAGATAAACATTAACTAAAAAGGTTACATGGTAATGAAGGTGAACTGTTAAGAATACATTTCTTTAAACAACTTTACCGAATTATCAGATCTAAAACCAGATCAGGTCTCAGACCTATAACTTCTTAAGGAATAAAAATCCATTTCAGATTCATTCTAAACAAAAAAGGTCTCTTGTAGTTTTGTCGTTAACGATTTCTGAGCAAAAAATTTATTTAAAAGAAAAACCATCGTCTGCTAAATCGCAGCAGCCGTACTTTATCGCGTCGCTATTGGACCTGTCATAAAGTTAAGCAGTATTTAGGTTTCCCTTATGTTGACATCTAACACACCGTAACTTTTTTATGACTGTTGATAAAAAAAATTGAAATTGGGTGGGTTTATACTAGATGGTGCCCTGAATTTTTTGAGGTCATTTCGGATTTCATGACATTTCAGGTTTGACTGGAAATTACGATAAATTTATATTTCTAAATGGGACACCCTGTATTTTTTGACATTTTTGGAATCAGTGGATCATTTTACGTATGGATGTAAGTATTTTTTTAATTTTTAAAAATAAAACTATAATAAAAATACAGGGTGTCCCATTTAAAAATAAAAATTTACGGTCATTTCCGGTCAAACTGGAAATGTTATGAAATCCAAAATGACCTCAAAGAATTCATGGCACCATCTAGTATAAACCCATCCAATTTCAAATTTGTATCAGCAGTCATAAAAAAGTTACAGCGTGTTACCACTTTCAGTTGTCACCCTGTATATGCTGTATTATTAAGGCAGCAGTAATAAGGATAGTGCTCGACCAGATTTATGCATGATTAAGGTAACGTCGTGTAATCTCTTATTAGATAGGTCAGGTCGTTCGGTCGTAATCGATCATACCCATCCAAACCTAAAATAAAATAAATAAGGATAAGTAAAGTTATCTTCATTTTCTCAAAATATTGACCTTTTCTTTTCTGATTTACCATTAAAAGAGCGATAATTAACAGAAATAAACAAAAGAATAATGGAATCCGACAAATTATTAACTATTAACTATGTTTGTAGATAAAATAAGGACAAGCAGTATTTAAATAAAGTCGTACTCAATACTGTTCGGCAGTATTAAATGGATTTCCAATAACTCACTAATGTAAAAAACTATAGAAATCATATAATATTAAATGTTGTGTAACTACAAAGTTGTTACATTATAAAATGTCAACATGACAACCGCCTACTAGATAAATTACCCTAAGCCAAATATTGCCTGTAATTGATTTTAAATAAATGTTTTACTCAGAAATCGTTAATTTTACGAAAAAAATAAAAGGGACCTTTTTCATTTAGAATGAATCAGGCTACCTGAAATGGATTTTTGAATGGTAAACTAGTAATAAAAAAGGTACGTATATATGTATACATATACAGGGTGATTCAGGTTTAATCTTGATAACTTCAGGAATCGATAGAACAGGTTAAAATAATGTTCATTTATGATATAAACTTATTTCCTAAAACGCATAGTTTCCGAGATACAAGGCGTTGAAATAGGATTTTTTTTCTCGTTTTTTCCTCATAACTTTTGAACCACTTATCCGAAGTAAAATTCGGAACACAAACACTCCTTATGATATCATAAGCTTTTTAAGTTTGAACTACCTACCTTTTGTTTTCATGGGTTGCTATAACGTTAAATGAAATTTACGCGGCTGGTGTGCTACACTGTCACCAATTTCTTTGAATATCTCAGAAACAAGACCAAACGTCGAAAAAAAAACAGGAGAAGCTTCAAAATTAATCAGGTCAAAGTGGTGTGTAGATGTTTTATTGAAATTATTATTTTTGTTTTTTGTAGTTTTGAAATAAAGTAAGAGGGGAGTAGCATACAAAATACACTTCTAAGAGGGGTAGGTAGTTCAAACTTAAGAAGCTTATGTAAGATCATAAGGAGCGTTTGTGTTCTATCGATTCCTGAAGTTATCAAGATTAAACCTGAATCACCCTGTATAAAGTCTTACACTGATAAAGATTATTAGCAATATTACACGATGGATTGTTTGTTATTTATTGCCTAGGTCAATAATATGAAATAACACTCGAAAATGTAACTATAATGGAAAATTACTGCTTATGAATATGCATTTGTTTTTGTACATATAAAATGTAATTTTACAACGATATTATGTATTTTAAAAAATGTATTTTTGCATGAAATATGTAGACGTCGGTATTCACATAGAGATTCTTGTAATACAGTACGAATTTGGTATTTTCCCATTAATGTAGGTATGTAAACAATGCGTAAATTTACAATCATTTTTATCAGGGTAGGAGCGGCTTTTTCTTACACGTATAACCGTAGGGGAAAATCAACAAATTTGTTAATGAGTGCCTTCTGGATAGCAGAAAATATCTACTTAATTTCATTTTTGTAACTTTAAAAATTATTTCTTTTGGTACCCTCTTTAAAGGGCTGTATCTGCACAAGGGATGTGCAAATAAGTATTTTTCCTCATTCCCCCTCCCCTCTGAATTTTCCGCACTTATTTGTTTACACCCTGTATAAATGACTCATTTAAAATTTGTTTCTTATCTGATTAAATGTCTAAATAAATAACATGACAGTTTTTGTAAAAACCGAATTTATTCGCAAATAATCTGTATATAAATAAACTTTCGCATCACTATTCACTTAGTCACAATAGATCCATTTACTTATCAGATAATGGAATCGAGCTTTGCACAATATATTTCTAAATTATCTGGTGAAGCATCTCCCTCTTGACAAATCTACCTTCCCGACCTATTCAAATATTTGGAGAACCATCGCTCGAATCTGAATAAAACACACAATATTTTCTTTCCCTTTAAAAAAATATTTGCAGTAAACGCATTATAATATATTCTTTTTCTACCTGATTGAAGAATGTTTTGTTATGAAAAGGCAGATCAAGAACGCCCGAGTGCATCTTATCTAAAAATTTTTGACAACTCCAAAATAAAGATGACACATGTTTATCTTAAGTATACAAAGAGCTTGTGCGTTGCAGTAACATAATATTTTGTGTAATATTACGGTAGACTGGGGTGGCATTATGGCGACGCAAGACCCCAAAAAGATTACCCGATATGTTTGTAGAAGCATTATTTTTAAAAAGTTCATCTATGCGCAAGGAATTGGATCTGATATTTTGTCTGGGATTATAATGGGGAGTATTTCTCAATTTTTATTGTTATCTATATTTTTGGCAGGCTGCAGTCGTTAGATGTGTATACAAACAGGGATTATAATATTGTATTTCGAGATTTAATGGTTCGACAAACTTGGGACATTTGTATAAACAAATTCTAATGTATGTATTCGTATAGGTAATGTCTAAAGTTTTAGACATTTTTCTTATAATCTCAAAAGAATATTTCCTATATAAGCTGCCTTCCATAGTGGAATATCCTGCAAATATTCTGTTTTTATAATTAAAAAGATATATGAGAATTTCATACACAGGGCCATTCACGACAACTTTACACTAAAGATATACAGGGTGTTAAAAAAAGACTGTAAAATATTTCACGAGGCAATAGTATGAACCAAAATAAGCAGAAAAGTCTTAATAAACATGGGTCCACAAAGTAGCGGTTACGATATGGACCACTATTCGTTTTTCAAACATTTTATTTTATTAGGAATAAACCGACAAAGAAAGCTTTTAACAAACAAAAAACAAAGTTACAGAAAATGTTCAAAGTACCCTCCGTTCATTTCCAAGCAGGCACGACATCTTCGTCTCAACGATATTCGAACTCTTTCAAAAATACCCTCTTTAGTTTGGATTTCTTGACACTTTTGATTAATCCGTAGCTGCAGCTCTTCCAGGCTATTTACAGGAGTACCATACACTAATGTCTTCAAATACCCCCAAACAAAGAAATCTAGAGGGTTCAGATCAGGCGATCTTGGAGGCCATAAAACAGGTCCGGCCCTTCCTACCCATCTATGTGGAAAAGTTTGGTGTAAATGCTCTCTAACGGCCATGGAAAAATAAGCTGGAGCACCATCATGCTGGAACCACATTTGTTGCCTCTGATTCAAAGAGATGTCTTCCAAAAACTCATACAGTGTGTTCTGCAGAAAGTTGAGGTAAGCAGCGCCTGTTGATCAATTTGGTAAAACAACAGGACCTAGAAACCTGTCACCTACAATACCCATCCAGATGTTTAATGAAAAACGTGCCTGATATCCAGATTCTATTACAGCATGAGAATTTTCGTCGGCCCAAATATGTGAAAATATAAATAAATATAAATATTGTGAAAATTAAACACTCCATTTCTTGTGAACCCGGCCTCATCAGTAAAAAGAATGTTTGCAAGAAAACGAGGGTCTGCAGCATCATGACGTAGAAATTAGCAGCAAAAAAACCAAACGTGCTTGATGATCATTTATTGGATTTAAGGCCTGTACTCGTTGCACATGGTATGGATATAGCAGTTGCTCGTGAAGGATTCTCCAAACAAGAGGACCACTAATTCCTACCTCGGCTGATATTCTCCGCACACTCGTACCTGGATTCTGCTCTACCAGTGCTAGAATTTCTTCTTCTGCTCTAGGAGTGGACACCGACCTTGGTCTTCCGGATAAATGGCACTGTTTGCTCAAGGGACCGGTATCACGCAATCTTTGGTGAATTCTTCCAAACATGCGTTGTGAAGGAATCTGGCGATTTGGATAAGCGTCAACATAAAGACGTCGCGCTTCGGTGGCGTTCCCATTAGCACGACCAGCAAAATTAGCAAAAGAAAACTTGTGCATTGAGAACAACTGTCAAATACGTACTGTTTATTTCACTAAACATCAACCAAATATTATAAGAAAATACACAACCTTTTTGCAAAATAAAAAAGGGGCTAAAAAACATAAAACATTCAATATCTCCGCAACCGTTACTTTGCGGACCCATGTAGACTTTTCTGCTTATTTTGGTTCATACTATTACCTCCTTAAATATTTTACACTCTTATTTTAACACCCTGTATACACGAAAAAAAAATGGTCTCTGTAAAAAAATTTTGTTTCATGGATATAAATTATTTGTATAGGGCCAAACAAATATTCATTTCCTGATACCAAATTATTTTTTTGAAAAAGCAAAATTACAATTACTTTGTGTAAAGAAAGAATTTGTATAAATTAAAAAAAACATTATTTCCTCTTCAATGGTACACTTCTGGTGTTGATTTAATTATATTCTATGAAAAAACAATATTTCTATATATATACGTCGCGACTGACGTTACACAATTGTTTTTTTTGTCAACATAATTTTCGATATTTGGCCGCGTTAAAAACAATCATTTTTTGCAACTTAGTGTAATGTATAACGCAAACATTTATTGTAGTATATAGTTTTGTTACTCTCACTTGCAGTTTCTTAAATATTTTGATGAAACTATAATGAATAATATAACTAATTTGTTCGTATGACGTAACTCGTCTAAATTCTTGCCGCTACAACTACTCCGCGATCTAATTCTCCGACCTGCAGTGTCTGTGTGAACAGCTAAGAATCTTGTCGGCCACACCACCAGACATAGACCGGTTTCCGACTTGTTACCTAATATTTGTATATTTCAAAGAATTTTTTTCCAATTAAACATCTACTTAATTAAGTCAACAACTTATTACCCAGGAATTTCAGGAAACAACTGCGGGCTAATGCCCCGACCAGCATTGAATTATACCTAAAAGATAGCAAATATTCAACATATACCGGTTTCGAGCTTATTAGGTCTTAGAGCTTAGAGCTTATTAGGTCGCCACAGGTGAGTAATGAATTAACTAACAACAAATCTTGGCTGTTCATGTCTCTCAACCCCAATATACCTGAGTATGCAAAACATGCACAGCTACATCTAGCGGGCACCTAGTGACAATTATTTTTTGTTTATAGGAAACAATGCGAATTTTTCCTTTCAAACAAATACTTTTTCGATGATAAGGCTATATTAGCAAAATGAGTTTTTTTTTAATTTACGGTTTTTCAAAAGATTATATAACCTAACAAAACTTCATCTAAAAACTTTAGAAAAAGAATGAAAGCTATGCCAAACATTTTTATCCGTTTTAAGCAATTACAGAACATTTAAGCGAAACATGGTAAATTCTATAAAGTGACGACTTTCTTAAAAAAGAAAAAATATTGAATGTCGACCAGACAAAGCTGAAGTATTTACAAAAGAAGATATACCCATTTATGATAACCACCAGATGAAACATACCTCATGATTTTAGTGGTTACCATTTTAGTTTGCCCGGAGCTTGTCGTCCGGTAACCGGAAAAATGGAACACTACTTGGTGTACTAATTTAGAACTGAAGTCAAATATAAAAAGTGCAATACCTTGAAATTTCATAGTATAATAAAAATTAGATGTTTAAATATAACGCGAAACAAGTTAACTGACGAGGCTTTACAAACCTACGTCTGATGTTAGATACAGGGTATGCTACATATTTTTTATTCAAAATCTGTTTAGAAGAAATTTTCAATTTTTTGTAGCATACAGTCGGAGTCACTTTTGTATTATCAATAATTATGGTCAAATAAATTATTACAAAATAAAACAAACCTTCTGAATATATCATAAAATGACAATGTATATAATCCTACTTGATCAAAAATAAAAAGACTTGACAAAATTTACCTTCTAAATCTAAGGAGCTTAATTTACTATTTTTCATTTAAAATATTATGAAAGCTAGCAATTACCGATAGTTTTTTTTAACAATAACGAATGATTTTACAAAAAATGGTGGAGGCGCCGATAGTACTACTAAATATTTTATTGAATTTTAAAATTCACTTCCAGTAATCATTAATTTACTTGCAATTATTTTGCACTTACCTGTTCTTGGTAACTATGATTACTGAAACAAATTGTTGTCATAACTAGAACCCATTAAGTGTTCACTTGTCACTGCCGTATACGGCACGAAAAAAGACGAAATGTGCCGAAGGATCGTGAATCAGTTCAATTCGGCGCCATTAAGTTTTGTGTGATTCTGTTGTGTACTTCAAGGCATTATAGTTATAGATGATATTTCATAGGCGTACTAAATTTGAATGCGATCAGATATAAAAAATATACAGAAATGACAAAAATAATTGCACTACATAACATCCATTATTTTTAGAGTAGAAACAGTGATGTAACAGTTTTTACTAATTTCGAGGCGTTAGATAATAAAAATAATAAAAATATTTCAAAATTTAAAGTTTTTATCTTGTATTATCAATTACCCAAGGTCGAAAATAATAGAGAGTGACTGATTCACAACACAGAGATGAGTACGGAAGATACGTGTGTTATGATTGCCTAAGCGTGTCACTTGAGAAGAGCTAAAGCACACAAAGTTATCAAAAATAAGTTGACGTCGGCTGAACCTAGCACATTAACAGTTTACTTTAAATGTGCCACCTGTGTCATCCTCTCTACAAATTAGAATGCCGTCCTTTTGGACGGCGATTGCCCACCACCACCCACTTACACCTATCTGATGAGCACTCCGCGGATATCACATTTAAAATTTGCGAAACTGTCAAACACTACAAATATTATTGCCCCTTTCATTATTATGTAGTGTGAATAAATTTGTTTTGAGCTTCTGATAATCTACCATGGCAGTTTCATGATGAAAATGATAGATAATGTTATAACTAGTTGAGAAAATTTGTTACAAATAGGGATTTTTCCATCATTAAATAAATCGCGCAAATATTTGCGAATTCCGCATTCAAAAGAACAAAAGGCTTTAGAATACATACACACTATTTACTATTGGTTACTAGCACTGTCACTATAACGGTAACACATTAACACTTATTATATCACATCGTACCGCTTTCCGTATGACCTTCATACCCCCATGTTTCGTCAAAATTTAATATATTCTTCGATCCAGATTCTTATTTTTAATATTTATTTTAAATAGTTTCTTCGCCATATCACAATTTCATCCTTTCTATCAGTATACTCTTTTCGATTTAATTTACACGGACTAAGTTTCATCTTGTAAGATGTAGCAATAGATTTTTTTTGCAGTTGTACTTCTTTACCACTTTTTTATTTGCACACATATGCTATTCACGTACAATTTTGTTAATGAAATACATATTTCAACATCACTTACACTCATATTTTGACCTCACGCCCTAAACTCTTCATACGTGTCATCATTCCTCATTTCGATCAAATCACTAATAAAATTAATTATATTCATAATTGAGTTAACGAAAAGATATACTCGAAATTTTACCCGCCCGAACGATATACCCGCCCATGATAGCGCTGGAAATGAAACAGTTGGATCCGACAATTCGTCGCAGCCAATCAAAAAGCAGCAGCGCATGTGTACTAACTGCAGCACATGCGTAGCAGAAGCTGTGTAATCGAGTATGCTCTCAGAGATATGCGGCACACAATTTTGTAGGAATAATTATACGAGCTGCATGTACATTTCTTTGTGTTGACTGCTATAAATTGTGAGCAGGTTTATAACATTAGTCACTCTCTCCAATTTTGGATGTCGACTATAGTGCGTTTTGGGTATTTTTATTAACTATGGAATACCAAATATTATAACATCAGTGGGATTCAACTCTAAGCACTTATATAATGATCCATCCATCAAGTCATTCAAGAATGGTTATGACCACCGTCATCGTGATAGTTTGAGCTTGTTTAAAATAGAGGATAGATAAATAATGCCATTATAGCAGAGTAAATCAAGTTTCCTGAAAGCCAATGTGTTCCAATTTATGTTTCAGTAATCATGTTTACCAACAACAATTAACTGCAAAATAATTATAAGTAAACTAATGACTTTCTAGAAGTGTCTAACCACAAATGATCACTTATCAGTGGTATACATGTGTAGTGTTATTTTACTTGTGGGTATTATTTAAGTCACATACGCCAGATAAAAAATATTAAAGGTAATTAATTTGTTTTAGCAACATAGTTTACTTGGAGGGTTTTTGTCAGTGAAAAGATTAATTCTAAAAGAAAAAATAACCACTGAGATAACTGCATTGTGTTTTTGTAAATTTAAAATTGAAGATTACGTCGAATAACTTCATCATTTTCCCATGTTTATAAGGAAGGCTTATGGAAAACTGTACAGATACTAAAATGTATCATTTATTATACTGTATCGGTCAGTGGTAGAGCGGTTTAAGGCGTTAGTACTTAAATCGATGTGGCCAGACCGCTATGGGTTCGACCCCCGCAGCCGGTAGACCGTATATCAGCTATATTTGTGGCACCCTCTCTGCGAGTATGGTAGGGTAGAAGAATATTGGCTTGGGTCAATGTGAGAGATTGATACTGGTCAATGTTTGACCATCCCCTTAATTAATGAAGTTTTCCAGGTTTCCCTTATTCGTGCACTGAATTGTGGTTAGGGCCTACCAACATAAGTCGTTCCTGCGAAATAATAATATGTCGCCCCCTCTCCTGCACAAATCTCCGACTTCTGGGCTAATTCTCGTGATTAGAATGAAGGGTAGAGATATTATTATTATAAATAAAACTTGAAATTGTAAATGTAGATAAAAAACTAGCTTTATAAATGCCCCTAAATATATTCTGGAAATGCATTTGTAATTAATTAAATCGAAACAAACACAGATTACATTGTGATTTATAGAAGCGAGTTAGCCACCTGTCAGCGTCCTACAGCTCTTTTGAATCTCAACGTATTACTTTCTCATGTAGAAGGTGGAAGTCCAGTAAGACCTTCAATGATTGCGCTGCTCCCATCAGAATAAAAATAAAAGTACCTTTAACGGCAGCCATTTTTAAATGCCCTACACCTGCTCCTCAGAGATTTTTAACTCGCATGCTTGAGGTCGGAAATAAAAGAAAAAATCCCAGCTCGGTGAATCATCATCCATTAAAGCTATTCCTCCTTTTTTATGTACGATGTATGTCTTCAAATGGCGGTTCTAATTAAGAGTACCCGGTACCGGTATCGTGGGTACCACATAAATATTATCCATATGAATAGTTGAGTACTCATTTTCTTGACGCATCATTTATGAAAACACTTCAGCTTCCTGTGTCTGTTTTTATATTAATTTTTTACTATTTAAATGCATTTCGACTTCCTCTTTTAAGATGGTTCGTATAATTGCAGTTTCAACAGTTTTTTTTTTGTTTGATTTGCTCTTTTGAGAACTAAAAGCTTCGGTAAACAGTGGCTTGTCTGTTCCTCAATTTACGTTATTAATAGCATGGTATGAGGAAGAGTATGTAAAACAATGTTTTCTATACGGAGTGTCTGCTAGAGAACCAACCGTATTTCAAGGGTACCTTCCTTAGGTGAAAATAAATCGATTTAGATCAAGTGATAGTTAGAAAGACAATATTTGTGTAATTAGTAATTAAGTATTGACCACGTTTAGGTATGTATTCAGGATTCAGTACTCGAAAATAGTATGAGTAATAAAAGTATTTTATGAATTTGGGGTATTCATGAATATTGAGGATTCATGATTATTGAAGTATAGGAGTATAGCATCCTGAGCATTTTCGTTGTTTCTGAACTATATTTAATCAAATTACTAAAAATCGCAGTAAGTACCACACTGTGCCTTTCGCTGAGGACCATCATTCGGCGTTTTCACAAGATATTTGCAAGTTAAATTAACACTTTACAAATTTAAGGGCGCCGTATTCTTGAAATAGTGTTTTCTACAAATACAAGTAATTTTAGACATTTAAGAATTGAATAATACAGAGTGTAAAATATTTAAGGAGGTAATAACCAAAATAAGCAGAAAAGTCTCAATAAACATGGGTCCGCAAAGTAACGATTGCGGAGATATGGAATGTTTCATGTTTTTTAGCCCCTTTTTTATTTTGCAAAAACGTTGTGTATTTTCTTATAATAGTTGGTTGATGTTTGTGAAATAAACAGTACGTATTTGACAGTTGTTCTCAGTACACAAGTTTTCTTTCGCTATGGCTGGTTACTCTAACGCAGAATTAACAGACATGCATTTCATGTATGGTCCTACTGATGGGAACGCCACCGAAGGGCGACGTCTTTATGTTGACGCTTATCCAAATCACCAGATTCCTTCACAACGCATGTTTGGAAGAATTCACCAAAGATTGCGTGATACCGGTTCCTTGAGCAAACAGTGCCATGTATCCGAAAGACCAAGGTCGGTATCCACTCCTAGAGCAGAAGAAGAAATTCTAGCACTGGTAGAGCAGAATCCAGGTAAGAGTGTGCGGAGAATATTAGCCGAGGTAGGAATTAGTGGTCTTCTTATTTGGAGAATCCCTCACGAGTAACTGCTTTATCCATATCATGTGCAATGAGTACAGGCCTTAAATCCAATAAATGATCATCATGCACGATTGGTTTTTTGCCGCTGGTTTCTACGTCATGATGCTGAAGACCCTCATTTTCTTGCAAACATTCTTTTTACTGATGAGGCCGGGTTCACAAGAAATGGAGTATTTAATTTTCACAATTCGCATACCTGGACATCAGGCACGTTTTTCATTAAACACATGGATGGGTATTGTAGGTGACAGGTTTCTAGGTCCTGTTGTTTTACCAAACCGATTGACAGGCGCTATTTTCTGCAGAACACACTTTATGAGTTTTTGGAAGACATTCCTTTGAATCAGAGGCAACAAATGTGGTTCCAGCATAATGGTGCTCCAGCTCATTTTTCCATGGTCCTCAGAGAGCATAATTTTCCACATAGATGGGTAGGAAGGGCCGGACCTGTTTTATGGCCTCCAAGAGTGCCTGATCTGAACCCTCTAGATTCCTTTGTTTGGGGATATTTGAAGATATTAGTGTATGATACTCCTGTAAATAGCCTGGAAGAGCTGCAGTTATGGATTAATCAAAAGTGTCAACAAATCCAAATCAAGGAGGGTGTTTTCGAAAGAGTTCGAATATCGTTGAGACGAAGATGTCGTGCCTGCTTGGAAATGGACGGAGGGCACTTTGAACATCTTCTGTAACTTTGTTTTTTGTTTGTTAAAAGCTTCCTTTGTCGGTTTATTCATAATAAAATAAAATGTTTGAAAAACGAATAGTGGTCCATATCTCCCCAACCGTTGCTTTACAGACCCATGTTTATTAAGAATTTTCTGCTTATTTTGGTTAATACTATTACCTCCTGAAATATTTTACACTCTTTTTTGAACACCCTGTATAGAGCTTAGTAAATAAGAGGAATTTTATTTATGCCACCTGCGAATATTCAAAGGTGCCGATGTAAAATGAATATATAGCGGTTTACCCAAAAAATTTGTATGGACAGAAATCTTTCAAAATAGGTATTTTTTTAATTTCAAGTGTAGATGTAAATATTGTTACGACATAAACTTACATAGTTCTGCACAGAGAGAATATAAAATAAGAGTAGTTATTTCTTAATATAAAGTTGGTAACAAAAGGAGGCAGCGCCCCGATGGGCATCTGTAGTGAATTAAACTAAAAAGCGGGATATTCGAATTCATTTCCTAATTACATATTTTTTCTGAAAGGAAAATATTTTACATTGTAGCAAGAAACTCATAATAATATCACAAATTTTTAGGATAATTGATACAATTATCATTTGTGATATTATTATGAGTTTCTTGCTACAATGAAAAATATTACCTTTATATTATTAATATACATATATCACAATTATTCTTTATAGGGACACTCTTAATAAACTCATGAAAGAATCATATTTTTTTTTTAATGTTAACAGATAAATACAAACAAACAAGGATATAAATGCAAAATAAATAACTTTATTGTAATTAAATTTTGTGACTGCAATCCATTGCAATACTAATGGCACTCCCTCAAATCAGTTTTTGAAATATTGGAAGTTCTGAATAGAAATTTCATTAGATCCTTATTAATGAGTGGAATGATTAAGAACTGTTGAAAGTAGATTTCATTACGAATGCGTTAGCAGTTCTAAATAAATTGTGAAATTGCTTTTAATGAGTGCCATTATTATTGCAATAGATTGTACCTAAAGCCAGTTACGGACGATGAATGATAATATATTTATATTTTTGTAATTAAAAATACATAGTAAACCGCATAGGTACCTATTATATATTATGGCGGATATAATATAATATTATATTATAATTATCGCTCACCATCCGAAACCAGCTTAAATAATACGTACAGATTACTTACAAAATTTAATTTATTCTTCATGAAATGTTAATTCCTTAACTGTGAACACCTAAAATGTAATAATATATTGAACATAAACTTTAATAACACGAATTACTATTTTTAAGTTACATTTACTCCAATCACAGATAAAAAATCAAAAATAAACTTTATGCCTGCAGTACGAATTATTGTTTTGTTGTTGATTGCTTGTGCAATTAGTAATTTGATATTTGACAATTTTGACGTTAAATGCCTGCCTGGTCTTATTTTAATTTGTCTATGGCTCTGCACTTTTGTTTATAAGTATATAAAAATAATTGTTAAAATGTGGGGTGGAAATAGCAAGATAATGTATGGCTATGGCTAAAACATGGCTATTTATTAACACTGGTCGTGTGCTAAATTTGAAATAAATATCTGCAGACCTTTAGCAGAAATTTATATTTTTACTTCTGACATTTCCCTGCATAAATTTCCCGTAGACCCAAAACTCTGCAAGCAGTGGAAAATTAAATTGAGAATAGGAAAACCAATAACAAAACACACGAAAGTATGTAGCAAACATTTTCTTGCGGAGGATTTTATACAAGGTTATATTGTGAATTAATTAAGACCGTTTTTAAATTTGTATTACACATTAAACTGCCAATTTTCTCCATTTAATAAAATAGATATTTTATCGGGTGACTGAACTAAAGCAGACGTCTATATTGTACATATATTTCATGTGTAGTATATAGTTTTATTATTCTCAGTTGCAGTTTCTTATTTTGATGAAAATAGAATGAATTATCCATTTGTCCGTATGACATAAGTAAGTCATTTGAATTCTGGCCGCAACTATAGATCCAATTTATCCAGACTGTGACTAAGAATAAGTTATGTTCTATTTCTTGAATTCTTTACAGTTTTGTTTTAATTTATCGTTTTTTGTTTATCGCATAAAAGTTTTTCTTAGTCTCTCGCCCTAAATACTAATTTACGCCAAAATATTGTTATAGAACTTACAATTTTTTTTCTAAAGTTATCTCTTTCTTCTGTCACTAAAATTTAATTTTAAATAGTATTTAGCAAGTTTTCCATTGGTTCCATCAACTTCTTGCAATGACTTTTTTTGGACAAATTGAACAATGCTAGTAAACTATTACAATATGTATATTTTGAAAAAAAGATTTACAAAGTAGCTTCCATATTATATGTTGTTTATTAAAAATTATAATAGGTTTTATCGCCACTCCACAAAAATTAAAAAAATCTGACACAATTCCACCGAAAAATCTATGCCCTTTTGATCACCGCCCACTGATTCGTCCATTGTATCCAACATTATAATGTAAAATAATGCCCTACAGTGCTATCCCTTCATCATCAAGTGATTTCAGAAAACCAATTTGAACACGTGCAAAACTGTAGCTATAGTATGTTTGGCATAAACGATAATTCTGAATTTCTCTTAACATTTTGTATAGGATGAAGAGTGTTTTCTTAAGGGAAACGTACTATACATATGATGCTAGTGGGTGACTCAGGTAGAAAGAAATCCGAAACCCTTATTTAAGGGCAGTTTTTGTAGAGACTGTTATAGTATTCTTGACAGGTAGATTTTGGAATTCGTTTATGCTTCACTTGTTACACGGACTTATTATTAGATAACAGAGGGGAGAAGGCGAACATTAGGTCAGTCCTAACCGAGGGTGGTTTGGGGTGAGGTTTTGGATTTAGGGGCTGTAGAGGGAGGAATCTGATTTTGGTTTCCTTTGTATGACTCACGCAGTTCTCTAAAGAAACAAATTACAATATGTATGGGTTAGTTGTGGGTGACAATTAGTTGTGAACATCTTCTGATGAAAATATGTTAGTATTAGTTATAAAGGATGAAACATAATTTACTTAGTAATAAACAGAAAAAGCAATTTAGCAAAAATATTAAGTTTAATTATTAAATATCCGCAAAGACGTCTCTATCCGCAATAGCAATAGAATATTTAAATCCTTTTTTATTAGGGACTGTGCACATAGTGATTTTTTTATCATAACGGTTTTAATTCAAACGGTTTTATAATTGTTTTAATTCAAACACATTTTTATCAACTTCCTGAGTCCCACAAGGGAAAAGTCCACTTCTTTTTATTTTATTTGTGAATGATTTATCTTTGCATCTGAAATCCTGTCATCTTTTGCTGACGACTTGAAGTTGTTTCATGGCATTTCATGCATTGAATTGTACTATACTTCAGGGACTTCTGAACGTTGTGGAGGTTTAAATATAATTAAATGTAAGATATGTACCTTTACTCTCAAATTTCAGCCAATTATGATTATACTGTTAATTCAGAACCTTTAGCGCTTTGTCGTAATGTCAAGAACCTGAATGTACTGTTTGATAATAAACTATCTTTTTTGATCATGTTATTCAAGTAGATAATGGTGCATATAAAGCGCTAGGTTTTTTCAATAGAAAGACGAAATCGTTTGATGATAAAAACACTCTTAAGTGTATTTACTTTTGATTAATACGCTCTAATAGCGTATTAATATATTAAGAGCTTGAATATTGTAGTTTTATTTGATACCGTCGCTATAACTTACGTATCCAAGAGATAGACAAAATTCAACTTCGATTTTTAAAATTTTTATCTTTTCGAATTGAACATTTTTATCCAATTAAGTGATGCTATTATAATTTACTTTTGTAAAGATTTAATTCAATCGGTTAGTTAGCACTAGAAAAGTACTAGCAAGAGTATCATTTCCATATAAATTTGTCCATGGCAATGGAAACCCCATATTTTGTTTGTTATTCGAGTGTCGCATTCTGGTTCTTGAATTAATGATTTATTTTATTGTCATAATGTTAGAACAAATGTTGCTTAGAAATCTCCTGTATATGTAATGTCCAATAATTTCAACTGCTTTAGTAAACACTTTGATATTATAACGTTTGTAGCCTGAGTAATTTGTTAACTTTAGGAGCTAGGTCTTTTAAATATTTAGCATACTTGTAAGCAATTAGTGAATATCAGTTTATTATGTATTATTGTTATTTCCTATGTTACCTTTTTATATTTTTCTTATATTATTATTTTTTTTCTACTGAACATAATCTTGTATTGTCCTATTACAGAAAATGATTTTGTTATCATTATTATCGTTTTTCTTGCAAGCTGTTAAAGAAAAGTAAGTGTTGCCAATCAAAGTTTGTTTGGGCTGACTAAGACTGGAAATTAAGGTAGATAACAAAACCATAACCAAACGACGCTAGGCGCCGTGACGTTCCATTTTTTTGTCAGAAGCATACGGATATTGAAAGAACTTTTCATTTCAAGCGTTTTTCCAAATAATTGTTCCTTATGTTTATAACAGTTCAAGAGATACAGACATTTATTGTGTAACTGGAACTTTTTGTTTACCCATCAGTCGTCCGTATAGATCAGTTGGACCTTGAAAAAACAGTAGGTAGTGTTTTAAAATTTGTTTTATTTTAATCCCATTTATAAATAAAGTAGCATTGCATGTAATTATTGACTTAATAACCAATAATCAAACGAAGTTCCTAATAATAATAATCGTAACGTTACTTTAATAGATGTTCAATATATGCATCATTAATATCTACGCATAGATTGTAACACTTTCTTATTTTGAATGAAGTTAATTTTTTACATTAGAGGTCTATTCTATTCTAATAAAACACTACCTACTGTTGTTGCAATGCCCATCTGATCAAAAATTGACGTTTGATGTGGTAAACGAAATATTACAGTTATCGTAAAATAGTACGGTAAACGCTTTTTGCAAGCAAGAGCACTTATAACTATTATTCTGTGTTGTGAAAAGAGCTTTAAGAAAATCATTCACAGTATGTACCTGTTAATGTTTCACATTGAATATGCTATTGTTTTCTGTATACATTACTTTAATGTTATATAATAATAATAATAATAATAATAATAATAATAATAATAATAATAATAATAACTCTGAGACCGAGGGGTTCATAATGGCTTGCCAAGATGGTGTAATTAATACTCTCGTCTATCGTAGTCGTGTCTTGGGTATCGAGGTTCCTGATACCAGATGCAGGGCCTGCCGCCAGGCGCCGGAGACGCTTATGCATCTCCTGTCGGCCTGTCCGGTATATGCGGCCACAGTGTATATCCAAAGACACGATTCAGCCTTACGGGTGTTGTATTATCATTTACGACACTCGTATGAGATAGACGAGACGCCAGTGCTGCCTTATGCTCCGGGGGATATGGAATCCGGTGTGCAAATTCAAGCCAATAAGCCTGATGTAGTCCTCCTCGACCACCAACTTAGGACGATGTTTGTGATTGAGTTCTCGGCTCCCGCAGAGAACAACATCGTCCTAAAAGAGGAGGAAAAACGGAGGAAGTATCGAGATCTTCTCTCCGAGCTCCGCAGGCTGTATCCAGACCACTCTGTTAAGATTGTGGTGCTCATTATAGGCGTCCTGGGTGGAATGAGACATACGTTGCTTTCTGACTTAAAGATCATACCGGCTTGCCGAAATTCGGCAGAGATCTTAGCCGGCAGAATGCAGAAGGCAATCGTCCTTGGTTCGCTACGTCTACTCAGAACGCACGATTTACGGGCGCAATGATTACTGACTCCACGGAGTGGAGAGTGGTCATTGCTTGACTCTTCAGAACATCTCCGAATGTGTCGGAGCTTCGGAAGGTGTTACTGGAAAAAAAAAATAAAAAAAAAAAATAATAATAATAATAATAATAATAATAATAATAATAATAATAATAATATCTCTACCCCTCATTCTAATCACAGGGATTAGCCCAGAAGTCGGAGACTTGTGCGGGAGAGGGGGCGGCATATTATTATTAAGCAGGCCGCATTTGCGCCCAGGAACGACTTACGCCCTAACCACTATTCAGTGCAGGAATGAGGAAAACCTGGAAAACCTCATTAATTAGGGGGGTAGTCAAATATCAACCGGTATCAATCTCTCACATTGATCCAATCCAACATTCTTCCACCCTACCATACCCCCAGAGAGGGCGCCAAACCTCTCCACGAATATAGCTTATATACGGTCTACCGGCAGCTGGGCTCGAACCAACACCGATCTAGTCACCTCGATTCAAGTACTGACGCCTTAAACCGCGCGACCACTGACTGACCCATGTATGCAGTTACTTAGAAAAAAATGCAGTTGATAGCTTACTTCATTTTTTAACGATAGTAAGTTGGTAGCAATGTGCTGAGAGAGAGAGAAGTAGGCTAGCGATTGCCATGCCAGTGAAAAAGATGTTCGCTGACAAGAGACAAGTTCGTTGTAGCTATATCATATTATCTTGTAGAACTGTTATTAATCAAATGAAATCTATGTGCTAGTGTGTATTAAAACTTAGATTAAAAATAATGCTATAATTAGTGCTTCATTTATTAACATACAAAATAAAGCAGAGCTGTAACAGTCCAAGCAAACAAACTGCCGCCTTTTGAACAGTTCCTATGTTTAGGTGTACCTATTTGTAATTATTATATACAAATACTTAACAAGGTATGTGAGTGACGTTGTCACATATTCAAGACCTGTTTGCTGTCATAATGTCATAATTTTGTTACGGTTGTTAAGTCAAACATGTATATATTTATCATACGGCAAAGTTAAGGACATCCTGTATTTTAGAATAAATAAGGAATAAAAATGTAGGATAAGTATTACCTACTTATTATATTACAGCAATCGGTATTATATATTTATTTATGTATCAATGGAGTTATGACGATGTTAATTATCGAGGGCAACAGATTGCAGATTGTTAATTTTCCCAAGATTATTAACATCCAATAACTCACGTGGTAGATGAGGATTTTATTTCATACTAACGAAATATGAAAACCAAATTTTGTTGGTTTTCAAAATTAAACGAATAATTAAGTAGGCATGATTACCATGCATATATCTGGCAAGTTTGTAAATAAAAGTTCATCAAATTTATTAATTTGCGAAAATGAATGAAAACCTGGGGAGAAGTGAAATTTCAGGCGATTTGTTAGAAAAGGCTGAGAAAGCTCATGCCGCATTACTACCAGCAAAGTCGGAATCAAGGTATAAAAAAATATATGAGAAATTCCTGCAGTGGCTGAAAGTTAACTGTATTGAAAACAAAAAGGTTAGTGAAACTGTAATGTTGGTTTACTTTCCTAATTCCCTGTGGACTAATGGTCAATGTTAAAATCAATGATGACAATTTATAAAAACACAAATGGGAGAAAGTTTCATGAACTGAAAGCGTTTCTCAAACGAAAAATTAAAGGCTATGAGCCAAAAAAGTCGTGTTTAGTCGGCATGACATTGTCAAATTTTTGTAGGATGCTTCCAATGAAGAACATTTACTATATAAGTAATAATTAATTATTATTTTTATGTAAAATTAAAAATAAAACCATTTGATCTATTTCTAATTTGAGCACCCTGTAAAATGTATGTATTCCGTAAACTGTAACAATAAAATTATAATAAATTGCCATCGTTGACCAGACAGGTTGGGATTGAAAGAAAAAAAACTATTTCCTTTATACCTGCAGAGAAAGAATTCGCCTTTTAATTCGACGCGCAATTCATTTCAAGCTAATTAAACTGATAAAAATAAAGGACTGAATAAAGTCAAGGATAAGGCATATTCTCAGGAATATACAAGTCGAGACTTGTGAGTCATTTCGGGGTGCAGCTGTCGAGGTAAAAAAGCTTTAATAGGTCGTGAGGAATCTCTGAAATTTACACCGTGATCCGTAAAATCTACGCAAATATTTGGTTTTACTCTAAGCGGGATTGTTAAACTCCGTTTAATGTGTGGAAGCACGTATGTTTATGGAAGAGTGGATTGAATGCCAAACTTTAATACCTATAATATAATTTCACACGTAAACACCAGATTAGTTTGTTTTGAAATGGAGAAAATACCTAACAATATCCTTATTAGGCTGTCGTAGCATTAGACGCTTAGAACTAATATATGGAAAGATAATGATAACATTTCCGCAGTAACAATAGATTTTCTACATAAAGACGTCAAACATTTTATTTGTTCAATGTAGCGCATTCAAATATTGTCCAAAAACTGTTTCAATGATAACAGAAGTAAATCCATAACATTTTGACACTGATAGATATTTTTTTTTCATAACCGTTGATCTTGTTGATAAAAGGTAATTGAATACTTTGTGGGAATCATTGTGGTCAGGAGATGCTAACACTTACTGCATCATCAACAATTTCACTTTAGTGTAAAATATATATACAGGGTGGATTCACGACTTATCTAAAACACTTTGGGAATAGATGCATCATGAAAAATGTAGTCAATATCGTAGAAAAAAGTTGTAATATTTTGATTCTTTACATCATTGGGCTACAATATTGAAATCCGATTACTTATGGTATTAACGTTTTTGTGATGCAAGTGTTTACAGTATTTCTTTAAGTGTCAAAAAATGCTAACGTGTATAGCAATTCGGAGTAGATCGATATCGTTTTAATTTATGGTGAAGTGAAAATGATTTAGCGGAACGATTTGCCGGTAAACATATACCAAATGCAGCTACTTTTACCGCTATGAGCAGTGAGTGCAAATGTGCGTGGAAGAGATGGAGGTCCAGAGCGTCCACGACATATTGCAGCTGTGTAGCTATCATGCACGATTCTCAATTGTATCCATACCATGTACATTGGGCCAAGCATTAATACCAAGATATTAGACGAGGAGCATCAGTACCATAGCCGCCACGATCTTCTGACTTTAAATTCTTTGAACTTTACTAGTTCAAAACAGACAAGAAGCAGACATATTTATGTTAGTTTGTAGAAACTGGGAAGACGGGCCCGAAATTATGTTGTTGTAACATCAGGTCTGTCAAAGTATTTTATTAATTAAAACCACAAATTAATTCTATGAACAATTAATGATAATAGAGGCAAAAGCAGTTGAATTTGATGTATAAAATCGGTGTTATAAAATGTTATTTATTCATTTGCTTGGGATTTTTTTTCCTGTTGCCGATTGCATACTTTGCCTATAAAATACAGTGGACCAGTTTGCATTGCCGTGCAGAAGTGAATTTTTAAATCATTTTCGAACCATCCTTTTTGATTTTTTTTACAAGCCTCCTACGCTGTGCATCAAAAAAATTTTTTTTAGATAAATCACCCTGTAAAAATAAATTTTACTCAAGAGCATCTCAAATGATGAGGTCAATTGCGGATAAATATTTCTCTACCTTGTCATAAAGTAAACTTCTCATTTTCTCAAGATATTGACATGCCTTTTCTCATTCACCATTAACATGGCCATAATTGGAAGAAATAAACAAAAAAAAAACAAGAGAATCTCATCCGGTAAATTATTAGCCGATAACTATATTTTAGTGGACAAAAGTAGAGCAAGCAGTATTTAAATAATGTGGTACTAAATACTGTTTGGTAGTATTAAAGCGATTTCCAGTAACTCTCTATTGATTCTCATCTACCAAAGTAATTTGCGTCTTTACTATTGTGAGAATGGAGCAATTTGAAAAAATGGTATTTTTGTAGTCGATATGCCAACAGAAATCCATTCTCATTGAAAATATAATTTGTGTAGGTACTAAATTTACTTAAATCCCCTGCTGATATAATTACCGTTTTGCTAATGCAAATGTAGCATATTTAACCTTTCCAATGTATTTATCTTTACACGTGTCGTTTTTGCAATTCTAATTTACTAATTTGACAGGATGATCCAAATTAAATTTTAGTTATTTACATACAAATATTTTTATTTACTTCGGCAACTGTGCGACTTTAATCTTCTTATTTATAAATGATTTGAGCCAAATT
This sequence comes from Monochamus alternatus, assembly GCA_037114965.1. NCBI lineage: Eukaryota > Metazoa > Arthropoda > Insecta > Coleoptera > Cerambycidae > Monochamus > Monochamus alternatus. Next base: position 35,064,030 of record CM073433.1, on the reverse strand, counting down.
AAGGCATCTTACAGAAAATATATGCAGATTATTGTAATCAGGTGTACGCAGTTAAATTCATATTAAATAATATATTATCTTATACAGTAGAAATATACAGAGTGTCCGGCAAAATGTGGGGAATCTTTCGGGTGCAAATAGAATAACATGAAAAGATAAGATGACCCTATATTTTTTTTCCTACAGGTCTTCCCTACGGAGTAATATGTGCCCCTGAAGGACGTCGCTAGAAATCGGTTTTTCTTGAATAACTTTTAAAGTACTTAATATAATTTAATAAAAATACTAACTAACTACTCAGTGGACAAAAGTCCCAACCTGCATTGAATTACACCCACAATATCTACCCATATATTCCTTATTATTAGCTTTTGTAACATTTTTTTACTGTTTTAGAAAGGTATTTTAAGCTAATATAAATCAAATCTCCTACAATTCCTATCAATGAAGTCATATGTATGTTCTCTGATACCAAACATCTAGGTATGCTAATATTAATAAAATCTACTACATATGAACCAGTTTAAAATATGTTTCATGACAAACGTGTATGCAAATAAATAAAATAAAATATAAATACGAATAAAATAAATAGGATTGCTTCTTCAGGTGGTCTCCTTTAAGTGGAATCAAATATCTAACTATAAAAATTATTATAAAAATTAAAATTATTTGAAGTTAAATATCGACAATGACAAAAAGTGACATTCTGTCAATGAATTAAATATGACAATACCTACTTGAAAAATGTTCACCTTTTATGTAATAGTTTATATATATTTTTAGGTATTAATAATATTGCGTGAAACTAACTACTCAGTTTGTCATGAAACATATTTAAACTGGTTCATATGTAGTAGATTTTATTAATATTGTATACCTACAGGATGATTCACAACTTATCTAAAAACATTTGCGAATAGATACATCATGAAAAATGGAGTCAGTATCATAAAAAAATATGAAAACCTTAGTTTCCGAGAAAAAAAAAATATAGTTGTAATATTTTCAACCTTTGTATTGGTGAGCTATTGTGTTCTCTATAGCCAGATGCTTCCGAATACCGAAATCCGATTACTTGTAGTATTAACGGTTTTGTGATGCGGATGTTTACATTAGTTTTTCAAGTATCAAAAATGGCTTACGTGTATAGCAGCTCTGAGTTGATGAATATCGTTTTAATTTATAGTGATTTGAAAATGCTACAGCAGAATGATTTCCCGGTAAACATGTGCTAAATGCAGCTACTTTTACCGCGGTGTGCAGTTAGTGCAAGTGTAGGCAACGCGGGTGTGACATGGGAAATTTACAACCGAATAGTGGAAGAGATGGAGGTCCAGGGCGTCCATGGCGTATTGCAGCAGTGTGACATGTCATACACGAGGCTAAATTATATCCGTACCATACACAACGGGTCCAAGTATTAATACCAAGGGACTGGACATGGAGGACCGGCACCATGGCCGCCGCGATCTCCTGACTTTAAAGCTTTTGAACTTCTTTTCGTGGAGATATTTAAAAATTTAAGTATATCGTACCGAAGTGGGCACTATAGGTGATTTACGAAAACGTATCATAGCTGCTGCCAATAACTTACTAGTTTAAAACGGACAAAAAGCAGAAACATTTGTGGGTAAGACGGCAAAAGCAGTTGAAGTTGCTGTATAAAATAAGTGTTATTTATTGCTTTCCTTGCCGATTGCATGCTTTGCCTTGTCAGGTTTTACAATAGACCAATTTTCAATGTATAACACAGTGGTTACTTAACTGTCGAATAAATACGTACAAGTACTAATAGTACTCCAGTGGTGTCTCTCACTTTTGTCATAACTTTTTAAATTTCTTTTTCATTTTTGTTTGAACAAGTGTTAATAAATGAAGTTTTATTATTATTATTACTATGTTGTGATTATTTATTGTATCTAATACATTTTTATATACAGTATGCGCCAAAAGTATGGAATAAATTCAATAAAAACGGAACAATTATTTTTTGGGAAAAATCCTCGAACAGGTCGATTTTTAATTTAAAAAATACATATTTTAGCGTAAAATGCGATTTTCAAGTGTCATTTGTTTTCGAGTAATGACGTCATCGATTTCTTTTTAAATGGCAACACCATATTTTTTTCCTTGATTCTGAAAGATCGTTTAATTCTCTATCAGACAGTACTAAAATTTTGCCCTCTTACATAGGAAAGTTTTCGAGTAAATGACGATTGAATGTTAGAAAACGTAAATTTTATATATAAAAAAGTAACAATTCTGAGGTATGTAAAATAAAATACAATTGATTAAATTTTATACTTAAATTAAATATTCGAATTGCCATCCACCAACTTCTTGACAATGCGCAAGTCTGTGAAGAAATTCTTCTTGCACATCATGAATGATTCCTAGGGTAACTCTGCGTATTTCGTCCCGAATGCGATTTTGAAGTTCTTCTAAATTACGTGGTTTATTAATTCCTCTGCCATCCAATGAGGATTTTCCCGACTCCAATATCTGCAAGTTTGACGGTTTACTGTACCATTCAGACAAAATGTGGCCTCATCTGAAAAAAGTATTTGCCGGTGTAAATTTCTATCTCCTTAAATCCATTAGAATTTCGCAAAAGTGTAAGCGGCGATCGGGATCATCTTCATTGAGTTCCTGCACAAATTGAATTTTGTAGGGATGATATTTTTCCTTCCTCAAGATACGTAGCACTGTGCTCTGACTAGTGTCATTGTTTAATGCAACCAATCGTGAATACTTATCAAAATGTTCTGTTTCTGATTTTCATTAATGCTTGGACGTTCAGGTTTTGGAATATTTACAGCGTTGCCAGTTTCTCTAAATTTAGACTCTACCTTACTGACTGCTGATTGGCTGATAGGGCAATCTGTATACTTTTCATTAAGTAAATAGCAAACTTCCTGCTGAGTTCTAGTCATATTCCCGCATCCGATAAGAATTAAAATTTCAATTCTTTGAGTAACAGTTAAATGTGCCATAATACTTTAAATTGAATAATAATTTCTATGTCGCTTGCAATACTTATTAGAACCTACGTGATCCATAAAAGAACTAGAATTCGAAAAACTGAACTTGATAACGTTTATGCTTTATTTTAATTGATTTACGTTTTCTAACATTCAATCGTCATTTACTCAAAAACTTTCCTATGTAAGAGGGCAACATTTTAGTACTGTCTGATAGAGAATTAAACATCCTTTCAGAATCAAGGAAAAAATATGGTGTTGCCATTTAAAAAAAATCGATGACGTCATTACTCGAAAACAAATGACGTTTGAAAATCGCATTTTACGCTAAAATATGTATTTTTTATATTAAAAATCGACCTGTTAGAGGATTTTTCCCAAAAAATAATTGTTTCGTTTTTATTGAATTTATTCCATACTTTTGGCGCATACTGTATAATGAACATTTGACCCATATCGTACAGTATTTCAAAATGAACGGTATTTAATTTAAAATAGATCGTTCTAGGAAATCTAGCTTTTCGATCCCGCTGAAAATTACATCTATTTAAAGACATATTGCTAACGAATTATCCACTTATAAAGGTGGATCAAATTACTAATTTCCAGATCTTTAAAAATCCTTCATCCGGATTAAGATAGCTGAACTGCCAAAGGGAACAAAGGACCATTCACAGGTTAAAATTTGAGAGATTCGATGGGCGAATTAAACCTTCATTATATCAATTAAAATTCCCGGCCTCTACAGCCAAATCTGTGGCACTTCGGAAATGGTAGCTTTTAATAAAAACTATAAAGGATCTCGAGAAATTCGAGCTTTTTTAGGAGCTTGGAGTATCCCGTTTCTTGTTGTACAACATTCGTCGGTGTTTAACACACACAAGCCTTTGTCGTTTTTATGAGGCACCTTCACCCTTTTCAAAAAATTCGCTATTGTCGGCCGATGCATTCTCAAAATGCGATTTAAAAGGGTTGCCGATCGATCTCGCCCCCGTTTCGATAAAGGATTTTAAGTGAGGTAGCTGCAATACAAAATCTGTCATTATGCCGTGGTTAGTGGCACTTGTGCTGCTTTTTCCGAAACGGTTTCTTTGTTGCGTACCGCTTAACCCTTTCTGTTTGCCAAAATTCCGGTTTAAATGCCACTTTGTGTTGTACAGGAAGTGCCGTTTATTGCGGTGCTCAAAATAGTTCACTTTAACCCCTTCAATAAGCAAAGGTACAATACTTCAATACTTACACAATATGAATTTTTAACTTTAGGTTAACTGTATCTCAATATTATGGGCCTATTGATTAATGGGATGAGGTAAACTCCATTTTCAATCGAAAATATTATCTTTGGGATTGGACAGAAACGAGTAATGACGTTATCAATTATATTTTTTCCAGAAAGATAGCCAATATTTTTAAAAGAATTAAACTCGATAATTCTTTGATACAGTTAAAACAAAAGATGATGTTAACAATAACTAAACTTAAAAAATGGGCCAAACACCATGATACTACATACATATTACAATCTATTCCCTATTTGATCTCCTCTCATTTTAACCGTTTGGAACTTTGAGAAGCCAGTACCCGTTCCGGTCTGTGAGACCAATAATCAATATTTATCCCGTGAATTATTATTTTATACAAGAATAGAAGACCACCATAGGCCACCTTTGAGTACTTCTTGCACAATTATAATTCGAACAAAGTTGGTCCGCCATGTCCTCACCTACCTTTGTTGAATTGTACATTGTAATAATTTCTGGTTTGCCTGATTCTAAATCCATGTCGTCATTATGATGTACACTAGAAACTAATAGGAGGTTTTTATTCTTTTTTGGAATGATTGAAACCAACGTGCATTCTTTTCTGAATGCAGACATACATGTGTTGACAGGACGCTTCACAGGATGTGAAAAATTAGTTGGAATTTCTTTTTTATTTTTTCTAATGGTGCCAACAGTAGTCAGCTTTTTTTCGAGGAGTTATTTTACTAAATTTAAGCTACTGAACCAGTTATCTAGTGTAACAGTGCGCCCAGAATTATAAATAGGCTGGCACAGTCTCATAACAATATCCCCTGGAGAATTGCTTATGCTGAATGGACCATCTAGCTGTTTGCCTACATAAACTTCCATATTGGCTGTATAAAACATAGGAGCGTCTGATAAAGCAAAAATTTTAATGCCGTATTTGTTCGGCTTTGACGGAATGTACTGCCGAAATCCGCAACGGCCACGAAATGCCTCCAGTTTTTCATCGACTGTGACGTATTCAAATAATGTGAAACCAGTTTTGCAGTTTTCCACAAAAGTATCGAAAAATTCCCTAATAGGGGCTAGCTTATCTAACTCCTTTCTTTGAGGACGAGTAGTCTTGTCATCGTAAACAAGTCAGAAGAAAGCGGAAGCGGTTGAAGGACATGGTAAGGAAAAAAATTTCCACACCTGAGCCGTCAGTAGCCCAAAGATATTTAGCATTCAAATGGTTCGCCTTTAGCAACCCAGCATAGTACAGCAACCCGATTAGCGCCATAATTTCCGCTTTACTTGTAGGTCTAGCATCACTTTGACGTGAATAATTTTCTGCTAATGAATGAATATATTTGTTTGTATAATAGTAAAAATTTGGTCGCTAAAGAAATATTTCCAAATTTCTATTGGTTCTTTTAGTGATCTTGTCGTTAATCTTGATATTGGAAGGCGTGTCACTTTATTTTCTGATCGGATTCTTACATTCTTAGGAGGAGCCATTTTATTCCAAATAGTAGTTCCATCTTTTCCAATAAAACTATTTTGATTTATTTAGGTCTCTTCGGGCTCAGTTTCATTTTCATAATCAGAAATTTCTTGCTCTGTGTCGAACCCTATTTCCCTAGACTCTAAAATATCTTCGTCGGAGTCTGAAGAAGCGTCGTCAAAATTATGTTCAACACTTTCTTCATCTTCTTCGTTCAAAGCCTCATCCATTACCTTTTGAAGTCGTGCCTGTTCTTTTTCATAGTCTCCCATGACCAAACTAAAAAAATACATTTTGGCTGTTTAAATATGTAATGTACATAAACAAAAAAAATGTAGAAATAAAATTAATTGCTCACCTATTATTGAAAATGCTTTAGATATCAACACAATTTTTTTTTACTTATATACCCGTTTCGGTCTCAGGGACCGAAAATGCAACTACTCTAAAAACGATTGGACACATCAAGTCGCTGTGCCGCTTAGGCGTCCACTTTAGGAAGGTACACGAACGGACAGAGAAGTATGGATGACGGCCATTTTAGTACTAGGAAATTCCTTCGGACTCAGAGACCGCATACGGGTACTGGAGGGTTAAGACACATCTTCGCCTGACTTCTTTGTGGGCTGCGCTTATTCACATTTCGCTGTTTAACTCATTACAACCATTTGTGATCTTTTCATTCAAATGATTAATATCTCGAGATGGTGTTTTGTAAGTCTGATTGTTTAAAACCCCCTCATAAAAAAATTCGAGGGGTGTTAGATCTGGTGACTTTCCGGGCCACTCAATGGGTCCGTTAATCCCAATCCATCTTTCATGGAAAGTGTTATCTATTACTGCACAGTGCTGGCCTTGTGGGGTAGAGGGAGCTCCATCATGCTGAAACCATAAGTTTGTCCTTAGCTGCAAAGACACATCCTCCAGAAGTGCAGGAAGTTTTTCCTGTAGGAAATTTAAGTAACTCACACTGTTCAATGTATTTTCATAAAAATAAGGCCTACTGATGATGCCGCACCATACATTTACTCCAAAATGGCTTTAGTTTTGGAATGGATTTACAATGTGGGGGTTTTCAATGGAACAGTAGTGTTCGTTGCGCCTGTTTGGCAAACCATTACTAACAAACCGACTTTCGTCCGGCCAATGAATGTGCCAAAGAATGTTGTGATCAACAGTTTCTATATTTACTATAATTTAAACAATAAAAAGAAGTATGTTTTCAATAGTCATGATACCCATTGGTCTTTAAAATTCATTGAAAGGTTTATTTATCTAAATTCCATTCCCCGCAAGCTTGTATATAATTTCGTAGATTTTGTTCGAAATAACAGTCTAGCTGTATTAACATTGTTTTTTTACTCTTCGGTTAATTATTTGATTCAGAAAATGCATCTTCATTTCGTCGCAAGGTCCCCTCCAACCTTGTAAAGGTCCTATGATCTGGATTGAGGCGCTTTGGATACTTTCTCGATATAATTCTACAGCTATTCTTGATTTTCTTTCCACAAATTAGCAACATATCAACTTTTCCTGAATGAGAAAACATTTTGTAAAAAGTTATACGTTTGACGTTCATATTGAGTAACGACAAGTATTTTGTGACATTTATGCACTTTAAACAACGAACATTCAATGATTTTCCAACGACTATTTGATCCTTTCACCGCTAATGTGATTTTTAGGTGGTATTTCAGAAAAAAATTGGGTATGTTTCTGGAATAAATATAATTATTGATAGTTATGATGATTTTAATACTTTTGGTACTAGTTTTAATGTCAAAAGCAATGAAATTTCTAAAAACCTTTTTTATTCGTATATGTAAAATTCACTAAATATGGACCATACAAATCACAATAAAATTTTCTCCGCAATAAAAATTGCTTTCTCTGAGTGCAATAAACCGCGTAAAATAATGTTGGTAATACACCATACAACATTCCAGTTGCAGACATTGTGATTAAACAGATGTTCTAATTATTTTATACCTTCTGATACCTTTACGATACAGTTAATAAATAATTTACTAATTGATGGATTCTATGCTACAAAAATGTCGTATTAATGCTATTAATAAAATAGAGCTCTTATAAAATTGTTGTTTAGTTGATTTGTTGTTATTATATAACTATTTTAACTGTTTCCAACATGCCCTATAAAATTTCAACAACGCCTAAAGTGCTTTATAATATGGTGCCAATTTTGATTGTATAGTTGCTATATAAACATTCTTACAATGTTTTTGTGACATGCTTTTTTATAACTTTTGTAGCTGTTATGAAATAACAAATTGCTAGTTTTTGCGTGATCACCCTGTACATATTTAGATACTTATTATATCGATAAATTCATAATATTTATTATTCTGTATCAATTGATTCCTCCTACATCCTTTCATATTTGAATTCTTTACTAAAATTGACATAGTTATTTAAAAATGTTGTATGTTCCGTAGTAGATTATATTTTTTATAGAAACTATAAAATTACCACTTTTACTCCTCAAATCGACAAGTTCAGACAAGTCAGCGATTGGGTTACTCTACGTGACGTACTGCAGATTTATTTGCACAATGTCACAAAAAGCTTGTGCTCGAGATATATTTCTTTAGGCTCTTTAGTTAACTTTTAAAACCGGTCAACAAAAGGCTGTACTGTATGACTCACGGTATCCCTTTTGTGGAGGTGGATCTGGAAGTCCTTTTTACTTCCTTTGAATAATACTACGGCGATTCGCAATACGCAAAGATTCTCACACTTGCAGAAAAACAAGTTGAGACAAGTTAAGGAACTGCACCTTGTGAGAAAGGAAAAAAGTCAAGACGTTATGAGAGATATTATATGCAAATTTGTGTTATATGCATATTATCTGGTATATTTATATAAAAAAATTACATTCATATGCCAATATTTGACCTTGTTCATTTTTAATTGATATATTTTTCTTTACTTTGTGTCCAAATAATACACTTTGCAATGTGCTCAAGACATTTGGTATAAAAGCAAAGATGGAAAACAACGAGACTGTATTTTGAGCAATATTTACAAATTGTTCATACAGGGTGAGGTATATAATCTGCATCAGAAATTATTTGACCCGCATTTTTTTGTTTTCCAGAACTCTAATTTTTGGAAGCCCTTTGAAATTGGGCCTAAAATTTTGTTGTTTTTGTAACTATTTCCTTTCCGGAATCTGTTTGCCAATTTTAGTTTTTATAACATTATTACGAAAGTAGTTTTGTCAAGTATCACAGAGGACCATTTTTTTCTAAATTCTTTGCCAGTGCATTAGCAACACTGTTTGACTATACCAAGATAAAAAGTACTCTTTATTAATAAGTTGCCAAAGCTGTGATATTACCATTGAGAATAATTGTGAATGCAAAAAATTAAAAAGGTGGCTGAGAAGATAATTCAAACAAATTGAGTGACAGATGTCGATTCGTGATTACTCTGTCACTGCATTTTTTAGGATTTCAAAATTTACTTGATTTTAAAAATGTTCAATTATCAATCAATCAAAATTAAACTTTAAACGAAAAAAAGTAAAGTCCTTCTTTGTATAGAATGAAATTCTGTTTCGATTGCAATGCAAAATAATTAAAAAAAATGTTTGAAAAAAAATGAAATGTTTGAAAAAAAAACTGACTGGTATTACGCATAACTAGCACTTTCTGTGGTACTTGACAAAACTACTTTGTTAATGATATTCAGATAGGTTATCTACAACTCCTTACCAAATTCCATTAAAAACGGCTTAGGGCTTCTAAAGATATTTGCAAAAAAAACAACATTTTAGGCCCAATTTCAAGGAGCCGTAGGTCTCCTAAAAATGAATTATCGAAAAAACAAAAAATACGAGTTAACTAATGTCTTACATTTTTTTCTACATAGTATTAAATTATCTATGTAGAAATTTTTATGCATAAAAGGCTTACAATTGCTTTATTTTTGTACAGAACAAAAATACTTTGCGTGATCATTGTATATAGGGTGATCCCGAATATTGTGCTAAAAAATTGAGGGTAGATTGTGCGATCGATTTTAATAGGGATCCTTCATATAAATTTTTTTGATATGAGCCCCCTTAGAGTGTTACGATCCCTTAACAGGGGGGTGCTAAATTTAGGGTTTTATTTTTTCCTTCCAAATGCTTTGAAATTAAGAAGTGACATTAGGCAAGGTATTTTAGCTGTTGAAACTTTTTCTGGACAAGAATTTTTCATTTTCCTCGTCCTGTCATAGGACGTTGAAATTACTTTATTTACTTTATTTCATTATGTATATTATTCATTACATTTTTTTGGAATTAATTTTTTCGATGGAAAAAATTCTTTTTGAATGCCTTGTTGAATTTATAATGTTTTTTGTCTCTTGCAATTTTTTGATAAATAGTACAATTTTTCAGTAAAAAAAATAAAGTTCATGACCCTACACGTCAATATCTAATTTACACATCAATATCTAGTAGGTTTCCATCATATCATTTTGCATTTGATGCCAGTTCATGGTTCTTTGATATCAAATATTGCTCTATATTAAACATTTGGAACTAAATAATACTTATCACCCCCTCCCCCCAATGGGTCAGAACTTCCCCAAGGTCGCTTAGACCAAATAATTTTATATAATGAACCTCTATTAAAATCGATGAAATGAAACAAATTGTGACTGTTTTCGTATTTGTATATATTCAAAAGTACATTTGACTTTTGAAAATCATTTAATGATCTCATTATGCCGGATGCCTTTTTTAGTTACTAAATGTATCTACATTAATTTTTATTTTAGATATACAATGTGTCCCACTTTTCATGAGCCACCCTGGTATCTCGCTAACCTGATATCCGAATACTTTGAAACTTTGGTGGTGAATATATACCTATAAAATGAGTACTTAGACGTAGCGCTATTTGATTATAGTCAGAGGCGTTCGATTCTAAGATGGAAAAAGGCGGTCAATTTTTCAAAAAAAAAAAGAATTAGCGATTTTTTTTTAAAGAATTAGTAATATATTCTAATTTGTACATAGGTACATACGTTTTTGACGTATCATCTTATTTACATTCAAGAATACATTGACACTTGCAATAACTTCTGTTTTCATGGCTTACTTAGGTTTTTATTTATCCATACTACACTATGGACTCACTCATGGTTTCTGGGAGCATTGCTTTCCTACAAAAATGAGCTAAATGAATTTTTTCATACACCTACTTTACCTTGTTAGTTAGCACCAATACAAGCCTTTAGTATTCATACCGCGCATACTTTCATCTACTGGGTGATTGTTTTTGTGCATGTTTATATATGATTCTGTGTCCTTGAAACATCAGCTTTAATACCTGATAAGAAAATTATTATTACACGTTTAAACATATGTCTGTTTCATAACGATTTTTTTTTTGTATTGCATCAAGTGTGCATCAAGTTGCTATCTATCAGACGCTTCAACTGAATTAAACGAGATAGCACGATGACATCCTTTTATTTACCTCCGATAAAAACGGTTGCACGTGTGCTCTGAAGACAAAGCATCCACCAAACAGGTCCATACAGGTCTAAAATGTATATAAGGTATGAGGAGGGGTCTGAAAGAAGTCACGCTCATCTCGTAAAAAACATAAATCCGTAAATTACAGAGGGCGCATTCCAACACTAGGAGTCGTTTAATGTACGTTGTTTAATAACAGAGGGGAGACGGATTATAAAGAAATGCCTGATATAGTAAAACCTGTAGGCCGTAACGTTACGGCATGGTCTGGTTTCTTTTAGTTTTTGGCCATCACGCATGACGTGTTAAGTATATCATTTAAATGGGTCCACTTGTTCGTAAAACCATCACGGAATCGATCGTAATTGAGGGTTTCAGGGTTATTTACAGGTGGCTGCTGGGGTTTAATCATATAAATTGTTGTTTATACCGGCAGACATGTATTTCATTGCACGAAATTGTTTTCTGACATAAACATACGTAAGAAGAACTTTATTAACAGTAAGTTTCATATCTGTATCAAATATAAAAACAATGCAAACTTGATCGATAGTATAGTCGATTACGATTTGTTAAATGTATGAACACCTTTGGGAATTTCGATTACCTACACCAAGTACATGTGGGTATATTACTGAAAAAGTTGCCTTTAGTAAATCATCAACTAATTCGTTCCTGATTTTTACTTCAACTTCAACTTATTATGCTCAAAATCGTTCTCTGTGTACTTACTTAAAATCTACAACAAATATTTTAAATATACTGATTTATTTTAAAGGCTCTTTGTAAGTTTGACAGCCTCATATTTCAAAATATCACGTTTCGGCAACGTTAATTTTGAATCTATTAATTATTATTTATTAATATAAAAAGCGTAGAAGAACTGGCATTGATACTAAAAGATTGGGCAGTCAGTATTAGAAAGAAGCAACACTAGTAACAGTAAAGGTTATGTGGTACAGGAGAAATACTATAATGACTATGATTGACCCATTTAATAGCATAGTATTTACATCTACTCGAGATGCCCGCGATTCAACCAAGATGAAACTGCCACAGACCTATGTAAACGTAAGACTAGTTCAGTTTCGTTGAGTTTGTCAGAAGTAAGCCGAATAATATTGTTATGGGATGGAAATACACCTGAAGATCTTATGCGTAAATTCTACTATATTGCTGCAGAATTAACATTGGGAGGAGACGAGGCAGTTGCCTGTCGCTTGGATTTTTTTTTCAAAATGAGAAAAATAACGATGGCTCTCTAACAAATTGCATTGAATATAATACGGTGTTCAGTAAGACTTGCCAGTTCTAAAAGTTGTACAAATAGTAAATGGCCGTTTGCAAAAGTTAAAGTCAAAGCTACACTGTACCACAGATAAATAATAGACACTGGAAAATGGAAATGGATAATTGGTACGACAATGTCTCTGTTGGAAAAAATACTATTAATGGCTGGACTAAATCGTCTACAGAGGTTATTGGTTTAAATGTAAAGGACAAAAAGATATGGAACAATTCGAATAGTGAATTGGTAGTGAATTGGCAAAAAATTATGTGCAAGAACAACAATTGCTGAAAATTACTGGTCATAACAATCCAAATTCTATAAAACTATATTTAAACATCGACCAAGAACACCACAATGAGAGCATGCATACTATGCGCGATAATAGATCATCTACAATAGAAAAAAATCGCCAAATTAAAGTTGCGTTAAATTTTAATAATTGTACCAGCTGTACTCTTAAGTTGTTTGTCAAAACAATTTTCTGACCGAATATCCCTCTGATATTAACAAATGCTTGATAATTTAATGTTAAATTTCTCAAGCAAGTTGCTTGGTACAGCCCGTGCTTTCGATTGCCATAAAATTATCTCGTACATTATCAATGACCTAAGGATTTTTTAGCAGTATTCAGAGAATCGTAGGGTTGAGATGCAGAATTATAACTTTTAATTTTTTTGTACGAATATTTAAAGGTATTTCGGAATTTATGCAGATAGACAAAAGTTTTATTTTGAACCAGGGTTTTCAAAAAAAAAAAAAATTCCACATTTTTCAATTCCTAAAAATTCTGATAATAAACGTAAAAGGGGTGTATTATTACATAGACAATTTCACTACAACTGCATCCATGAAAAAATTGGAGCCAAATTTAAAATACTCACGGCAACTTGATTTCTAACATTCACATTTAATGAGATGTAATTTTTTAGGGGAGGCTAGAATAAATTTTTTATATAAAATATCCCCCATATTTGAACTATCTGTCCCTTTTATGATCTACATCCCAGTAAAAGTCAATGCAATTTCATTAAATTACAGTTGATCATCTATAATTTATTAATAAATATTATGGAAAACAACAATAACTACTCTACGGACTAACACCCTTATCTTATACCCTCGATATCTGTCTAATAAAGAGCTAAATCATTGTGCTAACTAATTTATTCTGTTTCAGGTGTTTATACCTCTTTCTGCTTTAAAGTCTGGTTAAACACGTTACCAACAAAATATTTAACATAATGATCTACCCTCGATTGTTTTAGTCAGCTGCTGTTAAAAACTAAGGACACTGTTTACTCAATTTGTTTAGTCAACCAAGTTTTGCCGAGACTGAAAGCGCCGATCTGTCAGTTTATTAAATTAGCTGCAGATACACCTAAAAAATAAATCAGACTTTCTGGCACTTAAATAGACATGTGTTTGGTTTACCCGAGATCTGTTAGTATATGGCATAAATAACATGTGTGTAGGCACACACCGTTTTGGGTTATATACAAACAAGTGTGGCTCTAGGAAACTGGAATACCGCAAAACGTCACAGTATTCAACATCAAGATTATTTTTTATATATTTTTAGGTATACAATACAACAATATTGTGTGAAAGTAACTACCTATCCACATACTCTTTATTATTAGCTTTTGCATTTTTTTTTTGGTGTATTGTAAAGATTTTTAAGCCAATATAAATCGATTTTCCTACAATTTTTATTAATGAAGCCATATGCATGCTCTTTGATACCAAAAATCTAGGTATACTAATGAACAATTCCATAGACGAAGCTGTATTCCATAATTATCTAAAATAAAAATTAATTTAACTAAACTTAACTGGTTTATTAAAAACATTCTATAAATACTTAAGTTCACCTCTGAAATTGTGGGAACTCGAAAACTCAACCACAATAGATGAAATCGATCTATTTCTGTACTTTCAGGATTGTTTCTACAGGTGGTTTCCTTTAAGTTGAGTCAAATATCTAACTATAAAAATTATACCTATAAATTAAAATTATTTGAAGTTAAATATTAACAATGTCAAAAATGATATACTTATTTATCGATACAAAATTACCCTTTATGTAATCGTTTTTTGTATTGTGCGAAATTAACTACTCTGTGGACTAAATCACCGACCAGCGTTGAATTACAACCACAATATCTACCCATAATATACCCTTTGTTATTAGTTTCTGTAACTTTTTTACTATAAAGGTATTTTATCTAATATAAGTCAATTCTTCTACAATTTCTATCAATGAAGTTATATGTATGCTCTCTGATACAAAGATGTTTACAATACTGTGAAAAAATCAAGATTATTATAACAATTATTTACTGTGGTTAATATTTGAAAAAAAAATATTTTTATATTTCTACAAAAAATTACCTTCATTTTGTATATATATATATATATATATATATATATATATATATATATATCGAAAAGTATAATTTTGTTGTTTGGATATTTGAAGCAATTTTATGAATTTTTTATAGATTTTTTAACATATTAATATACAAACAGGGTGGAAAGTATATGAAAAAGTAAGACAAAAAGTCTTAATAAACATGTTTCAGATGCATTCCTAGCCAGGAGGCACTAGAAAAATCCTCAATATTTTAAAATATATGAATATTAAACTACAATGAAAATATGTTTTCTACTTAGCACTTATTAAAAAGAGTGTGTGAAAAACGTAAACCAGAATTTATGTCAAATAAACGATCAAGAGTACGTGGTGTAGACAAGCATCGTTATTGCTGAATTGCGATAGAGATCACTAACATTCCATGGTTTTTACTGCGATGCAGAAAGCTTCGTGTCAGCTAGATGTAGCTTGTCTGCGCCGTGTATTCATGGTCCCCTCTGTCGGATTAGACAGACTTAGAGAGCTAGGGTAATTCGTTAGCCTCACTATGGCATACTGATGAGAGCTAATAGGCTCGAAACCGGTATATGTCTGGTAGTCTGCTGACGAATGACTGTTTCCTATAGGTTTTCCAGATGCAATTCAATGCTGGTTGGAACATTAGTCCGCCGAATAGTTTTTTTCTAAAATTCCGCGTTTGAACTTAGATCAAGTTACTTTACACACAATTTCCAATGAATTTTTAACTGTTTTTGGGACAGTTTATAAAAAATCTGAATAAATTAGAAAAAATATCACTTCGTTGTGTCAATTATATAAGTTTTCTCCAGAGTGTGCACCAGTTTACAAGCTGAATAATTTAGAATAAGATAAAAAATCATATTTATGTTTTTCATTATCAATTCTCTTGAATGGTATACAGTGGTAGTGAAGTACAATTCACGGTATTTCATGTGCTCTCGCATATTTTTCCTCTAAAAGTTAAAGGAAATTATTCATTTTCAGTCTTATAGTTTAGCATTACATTAACAAGAACCTCAACTTACTGTGTGCCTCTTTCGATACGATTATTTGTCCTTGAAACGCTAGTCTTAATAAAATTTTAGCATTGGACATAAAGAAGCTTATATAATCATTTTACTACCTTAAAAACTTATTACATTTAAAAAAAATCTATTTTCTTCATTTTTAACGTAACATTTCAGAGAAAGGATTTTTTTTTTAAATTTATACCAAAGACTCCTATTAATTTTCATCAGAGAATCACTCCTTATATTTTTTCGATGTTATTTAGTAACACCCTGTATACAAATTCGGTTTTTTTCGCATTTGGCATTTTTTTTCTTAAAATTATGTATGTTTTCAAGGTAAATCAAATGGCATTTTCTCAAAATGGATCATTTAACAAATGATGTAACTAACAACAAAATATGCTTTAGGAAAAGTACATAAACTCATGCTCATGTCGAAAAAATAATAGCATGTCGGCTTACCAAAAGATAATAATAATAATCAAAAAGAGAGTGCACAACAGCTTAAAGCAACGACATCACTATATTAAGCTAGCGTCAACATAGCTTATTTTCGCTCAAAGTACCTAATATAATAAAATTGCAACTATATCGATGGAATGATGTTTAATAAATAAGTGTTTACATTTAATAACCCGGAAGACTTTACTACTTTTGACTAGCAAGCTTAAATGTAAAAAAAATCCGAACGTTGTATGAAAACTCGACCAAACATCTCCGGATTCTAGAAGTCTATTACTGCTGTGTAGGTATCTAAATATTAATAATTTTATGCATAGGCATTATTTAATATTTACAAGACAATCACTACTGCAGAGGCAGGGACAACACCTGTTTTCCAAATATATTGCTAAACAGTCATAACTTTCTTGTAGACAGACAAGTTATAGATCAGTTGGATCCCTTGAGAAATTTAAGTACAATCAACTGTTTTTAGGTAATTAAGAATTCAAATCATTTTATTCACATTTATTTCATTTCATCGTAGTTAGCTACATAAAATCTAGAACACCAGCTGTTAATATTGTCAATACATAAACAAAATAATTTAGTAACATAACTATATTTTATTTAAATATAACATGACAAGTAGTTATAATGCTGAGATGTCTGAAGCATCATGTTCATTGGGGCTTACTTTTTAATAACCCTGTACAGTAAGCTCTGTGCCAAATTTTATTAGAATATTGTTTGAAAACATGCAACCTGCAAATTATAGTTAACACTTTATAATTTTAAATATAAATACAACAGCTACAATATGTTATAATACATACAACTTTTTATATTATTTTAATATTTAATAACTTAATATATCTCATTTTATAGAAGAAATCTATAATAGTATATTATGCAACGATCATGTAATGATGGTTATTAATATACGAGCATTAACCGGGATACGAAACTCGCCTTCGGCTCGTTTCGTATGGTTTATGCGAGTGTATTAATAACCATTACATGAGAGTTGAATACGCTATTTTTTCTACACCCGATAAATAATCAAAAACCATAAATTTTATATTTTTATTGAACACAATAGGTACCAGTAATTATTCGTATGAACTGCATTTTCTGCTTTCTCCGATATGTGTGGAGGAGTCGATGGTAATTCTTCTATATCGCTGATATCAGACATTTTGATAAATTATCGAAGTTTAGCTAGGTATCTACGAAAATTTAATACGTACTGATTTTGACATGTAAAATAATTACATAGGAACCTAGGATAAACGTCAAATGCACAGCATGCTTGATTGAAAAATTATGGGGTTCTATTGATTAAAAATCTGTATCGTAATGGGTATTATTATGAAACGGATTATAAAATCTGTATCGTAATGAAAAATCTGTATCGTAATGGGTATCATTATGAAACGGATTATGGGTATATAAGTACATTGTTATAATACGGGTGTAGAAAAAAACTATTGTTACATTCAAAAACTTCAATTTAGGTGTATATATGGAAGTATTAAATTTTATATTCGTTACAAATAATTCTGTTAAAAGTAATGTTTCACCCACAAAATGAATAAACATCTTTAGCGCCCAACTTGCTCCCTTGTTGAAAATATTGCGAAGTTCTTATCCTTAAAAACATGTCCACAAAAGAATACTATACCTAAATCCGTAAGAGGAAACGGTACAGTATAAAATTTTTATACAAAAATACTTTTATGAATAGAACCTATGCAAAAATCAGGTAAAGATTCCTCAACCCGAAAAACAACCCTTAAAGCACACGTTCTTCGATAAAACGGGACACATCGGACCATAAGAAAATTATTCAACAGTACTGACCGTAATCAACCTGCTCCTCATTGTGAGCGCACCCCAGATTTACACGTGCATCTGAAACAAATTAAACACACAGGATTGTGGACCTTTTCAAACTCCCTTTTACCATTTGACATGGGCAAATATCGAAGAAGTCTAGAATATGTAGAAGAGGTAAAAAGGGTCAGATTCAATACTTAATACCTCCCCCGTATACCTTTACGGCGAAAATCTTTTTAAACACCCCTACGTATACCATCTGCCTTTGTAAAATCGTGGGAACATGCACTAGATCGCGATTCTCACGGATCTTCTACACCCTATACACGTATGCTCCATCTCCGTCGCGCTGTTCGCCTCGACATATGCCCGCGTTCCTCTAAAACTCGCTGTACCGAAAAGTGCACACCTGTCCCTATGCGTCGCAGCCATAGGTTGAGGGTAGAACCCCTCTTTACGTATCCTAAGGGTCCGTGACGTCACTCGCACTATATATTGGAACACGGCTCTCTCAAAAATCATTCACTTTCGTGTCTTTCGCTTTAGTAGCAGCACAGAGTTCCGAATAATATATCGCAAAATGAATTTCAACGCCGAATACATCGTCTCTTCGAACAACTCGATCAACGACAACAAGGTCAACGATAAGAAAGCCAAGTCGACCATCTATCAGATCAAGAAGCTGATCAAGTGCGTCTTGAAGAAGAATAATAAGAACACCTACAGGAAGAATCCTCAGCCCAGTTATTTCCTAGACGAGGACGAAATCCGCGATAATATCGCCAACGAGATTTTGGAAAACGAAATTTTCGAGGAAATCGACACTTGCCCGGAGTTCTCCGCTGTTCCAGTCTACGACAATGGTGAGATCGATATCCTTCCCGTCAGCAGGGGTCAAAGGTACATCCCAGTCCACTTCGAAAGGACCAAGGCGGGAACTTTCTTCTGGACTTCCATTTCCGGTCCCGATGCTGACATCGCTTCCACAGGGGATAAAAACGCTATCTGCAGTTATCAAACGCCAGAACTGCAAACTCCCTGCGACAGATGGGCCCAAGCTTAATCATTTTTACGCTTCAGTAAAAAAAATGATTATCCTGTGATGTCCAGTGCCTTAATTTTAGATCTCTTGTGATGGTTTTTGCTCAACTTTTTTTGACTGATGTCATTGTGATATTGTAGTTTTAATATTGTATATTTTTTACAGATTTTTATCTGTTTGTGATTGAAGCTTTAATATTTTTTATAATGTATAGGATAAGATGTCTTCCAATTTAGTGTTAAGAAAATATTTTAATAAACTTTTTTTAACTTAAATTGCTTGTCTTTTTTTTTTTGTTTTACATTTTCAGGTCTGATACAAAAACAAAGTTATAATAAAGTGATAGAAAAAATAAAAGCGTGTTACTACATGCTTCTTAATATATTAAATACTTTACTATTATTCAAAAAACAGTAACAGGAAAATTGCTATATATCTGAATATGTATGTAAAAAAGCTTGGCCTAAAAATAATCTCATAAGTGTACTATATGACCAGATTCCTTAAAATATGTGAAAAGGGACCTAAAACACTTTTGGGTGACTCTGAAGACGTTGGCAGGTAAAATTGTAGTGGGCCAACAAAGTTACACTAATGGGACCTTCAAAGTGACCTGTTGACTTACTTGGATGGTTTTATTACCTGCTTATTATGAGAGCAACTGAGATTCTTGTGCTCAGTCAGAAGCATAAAATGAACACGTGAAAATAAGTATCTGATTATACGAAATATTTTTTATTTTATTGACTAACTAGTAATTTATAAATATAATAATTAATTTGATTATTATGCCTCACATTAAAAGATGTTACGTAAACAGCTTTTTTTATAACGACTTTTATTTAAATATAACATATTTATTAAATTATTGTTAACTTTGAGGAGCAAAAAAAATATTATACAGTGTGTCGATTATTCTTAAAAACAACTGGGGTTTTAGTTGTCCTTGAAAAAATAGTGGGAGTAGTTCATAAATATTTTCATTTTAAAGTCGCGATTCCAACATACAGGGTGGCAAACTTGTTATATTTTTTCTTAATTATCTTTAAATTGGCTAAAGACAAAATTTCAAAATTTTTGGTGCACGAGTAAATGTAACAACTTAACATCCTGTATTTCAGAATCGCGGCTTAAAATAAAAAATGTGGCTATATGGACTACTTCCACTATCTATTGAAGGCCAACTCACACTCGATCATTTTTTAAAGTATAATAGGGACACCCATAATAATCAAATGAAAATAATAAAGCATGAGAAAAACACTGAAATTTATGATTGAAGATATATGCCTATTATTTATATTTAAAATCAATATATACATGTAGATATCATTTTACCCAAAACTTAAAAAAAAATTATTTAAAATTTTTTTTTTCAATAAGTTGTATGAGTAATTTTTATCTTAATTTTTCAACAAATATTAAGTACAAATTTAAAAAATTCTTTAAACTTCTGTACGCTTTGTTTTCGGAGCCATTGAGGCTAATAATCCTAATAATTATATCATGCATAACGTTTTTCTTTAAATAAGTTATTATTATTTAAATTTAAACCACTTTATATAGCATGGTATTTTAGCAATTAATAAAAAAACTATTGCATCTGCTTTCCAAATTTTAATAAAACCGGTTCCACAGAAAAAAAAACTTTTAGTTTGTTATGTCGTAAAATGCGCCTATATAAAATATAAATATACACAGGATTTATTTTTTCAAGAGAAAAATACTTTCGTGACTTATATAACTTTTAGATGCACATAAATTATGTTTACTAACAGCTTGCATTTTTTATATTTATCTCTAAGAGTTTCTGATTTCAAAAATATAAACATGCAATTTATTTTGCTTCAGTATTTTTCTCTAGATCGACACCCTATACCGGGTGACAACGGAAAGTGAGAACACGCTGTAACTTTTTATGCCTGCTGATAAAAATTTGAAATTGGGTGGGTTTATACTAGATGGTGCCATGAATTCTATTTCAATAATTATCTTAAATAAAAATTAATCTAGCTAAATTTACTACAAAAAAAGTCATACCTGGTTTACCGAAAGCATTCTATACTTAAGTTCACTTTTGAAATTGTGGGAAATCGAAACATCAGCTACAATAGATGAGATCTGAAAATTAAAATTACTTAGTAAAACTGCATAAACTTTACGATTTACAACTAAAAAATGAGAGTACTTATTTTATTTACAAAATTATTATATAATTTTACATAACTTAAATTATAGCCAAATTTTTATCTTTGTATGAACTAAGTAAAATTACCGCACTGAAAAAACGAATTACTTAATTCAGGGTTATGACATGCTTAACGTGACCATTTATTTTTTCCCTTAAAGTGGGAATCCCTTAAATTATTATTGTTTTAAAAATAAAACACGTTTTATAGGATAGACCTATAGATATATTTTTGTTAGATTTCCTACTGTTGTTAGGTCAGGTTTTAGTGGCTGATCTAACAAATTCAGGCTATAGTCATAGCAGGCCTTGGATTGCCATCTTAAACGCCGTGATAGGATTAGAAGTAGCGGTCTTTGATGCCATTTAAATCAAAAAAATATTTGTTGCTTTATTTTTAAAAATACAGTTTCTACTTATTATTACAAAAATAAAACTTTTAGAACGTGTAGAATAAAACAATCTGTATAGTCTTTGTCCAAATTTTACACAAAGGCGTTTTGAGGAGTCCTGATTAATACCACCTTATCAGATTTTAAATAAAAAAATCGCTAATCGTTTTTATTGAATTTCGGGGGTAGAAAAAAAATCATAGGAGGTCTTGGCTCGCCGTCTTGAATGTCGTGGTAGGGTCAGAGGAAGCAGTTTTCGATGTCATTTAAAATAAAAAAAATTTTTTGATTATCTGAAGAAGTTTTTACGGAATTGAATACAAATAAAAGTAGACACTGTATAAATGTTATTCTTGATCCAAAGTAATCTTTTTTTCTGTTTAGGAACATTATACTTATCATCCTCTTACATTTTTCAAGATTACATTTTTATACATGTGCAGCAGATATTACTTATATAAATAGTAAAACAAATGACATGCAGATGTTGACGCATCTCCACTGAATTCGGTTACAGCACCCTTATAGCCGGCATAATTCGTCTTCCTCGACAAAAAACGCCTTACAGGGTTTATGCATTAAACCCCCGAATAGATCTCAACATTCCACATGTGTCTACAAGTGTGCACTACTCAAAAATAGCTCATCCACCTGCGTCTCCCCTATTGTAGGCTAAACCAAATTCGATTCCTCCACACCCCAAATCACCCCTCACTAAAACTATACAAAGTGTGGGAAAGTAACTCCTAATATCGCACGGAATGCGCTAGGCAGGTTGGCTCCAACGTAAGGTAAAATAAAGGGGGTGTACCTGTCGCATATACCTGTAACGTCCTTAACAATAGGACCTGTCCAACGTTTGATAATAAATTGTCTGACAATCTCCATAGGGAGACCCAAGTTTTATTAGTTTTAGCCTGCTTGATGGGTGTAATGTATCTTTTCGAAGTTGTTTATGATGTTTATGTTAATGTTATTTTTGATATATTCTAGCCTTCGAAAAATTATTATTCGCAGAATTTATTCCCTATTTCTAAACTGTCACTCTTGGTGCATAAAATAAACATAAACAAATCGAAAAACAAAAATATTGTTGAGGTTGACAATTTTTTTTATGATTTAGACTTATACAGTTTGTTTAGGCCCCGAGGCCTGAGCCTCGATTACACATTTTTTTGGTTAATACGTTTTGGTTTCATATTACAAAGAGAATTTTTGAGAAAAATTAGAAAAGGATTTAGTTAATTGAAATATATATATATGTATATACAGGGTGAACCTTAAATAAGTACTAATATTTTATCTGCTGGTGTATTTTGTCATATAGAGCAGTCTAGTAAAAGTCATTTTTAAAAATTTCTACTATTTACGGAGATATTATTTTTTTTTAAAATACCCACATTTTGAGGACCGCTTCATAACCAACCTAATGAACCATATGATTTGCTGCTAGGTTGCCATATCTCCTCTAATATAAATATTAAGTTTCCTTTAACGTAATAGTAATGTAATACGGTTAAATTCTATTTTAAAAATACTTGTTTGAAGCATAAGTACAGTAAAGTTGGGTATGTAGTATGATACGCAGTATTATTGACATAAATTTTAAATGCTTAACTAACCTTACTACAAACGATTAAAAATGAATTTCCGCAAGTTAAATACGCATAAAGTATTTAAGAAGATATCACGTGATATTACTGTGTTCAATGTTCAAAAATTATACATAAACGTGCACACAAGCTTACCTGTTTCTTAAAAAATTAACTATTTAATCAGTAATCCACATTTCATAAGTTAAATGTTATTGAACACGGTTAGAAAGAGACATAAGACGCAATTTCCTTAAGTTATTTTATGAAGAATAACGAAAAACTATGATTTTCACACAGCATATTAAATTTGATTTTCGCCACATAACCCCAAATGAGTCAGTATTAACCATTTCGCATCCAGAACCATAAAGTGACTTCGCACTTTAATCAGTGAAGCAAATTTTAAAAATAAAGGTACGCACAATGTTAAATAACAAAATAGCAGCTTAACGTATGCGTTTAATATCAAGAAAAGCAAAGACATTTTTGTAACACTGGCAACACTGTGAACCACACGTTCAATCTGCAGTGCTGTGACTCATAAATGTATGAAAGTCAGCGGTCCTCAACAAGTTTTCTACAGCTATTGATTAAAATAAATATATAAATAAATATATTATATAATCAAAAACATGATTTGTTAAGTTAAAAAAATAATTTAGTAGTAATTTTAAATAATTTTTGTGCATAATTATGTAATATTATTTATAGGTATTTTTAAATTTTGCAGAGAATTGTATCTCACTTAATTAGTATTATTGAAACCTTTCTTTCAATATTATACAAATTTGTGCAATTTTGAAAAGACGAAATGTGATTTTTTATTTATAGACACAAATAAATTGCCTTAATAGCACAATTGGGCAATGTTCACGTCTATTATTTTATTGAGTAGCTAGTGAGCTCTAAATGTAGACACTTAAATCTTGCGAATTCTTGTTCATCCGTCGGTTATAATGCAGGTGAACCTCGGCCAACAGCTAGCTATCAGCTAACAAGTTCAAAGCCGATAAATGTCTGATGGCACCGTTGTTGACAGGTAACTGTCGCTATTTGCTATAGCTTTTTCGTGATGTAGGGAACAGCGCAGTATTTGTATACTGCATAACTTACGTTTAGTTTACTGCGCTAGCTTCGTAAATCATATCAAGCACAATGCTGAAATAGCTATTTTCGATACGAAATAATGATGTTTTAGGCACGCGACGTTAAATGCCTAAAACACCTATTTCCCAACATGTATTGAACAAGATTTTTCATAAAATCGTCAGATAAATATTCAAAATAGTTTCGACATAATCTTCGATTGCATTTTCTAATATGATTACTAGACTATTTTATTTAAACAACTTTAACTAAGTTGCTTATAAGGTTGTTGCTATGGAGCAATAATTGCTACGGTAGGGTGTCTACAAACTATACAAACATTTTTAAAAATTCTGAACCTTCACAGAGGTTTGTGAATTAAACTCGGTATTAAATCTTCATAAAACTTCAGTATGTGTGATGCAGATTTTAATGATACTGAACATTCTGAAATAGAAAATGAGGCGGAGCTGCCTTATGTACATTGATTCCTCAGAAACCAAAGCAATTGTACCAATATTTGGTATTTGGTGTGCCGAAAAAAAGGTATGTAAGTAAAGGGAGTTATTCTAGTGTACTCGTCCAGTTATCTTTAAAATGTGCACTATCTACATTATGGAGTAATTATTCCATGCTGCGAGCTATAATTTATTTAAATAAAAATATGGATATTACTAAATATTCCAATATTATTGCTTTCCTCAAAAAGAAATCAAGTAGACCCAGAAAATTCAGAATATTTTCCAAGGAACAGGTTGAAAGGTTTATCAAAGAGGCAGATGATGAAAAGTACTTATTCCAAAAAGTTGTTTTGATTGTTGGTATATTTGGAGCCCGTAGGAGAGAAGTATTAACTTATTTACGGACAGAGAATATTGAAGATGCTAAGTTGTTCATTAAAGTGACTATTCCCTATACCAAAACTACTGTTCCTAGATTATTTTTTTGAAAATTTTCCCCAAATATGCAAGTCTACGTCCATCCACCATTGATGGACAGCAATGGGTATAAATAATAGCATAGGTTCAATTTCTAAAAAGATTGACAAATTTCTTAGATTACCTAATGTTACTGAGTATACTGGGCACTACTAGACGATGTTCTGCAACCTTCCTTGCAGATTCAGAAGCCATATCGATGCTGAAGAGACACGGAGATTGGCGTTCAACTTCTGTGGCAGAGGGGTACATAGAAAATTCCATACAAAATAAGCAGACGATAGCAAGAAAAATTCTGTAGGGGAAAAGAAATTTCACTTTCATTCCAAAAACTCAGTGCACCTTCAGCACTGGGATGTAGGCGCTATCTTCTTCCAATATGGAAGTTATACCATGTGAAGAAAAAAATATAAGTTCACCTAATGTCCAATTATCCAATTGAAATATTGTGTTAATAAATAATTTAAAATTCAGATATTTTATTTTACTTTTACGCACATATGCGTAGAAAAGATTGTTTAAAGCACATGTACCTAAAAGACTGTCATTTTGATACTGAAATGGCAATCCAAATGTTATTATTATGCAACGATTTTACGAAAAAATAATTTTGCATATACTGTTATCTGTCACATATCGGTTTGTTTGTAATTGTTGTCATCATTCAAGTCTATGACAAAATGAATGATTATTTGATTATTTTTTTATGATTTATATTCATAGGGCTTAAATGCCATTTTGTCGGCTCACATCTTAGATCTCAAGTAAGTAATTCAATATCAGTATAAAGTTTCTTGATAAAATACGAGCATGAAACCTTCTAAATTATTGCTTCTGGAAGGTTTCTCACCAAAGATGACTTGTTTTTGAATTTTTGCTTTCTTTAGATGTGTTAACAGAACACCACCTATATAACGTATCTAATTTGTACAGTGTCGTAGATTTATGAAATGGAATCTATGTTTTATCTGAACAGAATATAAATCAAAAGACATTCAACATAAATTTGAAAATATGCTCCACTTTGTACTTATAAAAATTATTACATTGAAATCTATTTTTTAAACGTTTCTTTTACAGAAAGTTCGATGACTAAGAAACACAATGTTTGTCAAAATATCTACCAATCCAAAAAAAAATATGGTAAGAATTAAAGAACTGCTTAATACATAAAAATTACTGGTTAGTAATTTTATTAGGATTTGATCCAGGAACCAATTTAAAATTAGAAATTTTACCCATTAAACTAGAAAATGTATGGTATGTATTGTATAGCTATTTATGATATACGTGTTAAAAGTGTTCGTGAAGTTAAAAAACTCGCTACGCTCGTTTTTTAATCATCTTCACTCACAAAATAAAATCATTTTTAACTCGTATATCATACACTATTTTTTCTACAAAACAATCGGAAGAACTTTAAACTCAATAAAAATAAGAATTCAAAAAATACCACACAGATCGCAATGTTTATGAACCAAAATTTTCGTAGCAACCAGTGCTGTTGTTAGTTATGGAAAAAACGCAAAAATATTGACAGCATTTTCTAGTAATATTATAAGTATAATGAATAATCTCGATAATGAGCGTAACGAATCCATCCCTGCGGAAATCGAAGAAGCCGCCAGTCGAGCAACATTGGAATTATTGCCGGCGAAATCAAAGGAACAGTACGAAATCGCTTATAGACGCTTTTCGGAATAGTGCAACATTAAAAAGGTCCCTGGGAAATGTAACGAAAGTGTTTTACTGGCATATTTTGAGGAAAAAGCCAAGATATTCAAATCGTCAACGCTGTGGTCAAATTATTCCATGATCAAAACTATGTTAAAAATAAAGCAAGATCAAGATATAAGCAAACATTATGAACTTATTGCTTTTTTAAAGCGGAAGAGGGAAGGATATCAAGCAAAAAAGTCAAAAGTTTTGACGAAGACGCATATCGACAAATTTCTCGCAGAAGCAGAAGACAAAAAGTATCTGATGATGAAAGTCGCAGCAATAGTGGGTGTCTTCGGGGCGTGTCGCCGGGAGGAATTGTGTCGGATGACCATCGACAATATCGAATATTTGGGTCCTTCGGTTGTTGTGACCATACCAGATACTAAAACGAAAGTGCCTCGGACTTTCAGTGTTGTTGGTGAATTCTATTTAAACTTTTTTAGAAAGTATATGGCACTCCGGCCACCCAACGCTGACCATAGACGACTTTTTCTTAAATATATGAAGAATAAATGTGTGAAGAATCCAGTCGGAATTAACATGTTTGGTAAAATGCCTGCCGACATTGCAGAGTTCTTGAATCTACCAAATGCTCAACTCTACACCGGACACTGTTTTCGTCGTTCATCGGCGACATTGTTAGTAGATTCTGGTGCAAATCTTACTACCATCAAGAGACATGGAGGATGGAAATCTTCGACGGTAGCTGAAGGCTACATTGAAAATTCACTGGAACAGAAGAAGGAAATTGCGTGTCAAATACTCCTACTGCTGCAACTACTAGCAAGACCACCAGTACTTCCAGTAGTATTTCTACAGAAAATAGATGTGTCACACATGTTGACAGTAAAATCAACTTAAGTATGATGACTCCGCAGAGAATTACAATTTCAAATTGTTCTAATTTTACTATAAATGTTAATAGTTTAAATGTTAAAATGTTGGTTTGTACTTATTTAAAATAAAAAGTTGTTCATGTGTTTGTTAAAACGTTTCATTAATTTTCAAAACAAAATTTAAATAAACTTTGATTTACTTTTAACACGCGTGTCAAAAAATGACATTTTTAACATCAAAAATGACAATTAAAAGCCCACTTATAACAGTTTTGTAGAAAAAATATATTTCAGCTAATATATAGGTACTACGTGAGAAAGATTCTTTATTAAATGTACTATAAATCTTATTAGGTTTTAATATACCTCAACAAAATTGAAATATCTTAAGAGAAATAGGCTGATGGGATATGATAACCTACGATTTTATAAATTCGTATGCAACATGTACAGAAATGTATATGTATTAAATATTATAAATAAACGATGACCAATAATTTCAGATTCAAGGACTCTTTTAAGAACTCCTCAAGAAATTATTAGTAATATTGCAGAAGGTCAATACTGGCATCAGGGTTTCAGAACATGTATTGAAAATACGTTTGCTTATATTTATGAACCACTAGACATACCAATTAACATAAATATAGATAGACTGTCCATATTTAAGAGCACAAAAAATGTATCTTTGTATTGAATCTATTGAAATTATATCCAGCAAAATATAAATACAACGAAAAACACCCGCAATCAATAAGAAATAGGTTAGAAATTCAGGCGGGAAGCGGCAATAAAGCTAAGCAGCCTTATGAAGATTGCTGGCATAAAACAGTTTAATTTTAACTAGGATTATAAGATATTATTCAATTACAGATTGGTATGTATAAGTAAACATTTAGTTTTTTCTATAATTATAAGAATTTATTTTAGATCAAGTTAATTTATAGGAGCCGACAAGATCGACTAATTATATTTATGAAAACACTTAATGGAGTTACCAATTACTTTCATAAAAGTTGAATGTCTTGATAATTATTAAAGAAAATAAGCAGTTTTATTCCAAAAAGGCCAGTTTAATATTGTCTCTATTTTTGACAAAGCGTCGTCCATTTTTAATAACTGAATGGAAAACTATTAAATATATTTGTTTTACTATTTTCTGTACAAAAGTCTTTATTTTAATACACACAAGTTATTAAAGAGGTTTTATAACTGTTACAAAGAAAACATTGATTTTTTGTTTTATTGCAAATATGCAAATTTATATTTTAATGGCAGCATGGAAGTTTCCTTTGTTTAAGGCAAAAAAGATTATTATAGGTTTTATGTAACTCTTTAACCATACATATAGACAAAATAATCCTGGGTTGTAAAATTTGTTGAATGAAAACCAAAAATACTCACTCTAAATATCCATAGATACCACAGAATATACCGGGTGTTCCCTCTAAGACTTTCAGTGCGAATATCTCAGAAACCATCATAGCCAGTGCGACGAAATTTGGTATACAGACACTATATGGCGCGTAGAATCTGATGATAACATCAATTTTTATACAGGGTGTTCCATTTTCCAAGAAATCGATTTAATTTTGATTTTTTGGTTGTCAACCCTGCTAAAACTTATGTTTAAATTGAAATATACTTAATTATGAACACATTCTGATAAATAGACATTCAAAAATTTCAAAATTTAACATAAAAAAACGCCTCCAAAAAGTACCCAAATTTCATTGTTTTGTCATGTAAAATGTGTATAGCCTTGAGCCAGACTTACACAGAAGAAACTAACATCGGTGAACGTCAAAACTATTAATTGTCATTGAATTGTCAAATATTAATGGCATGAAGTATTTTATTTTACATAAATAACGCTAAATTATGGATTTAATGCAATTTACGTATGCACAATGGTGTTATTGAGACTTGTCGATAAAAATTTAGATTTGAGTTGAGGCTTTTGGAGCATTGTGGTCGCCGTGCCGGCGCAGTCTACCGCTACAGCTAGAGTTACAGCGTGAAGATTGTGTAAAATATCTGTGAACATTTTTAAATTATTCCATTATAATGTAATAAAACTTCAGTAAGTTGTTTTTTTATGTTACTACAGTGTACAATAATAATTAGGTACACGTATTTTTGATGACAAAATAATTTACAAAATTGTGTAAGTACTTAAAGAATATCCCTGTTTTCCAACTGCTGTAATAATTATTGATTAGTTATTTAGCAACAAATAAATTCAAACAAAACCATTTCTAAAACTTTTAATTATAATGTGAACGTGTTTGTCGTTGAAAGTCAGATCTGAACCTACCCTAGCCCCACAAAAGAAAATATTACGAAAGCATAACCTAGAAATGATTGATTCTTGTATCCACATATTTCAGCACTACTTATGTACTTATGTTTAAGAAGAACTCTACATCTGTAAAATAGTAAACAATGAACTACAATTTCTGTATTTCATGATACAGAACTGAAATAAAGCAACTGGTTTTTGCTAGGAAGAATCACCTGCAAATGTACTATACCCAGTAGGTAGGTACCTATCAAACAGTCGTTTAAAGCTAGATAATAATTTGTAATTATTGTTTTTATCTTTCAGTTATGTATGTGCAGTGCCACAAATTACATTAAAGCAGACACCAGAAAGAATAAGCGAAAAATATTACGGACATTTTCTTGGAAATAATTCTAAACATAGAATGATGGATAATATTATAAAGAAGTCTGTAACTCACATTCTTTGAAGAGTATTCTATAAGACATTAAATTCAGTTGTCTGTCGTGGGTTTTAAAATTTCTAAACGAATAAAATTAAGAAAAATAAACTAATTTCATAATTCTATGTACAGTATGAAAACATCTTGTTAGACTGAAAGTCTTAGAGGGAACACCCGGTATAGCTACGCAAATATTCTGTGTAGATACCAATATACTTACTCCTACTCTACTTGTAGCTTTGCAGCTTACGACTTATAGTCGCTCTCTCTCTCTCTCTGTTCCTATCCCTGTTCGCTATTAGAACCTATTTAATCAAATATACAGGGTGTCCGGAAATTATGTGTCAAGACTTCAGAAGCTGATTCCTCACAAGAAATTAGGGTGACGAAGTCCTATAACAATTTTTCGAAAACTCAATATTAACGGATATACAGGGTGTTAAAATTAAAATGTTATTTTCGATATTTGTAAACAACTTCTTAAGAAATCCAAATATTTACATAAAATGTGTAAATCGGGGTTTTTTGCAGACGAGAAATTCAAATATGTTTCTAATTTTGACGTCACTATAGAGGACGCCACTTATGGCACATCATGTTTCTTTTAAATCACAGAATTTTTTTGCTACTTAGTGTATCCGTCTGACTATCGAAACAATCGATTCTCCTACCTGTTATATCTGAAAAAGGTATACCTTATTGAAGTCGTTAGGAGTAACAGTTTTCGAAATAATCTTATTTGAAATATTCAGTGCAGCGATTGAAAACTGTTATCGTTTCAGGTAAAAGTGCCTATTCTACTGAAAATACAGCAAAATGTTACTTGAAAAAGTTGTTCAGAACGGTAAATTATGGAGACGTGCAAAATTTCAAAAATATCAGCCTGCTTTGATAAAATCTTTGTGCTTGGTTGAAAATTGGTTTCGAAATCAAACCTAGCCGATCTTCTTGAAATTTTGCTCGTTGCTAATTTCTTGTGAGGAATTACCTCCTGAAGCCTTGACGCATAATTTCCGGACACCCTGTATAATGATCTCTCTCGGGTAGAAATAAGTCATATAAAGGGCATAATTAGGGTATATTTTACTAATAATGTTTTTTATATTATAACATAAAATTGGTCTGAATTTCTAAGTCCAATTATATTATTGGAATAAAATTCTTGCCGATTAATTATTAACTTCTATATTACTTTAGTTTTTTCCCCACATAAGAAAAAAGGACAACAAATATAGGTAAACTTTCCCCATACAGAATAGGTCATACATATTTTTAAACTAATTTAGAGCTCAAATTAACCTAATTTTAACTTTAAATGTTTGTTGGGTATCTTGTAGGTTATTAAAAAACTAAAATTGTAACGGATCCGTACTAAAAAAAATATTACCGCCATCACGAGATTCATCAAACATCAAAAAGCACTCAATGCACCTGAAGCCCTATAACCCAACACAAAGACTCAATCTCCCTCGAGGAATCGTTATTCCTCGGCCGAGAATGAACGGCGATTAAATTCGTGAAAAGATTCATTTATAACCTTCACATTGTTTAATCTGGCCTGGTCATCAATTTCGGCGAGAAGGGTGTACAGGCCCTAGAATCATACTTGGAGGACCATAGATTATCTCGGTGGGCCTAGTCAGGTCATTTGTGATGGCCTGAGGCGATTCACGTGCACGGGTACCGGTCGGGGTGTAAAAAAGGCCTTAAGAGACGCTAAGTAAGGTGGGCGGCCAGTAATAGCCGTACCTATACCGGACAGGATGTAAATGATTAGATATGGTCGGAAAGAGAATACAGGTAGATGCTGCGTCGAGGGTGCCAATGCAGTGGCGGAAGAAAAGTAAAACTTCGTTAAAAAGTGCAAGGGATTTCTGTTAAAAATGTAGCTAGATTTGTTGATTCTTACACATTACATGCAGCCAACAATGACAGCATTTTTGGTGGTAATTTTGTGTAACCCACTTAGCCTCATAACCCATTTAACTCCACAACACATTTAAACCCATAGCTCAATGTATATTAAATCCAATGACTTAAGAAATTCAGCTTAATCTCTACGTATTTTGCCACAACTTAAGTGGGTTACACATCTATGGGGTTAAATGTGATATGTGGTTATGAAATTAATTGGGTTAAAGGGTTATGTGGTTTAAGAGCTTGAGTTTTCAGATTACAAATTCATTCGTAGGGTATATACAGGGTGTACCAAAATAGAAGGCCATACCATTAACCACATATTCTTTGGACAAAAATAATGCGACTTTCCTTATGCCATTTTTTATTCGGGCGTCTCTGTTTCAATATACAGAGTGTTAAAGTTACATTTTAAAAAACTATTTTTGTTAATAATCCAATAGTTTTCTAAGATACACACTTGAACTTTTGCCCGTACTTTTATCTGATTCTGGCATACCTATCATGTAATTTTGATAAAAAAAAGTCGAAGAGCGAATGGAGGTAACTGAGGGATGCAGTACCCTTTATCCCCTCCAATTATTTCTAAGTACGCCTATACAGTTTTTTCTTGAAATATCAAACATAGAATTTTCTTTAGACCATTTTACCTCTTTTGTAATTTTCTGTTTAAATGCTCCGTTTTGAAGAAAAGCGACAATTTTCAAGTGAAACTGAAATTTTGTGGATATACCTATTATTACAATACCTTGGCAACTTAGCAAATCGTAATACTTACTGAATGAATATTTGCTAATTTAAACAAAAAGAGAATATCTTTCAAAATATAAGGTTTTCGCTACTTAAAAGGGCACGTACATGTTAATGAGGAAGGTGAGCAAGTTAAACTTTTGTTAAATTAGTAGTAATTAATTAATTATTTTATTTAATGTTAATTAGGTAAAAAGTTATTATGTTGATCGTTCATTATTACTATTACTAAATAAGACTATTATTTTTTAGTTGTATTACAGATTTTAATGCCATATTATTTTTTCAATTCATAAGTATTCCTCATTTCAAATTATCCATTTTGTTTTATTTAGCAATTATTCATTCAGTAAGTTGGTTGGTTAATAATAATTAATTATTTAAATAAATAATAATTAATATTTATTTACCAAATTTTGGTATATAACCATTTTATGGTATACTGAATTCAGTGCTTTGTTTGTAAAATGTGGCAGTAAAAAAAATCGAAGTATGCCTTGAAATCAAGTTTTAATATTCAGCATGAGATTAGAGTTTTTACTACTCGGTGTTTAAAAAGAAAACCTGAACTAAATCGGATAATAAGTATCATATTTACAGACTTGTTTCCTTTTCAAATAGGTCACACATATGAACAAATACTATTCAACTAATGAAAGACAGCTATATAAGAAATCTTATTCATTTTAATCAAATTAATAATAGACACAATGATTAACATGACAAATCCAAATTATTATAAATACATACTGAATTAAAAAGATATAGCAATTCTTCATTTGCGTTTAAATTGCTATCGGTTAAAACAAATATGCTGTTTAAATAAATAAAAATACTATTTAAATTATTTAATAAAAGTATTTTTAAATTTTGCAATAAATTGTATATGTGACTTAATCACTATTATTGAACGCTTACTTTTAATATAATATACAAATAGCATGTTCATTTTTGTTTAAAATCGGATTATTGCAGTAAATCAATCCATATGTAGTTCATCACATCATACTAGGAATAAACAGCATGTGTACTCTATTCACTTAGCTGTTTGATATAAACACTTTAAAATTTCATGATAGGTATACCATTAAATGAAATGCCAAAATGTAACAAAAAAAGTCTTACAATCCTCGTCAAATGTATTTTTACTTTAATGACAAACAACTGAAAAACGGCTTAGTTTATGTGTATTTTTTATAAATTACGTTTTTGTGGTAGAACATAGTATCTGCAGTATATAAATTTTTTTGCCAGTTTTCTTTTTGAAAATAGTTGTTTGTTACATTTTTCTTCTATTTTATAAGTTTAAGCTTTATGTCAAAGCCCCTTTTTAGAAATCTGTCTTCTTTTTGAAAATAGTTGTTTGTTACATTTTTCTTCTATTTTATAAGTTTAAGCTTTATGTCAAAGCCCCTTTTTAGAAATCTGTACCGCCACTGTCGAAAAAAGGTGATTCCTAAGCATTTATAAAGTGGTTTGGAGTGCTTTTTGTATAGCGACTAACCCACTTCGTTTACAGACTTCAAGGAAACGTATACTATATAATTGTAGTAACATTGTAAGAAACCTACAAAGCTGTAGTAGGTATGTAATAATAATTTTCCTTGAAGACGCTCCATTCAAGAGCGTAGTACTCCAAAACCGTTGTAGTATTCCTATTGAAACTCATGTTCATTCAAGTACGTTGATTTATATAGTATTTTTGTTCTCATTTAGTTTCAGTTACAGTCGGGGAGCAAGAAAATTAGTTTTGAATGCGAATATCGACAAAAAGGCCGAAAATGTGGAAGAAAGAACACCACATAGTACTAAAGATGCGTCTTGTTACATTTAAATTCTATAACCTTCAGAAGTGTAGTAAAAATATTATAGTAATCAATGGGGAAGATGAATGAACAATTTACTATTGTAAATTATTTAATAAATAGCTGTTATTCTAAAGAAGGATCATATACAAGGTGGTTATAAAAGTAGTACCATTAATTTAACTGCGATTTCTAGACGCCAAAATAAGACGAAACGTACTATATAAACATCTATCCTAAAACGCTTTATTTTCGACATGCAGAGTGTGAAATGTAAGTTCCTGATGACGGTTTTTAATTAGTAAGTATTTAATTAGTCAGTAAATATCGAAACATAAAAAGATATTCTTGTTAAAATTAGATGTCGCAACAATATTCGAGATAAATGTATTTTAATTTCTCTCTATCTAAAGTTTTATTAAAAATCTATCGCACTTGAAGCATAGTAGGCTTTTAAATAAAACAAAATAAATAATTTTGACGTTTCCATACATACTTATTACCAGCATTGATCAATAGATTGTGTGGCATTCACCTATAAATTTAATAGCTTAACCTTATATTCAGCGTTTGACTAATGATTCATTTTTAACAAACAATTGCTTATCGTTTTATACTAAACACTTCTATGGTAACAACAAAAACTACACGATATTGTGTTTATTTCTTTTTAAATTTTCAAAAGGAGCATAAAAGTCATGAGATTGTGTCACATTTCATAAATCGATCTCTACGTGTTTGGGGAGTACCTACTAAGCAAAAATCGTTATCAGGAACTAACCTTTCAAACGCTGTATGCCAAAAATGAGGCGCTTTAGGATACATGTTTATGAGGGTTAACTATGACTAAGTACAAATATTTTAAGAGGGGGTAGAGAAAATTAAGAATTAACTAAATCACCCTTCAAAACAATTCCAAACTTATTTATAAAGCGAAAAAATTTTTTGTTCGAAATTATATTAAATGCTTATTTAGCGCCGCCTATCCGAGTCAGAGTAGGCAATAGCAACACGACGGTAAAATTCCCCGTTAATTCGGTCGTATCATAATTTAATTCATGTGTTTATCATGTGTTTACATTGTAGTTTTGTGTCCTTCTTCAGTTTTCAATGTTTTTTTTTTAATTTTTAAACGTTTTATAGTTATTAAAAGAAAAAATTTGTGTCGGGTGCAGATATTTTCACACAATATAGTTCGCCGGTTTGTTTTTGTAGGTTATGGGACAAGATTTCCGCGGGTACATTAAAAGTTTCCTATTATCTCCTTTCATTCAATTTTGTTATAATAAATAGGCATTTTACTGTACCTACAGTACACAATTGTGCAGCTAACTGGATTAAGTGTTTCCTATCTATCAGGCATTATTATTGATAAGAATGTTAATTTTTGCCGTTTTTTTTTTCATTTAGATATGCAGCAAAAAACGACCGCCTGGTAATATTGACAAGTGTAAGCTTTATCTATGGATCTAAGCCATCTCAGTCGATCCTTACCATAGGCATCGACTTTCCGTAGGAAAAGACGGTTTTGCCCCATTTTTTAAATATCGAGCTAAAATTCTGGAATAATGTTAATTGTCTTTAAGGCCTTCCTGAGCACATGGTTAAAATGTTTGTACTTAGTCATAGTTAACCCTGTATAGACGAAAACGCAGTCAAATTTATACTTTTACTACTTTTAGAATTACCTTAGAAAATAATTTGTTATAAATACCTTGAACATGATAATATTAATAATATTTTAATCAGAGATACACACCCAACTAATACCAAAGTAACACTAACTGAGACTAGAACCTTCGAGAAGTAACTATTACGTAACCGTCACCAAATTTGCTACTTTATTATGTAAATAACTTCGACTACTCCTGGTTACTTTACAGTTATGTTATTTCTAAATAGTTCTCTTGGTTTTGGTGAGATCTTAGTTATCAGCGAATAACTCATGTTACTAAAATATGACTTCAAAGTCGCAATCACTTTCAAGTAGCTTTGATTTTTGCGGCAACGTTCGGGGAATCTTAAAGGTTTGTTTAAAGCCGTTTAACTTCCAAGTAATATTTATTAGTCGAAACAACGTTATCGCTATTTGTAGGCGTATTAAGCACGCATTATCACGCACAACAACTATAAAGTGCGTATCATCTTTTAAATTCACCATGAAGTAAATTTTACCATGTAGTTTCCTAATGTTGAAAACATTCATGCTGTTCGTCATTGCGCATTGTGTATAGAATATATATCCTATTTTGTATAACTTTTAACTTAGAGCTAAGTATGGACATAAAAACCCCATATAAAAGTATACCTACACGAAACTATAGACTTTAACCTGAATTAAATATTAGAGATAAAAAAGAAAACAAAAAAATTCGAAGGACAAAACATGCAGGGGTAACAAGCTAAGACACAAAATATAAAGAAATGTAATAAAAATTTAATATAAGTATAAGTATTCAGCTATTACTGAAAGATAAAATTCAAGGAGAAACACACTCCTATGTAAGTGTCGGAAAAATGTTACTAAGAAGTGGCAATGGGAACTTTGAATAGAAAATGTGTGGCAGATACAACTTTACTGCTACTTTAAAGTAACGCTACAACCTCGATTGATACTTTGTAGTAAATACTACTTGTAAGTTATATATTGGCAGTTACCGTTATTGATGCTAAAGTATCAATTACTTTCAAGTGGCATTTCTTAGAGCAAATGACTTCAAAGTAAGATTTGCGAAATGCACCATTGTGACAGGCAAAACATAGGTCATAGAAACAATAAAAAATATCACATTCACACATATCAGATATTTTTTTGGCAACAGTATTATTAAAATATTTACGTTTTACAGAGGCGTGCTATATTTGGTTTTTTCACTACTCAACTACCGCGCAATAATATTTATTTTGAAGTATCTACATGTTTCACTTCACTTCTAAATATGGCAAACAACTACTTGATTCAGAGTTAAGGAAATAGAGATGGAATATGTAGAGAGAAATATAATATAATAATATTAGCTGCCTGATAAAGAAAGCAACAGTACCAATATGAAAGTAGTGGGAGAATGCTGAAGTTCTTTAAAAGTTGCAGTTTCCACGCCGCAACGTCACCTCCACGGAACCACAAAGTCGCTGAAACGTTTCCGTCGTCGGAACATGGCAGGCATCAAAAACTTATTCCCAATTTTCGTCGCATGTACGTAATGAGAACGCTTATATTACGTGTCCATTCCTAGTCGTAAAGCACTTTAAAATACCTACAATAGTCGTAGCTACGTTCCAACGACTGATTGGGCTAGTTGGGCATAATATGTAAATGTAAAGTTTGACTATATAGTGATCATCATTGTGCTACAAATTTCAAATTTCCATAAAAGTGTAATTTAACTGAACAAGCAGAATCCTTTATTAGGATTCGTTATTCCAATTAAGTATAATAAGAGTAAGGACGTATTGGCGCAGGTGCTATTTAAAATATATGGAAGTTATAAGTGCGATATAGCCAACATATAATTTGATGTAAAGAAAGCGAGCAGCTAGCCTGTAGGCAGCAGTATTCTGCTATGAATTATTTTGTAATAAAATACATATTTCACCTTGATCATAATTATATCATAGAAAATTGGAGCAGGTTGTATCCAATCCTGATAAAAACTAACATATTAATGAAGAGTCAATTTCATTTTTAAATAAATAAATACAAAATAAACTTAAAAATTACGTGGTTTGTGCGCCTAACTACATACACTATCAATATTAAGTGTTTATTATAGTATATTATTAATTTTTGTATTGTAAATTTTGTTGTTGGGATTTTAATATTTTTAATTCTGTATAATTTGGAATTTTAACTGTTCAATTTATATTTAATACGTGAATGTATGGTGGTATAGAGGTGTAGATGAATTATTTATATTCTTTTTATCGACTCACTTTCTCCAGTCAGTATCACCTGATTTGACCGTTGGGGACTATGGAAATGCTGTAATGCTGGTATTCCTATTGTTCCTGTTTATTTATAAATAATTTAGCGGTACCAAATGATTTCTACACAAGACTCCGTGTTGTCCCTATCGAAGCTTTTTTTAACCACCTTTTTCTCGAAGGTTCTAAACAACGCTGCTCCTTTCTTTGAAATAACTATATCAATCGCTTCAAGAAAAATCAATATCAGATATATCTTCAATTTTGTAAGTTTAACTTCTTATAAATTATACAGGGTGTTCCAGAATGATGGTAATATATTCCACAAGTCATTTCAGGATAAATACAATATGCTATTTACATGAGCCTAAAAGCGTACAATATTGATTTGTTTTAAAAGTTAAACAAAAATTAAATTCAGAAATTTAAATTAAATAAATTTAAAAAATAAACCTGAAGGAGAAACCTAGTCTTGAAATGATTGAAGGAGATAGTTATTTGTGAATTAAATTAAAATATTGTAAAGCCTTATTGTCAGTGATATACAGGGTGTTCCAGAACGATAGTCAAATATTTTACCAGTGTATTCCACAAACCATTTCAGGACGATCTTCATATGAAATTCTTCAATTTGGGTCCTTCCTGATGAGATATTCGAGTCTAAAAATGGCGGAAAAAATAGTTTTTTTATTTTTCCTTAAAAACGGTTACACTTAAAAACAGAGTAAGGAAAACTATTTTTATTTTTTTCCGCGAAAACCGTTGGTGTATGGAAAAATTACAAGATGGAAAAAAGTAGTATAATAAGGTGTAGTATTTAAAAGAAGTTTTGTTGAAATCGGTCATTGTTGATCGTTATCAAATAGCTTTTCATTAGCTGATAATGTGTACCAATATTGAAATTTCTAAGTGTAACCGTTTTTAAGGAAAAATAAAAAAAACTATTTTTTCCGCCATTTTGAGACTCGAATATCTCAACAGGAAGGACCCAAATTGAAAAATTTCATATAAAGATCCCCCCTGAAATGGTTTGTGGAATACACTGGTAAAATATTTGACCATCGTTCTGGAACACTCTGTATATCACTGACAATAAGGCTTTACAATATTTTAATTTAATTCACAAATAACTATCTCCTTCAATCATTTCAAGACTAGGTTTCTCCTTCAGGTTTATTTTTTAAATTTATTTAATTTAAATTTCTGAATTTAATTTTTGTTTAACTTTTAAAATAAATCAAATGTTTCCATACTGTACATTTTTAGGCTCATGTAACTAGCATATTGTATTTATTACAATACATAGAAAAAATGTGTTATACAGGCTGTATCACATAAGAGGGCCACTCCCATGTATCTCGCTTAATATGCGAGATACGTCAAAAATCTTTAATTGTTTTTTGTTGCATTTTTGGAGGCCTTTATGCTCGTAAAAACAAATTTGAGATCCATGGCCAACTTTATGAGTAATAACAAAAAAACCTATAAAGTGCCCAAACTTTAAGGCTGTCTAACTTTTTTATTTTAAGAGATAGAGAAAACTTATTGGTAATAAATTTTTATTGCAAAATTGATACCTTCCACCTAATATAAACATATTTTTGAAATATCGTATGTGGTTTGCTGCGCCCTCTAGGCGGATAAAAAAATTTTTTATTGGAGCAGGCTATGGCCACAAAACATTACCTGTTTTTTCGTCTTTCATGCAATATACTACATGTTGCCCTTATCTTTTGTATTTATTACATTTTTTCAATTTTAGTTAAAAAAATGCACCTAAATATTTTCGTGTTGCTCAAGATAATGTAGAACCTGTTTTAAGGACGTTAACTGCAAAAAAATAATAATCAGAATGTACTTTTATATGCAATATACAGATTTTCTTATAATATTATTTTATTGTTTTTCACATTAGAAGCAATTGGGTCTTTAAAATTATTTTGACACAGACAATGTAATAAAATAATATTATAAGAAAATCTGTATTTTGCATAAAAAAAGTACATTCTGTTTATTATTTTTTTGCAATTGGTTCTACATTATCTTGAGCAACACGAAAATATTTAGGTTAATTTTTTTTTAACTAAAATTGAAAAAAATGTAATATATATGAAAGAAAAGGGCAACATGTAGTATATTGCATGAAAGACGAAAAAACAGACAATTTTTTGTGGCCATAGCCTGCTTCAATAAAAAAAATTTGTATCCGCCTAGATGGCGCAGCGAACCACATACGATATTTGAAAAATCTGTTTATATTAGGTGGAAGGTATCAATTTTGCAATAAAAATTTATTACAAATAAGTTTTCTCTATCTCTTAAAATAAAAAAGTTAGACAGCCTTAAAGTTTGGGCACTTAACAGGTTTTTTTGTTATTACTCATAAAGTTGGCCATGGATCTCAAATTTGTTTTTACGAGCATAAAGGCCTCCAAAAATGCAACAAAAAGCAATTAAAGACTTTTGAAGTGTCTCGTATATTAAGCGAGATACATGGGAGTGGCCCTCTTATGTGATACAACCTGTATATATGAAACAAACTGACTTAGTGTTTGAAATGAAGTAAATAAAAAAGTTATGTACAACACAGTGTATAATGATTTTGGTCATGCTGGGAAATAAGTGGAATACATAGATGTAAAAGTAAAAAGGATTAACACTATTTTAGGTATTCTATAAAAAAAAAAAATCTGTTTTCACCTAGTATTTTTAATGACCAAAATAGGGTTATTTTTCAATGAAAATTTGAATTTAAGTTGCATACAAGTGAACTGAGTGCTCGTTTAAAAAAAATATGTTTCAGAAAATTACACTCTATTTCCTTTGCTGATCTCAAAAAATGAATAGTTATTTTTATCGTCTAATCTCATAGCAACTACAGACGATCTGATGAAACTATTATTATTCATAAAAGAATCATACAATTTTAATAATATAAAATAAATAGCGTTGCTTGTTATTATGATCGGCGAAAAAAATATGAGTTTGGCAGGAAAGTAGATTTAATGCCTTGGCTGCTTGAGTAGACTCGGCTGCGTTTCGTCTATTAAATACCAGCCGCGGCATTAAATCTAGTAATTTTTTTGCCTAGTTAAACAGATAACTATTAACTAATCTGTTTTCATTTATCTTAATAAATGATTACCTAGGTAAAAAAACATTTATTTGGTAAAAAATGGTAAATTTGAAAAGCTGATTAGCCTTATGTTTAAAGATACTCTGTATTAAATCAGAATATTTAAAGCCTCTGTAAATTATTATTTACAAATTGATCATATATTCTCGTCAAAAATAAGCAGCTAATGGGATGAGCTACTTTTTGTTACACCCTTTATAGTAATAAATTCTTGTTGTCTGATAATTGTCTATCATTTTTTTTGCACTTTATTGTACGTCAATTAATAATAATAATAATTTATTTTCCCATCGATGAAAAGTTCATCTATATAGGAATGGTCATATTTAGCACCTCTAATCTAACACATATTACCATAGTGGTCCTCTGGAAAATAAATGTTATTTTCTAATACAAAAATTCCGTTTAGATTTGAAATCGTTTAAATGAATAACATTTTTTATTTAATTCGGTAGCATCTTAAATATATGCGATCGCAAACAAGAGGAAGAACTAGGTAGATGTCAAGTTGTATTTGTAAAATGTGACATAAAAGTTTTTTTTTATCCACTATTCATAGGAAAATTAGTTCTATTCTTAAAAAAACAAGCACACATTTCATATGCGTGTACAAGAGGACAGAGGATGACGTACCACACAACTAGTAAAATAAATTGTATAAAGGTTGTATAAATTGCTATAATATAAATCTTAAGGACCTTCAAATTCATATAACGTGGTTTAATGCCTTTATACGATACTTATAGAATCGAAAAGGACTCACTTTTATAAAACACTTTGGTATGTAACAGTTCTATAAAAACTGTATACAACACTTAAACAATGTTATACAGCAACTATAAAAACGTTTTGTAGTCTGTATTTTGATATTATTTAAAGAAACATTATATTTTTTAGTGAAGAATATTAGAACTAAATCATTTTAAGATTGGTGTATAACGCAGATTCATAATTATTTGTGCTTATATTTAAGAACGGGGTATCCTAAACTCAATGGCGATCAGATGCGAAAAAGGCAGATAGGTATAATACTTACAATATTATCATTTCAACAATCACGTGTTTCAACAACAAACTTTTTATTGAGCCGCAAATTTTATTGATAAACTATATGCGCTTTAGTTTAGATCACATTTGCTTTAAAATTATAAAAAAATAAATTTAAAAAATATTAAAATTGTTCTTTCTTTAATTTATAATATCGTTGTGTAATTATACTTAATGATCTTGTTATAGAATAGTCTTCCAAAAATGGTAAACTAGAACTTTATACTATAAAATGTTTTTATAGTCTTAAATATATTAAAAAATTTGTGTGCGCAAGCAGATAATATTTGCATCGAAAGAAGTTTTATAAAAAAAATTAGAAATTTAAAATATTAGGTACTATCATTACCTATATTAAAAATGTTAGGTATTAGCAATGTACAAATGTGTGTTCTCGAACATGGACGTCATCATTATTTATCAATTTATATATGCTTTTATATATTTTTTAAGGACACTTCTTTAAAGCCGGTGGAAAAATAGAGTCTATAAGTAAACGTCGGCACGTTTGACTGGAAACGTTACAACAAGAATTTGTTTGTATTCTTTCTTGATTAGTGCTTCCTAATACACTATACCTACCTTAGGGATTCAAAAATTAAGGTTATGTTTGGAATTTAATTACGCGGTATATACAATAATTTTGTTTTCTCAAACCACAATTTTATATAAATACATATTTATACAATATAGATTAAGCACAACTAAGTATAAAACTATTTTATAAATAAGCGCATTTCTAGGCTAAAAAATAATTTTATTAATTTCCTTATACATTCTTAATAAAACACGTTTCTACAACTATATTATAAGATTACAATTAAAAGTCATTTGCCTATACAGAGTATACAACTCTTTCACAATATGTTTACAATCCTTATATATAATTTTCTTAAATGTTGTATAACGTATTATAATGCTTTTATAAAAATTTTAAAGAACTGAAAATTATTTGTTTTAGAAAACACGTCGTAAAAACTATTATAAAACAATTTTACATAATTACTTTCTTCAGGAACAAACTTATGACAATTATTAACTCTATCAAATCAAACTGTTCGTTAAACAACGCAATTCGATGGTTATAAAATAATTCGCTTCTTCTAAAGTTCCA
Organism: Monochamus alternatus; assembly: GCA_037114965.1. Classification (NCBI taxonomy): domain Eukaryota; kingdom Metazoa; phylum Arthropoda; class Insecta; order Coleoptera; family Cerambycidae; genus Monochamus; species Monochamus alternatus. The sequence goes on along the minus strand of CM073433.1, from coordinate 35,019,625 downwards.
TTTTGCTAGTTGTGCAGTAATACACCTTAAAATGTTGATAATCCAGTCCATCCAGTTGATAATTTATTTCCCTATTACCTTTACATACATACCAGGCAATATTAATATATATTTTATGAATAATTTTGATGAAAATGTAACAGCAGATGTTACAATCTCGCACCATTAAAATTAAAGCCAGTCGAGAAATTGGCGGATGCGCCATTGTAATTTTTATTGGTACAGTTAGTTGTATTAAGTATTCTCTTTGCACAAAGCAGATAACCTGGTAAATTGGATTAAAAAGTATCCCATATGTTTATAATAGTAAGAAACCAGCTGCGCTTCGTATACGTAAATATATTAACTGTACATACTGCACATATCTACATGATGTGATTAAAAACATTTACAATTTCAACACAATTATAATTTTGCGATGTATATATAATTGCAATAAAAATCATTTTCTGTATAGAATCGGTTTAATTTTTATGTTAATATAAAGGACCAGCCGTAGCCAGCATGGAATGTAATTAATAAATTGCTTCCTTATACGTATGGAGGAACTTGGCACCTGATGCCTTTATGTAATCGATATCACTGATGCATCGCAAATAGATGTAATTAAAGTGTTTTTTTATCTGATGCAAGAGAGTACGGGAACACGTGTATTTTTTTTCAGAAGATACGGTTTTTTTCACATAGGGTAAGTCCGAGATAGATGCACTGCAAAACAATAATTGTACATGTTTTAATATACACTAATGCATAAAATATATTAAAGAATACATTAATAAAAATACATTAATAACATTGCAGACATCAATAATTATGAAAAACATAGGTACAGCTCCAATCACAATTTTACTATTTCCATTTTCAAAATTACATTACATTATAAAATATTATGAAAGGTATACACTGATAAAAATGGGTGGAAGAGAGAAAGTTTTTTTAGTGGAATTTGTCCATGCTTCCTCTAAATGTAAATTATCCATCCCATTCTCTAAAAGTGTATTGTTCATCCATCATTTAAAAATGTATTTCATTTGCATTAGAAAATGCATCGAAATATTTTCGCTGAAAATTACATCTTTTTCTTGAAACATTAATATACAGGGCGATTCTTTAATATTGCGAAAAATTTCAAGGACAGGTTCTTTAGATAAAAATAAGAAAAAAGTTCTCATTAGCATGTGTCCGGAAACGCTTCGTTTCCGAGATACAGGGCGTTCATTTTTTTTGTAATCTACTTTTAATACTAATTCAAATTAAAGGCAATAATATTATATGTGCGTATAATTCAATCAAATAAACAGAAACAAAATAAATATTTCGGAACGGAAAACAATTCAAATTTCAACTTGAACATCATGTTGCATGAAGATATCTGTCTGAATACATACAACAAGAAGCATGATCTCCTAAAAGATCTTTTTAAGACACATTTAGGTCCAAATATTATTAACAAGTAAATTTGTACCGTAATATAGGACAATATTTCTATTAGGTTAATTGAATCTTAAATTCCTTAAAAGTTATCAACAAAGGTGCAAATAGATTTATATTGCAATAAAAATAAAATTTATCAAATTGAAGGATTTACTTGGGCAAAATAACGAGTTACTACCTTATTTTTAATTATTAGTTGAAGACAAAATAAGGTTTTCGTAATAAACATGTAAATATTTAACTATTGCAATCATTTAAAAAAATCTCTGGATATTAAAGACATGTCGCACATTTCACGAACTGACGTATTTCGTCTAGTGCAATAAAAGTATATGCTTTACACATTCACGAAGCGGCGTAACTCAATTTCGTATAATTTTCAGAGTAATAGATATTACACTGTCGGCGCAACACGTTTATTGCAGGAACCGGCGTAACTTAAGTTACGCCAGTTCGTGAAATTTTCTTTTGGTGGTAAGTAGAAATAAATAAGTGGCTTATCTCTTATTTTCCTGTTCAGAGTAGTAGCAGAATACATTCGAATACTACAATTAAGGCACTGTGTAAAAAGGAAGTTATGTGAAAGGATAGGTGAGGTAGCCTGTGCAAGTTTTGACTTGTATAGTAAGATAGCTACCCATATCAAAAGAAAGTGCTATATTTTATAAAAATTGCCACTAAAGATTGTTTTTGCTTTATGTGGCATGAAAGCATCAGTAAACGATAGTCAGCACAGGTTAGTACTTGTGTATATAAGGCCCTCCTAATCTATGATGCAAAAAGCATAAAATCTGTTGCCTTATTTTCTGAAGGACGAAAACTTGAATTTAACGTACGTTCCGGGTTTATTTCATAAATACCCAACTTTATATTTTTATATTTTTTTGTTAAAAAAATAGATTTTTTTCTGACATTCCTAAATATCGTCTTTCATTCTTAATATCGGGTTCAAATATTTAATATTTCATTTCGTACCGCAAGACAAACTATAATAAAAATTTATATGTTTTTGAATAAATTTAAAATAATTTTTTATTATTATTATTATTTTTTTTTTTTGAAAAATTGTTATGAAAATTTAAATTTCTTATACGATGTTAGGTATGTTTAAACTAAATGTGTTTATGTTTTTTGGTTGTTTTTTTTTAAATGTCATTTACATCTTATTGTTTACTCTTTTAGCATAAGAATATATTGCTATGTTATGTAATTTTGTTGGGCGCCAAATAATATTTATGTTTGAATTGTATTTGTGTTTCTTTAATGATTTGTGTTTATGTCTTCTGTGTGTAAAAGAAAATTGTATTTATTGGACTACAAACCTGTATCTTATATATATTTTTTTTTATTCTTATTCAATTACCCTGGCTGCTTGTATAACATAGACTCTGGTAGTCGGTTCGCTCATCAAGTCAATTCCTTTTTCTTTTTTTAACACACTGTACCTTTGCTTCATCAAATAAATATCAATTCAAAATGGACAATTTTTATTTCATAAGAGATTTGTTTACTACTTATTCAAATTATTTAAAGTTTTATGAACATAATTTATAGGTAACAGATAAAATTTCTTTAAAGGCAGTTGCGTATTAAAAGTTGCCTATCTTTAATATTTTTAATTCTTAAAATTCGTGATTCAGTGGTATTCTTCTAATGGATGTTCATTGCTGGTGATGTATTATATTTGCCAATCATACTTTATTTGACAGATGGTCCACTAAATAACGAGTTTTAATATATTAAATAGAAAAGTAAATATTATTTACTATACTAAGGTAAGTAACTTATTATTTTAATAAGTCTTAGAGTCTGTGACTGTCTATTTTGTGAATTTTATGGCTAGCTAGCGTTTCTTGTCTCTTATTAAATTTACGTAAATGTCTGTGAATTTATGTGCACATAAAATACCTTTCTGATGTTAATTTTCTTTTTATAAGACTTCTACTAGACATCCCTCTTAACTTGTGATTGGGCTGCTAATATTAATGGCTGGTTTTCCCACTATATGGTACTGCCAAATTCCTAGCTTGGACCTGGATCTCTGTTTATATTGTTACTCGACACTTTTCTTATGACGTAAGTATTACTTTTAACTATTACTTTACTTTTTCTTGCTCAATTTCTTATTTTTCTAGGACCTTTCTTCAAAAACCCACGCTGCTCTTCTTTCTATTCTTTCGTCTCTAATCAACAAACTTTTGTTTTCCTTAATATTTTTCTATCAATTTGATATCTTGATTCCTTGTTGTAAAATTTGCATACATATTATGGTTCATACATATGATCTTATTTAGTTTTTCGATGCACTGTTTTTTTATGTTTTCACTGAACTACTTAAATCTACTACAAAATTTTTTTATGTAATTACAATTTTACTTATATCTAATTATTAAATATTCTTCAATATTACTCTTTTTATGTACATTGTTATATCTCTTGTGAAGCCAACTTTAGACTTGACATTTGTCCATGTCTATGATATTTATTTGACATTTCGCAACATTTTATACCTTTTATTTATTTAAATTGCTAATATTTTAATTATCTTCGCTTGACTTCTGTCGATATGTGTATGATATTATTAAATGATCTTTTCTTTTTCTTTCTATATACTTTGATCTGGGTTTAACTCCTTTTTTGTTTATGAACTATTGATAAATATGAGATCATGTCCCAATATTTAATGAAATTGAACTATATTTTATTTTCAAGAATGTTAATTTATTTAATTTACACTATAATAACTACTTATATGTTCTGCATTGTCACTTTTTATATTATTTTGTTTAATTCTACTATATTTTAATTTTAATAACAATAATAATTTCTATTCTATTTTATGGTTTTTTTAAAATAAACATGTAAATCCCCATAAGTATTGAAGCTGATATTTCATATTGTCTCAATATATATATATATATACTCGCGTCAAGAATTCAGACGTCTTACGTCACGGCTGACGTTACACATTTGTTTTTATTGTCAACGTAATTTTCGATATTTGGTTGCGTTAAAAACAATAATTTTTTGCATTTTAGTGCAATATATAATGAAAACTTTTAGTGTAGTATAAAGTTTTATTACTATCAGTTGCAGTTTCTTAAATATTTTGATGAAAATATACTGAATTATTCATTTGTTCGCATGACGTAAGTCGTCTGAATTCTTGACGCGAGTATATATATATATATATATATATTTTCTGAAGATGGGTATTATGAAATAAACGTACGTTAAATTCAAGTTTTCGTTGTGTTTTTTTTTTCAAATGACCTGCTACCCCAGGATGTTGAATCTATACTATTGATTACATGGTCAAAATTCTATTGATGCTTTATGTTATAACCAACACTGTTAATACCGAACAAATCACATTAAGATTCTTCTAAACATCCTATGAACATAATGAAGGGGATGCGGCACACAGTACGATATCCAAAACTGTCGGTGACGGTTATGTACCTTCGCAATTACCGCCTATAGTGAAGCTTTCCCGAAGACCCATCTCTATACTGTTGTATCTCTAGAAGATAATGATTTCATTGTCTAAGAAATTATCCTTAGATTTGCGGGTTCCCACTACAAAAGTATCTGAATCAGATGAGCCTATGAAATGGACCGATCTCATGGAACAAAGTTAGGAAATATTTAAGACACTTGCAAACAGAATATTCACTTTCACTGAAACAACAGTAATTTCCATTGAAAAGAATTATTACAAAGTCTCAATTTTGCACCAGGAAAAAATAGTAACACGAAATACATGCAATTAAAGTAAATACAGACTTCAGTAATAAGAAATAAAGACTTTCAAAACATTTCTTTACCTTCCTGATGAAGACAAGTAAAATTAACCACAACGCACGCTTTTCGTTATAGTTTTGATAATTTATTTAAGGTATTAACCTACAGAAGTAATATTGTATTTATTTTTGTTATTTTATGTCAATATATTATTTGGTTGTCTTTCATCCCATACTTTCTTTTAACTTAAATTTCGTGTTAACAGCTATATTAGCAGGTAGCGACGTATCTCATTTTTTTACAAAATTTTGATATTTTCCAAATGATACGTTTCAGTTATAGTATATGAAAACTAATACTTTTAACTATTAACTGTACTACTTGCAGAAGTCTCACGTTTCTCATATTTCTTCAATAGAAGGACAAAAACTATAAGTATCTTTGCTCTCCTATAAAATTTGAAAAACTGAGATAAGTCACTTCGTGAAATGAGCGACGATATTTCAAAGTGAGATTAAGTAAATTATAACTTACTTCTTACGCGTCATTGGAATTTTGAAAACACAGAAAACGTAAACAATTTGTAATTTCTAACCTTATAAATTGAATACATTTCATTTTACTTGGAAGTCATTATATTGCTCTTGGATAACAAATTTTTTATTAAAATTTTGGTAGATTTTGTAACATTGAAAACTATTTTTATGGCGGAAAGTAGTAAATCTGCATCAATTTAGGTTTGATAGAAGAGTACAGCATTGCAGATGTGTGTAGTTCGTCCATACCGAAAACGAAGACGATCCGTTTATCCGTTTCTCCAAAAAATCGAATAAAGTCCGGGGGCGGCGGTACCTATTATTATTAATCTTCCCCTAGGAACCCCTTCAATGACAATAAAACAACATTTTCAAATCTACTAATGATATGTCGAAATCGAAAACCCGTAAAAAATAAAATTTTCTAATAATCCATTTGCCTCCCCGAATTACGTTAAATTTTTTTTTTTTTAAGGAAATACATATAATCAAAAAATTTTATTAGACTTTTCGATAGCTAAGGTGGAGAAGAAGCCACAAAAATTTCAATGATTTTAGACAAATTTCGTGTTTTCACGCCCCCCGGAGGGGCGGCACGAACGTTATAATATCATTTCAAGTCACTACCAGGAAATAATAGTCTATACCGAAAATGAAGGCAATCCGTTTATCCGTTTCTCCAAAAAATCTAATAAAGTCCGGAGGCGGTGGTATTTTACCGCCCAACCCGTAAACCGTTGTTTGTACAAAAAATTCTATAGAAGCATTTTTTCATATTTTCATAAAAAACATTCGAAGATGTATTCGAAATGAAACAGAAAAGGTCGATTTCTCGAACTCGTGACTTCGAGACTCCACCCCTCAGTTATGAATTCGGGAAACCCGTCCCACAGCCGCCGTTTACCTAGCCTCATGTTCGTCGTTAGGAGTAAAAAAAAATTTCCGCACATCTCACGGCCACAAATCGAATCCGATCGACCTCAAATTTTATGTACGTATACTGCGATAAGGCGGGGGCGCATACGGTAACGTACCGAAAAATTTAAAAAAAACGGGATGCCGCCCCCGGAGCCGCCCCCCAACCGATCGAATCGAAATTTTAACGACACGTACTCTTTGAGACGCGTTAGGGATTCATAGGGGCAGATTAATAATAATACCGCCGCCTCCGGACTTTATTCGATTTTTTGGAGAAACGGATCGTCTTTATTTTCGGTATGGGCGAGCTACACACAGCTGCAATGCTGTGTACTCTTCTATCGCATGGTTTGCTGGGAATATTTATTTATTTTTTTAAAACTTGACAACCGGAATTCAGGACTGATTTTTCGCAAACAACCCTATACCACCGTGTTGGTAATGAAATAATCTTTATTTTAATTTAACTTTAATTTATTAACCACACCGGTGCAAGTTACTGATTTACCTGTTTATACCTGCCTACCCAAGAGTTGTGACGGGAAAAAAATAGTCAACCTAACGTTTGCATATTCTATGGGCTACATGCTTTCGATTGATATGGAATTTGTCTATTAACCAACCCAGTGAAATATTTTAAAAAAATAATTTTTAGTTGTTAATTAATCATATTCTGGACTGAATTTTTTTAGATAACCCATTTGCAATATATTTTTTGACATATTTAATTGGATATAAAATACTTTTTATCCATTAACCAGCTCGGTGAAGGTCGTTTTGTAGTGGGATCTTAGACTATTCTCGTGTAGTAGTTATTATGCTTACATGTTAATTGGGTTACTTAGGAACCACCCTATAATAATAATAATAATATATTTATTTTCCAAAAGACAATACAGCATTGTATAGGAATAGTCAAATGAAAATGAAATCCAACAGGATTTTAAAAACATGTACACATTAAACTAAATTTAGGATGACAAAAAAATCATCGTTCTAACAAAAACGATTTTAGATTGCGTTTAAAAAAATGTAAATTTTTGCTCGATTTTATATAGTCCGGCAAATGGCTAAAAATTCTAGTACCACTATGAGACGGAGAATTTTTGGCGATTTTATACCTTGCAAATGGCACATATAAGAGATCTTTATGCCGTGTGTTGACATCATGGAGCTCTTTATTAAACCGAAAGTCGCTTTTGTTAGTATATACATACACAGAAATTTCTAAAATATAAAGTGAGACAAGGGTTAAAATTTTATAATCATAAAATAAGTTTTTACATGTATGAGTCTTAGGAATATTTCCAATACAACGTAACACGCGCTTTTGAGCTGTAAAGACATTTTTTGCCATGGTGGAGTTGCCCCACAAGCAAACACCGTATCGCAATCTAGATTCGACCTGAGCGTAATATACGCTTATTAATTGATCTTTGTGTAAAACTAATCGTAAGTTTCTGAAGATATATGTTATAGAATTTAGTTTGGAAATCAAATGTGAGCAGTGTGATTTCCAGTTTAGGCATTCGTCAATGTATACACCTAAAAACTTCACATCTGAGTTTTTGTCTTGCAGGATAGTGTTGTTTATATTAATTTTAAGCGGTTCGATCGTTTTATGTGCGTTATGAAATCGCAACACCTGTGTCTTGCCAGTATTGAAATCCATGTTCATTGAAATAATTAGAAGTCGCAGTTACGATTTGTTCACATTTAATTTGAATGTTTTCAATATTCTTTTCCGAGATAAGTAACGACACATCATCTGCATACATAACCATATGAGAGTGTGATATCGATGCTTCTAATTGATTTATATATAATATAAAGAGAATGGGGCCCAGTACAGATCCCTGTGGAACACCCATCTCAACTGGTCTTATTTCAGATATTGCATTTGATATTACATTGTCAGTTTGATATTTTAGGGAAACATATTGTGAACGATTTGATATGTAAGAAGAAATCCAGCCTAGAGAAACTCCTCTTAAACCACAAGATTCTAAAACACACAGCAATTTTTCATGGTTTACGCAGTCAAATGCCCTGCTTAAGTCGCAGAATACGGCACCAGGACATTCTCCTGCATTAATAAAGTTTATTAGATCATCATAAAAAGCAAGTAACGTTGTTGCGTTGATTTTCCTGGATAATGTACCTAGAAATGACGCCACTGTTTCGTAATGCGACAGAAAAAACACAGAAACCAGTAATTAATAATTAATATTCAAACTGTGTCCAGTTTCCAACAGTCTGCTTTATTTTATTAGACGTAAAGGCAATCATTTATTTACGAGAGCCCGTGACAGTTGGCTATCCGATTTCGTGGGTGTACGCCTAACGCTGTGCACGAGAATAGCTTGCTCCGTCTCGACCAACACGTGTTCCTGAATCGTGGGAATAAAGGCAGATGTGCGGTGCGTATCACTCGACCACTGAATCATCACCACCACGCATGGCAATGCATAAACATTTTTATCTTCCTATCTCTCCGCGCTCCGCTCTCGATGCCGTCTTCATTTTTAAGCGCTGCAGGGCACGCCTGGTAAATCCGGCCGTTATTATACGGATTTTTATGGTAAAAAGTAATTACTGGGCCAAATTACTCTTTATTTTTGGTCCGCTTCCAATTTTGGACAGCGCCTGTATCTTGATTTAATGGTTCAGTTTTTCGGAGACCAAGTCGACTTGTCACCAAATCTAATGCTGATGAGATGCGATTTTATTTTTGGGTTGACGATTTTTTGTATCATTCGTACACCCGTCGCAAATTTTATTTAAGACTATAGCCACGCTTGTGATCAGGTTGAAATGATGCTTTGTATACAAGGTTAACTATGATTAAGTACAAATGATTTAAGAGAGGATAGAGAAAATTAAGAAATAACGGAAACGCCTTTAAAAAAAATTCCAAATTTATTTATAAAACGAACAACATTTTTTTCTATATTATATTAAATCCTTATTTAACGCCGCCAATGAGAGAATCAGAGTAGGCAACCAGCAAGCAACGGTCGCTGTCATAATTCAATTCTTGTGTTTACGTTGTAGTTTTGTGTTCTTCTTCAGTTTTAAGTGCCTTTTTTAATTTTAAACGTTTTATAGTTATTAAATAAAGGAATATGTGTCGGGTACAGATACTTTCCCACAATATACAAAGTGTCCCAAAAAAGATGGCCATATGATGATTAACAATATACAGGGTGTTAAAGTTACATTTTAAAAAACTGCTTTTGTTAATAATCCCGTTGTTTTGTAAGATACACACTTGAAATTTTGTACATACTTTTATCTTATTTTGGCATACTTATCATGTAATTTTGGTGAAAAAAAATAGAGGGGTGAATGGAGCTAACTGAGGGATGCAGTACCCTTTATCCCCTTCAATTATTTCTAAGTACGCCTATGCAGCTTTTTTTTGCAATATCAAACGTAGAATTTTCTTCTGATCATTTTATCTCTTTTGTAATTTTTTGTTTAAATGCTCCATTTTGAAGAGAAACGGCAATTTGTAGTGCCCATAAATCTATCATTCACTATCATTTTCAAGTGAAACTGAAATTTTGTGGATATACCTATTATTACAATACCTTGGCAACTTAGCAAATCGTAATACTTACTATACTCGAGTCAAGAATTCAGACGTCTTACGTCACGGCTGACGTTACACATTTGTTTTTATTGTCAACGTAATTTTCGATATTTGGTGGCTTTAAAAACAATCATTTTTTGCAATTTAGGGCAATATATAATACAAAATTTTAGTGTAGTATATAGTTTTATTACTATCAGTTGCAGTTTATTAAATATTTTGATGAAAATATGATGAATTATTCATTTGTTCGTATGACGTAGGTCGTCTGAATTCTTGTCGCGAGTATACCTAATTTTTATTACTGTTAGTAAACAATGTAAAATGAAAACCGTAATTGGAATATTTATTTAATATATAGTGATTTTTACCTGCCAGAAACAGAGTTAAAATGCACATCCCTAGCATTAGCCGGGATTGTTCTCGGGCTAGGCTCTGTGAGGACAGACCGGCTATCGGTATCTCTGGGCCCGTCCATATATTAATTTCGGTTCGTATTTGGACAGTTTATAAACTAACCAATGAAAAAAGCTAGTTTACTGCCTTTAATTTTATTTCAAGTATCCGCTATTGCCCGGTCTACACGAGGCTAGTTTTTAAGCTAGGAAAGTAAACTAGTGCTAGTAAGCTAGCAAGCTAGCAAATTATAGCATTTAGATTACAGGTCGAAAATTGTGACATATTTTTATTATTAACGATCTGAACATATTTCTTGTCATGAATTTTATATTCCAAATTATCCATCCATTATCCATCACTTCGCCTGTAGTAATGTTTATCATGTGCTACCCTATTTATAATGACAACTCGTCGCATTAATTGATTGTATATAGTATCTATTTCACCAACATGCATGCCAATATCTTCTGTTATGAGTTCGTGACTTTACAATTTGTAGCATTTTTTTGAAAATCTTCTATTGTTTACTTCTTAATACTTATCCAAAATCAAATTATAAACAAATTTCGTTAAAATGGTTATTGCTTGGTTTTAATTATATCTTAATTTGCAATTTCGTAACGTAGTAGAGTATCTGTATTTTTAACTTTAAAATGTATTGTAGAAAAACTATTGGTTTTAGACATCATTTGTTGCTATTGAACAGATATAGAAACCCTTTGTATATTGGCACTCATATTTCGAACACCCTGTACAGATACGTGATTATAGTAACCACAAAGCTCAACCATCTTTGACAGTGACACATTAGCTAGAAGAAGATACTTAAGAAAGATCATTATGAGTAAGAATATCTTCACGATAAAGTAAAAGTGACCTCAACTTCGTTTACTTTGTTCATGCAGATTTTCACCAAAGAAAAGATGCATTACTTCGGAATAGAACTTTTGCTTTTTTATGGTACTTGTAATATTTACTTCCTATCAGTTGAAAAGTACTGCTTATCTATAAACAAATCGCTCTCGCTCGATCATTTCGCATTCCTGCAAATTCTTCATCTAACAACTTAAACGTTCCGTTAAAAACTGCACACCTGCTACTAATATTTATTACTTTATATTTATAAATTGAAAAAGTGTATTAAAAAACGAACGACATCGAAAGAGAAATCTTTATTTTATTCATCAACGACGCCCGCGGCGAATTTATTTGCAGTTAACCAGCAGTGCTAGAAATGACAAATCCATGGTGGTATGTTTATAGCAATCTTCAAATCGATCTGGAACGTTGTGTGTGCTTTCTTAGTAATTACCTACGTATGCTAATAAAAATAGAAAAATCGGCAAAATACAGCACCAATCAATTAAATCGTATCTGATCTTAATGCCCGTACGTGCAGATATATCATTACGAGCACACCTGAAGGCTCTGCTGAAGTTGTTCAAATCGAGACGGCAGTGGCACATCTTTGGAGGCACCTTGCCACCTTCAATTATTTCTGTCAATATATGTCCGATAAATCAAGGACAGGTCCGTGTTAATATGAAAGGAGGTTAGCGTCAATATTTCTGTTTTGCATACTTAATTAAAAAAAAAATTGATACAGGTATATCCATTTTACAACAAGGAATCAAGAAATCTACAGTGCTGATTGACATTTGTAATAATCTACCTATCTCTTTTTACAAAATAGATTTTTTACTGCAATTAGTATAATAGAAAACTTTTGCTGTACCCGCGGCAGTTCCACAACTTATAAAAACAAACCAGCGAACAATATTGTTGCACCCAACACAAATTTCTTTATTTAATAACTAGAAAACGTTTAAAAATTAAAAAAGGCAGTAAAAACTGAAGAAGAACACAAAACTACAACGTAAACACATGATAAACACAGGAATTAAATTATGACATGACGGAATCGACGGGAAATTTTACCGTCGTGTTGCTAGTTGCCTACTCTGACTCGCATAGACGGCGTTAAATAATGATTTAATGTAATTTCGAAAAACATTTGTTTTTCGCTTTATAATAAGTTTGGAATTTTTTTGAAGGGTGATTCCGTTAATTCTTAATTTCCTCTTAAAATATTTGTACTTAGTCATAGTAAACCCTGTATACCGACAGAAAGCGGTCCAACCAACAAATTTTTAGGTACAGAAATATTTCAAAATACATATTTTTTAACTGTAGATGTAAATATTGTTATAACATAAACTTACCTAGTTTGCATATAAGATTGATTACTTTTGTATCAGTATGTAAAAATAGTTGTTAAAATGTAGGATTAAAATAGTAAATTAATGTGTGTCTACAAGCGCTTTTTGAAAGTTATATAAAATATCAATAATTTTATTTTTGATATTACTTTTATTCTACGTATTTTAGTTTTTGAGATTTCTGTATCTAAAAACAGCACAGCACTTTATCAAAGTAGTCCTGCAAATAAAAACAGAGACAATGAAACAGTTTTAAAACAAATTTATATCAAACTTGTGCTTTAATTAGTGTTAGAGTTTAGATTATTGTTAAGTCTCTACAGAGTTTTTCATTTGTGATACATCGTCACAACAATTTTTCTAATATTAAGGTGCAGAGGAAGTTTTTGTGACATACGTGCATATCTAGATACTCATGCATACGGTTCTATCCCAGCAGTATTCAACTGAATTAACAAATATCTTGAAGATGCCACATAGGGCGTTCCAAAATTATTAATATTGATGAAGGATATGAAATTTTAGTCCGTATTTCTGAGATCCTGAAATCATAAAAAGGGTATAATATGTGTGGAAGTAGATGAAGATTTCAAAATTTTATAAAATAATTTACTGTTATAACGTACTGTTTCCAAACCTGTACCAAAGTAACACTAACTGAGACTGGAACCTTCAAAGAGTAACTATTACGTAATCTTCACCAAATTTGCTACTTCGTTGTATAAATAACTTCATACAACAATGCTACAATCGCTACTACGTATTTTCAACTACTTCTGGTTACTTTACAGTTATCTGACTGTTGTCTTAGTTTTGGAGACGTCTCAGTTACTAGTGGCACGACGTTTAAGTTTTCAGAACTTGAAAGTGACAAATGATCATAGCAGGGGCTAACTCCTGTTACTAAAATACGGCTTCAAAATGGCAGCCATAATTGTCTGGTTAAAGTCGTAGGTAATATTTATTAGTCCAACTAGTGTTATTGCTACTTGTAGAACCATTAAGTATCATCAGCCACATGAACTGCAAAGTGCGTACCACCATAAAATAACTTTTACCATGTAGTTTCCCAAAGTTGAAAACCTTCGTGTTGTTCGTCATTGTGTAATATCTATACCTATTCTAACGTCACGTGTAGAGTGTACTTTTGTCTTTGTGCATATTATCATATTTTATATAACTTTAACTTAGTGTTAAGTATCGATAAAAACCTCAGATAAAAATGTATTTATAATAAACTTTAACTCAGATTAAATATCTGGGTTAAACCAACACAGAAAATCCAAAGGACAAAACAAGAAACAGGAGTAACAAGCAAAGCCACAAGACGTAAACAAATGTAACAAAAATAACAATGTCAACGGGGATAGGTATTCAACTACTACTAGAAGCACATTAAGAAGATAGAATTGAAGAAGTGTAGCACAGCACGAAAAATGTTACTCAGAAGTTTCGGTGGGAACTTTGAACACACAATATTTGTTAGTCACAACTTTACTGCTACTTTAAAGTAACACTACAGCCTCCGTCGATACTTTATAGTAAGTGCTACTTGAAAGTTATAAATTACATAAATAAACATAAGACGCGTACTGGATTTGGAAGTTTAATTACTGTGTTTGTCAATTAAATTTAATTTCTTTTAATTTTGAGGTTCGAACCATCAGACAAAGGAAGCAACATGCTAATATCAACGAGTGGAGGAAGAGTGTTGAAGTTCCTTAAAAGTTGTGGTTTCCACGCCCCAACGTGTTCTCCACGGAACCACAACGTCGCGTATTAGTTTCGGAAACGTCGCCGGAACGTAGTAGGTACTAAAACTTATTCTCCATTCTCCAATAGTCGTAACTACATTCCAACGACTAATTGTGTTAATTGGATTAGTTATAAATTCTGGTTTTAATATTAAAATAAACTGTCTTGTCATACATTCATTCTTTTAAATACAAATAATTCGAAAATTGCAATTCCTAGAGTATACTTTGATATGAAAATGATGGAAAAATAAAATTTGCTATCTGCTATCAGAAAATAAGATACCTGAAGCAAATAACTTGTGAATTATAAAATTTCAAACGGGAGGCCAAAATGACAGTGTAAATGAGGAAATTTGAATTTCTCATGTCAAAGAAAAACCAGGATACCAAATTTCGTTTAAATAGGTCAGCTACGTTGAAGGTCATTTAAAAGAATAAAATTAAAATTTTCATTTTGACACCCTGTAACTTGGTTACAATCAACGTGACAATGGGACTAAGGTAAGTTTGGCTAGATCGCATTATTTTGTCATAAATCAGCTGTTACTCTGTGTACAGCATTATTCATTATACCGTATGCGCCAAAAGTATCAAATAAATTCAATAAAAACGAAACAATTATTTTTTGGGAAAAATCCTCGAACAGGTCGATTTTTAATTTAAAAAATACATATTTTAGCGTAAAATGCGATTTTCAAATGTCATTTGTTTTCGAGTAATGACGTCATCGATTTTTTTTTAAATGGCAACACCATATTTTTTTCCTTGATTCTGAAAGATCGTTTAATTCTCTATCAGACAGTACTAAAATTTTGCCTTCTTACATAGGAAAGTTTTCGAGTAAATGACAATTGAATGTTAGAAAACGTAAATCAATTAAAATAAAGCAAAAACTTTATCAAGTTTAGTTTTTCGAATTACAGATCGCCAGATCTTACACCTCTTGACTATTTTTTATGGGGATACTTGAAGTCAAAAGTGTACATTAATAAACCACGTAATTTAGAAGAACTTCAAAATCGCATTCGGGACGAAATACGCAGAGTTACCCCAGAAATCATTCATAACGTGCAAGAAGAATTTCCTCACAGACTTGCGCATTGTCAAGAAGTTGGTGGCAATTCGAACATTTAATTTAAGTATAAAATTGAATCAATTGTATTTTATTTTACATACCTCAGAATTGTTCCTTTTTTATGGATAAAATTTACATTTTCTAACATTCAATCGTCATTTACTCGAAAACTTTCCTATGTAAGAGGGCAAAATTTTAGTACTGTCTGATAGAGAATTAAACGATCTTTCAGAATCAAGGAAAAAAATATGGTGTTGCCATTTAAAAAAAATCGATGACGTCATTAGTCGAATACAAATGACATTTGAAAATCGCATTTTACGCTAAAATATGTATTTTTTAAATTAAAAATCGACCTGTTCGAGGATTTTTCCCAAAAAATAATTGTTTCGTTTTTATTGAATTTATTCCATACTTTTGGCGCATACTGTATTTAGATCAACATTTATTATAGTTACTATTCGAGATGCAAAATAAAGTTTCAGATAAAAGTTGTAGCTGTAACTAAACCCCTTTAATAAGTCAATACAAGCACATTAGTTGAGGGGTACAAGCAGTAAAAATATATTTTTAATAGAACGCCCTATGTATTGTTAAATTTTTTAATTATTAGTTTTTTTTCTAATTTCAAACATGACATACCACATTCCTATCTCTAACAGTTTCGATTTATTGAACATTGAAAATCGTATTTAAGCTATTTATTACACGAACAGAATTTACAAATTATTAAAGTAGTCTATGAAGATAAGTATTTTGTTGATTTCTTAATAATTTTGAATGTTGAATAAATCGAAAACGGTTAAAAATAGAAATATCATATGTCATATTTTTGAAATCAGACATAAAAGAATAATTCAAAACATCTAGTATTGCTTCTTGTAGCCCTCAACATCTGCATTATTTTGTCTAATAAAGTAAAGGGTGGCTCAAATCTAATGAATAAACAATTATGAGTTATGCTGTAGTTAATAATAGGTTTCCATACCACTCTTGCTATAAAAACCAAAAGCGCTGCAAACTTATGCATCATTCAATATCTTTTTGCAAACACTGAATTTGGTGAAGCGTACTTACATTTTTTTTTCTTATTTCCTGAGTTTGGTATTAGCAATTCAGCGAGACTTTTTTAAAATGAATAATTGTAGCCTAAAAAATCCATCTTCTGTAATAAACTTGATCATTAGTCACTGTTGTAGATAGACATTTTCGTCATTCATTAAACATTTAATAATTTTCCGCTACGTTAAAAAGCAGTTTATAATCTTACCAATCACCTTTCAGTAAAACAATTTGTATTAGGTTTTACATAACGATACAAAGTGCTTGATTTATTGCAAGGTAACTCTAATTTCCTATAAAATTAATTTAGATTATTACTTTCAAATTACACAGTTCTCTGTATTTAAGATGATAATTTAAAAATTATCATATTAGATGTTTATAAAAGACAATAAATATAGGTATGTTTTTTAATACTACTGATAATTGACACCTGCTTATATGCTACATGGCACATAAGAAACTAATAAACATTAAAAAAATTGTTATTTGATGCTTTGGAGCATAAATATATGTAATTTTATTCTTGCATCAAGTATGACGTGATAACTTCATTTGTATTAATCATTATTTTTTGTTTTATTTTTTGCAAAACTGGTTATCAAAGACTATCTTGGTGCATGTTCACACATAAAGGATGTTAGAATGGGTTACAAGTCAGACCCGTTATATTCCGTTGCTGTCAATTCATAATTGGGTTTCTCTGATCCAACTTTAATTATATTTAATTACATCGACAATTTCTTAAATAACTGTGTCTTAAAAAATACAAATTTATGTAGATAAATTACGTAACATATTTTTGTCTATAAAAATGTTTTGATTAAGTTAATTTAAAATGGAATGAAGTTATATGCGTGTTATTTGATAAAACTAGGACGATGGGAAAATATACAGGATGTGGCATCTGTAATGCAGAAAATATAAAATATAGATTCCTGGGAATATTTGGAATAAAAAAGTCATATCAAAAAATTCTATATTCACGTTATGCCTGTTCAAAAGCCAAGTAAGTGTTGCCAGATGGCATCATTTTACGAAAATTTGTAAAACGAACAAGAGATAAAGAATTTTTATACATTAATTTAATTTTAATTAAATTTAGGCTAGTTATTAATGAAAACCTAGTATAACCTTACAGATATCTTACAATTATTTTTATTGTTCCCTTAGAGCTAGATTAGAATCAATAAAAATTAATTGCAAAAGGTTTAAAACAAGTGTTTTATTTTTTCAACAAAAAGTGATAGGTACTTTATCCGCTAGTGGAATAAATTAACTTTATCTACTCCTATTAATTTATATATTAACTATTCAACTGCTTTTGAGCAATTAATAGTATCAATAAACAAATAGCGTGAGTTTTTATAGTGAGTTATTATAACTCACGCTGTAAATAGTGTACACAGTAAATTCTTGGAAATTTTTAAACCGATAAATACGTTCCATTGGTGTAAAATGGAAAGAATTTTTAACAAGTGGAAAGGAATGAATAATTAAAAGATTTTAAAATTATTAAATTGCCAACGCCTGTCAGGAGGCGGAACTGTCATTTATTATCATTGAGGGGACTGATGTCATTTGATATTATAATAAAATAATTTTGACGTTTTCAAATCAATTTTCTTTCTCGATACTTGTATCTTAGTATTTATTGTTATAGTCGTAGATAAAGTATACTATTCAACTTGCGGTAATGGTCATAACTCACTTGATGAATTACAGCACGAGCCGCAGGCGAGTGCTGCAAACTTTATCTGCGTGAGTTATGACCTGCATTACCGCTCGTTAAATAATATACTATTATTTGACTAATAGAATAATGAAAATAGTAATAAACCTGTAATAAATCAAATTTCATTTATTTACTTGTTAATATTTACATTTATAGTAATAGACATTTTGTATTTTGTTTCATCACATCCTTCCTTTCTGTTAATAACAACCCTTGTAGCATTGTTGCCATTATTTTTGGAACTCTTTATATCTGCCAAAGTTTGTGAAAAATTTGTACAAGTTACGGATGTATCTTCTTGTAAGGAACAGCTATATTTTCCTTGCAATATCAAGTTTGTTAGATATGGACACCTCCACATAACTTTTTGCTACAGAGGAGCTATTTTATTCACCATACCATTTAATGATTGTAAGATCAGTACCTTTATTAGCTAATGCAGTTGCTGAAGCGCACCTCAAACAATGGCCAGTATATGATTCTGGATTATTCCGGGATGTAGCAACTATTGGGGGTATCTTCGCCAATGTGTTGATTCCAACAGACTGAAAAGTACATTTTTGATTGATATATCTTAAAAATAATCTATCTTGTTTTTAACGAATTGAGCGCAGAAAATTTTTTCTGCATATTTGAACAACATTCACGCAAAATCCTTCTTCTATAATTGTAAATTTTCTTGCCAATGCCCGTCTTGGTGTTACGTATTGAAACAAGTAGGTAACTGCCAACGGCCTGTGCATCAGTAATTTTCAAATTTGTCATTTCGCAGCATCGAGAGGCACCAGAAACCCCCATTATTAATTCAACCTAATATAATTCAAAGTTCGCTATAAATTTAACAACATGTAAAACGTAAAGAGATATTACGTTAATCAATAAATATTCTTTATCGGAAGCCCCAGTCAAAAATTTTTCTTTTCTAATACTGCACCGTTTTTTAGCTTTGTATCCTCTTGATTCACTCTTCAAATAAGCAGTATGCTTGTTATATTTTCCAATATCTATATTTTTGTAGACCTTTATAGTAGGCTTCAACATCGAATACTTCGAGCGCATAGATAAAATTACATAATTTTTCTTGAAATTTAAAAAAAAACGATAGCATGACTTCTTCATTTATTGTCATTACTCTCCGTTTTTTCTTTCCATTCGTTAAATTCGTCAAACACGTTTTCTTAATGTTCCCAGGATTTCGCTGGCAATAGATGAAAAACTGCTTCTTGAGCTTCTTCAAAAACAGTCACAGGAACACAATCACTTTCTTGCATTTTTACCAAATTCAGATAGAACTGCTTTTAAATAATTGATAATAAACAAGGTACTTACCATAGCAACCAGTAGGTATAACATAACCTACCACGTTTCACTGAATACTAAGAAATATCAAGCCGTATGAATTTTTATTAAATTCCAATAATTCTGACTCCACAAATATCATTGTGATGTGATTATGGATAAAAAGTTGTTATATAAAGGGTTAACTGTGACTAAGTACAAATATTTTAAGAGGAGATAGAGAATATTACCGGAATCACTCTTCAAAATAATTTCAAACTTATTTATAAAGCGAAAATTTTTGTTTCGATATTACCTTAAATCCTTATACAACGCTGCCTATGTGACCTTGTCGCCGCACGTTTAACGAGTCAGAGTAGATAATCAGCAACACATCGGTAAAATTCGCTATAATGTCATAATTTAATTCTTGTGTTTATGTTGTAGTTTTGTGTTATTGTTCAGTTTTTAGTGCCTTTTTTAATTTTAAACGTTTTATAGTTATTGAATAAAGGAATTTGTGTCGGGTACAGATATCTTTCCACAATATACACACAACGTCAAAACTCTTAGACCCGTATATAAAATGATCCATTAAACCTAGTGATTTTTCTTAATGTGTTAAAAAAGTGAATGTACTTAGGGAACAAAAATGACAATAAAAAATTGCAGACCATGAACCTTTACTTTATTACCAATGTTTTTACAAATCTGGTCAGTTTGGCTCTGTATTCAGCCAAGTGCTCCTTTGAATTTTTGTACATTTATAATACCAGGATGTGAAATTTCTGCATTTACCCGAGCATGAATGACTGCTTTACATGATGCAGGACATTCTAATCATCAGATCGAACATGTTGAGTATTCCTAGATCATCTGTAGTAGTACGAATAGTACACAGATATGAAGAATCTGATACAGTGGAAAACAGACCACGTAGTATCTAATGAAAGGGAGGATCGGTATTTGGTGCAATATGCCCGTAGACACCGCTCATCTTCAGCTTCAGCTCTCAGGGTCCACTTCAAGGTACGCTTCGCTATGTTATATCGACACCTACTATTCGAAGACGACTCTGCAAAGCCAATTTACCTGTTAGAAAACCATTACGGGTTCCCACTCTACTTCCAAGGCATCGTGCCGCCTTCACTGGCCGTGAGAGCATAGAGTTTGTCTTTTACGCCAGTGACGGTGGGTTTTATTTACAGACGGATTCAGAATTGGGTTGGTTACTGATGACAATCGACAAAGAGTCTAGAGAGAACCAGGTCGTCAACAGCAAATTCATCTTCCCCGGGAAGTTGTTCCGTAATGTTTTGGGTGGAATAATGTTCAACCGCCGCACCCCATTAATTCGAACAAGTTATTACGCCCATTATCTACCCCCTACGTAATGAATTAGGTGAAAATTTTGGGTTTATGGACGACAACGCTCGACCACATCGCGCAAGAAGGATTCAAGAGACACTCGAAGCAGGACATATCGATAGATTAGATTGGCCAGCCAACCCTCCTGACATGAATCCTATTGAAGATATATGGGATTTCGTTGCTAGAGCCATTCATAATCATATTCCTCCACTGCAGATGAGTTAGACGTGGCCGCAGAAGAGGAATGGAACAATATTCCGCAAGAGATCGTTAACTGCTTGATTATCTCAATGCACAGAGATGTTAATATGCTATTGGAACGTGGTGGAGGTCATACCGAGTATTAGTCAAGTAGAGAACTTGTTTTGTTACTTCTTTTTGATTTAATAAATTTTGTTAAAAATGTCACACATTTGCTGGTTTCTAATTTTCTAAGTACTCAGTTTATCGAGCATATTCTTTTCACAAAAAGAAAATTCAGGAAACAATATACTTTTATAAATGTATTTGGTTATCCTGACAAAAAGATTTCTTTAACAAGAATAAGGGGTGGGGGGTCCCAAACTTTTGACGTTGTGTGCAGTTCGCCGGTTTGATTTTCTAGGTTATGGAACAAGACTGCCGCGGGTGCAAAAGATTTCTATTATCTATTAATAGCTACCTACCTATTCCTTTCATTCAATTTTTATATAAATATTCATTTCATCTAACTGTACCTACAAGAAGTGTTTTTTATCGGTAGTGAGTGGTTGTAATGAACGAAAATGTAGTTTACCAGGTTGTAACGAAATAATGAAAAACGAATGCAAAATACTGCAGCTAATTGGATTCACTGTTACCTATCTACCGGTATTATTACTATTAAGAATGTTTTTTTTTTTATTTGCATTTAGAAACGCTGCAAAAGACGCCCACATAGAAGTTGACATTGTTGACAGATATAAACTTTATCTATGGATCTAAGCCATCTCAGTCGATGCTTATCATAGGCGCCGACTTTCTGCAGGAAGAGAGAGTTTTGCCCTATTTTTTAATATCGAGCTAAAATTCTGAAATAATTTTTGTATTGTCTTTTAGGCCTTCCTGAGCACGTGGTTAAAGTTTTCGTACTTAGTAATAGTTAACCCTGTATATAAAATGCTATTTAAAACACTTATACAATAAACAACTTAATATTTCACATGCGTCATTCCACTCTTCAATGCATAGGTTATCCAACCATCATCCGCCACAGAACAAACGCCATAAAAACACTTTATTACACTCGACTGTAACACAATAGCGCTGCTTTCGGGAACGTGCATCGCATTTCGCTTTGGCGGGAACCGGTTGGACGAGCGCATCGCGTGCGTCAGAAAGTGAGGTTATCTCTCATGTGGCGGCACTTCTGCCGCCGTTTACCACGTGTTGCGTGACGCATGACGCCCGAAATGGTTCAGTAAGTAAGGTTAGGAGCGTGGGACCGGCGCTCTCATTGCCATTGCACGGCAGGAATGTTTCGACGGGGAACTTGTGTGATGCCAGTCTGTTCCCTTATGTATATTCATGTATTTCCTAGCTGCTACTCGTAATTAAGTTGTTTCAATTTCAAGGAGCATTTACCACTGTTTTACAATTCGTTTTCAGAATTAGGTAAGAGTTCTAAGTAATGCTCAAACAGTAAGATAATATATTACAGCTCATTTAAATCGCACATTTTTACCATTATTATCCGTGTTTCAGCCAAGCGTTACAACGAATGAATGAATAATTGCAATAGTTATTTATTTATTTAAAAAATACACTACCCTGAGAGAATTTCAATTATAAGGCAGAATTTCAATTATAGGGCAGGCCTACAAAGAAATAAACATACAAAAATAGTATATTATGTAGGTAGCAGAATGACTGATACTTTCTGTGCTAAGCGTTGACAATCCATGCGAAGCATGTAAAATATCTTATTATCCGATCATCATATACTATTTTTTTTCAAACTTTATAAATTCTCGGTAAAATGATTAAAATAAATGAGAGAAAAACCAGAGATTAAATCTTTAACTTATTTTTTTCTACAAACATGTTAAGTTTGAAGCATAATATGAACATTGAAAACTGCAACAATTTGCGTACATTTTTGAAGAAGCAATGAGAAGGTTATAAGCTAAAGAAATCAAGAGTCCATACATTTTTGTCTGATACCCCAGATGAAAAGTATTTGACGATAAAAGTAACAAAATTACATTTTGTTTGTTTCATATTGTACTAACCAACCCTTATTTTTTCGGGCGATTTTGATATCGTTGTGACGAACTAGTGAAGATAACAACTGATGATATTGAAGACATTGGATCTTCGTTGCTAATTAAAATTCCTAACACTAAATAGAATAGATCTTTCACCATCTTGGGGGATGAATATTTAAGTAAATATAGAACGTACCTTAATTTACTTCCTCCTGATTTTAAGAAACGACGTTTTTCTAAAAATATAAACAAAATAGGAAATGTTATAAAACTGTTATGGGTGTCCTTAAAATTTGTACTGTAGCAAAGCATGTGGCATTGTATTTGAAGCTACCAGATTGGGAAGAGTATACAGATATTGTCTGAGCGGTTGCTGAAGGATACATTGAAAATTCTGTAGCAAGTAAGACCAAAACTGCTAAGAGAATTCTTTAACCTAGCTCTGCGGAGAATGTAGAAGTAAGGACTCTTAGATGATGCAAATCTTTACAATTGCTCTTTTTGCTATCAATTTTAATAATAAATATAAAAAAATGTTTATTATTAAAATTAAATTCATAGTACTATGTTTATATGCTTAGAAATATAAGTACTTATACTCCTAGCCATATAAACGACACTTGTAATGTAATAATATGCAGCAGCGAGAAGCTAATGAAGGTATATTAAATGATATATGTCTATGAATATCAGAACAAACAGTATTAAGCAAAAATAACAGTGACAAATAAATGCGTCAAGATGTCACATCACTTAAGTTGAATCTACTCAATAGGTCAGATAGAAGAATGCCTCTGGCAGGATAAAAATAAGTCTGAAAGATTGTTATTTAAGAAATATCCTCTGTCGCCTACTCAAGTTTTGACCTGACAAACGCATTGTACAATATAGACATTGTAGAAACCTTCCGAGGCGTTTAACATTTCTTACAATGAAACCAAGATTTTTATTTGCAAGAGATATAATATTATTAAGGTTAATCCTTAAATTCAGTGCAACGAGCGACAGTCCAGAACCAATGTTGTACATGTAAGTAATAGTATTAATGTTAGATGTGTAAGTCATAATAAAACATTTCGAAATATTCAAAGGCAACCTGATTCGAAGGCACCGTGCATTAACAATTTTGAAGTAAAATAAAATCATCTAAAGATGAAACAGGTGTATACAGTTTTAAATCATTCACATGTAAAAGAATATTAGCTCGAAGACTGTTACAGATATCATTAATGAACATATTGAACAGTATAGGTCCAAGAACCCAACCCTGAGATACCCCAGATGTAGCAATGGTTTAAATTGAAGTAAAATATTGTACGCTTAGAAATCTATTAGAAAGGTAAGATTCAAAGAATTTTAAGAAGTTTATAGACAAACCAAAATTAGACAGCTTACGGAAGAGATTACAGTGATCCAGCTTATTAAAAGCCTTTGACATATCTGTGTAGGCTACGTCAACTTGTCCACTGCCAACGTATTAAAAATAAAATCAGTACTACAAACAAGATTAGTTCTAGTAGATCTAGTGGCCAAGGATCCATGTTGGCATCAAGAAATTTGTAATTTAACATAAAAGTGAAGTATATTGTGAATAATAACTTCAAACAACTTGCAAAAATTGCTCAAGATTGAAATAGGTCCTTAGTTCTCAATCAAATTTTTATTGCTTTTTTGAAGATAGGGCAGATCTTAGTTTTAGTCCACATAGATGGAAAAGTTGCAGTTTGAAAAACCAAATTAAAAATAATAGTCAAGAGAGATGCCAACAAAATTGCATAATCTTTCAGCAAAAAAAAAACGGAATTCCATCAGGACCTGTAGTTAACTAATTCTTAATTTTCTTAAGAACAAAGTCTAAGCTTATGGATGTATACAAAACGATGGTATTTACATGTCCATTGGTTAATTTTCAATTAAAGAATACCTCTCGATCTTATAAACTCAAGTACTTTACATTAATAAAAAAAACAATTTTATATCATAATCATAAATCAGTGAGTATACATCAAGATCAACAGTAATAACATAAATAAAATAACTTAACTGTACCTTGAACAAAAACGGAAAAGTGGGGTTAATTTTTATATGCCCACCCTTCAGCTGAAGTTAGATATTTCAAGAAATATGCTGTTAGAGATTTCATCCTCATTATTCTCATACATAATAAATCTACTAGTGGCTGTGCAGGTTTTAAACCACAACTTGATTTGATTTATTTTGATGATAACATCATGGTACACCATCAAGAGACTGTAAATATGTAAATTATTTTTTATTTTTTTTAAACCACATATTTATAAGACTGGTGTGGCTTGTTCTTTTGCTGGATTATAATCTCATACATAGGTTTACATGTAGATAAAATATATAGCATTTTTTTCAGTATGTTTAGAATTTCTACACGTTATCACAAACTAATTCAAATCTTAATAATGCGGTTAGTTGAGAAAATCCGCTTGAATCTTGATTTTTCTTGATTCAAATCAAAGTTCTCGACACTGAGTGAGTCCATAGTGTAGATGGTGTCAGGCAACGCTGTTTTCCAGAAAAATAAACCAAAAGGATTTTTTCAGACACCTCCTTTACCTTGTTAGCTTTGCACGAATCTTCAAACTTTTGATACTTCATCTCTTACCGCGCCTTGGATTTTATCAGAAATAGACTTGAGATCGCTCCGTTTGCCGCTGCTTCTACAGGGTGTTTATTAATTGAATGCTGATACTTAAGGGTGTGAATCCTTCGATCACTTTAAGAAGAAAACTTAATATCAACATATATCCTAA
This sequence comes from Monochamus alternatus, assembly GCA_037114965.1. Classification (NCBI taxonomy): domain Eukaryota; kingdom Metazoa; phylum Arthropoda; class Insecta; order Coleoptera; family Cerambycidae; genus Monochamus; species Monochamus alternatus. The sequence goes on along the minus strand of CM073433.1, from coordinate 34,993,494 downwards.
ACCTTTTAATTTTTGAGCTACAGGATGTTACAGTTTTAAGACAAAATTTACTTTTTTATTTTATGAAATTTTGTACACACTTATTAATCATTAAGGAGCATTGTTTGATGTAAAAAATGTTTTAAAATCTTTGCCAATGACTTGGGGAAAAAACTTTTTTTGGTTTTAATTTTTTTTACGTGAAAATGGTGCGTCGTACGAGAGTAAGTCTAGGGACCGAATTTGCTGTAAAATAAATGGAAATTTTAAAAATTATTTTAGTTTTTAGAAAAGGCAGTGGCGTACCATTTTTGTCTTCAAAAATGTTTAGTTCAAACCTCATACGGACGTACGTGTTAAGGTAACAGTTTCCGAATTGTGTGGGGGTGCTCCATCTTGCTGAAAATAGATGAAGTCTCGTCTATTTTCGAGTGGCAAGTCATCTGTCAACTTATTTTTTTGCACTTGACGTCTTTAAAACAGTTTCTACATCATCTTGAGCAACACGAAAAATTTAGGTACATTTTTTATATTGAAATTGAAAAAACTGTAACAAATACAAAAGATAAGGGCGACATGCAGTATATTGCATGAAAAACGAAAAAACAGGCAATTTTTTGTGGCCATAGCTTGCTTCAATAGAATTTTTGGCCGCCTAGAGAGCGCAGCCAACCACATACGATATTTAAAAAATCTGTTTATATCGGGTGAAAGGTATCAATTTTGCAATAAAAATTTATTACCAATAAGTTTTCTCTATCTCTTAAAATAAAAAAGTTAGACAGCCTGAAAGTTTGGGCACTTTACAGGATTTTTCGGTATTACTCATAAAGTTGGCTATGGATCTCAAATTTGTTTTTACGAACATAAAGACCTCCAAAAATGCAACAAAAAAATCATTTAAAGATTTTTCACGTGTCTCGCATATTAAGTGAGATACATGGGAGTGGCTCTCTAATGTGTGACAGCCTGTATACTGAACAGAGTAAGTCCCAGGACTGTACTTTGTGGTATCATACTCCACTCCTCAGCACTTTTAACCTTATTTATCTGGCTACAGTGTACTCGGTTTAAAAATCTAAAGCCAATTTCCATAGGAGAAAATCTTCTCTTTGTCATAAACATATCCAAAAAAAAGCTTTTTTTCTTTGACAAAAAAAAAATTATAATCAAAAATAAGGAAATTTTAGAGAACAAAAGTATTAACAGTTGTGTGATGTGATCGTTAGATTCAGAAATTTCATCTTAAATATGGGTATGGGACCAGACTAAAGTGACACATGTTGTCGCTTTAAAATTAACTCCAGTTAGGAAAAACATGGTGAATTGCCGCCGATTCGGTCGTGAGAATAAGGAACATGTGCGTTTCAACTTTGAGCGAAGTTGTTTATTTAGCGAGACCGAAATGGCGTGTGATTTATTGTTTTTAAAATATAGGCTCCTACTGTGGAGTCTGAGAGTTTGTTTTTTTGGGCGACTTTTTTCTATATCTCGTGTGAACCGAACGTTCCAGATTTCGTCGTGATTTCTGCGCTTCAAATAAAATGTACGGGAATAAAATAACCGTAAACTGTAACTTGCAAGAAATTATATATTTTTTTTAAGTTTATAATAGTTCATGTATATACGGTCTATACTGGATTATAGTTCAAATTCAATTTGCATTACAAATTTCTATATTCTATATTCTTTAAATAGTTTATTACAATGTATGACAATCAGTTAAAATAAATGGTACTTTATGTGTACTAGTAAAGGAGTGTACAATTACTGTATATCATGTGGACCATTTTGATGATGCATGTATTGGTATCTTGGAAACTATAAGAAACAGGAAAATGATTAAATGGAGAAAGTTTTAGATAGTTCTGTTGCTAGCTAAATGGCGCTTGCAGACCGGTCCTATCTCTCAAGGTTTTCGAGTTATTATGGAAGCAAAAGTAAATCTAGCGTATTCGAAAATCGCCTGCAACTTTTTTAATTAGAGGAATTTTTAAAATTTTAAAAATGGTCAATATATACCGGTTCCGAACTTATTAGTTTTCATTGGTACGCCATAGGTGAGTGGTGAATTAACTGACGACTATATGTCAGACCCGACATACCGATAAGTACGCAAAATATAGCACAGCTACATCTAGCGGCCACCTATTGGCAATTATTTTTTGTTTCCAATTTTTTCTTTCAAATAAATACGTTTTCCGACGACACGAATATATTTGGAAATTGAGTTTTTTTAATCTACAGTTATTCAAAATATTATATAACCTAATATAAACTCATTTAAAAACGATTACATTTTGAATTAAATAAATGCATTATTTGATTCGAATTGCACATTCATTTCAATCAAAGAACATTTTTGTTTCAAAACGTTATTTTTAATAATATTTGAAATAATTGTTTAGGGAAATGAAACAAAAAAATATTTGAAAATCATTTTTTAAAATTCTGTTTTTATAAGATGTTCTAATGGAACTATTTAAATCAATTAATTCTGACATCAAAACATTTTTTTCCCGAGAATAACTGGTTTCAATAAATTCAATTGTTTGCTGCAATTTGTTTGTTTTTCGGTGCATGTGTATTTTTTACATAATTTGATAAATATACAAAATTCACTGAAGCAATTTCTACAGAATAGAATAACATCACATACTTTCTTTCAGATAAAACTACAATTTTGTATAGAACTTGTCAAAATAAAGACTTACAAATTATGACATAAAAAAATCGTCAAGAATGTAAAAACACTTATGAAGTAAATATCTCTTTAAAACAACTTTAACAATTCTCATATTTTTAGTATTTTTAATGTGGATACCTAAATAGTTAAAAATGTCCCAGATATGTAGATGAGTTCAGTGAAACTTTATATTTAAAATAAGATATTCATCATTTTGCCTAGTGTTAATGTGATACATATCACTAATCTTCAAAAATTGATTTTTGTTCATATAAACATCTACTCCGAAAGTTCATACACCAATAAACAACACAATGATAACACCAGCTAGACAGCTTAAAATTTTTTTGTTCACGAGTATAAAATGTTCATTACACATGTCTTCCACAATAATAATAATATCCATTATCCACTGGTTTCAAAGAATCGGGAATGAATTAGAAAAACAAAAATTCTCCGATGTCAGCAATTGAACCTGAACCTCCTGCGTGAAACCAAACGCTACCCACTTACAGCAATATTATTTTATTTGCTTTTTTAAATTTACCAAGTAAACGACAAATATCTAACTTGAAAGTAAGGTGTTTTGATAGTTTTTTATTGTATGTTTATATCAGTCATGTTCATGTTATGAGTGCCAAAATAGTGTGTATTACTTTCAGTAAAAAACTGAAATATTATTAATACAGCAACGTTTACTTAATAATAAAATAATAATAAAACTTTATTCTTTCAAAAAAAGTACAAAATACAAATTTATAGGAAGAGGTTCCGCGTTGTAAAGTGATGATATAAGACAAATTACACAATAAAAAACAACCAGACAAACATACGGTATGAGTGTTTGGGCTACGAGAACAAGATTTATAATAATAAAATATCAGACAAATGATTGGTACAAAAATATAAAAAATATATAAATAAGTAAAAAATCCGATTACAAAACAGTAAGAAAAGAAAAACAGTACAATTCTAAGTTACTATTCACTTAAAACAAATGAACGAAGTTTCAATAAACTTATTACAAAACTAGCCAGCAATTTAGAATTACTAAGCGATAAGTTATCGAGCACAAACACAAGAGAGTTAAGTTAAGTTTTCTAATTCAGCAGGCTTTAAACTGGCATAAACAGGGCACTCTATAAGAATATGTTCTAACGTTTCCAATCTGTGCTGATTACAAAGTGTGCATAGTTCAGATGGATTGATTGAGTATGAAACGCCGTTGATAGTGAATTTCAGACAGTATTTATTGCTAAGGAGAAGCTGGGAAATAATTCCAATAATATATATATATGCGTCTGAAATTTCAAATATTCTGCGGTATGTTTTGTTATATTGAAATTTTTATATAACAGAGGTGTTGAAGATGCTATAACTAAAGCCAAGTCTTTCTGATAAAGCAACTCTTCATATCTAGCCAACATAGTGGGAATTCGTTTCTTAAGACGAAAATAAGTCAGATTATCCATAACATCCGCACAGTCTATACTAACAAGCATTTCTCTAAATTGGAGTAACCAGTTGTAGCGTGTATCAATATTCAAAAGCTGCAACTGTCGGATGAGGCACATACGAGGATAGCGAGAAGTTTCTAGGGATAAAAGTTTGAGCAACCAATTTAAAGCAGTTTTAAAAACTAGAAGGGACAAGCTACTAATTCCAGCCTCAAGACGTACAATGTATCCGGGCGTATTAAGAGGTAGTAACAATAATCTTTTAAAAAAACTAACTTGTATTCTTTCCAATATATCGACATAGCGAATACCCCAGACTGGCAAAGAATTGGTTAAAGAGTTAACAATTATGGTATTATATAAAGTTAAGCATGAATCCCAAGAGTTAATTTTAGACTTGGCCATTAGATAGATGACAGATCCCACTGCTTGTAAGGCTTTTGCCACAATCGTTTCCGACATTATGCGAAATAAACTAGAGGATGAAAAAACAACACCTAAATACGTAAAACAGTTAACTGACTCTACAGGCTGACCATTTAGTAAAAAAGGGAAGGTATTAATGCGGCCACTGCGAGAAAAGCATAAAATTCTTGTTTTTTGAGTGTTTAATGTCAGCTGATTTATTGCAACATACTTTTCTAAGGTGCAGAGCTTGTGACAAAGATCTATCTCTGAATCAGCCAACAAAACCAAATCATCTGCATACAACAGCATAACTAGTTCATTATGATTATCAATACTAAGCCCCCGCGAGCATTTGGCATTGACAAAAAAGTCCTCAATATCCGCAATAAAAAGAGAAAATAAAAGAGGACTCAAGGGTTCCCCTTGTAAAAGGCAACGTTTACTTGCTAATATGCAACATTGTAAAATTAATAAGAAACAATCAAAACATTTATTTTTGTTTTAAGCCCCCCCCCCTTAAGTGACCAGCCACTTCAAACTATTGAAATTAAATGTACACATTATACTCTACTTACTTATTTGTACGATTAAATAGTATTCAACAATGATGTGTTTTAAACTTGTCCCATTATTTAAAAAGATCCTACAAATTTCATTGCACAACGTTGTGTGGATATCAAATAAAATATTTCTGTATATCGAAATAATAACTGATTATGAGTTCTCGTACCCAAAAACGGCTACCCCCACATTTTTACCTTCATAAATTCATAAACAAACACGTTATAGGTACTTGTTACGAAAATTAAATTTTTAAATTAAAACTTTGACACCCTGTATTTTATTCATTATCAACATATTATTAAAAAATGTTGATTTTTATATTGAAGTAAAAAATCTAGTATGTCCATGGTTCATTATTTATGGACCACTCTGTATAAGCTTCACTATCTACATCTAATGCCATCAAATACGTATATTTATTTATTTATTTTTTTGTTGACTTTATTCTACCATTATTGTAATTATACCTACATTTTTGATACAACTTAGCACTTCTTTAAAATGTATAAAATACAGTTTTTGACACATCAATAAAATTAATGCGTCGTGCCAAAGCTAAGATTTATCGAACAAGTAATTTGCATAAATTAACATAAAAATTGCATTTACGACGTTGTACTGAGACATAATTGTTCAAATGTGAACAAAGACTTCGCAAGCGTGTGGGATTTTTTTATTTAGAATATTCTATACTTCCTCCTTTTACTCTTAGCAACAGATAAAATCATACCGTCGAGAAATTACCAGCAGATGCCTTCTCGTTTGTTAATTAGTAGCTTCTATAAATATTTTCCAGTTCTATGGTAGCCTTATATTATATAATTTTTACAGTAGCATAGCGCCCGTTATACTGTTACAAAATAAATATAAAAAATATGACTAAAAACTCTAACACACTGTTTTGCAGTTACAAACCTTAAAGTGCTCTCTGAAGCTATTTATTTATGGCACAATTCTAGTTTTTCTTTAGTTTAATTGGGTATTTTGCCGCTCTCAAAAATTACAAATGTATTAAACTGTCAAACTTGACTTACGTTCAATACATTAGCAATTTCACTTCGAAACGTCAAAAAATACGGCGCAATAGTGATGTGATTTTTGTTATTTTTTACTTATCTGCTTTCTCAGTGTGAGATTTTTTGGTGGGGCACACTTAGTTTAAAAAATAACTCCTTTTGGCGCAAAGACTTATTCAATTAATCTTTATTTTTTCAGAAGTGTGGCAAAATACCCAATTAAACTAAAAAAAAACTTAAAAGGTGCAATCCCAAAAGTAGTTGTTATAACGCAACTCTTTGATGGAAAGAAAACTATATTTAAAATTTCAGGGACCAATCAACTATAGGAAACCAATAAATAATATGGATATGAATAAAGTCGAGAGAACAGTATTTGTTTATCACTCTGTATCCTATTTTCTGCTAAAAATAATGTCTACAACGATACAACAAATAGTATCTTAAAATTTAAAAAAATACTATCCTTAGAATTTTACACCAATGCAAATTTTATTGCTGGTCGATCTACCTTCAACATATCCAATTTGCAAGGGAATTTTGGCGCCTACTACGTTAAAATATTATATAAGTAACTATGCAGCTGATTGTTGAAAAACTATTTTCTCGAAAAAGGTCAATGTCTGAGACTAATGACAAGTATACCTTTTTCCTAAAAACCATATAAGTTCAAGATTTTTTAATAAAAAACGTGGTAACGTTAGGAACAAAAAGTTACACTTACATTTATGTCACAAATATAGCGGATGTGGTGTCCTCTAGAAAATACGTAAAAATAGGCAGCAGATTATGATTTCTCATATCCAAAAATATCTATTCCCAAGTTTTTAAGTTGATAAATTGAAACACAGTGTAATTATTCAAAAAAAAATATTTTTTAAATTTCAACTTTGACACCCTGTATCTTGTTTATTACCTACATGTTATTAAGGCAAGTTGGCTTAAATCGTAATATTTTGAAGCAAAAATCTAGTATGTCTCCATGGGTCATTATTTATGGACCACCCTGTATGGGTTCTAAAACGCTTCAATTCTGAGGCGTTGAATTCTATTTATTTTTTAACGAAAAGTAATTTTTGTCTGAATTTTTCAAGTATTTAATTTAGGAAAACACAACACAACAAAAATAATGATTTGACATTTAAATAATATTTTCGGTTTTTCTTGTAAACGTCACGTCCTGTCGTCTTCGGAGAAGAGAGATTTTCTGGGTAATATTGATGCTCTTTCATACTTTTTTGCATAACTCTCTATTTCCACCACTGAAATTAATATGCGATGATTTTCGGTAACTGAATTATTTGCTCTCAAATTAAAACCCTACAGGTCGTTGAATTTATTTTTCAATCAAAAACGAAGCGTTTTAGGACTTATAGGAATTTTTAGTCTCAAAATAAGGTCCTCTAAAGACTCTTGAAGTCCTGCTACTTAAAAGTTGCCTTGTATTATGTCTATTGTATTTTACTTTTGAATTTTTTAATAAGAAACTATTGAACTACCTTCAATTCTAAATAGAAAAAGTATACTTGTTACAAATCGATAAACTCAACAGTTTTCGAGAAACAGACGATTTAAGTTTTTGAGATTCGGCAGGAATTAAATTAGAACATTATTTTTTCCAAAGTAGTACACGTGGAAATAATAAGTAGACATCTGTCACTACAATACCATATTGTTTCTGTCAATGCCACTCAATTCATAGATTAAGCAGTAGTGATTTTTATTGTTATTTTTTATATTCAAAATGCTCCGTCATAATAATTTTTCGAACATTGAAATGTAAAACATGATATGTGTATATGCCCAAGAAAATTTTTGTGGTCGCCGTGCAACAGCGAGGTACTTGGAATTATATCGAGATAACAGACAACCCAATCATATACTATTTAAGAGATTGTACGACAGATTAGGAGAAACAGGATCATTTCGCCCGGAAAGAGACGTCGGGAGGCCGAAAATATTAACAGCGGACCAAGAAGATGATGACCCAACATTTTATAATTAAATATTATTTACGGATGAAGCCACATTTACCCGACGAGGTATTTTTAATTGGAGAAATAGTCATTCCTGGGAACTAGGAATCCTCATCTGCCAAGAGAAGTACATTTTCAGCAATAGTTCTCTATCAATATTTGGTGCGGAGTTCTCTCCGATAATATTGTAGAACCGTTCGCACTACCACGTCCACTTAACGGAGACTTGCCACTGCTTCTTGAAGATATTCCCTTAAATTTACAGCAGAACTTCTGGTTTTTGCATGATGGTGCATCCCTCACGAGTAAGAGAATATCTTAATAGAAATTTTCCGCACCGTTGGATTGGACGCGGCAGCGAAGTTCTTTGGCCTGCATGTAGCCCTGATTTATATCCGCTGGATTTTTACTTGGGGCTCTATTAAATCTTTAATTTACAAAAACATTATCAATAGTCAAGAACAACCGTGGGAAAAGATTCAAGAATCGGTTAATATCATCAAGCAACATAGAACTTTATTCAACGTCAGATAAAATTTAAATAAGAGGCTAAGAAAGTGCATTGAAATCGCTGGTGGTCACTTCGAGAATCTTTTATGATTTGCATAAAAAAATTTTCAGTTGTTGTAGTGTTCGTCTTATTCAATAGCTTCTTATTAAAAAATTCAAAAGTGTAAAATACAAAAAGTCGTGACATCAACACTGTTTGCATATTCGTAAATGCGACCTCAAAAAACATAATGCTACAAATTTTCACAACATACGTTCTTAAAATATAGCAAAAATTCGAAAACATTTTATCAACTTTTAACTTATGAAAAGAAGCGATAGTTGAATAAGGCATGTTGAGCTCAATCGCTTTATTTTGACGTTAACAACCTGCCCTTAAGTTATGTACCATGATTAACCCTGTATACAGTTAGAGGGATGACGTGTTTTTTTGTTACACCCTAGTAAAACATGAGCTACGTACAAATTACTTCTACTTGTAACGTGACGTAAATCAACGTCACCATTCACGGAAATCAATAACTCCAGGCTGACTGTTGCTTTCACTCTCTTGATCTAAACTCTCCCTTTTTGTTGTCGACGCTTTCCACCGAGCATTACCCCCGCCCCTATCCGCGTTCTATTTTCCACTTTCACCCTCGATGCGGAGCCAGACGTCCTCGGCAGGTCATGACCGGCCACCGAAGGTCACAAGACTCCTCTGACTAGGTCATCGGAGGACGAACGGTGTTACAATGGGGTGAAAGTCGGGTTTCGAGGGCGCGAAGGATCAAGGAGAGCGGATGCGTGTCCTTTTCTGCGTGTGCCTGCGTGCCCTACATTTCAGGGTTGCGGAGCCAGAGGCTAGGGTCAGAAGTGCGTTTCGAGGTCGCATACGCGTTTTCGGATCCATACTTTGCGGGAGCGTGCGAAGCGGAATGGAAGGCAATTTATAAAAACAGTGGGCGAAGGATTTAGGCGTTAGAAAGAAATTTGATGTGCCAGTTATTAATTATTCATTTATTTGTAAGGTGCAACCACGTCAACAGGAATCAATTACAGAGTGGACAATATCAAATTATAAAATGTATCCAGAAATTAAAATAGATTAAAATGACAAAATAAAAAAAAAACAGAAAAAGAAGGTACTAAGTAACAACTAATAATATGGTAAATATACAGGGTGTCCCATAATGATGTGAGCTCCTTGGATCGTTGTAGGGGGGTTCTTTCTAAATAATTTTTCGATTTGAGCCTTCTCTTACGAGATAAGAGCTTCTAAAAAACTGGTTTTCGGTTTTCATTTTTTTCCTCAAAAACGGTTAAACTTACAAATCTGAAAATCAGTGAATACATTTAGCTAATTAAGTGACATTGTTTGAGTACGATTTTTATTGTAAACGTTTCTCGATATAAAAATAACTAAATAGAATAATCAAATTCCAAATTTTTTCCCATTTTAGTATTTTTATGCAGGGACATGCGTTTTCTTTAAAAAAAAATAAAATACACATACGTACATATTCTCGGGTGTGGAATATGCGAGCAAAATAATTCATTTTACCAGTGGTAAAGGGTCGTCGACGTCATCTTCTTCATCCGACTCAGTCATGGCTTAGGGAGGAGTATTCAGCCAGATCTTCCCTTGACAAATTTTGCAGAGCGCAGAACATTTCAACCCTGCTCTCTGGCAGGATCAGCTTCTGGTACCCGCACGACAGGAATTTTAGCAGGGTTAGCGGCGCTGGTTCATTAGTTGAAGTCACCGGTATCAGTTCCTGCTGGTTCCTTGTCCACCCTAAGTTGGTGGGCTCTTTCTCTACTCCCAACCACTTCTGCACCTGGTGGTAGGTTCTGTAGGAATATTGGGCAGCAGCCTCTTCGGTTGGAGGCAGACCAGCGAGTGGACTTTAGCGGTTGAGAAACGCGTCAAGAAGATATGGAACACTCAAAATTTTCAATTTCCCTTGCTAGAAAAGGGCACATGTGGTGTCGCAACCAGTGAAGGCGGGAAGGAATAACTATTCCAGGGGATAATGAGAGCTCTCCTCGAATGAATGATGTTGTAGAGAACTGCTCACACGACGATTGTAAACTTAACATTAACTTTTTAATTTTTTTAATTTTTAGCTTTGTATATAAGATTTTTTTATAACTATAAATGTAAATAGTATTGAGAATATACCTTTTATTTTATAGTCAATACCATTTATACAATTTTCGATTATAAAAAAAAATCTTTTAAAAACTACTCAAAAAAGATGAGGTCTACTTCTTTCACAACTGCGGCTGATATAAATATGTACTATAGGAGTAAAAAGTCCAGACCCCTAGGTTTGAAAGCCGATATTGCCAAAACAAACGTAGGAGCGAAAAAAATTTTACCATAAGTAGCCTCATTATTATTGTTATGCACAATCGAATCGGAATTTGTTTTTGAATATTCGTTTTTTAGTTATTAGAAATAATGTGACAAAAAACACGATTTTCGGGCGGCGTACGTAATCCTGTCACTTCAACTCGTCATAACTTTTTTATTTATAGGCTTTGAAATGTGCAATTTTAACTGGTAGTACATTAAACTATGCTGTTTCAAACTGTGTAAGTCTCTCTTCTTAGAATTCCTTATTTTTTTATCTTGCGTAGAACGGAAGTTGATGGTATCTTCGTAAATACAGCGTCTTTTTTTTAAATACAAAAACTGTCATAGAACATATAAAAACATTAATAAAGAAATATAATAGTTTTGTAAATTAATGCATTTGTAAACAGTGTATGAGTAAATATAGTTCTCATTTATTTCTTACGCGTTCCGTTCAAGCGGGGTAAAGTGGAGCGTTGTGGGGTTGCATTCGACCGTTTATCGCGCCGCACTTTACCCCGCTTGAACGGAACACGTAAGAAATAATTGAGAACTATATTTACCCATACACTGTTTGCAGGTGCATTAATTAAAAAAACTGTTACATTTCTTTGTTAAGGTTTTTATATGCTCTATGACTGTTTTTGTATTTTAAAAAAAGATGTTGTATTTACGAAGATACCATCAACTTTTGTTTTACGCAAGATACAAAAAAATAAGGAAATCTAAGAAGAGAGACTTACACAGTTCCAAAGAGCACAGTTTAATGCATTAACAGTTACAATTGCACATTTTAAAGCCTATAAATAAAAAAGTTATGACGAGTTGAAATGACAGGATTACGTTTCGCCGCCCGAAAATCGTGTTTTTTGGTACATTATTTCTAGTAACTAAAAAACGAAAATTCAAAAACAAATTCCGATTTGATTGTGCATAACAATAATATTGAGGCTACCTATGGACCAAATTTCATTTTTTTTCGCTCCTATATTTTGGTATTATCGGCTTACAAACCCAGGGGTCTGGACTTTTTACTCCGATACTAAATAAATCAAATTGATAAATGTGATGTCATTTTTATAACAGTCTATAAGTACAACTGTGCAATATTAATAACAATTTATATTGGAAGTTCTTGAAAAATCCGATTTCCTTCATTGTTGGTTTTTTCCTGAAAACAAGGAAATATTGGTTCTACACCGCTTGTGCTTAATTAAAGCTACAACTTCTCCCATGACTTTCCTCGTAGGATGAGTATTTTAGCTAATATTCTGCTCGGAAGACGGCAAAATTACAATTTCGAACTTTTTGGAAAAATAGCCAATTATTGAAGTGCTGCATCTTGGAACCTATTGAATCTACGGAGCTACACATACATTCTACTTTAAAAGTGTATACATAGAGCTTTTTTTCGTAGGATGCACCTTTTAGAAGTTATAAGCCAAAAACTGAAGAAAATCTAAAAAAAGAAGGTTTTTCAAGCACCACGTAGTTAGCACAGTTCTTTGGAAGCTGCAAACTTGGTTTTACACATTTTTGCGACCTAACGCGATTTTTGTAATTGTACTCAAATTTTGGAAAAGATGATTTTTTGTGTGCTAAATACGAATATCGTATAGTAACGCGAAAAATAGTGTTTCACTAAATATAAATGTGATTTAAATTGTTTAGTTATGCTTCTAAAAATGTTAAAGTGTCATTGTTATAAAAAATATAATATAATTATAGGCAGAAAGCCGTATAGAGATTATTTAAAATTTTAATACACGGTTGTATACCAAAATTATGGATAATGCGTTTTTCATTGCACTGTGAATCAATTTCAAGCTAATTTGCATGAAAAATTTCAGAAGTAAAGCGAATTAAAAGTACACACCAATGTTGCAACTGCATATTATAGCCGGCTGCAGGTATACGAGAAAATTGTTTTCTCACCGGTTTTCATATTAACTTAATTTAACAAATAATAATGATGGATGGAATACTAACCCCAATATGAATTTATGAGGGATTCAGTTTTAATAATATCAAATAAGTAGGTAATTTAGTTTACGAAATAAAGGTTAAATAAATAAATCTTTGGTTTTTGAATAAGGAGCCTTTCAGTGTTGTCAAAAATAAAACTAATTTAATTAATAACCTCTTTACCAACCGCACTATAGTTTTTAACAGTTATTTAGACTATTTTATGAGTATTAAATTAATTTTTTTGTGAAGTCGATATACTGGGTAGTAGTTTTCTCCGGTTACCACTTTAGGGGTCAAAACTTTTACAGTACGTACAACAACATTGAAAAGATATTGTCTGAAGCTATTTATTTGTGGCATAATTTTAGTTTTTCTTTAGTTTTATTAGGTTTTTGTCACACTCCTGAAAAAAAATAAAGTTTAATTAAATAAGTCCTTGCGTCAAACGGATCAGTCAAGGGTTATTTTTGAGTGTGGCAAAAACCCAATAAAACTAAAGAAAAACGTTAAAAAGGTCGCATTATTCTAAAAGAATGTATCTTGAGAGAAATTGTATTATTTGTAGGTCTGTATGTTTCGGTTTGCATAGCAAGTGTCATAGATTTAAATTCTTTGAGTTCAGTTAAGTGATAAAAACAATATGCTGTTTGCTTTGCTATCATTATTGTTCCATATTTATAAAATGGCATCAGTAAAAAAACTCGTTCCTAAATAAACTAATAGAACTGAATTTAAAAAACTAGAAAAATCAATGAATATTAACATACAAGTAGAAAATGACCCACTAACCTAATAGCAACAGCAAATAACATTTTGTTTTCATCGCCTACTGAACCTAAATATTTAAATCCGTCAAATTAACTGAAAGAAGAATTAAGTAGATATATTTATAATTATATTATACGGGAATTTCATATTATCTGTTAAATTACTTAAAACAGAAGATATTATCAGCAGTCGAAAACTAAAGTAACAACTGTAATGGTTGTGTGCACTGTCCCATAACGTTCTAGTTTCTGTCTTGAAGTCAATGAGACGTGACCTTCCGGTCCCTGATTTTCCCATATAAATATTCAATCTCTGGTAAATCTAAGCCTCTGTTAAAGTTATTTCGATTTTTCTTATTTCCATGGCTTCCTTGAAGAGTTTTGGCCAGAATCTTCTTTCTTTTAACGGGATCTTGATTTCGCCCAGGTTTATAGAGTGTTCCATGTTCGCTCTATGTTCTACAACTGCCGGTTCCTCAAAGTTATTGTTCTTGATATGACTTTTGTCTTATATCTCACTTACTTTGTCACTTATATCTCACCTGCACTCAGTTTATATGTGAACATACATATGAAGGAACAACCAGTTCAATTGTCGGTCATCTCAGCTATGGCATACTGATGAGGACTAACAAGCCCGAAACCGGTCTATGTCTGGTGGTGTGTCCGACAAGGGTTCTTGGCTGTTCACACAGATACTGCAGGAGTAATTCAATACCGGTCGGGGCATTAGTCCGCGGAGTAGTTGTTTCCTGCAGTATCATTTACAGATTTAATGGCTCGTCGCCCAGGGTGAGAGGTCTGCGTTAAGTACCTGCTGCAATGTAGGTCACTTCCTGTAAGTCGAGCTGCTTAGGCCGAGCAGGAAGTAAGCAGACCACTTATATCTTATAGGGTTTGTTTGCGATGAATCATCAAAAGTACTATTGTAACATAATGCAACAATAAAATAGCACACAAATCAATTATAAAATAACAAATTTTAGAAATTATTATAAAATAAAAGTGTTTCAGAGGACCGAGAAATATACGTAGTGAATAAACATAATTATAAACAATATTACTTATTAAAGATATGATTGAATTTATTGAAACTATTAGTAACAAATGACTTTATCATTTTTTTGAATATGTGGTATTTATTAATAGTTTTAATATCAGGCGGAAGCGTATTGAACATCTTTGGACCAAGAAAAAATACAAATCTTTGAAAATATGTTTTTTTATAGAAAGGTATTGCAATGTTTCTCCATAACGTAGATCTAGTATAATATTGACTCGAAATTATATTTGGGTTTACCTTATTAGATTTATATATCCATAAAATACACTGATATGTAAAGATTTGTTGTACATTAATGATGCCGTTTTCTTGGTATAATACATAAGTAGAGCATAATCGAGGTTTTCTTAACATAATTTTTAATATAAAATTATAAATATAAAATTTATGAGAAATCTTTCAGTTTTTTCGAAATATAATTAATGTACTCATCCCATTTCAGGAATTGGTCAACTATTTTTCCGAGGTATTTAATTGAATTACTTCTACTAATATAAGAACAATTACAGGTATGCAAATTATTACAATTCCAATCATGGATTTTTAGTTTTTTATAGGCTTGTCTACGGATGTTGTAGAAAGAGTTAAAAATTATGTTTTAATAGTATTTAAACTTAAAAACCGTGTCATCAGCACAACATATTATGTTTCCATTAATATCTAAGTGACCTATAGGATTCATATATATCAAAAATAATGTAGGACCCAGTACTGTTCCTTGTGGCACTCCCATAGAACAGGTTAAAAGATCACTTAAACAATTATTTATTCTGACTGTTTGAACCCGGTGAGAAAGGTAATGTTTAAAAATCTGTAGAGCAAGACCACGCACACCTATACTCTGCAATCTCTGAAACAAAAAAACATGATTCACAGTATCAAATGCCTTTGATAGATCCAGAAAAATAGAGTGGCATTTTTTATTTTCATTTTGACATTTGATTATACTAGAAATAAGTTCATTTATAGCATCTTCAGTACCTATATTTTTTTTGAAAGCCAAACTGATATTTATTTAGCAAATTATTTTTGATAAGAAATTTAGTCAATCTTGTTTTGATACATTTTTCATAAATTTTTCCAAAGTTATTAATTAAAGTAATGGGTCTGTAATTTGTTAAATATCTGTCTCCGGACTTAAAAATTAGAATATTTATTGATTCTTTAAAAGCAGCGGGTACGTATCCAGAACTAAAAGATAAATTAATTATATAATTTAACGGTTTTAATAAAGACTTATTTTATCATTTTTACTGTTATACCATCTGGGCTAGGTGAAGAAAAGTTTTTTAGATCATTTATACTAGATATTAATTCGTTTTCTGTGACAGGATATAAAAAGAGTGAGTCTTAACATTCTACATTTAATTTATTATAAGAAACAGTATGGCCTAATTTTTGTTTTACAGTATTAGCCATCTTTTCAACCACGTTTATAAAAAATTATTAAAATAGTTTACTTTAGTTTTATCACAAGTTATTATATTACCATGATCGTTTTATATTGAAATTTTCTTTATTATTCTTCTCTGTATTTGGAGCTTCGTTTATAATTTTCCAAATCTGTTTATAGTTTTTATTAGCATCATTTAATTTATTTTCATAATACTCAGTTATGGTAAATTTAATTAGATTATTTAAACGATTACGGTATATTCTATATTCAGCTGACTTTCTTCCGTAAAATTTTTGATTAACTTTTTTTAAAAAGAATCACGATAATATATCAACCTGATAATACCCTCAGTAATCCATGGTTTTATTTTACCATGCTTGTCATTTTTAAATACTTTACATTTAGCGTTATTTTTTTATAAAATACTGGAACCTATCAAGAAAAACTACGTACGCATTATCAACATTTTGTTCACTTAAAATATCAGCCCACATTTCGTTCAGCAAATCCCTGTTCAAGTTGTCATAATCTATTAAATTTGTATCAATACTAATATTATCAGTCTATTCATTTTTTTGTTGGAAATCCATATACAATAGAATGGTAAAATGATCAGTTAAGTCAGTTTCAATTACAAAAGGTCAAATTTTTATATTTTTATTCAAAGTCGGTTTATCCAAGCGAATAAATACATGATCTATTAAGGCTTTTAGAAAAATATGTTACTCTTGTTGGCTTGTTTATATAGGATAAAAATCTATGTTGTTCAAGTGTACATAAATAATTGTCAACTTTATTACTATTTTTTTCTATTATATTTATATTTAAGTCCCCCAGAAAGATTTCAATATTCTGCTTCATAACATATAGAAAATAATTATTTAGCTCTTGCACATACAACTCAATATCTGTTTGGGGTGGTCTACATGACGTAGTAATATCAAAACTTAAGTTACATTTTGAAAAAAATAATCTTATCAGATTTATATCTGTAAATTTTTCTATACTTACATTAACATTTAAATCATTTTTACAATACACCAGAACACCGTCATTTTCATTATAATAAGATTCATTGTAGTATCGAGTAAAGAATGGTTACGAATGGTGGTTACGAAAATGTTCAACCTCTTCCAACAACCTGTTCCTGATAGAACTATTATATTTAAATTTTCTAATTGTATCTGCTCAAGATAAAATAATAGTTCTTATTTAAAATGGATAACATTCAGAGTCTCCTTAACATTATAGGTAATCCTATCTAAGAATAAATCATATTGAAAACAACATAATGAACTCTTATTCTGTTATATCTTGACATGCTTGTCCAATCATATTACACAAGTCTTTCCTATTTTCAATACGCTTTTTATTTGAATTGTTATTTAAAGTTTAATAATGATGTATTATTTTAGTTTTTATAGTTATTTGTTGTTGGGCAATTAAAGAAATAAGACAGTAATAACACAAGTAAATAAATCTCATTATATTGCCTTCAATAACATTGAAAAACAAAAAAGGTTCTTGAAACTATGCATTTACACTTTACATCTATTTTTTGCTTTTATATCTAACATATCTGAACTTTTGTACTAAAAATAAATTTTCCAATTCCCGTAAGATTGAAAGCGCTGCGTAAAAATTATTACTCGCACTTCTCATCATAATTTAAGGAAACTTAGAAAACAACGTGGTCAGATTTTTTATAACAACAATAATTGTTAATGTAAATTTCCGAAAAATGCCACGGAAAAAATCGCAGAAAGCCGTGAAGTGGTCAACTAGTCTTCGTGACAGATTGTAGGGCTTCACCAGAAGGATCTTTAGTGACGAAAAAATAATCGAAATCACAACTCATTACAATTTTACAAGAGTGCGAAGCGAAAAGTTAAACACGCTGTATATACCGCTGTCAAAATTTCCGTGAAATGGAATGCTTTTATAAAATAAATAAAGAAATACTAGAGAAAACTGGATTATATTGTATTCACTGCACGATAACAATCGTCTACCAAAATCCACTTAGGTATTTATTACAATATGCATACTGACAAGATAATACTCAGATAATTTATTTAACATGGAAAAATTTCCGAATTTTAAACTGAATGAAAATTTAACAGCTGAAATCATAAAAATTCATAAACAAAATCCAAAACTGCCGACAAAGTAACGGCAACCTAAGCAAGCAACGGAGCACTAGAACAAAGTTTAGATACCTATTGATTGATTATTGATTTAATTTTTTTATACTAATTTATTTATATCTTGAGAAATCATATTCAAATTTTGTACACGAAGATTTTTTTAGATTTTTTTGGAAAATGATTAGTTATTTTGAACAACATTCTATTAGTTTTTAAAAAAAGCTATACTTATTACATGTCACTAAAATTCACCATTTTAGTGAAAATTGTATTTAAAGTTTGAGTTGTAAACATGGTTCAGGTTAAACAATGGACACTAATGAGGTGATTTAAGGCAACTTACTTTAGTACAACTTTGCTTCCTTAAAAAGTTATATACCCGAGAAGCTATTAAAAAAACTTTCTCGGACCTATAAATTCTTAAAGAAGCAAGATGGTACTAAGTCAAGTTCATTAGCCCTAAAGTATAGCCCATTCTTTAATAAACACTCTGTACACAGAAAGTTTCAGATAATACCGGCATCCTTGGGAGGGGGTTGTACAGTGAAAATAAATGAGATTTACCCAAATTTACCTAGAACTCAAAGTTCATCGTTTTCGAGATACAGTGTGTCAAAAATATTCAGATTTTTATTATATTTTTTTATTTGCTTTGAAACTCTCCGTGATAAAACCACAATAATTCTAGGTTGTAATGGGATATCTTAGGCCTAATTATTCCGTATGATTAAATATTCCTATTATTACCAATGATGTAGAAACCCTGTGCTAGTCTCCTTTTACTTACAAAAAAAATATACCACTGCCTTAATTATAAAAAAACCTGAAATATTTTAAGTTTTGATTATTTTGAACGAATAATTATTGTTTCCAATTTTCTTTAAAATGTATTTTATTCAAGTAACTGCTCGTTTAAAATATCTGCATTTCGTAATTTGTGCATATTTGTATTAAAAACTAAGAGAAACTTGAAAATCCACTCTTGAAATTTTGCACATCGGCATAATTTACCAGTTTGGGTAACTTTTTCATGTAACATTCTCGGTGCGTTGAATATTTCAAAAATTAATTCAAGAATTATTCGAAACCGTTCCTCCTAACGACAACAAAGTATGCATTTTTCACTTAAATCGATTTTAACCGCAAAAAAGTTCTGCCATTTAAAAAAGCATGATGTAACGCCCTCTACTAGTACCGTCAAAATGAGAAACAAATTTGAATTTCTCGCCCCCAAAAACCCCAGATCTCCAAAATGTATCTAAATATTTGGATTTTTTTTAAATATATTTAAAAATATCGAAAATAAAATTTTTACTTTAACACCCTGTATCTATATTTTTAACCATCAACTATATCGCATTATTTTGTCATCGGGGATCTCACCCTGTATTACTGAAGCGCAAAATAATCAAAATTTAAAACATCTTGCATTTTTTATAATTAAAACAAAGACGTACCATTTTTATTGCAAATAAAAAAAGAGTGTCACCACTGGTGATAATGGGAATATTTAAACATTGCACAATTAGACTAAAAATTGCATCATCATCATCATTATCATCTCATTACAACAGAACGATTGCTGTTTTATCACGAAAGCTTTCCAAGTAAATAAACAATATAGCACAAATTTCTAAATCTTTGACACCCTGTATCTCGGAAACGGTGAACTTTTATAAGTATATTTTGATAAATCTCATTTATTTTAACAGTACAGACTCTTTCCAAAAAAAATATTATTGTAAAGTTAATATTTCTAGAGCCACTTAAATAAAACTTTGCTTTGCAATGATCTATATTATCTATTTCCACTCACTCCGTAAACTATTTGTAAAATTAAGCTTTCATTAGCGCAGTTTAATAACTACTAAGGCTCTATCAGCATGTTCTAATCTGAACTTATACACTTTCAGCAGTCAATAAAAGTACGCCATTAATAGCACGCCACTGACAAGCAACATGTGTTAAAGTGGTACTTAGCCCGTGTGGACAGTGATTTAACCTTCTAATAAATAAATTGACACTCTAATAAGCACAAAGGGTGCCGCCAACATTGACATGCAAGCCATATGGGTACGGAAATTTTCATATATACAATTTCTCCAGACGCTGCGTTGGGTACTCAACATGTGCAAATCGGTTTCTAATTCGCTCTTCAAGTGTCCTTTATCACGCAAAGAAGACATGGTCATACTTCAGCTTGCCACACACACACACACAGCCGATGTAATTAATAGGCCTTTACAACCGGATTAAAATATCAGAGCTGAAGACAATACCTACTTATCTGGTGAATTTAATTAAATTGCTAAATTTTCCTATTTTAGACATTGTAAGCAAAATCTTTAGTGTGATTAGAAAGTTAACCAGTGCTTAGATTCCTTGGTTAACTGGATTTGGAGAATATGGGTTTTCGAGGACCTTGCTACAGTTTGATGAAAAGTTATTTAAAGAACAGAAAACAATCAGTCCACTGCGGGGTTCCACAGGGTACTGCCTTAGTACTTAGTATATATTGTTTACAATTTATGTAAATGATCCATTTTCACTGCCACTGAATGGTAAGTCTTTTGCAGACTACACAATCGAGCACATCGAACAAATTTTAGAGTTCTCTTCCTCTAAATTCCTAACAGCTAACTTAAAAAAACTTATTTCGTTCCATTTACAAGTCGAACTAAAAATTTGCCAAATTTTAATGTACTTGAAGTCAACAGGAATAGCGAGATATTCACAATAGAATTTAAAAAACGTAGTATCTAGGATTAGTTATAGATTGTCGTTTAAAATGGGATAACATCACAATTTCATGAAAACTCTATTATGCATTTGTACAAAACTCATCTTTTATATGGAATTATTGCTTGGGGTGAACTAACAAATACATATATTAACAAGATAGATATAATTCAAAAATGGATTATTAAAATTATTTTTTAACAAAAGCTACACCTATTCAAGTAATGGTCTATTTAAAGATGCTAGTAATATTAATAAATTATTTTGGCAAAGTAAAAAAATTGGATCAGTCATAATTATTCCATCAGAAACAAAGAACAGTCTGTAAGTGAACCTAAGACAAATAAAACTATTGGGCAAAGATGTTTTAGTTTTCTGGGTTCACGGTTATCTATTCAACTCCCAGATGAGCTTAAGATTGTTACTGGTGTGGAATCATCAATTAATTGATCTAAATTATGTATACTAACGCAACATACAGATATGCTCTGTATAATTGTCCAATTATCTGGCTATGTCATTGAGTTACCTAAAAAAAAAGTCATAATAGAAATAACATTGTATTTTGATACCATGCGCAATTAGAGTTATATTCCATATTACTTTTATATGTAAATATTAAATATACTTACCATCTATTATACTATACTTACTATGATTACTATGTTACTTATTGATTACTCTTATTGACTACTATGTTAAAAATTGGTCCAAATGAAGGTCTGTTTTTATCCCTGTTGATATTAGACTATTTTGATTTTGCATTTTGTTTGTTGTTTACTTTTAATTATACAATGTATTCGTTTTTTTTTTGTATTTTCGTGAAGGAAATCAGTATTAGTATTTATTGTTTTGTTCTGAAATTTTACAGTATTGTATACCTATAAACGTACAAAAAACCCATAAACAAGAATATTTAATATTCTTTTGTGGGTATTACGAATATTATTATTATAACAATTATTCTCAATATAACTGAAATGGTATTAAATTTATTGAAACCCAATTATTTGTTCCAAAGAATTAATCAATCTATATTCAAATCACCGCTATACTCGATATCTGTTTACAATGAATATCCAACTTTCAATATTTGAGACGACTTGGGCGCGTACTTTTCTTGGTTGTTCTATTGACTGTAAGTTGATTTACTTTGCTCTATTTGAAAATGCCTTAAGTATTCAAAACAAGAATTAGCAGAAAAGGTATTCATGTACGGTGAGTGCGAATATGTTTAGTTAATAAAACTAACTTGTATACGTTTCTTTAGCATCAAAACAACAACCGAATCCCAAAACTATAAAACGTTTTTTTAGTTTAATTTGATATTTTGCTACACTTCTGAAATAATACATTTTTATCACAAGAAACTGCTACTGAGAGTAATAAAACTATATACTACACTAAGCGTTTGCATTATATGTTGCACTAAATTGCAAAAAAATGTTGTTTTTAACGCGACTAAATATCGAAAATTACGTTGACAATAAAGACAATTGCCTAATGTCAACCATGACGTAAGATGTCTGAATTCTTGACGAGAGTATATAAGCAGATTTTTTCAACTAATCGCAGTTTTGAAAAGAAATTTAAAGGATCACAAGGTCAAAAAGTCCAGAATTTTTTTAATGGAAGAAGTATATAAGCTTCTAAGTAATGCAGATGAAACATATTTACTCATGAAGATTGCTATCATAATCGTCATTTTTGGGGCATATCGTCGCGAAGAATTAACTAAGCTAATGTGGGATCATATTCAATACAATGACCACTGTATAAAAATTGTGATTCCATCCATGAAAACATAAAATGTCCGAAAATTTGTTATAGCAGAAGAAAATGTGGCAGGTATCAACTGTACATATTTTTCGAAAATATGTTGAACTTCGTCCTCTTAATTCTACTCTTAGGCGGTTTTTTGTATTCTACAGACAACAAAAATATAGCTTCTAGCTAATACTTTTGGAAGCATTTCAAAAATGTCGGCATCACATCTTACTTCTAGTATACAAACTTCTAATTAATCTCACTCCAAAGAAAGCCATTCGTTCTACTGAAGTCAATGTACAAAATGAAGTTATAATAGTTGCTGTCATTAACAAATCTTTAATTAGTGTTCGGCGTATAGGAAATAATCTTCATTTGTCACCGAATTTTGTATGGCGTGTATTGAATAGAGAAATGTTACATCCGTTTCATTGCCAAAATATACAATGGTGGTCGGCTTAAAGTCACCACTTGCATGTTTTGTCCCTTTCTAGCGCCGTGTATAATAAATGGCACTAGAAAAGAATGGACCATGGAACTGGTGAGTTTAAGCTGACTCCCACTGTACAAGCGTTACATGTTGGAGATGCTCCTCAGCGATTAGAATGTTGTCACTGGTTACTTCAATAACATGCACAACATGTTAGATTCATTTCGTTTGACACGTGGTCTGAAGCGTGTTTTACTAGGGACGGCATAAATTTTAATCATAATGAATATATTTGGGCGTTAAAATCCGTATGCAATTAGATTAAGGATGTCAACGTTTGGGGTATCATTTATAATAATTTACTGTCTCTACATATTTTAAATGATCGTTTAAATGCAGATCTGTATAGAACTTCCTTGGAAAATAACCTTTTTGATGTAGGGCTTGATATTGTTTAAAATATGTGGTATCAGCACGATGGTACACTACCACATAGAGGGAGACAAGTAAATGATTATTTTCCGAATAAATGGATAGGCCAACAAGGTCCAATAGCTTGTTTACCATATTGAGATCAGCAGTTACTTGAAAGAATCCAGGGCGCAGCTAGCCAGCTAAGAAATATCATCCGTCGAGTGACGGAGTCTTTAGTGTGGCTATGTGAAACTTACATTCGAGCAAAGGGCGAGCATTTTAAACAATTTTTATAATCTTAAGATTTGTTAATTTGGTTAATAATTTTAAATTTTAAACACATATATTAAGTATTGTTATAGCAACAATATATTTTTTTAATTTATCAGGTTTCTATGCAATATGAAGCTATAGAGCTTGTAGAACACCCTGTAAGCCAGACTTGGCAGTACTTCAATCAATATTCTGAAGAATTTACCCCCAAGAGAAGAAAAAAAAGAACAATGAAATTTTCACTGGAATTATATTATGTTAGGTACTTTATAGCAAAGAAACAATGAATGATGATGATGAATAATGTCCGATAAGTACAGTTTTGGATTAACTACGTAAGTATACTAGAATTTCATATTTTGTAACTTTGGGAAATCCAGGATTTAGAAATTACAACGGGATTAAATATGAAGCCAAAAATATTTCTCCCTGCACAAATGTAATAGTCTGTTTAGAAATGGAAGAGAGTAATAAAAGCTTATTATATATGCAAATCGTAAATAAATGTAGCACTGGTGCTTATATTCAATATTTTTAAATTATGTATTATCGGTATAGATGAGGTGTACTTTTAAAAAAACTTTGTGTGACCGGGTTGTACTAAATTGTAGCAGGTAGCTAAAATTTAATCCCCGACAATCCGTCTTTGTCTATGCCGCTTCAATTTCTCGGTCCATTTCTCTTATAAGTAAACAATATAAAAACAGCATTTCAAAACATGAGGCAACTTTAAGCATCATAACCGGGTTAAGAGGGTTTTTAGTAATTCAAATAAAATTATTCAATATTATTATCAAAATATTTATTTAAATTTAATGAATAGACTTTTCTTCCACACAAAAATATATGTATTTTGAAAATTCAAATTATGGTGAGTAAATGTAGTGTTGTATAAATGTACACTAAAGAAAATAAAAAAGTAGGTAAATTAAAATTCATCCTCTGAATATTCTGATGAATAATCTTCGTCTCCTAGATTAATAACGATAGACTCCACAGTAACGTCAATTAAATTATCGAGTTCCCACATTTTCTCCTCTTCTTTTTGTACATGATGTATACATCTTTGCCAGTTATCTACAGTTACTTATTCCAAGATACTTTTTAACAAAATTTTCACGTCACTCAATTTAAACGTCGTATTATTTCTCGCTACAGCTCCTTTTAGCTGCACCCAGACTCATTTGAGTGCGTTAAGTTCACAGTGATAAGGTGGTAACCGTAGTACCGTTATTTGGCGATTTGTTATCATTTGACAAGATTGACAAGTGTCAAAAGTTCCTTTTCCACCATATTTGTTTCAAAAGAAATGTGTTTTCCGGATAACCATTGAATTATATCGGCTTTCCTCCAAGCAGTCGTAGGCGTCCGCTCGGTCTGCCGTGAATGGTAACTGGCATTATCCATAACAATTACAGACCCCGGAGGAATAAGATCAAACATCTGTGTAAAATACTCTTCGAAAACATCTGCGTTCATGTCTTCGTGATAGTCACCTGTATTTTTAGATTCAAATAAAAGTAAACCGCCATCTACAAAACCACTGGCACTACCTATATGTGTCACTATTAAACTTCGCCCTTTACCTGAAGGTGCCTTGAACCCTGTTGAAAGTCCATCCAAAAATGCTTGTCGAAAACTTTTTACATTTTTATCTTGCCATACTTTTGTTACAGTATATCCCTCGTTGACCCAAGTTTCGTCTAGATAATAAATATTCCTCCTTTCGTCACGGAATTTTCTAACTGATCTTCGTAGGATCTTCGCCAACAAATAATTTCATCTTTATCGATAAGAACTGACTTCCTGTTCTGCTTTTCCTAGCAAAAATTCAACTCTCGTAAGACGGCCCATAATTTGCTTCTACTGATTTTTGGCAAATCGTTGTCCTTTAAAATTTTGTTTAGCGTTGGTATTTCTTTTTTAAAATAAAATGAGTGTACTTTTCTGCGAATGACATTTTTGAAGAAATCGACTTTTGACCTCCCTGTAGATGATTTTGGGGGATTTACAGTATCTTGTTCATTTTTTGTTTCCTTTAAAAGTCTGTAGATAGTCGATTTTCCAATCTCTGTCATTTTGGAACACTTTTCCACGATGTCGTCAACACTGTTGGTAGGATTTTGATGTTTCAATGCATTAAATACATTTAATATAATAATCTTCTCATTCTGAGACAGCGCACATCTTTTCACGCGTTTAGCAGGTACGTAATCTGATAAGCTCGACATTTTATCCAAACAATATTATATCCACTGGCATAATAGTCACTAAACACAAGTCGAATTTTACTCTACTGCACTAGCACGTCTTCGTATATTCATCTCTAAGACTGGATTGATCTGTCACAATACACTGGCTCCTGTCCTATGATGTATCCAGTAAAATATACTAATGTACACCCATTACCTGTTAGCATCAGTGTTACCCGATAATTACCTGAAACGAAATATTACCACGCCCATAGCCGGTTCTTATCTCGGGGTTTTATTACTCTCTTTCATTTGCAAACAGACTATAGTATTGCTGTTATTTTTTATACCCTAGCCTTACTTTTTGCGTCTATATTTTTTTGCTATTAAAGCAACAAGTAAAAATAAACAAAAATAATTAAAAACAGTTTAAATTTGCCTGGCTTCTCCCCTGCCGTTAATTAATTCAGAATTAAAATGCAACACTAGTTATTTTTAGTCATTATTTGAAGAAACAGGGACAACAAACTCGAGCCGAAAGGCAAAATTAGTCGCAGCAAATTAATTTAAATCACAATTCTGTAATTACAGTTTGTAAATTTGCCAAGGGCCACCCAGCTAGACCCAACCCATAATTAATAAAACTGAATAACAACCCACCAGCGGGACTCGATATATAACACTGGCCCATTATTTGAAGGCACCCGAGCATAAAAAAGTTCGTAAACAATATGCACGGTCCCATGGCCACCATAAATGGTAAGTGTGAACCTCTCTGGGCAATTCTCATAGCTTTTTTGACCCGTGCGGGCCTTGGGCAAGACATGAAGGGTCGGAGGTCGTCACGCGCGTCTGCCACTCATTTCAAGCAATCGGGCGGTTACCTTATATATACGTTACGGGCCGCATTTACTATTTTATATCTATATTGTGGTTGAAACTTTGGTTAACAAAGTAAATCAGTCTGATTGATAGACAATGACTGCTATACTAACATGCTTGCCATTCCAGTGCTGCACGATCCATTTGTAGTAGGAGGATCTCAAATCCCTACTCACTGAAATCAAGTCTTCCACATCCGGTTTGGAATGTTTAATCTAATGCGAACAAGCTAGCCAACGATATTGGGTTGATAGAAAGAAGTGCGTCGACAGGAGGGAAACATTAGACAGTGAACTGAAATATTAGAACATCATTGAATGGCGAGCGTGTACATTCCTACCAGAATTACAAAGCTATATCTATTTTATTTTATTTAATTTGTGTTTATGTGAATAACACAGATGAATTTCTGTTTATGTGAACAACGGAGATGGAGCGAACAAAATAATATTAAGCAAACAGATATTTCCACAGTATGGCAAAGTTAGAAATGTTATTCTTCCTGCCGGACTGCCTGAATACAGGAGTTTTTAAATTTTTTTCTTATTACAGACCAGCATTGCAGTTCTCGAATCTGTAGAGGAATTTAGGTACATCATAAAAATAGTTTTACCACACATCTTGACAATTATCTGAAGCTATTTATTTGTGGCATAATTTTAGTTTTTCTTTAGTTTTATTGGGTTTTTGCCACACTTCTGAAAAATAATAAAAATTAATTAAATAAGCCCTTGCGCCAAACGGAACAGTCAAGTGTTATTTTTGAAACTAAGTTTGCCTAACCAAAAAATCTCACACTGAAAAAAGCAGATAAGTAAAAAATAACAAAAATCACATAACTATCGCGCACTTCCGTAATATTGACATTTCGAAAAACTCTCTGTTTTTGTTTTCAAAATAGTAGTAAAATATTAAACTGTCAAACTTGACAAACGTGTAAGGTTGCAACAAAAAATTGTCGGCATATTGAAGAAGAATTATCTTATTATATTCTATACAGTACTGAAGAATAACAAATGCAGTGGGAGCATTGGCCACTCACTTCATCAAAGTTCTCTTTCTCCAAATAACTCTCTTATAGTCAAAAAAAAAAAACAATCAGCATGAGCATGACACTCGATCTCGACTTTCTTAGGCCCTGAACAGCTTCTGTTTTTCCTGTTCTGCTGTGATAATAACTAGGCTACTCTCACAATGGAAATCATTAACATTATTCATAATCGTACACCCATGTTATGTCACATCTTATGATGTTTTTCATTCTTTGGAAATCATAGTCACGGTAACTGCAAACCCATGTTTTGTTGTCGTTGTTGTACTCTCCAGAAGATCTTCATAGACTCCAACTTCCCTCATAAGCTCAGGAACAAATTTAGTCGCAACACGACCCAATCCTATTTTATAATTTACTCCTCGTCGAACATTGAAATTTACTCGAATAAAAGACAATCGTTCTTTTAGAGTTACATTTATAGGTAATACGATTCCACAAATCTTCTCGGGATTTAATTGGCGAGGAATAAACAAAATCCTTCAATATTCCCCAAAAATAATCACAATTGTTGAGGTCTGGCCAATTTTGAGGATTAAGTAAGGGAGAGTATTTTGCAGAAATTCCAAATAACTTTGGCCATTCAGTTGATTTGGCAAAATAACTGGTCCAATCAAATAACGATCAATAATACCGGCTCAAACATTTATCTTAAATTCACATCGAAAATGTCTAGGAGTTATTGTATAGGGGTTTACATCTAAATATTCATGAAAATTGTGAACAATTGTAATTTTTCTACGAGTGAAATAAGCCTCATCAGATAAACTAATTTTCTTGTGTAAACTAATATCCTGATGCAAGGTAACTAGCAAAAGGTTACTTGTCAATCCAAAACTTGAGGCAACAGCTCTTGCACTTTTTGAATATGATATGGATGTAGTAGATTACGTTAAATATTTCCGTGTACCCAGAAGTTTTTGATAATCCAGTTTCTTGGGATAAACGCTTAGTACTTATTTGTGGCTGCTGTCTTTCAATAATAGAAAATGTTTATAGGGAATCACTCGATTTGGAAATCTCCTGCGATATTCTTCCACACTTCTTCTATAGTTTCCTTCACAGAAACCTAGCACAATTATGTTATGTCAATGTATTCGCTGAATGTAAATTTTTCATCCATTTTCAAGAAAGAAAACAGTTTTATTACTAATTGTCAAACTTTGACTGACTTTTTATTTCTTCTAATAAACACTATTAAAATCTTGTTTTAATTAATGCATTTTTTGTTGAAAACCGTAAAGTCCTATCTAAATTCGATCAATAGAAAAAATTTTGGTATAATTTTAGGGGTGACTCACCTTCAATGGACACCTTGCAGTGTTTCAATTTGCTTGAACTCATAGTCAAAGAAGACCAATAGTAAACTAAATCATCAAATTTGGTTGTTACGTTAAAATAATTCAGAGATATTATTTTTTTCGAAATATTTGGCCCCAGTTTGATGGCTTGTAACTCAGCCTGTATATAGGTATGTTTGGTCAAATTGCAATATTTTAGGACTCCCTACAAGCATCTGTTCTGTGTCGATTCTTACACGGAACAGCCTGTATATTACATCCTGTATTAACGAATTTGTATAAGAAAATTTTTAACGAATTTGCTAGCTGTTTATTGAGACAGTCTAAAAAAAATCTGAGTAAGTTAGAAAGAATATTTCTTCACTGTGTCGATTACGTAATTTGATTGTATAATAGTTTCCAAGCTAAATCATTTAGAATAACCTGTTATGTTTGATGTCAACTGCACATTAAGAAAATTGTATACATTATATCCTGCAGAATTCTTTTAAAAAACTAATTACACTTGGATTGATGTAAATTATTAAGTATTTTTCACGGTGTATGGAACACAGTGAAAAGGCAAAATTAAAAGTTTCCCATGTTATCCAGCGTATTTTTCCCTTAAAAGTTCAAGGTAATGATTCAATTTCAATATTATACTTTAGTACAACGCTACAAAGTACCTCCATCTACTGGGTGGATTTATTGTGCATCTTTAAATACGATTCTTTGCTCATGAATGGATAGCCTTAAATAAATAAAAATTGTGTTTTTAAAATAAACTTGATGATCAAAGACAACTGTTTTGTGTGACAGACCCTCTCTATAGTGATTCTAACTATTTTTATTATAAACTATGTTAATTTTCTATTTTTTTATTAACATAGATTTTAATAATAGTTTATTCAAAAATGATTTATACTGCTATAGTTATTTTTTTCTTCTCTTTTGAATTTTCAAAATTAATTATTACAACAAAACGACTGGGATCGGTAACGTTTTACGGATGTCGCAATTCAGCCCACCTACTCATGGTAAAAATCACCCAAGAACCAAGTCTTCCGTGTAGAACGTAATCTATTAGTGTTGAAAGAAAATAAATATCTCAGAGCCATCGAATGGTTTATGGTGTTATCTAACAGTTCAGAACTATATGGTGAGGATTAGAAAGCGGTGTCTAACTGCGATGATGAATTGAAAGTCGTTATTTTTCTTAATTATAATGTCTGTATATACATTATCAATCAAGCGGCATGACCTAGTATTACATACATTTTCCATCTTGGTGAATACATTTAAAAAACGCAATGAGTAACTTGTAATTTGTATACAGGGTGTCTCATAATTAGCTGCCAACCCTGAACAGGCCGATTGTATGAACAAACCTAAGTAAAAAAGTTCATATGAACATGGGTCCGGAAATGCTTCCTAAGGGCACAGGGACCCATTGAAGAGAGAGGAATGGAAATCATTATTTCAATATCTCTCGATCGCGTTGTGATAAATGAATGAAATTTGGTATACACAGCTAAATTTTGATGAGCAATTTGATGGACTAATCTATTTATTTCCACAAGGTCCATTGGGGTGGGTACGGGCCTTGGTATTTTGCGTGTGTAACTATTTTATCTTTGACTTTTTAACAAATTGGACAGCAACCCCGAACTGTTTTACGTTAAAAAGGTACACTTGTTTCAAATCATTATCTTTAACGGTTTTTGAGATCTTGAATAAATCCCACTTTTGTCAATTTCATAGTAATTTAAACAAAATTATCAAGGTATTCTTATGTCAAAGTATTGTCAACCCGATTGCCAATTTAATAGTTCTAAGCAAAAAAAATGGAAAAGTTTACGAGATAAGATTTAGTTGATATGATATTTATTTATGGCTTTTGCGATGGTAATGCTGCAGCGGCAGAACGCGTGTACGGGAGAAGGTTTCCAAACCTAAGGCTGCCATCAAGGAGGACATTCCCTGCAGTACTCCGCAACTTAGCTGCAACCGCCACTTTTCGAAAGGCACCGGGTCAAGGACGTCCCAGGATTAATAGGGAACCGGAGGTCCTTGACGCTATTGAAGAAGATCCTACGACTAGCATACGGAACATTTCAAGGCAAGTAAATGTTCCTAGGCCAACGGTACTACATATCTTAAAGATTTCCTGAACAGAATTGATTAGATGCGCTACTAACATTTCAGGATGGAAGAATATTAAAGCGACAAGGTCTACATGCCTACCACTATCGACGTGTACATGGCTTGATACCAGAAGATTTTGCGCCACGTATGCAATTTTGTCGCTGGATTTTATCGCTGGACAACGAGAAACTTTCCAAAATTTTGTGGTGTGACGAAACTACTTTTACCCGAAATAAAAAATTAAATTTTCATAATTCTCATTATTTGGAAGAAGAGAACCCACATGTTGTTCGGGGAACAAACTTCCAGCAACGGTTTTCCATAAATTTATGGTCGGGAATAATTCACGACACTCTAATTGATCCTATTGAAATTCCACAATGTCTCAATTCAAATCTTTATTTAAACTTACTTCAAGAAAATCTTCCCCAAATTCTCGATGACCTGCCTCTAAATTTACGACGTAACATGTTTTTTCAACACGATGGAGACCAGGCACATAGTGGTTGCAATATTCTAAATTTCCTAAACGAAAATTTCGCTGGACGGTGGATAGGAAGGCACGGACCGGAAGCTTGACCGCCGCATTGTCCCGACCTAACCCCGCTGGACTTCTTTTTCTGGGGATATCTAAATCAAAAAGATTGCACCACCGAAGTCGATACCCGTGAGGAATTGCTTCAGCGTATCAATGAAATTCGTCAAAACCGTTTTAGCATCTTAATAGCTTCGAGAACTGTTACACGTAGGGCAAGACTTTGTATCAGAGAAGGTGGAGTATTTTTTGAACAGTTTTTAAAATAGCTTGTTGTCTGTTATCAAAATTAAGTTTCCATCTTATGATAACTTCGAAAAATGACGGTTGCAGCTAAATTGCGGAATACAGTAAGGAATGTCCTCCTTGATGTTAGCCTTCTGTTAGGAAACCTTCTGCCGTACTCGCGTTCTGCCGCGCAGCATTACCATCGCAAAAGCCATAAACAAATCATCATATCATATTTGTTCTACATCAATAATGTGTATTACTGATTACGTATTAAATTATGTTTATTATTTTTTGTTTAAATTACTATGAAATTGACCAAAGTGGGATTAATTCAAGAGCGATTTTCTCAGAAACCGTTAAAAATAACGATTTGAAACAATAGTACCTTTTCAACGTAAAACAGTTCGGAAAAGTTACACACGCAAAATACCAAGGCCCACGAGTTTATATATATTTTTACACATTTCTTTGTATGCAGGCGTGTCGTCATCCACTTTTACTATTTAAATTTTCCTCAAATGAAATAATAACTTTTAACTAGTGTTTGTAAAATATTACGTATTTTGAAAGATTTCTATACCTAAAAATTTGTTGATTAGTCCGCTTTCTGTCATTATACAGTGTGGAAGAAAAGTATAGAATATATTCATTATTTCTAAAATAAGGAAGTTTCATGAAATTATCTCGGACACGTAGATTTTGCTTTTTAAAAAGATTCTTTTTCAATACCAACGCATTTCCGACATTCATTTGTTTTCGCGTGATGACGTCATCGGATATTTTTTTAAATAGGACTCCTATATTTTTTCATCGGATTCTTGTAGAGCTTAACTTGCTGAATTCAAAAATGTATAATTTCAACACTTTATTCCTTCAACTTTCCGATATAGAAAAATCATAGCAGGCCTTGAATTGTAATCTTAAAAGCCATGGTAAAATCAGAAGAAGGAGTTTTCGATATCATTGAAAATAAAAAGAAAATATTTGTCAGATTATGTTCTAGAATAAAGTTTTACGGATTTGTACACAAATAAATGTAGACTGTATATATGGTTAAAAATTATTGGTTAAGTTGTGGCATCACTTTGTTGTTTTCGAAATATAATGTTGGGGAGTTTTGAATTGAATAGATATCTTTTTAATTTTTATTCAGAGAATAACTCGGTTTGTTCTAAAACTGAAACAAAATTAGCTTCAGTTTTGGTCGTATTAAGTTTCATTCAAGTATAATTCTAAATTTGACACAACATACAAATAAAATTCAATTCACAAAACTACAATTTTGTGGTTTTAGATATAACGGGCCCGGAAAAGATATTTTATTGAACAATCATACGAGACCCGCGTTTACGTCAAATAAAAACACTTTCCGGATGTGGCACGTACAACTGTTTTTCTGTAATAAATAAATTGAAACTAATCTAGAAATTATTATTGAATTAATAATTAGAAACCGGATCTCGCTTGAATGATTTCGTTTCAAATAATTATTTTTCTAAATCCGTAAACCCAGGAAATAATTTTGTATCGATTAAAATTATAGAAGTAGACATCGCATTGCGTTATATTTTGTGTTTCTACAGTTTTCGTGTCGAGCTAAGGACTCAATCTACATGGAGAAATTACTAAATGTGACATGAAGCTTCCAAATTGTTCTCGCATAGTTCTCGAACTGCTGACGGACAGCCTGTACACATCTTTAGGGAAGATTTTCCTCATTGTTTTTTTACGTTATCAAGCTCTATTCAATAATTATCTAAAAAAATTAATCTAGCGAAATTTACTAACCTACTTTAATGAAAACACTCTATACATATCTGACCTATTTCTGCATTTTTAGGATTGCTTCATCAGGTGGCCTCCTTTAAGTTAAGTCAAATAAAGTATAACTATAAAAGTTATTATACCGATAAATTAAAATTATTTGAAATTAAATATCGACAATGTCAAAAGTGACTTTAACCTGTCAATAAATTTTAAATTAAACATGACAAATACCTATTTAAATAATGTTTACTCTTTATGTAATCATTTTTTATATATTTTTAGGTATTAACAATATTGTGTGAAACTAACTACTTTGCGGACTAAAGCCCCGATCAACGTTGAATTACACCCACAATATCTACCCATATATTCTTTATTATTAGCTTTTATATTGTGCTTGAATTTTCGAGTTCCAACAGTTTCAAAAGTGAACTTAGATATATACAGTATGCGCCAAAAGTATGAAATAAATTCAATAAAAACGAAACAATTATTTTTTGGGAAAAATCCTCGAATAGGTCGATTTTTAATTTAAAAAATACATATGTTAGCCTAAAATGCGATTTTCAAATGTCATTTGTTTTCGAGTAATGACGTCATCGATTATTTTTTAAATGGCAACAACATATTTTATTCCTTGATTCTGAAAGATCGTTTAATTCTCTGTCAGACAGTACTAAAATTTTGCCCTCTTACATAGGAAAGTTTTCGAGTAAATGACGATTGAATGATAAAAAACGTAAATCAATTAAAATAAAGCAAAAACGTTATCAAGTTTAGTTTTTCGAATTCTATAGTTCTTTTATGGGTCACGTAGGTGAAAATCTTTGCAAAGTGTCATCGCCACACCGACTTTCTAATAAGTATTGTAAGCGACATAGAAATTATTATTCAATTTAAAGTATTATGGCACATTTAACTGTTACTCAAAGAATTGAAATTTTAATTCTTATCGGGATGCGGGAATATGACTAGAACTCAGCAGGAAGTTTGCGATTTATTTAATGAAAAATATCCAGATCGCCCTATCAGCTAATCAACAGTCAGTAAGCTATAGTCTAAATTTAGAGAAACTGGCAATGTTGTAAATATTTCAAAACCTGGACGTCCAAGCATTAATGAAAATCAGAAACAGAACATTTTGATAAGTATGGTGGATAATCCTCATAATTCTTCACGATTGGTTGCATTAAACAATGACACTAGTCAGAGCACAGTGCTAGGTATCTTGAGGAAGGAAAAATATCCCTACAAAATTCAACTTGTGCAGGAACTCAATGAAGCTGATCCCGATCGCCGCTTACACTTTTGCGAAATTCTAATGGATTTATGTCAAGGAAATATAAATTTACGGAGTCGGGAAATTCCTCATTGGATGGCAGAGGCACATACCCAACACCCTCAGAAATTAAATGTGTGGGCTGGAATAGTTGACGACAAAATAGTAGGACCTTTCTTCTTTGAAGGAACCCTTACTGGACAAAGATATTTAGAGTTTCTAGAAAATGACCTTGTTCCAGCTCTTGCAGTAATTTTTCCGAACGATAATGACCCTGACATTCCTGACGATACCATATGGTTTCAGCAAGACGGTGCACCTCCGCACTATGCGCACCCTGTACGAGATTTTTTGGACAACTGTTTTCCTGGGAGGTGGATCGGCAGACGCGGACCGATAGAATGGTCTGCAAGATTGCCAGATCTTACACCTCTTGACTATTTTTTATGGGGATACTTGAAGTCAAAAGTGTACATTCATAAACCACGTAATTTAGAAAAACTTCAAAATCGCATTCGGGACGAAATACGCAAAGTTACCCCAGAAATCATTCATAATGTGCAAGAAGAATTTCTTCACAGACTTGCGCATTGTCAAGAAGTTGGTGGATTCGAACATTTAATTTAAGTATAAAATTTAATCAATTGTATTTTATTTTACATACCTCAATCGTCATTTACTCGAAAACTTTCCTATGTAAGACGGCAAAATTTTAGTACTATCTGATAGAGAATTAAACGATCTTTCAGAATCAAGGAAAAAATATGGTGTTGCCATTTAAAAAAACCCATGACGTCATTACTCTAAAATAAGTGACATTTGAAAATCGCATTTTACGCTAAAATATGTATTTTTTAAATTAAAAATCGACCTGTTCGAGGAATTTTCCCAAAAAATAATTGTTTCGTTTTTATTGAATTTATGCCATAATTTTGACGCATGCTGTATATATATATATATATATAGTGTTTTCATTAGTAAATTTAGCTAGATTAATTTTTTTAGATAATCATTGAATAGAGCTAGTCTGTGCAATTGTTCATTAGCATAGCTAGATGTTTGGTATCATACATATGACTTCATTGATAGGAATTGTAGGAGATTTGATTCTAATAAAGTATTAAATATGTATTAGCTTTTCAATAATCAGCTGCACAGTTCCTTGTACAATATTTTAACGTTTCATCACAACAAAGCCTTTTAAACGTATTAGGAAACATCGACTTTTTTCAAATCTTAAAATCATGTATTTCGCCGAAGTGTGTATTTGACGTTTCGAATTGCAGTATAAAAGCAAATTTAAATCGTATTTTCAAAACGCTGGCATTATACTATTTTTAAGAATTTTATATATAGGTCAGTAATTACCGCTTACACTAATATGTATATTATAAATAATTGCCTTGAAAAACCGTTTCAAGTTGTTTCTGTTTATTTTAAAAGCAGCACGGAAAGTTTACTCTAATTAAATTTCACATTTATGTTTAATGAGAAGCAATATTGTAGCCATAATTTATATATCTTTAAAAGAAAAATACGCTAGTCAATTAATTCCTAATTTATACTTTAACATATTGTCGGTAATTATCGTTAGGTATATATAAGTACATTATAACATACTTGATAAATGTGCTAGGAATCGCATGAATTGTTGCAATGAGTGTTGTAATAGTTATTGCCAATTATAATCTAAAATATATCAGTGTGTCCCCGGATAGGTGAAACGACTCTTGTAAGACAAAAAATGTTCGAGTCAAATTTTCATTTTTTGGTATTCAGCTCTGCTTCGTGAAAGAATATTTTCTAACATAATTTTATTTAAAAAAAATCAAGTATGCGTTGGGAATGTTCAAAAACCTATTTTTCTGTAAAGTACGTTTTATATGACAAATGCGACAAAAAGTTATTAAGAAAACTTGTTTATAATCGACATCTAAGCCCTTATACCAAATTTGAAAACCTCGGCCAACAATGATTTTTTAATTTTTTTCCAAGAAAGTGGCTTTTTAGTAAGAGATACGACAAAAAGTTATTGAGAAAAGTTGTTTAGAATCAATAGCTAGACCTTTATGATAAATTTTAAACTCATCGGCCAACTTGATTTTCAATTTCTTTTCCATATTTTCTGAAATACTAAGTGGCTTTTTAGTAAGAGATACATCAAAAAGTTCACCAGAAAAGTTGCTTGATATCGAAATCTAGGTCCGTATACCGCATTTAAACATGTTCTCTCACATTTTCTTTTTTACCCCAAATCAAAGAAATTTCTAAACCATGGAAAAACAAAATTATATCCACAACAATATGAATCTGTTAAATTAACATTCAAACCCATTTAAATTCAGTGTTATGGAACTGGCGTAAGATCGATAAATATGGTTATTACTTCATTTAGCGAAAAATATCCAAATGCTGCAATTAACAAAAGTACTGCTTGGTGTTTAATTAAGAGATTTCTTACAACAAGAGGGGTTGACTATAAGAAGAAAGCAAAAAATACTTATGA
Organism: Monochamus alternatus; assembly: GCA_037114965.1. Classification (NCBI taxonomy): domain Eukaryota; kingdom Metazoa; phylum Arthropoda; class Insecta; order Coleoptera; family Cerambycidae; genus Monochamus; species Monochamus alternatus. Next base: position 34,955,725 of record CM073433.1, on the reverse strand, counting down.
TGAAACTGATGCAGGCACTTTATTTGCTTTAAATTCAATAGATGTATATTCCAAAATGTCACTAAGAAAACGAAGTGTAAATACATACATAAGTAAAACATATTTGCAAAGAATTTTTAAAGCAAACAGGATTTATCCATACAAAGCCAAATTTGGCCACACTTTGGAGGAAGGTGATTGAAGTTTTGTTTGTCTTTGGGGGAGCTAATTTTAGAAGTATTTTTACCACAAATAGTGTTCCATTTTCTCAAAACTGTCGATATTGGAGCGAAGGCAATCCCCATTACAGATTAATGCAAGAAGACAGTATGTTAAGAAATGGAATGTTTGGTGTGCCGTGTCATACGAGCTAGGAATCATCGGACCTTTCTTTATTGAGGGAAGATTAAACCAGCAAACTTACAAATTTTGCAAAGAAAATTGACGATCTTCTTTAAATATTCGACAATCGCATTTCTTTCAACATGACCGTACCACACAAATGACTACTGATTGGTATATAATTGGTAATTGGTAAATAATCAGTTTGGTGAACAATGGTTTCGAAGAATGAGCGTGACACCGAGGACGGCTAGATGTCCAGACCCTTCAGTAATGGATTTTTTTGTTTCGGGAAGAGTAAAACAAATATGTTACCAAGAAGATATTCCGAATGATATCGAAATATTAAAAAACATAATATACGCGATTCGAATAATTCCTAAAAAACATGTACATGCAGCTTTTGGAGAATCCCGAAACCGTATTGAAAAATTCGCAAATTTAGCAGGCTTAATAGCGCCTTGGTAGAGTAAAACTCTATTAAGTCCCCTCTATTCGCTCTACTAGAGGGAACTTACTTTTATTTAATTATATATAGTGTCTACTGTTGTGTTTTATTTAGTGTTTTAATTATGCAGTATTTTATTTAATAAGTAATGTTAAGCCAATAACTTGTCATGATAATCGCTTGAAAACAAAATTCTTTGATTTGGTATATAAAAGAAAATGTGAGAGAAGATTTTTAAATGCGGTATACGGATCTAGATTTCGATATCAAGCAACTTTTCTGGACAACTTTTCGACGTATCTCTTACTAAAAAGCCACTATTTTAGAAAAAATGGAAAAAAAATTGAAAATCATACTTGACCGAGAATTTTAAAATTTGGGATAGAGGCTTAGATGTTGATTCTAAACAACTATTTATCGTATCTATCATATAAAAGGCACTTTACTCTACAGAAAAATATGTTTTTGAACATTCCCAACGCATACTTAATGTTTTAAAACTGAAATGTTCTTTAACGAAGCAAAGCTAAACCCCAAAAAAATGAAAATTGGAATCAAAAATTTTTTGTCTTGGGGACACACTGTTATAATAATGTATAGGATCATCAATAAAAAAACTTAAGTGTGTTATATTTAAGAAAATATATTTTCTAAATATACTGAATAACTTTCACATCATCGACCCTCCATTCGTATAACGAAGAAATTGAATAATTTTTCCGAATATATGCAGAAGACAGAATGTAGCATTTTAATCGAAATGGCGTTTGTCCTATACAATTTAGTGAAAAAAAATATACCAAAAAACTGGTATTTAAAATTTATGTTTGGTCATGCCCCCAGAAAACGGTGGCCGCCATAGCGAAGACCTGTGACGTCAGACGACGTTCTCCTCTGTATGCCTAATACAGCATTGTGCTTGGACAACGCAGTACATACGTTTAGAATAGTTAATTTGTCATTTGTGATATTATTAAGTGTTATTGTGTTAAATAGAAATTGATATTGAATAACATTGCAAAATACACTCGTAAAATGAGCATGCTATTATGTACAAACACAGCATGCAGCGCCTAATAAAAAATATTTCATCGTGTCAAAAAATGAAAATAAAAATGTAGAAGGATGAAGCGTGACAAAAGGAAAACGTTAAGCTTTCCAAAATTGTAATATTGTTTATGAACACCACTTTAATGTAAGTTTAATTGGAAATACATAAATAAGTAGGTCGGTTTAACATCATTGAAAGAATTAAACTTTTCTGTTAAGCTACCAGAATGTATACATAGAGTTTAGTTAGAAAATCAATAGTGAAGGAAACTTATTTTTTTTCTTTTATTGTATTCAGCGCTTCATTCCGATTCCAAATAACATTATGTATTTGCTCCTACTAGTTAGGATATGTTGTTATTTGAGGCATTTATAAAATTTTGATATCTGACTTCACTACATTAAATTACCTGTTTTATTCTGAAGACATAATAAACAAGTGACAAATAAGAATTTTTTAAAATGTTTAAGGACAAATGAAATAAGTAGTCAATAGTAATAAGAAATTAATTAAAAAATAAATAAATATTAAATATTATTTTTCATTAATTTTATTTATAATTTTTCAAATAAAACTTCAAGTAGTTGAGTGTGTGAAATCAGATGGCATAATTTTATACCTCAAGTAAAATCTTCTATCTGGACGTAACCAACAGCATTGTCGCCGTAATTTGCATGAGCAGATCTATATTGCAAACAAAGAAATAAGTTACGTTTGACAATACCGTAAGTTCGACACATCACCATTAATAATTATGGTAATGATAAAAACGGGAAATAGTGGACACTTGCTTGCTTTGACTTTCCGTATTTGTTGCACTAATGAAGTTGGGATTAGCACCAATGATGTTCATAAGTATAAAATTAAATGAATCCACTCGTAGCAAATTGATAATAATCGTCCGATTATGCTTGCATAAAATCCGCTTGCGTCATCGTGAAATTTGGAATAGTATTTCGACTATCTATGGCCCAAAGATGTCACAAAAATGCAGTCTGAATTTCGAGTTGATTTGAATTCTGTAAATTACTACTTAGGTGCAGTGAAAGATGATGTAGGGCAATTTACATTTCAAATGGTGTCACAGGATGAAATATATTCAAATCTTCTTTCTATTAAATCAAATGTTGTGGTATCGGATGGGATTAGTTTGCGTATGATATTAGAGCTTTGTCCGTCAGTGCTACCGGTAGTTATGCATATAATTAATTTTTGTTTTGAAAAAAAAATTTCCGAATCAGTGGAAAATTGCTAATGTTATACCGTTGCCCAAAATAAACAAAATTACTGATTTTGCAAATCTTAGACCAATAAGTATTCTTCTTACTTTATCTAAAGTGTTTGAAAAATCAGCCAGTAAACAAATAAGATCTTATTTGAATAGTTTTGAAATTTTACCTAAACATCAATCTGGATTTCGACCAAATTATAGCTGCTCTACATCACTTTTGCAAGTGATAGATGACATTATAAGGGCCACTGATAACAGTAAATTAACTGCCTTGATTCTATTGGATTATAGCAAAGCCTTTGATAGAATTAATCACCGCCTACTTCTTTCAGTAATATATATTATACTGGCTTTAACAATGATTCACTTTACTTAAAAACACAGAGTCTTGTATACAATAATATTGGTTCTAATTATCAAGTAGTTAACTGTGGTGTTCCACAGGGGTCCATTTTAAGTCCTTTGTTCTTTACCATTTATATTTCTCAATTTGAAAAGGTTCGCATTTTTATGCTGACGATACCCAGTTGTACTACTCTTTTGCAAAATCTGATGTACAATTAGCTAATGATAGAATTACTGACGATTTAAATTCCCTTTTAAATATTTCTAACAAATTTTGTCTCTCTATTAATCAATTTAAATCCAAAATTATGTTATTTGGCCCATGTTCTGCTAGAGTTAGACTTAAATATTTTATTGATGTTAAACTATCAGGTAATCAATTGGAACCTACAAAAGTTGCTAAAAACCTGGGTCTAACTATCGACACTTTACTTTTTACTTTTCACTGAACAAGTAAATATAATTATTAAGCGATTCTTTAATAATTTCAAATTAATATTTGGAAGTAGAGAAGTCCTCAATAAAGAAAATAGATTTGCCTTGTGCGAGGCATTGGTATTGTCGCATTTAACTGATTGTGATAGGATTTATTATACATTTTTAAGAAAATGTGATAAGACACGTTTACAAAAAATTCGTTGGTTAAAAATTGAACAGAGACACATCCTTCGCAGTTACTGGCTATTCCATAAAATTATTAAGTCTTAAAACACCACCAAATCTTTATGAAAAAATTAGATACAGAACAGATATTCACAATATAAATATAAGATTTAAAAAGATATTGTCTGTACCTATTCATATAACATCTTTATTTCAAAGTTATTTTAGTTATCAAGTTACTAAATATTATAATAAAATACCCCATTTCATAAATTATCTATTTTCAAATCTAAAATAAAAAGCAGTTGCTATCCGATAAATATTTTTAAATATAAGCGTTATGTTCATGTTGCCACTGTCTTAACATTTTTTATTACCATTTTTTATTATTATTTTTTCTGCCAGTTATGTTTAATTATTGTAATAACTGTACCTGTTAGATAAAAATAATTCTAGTTCAAAATATTATTTTAGTTGAGTGGAATAGCGGGTTTGATCTAAATTCTGCCATTCTGCAATGTGTTAATTATTACTTGTATTTGGCTATATTAACCATGTGGTAAACTATTCTAATTGCAAATAAAAAAAATTGTTTATTACGTTTTGGGGTATGTAATCTCATCTTCAGATATCACATACATGAATATGTTGTTAATAAGAAATTTATTTATAACGCCCAGAGAGATTAAAAATACGAAGTAACGTGCACATGGATGTTAAATTAAATTCAATTTATATAAAATAGGATTCGTAGATGATTTATTTGAAAATTCAGTTTGGAGAATAGTTAATTCTGTGTTCATTTATTTTTTATGGTACCTATAAAGATTGAAATACGTCTACGGCTGATTAAAAGATTAAAGGGTAGCGTCCGATAACACAAAGTTCAGAGAGGTATGTGACATAATTTTGAACAAATGGACGTGCCCAGAGTCATTTATTTTTTACGACTGATTATTATATGTTAGTTTATCTATAGCTCTAGTTCGATACAGGTTTCCTAAATCACATCAATTAAATTTTTTATATTAAGAACCGATAAACACCAATTTAGTATAGTAAGTATATACAAATAGTGGGGTTTACTTTTTTCTTTAAATGAATTCTAAATTATAGGAAAATATGACAAGTATCAGTTCAGTATCACTAGAATCTGCGTCACACATACTGAAGTTTTCTGAAAAATTAATACCGTGTTTAATTATTGAGGTTTATTTTTCACAGATTTCGGAATTTAAAATCTTTGTATACACTATGCGCCAAAAGTATGGAATAAATTCAATAAAAACGAAACAATTATTTTTTGGGAAAAATCCTCGAACAGGTCGATTTTTAATTTAAAAAATACATATTTTAGCGTAAAATGCGATTTTTAAATGTCATTTGTTTTCGAGTAATGACGTCATCGATTTTTTTTTAAACGACAACACCATATTTTTTTCCTTGATTCTGAAAGATCGTTTAATTCTCTATCAGACAATACTAAAATTTTGCCCTCTTACATAGGAAAGTTTTCGAGTAAATGACGATTGAATGTTAGAAAACGTAAATCAATTAAAATAAAGCAAAAACGTTATCTAGTTTAGTTTTTCGAATTCCATAGTTCTTTTATGGATCACGTAGGTGAAAATCTTTGCAAAGTGTCATTGTCACACCGACTTTCTAATAAGTATTGTAAGCGACATAGGAATTATTATTCAATTTAAAGTATTATGGCACATTTAACTGTTACTCAAAGAATTGAAATTTTAATTCTTATCGGATGCGGGAATGTGACTAGAACTCAGCAGGAAGTTTGCGATTTATTTAATGAAAAATATCCAGATCGCCCTATCAGCCAATCAACAGTCAGTAAGGTAGAGTCTAAATTTAGAGAAACTGGCAAGGTTGTAAATATTCCAAAACCTGGACGTCCAAGCATTAATGAAAATCAGAAACAGAACATTTTGATAATCCTCATAATTCTTCACGATTGGTTGCATTAAACAATGACACTAGTCAGAGCACAGTGCTACGTATCTTGAGGAAGGAAAAATGTCATCCCTACAAAATTCAACTTGTGCAGGAACTCAATGAAGATGATCCCGATCGCCGATTACACTTTTGCGAAATTCTAATGGATTTATGTCAAGGAAATAGAAATTTACACCGGCAAATACTTTTTTCAGATTAGGCCACATTTTGTCTGAATGGTACAGTAAACCGTCAAACTTGCAGATATTGGAGTCGGGAAAATCCTCATTGGATGGCAGAGGTACATACCCAACACCCTCAGAAATTAAATGTGTGGGCTGGAATAGTTGACGACACAGTAGTAGGGCCTTTCTTCTTTGAAGGAACCCTTACAGGACAAAGATATTTAGAGTTTCTAGAAAATGACCTTGTTCCAGCCCTTGCAGTAATTTTTCTTAACGATAATGACCCTGACATTCCTGACGATACCATATGGTTTCAGCAAGACGGTGCACCACCGCACTATGCGCGCCCTGTACGAGATTTTTTGGACAACTGTTTTCCTGGGAGGTGGATCGGCAGACGCGGACCGACTTGGCCTGCAAGATCGCCAGATCTTACACCTCTTGACTATTTTTTATGGGGATACTTGAAGTCAAAAGTGTACATTAATAAACCACGTAATTTAGAAGAACTTCAAAATCGCATTCGGGACGAAATACGCAGAGTTACCCCAGAAATCATTCATAATGTGCAAGAAGAATTTCTTCACAGACTTGAGCATTGTCAAGAAGTTGGTGGACGGCAATTCGAACATTTAACTTAAGTATAAAATTTAATCAATTGTATTTTATTTTACATTCCTCAGAATTGTTACTTTTTTATGGATAAAATTTACGTTTTCTAACATTCAATCGTCATTTACTCGAAAACTTTCCTATGTAAGAGGGCAAAATTTTAGTACTGTCTGATAGAGAACGATCTTTCAGAATCATATCGAAAATAGCTATTTTTCTCTGAAACATTTTTCATAACGATCTAATGTTTATTCATATTCCTTCTGTGATTTCTCTGATACGAGATTGGAAACAACATTGGAAGGTTTATTCTCAATATCTGATGGCAAATCGTCACTACCTGAACTCAAATAAACACGTTCATAAAAATTACGAGAAATAATTAATGTCAGCTATGTTATGTCATGCAGAATATAAATAATGTCTATATCCTACTTATGCGTAAATAACTATTATTTACGTACTACTGTGCAAACACAAGTTTTTCCTAATTTTCAACGGCACTGTATAAAGCACAAGACGATTTTTCACACAGGGTTTATTGTATTGTAATTTATTAAAACGAAAGCGGATCATTGCCTTCGCGTGGCCACTGTTAAATATTAATTGAACCTTTTTCTAATTAGAATTCTTTGTAATACACCCGTTACTTACCGGGGATTTCCGACATGCAAACCGTGTTTAAAATATATTAGCGCTAACACAGAAAAACTATTTAGCTAGCAGGTCGCTGGCGTGCATACAACTCTCCCCCTTTTTGTGTCAGTTCCTGTAATTGTATCGCTGAAAGAAATGTATTTACTGATTTGTTGAAGGAACCCGAAATTGATAGCTTGAGAATTATTTCATTATTTATAAAATGGCCGTATATCTAATTTCCATTATTCCTAAAGCTACCTAAGTTTTTGTCTCAAAATAGGATATTTATTGCAATTACGAAAGTTACGAATAAGAATTACATTCAAAATGAAAATAAATACGTGTGGCATTGGTGACGTAAAACTATGTTTTTATTAATAATTAATACAGAAATGATACTAACGAGTAAACTATAATAATTTCTTTTAACTTTCTGATAAATATTGAGATAAAAAGGGTACCTACTTGGTAATGTAACAGTTTCAAGTCTACAACTGTAAATTCAAAAGAGCTAGTTAAATGTTAAAATAGTTAAAATTTTATTTTCAATATTTGTAAATAACTTCTAAAGAAACCCAAATATTTACATAACATTTGTAAATCGGGGGTTTTTGCTGACGAGAAATTCAAATATGTTTCTAATTTTTACGTTACTAGTAGAGGGCACCATTTGTGACACATCATGTTTCTTTTAAATGATAGAACTTTTTTGCATCTTTATGTATCCATCTGACTATCGAAAAAATCGATTCTCCTACCTGTTTTATTTGAAAAAGGTATACCTTGATGAAGTTGGTAGGCGCAACCATTTTTGAAATAATCCTATTTGAAATGCTCAGTGCACTGGGTAAAAACTGTTTTAGTTTCAGGTAAAGTGCATTTTCTGCTGAAAATACAGCAAAATATTACTTGAAAAAGGTGTTCAGAATCGTAAATTATGGAGACGAGCAAAATTTCAAGAAGATCGGCGAAGGTTGATGAAACCATTTTTCAACAGAGCACAAAGATTTTATCAAAGCAGGCCGATTTTTTTTAAATTTTGCATATCTCCATAATTTACCGTTCTGAACAACTTTTTCAAGTAACATTTTGCTGTATTTTCAGTAGAAACACTTTACACTTTCACTGAAACCAAAACAGTTTTTACTCAGTGCACTGAATATTTCAAATAAAATTATTCCGAAAACTGTTACTCCTAACGACTTCAATAAAGTATACCTTTTTTGGATATAACAGGTAGGAGAATCGATTGTTTTAATAGTCCGATGGATACACCAAGCAGCAAAAGAGTTCTGTCATTTGAAAGAAACATGATGTGCTATAAGTGGCGCCCTCTACTAGTAATGTCAAAATTAGAAACATATTAGAATTTCTCGTCCGCAAAAACCCCCGATTTACAAATTTTATGTAAATATTTGGATTTGGATTTAACATAAAATTTTAACTTTAACACCATGTATCTCCCTTAATATTGAGTTTTCGAAAATTGTTATTGGACTTCGTGACCCTAATTTCTTGTGAGGAATCACCTCCTGAAGTCTTGACGTATAATTTCCGGACACCCTGTATAATAAGTACTAATAAGTAATAACTGTATAATGTGCATATTAATAATATTGCCACTTCATAGAATGAAAAATAATTAAAGTGAAGTATTTTTGAGATAAACAAAATTGACTGTATCAAAGTCCTAGACTTCCTAAATATCACATTTTTTTCAAGTACATTTTGTCGTAATAAATAGAGATAAACCTTATTGCCGGAACATTTATTATTAATTTTTATTTATTTACAGCACGTACTTTATAAAAAAGTAAACTTTTGTAAATGTTAATTGCGTTTTTCTCAAAAACTGCGTATTTTCATAATTTTAACAAGACTACTTTTTTGTTGAAGATCCCCTCTAATTCTTCTTAAAGAAATCTTTTTGACAGAAAAATCAAATACATTTATAAAAGTATATTGTTTTCTGAATCTTTTTTTGCGAAAAGAATATTTTCGATAAACTGAGTAGTTAGAAAATTAAAAACCAGCAAATGACATTTTTGACAAAATTTATTAAATCAAAAAGAAGTAACGAAACAAGTTCTCTACTTGACTAATAGTCGGTATGACCTCCACCACGTTCCAATAACATATTGACACGTCTTTTCATTGAAATAATCAAGCGATTAACGATCTCTTGCGGAATATTTATCCATTTTTCTTCTGCCACCACAACTAACTCATCTGCAGTCTGAGGTGGAGGAATATGATTATGAATGGCTATAGCAAGGAAATTCCACATGTTTTCAATAGGATCCATGTCAGGAGAGTTGGCTGGCCATTCTAATCTATTGATATGTCCTACTTCTACCGGCTCTTGAATCCTTCTTGCGCGATGTGATCGAGCGTTGTCGTCCATAAACACAAAATTTTCACCTAATTCATTACGTGAGGGGTAGGTAATGGGGGTAACAACTTGTTCGCTGAAAATTAGACTGGTCATATTCTGTGGTATGCGAATTAGTGGGGTGCGGCAGTTTAACATTATTCCACTTCAAAACATTACGGTACCCCCTTCAAACGGAGCAACTTCACGGGGGAAATGAATTCGCTGTTGACGACCTGGTTCTCTCCAAACTCTTTGTCGATTGTCATCAGTAACCAGCCCAAATCTGGTTTCGTCCGTAAATAAGACCTACCGCCACTGACGTAAAAGCCAAATGCTCTCGCGCCTACTGGAAGTAGAGTGGGGACCCGTAATCGTCTTCTAGCACGTAGATTTGCGTTGTAGAGTTGTCTTCGAATAGTAGGTGTCGATAAAACACGGCGAAACGTACCTTGAAAGTGGGCCCTGAGAGCTGAAGCTGAAGATGTGCGGTGTAATTTGAACAAGACACAGACAGCAGTTGTAAAATGAATTAATAAAATAATCATCTACAGTATAAAAACATTTGTCAACTAGGTAGCTTTTCAATGCCTTGAACGAAGATATCTTTATACTATCAGGTAGTTTACTAAAGATTTTTAAACCAAAACAATTCGAAGATCTTACAGAAACATTGCCGTATATTAACAGAATGTATCTGATTTCTACAGGCAAACTGGCTCTTATTAGTAAAGATATAGATACACAAATCTCATATAAGAACGCCGAAGACAATGTTAAAACATTATAACGGACAAAAACTTCTCTGCAAGACTCTGTCTGACAGTCCAAACATGCATGATGATCCCCAGAAACAGACACGATACCGCAAGCGAGACTCAACCTGAGCATATAACAATTTTATGAGTAGGTCTGTATTCAGAACCTGTCTGATATTCTTAAATTGATATGCGATAGAATTTAGTCTCATTACCAAATTGGCAGTCACATTTATAGTCGATCTGACGAACTAACAAGAAAACAAGCTTGAAACCGGTAGGTATAGGTCTGATACCACCAGTAGGTGCCACCTGGATTCTTGGATCTGGTTGACTTACAGTTTTTTCAGGTATAAATTCAGTGGTGGTTGGAACATTCTCAAAGTAGTTGTTTCTCGAAATTTCGCTATTTTACATATATAATAGTATATAATCGTAGAATTTTTTTTAGTGTTGAAAAATTCATATATATTTCATATAAAATAGAAGATAAATAAATAGATGTTCTTATTAGATTAAATATAGTTGCCCTTAATCGACATCTTTTTTGGAATATTGTATGTATGTATAAATTATATCTATATTAGATTAACAATACAGGTTCTCAATGGACCACTTTCTAATGTCTTTTGCAGTAATCTAGTTTTGGTCTAAGCTTGAAATTAAATAGACCTCTTCAATTGTTGAACAATGTTCGGGCTGGTTGTTGTGCTGTCGATTTAGAAAGACGTATTCCCCTTTCAAGTAACATTGAAAGTTATTTCTGAAGAGTGATATATCTCTCAAAATGTCAAGAAACCTAAACCGACAGCATGGCAACTATCCCGGAAATTATTCAATCATTAGCCACTGAAGATTGCAAGCCGAAAATACGTCTTCTATTAATATCTTAACACTGTTACAAGTTGCCCCATGTTGTTGCAAAACATTAAAGGATAAAATCTTTAAATTGCAGTTAATAAAATGATCACATAGTACGTATCTACAAATTTTACATAAATTAAAGAAATTTATAATTTAAATAATTTTAACAGATGATGAACTATAAATACTTTAACCAGAGGTAGTAAGTAATATTATATTATTATACATTCTAGATTAATGTATGATTTTATTAAAGTTCATTCTTTCATTTTAAGGTTTATTTACAATAGGATTTTTTCTGATGATTTCTTGTTATTGTAATACTAATTGACCAGTCTCGACCACAGCCATCTTTCATCTTTTCATGTGTTTTTAATTTAGTTTACCTTTCTGATTAGGTACTTGCAAATTATATTAGTATTTCCTCCAGTTGCTCAATGTCTTTGTAAAGATAGGTTTTGAAATATAAATACAAACATGTACCTTGATATCCTATCGTCAAATTATTTCGAACAGTAATGTTGATTTATCTCCAAATTACTTGAATATTCAGGAACATTATACAGTTTAATTTCTGCGTACTCAAGATTATCTAAAATGATTCATGATAAATTTCTACAACTTACGTCCAAATTTTCATCTTTGATCTTATCAAAATATACTACATCTGCCTATCCTACTTATATAGATAGTATATCTCTGTACTGTATTAGACGAACTTGATAGACAAAAATTAGATACGATTTTTGATAAGTAAAACTAACTTGTATAAATTGATTGTCTGAAACTATTTATTTGTGGCATAATTTTAGTTTGTCTTTAGTTTTATTGGGTTTTTGCCACACTTCTGAAAAAATAAAGATTAATTAAATAAACCCTTGCGCCAAACGGATCAGTCAAGGGTTATTTTTGAAACTAAGTTTGCCTAACCAAAAAATATCACACTGAAAAAAGCAGATAAGTAAAAAATAACAAAAATGTATAAATTTGATTAATAATAAATAATAATAATAATATAATATCTCTACCCCTCATTCTAATCATGAGGATTAGCCCAGAAGTCGAACACTTGTGCGGGAGAGGGGGCGGCATATTATTATTAAGCAGGCCGTATTTGCGCCCAGGAACGACTTACGTTGGTAGGCTCTAACCACCATTCAGTGCAGGAATGAGGGAAACCTGGAAAACCTCATTAATTAAGGGGTAGTCAAATGTCAACCAGTATCAATCTCTCATGTTGATCCAAGCCAACATTCTTCCACTCTATCATACCCGCAGAGAGAGTGCGAATCCTCTCCACGAATATAGTTTATATACGGTCTACCGGCTGCGGTATAAGTAGGTGGTACCTACCTATTTCTTAATACGTAGCTATGATAATACATGATCACAATTTATATTAAACAATTAAATTCATAAACATGTAACAATATTTGGTACTACCATAATTTAATCGCTATGTTAGGTACTCTTACTAGATGCGGGGATTTGTCATAAAATAAAGATAAAAGCTTTTAAAATAATAATTCTGTTGTTTTTCGTATCATTTGTTATTAGGTTGACCCTTTATTTACATAAAGATATAATATATGTCTCTCAGCACAAAAAGATGACAAAAAATGAATATAATACACGTCTCTCAATAAAAGACAATGAATAAAGATTAATTAATAGACATCTATTAAAAGTTTATTTTATTAGTCGTACAAAAAGTGTCTATAACGTAGTCTGTATTAAACTGTCTATTAGATTTTACTAAAATTTGATCGCTACGTAATTAATTTATGTGCGGATTGTCGTAAAATAAAGGTATTATATTTAAAAAAACAACAGTACTGTTGTTTAGTGTCATTTGTTTATACGGCCGATATTATATTTATAATAGACGTCTCTTGGTTGGTAGGTAAAAATTAGAAAAGATTAATTAATAAACATCTATTAAATATTTATTTTATTAGTAGTACAAGTAAGTAATAGCAGTAATTTCAGAAATATCTTCTAGTTTTATTGTAAAGATGTACATCACGTAATAACTCTGACGTTTGTTGGCTTACTTTTATGTTTCGTAAATCCACACACAAATCACATTCCGTGTTGTAATTTCACGTTTTTAATGACAATTTACAAATATTCAGTATTTTTGCATTGACGTGGCAAAAATACAATGATTATTTACAAAAAAAAAGTATTAATACACAACAAATTTAGAAAAAAAGTAAAAACACAAAAAATACGTATTTCATTAATTTTCGTATTTTTACAGTAATGCTATTGCCATAATCCACCTTTTTTGGCAAAATTACATTATATTCACATACAATTTTTTCAGTGCAAAAAAAATAAATTTAAGCACATTTTATCTCAAAAACAAAAGGCATCCCACAGGAAAAACATTTATTTTTCCTTGATTTATCATGACTACGTTATTAAAATATATAGTGCTTTGCCATGATTTTTCATTATTTTAATTAATCAGACTAAAATGACTCACAACGTTGAAGATCAGGCAACTGATAATAATCATTTTAATGATACCCACTTCTGTAGATTGTAATACGGCTGAGTATGATTAAAAGATTAAATGAACATCTGACGAATATCCGAAATGATTTGTAACAACAGACGAACGTGATCCGAGACACTAACATTTCTATAACCATTTAAATTAAATATTCAACTAAAAAAAATAGTCATTCTTTATTTTTTTTTAAATTGTTCGTTTTTAATTTTGCAAATAATTACATGTTAATTATATTTTAATTATTGTTATAATCACATCTAAAGTTATGATATATTTGAGTGGTTTATAATTCTTTCTAGTGTGAAACAGAAATCTAAATCTGTTAAAAAATTTAAAAAAAGAAATTTGTTACAAAAATATTTTTCTAATATTTTAAAAAATTTATATTATATTTTATGATATTTATAGATTATTTTAAAACTAGCTACAATTATAACGTATCTATAACAAAAATAGTTGTAGTTAAGCTTAATATGTTTTTGAAACATATTTATATTTACTTTTCCAAATTTTATAGAAAATTATAGTATCTATTAATTTTAAAAGCAAACAGCACACGATTAGAAGGAACATAAATAAAAAAGAAGGATTCCCATTTACGTTGAATATTATTCAAATTGAGTTTTTTTTATATAAAAGTTATTAATGATAAATAAAATCTATGATCGCAACACCAGATGTCTACAAGTACCGAGTATAAATCTAAAATAAAAATATGTCCAGAGTTATTATTAGTTACCAAAAGAAATTGTTTTCAATTTTTGCTTGTTGCTATAAAGGATGATTCTGAAGGAAAATGAAAATAAATAGTTTTATTTAAGCTTTCTTTAAGCTATGATTATATGTTACATTTTAAAAATATAAAATTCAGTGGCGCATCCAAAAGGGGATAATGGAGGTAATTGTTGTCCTCAGAATCAGAACCATTCCTTCAAAGTAAAATAATATGCAATGAAGTTTATAATCATTATTATTTATTAACAAATACAGATTACAGGATACTGTTACTAAACATGTAATTGCTCTTCTTAATCGTTTCTTTGAAAAATGGTTTGTTTAGTTCCTAAAATTTGTATGTATATTAACTACAACTGTTATTTTTTTCTGTATGTAAGATATTGGTAATCACTTTTTGGTAAAAAAAATCTAATCTCATTATTCTAATTGATTAGGAATGAGTCGTAAAATATTTAGTTTAGATTTTACAAAATTTTCCTCCAACCAAAAATACCGAATGAGCTTCTGTGTCAAAAATACAGAAAATTTGAAACTGGTTCTATTGTAGCAATTGCTAAAACGTTACCTTGTAAATTTGCTATCAGTCAAAATATTTAGTTTTCTAAAAACTGTTTCGAAGATAATTAAATTATGTACCAAGGGCGTTATGTAGATGATTATGCCCGAATGATTATGTCCAAGGACTATAGACTCGAGAGATGGATGTCGCCTGATGGGCATAATCATCCAATAGCACTAGCAGTGTGTAGAAGATTTGCTCCAAAAATTCGCTATTGAAGATCGAAGGTTTCAATAATGGGATTTGATACACACGTACCTACATTTACACATCATATGTACTAAATATTGAGCTGAATAAGACATGTTCATATAATGTAAATAAATCTACAGTCGACAAAACATGGTAGCGTTAACCGCACTGATATCGGACTTGACGTAGTTAGTTTCCGGAAATGGCGACGAGGCGACTCCAGAGAGCGCTAGGCAGCCTGGAAGACTGGTGTAACCGCTGGAAGGTGGCGATCAACGCGGAGAAAAGCCAAGGTATGATGTTCTTTCGTACAGAGGTATAGAGCGCAGCCGAGATACCGCGTGACGTTCAACGACGAGGACATCCAGTGGACCTATGAAACCAGATATCTAGGGGTGACGCTAGATAGAAAACTGACCTGGAAGCCATACGTCAACGAAGTGGTTCGCAAAGGCAAGTTGCTGAGGGCGAAATTCTATCCGCTACTCCATAGGGATAGCCGACTGAGCCTTGGCAACAAGGTAAGGTTAATCAAGACTGTCTTGCAGCCACAGTTGACGTATGCTGGAGCAGCATGGGGATACGCAGCGAAGACGCACCTGAAAAGAGTACAAACCGTCGAGAATGTCGCCCTGCGTTGTGCGACGAAGGCCCCTTGGTTCGTCCGCAACAGCGACATTCGCCGGGATCTAGGATTTACGCCAGCCCTGGAAGAGATGCGGAGGCATCCTTCGCATGCGCAAAAGTCCACAGCAATCAGCTGATCCAGGCGGCGGTGGACTACCGACCCGATGTGGCCGCCAGGTACAGGTGGCCAAGGTTTCAACTCTTGGACGCGGGGTAAGTTGAGACATTCTGTTTCAGGACCGCCAGGATCAAGAACAGGACCACGAAGAGACTTTAACTTTTCATCACCCTACCCCGGACTCTGCCTAGGCAGGCTCCCTTACCCTATCCTTTCCGAGACGCTGGACGACAGGGCATTTACGGTTCTTTGTTCTAGCGTCTCCCTAGAGCCACAGTGCTAATCCTGACTTAACCCATAACCCCTACCTGGCCGGAGGCGTTCGTGCCGCGGCCGAAACATGACTACCCCCGGGGGTTAACGAGTCGGCGAAGAAAGAAGATAAGACAGAAGAGCGCCAGAAGAAAAGCCCTTGCCGACGGAGCTTGCCATGACAGGAGGAGGCTCCTCGAACCGCCGGCATCGGCCACAATTGCCGTCGAGGCTGACCGGAGAAGGGAACCCACCTCTACGAGCCGTCCAGGCCTACAGCGATGTAGTGGGTAAAGAAAGATAGTCCCTCTTAACTCTGGTAATCCGAGGTCGTTTATGTTGCCAAGGATATTGGTGCACGTAGTTAGTTCATTTTAAATCAATTTACTATTTTTCATTCAAAATTAAAGAAATTTAATCAATTTCAGCACTCTAGTTTGGCTTTACGCTAAGAACCACCGCCTTTAAAATATTTGTAAAGTTATTTAAAAGAAGTATGATACTAAATACTGTCATTTTAATTGATATTTTACTTTTAGATTACCCACGAAATATTTAGAAAAAACTGAATAATCCAAGTGGTAAATCCAAGATAGATTTGTCCCATTGTGAGATGTTGTGATATTCATGGCTTTAGCACTTACAAAAAATCGATAAAAATTCTGGATACGATTGGATTCAATTTTTTTTATCTGACCGCGTAAGAATCAAGAAGGGCCGAGAAAATTGAAACAAAAAATAAAAAAGGTTAAAAGAGGAAAACAGGTAGAAAGCAGTTCAGGTTAAGGAAAAACTTCATGATGAAACTATTAGCAGAGTCTGTTAATGATAAGGAAATATCTTTCAAGATGAAAGTTATGGTTTTGAATCATGGAACGGAAATGAGTGTATTGGATGTAGTGTAGACTTTGAAAATAAAAATGATGTTTCTGTAATGTAAAATTTTATGGTTTATTGAAATGAGTGGTCCAATTCATCCATCTCTCCAGAGACACTG
Organism: Monochamus alternatus; assembly: GCA_037114965.1. NCBI lineage: Eukaryota > Metazoa > Arthropoda > Insecta > Coleoptera > Cerambycidae > Monochamus > Monochamus alternatus. The sequence continues at coordinate 34,938,340 of CM073433.1, read as the reverse complement.
GTCCAAATAACCTGCAATGGCAAGGGTGAGATAGACATTTCTAAAATTTATTTTTCATTTGTTTATTTTTTCAAAAAAAGTGATACAAAGTTTACTTTCTTTATAAAAAATATGATAATATTGAAGAATAACAATATTAAAATGAATTTTTAATTTAACGTTTTCGTATCGTCAATTTAAAATAAGATACGATACTTCCTCTATAAAACTCCAGCCTTAAGTAATTTATATGCCAAGCAATCTGCTCTCTTATTATTAAAGCTTGTAATGCTAAACGAAAACTATGAGAAAGTAAATCCTGGTAAAATAGTAATAGAAGCAAGTCTCTTTTCACACGGATCAGGAAATGCTATCGTTCGCCGTTACCAATAATTACGAAAATTACACGACGTTCATCTCTCAAGTAATTTTGTAAATTAACCGTGCCCAATCAAGCAAATTTGAACTTTACAATGACGTAAATTTTCTGCAAGCTTTTAAATCGTCATAAGATCGTTCCAGGTCCGTAACCGAGTTCTACATCGAAGTAGATTTGTTCAAAAATTAAAATTCTGATATGTCTGTAACAATTTGCGTGTCGCTACAAATAAGTGTCGTCTGAATATTGTAAATAAACTAACTTAAATTATGTTATGGCTGCCTTGTTTATAGTAAACTAAATTTTGTTCAATAATAATTACTCTAATGGCGGACATGCAGTATAAATTAAAACGTTGAGTGTAGGGTGTAGATAGATACCAAACACAAACCAGCGATACAAAGTTGACTTCCCGATTTACCGTAAGTAGTATTATACAAAAGTATACCCTATTTATCGCTTTTACGACTGGACAGGGTGTTCTACAAGCTCTATAACAAACTTTGGAAGATGGTAGCTGGGGTAATGTCAACAATTGTTTTCTTTTATGAACATGAGCATTTTAAAAAATGTGATTTCATATTTCAATCAAAGTAGTTTGATAAATAAAAATTATGGTTGTTATAACAATAATTTTCATTTGTGTTTAAAAGTTGAAACATAATAAAACCTTTATTAGCCAAATTAACAAATCTTAATGCTACAAAAAGTTGTTCAAAATATCCATCATCTGCTCGAATGCAAGCCTGAAACAGGTTAACTAAAAATTCCTATAGTCTGTTTAGAAATGAAAGAGAGTAATAAAAGCTTATTATGTATACAAATCGTAAATAAATGTAGTACTGGTGCTTATATTCAATATTTTTATATTATGTATTATCGGTATAGATGAGGTGTACTTTTAAAAAAACTTTGTGTGATCGGACCAGACTAAATTGTAGCAGGTAGCTAAAATTTAATCCCCGACAATCCGTCTTTGTCTATGCCGCTTCAATTTCTCGGACCATTTCTCTCATAAGTAAACAATATAAAAACAGCATTTCAAAACTAGAGGCTACTTTAAGCATCATAACCGGGTTAAGAGGGTTTTTAGTAATTCAAATAAAATTGTTCAATATTATTATCAAAATATTAATTTAAATTTAATGAATACACTTTTATTCCACACAAAAATATATATATATTTTGAAAATTCAAATTATGGTGAGTAAATGTAGTGTTGTATAAATGTACAATAAAGAAAATAAAAAAGTAGGTACACTAAAATTCATTCTCTGAATATTCTGATGAATTATCTTTGTCTCCTAGATTGATAACGATAGGTTCCACAGTAACGTCAATTAAATTATCGAGTTCCCACATTTTCTCCTCTTCTTTTTGTACATGATATATACATATTTGCCAGTTATCTGCAGTTACTCGTTCCAAGGAATTTTTTTAACAAAATTTTCACGTCACTTAATTTAAACGTCGTATTATTTCGCGCTACATCTCCTTTTACCTGCGCCCAGACTAATTCGATTGGGTTAAGTTCACAGTGATAAGGTGGTAACCGTAGTACCGTTATTTGGCTATTTGTTGCCATTTCATCGATAACATATTTTTTCTGATCTTTATTAAGATTGACAAGTGTCAAAAGTTCCTTTTTCACCATATTTGTTTCAAAAGAAATGTTTTTTCCGGATAACCATTGAATTATATCAGCCTTCCGCAGTAGTAGGCGTCCGCTCGGTCTGCCGTGAATGGTAACTGGCATTATCCATGACAATTACAGACCCCGGAGGAATAAGATCCAACATCTGTGTAAAATACTCTGCGTTCATGTCTTCGTGATAGTCACCTGTATTTTTAGATTCAAATAAAAGTAAACCGCCATCTACAAAACCAATGCCACTACCTATATGTGTCACTACTAATCTTCGCCCTTTACCTGAAGGTGCCTTGAACCCTGTTGAAAATCCATCCAAAAATGCTTGTCGAAAACTTCTTGCCATACTTTTGTTACAGTACCTCGTTGACCCAAGTTTCGTCTAGATAATCAATATTCCTCCCTTCGTCACGGAATTTTCTAATTGATCTTAAGTAGGATCTTCGCCAACAAATAATTTCATCTTTATCGATAAGAACTGACTTCCTGTTCTGCTTTTCCCAGCAAAAATTCAACTCTCATAAGACGGCCCATAATTTGCTTCTACTGATTTTTGGCGAATCGTTGTCCTCTTAAAGTTTACTTAAAATTTTGTTTAGCGTTGGTATTTCTTTTTTAAAATAAAATGAGTGCACTTTTCTGTGAATGACATTTTTGAAGAAATCATCTATAACGACTTTTGACCTCCCTGTAGATGATTTTGAGGGATTTACAGTATCTTGTTCATTTTTTGTTTTCTTTAAAAGTCTGCAGATCGTCGATTTTCCAATCATTGTCATTTTGGAACAACTTTCCACGATGTCGTCAACACTGTTGGTAGGATTTAGTTGTTTCAATGCATTAAATACATTTAATATAATAATCTCATTCTGAGACAGCGCACATCTTTTCACGGATTTAGCAGGTACGTAATCTGATAAGATCTACATTTTACCCAAACAATATTATATCCACTGGCACAATAGTCACTAAACACAAGTCGAATTTTACTCTACTGTACTAGCACGTCTTCGTACATTCAGCTCTAAGACTGGATTGATCTGCCACAATACACTGGCTCGTGCCTTATGATGTATCCAGTAAAATATACTAATGTACACCCATTACCTGTTAGCGTTAATGTTACCCGATAATTACCTGAAACGAAATATTACCGCGCCCATGGCCGGTTCTTATCTCGGGGTTTTATTACTCTCTTTCATTTCTAAACAGACATAGGATGAGATTTGGATCATTTTTTATCTGGTTAGCTGCTACCGGGTAGTAATTTCATCATAGTAGACGTACTACTTTATATGTCCCCATAAATAAAGTACAACGGATTTAGTGAAACACACAGTTTTATAAGTTTACTAGTTTACTGTGTCGGCATGTTGATGTCTATTTGGTATTATCGGGCTGCTTGCCTGGCGTTCTCATTGAAATACCCACATACAAAGACAATCTGCATACTCAACATTAAATGTGTGCAATAAAGGGTGGCAAAGAAGTACAACTGCGAACCAGAAAATAGTGAAAACTCGCGGAAGGAAAATAGTATCTTAAAAATAAGCTTTCGGCAAAAAAATTGTCTTACAAGATAAAACCTTGCATAGAATATATAGAAGAGTGCTTTTGCAAATTAAGCTTGACATATGAATTATGGTATGAGAATTTCCGTATAAATAAAATTGAAAAGAGTATCCTGATAGAAAAAGATGAAATAGTGATATGGTGAAGAAGGCGGTGCAAGGATAGAGCCAAAAAGTACCTGGCTATGTCTAGGACAAATCTTCGTCTGGTGACAGGTATTCAAACTGGACATTGCTGGCTAAGGAAGCACTTCTATTACATGAAGAAGTGTGATAACACCTCTTCGTAGGGGTTGCGAACAGGAAGACGAGACAATATTCCATGCACTCGGTGAGTGCACTGCCATCTTGTCAATAAGAGAGTCCGTGTTGGGAGAGCGATGGCCTTCTATGAGCTACATTAGAGAGATCCCCCTGAGCAACGTCACCACCTTTTTCTCCTTATTCGGCTGGCTGGCGGCTCAGGTAGACTGATTTCCTAATGGAAGGAGATACAAGGGGCCCAATGTCGCCTAAGTGCTGTAGCCTTTTTGCTACCCTCCCCTTAATACCAGATTCCAGATTCCAGATGGTGAAGAAACTATTTAAAATAAATATTAAAAGGTGGAAATCTGAACCGAAGAATATATTAAAATTTGACGACACATGAATACTTGAAGGTTATACGGAAGGCGGTACGATATGATCTAATAAGTGTTGATGTGTGACCGTTATAGTGACAGCGCTAGTAACTAACAGTGAATAGTGTGTATATATAGTGCAATGTATTCTAAAGCCTTCTGTCCTTATGGATGCCAAATTCATGATTTATTTAATGGTGGCAAAATCTCTACTTGTAACGAATTTTGTCAACCATAACATTTTCTATAATTCTGTTTCACTGTTTTACAAAATTTGTCCCTATATTTTCGGCGATTGAGTATAATGTATGGCTTCTGCGAATTTTAAACTTTGCGAAAAGTAGAACTGCAATTACTTATAGCAACTTTATGAAAAATGTTCCTCATATCCTCTACGCTATTATAGGGAAAAGTGTCTTCCCAAGATATGTTATTCAAATGCATCTAAAGATCAATTAAGTGTAAGGGGTATTTTTACAAGAGACAAATACTTCAACAAAACAGAACAGATTTATTAAATATGGCTTACACAAACTTTCGCAAGGACAGCTATATTCAGAATACCCTAATTTATATCATCTTGTGCCTTACTTATTAGTATATATCTACATCAGCTTAATATTTATAAAACAATATATAACAGTGACTGTCAATATGCGGCCTCTACTTGATGTCCATTACCACGTGTCAAGGACGCATCAAAGAAGAACGGCAAGGATAATAGGCCCAATTTAACGCCTTCATAAGGAAATAAGTATCTATATTTTGAATTCAATAAACACTTTATGAACACTTTATGAACTTTATGAGTTCTCATTTAACATTTTATAAAGTAACTAATTTGGGACTCGATCACAAATTACATTCTAGGCTGGGTCCGGCCCTGCCTCGCGTGCTTGCCCATAATTAACAGAGTGTGCGTCAACAACCGAAGGACTGCAAACATCGAAGTTGCGAGTGCCATGCCGCATTACCATTCGATACAATAATAATTCCAAACATCAAGTGGCCGAGTCATGAGCAGTTGGAGAGCGGGGCCAAGGGAGACCGCAAGACCGTGGGAAACAACCGAACGGCGGACACGCTTCAGGACACCGGTATGCGGCCAGAGCCTGCTCGACGGTAATCATTGAGCGGTTACACGCGTGCTGCGCACGGGGTCCATAGTCGTTCCTGATTCGTCGAAAATGATTCCGTGGAGATTCCAGAAGGAAAAAACTGAACCTTCGCCGGCTCCTTTGTCTCGTTTTTTTTAGTATTAAAGTGTAACAGTTACAGATCATTCCACTTCCTTTTCAAAATCTCTCTAGGTTATATAATAAAACTTGACAAGTAAATAATACTCATTCAATTTCGAAACTTTTCTGAACAGGTTTCCTGAAATGCTGCCCAAAAGTAAGATTGCTTTTGTCTTAGTGGAATTGTTACATGAACTGTAGGTAATGAATTAATTTTTTTTAAATCGAATAAAACTAAACTTCGTCTCTGCATGGCTACCTACTTATAGTCGGAAAACAATAAATTATTGAACACGTTTTTACTCTTGAAACAACAGTGGCAATCACCATAGGAGAATTCTTTGACCTGCCCCCGTTATTCTCGGGCGACACAACTGATTATGTACAATTCAAACTTCCTTCCTAAAGGTGTCCACTATAGAGATTTTAATAAATTTAATTTCAAGAAGATTCTGGAGATCCTAGTTTTCCAAATATCATGCATAGCAACTAACTGCTAACATCAATATAGCTATTTATGTAACAAATTGCGAAAAGAGTCTGTTTTAAACACAGGACGTAAAATTTTGGTTTGTAGGCTTCCGTCAATGGTTTGGCTGCTTCCGGGCTGTTGGCCACGTCGTCACTTTAAGACTCTTGACGTTTCGAGAGACATGTCGCTCTCTTCTTCAGAAGATCTGAAATCAGTTTCAGAGTATTAAACCGACGACGTGGCCAACAGTCCGGAAGCAGCCAAACCAGGACATAAAATTGTACAACAAGACGAAAGCCGAAAAATCGGAAAATTTATACGAAAACTCCTGCAACAACTTTGAAACCTGGGCCAAAGAAAAACAATATTGAGAATTTTACAGAAAAGGTGTTACTAGCCTATGTCCTGAACCTATCCAGTACGTTAAGGCCGTCAAAGTAACACCTTTATGGAGTAAATATTCGATGCTCCGCACCATGATTTACCTGAACAAAAACGTGATATTAGAAAATTTACAAACCTAATTGCATTAAAAAAAAAGAAAGCTTTCAGATATTAGCCAAAGAAATCAAAAACATTTACGAAGCTGGAAATAGAACGCTTTATGAAACAAGCCGAGGATAAAGAATTCCTGTTAGTTACGCCAAGTTGTTTTAATCGATATTTGGAGCATATAGGAAGAAACCACATTTTATCATCACATCATATCGTCATTTATTAGTGTCAAAATTCCAAACACAAAAACTCATGTTCCAAGAATGTTTACGACTACTGAGGGATCAATAGATGGTATCAATTTTTCAGATGTATTTCGTAAGTACGACTTCGTCTACTCAATACGACACATCAGCGATTTTTCTTGGCATACAGAAGTAATAAATGCTGTACCCTGCCAGTTGGAATCAATATAATTGGAGGTATGCAAAAAAAAGCGGAATTTCTTGAACTTTCCAACACCAATGAATACACTGGCCATTGCTTCCGGTGCAGCTCTGCAACAATATTGGCAGATTCTAGAGCGAACACTTTTAAAGCCACATGGAGGTTGGCGATCATGTTCAATCGCCGAGGGTTATATCGAAAAGCCTATTGAACAAAACGAAATAGCAAAAAGAATCATAGATGGGAAGATACACCAAATAAGAAATTAAAAAAAGTTGACGCGAAAGCAGACGCTAGTAGTATATTCACTACTAGCTTCTGTTGCTTCTGCATTCCGACTACTAGTACTTGCATTGCTGTTAAAAAAGAGAAGCTGAATGCCTCTAGATTAGAGGCTCTAGTGTTCACTTTAACAATTTACATAATTGTACTATTAAAATTTATAATAAATAAATATTTTTTCATTATTTTTAATGTTTCATCTTTACTTTTAGGCACTAGTGCCTAAAAGAGTGTCATTTAGAAATTCTAAACAATATCAAAATTTGTAAATTTCGAAACGCATTCTTAAAAATTACTTTTATATTTATATATGGACGATATTATTAATCAATGAGAAGCTGTTGAACTTTGTGATCAAAAAGGTACTTCATTTTTTAAGCAGTAATTTCACGACAGGGTACAGGGTGGAACCATAAAATTACCAAGTAGTTACTCACCCATAGCTGGGAGGAAAAAGTATGTTATTCTTATGCAAATCAGTCCTTCCCCATTAATAAAACATTTAAAATTCAATTCTAAGAACCCAACAGGTAAACATGAGATAATTAAATTATAAGAATAATTACAGCACATGTTATTAATATTTGCTTCGCATTTTTATTCTCAGTAAAATTTCTACTAGCATAATGTTTAATTATTTTAACGGAATTACAGTGTTCCACCAAGAAAATTCTGCAAATGATGTTCTAACCAAAAAGCTTCATTATTATTATTTAAGAATTAGTATTATTTTGTAATATACATATTTTGTCCGCTAATATGGCAACGGTTAAAAATAAAAAGCATAAGTTTAAATGCACCGTAAAAATTTAAAACATATTTTAAGAAAAGAAAAGAAAGCTTCGAAACAGCGCCATAGATTAAAAGTTCCTTAATTATAACTAATCAACGTGTACTTTTGTTTTACAAACATTTAATTTTTGTTTTTAAATGTCCACATCTTTTTTCAGCACGTTAATAAAGGTTTTCGCATTAATCCAAAATTTTCGTGGGTTATTTTAAATCACTAGCTTTGCTTATTTTAAGTTTTTATGTATTGAGGTAGGACTTGAAAGCTTCTTTAAAGCCATCATTTCTAAATCTTCTATACATTCGTACATTTTTTACATATTGTCACGGGTTTCTTTTACCAGAAAAACAAACACTTAATTTTTACTGATATCTATTAACACTCTGTACACCACTAAATACTAATTACAACTCAAGTATTTCACTTTGAAACTCCAGCTAAACTTCCAACTAAACACTACAATTCAAGACTGCCTGACTCGGCCGTTTATTCTTCTTTTATAGACCAAACGAATAGTTCAGGTATTTTCTAGCAGCTCTAGATCCATTTCTCGAACGATCGAATATTCCAGTCGCGCCTTGTTTGTTTACTAGCATCGCGTAGCGGCGATCGCGGCAATCTAGCGTTTTGCAATACCACAGTCGAATTGGGTGCGAGCGGGGCAAATTCTGTGACAATATTTTTCTATTCAAAATTACAGATACAGGGTAGTAAAAACAATATTTTAAATTATAATTAAAACTTGGTGGTTTCTACAGGTGCTAATTAAACTAAATCTATAATTTCACTTATGAATTGACAAACATACCAGTAGCAATGTGGTAAAGCGGAGAGATCTACACCACCTTTTCCAAAACATAAAATATCTTCTGTATTTAAATAAATAAAAATATGTAAAAAATACACAGAACAAACTCAATACTTTGCTATTATTTTGGTAAAGTTTAAAATCAAAAATATGTATATTCAAAACTAGGCTAGGTAAGATGGACCACCAAGAAGGATGATCTTAAGAATTCTATTACTTTTTCTTCGTTTCACTGGTACCGCATATTTGAAAAACATTATTATAGAATGTGCAGTCTTCATGTTACCATGTCGAATATAACTAATAAACACTTAATCCAGTCAACGCTGGCCTGGTCAACGCATTCATTCTCTAAATGACTAACATATTAAATGATGTACACTTTCTGTCATCTTCAGTGCTTCTCGAGTTACCGCGATGTCTAAACCGAGTTTTTATACTAGTGGGTGGGTCAAAGTTGACTAGTTTGTTTAGTGTTTAGGTTGACTGATAGTTCGCAATTCTGTCACATTGGGGTTGTATGGTAAAGTGGTGACTTTCTTTTTGAGCCTTGCTGTCTGCTCATGCCAGGTCTAATGGCTCTATCGATGTGCTTCTTAGAGGAGCCATTTACTAGGAACACAGATCGGAGCAAATCTATTTCTTCCTGTCGACGGTTCTCATAAGCCAACGTTAATGCACGGTGAACTAGGGTCTTCATGACCAAGCGTTTCTGTATCGGATGATGATTAGACTTTCCATGGAGATATCTATTAGTATGTGTCTTCTTCCTGTAGATACCGTGTCCCAAGACAAGTTAAGGAAATACCTTTGCTATATGAGGAAATGGAACACATCTTTATATGGGTTGTGGAAAACGAGAGTATTTTATGCACTCTCCGAGTTCACTGCCGTCTTGTCAGCAAAAGAGTTCGTGTTGGAAGAATGATGACCTTCTCTGGCCTATATTAGAGATCTCCCTGAACAACGTGATCACCTTTTTCTCTTTAAATGGTTAGGTAGTTAACGGCTCAGATGGGCTAATCTTCAAATGGAAGCATACGGAGACCAACGGGGCCTAAGAACTGCAGATCTTTAAGCTACCCTCCCCTCAATTTAGCAAAATGTAGCAAAATTGTTAGATTACCCTTCAAAACAAGAATAACAATTTCAGATAATGCTCGGTCGTTGGCCGAGCGATTTAAGGCGTCTATACTTAATTCGACTCAGCCAGTAGGTCCGAATCCTGCGGTAGGTAGATCGTAGACCAGCTATTTTTGCAGAGAAGACTGACACCCTCTCTGTAAGGTACAACAAACAATAAAGTTGGCTATAGTCAGTGTGAGAGATTGGTCGATGTTATGCCACCTCTCTAATTAATGAGCTTTTCCAGGTTTCTCTCATTCCTGTATAGAAAGGTGGTTAGGTCCTACCAATGTAAGTCGTTCCTGGGTGCAAATGCGCCCCGCATAATAATAATTTGCCGCCTCTTCTCCCGCATAAGTCTCCAACTTCTGGGCTAATCCGCGTGATTAGAATGAGAAGTAGAGGTATTATCATCATTATATTATACTGTTTTTATCATCGATATTAAAAAATATAATTCTAACAAACATAACTTAGAAGGTGTTCTTATTTCTTCTAAATCCTATTAGCTCTCAAGATAACCTGATTTGTAAAATTATTTGCTCTAATTTTATTAACACTAATAAACCCATAACGGTTTTTTGCAGTGTAGTTAGTCAATGTTCGTGATATGTGGCAATATACGCACTTGCACTCTGTATATCCACAAAAATTCACTGTCGGTACATATTTGAAACAAGATACTACATCAAGTTAGTCACTCACGTGTTTCGGCCGAGATGGTGACATTTAATATCGAAATCAGATCTTGCTATATCTCCTGTACGAAAGCAGGATTTATGGTACAGTGATTACATATCGAAAAGGTTTCTCAATATTAATATTGTCATTAAACCCATATAGGAGCTTTTTGCATAATCCTTTTGCACGAATATGATCTGCTACTTTTTACTGAATTTTTATACGGCAAGACTGCGAGTTAATACCTTCTGCAGACAGAATCGTTGATTTAATAAAACGCTATCGACAAGATTAAAGCTGGCGGTAATCGGTTATTTATGTTTTGTCAGAAGTGTATCGGAGCCCATTCCGTTTTAGGCCAAATACGAGAAGTCCAGTACCTGTATCAGTAAGTTACTTATAGTGGATATGTTTTATTAAACGATTTTGAGCAGGTGATTTTAAATTTATTGATTCTGCATAAATTCGTACCGTTTTTATTGAATTTAAAATTTATTTCTCTTTAATAAAAAAGATACATACTTTTAAGAGTATATTGATTGAAGTGCTATGTTGCCATTACAGCAGCTTATTTAAAAGTAATTCAACAAGGAGTGGAAGATATGGAAATCTGATGGAGGAAGATCACACACATATTCATTTCATTTACATTTGCAAATAATTTAGAAAATGTCTACATAAATTTAGTTTGGATTATAACAATATTCCGGTAAACAATAGTATAAGAAACTTTAGCATATATTTCATAATTGATTTTTAACATCCTCTATCCCCGTTCCATTTCTTGGTGTTAATGCTTGGACACGTTGGATAATTGATAATTGCTGGACGCCCTGGACCTCCATCTCTTCTACGATTCGGTTATAAATTTTCCGTGTCATGTCCGCTTTACACTATACTTGCACTCACTGCACACTGCGGTAAAAGTAGCTGCATTTGGCACATGTTTACCGGGAAATCGTTCTGCAATATCATTTTCACTTCGTCATAAATTAAAACGATATCCATCCACTCCGAGTTGCTGAAAACGTAAGGCATTTTTGACATTTGAAAATTAACGTGAACACTCGCATCACAAAAACGTTAATACTATAAGTAATTGTAGTTTATTATTCGGAATCGCCTGGCTAGAGACTACAGTAGCCCAGCGATATAAAGGTTGAAAATACTACAATTTAAATACATACAAGGATTTTATATATTTTTTACGATATTGACTCTATTTTTCCTGACGCATCTGTTCCTATTTTTCTGAATCACCCTATATTGAAACATTAATTGGTTCCTTTTGATTGTATCGTACTGATTTTTAAATTTTTTTTGTAGCACCCATTGAAACATCTCAGCATCCTAGTTGGTAAATATATTCTGATGTTGAGATGTGAAGCAGATGCAGTGTAGATTTAGTTAAATGGCTGCGGTAAGTTAATTAGGAATAATTCGTTCATAGTGTTCAATAGCAATCGTAATGCAGTGATAAGCAGTAGTAGAAGACAGTTAGTACAAAGAAGATTGTGCCAATTAGTTCGTAATAATTAATAAATAACTAAAGATGCAATAGGAACACTTCAATTACTTGATTTAATAAGTAGTAGAATATCATGAAAATATACTCCAATATTGCACATGATCAAGTCCAAAATTCTAACAACTTCTAATTTCCAAAATTCAAGACATTAAATCTTTTGGAGAAGAACTGAAGCCAATTTTGAAGGGTAATTTCGTTCGTGACTGTTAAATGCAAAACGTGCATATTGAGTAAATACAACATAAAGGTGAAGGTTAAACATCAATAAGCAATTACCTCTGATCTTTTCTAATATATATGGAGAGTTAAACACGGCAACCAAGGAGCTGAAATGGAAGCAATTTAATTTATTCTCAATTTAAGTGGAAATACCGCACAATCAATTTTTGGCGACCAAGAAGCTCAAATGGAGACAAATTTATTTCTTGTTATTCTCATTGAAAATCAGTTTATTTCTGAACTGCCATGGTTTCCCGTAGTTAATCTTCTAGGAAATTCAATACTTTGGAAGAGAATTAAACCTAATTGAAGAACAATTTCGTTGATAAAGTAGGGCCTTGGAAACTGTTAGAAAGGCAATGCAAAAAGTTCAAAATTGACAACAAAAGTAATAAAATGCAAACATCTAATGTTCTGTTATGTTTATTAGAAATAGCGCATAATCAATTTCTAAGCCGCCGTGCCCTACGATAGATGCTAGTTATTCAATGCTTTGGAAGAGAAATTAACCTAATTTTGAAGAGTCGATATGGAATAAGCAAGCTCTTATCTCTTCTAAAATATGTGAGGTGTGGTGATTGATTGGAACAATCAACCTTTAAATTAACTTTTAACTATATTAGCTAAGCTAAGTACCATAACTTGCGATAGCTGATCTTCTAGGAAATGAAGAAATATATCACCATCTTTGCAATAAGGAAACCATGAATCCTTTTCCTTCCTGGAAACTCTCATCCTTGGAAATCGTTGAAGAGGCAAAGTGATCAAGATTTTAATACATACCACATATATTGGTTACATAGCAAAAAACATTTTTTCATATTTTTTCTGCATTTTCCTAAGATTTCGGACATCTAAATAGTTTTATTCTTCGTTCATGCAAAAACCAAAAGTTTATTGAACAATATTTAGTGGAAAAAGTGGTTCTTTATTGCACTAGTGCAATAAAATGTTTATTGCATTCATCTACAGCGTATTGTCATCATGACAAACATAAACGTTCAAATCGATGACATATTTTCCTAGACTTAGTGTCATGTAAATAAAACATTTTTTGGTTTTTGCATGAACGTAGAAAAAATATTGCATGCAACTCGTACAAATAGTGCTTACTGCACTTGACGTGTTGTCCTACTCGGCCTGACGGCCTCATTGGACAATTTCACATGGCGTGCGCGTAAACACTTACTATTTGTACTTGTTGCATAAATAACTATTATTACTTGCTTCTGAATTAAAGAATTAAATCAATCTAGCATCAAGACAAACTTTATCTTAGTGTGGTTTGCAGGTTACGGCAGCAATGGTCGCCTTAGGTAGACTTCTTGACTTTTTGAGAAACGTTTTGTTATCTACTTTATGAGCCTATCCTAAGACCTTTTGCAAAAGGAGTATGCTCTAAGGTTCTGATTTATACAGCATCTCGAATATTTGCTGACATACATTGGACAAATAGAAAGTAGCACTTGGCTTTCACGAACCATGTTGCTACATGATCTACAACCATGTTGGAGGTTGTTACGATATAACCGGTCATTGCCAGTAACAGAATTAATGTTTCCATCCCTAGCCTTAGCTGGAAATTTTTGATCTACCTTTGTTGTTCTATTAATACTCCTGAGCCCGCTCATATATTTATTTTGTTGTTACCGTTGATATTACGGCTGCTACGGTTGTAACCGCTCCTCATATAAAGATGGTCTTCTGAGACACCCCGTATTATTGGCAGGTACCAGATAGACAAATCTTAGCATTACAACCCAGAAAGCCAGAGTACATCAAATTGGGAGTAACTAGAAATTTTGAGATCCTAAGGGTTGTTTTTGAAAAACAAACATATAAATATCAGTTCGATTTATTTCCAAGAATTATAATAATAGTTGCAATAATAGTTACAGTATATCCGTCAATATATATTTTTTTAAACTAATGGTAGTTTTATTTTAAATCCATTTGCCTCTTAAACCTCACAATAATTTTTTGTGTGGCGATAAATTATGTTAAGTAGTCTAATCTTAACACAGAGATCAGATGATATCTTCGTGGAACACACTTTGCTTTACTAAAGGAATATAAATTATACTGTTAGTTAGCTTTTAAGAACATTTAGATAAGTTTGCTTCGAAGCGTAAAATTTGTAAATCGGACGATAAGAAATAATTTTAAGTAGTCCCTGAAAGACGCAGATGGTATTATCTCGGAGACAGATCCCTTTTAACTTATCAGGTTCGTGTCATAACGTCATTTAACAATTAACTTTATTTTCGGGCTCCCAGTAAGGAAATTTAAGTATGAGGTTCCATTACGGGTTTAGTAATGATTGCCAAGTGTCAAGATCTTAACTAAATGTACAAATAAGAATAAAACAAACAGGACGATTTAAATGAACTTTAGCAGAATTTGGAAAAATAATAACGGTTTGTTATACAGAGTGATTCACTTAAAATTCCCAAGGCAATTACAGGGGAACGAAAAAAGATATTGATGGTCTGTAAACACCGAATTTTAGAGATTGTTAATGGCTTCAATTTTTTAGGCAGATACCACTGTGACGCTCCAGATGTCGACGTCGAGACGTCCCCAATTTCTTTTTATTCGCGAGAACTCTGGCGGTGCTATATTAAGAGAGGTTGTTCATTTCTAAACCTTTCTTGAGGAATATACTTTTTCATTTAGAGTTTAGACGAACAGTTCAAAGATACAGGAAGTTTTACTAAATGTATGAAATTTTTTTATTGATCATTAAAATGTAATTTATTCGTAATTTCCTATTCGAAAACAGAGAAGTGCCAAGAAATTTTGTTTTTTATTCAATTTTAATGTAATACTAAAACTAAATTATATATTGCTTTAGATTACAAACCTGATATAATTACTAAATGAAAACAAAAATCATAAAAAGACACTTCTAAGATCTTCTAAATTCCATTTTGTTGAATACACGTATCAAGTTGGTTAATATATTATTAACCAATTTTTTATAATAACATTTTAAATGGAGAAAGGTATCTGCTTTTTTGCAAAATGATTTTTCAGGGTTACGAGAAGATGTTATTACAAATATGCAATGTAACATCAAAACACGGCAAATGCTGTTAGACATTTCTGTCTAGGTATTACTTTTGATGAAAATTGGATGGGGAAAAATCCTCTCAATTGAACTGCTCGATATTCTGACTTGTTCGCACTTTATTTCTGGGAAGATTTTTGAGAAATAGTATCTACCTAAGAACCAATGAAAGATATGAGCGACAATTGTATGTTAGCTATACAGAAATTTCACAGAATACTATACAGTGTGTCTCACTTTTCACCTTCATACCCTTGTAAAATTGTGGGTAGTGCGATTTTGATTATTTTTTGTAACTAAAAATCCTTCAGGTGAAGCTGTACAACCTACCACGACGGCTAATCTACCGCACTCCACAGCCTTCTATGATTTTTTCGGAAATTTAAATTAGCGATTTTTTGATAAAAAATCTTTCAACGTTAACTTGTTCAGCGCCCTCTAAAACCGAAATATACCACATTTCCTTAAATTATGTTTACAAGTAATTCTTATACAGCGCTTTCAATATTACGAGAATCGGGAAATATATTTTTTGTATAAACGTCCAGAAGATGGAAATAAAATACATAAAAATAAAAAAAAATAGATGCAAAATGTAAATGCTAAGTTTCAAAAAAATTTTCAATATTATCGAAAACTATAAACTTGTATAATAAATAACCTTAAAAACTTAAATGTTGCATCATAACTGAACTTTAAATAACAATTTTATAATTGTTTCTTCTAAAAGCAAAATAATTGTTATTGCAGTTTACTTGCAACCCCTTAACTTTCAGTTTTTTAACCTGGAGAAAAAGTAATTTTACCACAGATGCACATTTTTCTATGTTGGCTATTTGCCATCAGGTAATAATATTTATTATTATTAAAACTGTTTTTTTCGACAAGAACAGTCACTAAGAGGGAAAAGTCAAATTTTCCATGTAATCATAACAGATATGAAAATATATCAAAATACATACTTTGTTTGAAATTAAACTCCACATTTAAAATGCCATTGATTTTAATATTATACAGAGTTGTACAACTTTTTTTCTTAATTCTGAGTACTAAGTGCCTATAACTCCGCCACTGATTGTTGAAGATTCTCGATATATGACATATTAACTAAGTACACTGTACAACTATACCAAATATGGCTTAAAAGTCCTTACTATTTTGGTAACTATAAAAGAATCCATGAAAACTTATAAAGCTCAAAATAAATTATATAACAAACCGGCGTTATTTTGGTGACCCTTAAAACTGAATCACTCTGTATAACAATTAAGGTTTTTGAGAAATTAGAATTTCAGACAATCGAGTGAAAGAGAGGAGAATCAGAAAATCTGTAGTTTGAAATGTTATAGTTTCAAAACAAAAAATATATATCAAACAAAAAAACAGGAAATTTTAAAACCGGTTCTGACATACTGTGTGATAATTTAAAATCTTACAATGGATAATTTAAAATCTTACAATGGCCATATCTGAGGAACAAAAAAATATATCAAAAGTTTTCACAACTAAATAATCCTAAGATTTTCTTTAATATATTAAAAACTGCTTGATCTAATGTAGCTTTGTAAGGTACCATTGAAAAAAAAAATTAAGAGGTTTAAGATAAGGTGTCACAAGTAGTTGGGTGGTTGGGGGTGGGGGATAATATAGAAAGGGTAGTTAATGCATAATTTGGGTTTCCTATCTATATTACAGAAATAATTTCAAGGGATGTTTGATATATTTTATTGTTCCACAGATATAGCCATTGTAAGTTTTCAAATTGTCACACTGTATAGTGGGCATGAAGAAATTTCCTGTTGCCTTGCAACGGTTTTTGCCACTCAAAATGTTTAATTTAAACATAGGTAGGTTAGAAGGTGTTGAAATACCCAGAAATGAATTGGAATTATTCCCACAAGCACTTTTCTAAGCAACGCCAATGGTGAAAATGATATCTGAGCGCCTTTACTCCAGGCACCTATCTAATTTCATCAGTTTGAGCAAAAATTTGCTATTGAAGATCAGTGGTGTCGATAGTGGATATTTGGTTCACACACATGCACAAAATATCTGCTAATTATTAATTTCAACAAGACATTTTCAAATACACTGACACCTTCAAGGTCGCACTATTAATTACACTCCTCTGAACTTGCCCTAGTTAATGTACAGTGATACAGGGTTGTCTTAAACTTCGCATAACATCTACTGAATCATTTTTTGAATCACATGACATTTTATAAAGCAGATTACATGAAAATGGTTTATTCTTACATACTCTAATGCTCATTTGACGTAGCACACTTATCGTAGAACACTCTGTATACTTACATTCTTCAGATATATCATGTTGCTTAAGAATTCTTCAATGTTAAATCATCTTGTGATTACTTTGAAAGAGCGTAATTACTAGAAATATCTTAAGCAGTGAAATTCCCTTGTCTAGAATTCATATATGAGTAGCTTAATAATGATGTTCAAAATAACAACGAAATACCTCAAAAATACCTGTGTGTCACGATCTAATGGGAACATTAATTTTCCAACCACATATATAGTAGTTACTTGTTATTTATTTAATTATAGAAAGAAACAGATACCTACAGTGAATACATGCAGGTAGGCGCCTTTGGCTCTAGCAGCTTTTGAGTTATTATTAAGTGTTCTTAAATAATAAAGTGGGCGAATAAATTAATATTGAAACTGTTTTGAAATGTAAATCACGCTCAGAACCTAAAGTACCATGTTTATATACAAATAAACAAATTATAAATCAATTATTTGCGAATATCAGAAGTAATTATATAGCTATGTGTGTACGTACTTTTTTATAATTATGAAAAACAGATAGATGGTTGCTAAAGAATAAAGATCATTCACGCTATAAAAAAAGAGAAAATCGGAAATATTACTAGTAAATGATATTTTAAAATGAAACGAATTGGACCAACCAATTAAGAATTCCTTCATTTAAATTTTCCATTATTTTTACTAGCAGCTTATAGCATTCTCGCAACTTTTATACTTAAGTATATGTGAACGGTGCAGAGAACGGGACAGAGAAAATCAAGAGACTCAAAACCTCATTAAAATAGATTGATTATGAATCACCATATTCTTAAAATGAATAAAATCATATAATCATCTCTTAAGGTCTAGTTAAGGTCTATTTGGTTATGAGCTTTTGCACACTTCCATCTTATTTAGTCTAGAGCATTCTTCCAGTGCCCTGACTCCTACTTCCCTCAGATCTTTCATCACTTCCTTCAGTCATTTTTGCTTTGGTCGTCTTTTTTCTTCCCTTTCTCCCATCAGTATTTTTAACCCATATCTTAGATTATATTTCATCTGATCAATGCTTGACATTTTCTAACTATTCTATTTCTTTATTTGTTCTTCTATTAATTCTAAACTTGAATTTCATAAAAAAAATCCTTATTAATACTTTACGTTCCTAGATCTCTAGCTTACTTCTCAAAAAATTCTAATTAAAAAAAAAACAACAGTGGTTGGTGGTTGCCACCCTTGTAAACATTTGGTAAAAATAAAAATCGAATTCAACAATGTCACTTAATTAACGAAATGTATTCACCGAAGAAACACACCCTCCAAAAGAGCGCACATCATTATGGGACACCCTGTATACAATATTTAATATCTTAGTTATTTTGTAACAGATTTATACACTCGTCAAAAGTCTTGGTATATAAAAGATTCGATTAAATCTAGTGTTTTTTTTAATGTGGTAAAAAAGTACATGTACTTAGGGAATAAAAAGACAATAAAACCATGCAGACCAAGAACCTTTACTTTATTACCAGTGTTTTTACAAATCTGGTCAGTTTGGCAGTGTATTCACCCAAGTGTTCCTTGTTGAATTTTACACAGAACAAGATGTCAACCATATTGTACAACGGAATTGCGCTAAAACACAATTCAATTTTATAATATATATATCATAAAATAACTAGTTCAATGCATTTCTATTAAATTATATTTAATAGCTTATTGTGTACATATTCTTTATTTTTTCATTGAATCGAATATTGTACAAATTTTCTTCAAAATATGTTACAGATGATTGCTAAATTTACATTATTTTAAAGGAGCTTGTTTTTTAAAGGTATCATGGTATATTTCAGCACTAAAATTGTCGTTGCAAGTAGTTTTTGATTTTCTAGGTTGATATATTGAAGTTACATTGTTTATAGGTAAAAATTTCGTGTCTTATATCTTATATGGCCCATAAACAGTAAAGACCCAAAAATTTTATTTGTATATTAATAAAACGATTTGTTATAGAAACGCATATATTATACGGCTACAAAGTGTTGTAATGTATACTGGAAACGTTAATACAACATTCATGTCGTTCAAGCTGATAAATAGCTTTTATAAAACACTTATAACTCTTTAGTGGCAATTATATCACCACTATACTGCTATTTCATAAATAAGACCAAAGAACAATAAACCAGCAAATTCGTTCTATAAAGCAATAGCGTGTTTTCTGTATAAAGGTTTTATAGCATATTTTGCAAATGGTGTGAGAACGCAACGAAATTACACACTAATTACAGCTTTTATAAAATGGTTTTATAAGCTGCGCCTATTTTGGGTTTATACATGCTTAATTAATACTAAATAACTGTTCTCGACATCTTTAATATAAGCTATATTCGTGGAGAAGATTGGCACCCTCTCTGCGGGTATGGTAGGGCGGAAGAATGTTGGCTTGGATCATTGTGAGAGATTGATACCGGTATACATTTGACTACCCCCCTAATTAATGAGGTTTTCCAGGTTTCCCTCATTCCTGCACTGAATAGTGGTTAGGGCCTACCAACGTAAGTCGTTCCTGGACGCAAATGCGGCCTGCTTAATAATAATATGCCGCCCCCTCTCCCGCACAATTCGACTTCTGGGCTAATCCTCGTGATTAGAAGGAGAGGTAGAGATATTATTATTATTATAGAGATATTATTATTATAAACGTATTTGTGCTATTTGGGATATATACAGTATGCGCCAAAAGTATGGAATAAATTCAATAAAAACCAAACAATTATTTTTTGGGAAAAATCCTCGTACAGGTCGATTTTTAATTTAAAAAATACATATTTTAGCGTAAAATGCGATTTTCAAATGTCATTTGTTTTCGAGTAATGACGTCATCGATTTTTTTTTAAATGGCAACACCATATTTTTTTCTTTGATTCTGAAAGATCGTTTAATTCTCTATCAGACAGTAATAAAATTGTGCCCTATTACATAGGAAAGTTTTCGAGTAAATGACGATTGAATGTTAGAAAACGTAAATTTTATCTATAAAAAAGGAACAATTCTGAGGTATGTAAAATAAAATACAATTGATTAAATTTTATACTTAAATTAAATGTTCGAATTGCCATCCACCAACTTTTTGACAATGCGCAAGTCTGTGAAGAAATTCTTCTTGCACATTATGAATGATTTCTGGGGTAACTCTGCGTATTTCGTCCCGAATGCGATTTTGAAGTTCTTCTAAATTACGTGGTTTATTAATGCACACTTTTGACTTCAAGTATCCCCATAAAAAATAGTCAAGAGGTGTAAGATCTGGCGATCATGCAGGCCATTCTATCGGTCCGCGTCTGCCGATCCACCTCCCAGGAAAACAGTAGTCCAAAAAATCTCATACAGGGTGCGCATAGAACGGAGGTGCACCGTCTTGCTGAAACCATATGGTATCGTCAGGAATGTCAGGGTCATTATCGTTAGGAAAAATTACTGCAAGGGCTGGAGCAAGGTCATTTTCTAGAAACTCTAAATATCTTTGTCCTGTAAGGGTTCCTTCAAAGAAGAAAGGCCCTACTATTCTGTCGTCAACTATTCAGCCCACACATTTAATTTCTGAGGGTGTTGGGTATGTGCCTCTGCCATCCAATGAGGATTTTCCCAACTCCAATATCTGCAAGTTTGACGGTTTACTGTACCATTCAGACAAAATGTGGCCTCATCTGAAAAAAGTATTTGCCTGTGTAAATTTCTATTTCCTTGACATAAATCCATTAGAATTTCGCAAAAGTGTAAGCGGCGATCGGGATCATCTTCATTGAGTTCCTGCACAAGTTGAATTTTGTAGGGATGATATTTTTCCTTCCTCAAGATACGTAGCACTGTGCTCTGACTAGTGTCATTGTTTAATGCAACCAATCGTGAATAATTATGAGGATTATCCACCATACTTATCAAAATGTTCTGTTTCTGATTTTCATTAATGCTTGGACGTCCAGGTTTTGGAATATTTACAACATTGCCAGTTTCTCTAAATTTAGACTCTACCTTACTGACTGTTGATTGACTGATAGGGCGATCTGGATATTTTTCATTACATAAATCGCAAACTTTCTGCTGAGTTCTAGTCATATTCCCGCATCCGATAAGAATTAAAATTTCAATTCTTTGAGTAACAGTTAAATGTGCCATAATACTTTAAATTGAATAATAATTTTTATGTCGCTTACAATACTTATTAGAAAGTCGGTGTGACAATGACACTTTGCAAAGATTTTCACCTACGTGATCCATAAAAGAACTATGGAATTCGAAAAACTAAACTTGATAACGTTTTTGCTTTATTTTAATTGATTTACGTTTTCTAACATTCAATCGTCATACTCGCAAACTTTCCTATGTAAGAGGGCAAAATTTTAGTACTGTCTGATAGAGAATTAAACGATCTTTCAGAATCAAGGAAAAAAATATGGTGTTGCCATTTAAAAAAATCGATGACGTCATTACTCGAAAACAAATGACATTTGAAAATCGCATTTTACGCTAAAATATGTATTTTTTAAATTAAAAATCGACCTGTTCGAGGATTTTTCCCAAAAAATAATTGTTTCGTTTTTATTGAATTTATTCCATACTTTTGACGCATACTTTATAATGATAATAGAGTCCTTAGGAGATATTTTAAAATAATGCTCCTGCTTTTTTATGTAGAAGGATCACTGCAGCAAGATAGCCTCCTGTATAGCACTCGTAGTTTTATCGAAATATATCAACAATAATTGAAGGTGCATTCCTGTACTAAATGAATGGAGAGTACTAGCTACTGAGTTAAGATTCGATCTGAGATTAATGTAGTGCTTTATATTAGCTTAAAATGGTGATTTGTCGTGATGTATACCTTTAAGATGATTAGGCTGATAACGCCGTGATTAATAACTCGATTATCTTACAGACTATCTTATTAAACGACGTTATGAAACGGAGGAGCTGGTTAATTATAATATTATAATTAAATTGATACTCTGATACATTTTTACAGTTTTTAAATTATTCATAAAACTGCTTTGTCATGCAAATTAAAAGACCATCCAGTCAGACGCTACACAGGGTTGGTTTTACCAATTATTTCACTTTAATTGCTCAACGCTTAAAGAAGCGTAATTTTTAAATTAATTTATTAATACACATGGTGTCAACGTTTGGAGCTACAAATGAAAAAAAATTGGAAATTGTTGTTCAAAACGGAGGCGGAGCTTTTGATGAAATCAACGGTACCCATTTGAATTTTTTTTCAATATGTCCTGTTGTATCTATTGAAATAATATTATTGATAATAGAAAGTATTTTTTTTCGATAAAACTATAATTTTTAACGCAGTGTTAAAGGTAATTTACTTTGAACACTGGTGCTAAACGTAAATGACGTGATTTACTTTTGACACTGGTGCGAAGATAAAAAACAATTAATAAGTTTTAAAACAAAGATAATTAATTAAATAAAATTTAGACAACCTACAACTATAGTTGTTCTAAGGCTTTCAAGGCCGGTGCTATCATTTGATACATAGTGATTTTGTTATGACCTCGGTAACTGGTCGAGTTAAAATGCCCATCCCTAGCATTAGCCGGAATTCTTTTACCTTACCTGGTTATTCTCGGGCTAGGCTTTAATGAGTTACGTTTCACTGTCAAGTACAATATTAGATATAATAAACGTCTAAAGTGAATTTATAATTTTTAAGTGAATAGCATCTTTATTCTAAACGACTCGTGCAAACTACAATGTTGCATTTTATATAATTCAGTAAATTCCATAACTATTATTTAACGCTAATTATTATGGAATGAAAAGCAAGAGATAATAAATATATATATTGTGATAAAACAGAAATAGCACAAGAATTAAATACTATGAAATTCATTTTAAGCAATAAAAATAGAGAATTATTATTGAAATGTTACTGTTATTGATGTAAAATATAGATAAATTATTATTATTGAAATTATTTTAAATAAACATATCGAAAGAAGCCTATTACTATATTAAATAACAAAATTATACAAATTTTATTAAATTCAATTTAAAATTTTATCTATCAAATTTGGACATTACGATACAAAAACATACAGTAGATAAAGAAAATGAATTCAAAAACCAGACAATGACATATCAAAACAAAGCTTAAAGAACAAAGATTTAGCATATATGCATATCGCAAGACTAAAACATCATTCAAATAAAATATTAGCTAGATAAAATGAAAATTCCAATTTTAAAACATAATGACAATTAGAAATGTCAAATGTAAAGATGGCTATTCAAGGAAATTTCAGCATCTCTGATAGGACTCTAAAAAATGACAAATTAAAGAATATTTAAGTATAAAATTAGTAAAAATTGTTATGTAGTTGTAAAATATAGATATAAGAATACAAAAGACAAATAGTGTAGTGAATAGTGCTTCGACAAGAATAATTAAAAATTAAAATGTTACATGTGTATTGACCCTAACAAAACCACTAATAATCTAGAATGTAAAATTACCTAGAAACAATAATTTGTTGATTAGTTACGAAGAAAACTGTGAAGCGAAAAGAGGTGTGAATTTGCTAGAGCCGAAAATTTCATAATTTATAGTTAAATTTAATTAAAATTTAAAAAAAAAACCATACGTACCAGTTTCACAGTATAATTAAAAAAAGTAACTCAAGACAACATCGATCAATATCACAATCAGGAATTTGTTGGAAATCATCTCCATAAGCAGACCAGACCAGACCTGGGGGCTTTGCAAAAGGTCGAAGAAATCCATTCTTAGAGGGAATTAACCTCAAAATACACATCAAGATCTCGACAAGACTAGAAGTTCAGTATTCAACAGGATATCCAGGCCGGAGGATCAACAGTATCCAGAGAATGTAACATCATCCAGAGAGGAGAAATTCCAGACAAGAACATTGGAAATATCATCTACAAAAAAGTAAGAAATAATACAAATTGATAAATAACAATAAGTAACTTCTGAACGATTAATAACAATATACAACAGTTAATTACTTACCTTCTATTAGATTTCACTCATTTTAAAAGCTTAAACTTATCAGTCATTAAATGTTGTAAGATACAAAATAGAAATTAAAGACGTCAAAAACTAGAACTTAACTTACATCTAAATAGAATTAGACGAATTCCATTGCAGTCGTGTATATTTCGAGTTGGATAAGAGCAGTAGGTAAATTCAAATTATTTTAAACACAAGAAAAACACACGAGGCAATATCTAAGAAAAGTCAAACTTGTTAAATGTTAAACTGTAAAAATATTCTTTATTATTCATTATTTTGAATGCTTTCTAATTTCATTGAGGAATTATCATTTTGCTGTTTTTTTTTAATAAAAGTTAATGTACTATTTTTTAAAATAATTGTTTCTTTGTATGTACTGGGTGGTTAAAGATATTTGAACATTTAAAAATAAAAAAAGGTATTAGATACTCTGCAAGAATCCACTCCTGAGAAAAGAGGAAAAACATAGCCAGGGTATTAGCAAAGTACAGGTAAAAAAATTTTATTAGATAAATAAAATCATAAATTAAATTTAAAACAAAACTTATATTTAATCACTTATACACTCCACATATAACATATAACATAAATACAATCTACACTAATAAAAAATTAAATAAAACAAAATAAAATAAAATAAATCATTGGCGCCCAATAAAAAAATTTTTGTATATACAATAAAATCATATCACACATATCATCACAAACACAACACACACATTTACAAATTACAAATCACAATAATATATATATAGGGTGTTCACATAACTGACCCGCTATCGGTCTCACTGGAACCGCCCTTATATTGATTTCGGTTCCTATTGTTGGTATTACGACTCTTACGGTCATAACCGTTCCGCGGACCGATACAGACAGGCATCTTACCAAATGTGTCGATTTGAACTGCAGTCATGGCACATCTATTCTTAGTATTTTATGAGAATTCTTTTATGACTAGTGTTCGCTGAACAAAATCCCATGTGTTTTTTATAATAGTTCAAATATAACGAAGTTCTTTGCACATTAGGTTATGTGTCTTGTACATGCACAACTAGTGAAGTTCCCAAAATTTCGATATTATTGAATGTCAAGTTACACAGTTAGGTTTGGTTAATTCTGTTAGTAATTACCACCTCAGAAGCAGATATGTCATATGCAGCCTCTTCGCCTATTTTGTTTTTAAATTTATTTGTAATTGACTGCTTGAATATTGCCTTCTGCAAAAGAATCAGAGCGCCATCTACAATATGTTTTTAATACTGACAAATTAGCACCTGCTTCAGTAAATAAAGTCGCCGAAGATCTTGGAAAACTATGCCCAGTATGCTCATATGCATTTTCAATTCCAAGACAATCTGTTATCTTTTGTGGCATAGATAACATTACTTCTATTGACAACAGCCTTTGCTTATGTCTTAGTATCTGGAATTATGACAACCAATACCTCTATCTTCAATATTATCAATAGGCACAGTTAAAAGTTCCCCAATGCTACAAGCTCAAGAAACTCCCATAATTAGAACTACCTTTACCAATAAATAATCAGGGGGTATCTAAGAATGTTTCGAGATCGTCTCTGGTAAATACACGTGACTCTTTTTACTTATAACCCATAGATTTATGCTTTAAGACGGCCGTTACTTGCTGAAACCTACAAAAAGTAAAACTATATGATTTACACTCTTTACTTGCTTTTTGGAGTGCCATTCGCAGTTAATGTACTCTTTCTCATAGTCTCAAGTAACTTCTTTGGAATTAATAATAATACATCAAACGGTATACAATCTGATATCTAATATTCAACATTGTTCCATTACTTCCAGACATTTATACTTTCAAGCAATTCAAGACAAAAAATACTGAATGTTGACAAGAATCTCATCTGAATTCTATTAATAAACAATTATTTTTTATAATATATCCAAGCAACATCTAATACAATTTCACAGATTGCTCCAGTTGGAATCAACACATTTGGTATGATGCCTGCCAATCAATATTTCTGGATTTCTAAATTTGCTTAATTTTCATCTTTATACTGAACATTGCTTTCGACGATCTTCAGCTGATTTGTTTGCAGATTCTGGAGCCATCTTACTATAATTCGTCTTAATAGAATTCCAGCTTTTTATTGAAAGACTGTGCTTCTCTCTAACGCAAAAGCGTTACCACTGTTATCTATAACACTGTTATAGATCATTCCTTGCTAATTGAAAAAATAAAAAAATATGGTTTAAGGGGAAAGATGTGTGATTGGATAGTTTCATATCTTTCAAATAGGAGACAATTAGTAGAGGCAAACGGCATGAAATCAGAAGAACTATTAATAGATATAGGAGTGCCTCAGGGATCCGTTCTTGGGCCTCTTTTATTTGTATTATATATAAATGATTTGGCTAAACATATAGATGAAGATACCTTGACAATTTTTGCTGATGACACATCTCTCATTATGTCGGAAAAATCGGTAGTGGAACTAATAAAATCATCTCAAAATATGTGTAATAGTTGTTCAGATTGGTATAATGAAAACAAATTATTCTTAAATATTTCCAAGACTGTTTTCATTAATTTTACTCCACGCGTTTCATCATTTGATCAGAGTTATCTAATAAAAGTAAAAAGTATGTCTATTGCGCAAGTTAAATATACAAAATTTTTAGGGGTACATATTGATACTGGGCTAACTTGGACTGAGCATGTGTCCGTGTTGGCAAAAAAATTGTCGTCAATCTGTTTTGTTTTGTATAGGTTAAGAAATGTTTCAAACATGTCAACTGTAATGTCTTATTACCATGCAAATTTTGTGTCTAGAATTAAGTATGGCATAATGTTCTGGGGGGCTTCTCATAATTTTGAAAGAATATTTAAGATACAAAAGAGAGCCGTTAGGACCATTGTCGGTGCAACAAAATATGCATCTTGTCGAAATATTTTTAAAATGTTGCAAGTTTTGCCGCTGCCGTGTATTTATATAATAGAAATATTATGTTATGTTAAATCTAACATAGACACGTTCCAACTAAATAACTTTAATCACAATTATAATACTCGAGAAGGCCAACATTTGTGTATACCAATACATAATAAAATAAAATATAAGGAGTGTCCTAGATATATGGGAATAAAATTATATAATAAGCTTCCTGCTAGATTTAAAACAGAATCAGATCTAAAAAGATTCAAAAAATCTGTGTCAGAGTTTCTTTTACGGAAGAGTTATTATAGTGTGAGTGAATTTGTAAATGATCAATGTTTTTAAATTTTTTAATGTGAAATGTATTTGTGTGATTTATAACATAAATCACACAGCAGAGCACAAGTTTCTAAAATTATGTGTTCTACTTTGTGACTAGTCCTATACCACCATCAGAGTGGTCTTTTTCTGTACTTTGTACTTACTGGATAATAAAATTATTATTATTATTATTATTATTATTATTATGCCTTGTCACACAACCTCAACTCTTAGTTGGGTCTTTTTCACCAACACCCTGGAGTCCTTCGTCAGGGTGTAGCGCGGACTGCTGTTAATCCTTTGTAGTAGTTAAGTTTAGGTTGGAATCGTTACTCTCACCTAATGCAATCCATGCATTTAAGGTAAGGTAAGTGTAAATGTAGAGGGTAGTTCTTATATTGTTTTCTCTTTTCAGGTTTACGACAATACCTTCCGCAGTATGTGAGCAGTGCCTAATATTATATATATATATATTATTATTATTATTATTATTATTATTATTATTATTATTATTATTATTATTATTATTATTATTATTATTATTATTATTATTATTATTATTATTATTATTATTATTATTATTATTATTATTATTATTATTATTATTATTATTATTATTATTATTATTATTATTATTATTATTATTATTATTATTATTATTATTATTATTATTATTATTATTATTATTATTATTATTATTATTATTATTATTATTATTATTATTATTATTATTATTATTATTATTATTATTATTATTATTATTATTATTATTATTATTATTATTATTATTATTATTATTATTATTATTATTATTATTATTATTATTATTATTATTATTATTATTATTATTATTATTTTTTTTTTTTTTTTTTTTTTTTTTTTTTTTTTTTTTTTTTTCAGTAACACCTTCCGAAGCTCCGACACATTCGGAGATGTTCTGAAGAGTCGAGCAATGACCACTCTCCACTCCGTGGAGTCAGTAATCATTGCGCCCGTAAATCGTGCGTTCTGAGTAGACGTAGCGAACCAAGGACGATTGCCTTCTGCATTCTGCCGGCTAAGATCTCTGCCGAATTTCGGCAAGCCGGTATGATCTTTAAGTCAGAAAGCAACGTATGTCTCATTCCACCCAGGACGCCTATAATGAGCACCACAATCTTAACAGAGTGGTCTGGATACAGCCTGCGGAGCTCGGAGAGAAGATCTCGATACTTCCTCCGTTTTTCCTCCTCTTTTAGGACGATGTTGTTCTCTGCGGGAGCCGAGAACTCAATCACAAACATCGTCCTAAGTTGGTGGTCGAGGAGGACTACATCAGGCTTATTGGCTTGAATTTGCCTGAGGGTGGGGAATGAATAGTTCCAATAAATTCGGCACTTCTCATTCCCCACAACGGATTCTATATCCCACGGAGCATATATTATTATTATTATTATTATTATTATTATTATTATTATTATTATTATTATTATTATTATTATTATTATTATTATTATTATTATTATTATTATTATTATTATTATTATTATTATTATTATTATTATTATTATTATTATTATTATTATTATTATTATTATTATTATTATTATTATTATTATTATTATTATTATTATTATTATCTTCGATTTGTCTTTGCAGTCAGATACGTTTCCAAGGATCTGGTGTAAATCAAAAGTCTGCCCTATTTTTAGAAAAGGAGACAAGCGACTTGTAGAAAACTACAGACCTATAACAATTATTTGCAACTTTTGTAAGTTATTTGAAATTGTACTACATCATATGTTTTCTTTTCAAGTAAAATCAAGATTATCCGTTTTTCAGCATGGATTTATATCCGGTAGATCTACAAAATTCAACTTGTTGAAGGTTACTCATTTCATCGCTAATGTGTTGGACCAGGGTGATCAGGCTGATGTAGTCTATACGGACCTTTCAAAGGCTTTCGATACATTGGATCATGGTCTGCTACTGAGTAAGTTGTCATGTTTTGGTTTAACTTCAAACTGTTTAGCTTTCTTTGAGTCATATTTAGCAGTAGAGTCTTAAATGTTAATTACTTTGATTACGAATCCACAGATATATACGCCACATCTGGTGTCCCATATGGATCACTTTTGGGACCCTTGTTATTTATTATGTTTATAAATGATGTATGTGCATCTCTTCGTGTAAATCTTCTGTTGTATGCTGGCGATTTAAAGATATTTGCACAGATTAACTCACTTGATGATGTTACCTTTTACAGGAGAACAAATTGCCGCTGAACATTGGAAAATGTAGCGTAATGACATTCACAAAGAAAATAAATTCAATAGATTTTGCCTATACCATTAATAATAATGCATTAAACAGCTGTGGTGAATTTAAAGATCTTGGAGTTATCTTCGATTCTAAATTGAATTTTGCTGCACGTAATATAAATCATATATTGTCGAATGCCTACAAAAATTTGGGATTTATATTTACATATGCTAAATTTTTGAAAAATACATCTACGTTGACCACCCTGTTTAGTGCATTTGTCAGACCAAAACTAAAGTATGCTACAGTTATTTGGGGTCCTCATGTTGATATCCACGGTAAAAATTTGGAGCGAGTACAAAGAAAATTCGTTAAATATTTAAGTTTTAAAGTTGATGGTGTCTACCCGCCACAAAGCACTCCACAGTTGGACTTATTGAACAAATTCCATTTGAATGATCTAGCCTCGTATCGTACTTACTTTTCTCTATTGTTTTTACACAAACTATTGATAAATAAAATTGATTGTCCGAGTATTCTTAGTTATTTTAATTTTAATATTCCGTCAGTTCATACTCGTTCATCTTCATTGCTTAGGTTTGCTACTCCTAGAACACATGTATTAAAGTATTTATACTGTATGTACCAACTATATGTGCTATGAAGTGAATCTAGATATCCTTTCTTGTTCTATTAATGACATAAGACGTTGTGTTTTAAATTCGTTTACAGTCTAATTAATCTATTGTGATTTGGATTGCAATATTTGGATTTGTTAACTATATGCTGGCTTGTATTTGTTTTGTTATGACAATGTATTACTTGTTGCTTGTTTGTTTAGTTGTTTAACTATACATTATTGTATTTTTCCCGTGCCCTATAATTGGATTTAATCTGTCTGAGCAGTGTATCCTTAAAATAAAATAAAATAATAAGAAACATAAAATTGGCTATAGAATTACTTATTCTAATCTCTAATGATACATTTAATTAAGTAAATAATAATATTATTTCTTTGATTTAAAATTTCTTATTTTTTTTCTATTTTCGGATCAGCATTAAAAGTAAATTACGTCATTTACTTTCAGCACCAGTGCTAAAGGTAAATTACTTTTAACACCAGTGTTTTAAAATGAGAGTGACATGCATGCGTTATAAATTATACTTCTACTGGCGTTTGTAGAAAAATAAATTTCTAATGCTATAACTATTATGCATTATGCACATTCTAAATATCTCTGCATTGTACTAATTTTCACCAATGCTCCTTTACTAGCAATGTCTCCCGAACTGCGCATTCTACGAAAAAAAATCAATGCAATAGTTGCAAAGAGTTGCAATAATATAATGAATTGGAGATGGTTTGTTCCAAGCGTTTGCATAATTATGAGAAAGTTGCGCCATACCAATTTTGTAGCTATATCTGCAGTGAATTTTCCAATGGGGAAGTTGTATGAATTTTATATGGGTTTCAAATATATTATAGGGTAATCTTTCAGACATATTGAAAGGTCAGAACATGTAAACAAAATGTCGTAGTTGTTTCCGTGGATACAGGTGCAGATTACGGTGTTGATGATGTAAACATGCATTCGTGGGTCGTAGATTATGCGTCAAGACTTCAGGAGGTGATTCCTCACAAGAAATTACGGTCACGAAGTTCTATAACAATTTTTCGAAAACTCAATATTAACGGAGATACAGAGTGTTAAAGTTGAAATTTTATATTCGATATTTGTAAATAATTTCTTAAGAAATCCAAATATTTACATAAAATTTGTAAATCGGGGTTTTTTACGGACGAGAAATTCAAATATGTTTCTAATTTTGGCGTCACTAGTAGAGAGCGCCACTTATGGCACATCTTGTGTCTTTCAGATGATAGACATTTTTTGCTGCTTAGTGTATCCATCTGACTATTGAAACAATCGATTCTCCTACCTGTTATATCTGAAAAAGGTATACCTTATTGAAGTCGTTAAGAGTAACAGTTTTCGAAATAATCTTATTTGAAATATTCAGTGCACCGAGTGAAAACTACTTTGGTTTCAGTTAAAGTGCCTTTTCTACTGAAAATACAGCAAAATGTTACTTGAAAAAGTTATTAAGAACGGTAAATTATGGAGATGTGCAAAATTTTTCAAAAATCGGTCTGCTTTGATAAAATCTTTGTGCCTTGTTGAAAAATAGTTTCATCAAACCTCGCCGATCTTCTTGAAATTTTGCACGTCTCCATAATTTACGATTCTGAACAACTTTTTCAAGTAATATTTTGCTGTATTTTCAGCAAAAAGGCACTTTACCTGAAACCAAAACAGTTTTTTCTCGGTGCACTGAGCATTTCAAATAGGGTTATTTCAAAAATGGTTACTTCTACCGACTTCAGCAAGGTATACCTTTTTCAAATAAAACAGGTAGGAGAATCGATTGTTTCGATAGTCAGATGGATACATTAAGATGCAAAAAAGTTCTGTCATTTAAAAGAAACATGATGTGCCACCCAAGTGGCGCCCTCTACTAGTGACGTCAAAATTAGAAACATATTTGAATTTCTCGTCCACAAAAACTCCCGATTTACAAATTTTATGTAAATATTTGGATTTCTTAAGAAGTTACTTACAAATATCGAAAATAAAATTTTAATTTTAACACCCTGTATCTCCGTTAATATTGAGTTTTCGAAAAATTGTTATAGGACTTTGTGACCCTGATTCTTTGTAAGGAGTCCAGACACCCTGTATAGTGTAAATACTATGTAGATAATACCATAATTATTAGTGATGATGTGGTGAATATACGATAACAAACGTAACTTATTCCTTTGTTTCCAATATAGATGTGATTGTGACAATTACAGGCAATTTAATATAGTCAGATAGCAAAATTTTATAAATGTCTCAAATAATATTCTACAGCACGTAAATGGTAGAAGCGAATACAGAATATTATTTGAAATCTGAATGAAGCGGTGAATACAATAAATGAGAAAAAATGTGTTTGCTTTACCATTGATTTTCAAAACATTCTGGTAGCTTAATAGAAAAGTCTAATTGATTCCTTACAACTTTACATTTTAATTTTTTCGATATACTTAAAAATTAAACTTACATTAAAATGGTCTTCACAAACAAGCAATGATGCAATGCTTTTTTACGTCGCGCTATATCACCCATTTTAAAAAATCATGCAATTTCCCCATTGTTAAATGCATTCCAATTTATATTTCTTATAATTTAATATTTACAAAGCAGCTCTATTTGTTCCAAAATCAATTATAAAAATGGTTTACATTTTAAGCTTCATATAAACAGATACAGAGTTAAAATATCAAATTGTAAATGTTAGTAATTTAAAAGGTAACCATTTTGATTCGACATACACTAACATACAACTTAGAGCTTAATTAAGACTATTTATTTTATCTAAATATAATTAATTAGAATATGGTAATGGTAAGCGCCTTATTGCCTAAGAAATGAATTGCCTCCTGCATTAAATCGTAATGAATAATAATTTTTTGTAAGCTTGTCGTCGACATGGGCAGCGATATCCAGCGACTTTACTGTTCCCACAAATTAAATACAAGGCTGAATCTCAAGAAACGCTTATTAACGATGATTTATCAACTTTTACAGGAAGAAAGGTTGTTATAAAGGTGGAATAAATAATTGCTGTTCCAAACCAGAAAAACGAAACTGTAAAATGCTATTAAAAAATTTACCAATTTCCGGTACCAAGTACCGATCTCTTTTATTCCGCTTTAAGTCCATCAATCAAAATTGTTATTTCACGATTTTATCAGAAAGCGTGTCTTTTTTGTCAAGAATTTTAATAATTTTAGTTACTTATTGTTCGGAGTTCGGACCCAAATGAAATAAATGAACACTTGGCTTTTTCTTCATATAGCCGGAACCAATCATTTTCTAGTTCTTCGTAATCACCTTATAATAATAATACAGCAGTATTGCCTTGAACTCGATGGATGTAATATAAATTTGAAATTTCATACGAGTTGTTTTCAATTAGAATTAATGGTTAATAAATATTTTACTAACAAAATTTAAATTTTTTTCTACAATCGTGCGTATTTAACGTCTTTATCACATACATCATGGCCTCCTTTAAGTTGAAGAAGCAATCCTAAAAATGCAGAAATAGGTCAGAGATCTTGTGGTTGAATTTTTGA
Organism: Monochamus alternatus; assembly: GCA_037114965.1. Classification (NCBI taxonomy): domain Eukaryota; kingdom Metazoa; phylum Arthropoda; class Insecta; order Coleoptera; family Cerambycidae; genus Monochamus; species Monochamus alternatus. Next base: position 34,904,061 of record CM073433.1, on the reverse strand, counting down.
GTTCCCACAGTTTCAAAAGTGAACTTAGATATTTATAGACTGTTTTCATTAAACCAGGTTAGCAAATTTAGCTAGATTAATTTTTTTTAGATAATTATTGAATAGAGCTTTGTCTGTGGAATTGTTCATTAGCATAGCTAGATGTTTGGTATCAGAGAGCATACATACCTTATGACTTCATTGATAGGAATTGTAGAAGATTTGATATATACAGTATGCGCCAAAAGTATAGAACAAATTCAATAAAAACGAAACAATTATTTTTTGGGAAAAATCCTCGAACAGGCCGATTTTTAATTTAAATCTCGGATCGAATCAGTAACTCAGTAGATAGTTCTCTCCATTCATTTAGTACAGGAATGTACCTTCAATTATTGTTGATTTATTTCGATAAAACTACGAGTGCTATACAGGAGGATATCTTGCTACAGTGATCCTTCTACATAAAAAAGCAGGAGCATTATTTTAAAATATCTCCTAAGGACTCTATTATTATTATACAGTATGCGTCAAAAGTATGGAATAAATTCAATAAAAACGAAACAATTATTTTTTGGGAAAAATCCTCGAACAGGTCGATTTTTAATTTAAAAAATACATATTTTAGCGTAAAATTCGATTTTCAAATGTCATTTGTTTTCGAGTAATGACATCATCGATTTTTTTTTAAATGGCAACACCATATTTTTTTCCTTGATTCTGAAAGATCGTTTAATTCTCTATCAGACAGTACTAAAATTTTGCCCTCTTACATAGGAAAGTTTTCGAGTAAATGGCGATTGAATGTTAGAAAACGTAAATTTTATCCATAAAAAAAAGTAAGAATTCTGAGGTATGTAAAATAAAATACAATTGATTAAATTTTATACTTAAATTAAATGTTCGAATTGCCATCCACCAACTTCTTGACAATGCGCAAGTCTGTGAAGAAATTCTTCTTGCACATTATGAATGATTTCTGGGGTAACTCTGCGTATTTCTTCCCGAATGGGATTTTGAAGTTCTTCTAAATTACGTGGTTTATTAATGTACACTTTTGACTTCAAGTATCTCCATAAAAAATAGTCAAGAGGTGTAAGATCTGGCGATCTTGCAGGCCATTCTATCTGTCCGCGTCTGCCGATCCACCTCCCAGGAAAACAGTTGTCCAAAAAATCTCATACAGGGTGCGCATAGAACGGAGGTGCACCGTCTTGCTGAAACCATATGGTATCGTCAGGAATGTCAGGGTCATTATCGTTAGGAAAAATTACTGCAAGGGCTGGAACAAGGTCATTTTCTAGAAACTCTAAATATCTTTGCCCTGTAAGGGTTCCTTCAAAGAAGAAAGGCCCTACTATTCTCTCGTCAACTATTCCAGCCCACACATTTAATTTCTGAGGGTGTTGGGTATGTGCCTCTGCCATCCAATGAGGATTTTCCCTACTCCAATATCTGCAAGTTTGACGGTTTACTGTACCATTCAGACAAAATGTGGCCTCATCTGAAAGAAGTATTTGCCGGTGTAAATTTCTATTTCCTTGACATAAATCCATTAGAATTTCGCAAAAGTGTAAGCGGCGATCGGGATCATCTTCATTGAGTTTCTGCACAAGTCGAATTTTGTAGGGATGATATTTTTCCTTCCTCAAGATACGTAGCACTGTGCTCTGACTAGTGTCATTGTTTAATGCAACCAATCGTGAAAAATTATGAGGATTATCCACCATACTTATCAAAATGTTCTGTTTCTGATTTTCATTAATTCTTGGACGTCCAGGTTTTGGAATATTTACCTTCTGTTTCGCTTAAAAATAAAAAAAACTTTTGAAACAAATGACCTCCCCAGTACTAAAGATAATAGTTCGACTTATCGTCACTACAAATTTTTTTTTTATCAATTAACAAAAAAATTACGACGAGTTAAAGTGAGAGGCATCAATTTTGTAGGCAGAAAACCGTGATTTTTTCAACATTTTCATTATTATTTTTATATATTTTTAGATATTAACTACTACTACCTACTACTCTGCGGATTAAAGTCCCGACCAGCGTTGAATTACACCCACAATATCTACCCATTTATTCTTTATTATTAGTTTTTGTAACATTTTTTACTATAGACAGGGTTTTTAAGCTAATATAAATCCGCTTCAGTGATTCACTAGTTTATTTACTAATTCTATTGCTATTCTTTGTAACATATTTGTACTGTTTTGTTAGTAGAACATGTTTTTATCTATTATTATCTAGGTATGCTAATGAACAATTCCACAGACAAAGCTCTATTCAATAATTATCTATAATAAAAATTAATTTAACTAAATTTACTAATCTGGTTTAATGAAAAAATTCTATAAATATCTAAATTCACTTTTGAAACTGTGGGAACTCGAAAATTCAACCACAATAGATGAAATCTGCCCTATTTCTTCATTTTTAGGATTGCTTCTTCAAGTGATCTCCTTTAAGTTGAGTCACATATCTAACTATAAAAATTATTATACCATTATTAAATTATTATTATTAAAGGAGGCCCTACCTTTCCTTAACATCGATTTCCATACTCAATAGTCTATTACATTTATTTCGATAGTAAAGTTTGCTCAAATAAGATTAAATATATCAAATATTTTATCTAGTCGTTTTCTTTAAAATATTTGATGGAGAAAAATAATGATTTTCATAAAAATAACCATATACTGATCTATCAGAGACAATATAGGGTTTATTTGCAATTTTTAATTTATTTTACTAAAGTGACTAAATACCAAAATAAACCAAAAGTACTACGATTATACATCCATTTCAAATTCTCAGAAATTAGGAATTTAAGCATTCAAATGTATTTAAGAATGTATTAAGAACCTTATTAAGCACGCGCAGCTGAAAGTTAAGCTCACATCATCTTAAACAACCTGCCATAAAATTATTAGTAACACAAAAGAAAAGATTAGAAGGCACGAAAGAGGCTACAGATAATCTTAAAATACAAAATAATAATACGCCCACCCATTTGTCTCCGGAATCATCCAAGTTTTCCGAAATGGCAGTCGAAAAGTCTATTATTAAAAGTCAAATAATGGGGCTTTTAAGAAAACAAGGACCAGCTAATCCTCAAAGATGTCTTTAAATGTCTGTAAAAGGCGACGTAGGAACGTTTATGTTATTATAAATGAATGGACAGTCGACAAAATTCTATAATAACACACCTGAAGTCTTCTTAGACTGATCGTTAAGTTTATCTTAAATCATTTTAGGTAAATAATTGCCTGACCTGCTCAGACTATTATGTAGGATCAATTTGCCCGTAAGAAGCACCTTCCAACGCGTGCTGTAAAATTTATTGTATAGGTATATAAAAAAAGTTTAAAAATAAATGGAGATTAATTTTTAATGACAAATAAAAAAAAAATAAGTGAAACAAAAATGCCGCACATTTTGCTTGGTAAAATGGATATGTAAGCTTTGCTCAATTTATTTAAAATATTTGTTAACCACCAGGTTAATAAACCTTAGTTATTATTTTAATATAATACTTAGCTCAGCAAATATCTGATTTTATCTGACTGTATTTTATTTTCTACAATATGGAAGGGTATTGTGGAACAGGATTTAGTGACACATCGTTTAATATTCTTACGGATGCAATACAATGTTTTATTCACAATCACATCACAATCATATTTGTGGTCAGAATTTTTGGAATTTAATAAAAAAATATTCGCGTGTCTTGTTATTTCTTAGTACTCAATGAAATGTGATGTTTTGTTTTTGTTATACCTACTGGTTGCTATGGAACGTCTATTATCAACTATTTAATAAACTGAATGATGCAAAATTGTAAGAAAGTAATTGTTTTCTTGTGGTGTTTTCATACAAGCTCAAGAAGTAATTTTCCATTTATTGCCACCGAAAGCCAAAGAACATTACGAAAAAAGTGTTCGCCGAAATTAACAAATGGGCAAAAAAACCGAGAAATGAAGAAGTCATGCTATCGTATTTTTTAAACATGAAGAAATATGAATATGAATATAAAAAATATGCAATTTCATCTATGTGGTCGAAGTACTCGATGCTGAAGGCTACTATAAAGGTCTACAAAAATATAGATATTGGAAAATATAACAAGTACTGTACTGCTTATTTGAAGACTTAAGCGAGAGGATCCTAAGCAAAAAAAGTTGCAGTATTAGAAAGGGCACATATTGAAGAATTTTTGACTGGAGCTTCCAATAAAGAATATTTAATGATTAAGATAACATCTGTTTATTTTTATTTCAGGTTGCACTAATAATGACGATTCTGGGAAATGACAAATTTGAAAATTACTGACGTACATGATATTGTCAGTTGTTTCAATACCTGATACCATGACGGACATTTCAAAAAAAATTACATTAATAGAAGAATTTTGCGTGAATGCTGTTGAAGTATGCAGAAAATATATTTCTCTGCGCCTAATTCGCTTAACACAAGACAGATTCTTTTTAAGATATATCAATCAAAATTGTACTTCTGAGCCTGTTGGAACCAACACATTTCCGAAGGTACCATCAATAGTTACTTCATTCCTGAATATCGCATATCCAGAAGCATATACTGACCATTGTATGAGGCGCACTTCAACAACTTTATTAGTCAACAAAGGTGGTAATTTTACAACCATTAAACGACATGGTAGATGGAAAACTTCCTCTGTAGCAGAATGTTATGTTGAGGGGTCCATATCTAACAAACTTGATATTGGAAAATCCAAGGAAAAAATATGCTGTTCCCTACAAGAAGAGACATCTGTAACTTGTGCAAATTCTTCACAAACTTCGGCAGATGATATGCATTCCGAAAATGATGGCAACAATGATTCAAGGTTGTTATTGACGGAAAGAAAGTTAAATGTGATAAACCAAAAGACGAAATGTCTATGTAAGTGTTAATAAGTAAATAAATTAAATTTGATTCATTATAGATTTATTACTTTTTCCATTATTATACTAGTTAAATAAAGTTACTTTATTTCACTAGTGGATAAAGTATCAGTTTTGACGTTCATATATGTGGATTAAAGTATGATTATAAGGTGATTGTAAATAAAAAAATCATATTTACTTCGTGAATTTAATAATCGTATAATGTTGCAAATGTGTCAGTATTTATTTCGCAAATTTGGATTCTAGTTAGCTGTCGATATTGAATAAAGAACTAGTAATTAAGATAAATCGTTTATGTCTTTAACTACAGAAACGAAAAAATATAGGACTGGGAGGAACAAATTATATCAAATTCCACCAAATCTCGGCTTCTTAAAGCCATCACTTCGAAAAAATGAGTCACATAAATAAGACTAAGTTAAACCAAAATTTACGGAACAAATACGTACATTTTGGTTTATTTAATAAACTTTGGTAAAACTATTTTCACTGGGTTAATAAATTAATACACTGTTCTGCATTGCTTTAAAAATTTAATGAAAATAATTTCCAAATGATTCTTTTGGTGTAGTAGATAATATTCTTTCCATATTTACTAAATCATTAAAAAAAATGTTTAAGTTTCATACCATTTAAAAATGTCCAATGTTTGAACCTGGCTAAATTTGTTAACTACTTAGATTCATTCCCTGGAATAATTAAAACTTTTTTCGTAAATAGAAAAATAAAACATTTATTTATCTGACTCATGCAAGTATCAAGTTAATAATATCGCAAAGAATATTATTTTTAATAAAAAGCTCACAACTAAGCGCAAAAATATAAAAATAGTAATCATTTAAAAAGTGCCTTTACTTTGTGCCATTTCTCACACCTAAGAAAGAAAGCTAGGTATAGAAGGAGATCTCAATAAAATTGAAGTAGGACCAGGAACAGAGAAGAGAGCAAATTATATCAGAAACTTAAAAAATACAGGCCAACCCTCGAAACGACCCCATATTTAAGAGGAAAAGAAGGACTCTTAGTAGGTGACACACAAATAATGCTAAATAGATTTGCACAGTACTTTGAAGAACTACTAAATGAAACCGAACAAAATAAAATTTAGTCAATTATGACTCGGAAATTTAAAAAGAAAATGCAGAAGTTGGATAACACCAACAAGAGAAAATAAATGTATTCAACAGCTGGAATTTTGAAAAATGGAGGACAAAAATTGACGTAAAAATTATATGGAGTTTAATAGTGATGACCTGGGAAGAAGAAATGATCCAAAAGAATATCAGAGTGGGTATAAAAAGGAAGATCAACCTTAGATCAAATTTCTATAATGGTACAGCTCCAACAAAACTCGTATGAACAAAACTTAAACTTACATATGTTGTTCAATGATTACAAAAAGCATATGATCTAGTTAGAAGGAAAAAGGTGGAAAAAACATTGGAAAAATAAGAGATATCGAAGAAGCTGAGGAAGTTAGTAGAAATGACACTTAAATTAACAAGAAATGAAGTAATTATGGGGAAAAAGGTGTCAGATGAATAGATTGTAAAAAATGCAATTATTGTGAATGAGATTTAACGTAGATATAATAAAATATTTCCAGTATTGCATATGGTACCATAAAGCAAAGTCTATCATGTTTCCTCTTAAAAAGATTCATACGAAAAAAACTATGTTTATACGTCTCGTTTGGGAACAGAACAAAAAATTGAAAGATTTCAACGTTAAACCGTGTTCGAGTTCCCGCCAGTCGCCAGCCTCCAGATATGCAAATACGCCTTCAATCTCCCGCGGCGACACGTAGGTGGCACATGCATATGCATGCAATGAAGCGTGCAATAAACCCCTCCGCATAATGTATAATCATAATAATTGAAACGGCAAATCGCGATATCGCGAACGGAAGCAGTTGCCCAGAAGAGCGTCGTTAGAGGATCGTGGGAATGCCGTGACTGCTTGACCGCGCGCTGGCTGGCGTCAGCGGAAGCCCATAATAGACGTAATGACAGTGAAAGTCTCGGTAATTCCTATAATTACCGAAACGTGACCTGTGCTCTTTGCGCTGCCTCGTAATGTGGCGAGCAGTGATTGACTCCGCGCGCCCCATTTCCACAGCCCTCAGACAGAAATTATTTGCGAGATTAGATAAGGTTATGGGTGCATATTATGAGTGAATTTCTTTCGACGAACTACGAAATAATAATAATAAAAATAATATGGTCTTTATTGCATTACAACAACAGTACACGAACAATTATACCGAAATGAGTGGCGGTAGCCAACAGTGTTGCTCAGTACAACCACCCTAATGCAAAAATATGATATAAATATTAGCAATATACAAATAAATACAATAATTGTCACCTGAAACAGATAACAGACCATAAAGTAGAAATATACAATAATTAAATATACTAAACACTATGTATGACCTCGGCTAGACACAAGATCTTTGATGCTTTTTCTGAATACCACGGTACTGGAGAAGGATTTAATATTTAGCGCTATCAAATTAAATACATTTACAGAGTTGTAGGTGAAGCCACGATGGAATAAAGTTTATGCTTGGGAACCATTTAAATTGTTATGAATAAACCGACAAAGGAAGCTTTTAACAAACAAAAAACAATGTTACAGAAGATGTTTAAAGTGCCCTCCGTCCATTTCCAAGCAGGCACGACATCTTCGTTTCAACGATATTCGAACTCTTTCGAAAACACCTTCCTTGGTTTGGATTTCTTTACACTTTTGATTAATCCGTAGATGCAGCTCTTCCAGGCTATTTACAGGAGCACCATACACTAATGTCTTCAAATATCCCCAAACAAAGAAATCTAAAGGGTTCAGATCAGGCGATCTTGGAGGCCATAAAACAGGTCCGGCCCTTCCTACCCATCTATGTGGAAAAGTTTGGTGTAAATGCTCTCTAACGGCCATAGAAAAATGAGCAGCAGCACCATCATGCTGGAACCACATTTGTTGCCTCTGATTCAAAGGAATGTCTTCCAAAAACTTATAAAGTGTGTTCTGCAGAAATTTGAGGTAAGCAGCGCCTATTAATCGGTTTTGTAAACCAACAGGACCTAGAAACCTGTCACCTACAATACCAATCCAAATGTTTAATGAAAAACGTGCCTGATGTCCAGATTCTATTAGAGCATGAGGATTTTGGTCGGTCCAAATATGCGTATTGTGAAAATTAAGCACTCCATTTCTTGTGAACCCGGCCTCATCAGTAAAAAGAATGTTTGCAAGAAAACGAGGGTCTTCAGCATCATGACGTAGAAACCAGCGGCAAAAAACCAAACGTGCTTGATGATCATTTATTGGATCTAAGGCCTGTACTCGTTGCACATGGTATGGATAAAGCAGTTGCTCGTGAAGGATTCTCCAAATAAGAAGACCACTAATTACTACCTCGGCTGATGTTCTCCTCACACTCGTACCTGGATTCTGCTCTACCAGTGCTAGAATTTCTTCTTCTGCTTTAGAATGGATACAGACCTTGGTCTTTCGGATAAATGGCATTGTTTGCTTAAGGAACCGGTATCGCGCAATATTTGGTGCATTCTTCCAAAAATGCGTTATGAAGTGTTCCCATTAGCACGACCAGACATGAAATGCATGTTTGTTAATTCTGCGTTAGAGTAACCAGCCATAGCGAAAGAAAATTTGTGCACTGAAAACAACTGTCAAATACATACTGTTTATTTCACTAAACATCAACCAACTATATAAGAAAATACACAACGTTTTTGAAAAATTAAAAAAGGGGCTAAAAACATAAATCATTCCATATCTCAGCAACCGTTACTTTGCGGACCCATGTTTATTGAGACTTTTGTTCTTATTTTGGTTCATACTATTACCCTCTTAAATATTTTACACTCTTTTTTTAACACTCTGTATAATTATGTATGTCGGACTTTTTTGTCAACTTTTCATATAAATACTGAGGCTATTTAATAGCTAAAACCTTATATACAAGACATGTCAGATGAATTACGAAACGTTCATGTAAATTAAACCAATGGGAGTCATAAAAAACTGTAGAAATATGATCATACTTTCTAATATTATAACAAAATCTAAGGCCAAGCATTTTTATTTTTTTATAAAGAATATTTGTCTTTTTCTAATAACGCAGGCTAGTACACGACATCACAATATGTTACTCGAGAGAGAATGATTGAATCACATATTCGCAACTTAACATCAGTAGATAGAATATCTTTATATAAATAAAGAAGTTTTAATTTGCCAAAATACATTTTAACTAATTTAGATACATGAGAACTAAATCTGAGATCTGCATCCAATCTGAAACCAAGATTATTACAAGTAGTTACTGGATGATTACATTATTTAATTCAATAGTAAAGGATTGACTTGAGAGAAAAAGATTTCGATGACTATCAAACACTAAAATTTTTGTCTCACTTTCATTAATAATTAATTCATAAGCATTAGAATATCTACTGTTGGCAGCAAGATTAATATTTCCAGCAGTCTTATCAAGGTAGCAATAACTAAAAGAACAATAAATTTGAGTATCATTAGCATACTGATGTGAGCTGAAGTATATATTGAAAACAGCAAGGGACCTAAAATACTACATTGAGGTACTCCTTTATTTAAACAAATATATTCTGAAAACTTGTTATCTAAAAGATCTCTTTGGTGTCTATTACTTAAATAATTAAAAAAAAATGTATAGATAAATCACTAACAGCAAAGTATCTAAGTTTAGTTGCAAGAATAGCATGATTCAACGTATCTAGCGTAGCTTTGCCAATAAAATTAAACAAGTATCTCTACCACTATCGTAAGCACCAATAAAATCATCGTTACACCGAGTAATGCAGTAGAAGTACTGTGAGATTTACGAAAACCTGACTGAGTAGAAGAAACAATTTTATTTTACATTAAATATTCTCTCACTGAGCATTAACAATTTTCTCTAATATTTTAGACATGACTGATAATATACTTATAGGTCTAAAATGACTAATAAGAGTAGGATTAAAAGTTTTAGGAACAGGTATCACATTTGTATTTTTCCAAGCATTCGGCATCACACCTGTAGCTAAACATTTATTAATAACAAAAGTAATATGGTTACTTAAATGAGGTAAAAGATAAACAAACATATCCACTGATAATCCTTCAGGACCAATAGCATTACTCTTCATGTTGAAAATAGTTCTATCTATCGTTAAATTTGTTACAGGAGAGAAAACTAATTTTTCAGTACTATTACTCCATTTATTATTGGAGTAACATGAATTAATTAAATCATGATGATTAGCACTCACTAATGTGATATTCCATCTTGGGAGGTAAGTATTTATTATAAATTATTTATTTATTTATCATTTAGTATCAATTTAATTTAAAATCAGTTCTACTGTTCATTTGCTATTAATTTAAGAATTTTAGTGTTTAGTGCTAATCAAGAACTTTCTATTTTTTAATCTCTCGCTTTTTACTAACCAGAATAATTATTGGAAAATAATTAACAGTACATTAATTAACTGTTTAATAATTTACTACAGAATAATTTATTTGGAATTGAATATAATTCTTTTGATGTAAAATTTTTTAGATTTATTCTTTTGTATATTTGAATATTTCCTAGTAAAGAAAATTTAAGTCACAGATTATCTGTTTTATTTAATTGGACTATTTTTCTTCTTTTGCATATTTAAGGAAATTAGTAAATACTTAACGTTATTAGAGAGAGAGTATGTAGATTCTACTTCCATTTGGCACAATTACACACCGTGTATGTGACACACGAGTGTTTACTACTAGATCTGCAATAAGCTCTGTCAGCTCTCACCGGTTCCTGGCATCTTTACCACCAGGGTTCATAGTGAAAAATAAATATGTGAATTTTATTTAATTTTATTTTGTTAATATCTTTATTTAATTGCTCCGTTCTCAACCTATAGAGAACAAAGGTATCCATTTTTATCAGTGCAGCCTTATTTCATCCGAACTAAAGTCGTCCTTCGCCCATCTGCTTAGTAGATGAAAAGTATTTTTTTGCCAAATACTCCTTGTAGTTAACTATATACTGACTAATTAAATATTGTAGTAAACAATGCCTAAACAACAAACGTAGAAACTGGCATCAAAAGTGCAATAGGTTAAAACGACAATATTTAATTTATGTACCTATACCCTGCCCTGAATTGACTTTAGATGTCTGTAATTGAAAATAATTGTAAATAATAAATGTTTCAACTTGTTTCCAAGAAAATTAGATTACATTTACAAAATTCTAGGAAAGATAAATTTTAAACGTAATAATGAAAGCCATTAATACATTTTATTGTGCTATAAAAGAGGAATACTAAACTCAATAATATATTCGGTAAAATTAAGTCTTATATCTCACCGCTACTAAATTACGGGAGTTAAGTAGATATATCCCTTCATGAGCTCTGTGGTTGTACTCGCTTCGGCGGTACATATACTAAAATTGGAACGATACAGAGAAGATTAGCATGGCCCCTGCGCAAGGATGACACGCAAAATCGTGAAGCGTTCCACATTTTTTGGATAAAAATTGTCTGCAGCATTTTACGTGGACATGCTTTTTTAACTTGAATTTTTGAAAATTATAAGCAGTAATATTTATTTTTGTAGTGTGAAAAATAGTAAATATAAGCAAATAGTTTATCAAAGCAGATATACGAATATATAGTTTTTTGGCATTATGGAATTATTTGTTGAGAAGTTGACGTTAGAGTTAACGTTAAGGCAAAAGTGTCAAAATATTATTTAGGTATTGTCCTCTCTTCAGCAAGGCTCTTGAATTCAGATTTTTTCATTTTTACTGAAATGCTAGATATATTTCAATAATTTTGTAATGCAACCGCATACATATTTTACAGGTCCGTACGCAAGAAAAAGTCTTAAAAAAAAACAAAATTGGTTGCCACGTAATGAAATGAAATGAAGCACTGACCTGGAAACAAATTCAAGGTATAAAAAATTTTTATAAAAAAAATGTTGAAAATAGTTATTAACTATATAAGGGAATTAACAAGCAGGGCCGTGCCAACCCGGGGGTGCAAGGGGTGAGAAGCACCCGGGCGCCACGATCCAGGGGGCGGCAAATGACCGTTGGTTAGTAGCAAACGTCAGTGCTAAACTGCATACTCCCTGTTAAAATATATCTCTTCCCCCTTTTTACATTTTTTGTCAGTTAGATCAAATCCCCTTACTATAAATAAGTACTTTCTAAGATCTTAGTTGACTTGTTAAGGTGCGAGGTTCACTCGACATCAACTTATTTTTGGTAATTGTATGTGCTTTGCTTTGAACTCTTTTAAAGTGGCACGCCTATAGAATCTCGTTCTCTGCAACCCTCACCTCTCGTACTGATCCATGTGCTGTGAATTAGTCACTCTCTATTATTTTCTACTTCGGGTAATTACCAACATAAAAACTTTAAATTTGGGAAATAACTTTTATCATTTTTATAATCTAATGTCTCGAAATTGGCAAAAACTGTTATATCACTACTACTACTACTACAAATAATGGATGCTACAAAATTTTTGTTCAATTTTCTGGAAAAACATAATATTAATTTATACGATATGCGGGGTCAAGGTTATGCCAACGGTGCGAATATGAAGGGATGACGTAGTGACCTCCAGAAAAAAATTTAGATCTAAATCCAAGAGCATTCTTTGTGCCTTGTGCAGATCATAGCCTAAACCTAGTGTTAAATAATGCTGCAAAAGCTTCACTTGAAAAACAAATTCTTTTAGCATTGTTCAGGAATTGTATGTATTTATTTTGACTTCAACGTACCGCTGGAAAGTTTTAAAGGAGGAACTTCTCATATTAATTGTAAAACTTCTGTTAATATGGAAAATATCTATGGCGCATTGTATACTCTCTATAATGATACTTGAAGAGATAGCGATACAAGAAATTTAGCTAAGTCCTTAATGTCAAAAATAAAATCTTTCAAATTTGTTGGCTCTGTCATAATTTGGTATAATATTCTTTCAAAAATTAACATTGTAAGTAAGTTGATGCAAAAATCTGATGCAGTGTTGCCGAATATTATAAATATATTGGATGAAATTGAAAAATACTTGGATATTCCTAGATCCCAGATCAAAGCGCTTTGAAAATATGCTAAGTGAAGCTAAAATGATTGCAGAAGACATTGATTGCGAGGCCACATTTCCATTTAGACCCTGCAGAAAAAGGCAATGTTTTCTTATGGAAGTGAGGATGACAATGCCCTGAGAGACTTTTTAAAATACATTTTTATTCAACAATTTTGGATATAGCCTTAAACAAAATTGAGGAGCGCTTCGAACAGCTAAAAAATCATAATTATACATTCAACTTTTTAAATGATCTTCATTCATTCGGAAGTCTAAGTAAGGATGTAAAAATGAAATATTGCATGGACTTGCAAACTAAGCTTTCAGATCCAATAGAACCAATGGACATTAATGCCATAGATATATATGATGAAATTGAAAACCTTGTAATATATTATATTAACCCAGAAATGACAGTTTTAGAATATTTATTCAAAAATGACTTCATAAATGCATTCCCAACGTGTCCATGGCTGTGAGAATACTATTAACCATACATGTAACGGTAGCCTTAGGCGAGAGATCTTTCTCAAAATTAAAGATAATAAAAAATAACCTGCGTTCTAGCATGACACAAGATAGACTTTCTCATTTAGCTATAATAAGTATCGAGTCAAATTTCAAACAACCTAGATATATCTGACTTAGTTGAGGAATTTACAAAAAGAAATACCCGAAAAAATATTTTGTGAATGACAAGATACCTACTTTTTATATATTTTTAGGTATTAATAATATTGTGTGAAACTAACTACTCAGTGGACAAAAGCCCCAACCTGCGTTGAATTACACCCATAATATCTACCCATATATTCCTAATTATTAGCTTTTGTAACATTTTTTACTGTTTTAGAAAGGTATTTTAAGCTAATATAAATCATACATATGACTTCATTGATAGGAATTGTAGGAGATTTGATTTATATTAGCTTAAAATACCTTTCTAAAACAGTAAAAAAAGATACCTACTATTTAAATAAAAAGTCAGTAATACTAATATCAGCATCATTTTATGCGTTCTTGTTATTTATATATATATATAGTTTTGTGTTACTTATGAAGACTATTTAAGATCCTTTTCTTAACTCTCGTTTTTTTAATATTGTTTGTTTCCTGTTGTTGAAGAAAAATACATTTACGTTTATTATTATTAATGTATATTCCCATATTTATTTTATTGCTACATTATTTGATGATTAACCTAGAATGCTGCTAAGGCGGCAGCAAAGGTTCCGCACCCCGGCGGCAGCAAAGGTTTCGCACCCCGGCGGCAGCTACCCTTGGCCCTGTTAACAAGCCTTTAATCCACGACAAAATACACACTCGACGCGCGGCCGAGAGTTACATTTTTTCGAGAAGATTAAAGGCTAGTTAATTTCCCGAATGTAATTCAAGGTTTTATCTACTGCTATGGCCAAAACCGGTCAATTAGGAGAGTGAAAGCCGTGTGAGAGTAGGTCAAAAATTATGGTTATGAAAAACGTCATATTTGACAAATTTATTTTAATCAAGAATATGGATTGTCAGCTGAATACAGAAAGCCTTAGAATCGTTTCTATGACATGCGTTTGTTCATTTGTCAACAAGAGTGAACAATTTGCCAAATCGACACAAACAATGAGTGAGAATTTGTTCTTTCCGGTTGAAATCCAGCAAGAAACCCAAAAAGCAACATTACGTTTGGTATAAGCGAAAAGCAGAAGTATGTACGAGAAGAAATTGGTGGAATTCGATAACTGGCGAAAAGAAGGGGCATAGGAGAAAGAGCAGCAATTACAGAAGAGGTGCTACTATCTCACTTTTTCAATGTGGAGAAACGGTTTACTGCCTCTTCGATGTGGACAAAATATTCCATGCTGAAATCAATGTTGGAATCGGTCAGTGGTCGCGCGGTTTAAGGCGTCAATACTTGAATCGAGGTGGCTAGATCGCTGTGGGTTCGACCCCCGCAGCCAGTGGAGAGGATTGGCACCCTCTCTGTGGGTATGGTAGGGTGAAAGAAGGTTGGCTTGAGTCAATGTGAGAGATTGATACCTGTTGACGTTTGACTACCCCCTAATTAATAAGGTTTTCCAGGTTTTCCAGGTTTCCCCCATTCCTGCACTGAATGGTGGTTAGGGCCTACCAACGTAAGTCATTCCTGGGCGCAAATGCGGCCTGCTTAATAATAACATGCCGTGCGCTCTCCCGCACAAGTTTTGGACTTTTGGGCTAATCCTCGTGATTAGAATGAGGGGTAGGGATATTATTATTATGTTGAAAGCGCACAAAGGGAGACATAAGAAATTATAAACCAAAGAAGGCAAAGATATTGGAGAGAAACCAAAAAGAAGAATTTTTGAAAAAAGCACCGAATGAGGAATATTTAAGTTATGGTGGAAAATACACGATTTTAATATTTCAATTTATACATTGAGCGTTTTATTTTGAACTCTTTACAGGTCGCAATGATCATGGTAGTCGCAGGTGCTTGTCGATGCAATGAATTAACCTCTTTGGATATCATTCATGTCCAAGACAAAGGCAGTTACCTATACGTACTTATTCCGGATACGAAAATAAATATTTCATAAGGTTTCACGATCATGGAAGAAGCTTTTTCAGTCAATGTGTAGAAAATACATCAATCTGCGACCTAAAAATGCCGGTGGGACATTTTTGTTGCGATATGTGGCTGGAAAATGTACTACACAACATGAAGGCATCAACACAATTTCGAAAATATTTTTAAAAGTGGCTACATGTCTTGGGTTCCCTGATCTAGAAATTTTATCGGACATGGAATGAGGCGTTCTTCGGCAACTTTACTGGCCAATGCTGGGGGTGATATTACCACTGTGAAGCGTTATGGTGGTTGGAAATGGACTCCGATAGCGAATAGTTATATTGAAAGTTCACTTTCGAAGAAGATGGCAATTGTTGAAAAAATCCAGGTCATACCTTGTCCTTCAGAAACTCCTTATAGAGTGAATTTAAATAATCTCTGTCAAGATATTCTCTGCAGCTATTTATTTGTGGCATGATATTAGTTTTTCTTTAGTTTGATTGGGTTTTTTGCTGCAGTAATAAATTTTAAACTGTCAAACTTGACATACTTTTAATATATTTGCTATTTTGAGAACGAAAACAGAGAGTTTGTTGAAACGTCAAAAATATAAAAATAGTGATGCAATTTTTGTTTTTTTTTACTATCTGCTTTTTTCACTGTGAAACGTTGCTCTATAAACATTGGGTACCCCCTAGAGAAAAAATGTACGTAAGTAAATTACCAAATCTAATCAATAGTCACGAAAAAACCTTTATTTATTTATATGAATTACTTACAAAGTATTAGATTTAGATACAATTTTGAAACTGTATTTGTCAGTATTATTTGCCCCTTCAAACAGGCGCTTATTTTGAATACAAATCTTAATATTGACATTATAGATGTTGGTTTTGGAAGATTTTGGGTTATTCACCAGATATCATTGTCTATTCACCAGAATGACATCACGTCAAACAATGAAGTCGCCCTTATCTTTGTACAAGTCAGTAAAAACATTTTCTCCACTTCTAAATAAATGCTTTCGCTTAGAAAATATTTTTGATAATGGCATACTGGCTGATCCAAGTTTTAACAGGAAACTTTCTCAGATAATAGATCAAACGATTCTAAGCTATGAACAATGGACGTAGAAATACGCCAACCACAGATAGAGATATTGGCGATAAGTGCAACTAAGTACAACTAGAAACCTCAGAATATTCACGCTACCAAGTAGTTTGGAAATTTTATAAGTGATTTTAATTTCAAGTGGTTAACAATAAAAACGGTCTCCTTTAATTTGTTTTAACTGAAAATAACTCATAACATAAAAGTAATTTATTTATTATAAATTATATTTTATTCACAATACAATGTAATTATCAACAGGGCCGTTGAGGGCCAGATCATGCCCCGGGTCAAAATTGAGCTCCGATAACGTGAACATTTTTCAAGAAGTTCAGGGTTATTGTATCTTCTTTAAATTTATGTAAGGCTAAGTTGATTTACATGAAACTAGTCCATGATTTTCCACGGATCATTGCACGAAATAATTTGTTGTCGTTTTCTAATAGTCGCTACCAATAGCTGCAAGTCGAAGCGTATACAAATCGACTTACTTCAGTGGTAGATTAATCGCGTGCAATTTGTAATCGCTCCAAAAAAAATGGCCAAAGGCGAAGAAAATCGTTTGCATTCCTCTTTAGAAGAGGCTGAAGTACAATCGATTGCAATAATAATGACACTCTCTTAAAACAGTTTTTGAACTTCTGGAAGTTCTGAGTAGAAATTTCATTAAATCTCTATCGGTGAGTGAAACAACTAATAACTAATATTAAAAATGTGAAGTAGATTTCATTACATCTTTACATCATTATCTTAACACCGAAGTGTTGGATAATAGTAGATATAATATTTTTAGAGCTGATCGAGATTTCGAGGCTACTAACTCCTCGAGAGGAGGGGGAGCTATGATTGCTATTGCTTCTAACATTTGTGCAGTCGATCTAAATCTTGGTAATACTGACTTCAGTCTTATCCCAACTGTTGACATTACTGGTATTAAAATTACTCTAAAATATAAGACACTTTATCTTTTTGTAGTTTATATTCCTCCAAATGCGCCACTTGAGGTGTATAATTTGGTCTTTGATGCTTTTTGCTCTTTAGATTATATTTTTGTCTCGGACATTTTGTTAATTGGTGACTTCAATGTCCCGGCATACGCGTCTGCTTCATTGTACTGTACCGATTCTCCTATATTTAATGCCGTTATGAACTTCCAAAATTTTGTTAATTTAATTCAAAGTAATTCAATTGTAAATATAAATAATCGCATTTTAGGTCTTGTTCTATCCAATAATAAGTGCAAAGTTGAGAGAGCTATTGATGTTCTTCTTCCTGAAGATTTGCATCATCCTCCTCTTGTGGTGTGGTATCCTATAAGAAAGTGTAGCTCGCAATCGACTAGAAACGTTAAACTGTTATAAGTATAATTTTAAGAGAGCAAATTTTCCCTTACTTTATACACATTTGCTTGAATCTGACTTCTGTTATTTGGATGAATGCACTGATGTTGATGTTGCCCTGCAACAATTTTATGATCATTTGGATAGGATTTTTTCCATGTTCGTTCCTATTTCACGTGTAAGTACTCGGTGTTATCCCCCTTGGTACACTAGATCGTTAATTAGAGATGTTAGACGTAAACATTTCTTGTGGAAACGGTATAAACGCTCTAGTGATATTAATCATTATAATGAATTTAAGACATTAAGACGTACAGTAAAGTATGAGAGTATGATATTGTTTAATAATTACATATTGGATATTGAGAATAATATTACTCATCAACCTCAGAATTTTTGGAAATTTATATCTCAAAGAAATTCATACTCAGACTTACCAAATACTTTTAATATGGACCATGATTCCTTTTCTGATCCAGAGGAGATTTGTAATGCTTTTGCTTCCGTTTTCCAAAAATCGTATTCTACCCCTATAAATGTGCCATTTGTCTCCGACATTAATAATTTTAGCTTGCCTGAAATTCGTTCTTTTTCGGAGGATGAAGTTAGGTGTTGTTTAATGAAATTAAAGCCTAAGTTAACTAGCGGTTTAGATGGAATACCATCCTTTCTTGTGCGGGACTGTGCCGCAGTTTTTGCGCCACCATTGTGTAGATTAATAAACCTGTCCTTGGATACATGTACGTTTCCATCACAGTGGAAAATTTCTAAGGTCACTCCAGTATTCAAAAAAGGGGAAAGATCAGACATTTGTAATTATCGACCGATTGTTATAATCAGCAATTTTGCCAAATGTTTTGAAATGCTGTTGTATGATTTTATATTTCATCACACAAAACACTTAATTACGGAGGCGCAACATGGTTTTTTTAAGGGCAGGTCTACTGTTACAAATCTCTTCTGTATTACACAGTTTTTAGCCAATGCCATTGATGATGGATTTCAAGCTGACGTGATTTACACTGACCTGACGAAGGCTTTTGACAGAATTGATCACGCGATACTCTTGAATAAATTAGATAATTATTTTGGTTTTTCCTTCAACTTATTAAGTCTTATTGGCTCTTATCTTTCTAACAGAGGTCTTTATGTTGTTTACCGCGGTTGCAAGTCTGCTGAAGTACGAGCAACCTCGGGTGTCCCTCAAGGGTCTAATTTGGGACCCTTATTCTTCAGCTTATTCATTAATGACATCATTAATAATTTAACTGTGCCCTGCCTGTTGTATGCAGATGATCTCAAAATTTTTAGTACGATCAAGAACGCTAATGATGCTGCTGAACTTCAGTACAATCTTAATGTCATTAATGAATGGTGCAGGGTTAATAATCTGTCACTAAATATTAGTAAGTGTCATGTACTGTCTTTTTCTACTAAGAAACAGTTAATTTCTTTTGATTATTCCATCGAGCAACATACGCTGTCTAGACCTGATACTTTCTGTGACTTAGGTGTTATTTTTGACAGAAAACTGTCTTTTATTAATCATCTACATTATATTACTACAAGAACTTATAGATCTCTTGGTTTCATTACACTTTGAAAATTTTATACTCTACTTTTGTCAGGTGCAATTGTGAATATGCATCAATTGTTTGGTGTCCTAATTATGCTATACATGTGGATGCTCTTGAAAATGTTCAACGTAAATTCTTGAAATATATTAGTTTTAAAGCTGATGGTGAGTATCCCTCTGTTGGGTTCCCTCAAGTTGAAATGCTTAATAGATTTGGCCTTGAAACTTTGGAAAATCGACGTAAAAAGGCTTATTTAATTTGTTTACATAAAGTAATGAATAATGTCATTGACTGCAGTGCCATCTTGCGAATGTTGAGCTTTCATGTTCCCAGAATTGAAGCTAGACAATTTAACATGTTTTATTTGCCACCAGCTAGGACAAATATTCTGCAACACTCTCCACTTCATAATATGTGTGATTTATGTAATGAAGTTATCTTGCCCGTAGATTTTATGGATTGCAATATTTCAACTCTGAAAAAACTTGTTTTGTAATTGTTATTGTCTTTATCTAGATAATTAGATTGATTATTTTTTCGTATTTGTTTACATGTGTTATGTCTAAGTATTGTGTAATTTACTTAATGTATGCTTTTTTTTGTGTGTTTTCCTATTCTATAACTGGGTCTTTGACCTGTTGAATAGTGTAAATAAAATAAAATAAAAATAAAATAAAAAATTACAAATACATCAGAAGTTCTAAAGAAATCGCAAAATTCATTTTAATCAGTGTCATTATTATTGCAAACAATAGTACTTATAAATGAAATAAGATAATGTGTTTGTGCGTTACTAATTTGGAATCATCGGTCTCCCGGTTCAAAAATATGTTTCTTATCTTATTTCGTTCATTACACAAATATAATAAAATGTATTCCTCCTTTTCGTTATCTAACAATGCATTAGCAGCTTGAACAATCTCCATTTTACCCAAACACCATTGCAATTACGAAACGTGATATTCAACAAACATTTAGAAGACAAATACATCAACTTTGAACATATATTTACTGACGGTTCAAAATTTAATAAGAAAGTCGGATGTGCGATTTGGTACCCAAAAGAAAATCTCTCTATAAAATACAAACTGCCAAGTATCACCTCTATCTTCTCGGCAGAACTTCCTGCAATCAAGGAAGCTGTAAAGATCTGTTTAACTTCAGAAATGAATAATTTTTTAATTATGTCGGATTGTAGAAGCGCCATAAGCAAAATAAAAGCAGCAACGCCAGTTTCAAACCAAAACTGCATAATATCAGACATACTTAGACTCCACTGTGAAGCAAGAAACGCAAACAAAATGATATATTTTGCTTGGGTTAAGGGCCACGCTGGTATAAAAGACAACGAGATAGTCGATAACCTTGCCAAAAAAGCAGCAGAAGATGGATCCAATATAATTTTTAAAATTCCCGCTAATGACCTTTTTCCAATTTTTAAATCGGAAATGAAATCCGCTTGGCAGCTCCAATATGAGAACTCGGTCAAAGGAACCTTCTTCAAAAATATTCATCAGAGAGTATCACTTACTCCGTGGTTTGTCAATATTACAAATAAGCATCTGATCAAAACAATTTGTAGAATGAGAAGCAACCACGCTCTATATCACCAGTATAAAAACAAAATAGGCCTTACCGATACCTCATACTGTATCTGCAACGAAATAGCTGATTTGCAGCATATTATACTAGAATGTCCACTAGAAAAGGCAAATATTGATATTTTATACAAGAACTTAATTCCCGAAAGGGTTGATTTTCCTATAAGTATTTCCACATTGTTGAGCACAAAAAATATTAGAGTATACAAGATCATATGTAAATACCTTAAAAATATCAATATAAAAGCATGCATGTTATTATGTAATTATAAATATTATTCATTCTATTCCATTTGTAACCCACTATAGGGAGACCGAAGTTGACTAGGCCAACGAGGTCTAGAGAACAATGTATCTAGTATATAGTATAGCTCAGAAAAAAAAAAAAAAAGTAAATAATAAATAAATAAATAAAAAATTTAAAAAAAAATAATAAATTGGAAAAAAAAAAAAATTGGTACAACATCAAATATGAAGCTGGTAAATACAGTTTAGGGGTTGAAATTGTAATACACATACAAAATGTATGAATATATAATATATGTACAAAATGTAACCTAATTAGTTATATAACAAAGAAGACTGGCTAGTTGGCTCTGTCCAGTTCCATAGAAACCTAAACACACACACACAATCTCCATTTTGAAAAAAAAAAAAACTATTAAATCGAGCGTTTTAAAATGTGCAAAATGAACAGCACACCTTAATTGTTAAGTCGAAACGATTAGTCTTATACAGAGTGTTCTGCAAAGAACCGCCGCAGAGCAGGTGCATAGAGTGGGTCCCAAAATATTGCATTTAAACAAACATAGATTTATGTTAAGTTGCACACAACCGAAGTTACAAGCCTTCAAATTGGGGCCAAGTAATTCGAAAAAAAATTATCTGAATTGCATACTTTAACTTGGAATAATCCAATTTGGTACATGATTTAGACTTATTATTGGTCTTCTTTGCTTATGAGTTCAAGTAAATTGAGACAATGCAAGGTGTTCATTGAAGGTGAGCCACCCTTAAAATGATACCAAAGTTGTTTTCCATTGATCGAATTTGAAATGAATGATAATATCCAGCGCAGAATTTAATTTAAAACACTTTTTAAATCTTCTTAAATTCAAAAAAACTGTAAGGTTTTCGAGAAAAAATGCATTAATTGAAACAAGAGAGCATTTATTAGAAGAAATCAAAAAGTCAGCAGTAGGTTTTGTCTTTATAATTTGACAGTTAGTGATAAAACTAAAATTAAAAATTAAATTAAAACTAAAGAGATTGTTCGAAATGGGCACCATTTTCTCTGAAACATAAATTTATTTTCTGCCAAAAATTGAAATTTAGTCTGTCTAATAAATATTGATCGTTTCTTATCACATTTCCTGAGATTTAGCGATCCTCGTGGCCAATTTTAAGAACAATTATTTCCTCGTCCTAACCGTTTATCTGAACACATACAATTCAAAAAGTCTCGAACAGTTGCACCAAAGTTTACAGAATAAATATATAAGTTGTTTCACTCTCGAACACGCTCCGCCCAGCCAATTCCTGTCTCCTCACCCGTCTCGGGGACTGTTCGGTACCCAGGATCTTACACGATGACCGGCGCTAGAACTATAACGTATTGAATGCGATCGATGCGAGACAAAAAACCTTGAATATCTGTTAGTATTAATTTTATTTTTCTTGTAAAAATGTCCGTGATATATTATACTGTGAATAATTGTTATTCAACACGTGATTTTTCCGTTTTCCTTGTTCAAGGTATGTATTTTATATTTCATCAACTAATATAAAGAAATAGGTCACGATATAAAATTTTTTTTAGAATCTTAATTTGAAAGATTCTCCTGATCAATGCTATAAAAAAATTAGAATTTGAAGCAAATATTTTTCAACAAGTAAGTTCTTTGTACTGGCATTTATTAAAAAAAAAGTGTAATATGCAATAATTATGTAAGTAGGTACTTAATTGTGTCATGTAAATTTTACATTCAAGCATTTTTTGTTCAAGCAGTTTCTGATAATACCAAAACTATTTTGGCGCTAAAATTTCAAGTGATACCTGTGCACATACAGTATATAATAAAAATGGTATGTAAGTAACATCTTTAAATAAATTAAAATAATTTGTCTCAAATTAATTAACATACATATAGAAATACCCAAATCAGTAAAATAATATTGAGTACTAAAAAATGACCTGGACATACTTATACATTGGGTTTTCAATTGAGTAATTTTTTTACTGAAAAGAATACATAGTTTATTAAATTACAAAACAAGAATATAATGCATTTTTATTATATTTCAGATCAAGACTGCCAAACGTCCCAAACACTTTCGTGTAGGAGTCTAAGAAAAGCTGCATTAAAAGAACAAGTAAAAACCTATACTGCAGCATTTATAACTTGTAAACATAATAGATTATATTATTTTCTATTTTAAAATAATGTATAAGGTACCACTACCAAATAAGGCCATGTTAAGCATTAAACCCCTATATTTTTGTTAATATTTGACAAAAATATATAAAACTTAGAGTATATTAAATTCACTTTATTTAAAACGGTTGTATACTTGTAAATTTAAAAAAGTCGAGTTAGATTATTTTTAATTCTAATTTTTTAAAAAAAGTGAGAAATGGCCTTGTTAGGAACACTTGCTCCTAATAAAGCCAGTTGACAAATATTGCAAATAAACATAAATAATTATTATTGGACTGTTTTTAATAACATATATTTCATTGCAAAATATAACTTTCTTCACTAAAAACAATAATACAAATTCTAAAATCAAATATAAAACTTACATATGACACTAACTTGACATTTAATGTGAAACTAAAACAAAATAGAAAAATAAATTTCAGTTTTGACATTCTCGGCAAACAAATTTAGCTTTGTCGCTTTTACACAATCCTGCGTATTCTTCGTGAACGTATTTTAGACAAATAATACACAGTCACATATCTTGAACTTTGGTTTGCTGACATGTGGCTTTATTAGGCACACCTATCCCAAATTATAAAAATTGTATTATAGACCAACAACGAAAACTAGGCATGTCCATATATACCGTCACTCTTTGCCAGATACTCAATTGTTCCTAATATCAATACATATCTTTAAAAAAAGCCTTCTTCAGACAAAAATATAAACTTGTATTCACATCAAAAATACCATCACACAGCCGGTAAACTGATGATAGCTAATGACGCCACCCATGATATAATTTAGAAACTAGAAGCTATGCAAATTTAGACATATTATGAAACCTGTAAAATTACTGTAAACTTTTTTTTGGTTAAATACATTGGTTTGTCAAAAAGTGACAGTGGCCTTATTAGGAGCTTGGCCTTATTTGGTACAAGTACCTTATTTTTAAATATTTAAATAAACATTTTATTGCTGATTTTCCTCATGGCTACATTATTTTTTTATATATATTATCTAATATATAAAATTCTCGTGTCACAGTTTTAGACGCCATACTCCTCGGAAACGGCTTGACCGATTTTTATGAAATTTTATATGTATATTCGGTAGGTCTGAGAATCGAACGTAATCTATTTCTTATACCCTTAAGTGATAGGAGTGGTCCACCCCAAACATTTTTTTTTTATTTTTTGGACAAAATTTTTCATTTTTATTTTTTTATGATGTGGCATTAAAAAATACATGCAACCCTTAATTTTCATCCTTCTATCACAAGCCCCTATTTTTTAATAACCATTTTAGTAATTTAATAATTTTTAACCCTGGTCGATAACTGATCGACCGATAGATCAGTTATCCCCGCCAGACATCTACCGGTGTCACTTCTCACCCAGTAAACAGCACGGAGTAGGGATGAGAACGAAGCCGGTCTCCTGTCTCTCTCACAATAAGCCTTCTCTCACTTCCTACACAGTTTTCGACCATTATTATTGTGCATGAATCTAGCGTAATAGTTACGTTTACAATTATCATTTTACCTTCTAAGTGTAATTCTCAAGTAAATTTATTATTAATTTGCGAGGCCATAATTATTTATTTCCTATTTTATCAATAATTAATAAATTTATTAATTTTAAGTGTAGTTCTCATTATTAGTTAATTAAGTAATCTACATAACCTCAAAGGTACGCAACACTTGTCACGAGCTTCCGCCAACAACGGCTCTTAATTTACTATATGGCTATTTTTTTGTACAGTGAACAATGCCAACAAGGCGTAAAGGGGCTAATTTGGGCCGTCAAACAAGTAAAATTGCAGGCACGCGAAATAATTCAAAAAATGAATGTTTCGTGTTTTGTTATTCTTATAGACCGTCATCGTTCACAGTGCTCCTTTCCGCTTTTAGTCATATACCACATCTCCACACACTTATAATAAGTTAGTTATTTTTTATTTAACTGCCAAAGTATTCACTAGAAATAATTCATATGGCAAACAACGTTTGCCGGGTCACCTAGTTTTATTTTAAAATTTACAGGTGAATATATACGGCTAGCAAGATTAACTAACAAAACTTGATGCATTTACCTATACTCGTTTTATAATATTTATATTTATTACATTAGAAATATTTTATTTATACAATAAGCAGCCTTACATCACACTTTTGGAATATCCCTCGTATATAAATATTTCCCAATTGGATAGAAACTACTTTTTTAAGTCCCTCCTACTTGACCATTTTTGCGATCTCAAAACATCAAAGTGCCGACAAAGAGTAGTATAACTTATATTTATTCAGAAAACTTTGGTCGCACTAAAATGAGGCGGTGCCCCCATGATGCATAAGCCATTACTCTAGTCTTGCAACGGTACATTTTCAATTAATAGTAGGAGAAGTATTTTGCAGAAATTCCAAATAACTTTCGGAATTTAATCGATTTGTCAAAATAACTGGTTCAGTAAAATAACAATCAATAATACCAGTACAAACATTTATCTTAAATTCGCGCCGAAAATGTCTAGGAGTTATTGCATAGCATAGGTTTACATCGAAATATTCCTGAAAGTTGTGACCATTTGTAATTTATCTACGAGTGATGCCTCATCAGTGAAAAGAATTCTCCTGATGCAAGGTAAACTCGCAAAAGGTCACTTGTCAATCCAAATCATGAGGCAACAGCTCATGCATTTTTTGAATGTGGTAAGGATGTAGTACAGAAGTTTTTGATAATCCAGTGTATCGAGATAAACGCTTAGTACTTATTTGCGTTCGTGATGTTTTTTTCTCTTGACTTTAATTTTAATATTTGTTTGTTTTTTAGAAAAGCTATTAAGTCTTCTCAAAAAAACGGAGGGTGAAATTAATACTAACATCACCATGTCACTGAGCAAATGGCCTTTTCGCCTTAGCAATTTCTAGAGTTAGTTATTTGCGGTTCATCTTAAACTGTTTGCAAAATATTTTCTTCATTTTATACCCTTATTACACTAGGACGTTCTCGGATATTATTGATAAACTTTCCTGTGTCTCTGTGACTTTCAACATTAGAAAATGTTTCTCTATGGACAATCACTCAATTTGGAAACTCCTACGATATTCTTCTACAGTTTAATTCACATAAATCTAGCACAAATAAGTGTCAATTTCTTTGCTGAATGTAAATTTTCCAGCCATTTTCAACAACAAACAATAGAATAGAATAGTTTTATTGCTAACTATCAAATTTTAAAGACAAAGCGTCACGAGTGATTTGATTATTTCTTCTAAAATACACAATTAAAATCTTGTTTTAATTAACGCATTTTTTCTTCAAAACCTAAGTAATTCAAAGATATTTTGTTCTTTCGAAAAATTTGGCCGACTTTGATATAGGTAAGTTTTTATCGACTGTGATAGGTATTATTTTTTATAGGAATTTTACATAATTTATGAAATAATACAATAAATTTAAAAATTATAATAAAACTATGTTAAAAAATTTGTAAGTGCAAAATTATACTTGAGCGAGCTAGTACACAGACCCTAAAAGAGGCGTGGGCTCGAAAATTTCTCCCTTCAGTCCCCCCCCCCCCCCCTATCCTCGTTCCTGATCATCATCGTTCACAAAAATCATCGGTGCAGCAATGTGTACATCAACAATTATTTTTATTTTTAAAATGATTTTAATTATACAGGGTGTCCCATAACTTATGGGCCATAGAGCAACCGGAGATAGTAGACATAAAAATATGTCTTTTGAGCCAAACTTGCCAACAGTTGAAGATATCGAATTCAAAATTCGTATAATTAAGTTTTATGGGAGCGAGAAATACGAATTTGTCATTAGCTTCAAGATATTTCCTAGAGGGCGCTTGCTACGTGCTTTGTGTTGAGTTAATTCACTAATATTATTTTTACTTGTACAGTTAATAGAATTTATAAATGAAACTATAAAAAACCAACAGTTTTTACGTAAAATAGGGACTCTGGGTCGATCTCGATATCTCAAGCCGTTTTCTAGATTTTCACGATTGATTGTGTCATTGCACATTATGTCGGTGGCTGCAAAGTATTTAATTTACAAGTGTGCCTTGAATGTTAACAAAATTTGTTACAGTGACAACTGTCAGTGTTATCTACCTTTTCATGTAATAGGTACTTAAAAATTTTTTTTTTTTACAATATTCAAGTACAAAAATATTTTTATTTATTAATGCCAGGCTTAATAAATTTTCTAACCGTGACTTACGAGATATGATCTGCGTTTATGAGCAAGAAAATTGCAACAGTTGTGCAGCACTCAGAAGATATGAAGGCCTCTACCCAGCCAGAACCATTCCAGACCGAAAAATATTTCAAAGAATATTCAATCAGTTAGGTGAAACGGGTTCTGGTGGACGACCAAAAAGTATAACGGTCGAACAAGAAGAAGAGATATTGGTGCATATCGCAGAAAATCCTGAATTAAGCACTAAGCGTTTGGAAGCTTCTACGGGAATTCATAAATCAACCGTCTCAACCATTCATGCAGAAAATTTGTTTCCCTACCACTTTATGCCCGTTCAAAATTTATTACAAGGAAACTTGCAAGCTAGATCAGAATTTTGTCAAAATCTACTAAATAAAATAAACGAGGAGCCCATGTTCCTGAAAACCATATTATTTACTGACGAGGCAACCTTTACACGACGTGGAATTTTTAACTGAAAAAAATAAACATTACTATGCTTTGGGAAATCCACACCTACCTAGAGATAAAATTTCCAACACGAGTTTTCAATAAATATTTGGTGCGGAATTATCGACAATTTCTTGATAGGCCCATTTCAGCTACCACAGAGACTTAATGGAGAACAATCTTTGCATTTTTTAGAAAACGATTTTCTTGATCTTTCAGATGGTATACTTATGAACGTAAGACAAAATATGTGGCTTATGCAAGACGGTGCCCCACCACATTTTTCACTTTCTGTTCGAAATCATTTGAATCAGCATTTTCCACATCGATGGATTGGCAGTGAATTTCTTTGACCACCTCGTAGCCCATATATTAACCCGTTAGATTTATATTTATGGACTCACATGAAGACTTCAGTATACAATGACGATATCAATACACGAGGTGAAGTTGAACAAATATTTCAAGACGCCGCCACTATTATAAGAGGATATCAAAATATCTTCTTGGATGTGAGACGTAATTTCATAAAAAAGATTAAGAAAATGTATTGAGGTAAACGGTGGCCACTTTCAACACTACTAGTAAATTAAAATGAATTTGTATTATTTTATTATTATGAATGTTGTGTTTTTTACGTAAAAATGTTGGCTCTTTTATAGTTTAAAGTAAAAAAAATTCTACTAATTGTATGGGTAAAAAAGTATTGGTGAATTAACTCAACACAAAAATTCTTGTACTTGAATATTACAAAAAAATATTTTTTAAGCAGCTAAGCTATCACTTGAAAAGTTAGATAACACTAACAGTTGTCACTGTAACAAATTTTGTTAACATTCAAGTAAATTAAATATTTTTCAGCCATCGACAAAATGTGCAATGACACATTCAATCGTGAAACTTTGGAAAACGGCTTGAGATATCAAGATCGACCAAGAGTTCCGTTTTTACGTAAAAATGTTGGCTCTTTGACAGTTTAATTTATAAGTTCCATTAACTGTACAGGTAAAAAAAGTATTAGTGAATTAATTCAACACAAAGCACGTAGCAAGCCCCCTCTAGGACATTTCTTGAAACTAATGCCAAATTCGTATTTCCCTCTCCCAAAAACCTAATTATACCAATTTTGAATTCGATATCTTCAACTGTTTTAAAGTTGTCATTTTTCGAAAATTTATTTTAATTTATTATTACCGAGGCAAGTTTGGCTCAAAAGACATATTTTTATGTCTACTATCTCCGGTTGCTCTATGGCCCATAAGTTATGGGACACCCTGTATATAAATCTAAAGAAATATCCCTTGCCATTTTAGCTGCACGTATAATTATTTTCAATTTATTCAACGGATTCAACGGACTTTGTTACGAAACAAAACAAAAAAAGTTTTCTTAAAATAAAATTAAAGAGATTCTTCTTAAATACCGCTGTAAACTACATTAAAACTATTAATTGCATTATTAAGTGGGGGGAATAGAAAACTGAAAAACATTTTTCTTTAAAATGTAATACTCCTGTTAAATAGGTAACATTAGTATGAATGTCATATTTCTGTACACAAGCAAAAAAATTGTTTAAGCATCATTCGAGAGATGCTTGAGACTTATTTTTGGAAACGCATTTCCGATATGATTGAATTACGTAATTTTATCCTAGAATAATAATTATTGGTAATATTTGACTGATCTCCCTGTGTTGTTATTGTCAAAAATTTATTGAATTGTAGAAATATAAGATTTTCGATTTTCACAACGTTAATATAAGTAACGAGTATTTGAGATTTATTTCAAAGAAACAGTAATTAGGTAGAAAACTGCAAGGACATCGAAAAACAAAAACTTCATTTCTGTATTTTTTTCCTGTGTAATTAAAAATTACACGCCCATAACTTACAAAATGTGATGCAGTAATAGCTATATTTCTTAATACAGTAAAAACAAAACGCAGCATTTTTTCCATTATAATTGGCTAATAAAATACCTGCCCGTTTTTTCGAAACGTTAATTTTCATGATAAATAACATTGCAAACGTTGAAATTTGTTTTTAAAAGTCAAGGATAATAAAAAATTCCTATGCAAGCCGAGATCAAGAACGAACCTAACACCTGCTTCATTTTCCCACAGACCAGAGGAAGTGTCAGAGAGAGATGGAGAACGTTTCACCGCCTGAAGACGGACGAGGACAGATCTTGATATAGATTATATTATTACTTTATAACCTTATTTAATAACACACCGCACTGTGCAGTTTATGCTTATTAGGGCCGATTTATAATCTGATTTGCAAATTTCTCTGTGTTTAACTTTACAATTTTTTTATTATAACTGACAATAAGCCAATTCCATTTGCCAGGTCAGAAGACCTCTAAGTTACATACTGCTTTAGCGACAAAACGTTAATTTATGATTATGATCAACTGGAAACACCTTTTTGAATTAATGAGGACGTGATCTGTTATTTATAATTAGGAAATTTTTTATGCTGCTTACAACACAATATCTATTAAATTGGATTCTTTTTATACAATCAAATAGTAGAAACCACATCTCGTCTTAGGAAACTAGTACATAGCAACTAGATAGCGCCACTGTTTTTTGAAAAATCGAGTAATTTGTTTTCCCGAAATTTGTTTTTCATAAAATTTTAACAGTTACCAGGAGCAAGTAATATTTCACCTTTAAAATGAAGAAACAAATTATAAAAATGCATGCTAGATGAGTATTTCGAATATTTACTATCCTCTTAAAAGCATAGTACTATTTTTTATAAATTTTTTCACATGCAGTAAGTTGCATTGTATCACTGAGAAAAAAATATTACGGCGATTATAAGAATTATTATAGCCCTAATTAAATTTTTGCATACTATACGGGACTATAAGATGGTTTCTTATGGTTATAATACATAGTTTGTTAAATCTAGTTTGTAAAGATTATTATTTTCATCCTGCCTGCTCAACAGGTCGCAAATTGTTTCGTTAAATTAATTTTTTTCATTCAGCTCCTTATGTAACTACTTCTGGGGTGCCCCAAGGCTCTCACTTAGGGCCACTGCTTTTTATTATATATCTTAATAATATACACTTACGTTTCCATCACAGTAAATTTTTAATGTATGTTGATGATATAAAGATATTCTCGGAAATAAATAATATTGCGGATTGTTGACTTATTCAAACAGATCTTGACCGATTCTTCGATTACTGTAGTATGAATAAACTTTTCCTTAACATAGAAAAATGTCTGTTTATTACTTTCACCAGAAATATCAAAAAGTACTAATTTGACTACAATTTTAACCAAACTAATCTGAAAAATGTTTCCATAACCAAAGATCTAGGAGTAATGTTTGATAGTAAAATTATTTATTATTTTATTTAACACGCATATTGATTATGTTGTTGCGAAAAATAATAGGATGGTAGGATTCATTATTATAAATAGTAGATCTTTTAAATCTCCAATAGCTTTAAAATCACTGTATTTTGCTTACGTGCAAAGTAGATTAAGTTTCGCTTCTGTTGTTTGCTCTCAATATAGCATATATGTTTCTAGAAATGAGGCAATTCGTGACAAGCAATAAAACTTTAATTTCAAAGTGTAAACTATTTTAGCTTAACACTATGAAATGTTGATCAAATATCTACCCTTCTACTTGAAAAGAATTTTTCTTGACCAATGAAACCATCACATTTGTACTGTACGTGGTTCGTACGACATGAAGTAGCTAACAACCGCTAGATGTAGCTTGTTACATTTCGCGTACCCTGTAGAGCGCCAGAAGATAAACAAACCCTTACTGACAGGGACAGGAGCAGTGTTGCCAACTAGTGGGAAAGGTCCTCTTTGTGGGAAATTTTGGAAGGAAAAATGCAAAATGGGAAAAGGGAAGAAAATTAAGAAATATTAGTTTTTGTGAGAAAAATTTCAATAAAGTCTTTTATTGTATCTTACGTGCAGTATTCTTTACTTTTATTTTATTAGCACAATTAACAGAAAAAACTTTACAATTCGAGAAGAGTAGGTAGTTCTGTATCACAAATCTAGAAAAAAATAAAATAATAATTTGTATTCTGTACAGACTATAGAGTCATACAGTCTGATACTTCAATGTTCAATGCTTTTATGTTCTTTGTTATTTGTACTATATTTGTAACCGTAGCCCACAGCCTATCAATCAAGCTTTTTTCAAAAACTACATGCGACCGCCGAAACCTGACTGATATATTTGTCAAATTTTAGAGAACACTGTTACCTATATGTTTCTATGTTGTGTTTGACAGTTTTATTTGTTGATTTTTTTATTGTAATAAATTATATTTTATTATTGATCGTCCTATATCCTCCAAAACATTTTTTATTATTACTTATCGTGGGAAATCCTTAGGGAATTTCTAAAAAAATTGTTGGGGGTAATTAGGCAAGCTTTTAATTGCTTTATGGGACATTTTGATCCCAAGGGTTGGCAACACTGGACAGGAGGCAGAGAAGGAGGCCCTTAGTAGAGCCGCTGACATCGGCGCAAACGCAGTCGAGGCTAAACACAGAAAGTCGCGCAATAATATGGATGAAGAGAGATAATCTCTTTCGGTTCCGCATATCGGCGTCTTGTATCCTGCCAAGAATATTGGCGCGCACTATAACATTTAAAAACTGTTAATACAAACACAAAATTTAACCTTTTCGTACGTTAGATTAACAATATGATGTTTGTATAGAAGAGTTTCGTAATTGTGGATTGAAATCTTTATTTTAGTTAATGGAATCAACATAGTGGATTGAATAAATACATTTTTAGGTTCCTCTAACCAATACTTTTACGTAAAAAACTAAAATAATAATGGAATATTAAATTAATAAATATGTGTTGACATTTTTTAAAGGTTAAGTGAAGTAGTTTTTCGATTCGCCACATATAACCGCGAAAAACTGTTCCGTCTAACAGTTTTTGAGTAAATCTAACAGTTTTTGTTTTCTAGGTGCATACAGTCGCTTTTTACGTTACATAATGTAGAAACGACGAAAATTAACGTTTTTATTAATAATAATACCTGATAGGTAACGATTAACTGTTACGGTTAGCTGCAGTATTTTGCATTCGTTCTTTCGTTTCAAACTGTCAAAACTATATTCTTACTTATTACCGGTCCACCAGGTTTTTAATTATAAAATCTTCCGATAACAACGAATTTTACCATTTAGTCTTCCGATTGCCGTAGTTAAGTTGCTGGTTGCCATACTCTTCAAACGTCAAACGTTCCAAATAAATAAGGGCTGTCTACCAATTCAGTAACTTGCTTTTTTCGCGATTTAATAAAGCTTTTAAATCGATTTTTCCCGAAATTAGTATTCCACAATATAAATTAAGAGTGGACACCTGATTTAATAACAATATCTTGCAGAAAATTATTATTATTATCTCGTAGAAAATCCAAATCTATCATTAATTGATATCGACTTTTGAAAATATTCACATGTAAAAGACGCTTAACAGTGTACAATTCTTTCTGCAATTTGCAAGTATTTTACATGTAGGCCTATGCTCTGAACAGGAGCTTATTGAAAAAGTCGTCGTACTTTCAAAATATTAATCTTACTTGATTTTTATTGGAGTTTTTTGCAATTCTATGAAATTATTTAATGATACGTATGGTTACCATCATGCGCAAAAATTCCTAGGCTGAACTGTCAATTTCAAAGTACCTTTTTTCACTTTTACTTGATTGTTATTGTTTGATTGTTGAGCTTGCAAAATATATTAACTGAAACCTTTATTTTATTTGTTATTGTTACTTGTTAAATTTTGATAAACAGTTTAGTTTTTAGTGTACAATCGGGTTAAAGTGTTATAATTGCAAATTAAGAAATGTAAAATAAACTGCAACTCAGACTTTTCGGAAAAGTATTGCAAGTGCAAGGGCTTGCTGCAAGCCATTGCAAGAAGAATTGAGGGCTGTAAAGTGGCTTTAAGAAAAGAAGCTGGATTTTACGCAGGAACCTTCCTAACTGGAAGACTTCCGCCAATTGCTTACACAAGTTTATGTTCTTTGGATTATTTAATATACCTATGTAAGATAAAATCAGTAAATTCATTTTGAGTATTTTTACACAAATTCCAGCACCGTATAAACATTATGTAGAACATCCCACATAACATTAAAGTTGTTATCGTACAGGTTCTGA
The DNA here is from genome assembly GCA_037114965.1 of Monochamus alternatus. NCBI lineage: Eukaryota > Metazoa > Arthropoda > Insecta > Coleoptera > Cerambycidae > Monochamus > Monochamus alternatus. The sequence goes on along the minus strand of CM073433.1, from coordinate 34,869,566 downwards.
GAAGCGTTACTGTATTTTATAGTTTTGCGTAGGCTAGTTTGTTGGTAAAAGTTGCCTCGGTGGGCGACAATTATTGGGCACTAAAAATATTAACACGCACTATATAATTATTTGAGTTCAAATCTCAAAACATCGCATAAAACGTTAAAAAAGTCTCAACATTTTAAGACAGATATCTACCCTTGTTTGGTTATGTGTGTGATAAAAATACTATTTTTTACCTTAATCGGATGTAATAGATTGTTTTTTGAAAAGGAAACCAAACCTAAAAAATTATATATCTCCGAAAGTGAGAGAGATATTTATCATCAAACTTATGAGATGATTTATATTACAAGAATCCTACAAAATAGCAGATTCCACTAGCGAAAATATATGTAACGAATATAGCAAATATGGTGAAAAGTAAAGAAAATGTATCTCTTTTATTTTTGTATGGCGGCTCAATACTATTGTTGTACTTCACACAGTAACACATGAATTAAGTTTAGTTATATATACTTCTACTTTTGAAAATACAAAATATTCTGGATTACTTCTCATTCTACCTTAACACCATATTCAGGGTGTCCCGAAATTAATGGGACATAGAATGAAAGTAGATTTCTAATGACAAAATAATGCGATGTAGCCAAAGTTACTAAAATATTCTGTCCATGTTTTTCTGAAATGACATTTTTATATGAAATTATTCTATGTGCCAAGTGCTATGCATCGATATATTCTAGATACACATACGAATGGTAGTTTAGTATAATCGAATGCACTATTTTATTTTATATCCATGTAATGTTAACGTTTGAACCATAGTATTCCTGATCCAAGTCAATGTGGGGACATAGTATAAATTGTCTTAAGTATACGATACCAATGTGAATCAATATGTCGTGTTTTCACCAGGCCAAATAAACAGATTTTCTTAATACTTAAAACATAATAATGAGTGAATTAGAAGAAATCGATTTCTGAGCCCTTTGAGGACTCAGAATCAGAATATCAGAACCTGGTTTTTGCAAAAAATTATTAATTTTTTCAAAAGAAACATTCTTCTAGTACAGGTTTTATTAATTACTCTTAACTTGAAATAAAATTTTGGACATAAAAATCATTGCAAAAGTTTTTAATTTAATTTATTCTATATCCAGTACCGTTTCATATAATTTTTATATATTTTTTTTTACTTTAAGTGTCTTCTAAAAGATATCTTATTATTTTAATACTAAAACAGTCACTGAAAAAAGAAAAAATTATCATGTGCGAAAATATATGTTGATTCGAAATTCAAGTTTTAAATATACTCTCTTGTAAAATTTAACAAAATGGAAATAGAACGGTGTGTCTGTCAGACGATGAAATGTTGACGGTTAAAAATATACAGGGTGTCAAAGTTAAAATTTTATTGTAGATATTTGTAAATAACTATTTAAAAAATCCAAACATCTGCATATTTTGGAGATGGTGGTTTTTTGGGAACGAGAAATTGAAATTTGTTTGCAATTTTAACGTCAGCAGAAGACGCCACTTGTGGCATATTTAAATAGCAAAACTTTTTTTGACTGACTATTGAAGCAATCGATTATTCTACTCTTTTTAACTAAAAAAAGTACACCTTTTACAATAATCGTATTTGAAATATACAGTACATCGGTTTCGAGTAAAGTGCCTTTGCCGCTGAAAATACATCAAAATGTTACTTAAAAAAGTTATTCACAATGGTAAATTATATCGACTTGCAAAATTTCAAGATCGGCAAGGTTTGATGGAACCGTCACTTTAAATTTTCAACAATGGTTTCATCAAATCAGGTCGATTTTCTTGAAATTGCACATTGTCATAATTTATCATTCTCGATATCTTTTTCAAGTAAAGTTTTGCTCTTAACGACTTCAACAAGGTCAGATAGAAAACATAGGAAAATCGATTGTTTCAATTGTCAGATGGATATACTAAGCCGCAAAAAGTTCTGCCATTTAAAACACGTCATGACGTCAAATATAGCAAATTTTAATTTCTCGCCCCCATAAAACCTTGATCTTCAAAATGTATGAAAATATTTGAACATTTGAAAAGTTATTTATAGATATCGATATATAAGATAACATTTTAACTTTGACACCCTGCACCTTTTTAAAAATCAACTTTTGACTGAGGTAAGTTTGGCTACATCGCATTATTTTGTCATCGGGAAATCTACTATTGCTTTATGTCTTATTAATTTCAGGACATCCTGTATATCGGAAATTATGTCTTTAAGACTTTACATGATACTATTTGTTTAACATTAATTGGTATATCATCTTTTAAAGGAAATAATATTACTTAACATCCTGTATATAAACTTAAAACATCATGTTTTACTTATTTTTTACACACTGTTATCGAAAGTATTCACAACTGTTCTTAAAATTTGTAACTAGTCCCAATAGTGTTGAAATACAATTTAGCACATTACTTAAATCCAATCCAGAGATTATTTGTATGTAATTAACAGAAAAAAAATTGATTGACAAGGTGTAGCTAACTTTTTAATTTCTCATTAAAATATTGCAAGGTTGTATGAGCTGTTTTTACTCAAAAAGGAAATGTGCAATATATAAAGATTAAAAATATTAAAAAAACTTTTAGCATTTGGTTTTATTTATAGATATCCTCAACAACTTCTTATGCAACGCGCACTTCTACCTACTTCATTAAATTTTGTTATTGTTGTTGATGTAAACACTTATGGCCAAATCGAATGAAGAAGGTATAGTTGCAGTTTGCAATAAATTAATTATTATGATTTACCTTCTTTACAACAATAAGTTTTTTCACATTGCTGCAATGGAACTAGCTTGAAGAGGTAACGACGGAAATTTTTCCATGTTACATTATTTAAGGAAGAGACTGACAACAAAGGCTGTTTAACAAACAGAATTGCATATATGTTCCCCAAAACCCGCCAATGTGGTGATAAAAACTGTGCAGATACTAAGTGGCTTACTCACAATTTAAAAAATCTTGAAATGTGTCCTGTGAAATTATATCGGAAACTTATATCGAAAAGGGGAATTATTACTAATGACAGACTTTTTCTAACGCTGAATGGCAAGTGGAATAAATATAATAATAATAATTGGTACAAGAATTCCCTACTGGTATTAATACAATATTAAAATGGTTAAATCTGTCTGCAGAAAAATAGGATTCAACACTAAAAATAACAAATCACTCTAATCGTTCCACTACAGTTAGTCAATTACTACAATCTGACGTTAGTGAACAACAAGCTATGTAGCCCAGGGAAGTTAGGAAAAATAGCGGAAATTTTTAGGCACAGCAGATCTCGAGATGCGGTTTTCTGCATTATGTTCAGGAAGGTCCCAGGAAAAAAGTCTATATCGTCTGGTTTAACCATTTTTTGAAAAATGCCTTCTGGGCTGGAAAATGCATTTTCCAATTGCATCATTACTTGCACCATTATAGGAACGACTGGAAACTCGGAAAAATCGGTCGGAAATCGTTATTCGGGGGTTTTCGGGGCTGCCGAATTTGATTCTGTCATTATAATTACCCGGGGATGCACGTGGGTGGCTCTGTGAGGGTGCGCGGAGGGTGAATTGGGGGAGAAATGGCAGCGTGCATGAAAATCGCTCCAAACTCGTTACTCGGGGGTTTTCGGGGACGTCGAATTCAATTCTAGTATTAGATTTCCCCGGAGGCGCTCGGAGGTGGCTCTGTGGCGTTGTCTGGGGGTGATCGGGGGGAAATGGCAGCGTTCAAAATCGATACTCGGGGGTTTTCGGGGATGCCGAATTCAATTCTGGGGTATGAATAATAAAAATTGCTCAAACCAAAAAGGCACTTCCAACGGGGCCGAAAATAGTGACGAGGAAAAAGATGGCGAAGGGGAAGAAGAAGAAGAGTTTGAACAAGATGTTTAATATTTAAGTTAAAAATTTAAGTTTATAATGAATAATTCAACATTAACAAAAACTACTATATGTTATTTGAATAAAGTATTATTTTCATAATTTGTGATTTTTCACTTTCTCCTTTACCATTTCCCCCAGAGCCACCCCCGAGCGCCCCTGGGGAAGTCTAATGCCAGAATTGAATTCGGCATCCCCGAAAACCCCCGAGTTTGGAGTGATTTTCATAGACGCTGCCATTCAATCCCCCCCCCCCCCAAATCGACCCCAGACAACCCCACAGAGGGACCCCCAAGCGCCCCCGGGGAAATCTAATGCTAGAATTGAATTCGGCATCCCCGAAAACCCCCGAGTAACGAACGCTTCCCATGGACTATGAAATTTCCCCCCCAGAATGACCCCACGGATACCCCCGCAGAGCCGATCCCGAGCGCCGTCATCAGAACATGTATTCACTATACATTTAGGAATAGCTACTCCAAGCAAATCAATTAATAATACCAACAATACATTGTATCTAACTAATAACGATCATGCTATTCAAAATTTTTACCATTGTCCAATTTATAATAATTATAGTCGAGAATAATGTATTTTATTCTTGGTCATAAAAAATTATTTATTGTTATAGGTAACAAATAATAATTATAACAAATTATTTATAGTTGTTGATGGAGTCTTGGCTCCTTCTCATATAAGAAGTGAAAATGGACTTCTTTTTATATAAAGATTTATTGGGGTTTATTGAGTACAATTGGGTCGAACTATAGTCACAGTAATTGCAATATTTGTGAAGTTGTTATTCGAAAATTATTGTTGCTCTCAATATACACACAGCTAACAAAAATTAATAATTGGGAAATTCCAACAGTTATAATAAATATTTCATGAATATAATTAATTTTGAATTATTTTAAACATGAGCAGATTTGGGGTACTTAGATTAAATATACAGTGCTTTCGAAAAGTAACGAATAAATTCGTTATTTTTGAAATTGAGAAGTTTTCGAAAAAATCCCCTGGACCGTCGATTTTGTTATTAAAAAAGGCATTTTTTGACATACGACCTACATTTGTGACGTCATCGTTGTTCGAGATATGACGTCATCGACAATTTTTTAAATAACAACCCCCAATTTTGACCATGCCATTTGAAAGAGCGTGTCATTCTACATACATACATTATGTGATGAAAAATTATGGTGTTACATAACAAAAATTTCAAGAAAATAATGTGTAATAATGAAGATTTTAAAATTTAATTTTCACAAATTGAATTTATTCGTTACTTTTTGAAAGCACTGTATTATAAATAAATTTGTTCCTCTCATTCTACCAATTTTTAAATTTTTTGACTTTTCACTTTGTTCATGAAATAGTCTAATAAAATACCACTCGTGATTGAATTTATCTTATATAATGATGTTTTCTTTAAGCAACTTAGTTGAGTTTAGAAATAAATCGACAAGATTTTGAAAAAGAATATATTTAGCATAAAATGGATTTTATTTCGTTCCATTTCAAACAATAAGTTTAAAACACCTTGTCCAGTGTTAATTTTCTACGCGTCTATAAAATTCCCTTCAACTTGTCAATTAATTATATTTAATTAAAATTCAGCTATTTAATTTCTATCGATGTCTCATCTTTCATCCATAAATAATCACTAGAGGCGTGAACAGTCAAAAGAATCCAATTACTAATTCCTATTATTGAAACGAGTACTCTAAATAAAAAGCGCGTTTTAATTACAACCACCCCTATCACAGCCCCAATTATGTATTGGTTAATCAAATTAGGAACCCCCACAAAAAATCAGGTAAGTCCAACCTCACGCATATCAAAAGCGGGCCAGACCCAGAATATCTTGTAGGCCAATTATGTTCCCCCTTTTTAACAGCAATAATAACCCCCAGCTGCAAAGAAAGAGAAATACGCACGATTTCCTTTTCTACAGAACTATTCATAAGGGGTGACTCAACCAATCTTTTAGGTATTTAAACAAGATTTCCCACGATAAGCGCACGTTGGCCATATGTCGTGCGCTGGGCACAAGAAGGCCCAACTTGGGGTAAAGTGATAATCGAAGAAAGGTGTTCTTATACCGTGGGAACTACTCCTTCCCTTTTAGTATTCCGCAACTGTTTGGATTAGCCGTCTCTCTCTGGTAGGGGCTTTGTCGACTGTTGGACGGAGACAACAGACCCTTTTTATAGAAGCAATTTTATGTGTGGCAGACACACGAATATTGTTCGGTTTTTGTGGCGGGATTTCGAAAATGGGAAGCGTGGTCAGAGCGTGGTGTACACGAGTTTATTCAAATGGGTTTTTGGAAATTTGGGACCTTGGATACCGAGAAATAGTATTGGCGCGTGCGAATATATCTCCTTATCTCTTTTAAGTAACTGAGCAGGTAGATAAAGGCATTTAGATCATTAAAGACTATTTACCTACTTATCTTTCATTATCGGCACGTGTCAAGTTATACAATATCCCCATTTTTTTATTATATCACTTTAAAGGGGTGATTTATTGCAAATCCTTTAATTGCGAACTTTCAGATTTAGTATGTGACATATTAAGTTTAAACTAATTAATTTAAATATGCTAATAAATTTTAAAACCTTTAAATTTAGTACCTACAGTTAATTCGATACCATTCATTACTTGCTAGTCACAGTCTACAATAATATTGAATTTAAGTCATAAATTTAAACAAATAAAATAATTTCAATACAGATTTTATATTTAACCTTTAAATCTCATAAATAAAACTATATACTTCTTTCATCTATTGTTTTTGATATAATGAAATTTAAAATTTTCTCGTCAATAATGTTTTCTTATTACATACAAAGTGCAAATACACTGATAAAAATTATAGTAAATTTAAATATTGTTCACACCTAAAAAAAATAATAAAATAGATGCGCCATGAAAAATGGAAGCAATATCATAAAAAAAAAATTGTAAAATCCTTACAGTTTCCGATAAAAAATTAGTTGTAGTATTTTTAACCTTTACATCGCTGGCCTACCGTAGTCTCCAGCCAGGCCATTCCGAATATTGAAATCCGATTACTATCTGTAGGTATTAAACGTTTTTATGATGCAATTTACATTAGCTTTTCAAGTGTCAAAAATGAATAACAACTCAGAGTTGATGGATATCGTTTTAATTTATGACGATGTGAAAATGCTTTAATAATAATAAGAATATTTATTTCAAACAGCCATACAAAATGGTTTAAAACAAGTCAATGTCAAAAAAAATTGCACCAAAAGACACATCAAATCACAAAACCAATAAATGTTCAAATTTTCAGACAAAGTTAATATCAAATATACACAAATAAGACTATAAAACACAAAAAAGTACCTACTGGCTTATAAACAAACTTCTAAAAAATTCTGCTATTGTATAGGGTTCTATGTCTATCAATAACTTAAAAACTTCACGCTTAAACACTTTAAAATACAAAATATCTTTTATGTTTTCTGGCAATGCATTAAAAAACTTTGTTGCTGCATACATCGGACTTTTCTCAGTGAGACTCAGTTTATGCTGTGGGAGTAAATAATTATTTTTCCTGAAACTATATTTCTTTTTGGACTCAAAAAAAGAAAATTTATGTTTATGTTTAAAATTAAATAAAAGACATTCATAAATATATAAACCCACAACTGTCAAACACCCAAACAATCTAAATTTGCCTCTACACGAACTATTAAAACTCAAGTTAAAAATTATGCGAAAAGCTTATTTTTGAATAACAAACACTCGGTCTATATTAGAACTTGCACCCCATAACAAAATTCCAAATTTCATTTTCGATAAAAAAACTTGCATAATATACTGTTTTCAAAATTGCCTCCGACACATAGGGCTTTATAACTCGTATACTGTAACATATACCATTTAATTTTTTTGTTAAATTATCTATATGAGTTATCCAGTTTAAAGTACTGTCTATAAAAATACCTAAAAATTTGGTAGAGTCGCTAAGCAGAATGATTTCTCGGTAAATGTGTTCAAAATGCAGCTTGAAATACAGCAAATTTGAAAACGAAACTTGGAAGAGATATCCAGGATATTCACGACGTATTTCAGCAATGTGGCATATCATACACGAGGTTCAATTATATCCGTACCATGTACAGCGTGTCAAAGCACTAATAGCAAGGGATTGAACGAGGACAACTGGTACCATGGCCGCCACGTTCTCCTGGCTTTAAATCATTTGGACTTCTTTTTGTGGGAATATTTAAAAAATAAAGTGTATCACACCGAAGTGGATACATACCATTGATAATTTACGCAAACGTAACTTAGTTGCTGCCAAAAACTTGTGTGTAATTTGTGTTAGTTTGTAGAAACTGGATAAGACGGGCCTAAAATTTTGTTGTAACATTAGGTATGTCAAATTATTTTATTAATTAAAACCACAAATTAATCCTATTAATAATTAATAAAAATAGCGGCAAAAGCAGTTGTATTTGGTGAATTAGGCCGGGATTAGACTATAAAAGGTCTTTTATAAAATATATTTGACTAATCATTTGACTGTGTAATATATCAGATTTTATAAAACATTTCTTCTATAAAAGATCTTTTATTAAAAGTAATAGCTTGCCCCACCGATTCCAAATATAAGCACGACCTGAAAAAGGAAAAATGCACTTATGACAACAGCCTAAAATATCACTTTGTAATTTTTTATATACTTTCTAATAAAAAATGCTGCATTACGTTTTTATTATTATTCAACAATAACGATCAGTCTTACGTTCATATGTAAGTAAGTTTCATTTGGAGCTTCTGTAATAAACTTGTTGATATCCTCCTTTGAAAAAGTATTGGCTTTCTTGGCTTTATATCCAGCAGATTTAATTTTAAAAAAAGCTGCTAATTTAGGAAACTTAATGTCGATATTGTCTTTAATTTGGAGTGTAGATCGCAACATGCTGTATTTGCTCCATAATGTCGAAGGCTTCAAATCGGCGCATTTTTTGGAAAAGTAAAATAGGACCACTTCTTCACATATTTTTCTTATTTGCCTAGCCTCCATCCAACATTTAAATAGCTGGTACTCTTCACATTCGGAATACGTTAGCTATTATAAACTTTTGGGAAGTTTCTTTATTATGTAAACAAGAAGCAACCTTAACAACGTTCCATGTACTTTGATTTTTAACAATATTTACTTATCTAAATACCTATTATGACATTTTGACATATTTGGTTCTTTGATTGTCATGCATAAGAACATGTCATATAAAACCAATGTAAAACACTGTGAATGGTCGCAGAAAACATCATATGTATTACACAGGTGCCACGTGTCATTTGCTCCCATGGAAATTATGCACTTTACTCCCTTGTTATACAAATAGCTATTCTTTCTGATGTTTTTAAAAAGTTTTTACAAATAACGTCACTATCAGCATGTTTCTGTAAAAACGTCAAATATGACAGTTATAGAAGTTACAGAAAATAATGCGAATGCTTTTTTACGAATCATTTGGCATCGTAGCTTAAGCAAAAACATCTGACAACATGAAGTTATTCAAAAGTCAAGTACTCTGAATTAAAACAGACTCATTACTTTTTGTGTAACACCGCAGAGGAGGTAACGATCTTCAGTCACCACCTCTTCACATCCATCACATTTCTTCAAGTGCCTTCGATCCAGTTACGCCGCAAATAAACGAAAGAAGTGAACAAGCGACAAAGCAAAAAGAACCTACCGAGGGGCATAATCCAAAGCAATGTGGGTAGCGGAGTGTATTACATGTAAATAATAGTCATTCATTTGTTATTATGTACAGCACGATCTGGGAACCAGTTCGATGTCAGCGAGCAGTAGGTCGTGGATTTAATCACACTCGGCGAGCTGCTCACGCTCCGCGGCGGGGTGCGGAGAGAGGGGCGGCCAAACTACCGTGGGAACGTTGGCTAAGCACGTGCTCGACGTGGTGATCTGAAAGAGTGCCCATTTCTGTAATATACGGGTCTCTTTCTAAACACCGACGGCTTTTGCTTATCTCCGGCTCGAATAAAAAAAGCAAACAATGCCAGAATGCCTTTACGTCGATCTCCGAGGGTAGTGGGTAGATGGTTTTAATGGCTTAGGAAAGTGTATCTTGTATCTACATCGTGAAGCAAAGTAAGCACTTATCGGTCGTTTGAAGGTTTTGGGTCAAGATAAAATTTAGCACTCCTGTGTTCAGGGAAATTACATAATTTATTGGCAACTTGGAATTTTATCACTTATCGCGAGAGATAGTCGAATTCTCAGTACTCAGTTGTGTAGGTATATGTAGTCGCGTCAAATTAGCATGAAAATAGACAACTTTTTGCGGAGAAGTCCGATCGAGATGCGGTTTTCTGCAAAATGTTCAGGGAATTTTTTATAACAAAAGGTACATCTAACCTCTGTAAGCTCGCAAATTTTTAATTGTTTATTTAACAAATGACCCATTTTTGTAGAACATATGGCAAATGTCACACACGATTCAACGAAAATGTCTGAAAAATGTTCGCTCGGGGGTTTTCGAGGTCCCTCTTTATCACTTTGGTGTTAGCTTTATTATTTAATGCTAAATTGTTGTAACTGGGCTAATTAACAAATTAAAAACTCCACCCCCGAAATCACTAGAGAACCGGAATTTTTTCCAGGATTTCTGGCTTATTAAGGCAAACCATCGGCACAAGATTTTTGCAAATATAATTGTTTATTGTTCGATTGTTGCAACCTCGCTAATTATCAAATTAATAACTCCACTCCTGGAATAGTTAGAGAACCAGATTTTTTTGCAATAACTCTGGGATCATGGGGAGAACTATCGGCACAAGGTTGTTGCACGTCATTGTTTATTTTCCAATTGTTGCAACCTGGCTAATTAACAAATTAATAACTCTACTCCCGGAATCACTAGAGAACCGGATTTTTCCGGGATTTCTGGCATTTTAAGGCGAACCATCGGCACAAGAGTTTTGCAAATATAATTGTTCATTGTTCAATTGTTACAACCTGGCTAATCAACAAATGAATAATTCTCGTCTGACGAGCGTAAGAGACTTTGAACTTCTTCCCAACGATTCGTTGTAGACCCGGTCTATACTATCGCTTGGAGATTGTTGCCCAAATTTTTTGCTCAACCTGAAAAACTCAATGAATATAACGTGATAAGCACTCGAGGTTCAAAATCGTTATTGCAAAAAAATCTGGTTCTCTAACGATTCCGGGAGCAGAGTTATTAATTTGTTAATTGGCGAGGTTGCAACAATCGAACAATAAACAATTATATTTGCAAAAATCTTGTGCCGATGGTTTGCCTTAATAAGCCAGAAATCCTGGAAAAAATTCCGGTTCTCTAGTGATTTCGGGGGTTTAGTTTTTAATTTGTTAATTAGCCCAGTTACAACAATTTAGCAATAAATAATATAGCTAACACCAAAGTGATAAAGAGGCACCTCGAAAACCCCCGAGAGAACATTTTCCAGACATTTTCGTTGAATCGTGTGTGACATTTGCCATATGTTCAACAAAAATGAGTCATTTGTTAAATAAAAAATTAAAAATTTGCGAGCGTACAGAGGTTAGATGTACCTTTTGTTATAAAAAATTCGTTGAACATTTTGCAGAAAACCTCATCTCAATCGGACCTCTCCTCAAAAAGTTCCAAGTGAAATGCTAATTTGACGCGAAAAAAATTTTAAATATATTCTCCCAAACAACTGAAGATATTTTTTTCAAATTTAGCACACGACTAATGCTTTTAAAATAATCATTTTTTTTAAGTGGATATCTATAAAATAATATGTAGGGATAGCTGCCTTTTTATTTTATTTATTTATTTTTAATTTTTACAAAAATAGGCCACTAGCAGATAAATCTAAATATCCAATAATAGAGTGACATAAAATAGCAGTAAAGCGCTTATACAGAATACACAATTCAATATTTATTAACACAAAGAAAACATGACATCAAGTAATATGAAAGCAACCTAGATGCTTTTTTATAAGTTTCGTAAATTACTATTCTATTAGAATCAAATAAGTCAATATAATCCGAAATCATATTACTGGATCTCGTACATCTTATTAAAAGAGAATTCAATATATAATTATTCCTAATATTTGGACAAAAGATGCTGTGTATATGAGATTTTCCAGTGTGTAATTTAAAATGTGTAAATTTTCGCTTATTTATACGTTTTACACAAAATGTGTTAAAATGACTAATTTTATAATAAAATATACTAAATTTGTTCAATATTTACCAATAATGTGTTAAAAGTACATCATTTCGTGTTAACTTAACACACCTCTGTGTTCTATATCTCTACTCCTGATTGGTTGTGCCGCGTTGTTGTGTTCAATTAAATCTCGTTCACGGTGTTCAAATGGATAAAGATTGCTATTTAAATTTAACTTTAGGTTTGATCAAACAAAATGAAAAGTACTTTTAAAATATTAGAGCTTTACCAAAATTCACTTTGAGGTTTTAGATAAGTAACTGTATTTTGTTTTTCATGTAACTTTAGAGAAGATGTTCAGATCATTACTAGTTAATTTTCGTAAACTCCTATTATGTAGTACCTACCTAAACATATCTTTCTTTAATTTTTTTATTTATGATTTACTAAATCTTAAATTAAATTCTTTGTTAAAATATGTAGTACTACTACTATTAATTTTGTTGAATATCACAGAAAACTTGTTTGTTGTTCATTTGAACTAAATCATATATTTTTAATAAAATCATAAAAAATAAAACATCTTTTATTTTATTTTTACTGTAACACTATATATACTATATATTATACAGTAAAAATTACAAGTTACATTTATTATATTAACACAAGTGATTGTATTAAACCTTTAACACACTACTACATACAGAAAAATGTGTAAACATATACATAATCCCTTGTGGATCTCGAATAGGATTGTGTTTTTTTTGTGTTAATAAAAATATGTAATTATTTTTTGCAGTATAATGTTGAACCAGTCTCAATATGAAGAGTCCAACAAATTGTTAAGAATTTTGTAAACAAACTAAAGTCTAATTTATAAACAGATATATTATCATCATATATCAAATAATATCGATTTCTATTAAATTTGTAAAACTGTGATGGATAATGTGATAATTTTTTTTGACAAATTCTACTTTCTTGACATAACTATCATAAAACAGATTCCATACAGTATACCAATTCTCCAATATAGGTCTAAACATAAAAGTACACGAGAATATTATTGGATCATGACGTTGGAAGTATGTTGTTCTAAAGTTGGATCCGAGCACTCTAAGTGACTTCTGAACAATACCTTCAATATGAGTATTAAAAGTAAGCTTTTTATCTAATATTACCCCCAAGTCACTTATTTATTTACACAATTAACTGTTAAAAATACAATTTTATGGCGTTTCTCTATATTAAAAAATAATTTATTATTATTGTAAAAAAATTACAACTTGATCTAAATCAAAAAAGACTTAACAAAATCGGGCCCAAGTGAGACCCTTGAGGAACTCCAGAGGTGGTTTAAAATTATTTAGTCACATATTGAGACCTGTTTGATAAATAACTGAAGATAAGTTTTAATAGATTAAATACCAAAATTTTTAAGCCTATCAATGAGACTAGAGATGATGAACCTTGTCGAAAGTCTTCGATAAGTCGATGTAAAGGGTGTTTCTTAAATAGAGGTTAAACATTTAAGAGCGTATTCTGTGGCCAAAAATAAAGGGCTTTTGTTATATAACTGTGGGATCGGACAGCCATTGTCCAGCTACAGCGTGTCAAAAATTAAAAAAAAACAGTTTTTAAATTCTAAACCGCTTGAGATAATTTAACCAAATGTATGCATATTTAGTATGACAGTCGGTATAAAAAAAATACCAGCTTAAGAAACTTACCAGTGGTGGAGGTGTGGGTGCATTTTTACGATATTCATTATACATTACTTAAAACACATTATGACCTATTTTGATAGTAATATTATAGAGTCATATATATAATTTGGCAAATAATGATCGATGATATTCACATCTACGCCACTGGCAAGTGTCTAAAACCAGTAATTTTTTGTTTCCTACACACTGTCAGACTAAATATCCACACTGAATTTGGTTAAATTATCTCAGGCGGTTTAGAAATTAAAAGTTGATTTTTTTAATTTTTGACATGCTGTGGCTGGACAATGGCTGTCCTAAAATCTCACATTTATATTACAAGAACCCTTATTTTTGGCCACAGAATAAGCTCCTGGATTATTGACTTCAACTTAAGAAACACCCTGTATAAGTATGTACATACAATCCACAATTAATTTGAAAGATAAAATTATTGGCCAAAATGTCATTAAAATGTTCAACAAAAAAGTGGCATCTGTAAAGCTGCTGCTGCTGCTGGTCATTTGACCGATATGGTTTCCGTATTTAAATGTTAACTATTATACTTCAAGTAGATATTAATAAAATATTATTTAAAACCAACCCAAATTATGTAGAAATTTTAAAATTCCTGGATTTGGACGACCAATTAGATTGTTCCGATCGTCACAAGCTGCACTCAAAGGACCCCGCATTAATCTTATTGAAATTGGGTTCCTGTCAAATTGTCTGAATTTTTGATATGTTGTAGATTTAGTCATCCTGAACAAAAGTCTACATGGGCACAAAGTGCCAAAATGAACATTTTGGCAGCTACGGAGCTGCTACAGCTGTCAACGGTCAGTTTGTCCAATCTGACATGAGGGTTGAATCCAGTGACCTCAAAAACATTACCCTATATATTATAATAATTAAAATATGCTTTTGACATCTGTAAATAGTATTGAGAATGAATAGTTTTGCAACGGGTCAGGGGAGCTTTGGCAGCTCCGTAGCTGCCAAAATGTTCATTTTGGCACTTTGTGCCCATGGAGACTTTTGTTCAGGATGACAAAATCTACAACATATCAAAAATTCAGACAATTTGACAGAAACCCAATTTTCATAAGATTATTATGGGGTCCTTTCTGTACATTTTAAAACAAAATTTCCCGATTCATCCTTGTAAAATTAACGTTGAAAGGAGAACGTGCCGTTTTTTTCGAAAACAAAATGCCTGTGCACCGCGTCAGGCTCGGCTTCATCGACAGTTTCAGGCCGATAATGTAATCAATGAGGCTTGCAGTGACGTATGCTTAAGGCCGTGGGAAAGTGAGCTAGAATTTTATGGTCTGTGCATTGGCACACGTTCTCACTGCACGCCTCGCTTTACGGCTTGACTCCCGGTTGTTTTGTCGAGGTCAGACCGACAACACAATGACAATCAGCGAGCACGTGAAGCAGAGAATTATTTATCGGTGCCATTTATTTTTAGATAAATTGTAAACTGTAAGGCTGTTTGACTCGTGCGTTAATTATTTATTTGATGGAAAGTTATGTACGTACGCCACGATAACAGTGGCGGCTGGTCATTCTAGGCAACAGAACGTCGTAAAATACGTCTAATAGCTTATACTGTCGCATCGTATTCGTTGGCAAGAGTGGATAATTAATGTAATTAGTGGAAATCAGTTTTGTTAAGTAACAAAACATGTTTTAATGTTGTCGGACGTTCTAAGTATTATACTAATCAATTAGTAGAATTCGGGCGATGTGGTTCTTAACAGGGGTGTACTAAGTTCACTCTGCCCGTATCCGTTTTCCTTGTTTACTTGAATTAAAATGCCGAAGTAGAAGTAGAGTTAAGCCAAATTTGGATTTACTTACAATTAATTAACACAATTTTATTAAAGAATATCTGCAGCAGCCTTCTTATTAGTCCCATTTTAAAATCATGGTCTATACCACTGCTAGGAATGTTTATGGAATCAGCATTTTAGCTCGTCACTCCAACCGAGCTTCTTTTTCTTCAGTTAATATTGGTCGATAATATGCTCGTTCTTCTTTCCTTTCTATTACCATATATCTATTTTGTTTTATTTTCATTGATTATTAATCCCTTATCCTTGGCCGCTTTCTCTAACTTGTTCACACTGCATTTTCAAAATTATTCTTTTTTCTCACCAGTATCATCGCCTGCATAAGCTAGTATCTGACTCTTCTGATTATACACTGTCTATTTCTTTGGTATCTTGCTTTCTTTTACTACTAAGTCCACAACTATATTATCTGATGTCCTTAGATGTTTGCCCTTCAATCAGCGCCTTACAGTTTGAACCTGTTAGGGTCATTTTTACCAGCCTTATTAGTTTGTCCTTTATCTTAAGGTCTCTCATGGATTTATATAGTTTCTCTCTACCATATCATGCCTGCTTAAAATCTACAAAAATCATGTAAAGAGGTAAATTCTGATCAATTCTGTTGTCAACTATTGTTCTCAATATGGATTCTTGGTCTGTCGTTGTTCTATTTTTCCAGAACCCACACTGATATTATCCTATTTTCGTTTGTATTTCAGCATTTATCCTGTTCCTTATTGCTACCGCCAAAATTTTATACACCAAATCCATAAAAGCAATTCCTCTATAATTTCCACAATTTGTCCTTTCTCCTTTTTTATATATGGGATATATCAATGACTCTCTCCATCTCATAGGTATTACTTCTTTTTCCCATACATATTTTATTATTTCATATAGATTTTATTCGGTTTCTAGCCCTCCTATTTTTAATATTTCTACAAAAATGCCATTCGCTTTATTATTCTTAAATGTTTTTATAATTTCCATTATTTCTTTGCTATCCGGAGGATTTTCTATATGATTTGCTTCCACGTTTATTACTTCCCCTCTCGTCTCCTTCTCCACTTCTGCTCCAAGAACTTCCTGGAAATACTTCATCCATCTCTCCAAGCTTTCTGAAATTCCTCCTACCAACTGCCCTTGTTTGTCCTTACAAAATAACATTTTATTTTGTTGTTTTGACCTTTCATTTTTTATGTTCCGATAAAATTCTCTGGCATGTTTTTTGTATAATTATTCTCTAAAATGCGCATATGATTCTCTCTTTTTTGTACATATATTCTTTGCTAATTTTTTAACTCGCATATATTTTTCTTTATTTTCATTTAGGTTTAGATAACGTAAAATGGAACTGCAGATAAACCAAGAGAAACGTAAGGTTTTGAGAATAGAAATACAAAAAATATACTAATTTTAAACTAGGAACGAAGCATAGAGAGATGGATTTTGAAGAAGTTCAAGAATACGTGTACTTGGGTGCGCTGATAACAGCTAAGTGTAACGAGGAGCAAGAGGCGAGGAGAATAAAAGTAAAAATCTATATGGTTATGAAACTTGATCCTCAATAAGAAGTCAAGAGAAAACCTGTTAAGGTAGGAAAGGAAAATTTTAAGAAGAATCCTAGGAGGAAATAAGACGGAGGAAAGCTGTGTAAGAATAAATAGTGAGTAAATATATGGAATGTACGAGGTACCAAAAATAGATGAAGTTACAAAATCCAGAACAGTGCAGTGGCTGCGGCGAACGAATGGAAGATGAAAGGACAGTTAAAGAAATTGTAGAGTAAACCTAACAATAAGAAGAAATGAAGGAGACCGAGGAAGCGGTGGAGAGAGGCAGTGGAAATAGATCGAAGGTAGAAAAATGCAAGGAATTGGAAAAGAATGGTGAGAAACAGAACGGAGTGGACGAAATTAACGCAGTTCTGGGCCTAAAGGACCTGTAAACATCTTTGTATGTATGTACATATATAAAGTTTGAATTAAATTAATTTTAAAATTAAAATCATTATCTTTTAAAAAATGCCATTCCCCTTTTCTTAAGTTAGGATCTATTTCCATTTTAATCTAGACAAATGAACCAAAGGATGATTCAAATTAAGTACAATATAAATAAATGTCAAAGATTTTTACTTTATATTTTAAATGTAAAAACTATTACAAAACATAAATATTATAGAACCGTACCATCTGTCACTATAGACGTAACATTCAAATATTTTATTTTATGACCTAGATTATTTAACAATTAATTATGTACCTATCGTCATTCATAAAGATACTATTAGCACCAGAATCTAAAAGAGAAATTATTTTTGAATCATAAATAGATACTCTACTTAATATATGGACACTCATTTTCACTGACCTGACAATAGCAAGTTTAAAATTGATCGCTTTTTATTATGATCCAATTTGCACTTGTGAAATGTAGAATCTAAAGTAGCTGTATTTAAATCAAAATGGCACACGTTTAAATTTTGTTTTTTTAAATAATTACAAGGGACTTTAGTTTTTTTTATACAGAAGTCAAGTTAACATTCTCTATACGTTCTATTTTTTAATATTTGCAGACAATTTGAAATTGAAAACACAAAGAAACAGAAATTTATATGATCATATTTAATGTTTCAATACAAATTTTGTATTAAACAAACAACAAGAAAATAACAATGTTGCAAGAACAAAAATTAAACTTGTTTTTAAACTTAACCTGGCAAGATTTTTCTTAACTGCTACTTAATTAGTAAAAGTTTTGAAATTAATTTAATTTTATTGTTTATGATAATTTAATAACAAAATATGTTTCCAATCCCTTTCTATGCTTTCTAGTTGCAGTCGTTTATCCATTTCCTTAAGTTAAGCTATGCCTAAAATCACATAATAATTCTTTTCTATTGCAGGTATCTTGCAAACTCATGAAATAGTGTCAACTAGCACTATGCTGACAGTTACATTTCAAAGAATTATTTCAAGAACAGGAAATAACAACTTTTAGAACACAACGACCTGCATTCTTGTGGTGGCGTCAGTATATGAGAAATGAACTGCATCAGCAACATCAAAATTATTAATTGCACCAGTTTGATGAATCATTAAAGAAATAACCAAAAGGACCAGTATATTTTTTTACAAAACGACCATACTGAAATACAAGAAATTAACTTGTTCTGGCACGTAGTGGCAAGTCTTCACTCGAGAACAAACATTAATTTGTGTTATACAGAGTATATTACTAAGAAGTACGTAAATTTAAAAAAAATCCTCAAGGGAAAATATTTAAAAATATGCATAAATCTGGGCATCATTTCCGAGATATGAGTCTAAAATATCCGATAAAAAACACTATATTTAATACTTTTTGCTGTGGTAATATGTACTAGAACATTTTAGATATTCTTTTGTGACAATGCGAGTGCCCTGTTGGGGTATTTTATGACCTCAACAGGACATTAGACTGTGCCGATCATAATATTTTAGTAAAAAAACTGTATTATTATAATTTGAATAGTGACAATGTTCGCACGTATAATTCGGATATAGCTGATTTGAAAATGGAGTGCCTCAGGGGTCCATATTGGGCCCTGTCCTCTTTAATTTATATGTCAATGATATAACTAGCTCATTTAACGATGCACACTTTACTCTCTATGCAGATGATACATCTCTACTACTATTATTATTAAGTATATTGACTTTTCTTATACGTTAATATATGTTTTTAAAGAAGGTTTTTTTTGCATTTGAATTTTGAAATTTGACAGCAAGATATTTATCGTTATTAATGTGGTATTTGACAGAAATATTGTGAATTTAATTTTTAATGATGTCCTCATATCCAGTTAATGATGACTGGATATGAGGACAGATGTTGGACACATATTGAGGTAGTTCAATTTTTCCGTAAAAAAAACAGTCAGAGGGATTTGCCATTTCACAAGGAACTATATAGTATTAGTCATAAAACCGTGTCAAGATGTTTTTAAAACAAACTTCAATACGGTCGAGAGTTAATAGAGGGCGATGCAGACCATTGAACTCAATTTTGTGAACATATTAAAGACCTAAACCTAATACACAAGTTGTGTCTTTCGAAGATATTTTTTTTACGTCGAATCTACATTTACTGTAAAATGGAGATGTCAACCGTCGAATCTGTAGATACTGAGCTGCCACAAACTACCATAGAATGGGCGACAATCGTTCTCAACAAGTTAGACATAATCGGCAATCATGTAGTGTAATGTAGTGTAATGTAGTGTATGTTTTTAAATAATTTTACTAGTTGTAAGATACTTAAGCTTGTCAAAAATAACCTTATTCCAGCTTCAGCACCTTCATATCAGAATTCAGAAGATGCAGATATTTCTAGCGACACCATCTGGTTCCAACAGGATGGAGCACCAGCTCATTACACTCATCCATTTCACAATTATGTAGATATAATTTTTCCTAATCGATATATTAGAAGACAAAGTTTTCTAAAATGGTCAGGTATATCACCAGATTTAAAACCACAATGCATTGTTTTCTTTAAGATTGTTTTAAAAATAAAGCATTTAAAACGAAGTCTAATAATGTAGGTCATTTAAAAGAACAAATTATAATAAAAATGAAAAGAGCAACGTTTAATAGTTTAAATGCATACCTACTTAATGATAGAAATGAATTCCATACACCAACCTATGGTGTATCAACAAGTTGATGAACACTTTGAGTAGTTGCTACAAATTGTATCAATATTATTTTTATTTACTTTTTTTTAAAAGTGATATACCGGGTGACAACGGAAAGTGGGAACACGCTGTAACTTTTTTATAACTGCTGATAAAAATTTGAAATTGAGTGGGTTTATACTAGATGGAGCCATGAATTCTTTGAGGTCATTTCGGATTTCATGACATTTCCGGTTTGACCGGATATTTTTAAATGGGACACCCTATATTTTTTGACATTTTTGGAATTAGCGGATCATTTTACGTATCGTAGCACCAGTTTTCTGACACATTTTCAGGATGTAAGTAATTTTTTTTAATTTTTAAAAATAAAACTAGAACGCCGCGACTGGCAGAAATTATTTTTTTCTTTTTTGACGGATTTTAAAAATTATTGTACCACAAAATTTAGAAAAAAATCAATAGGGCCCACCCCCTTTACATTTGAAAAAATAAGTTTTTAAGGAAATACAATAAATTGAAATTTTTAGTGGTAATAACTAAAAAAAATGTACAAAAATATTCAAATTTAGAATTTTTCCCATAATTATAAACAAAAAAGAAAACAATTTCTGCAAATCGCAGCCTTCTAGTTTTATTTTTAAAAATTAAAAAAAGTTACATCCAGAAAATGTGTCAGAAAATTGATCCTACCATACGCAAAATGATCCGCTGATTCCATAAATGTCAAAAAATACAGGGCGTCCCATTTAAAAATATATATTTACGATAATTTCCAGTCAAACCGGATATGTCACGAAATCTGGCACCATCTAGTATAAACGCACCCAATTTCAAATTGTTATCAGCAGTCATAAAAAAGTTACAACATGTTCCCACTTTCCGTTGTCACCTGGTATATCATTCCATTAAAAAAATACTTGTTACGTCATATTACCTTGTGACATCACACATGTCACAGGCATGTAAAATAAATCACATTAAGCGCCACTAAAATCATTAGTTTACCCGTTTCAGCATTTTCATACATATATATAATATGTCAAAACCATTATAGAGTGTATCTCAAAAGTCATACACATTTCGAAAACTAGCAATTTTTGGAAAAATTGCTGGGATAGAACAACTTTGTTTCTTCGGGCATGAATTATGGTGAGGTTCAATTCTTAAAAATGTAACCAGTGGCGATGGGAAGAGGATAAGGTTATTTTTTTAAATGGGAACTACTTTTTGTTGTTGTAACACATGAGAGCTTAGACCTCTCTGATTAATTTGTGCAACATGTACGGAGTTGGTCGGGAAAATTTTGTAGAGTAATCGAAAAAACCATAAACTCCGAATTTCTTTTTCAGTGGGATAGTTGAGTATAGGCGCCTGAACAAAATTTTTGAAAAAATAGCTCTTTTTATTTGCAGCTCGACGATGACCAAGCCTGTCTACAAACTCTTCCTGCACATTACTGATTGTTTCAGGTGGTATTTGCCAGATCTCTTGGCGAATGCGTTATTTCAAGTCTTTCCCTACCAATCCTCAACATGTTGCACATCAAATTAATCAAAACAATCTAAGTTTTCATACGTTGAAAGATATAAGTGCTCTGCTACTTCTTGCTCGGCCTAAGCTGCTCGACTTGATGGAAGCGACCTACATTACAGCTGGTACTTAATCGCAGAGCTCTAGATTAGGTCGAGCAGGAAGTAGCAAACCACTTATATCTCACCTGCACTCGGTTTATATGTAAACATACATATGAAGGAACAGCCAGTTCAATTGTCGGTCATCTCACCTATGGCACACTGATGAGGGCTAACAAGTCCGGTCTATGTGTGGTGGTGGTGTGGCCGACAAGAGTTCTTGGTTATTCGCACAGATACTGCAGGTGTAATTCAATGCCGGTCGGGGTATTAGTCCGCGGAGTAGTTGTTTCCTGCAGTATCATTTATAAATCTTATCCCCCTTTCACCGCCACTGGTTACATTTTTGAGAATTGAACTTCACCAAAGTTCATGTCCCAAAAGAAACAAAATTGATCTGTCCAAGTGATTCTTCCCAAAATTGCCATATGCATATATTCCGATATGCGCATGACTTTTGGGTCACACTGTATATGGTTGGTACGTATATACTCGTCCAAAGAAAGTATTGACGTGTGCTGTTCTTTGACAGCTGGGTGGTTAAATGGTCAATGGGCATTGGCCCATGACGGTACAAGTTCGATAGAAAAAGCTGAAGAAGAACAATTACTTTAACTGTTATTCTGCGATCCGTTAATAATTACCAAAGAACACGTGAGAAGGGAATTGTTTGTGTGGTTATTTTTAGATAACAGTGTAAACTAGAAGGTTGTTTGACTCGTGCGTTAATTATTTATTTGATGCATTATTGTGTTTAATTTAGTGGAAACAAATACTGACATTTACAAGGCGCGTTATAATGTGCTGGACATGACTATACAATATTTAAATTATGGAGGTTAGAAAAGCGAGCAGTATTTATGCATAAAACAACTACTGAAATAAACGGAATATGTCATTATTAACAAATTTATTTTTAAATACAGAATTTGCCTTAAAAAGTATTCCTCATGAAATAAAAAATTTTTGAATGTTCTATGTCGATCTAAAAGTTATTTACACAATAAGTGCGATATAGACATTATTCTACTACGACATAATGTAAAAATCGTCTATTAAGAAAACAGTTATAGCAGTAACGGATATAATCATAGCTGCCATTGAATTATTTCTCGTAATTATTGTAAAAGCGTATGTATGAGTTCAAGGGATGATTTTCCATCAGATAACGAAATAAATCGCTGATGAAATACGAAAAAGTATGTGGTGGCTATGAAAAATGGTGTAGAAATATATTTAATATAACTAACGAAAAACGATTATTAATATGCGAGTATTTCAATGAACTAAGCAAGACATAGAAGCCTTAATTCCTTTGCTGTTATTTATTTCTAAATGATAAGAACAGAAATTTCTTTCAAGAATCATTTCTATCAAAAAATACTTAAATTTGTTTGCATTCTTGAATAGGGAGGGTACAAACTGTAGCCGCGGCAAAAATTCAGACGACTTACGTCATACGAACAAATGAATAATACATTACATTTTTCTCAAAATATTTATGAAACTGCAATTGAGAGTAATAATAGTATATTACAGTATTAGGTTGGTAAGTGGGGATAAAACCTATATTATGATGAAAGCAGTGATGATAATGGGAGTCGTTGGGGCTCTTAATGCGTGATGAACTTATAAAGATGACAGTTGATGACATTACGGATGAAGGTTAAGTTGTCATTGTTAAAGTGCCTGATACCAAAATACATATTAGTCGAATTTTCACAATTACTGACAAGGTCAATGAAAAAGTCCCTTTGTTGACGATTTTGCGAAAATATACAAGCTTAAGACCTAAGGAGACTAACTATCATCGATTTTTCTACTCAGTTCGTCAGGGAAAATGTGTAAATCAACTTGTGGGTTTAAATACATTGGGACAAATACCACAAAAAATTTCCGAATATTTAAAATTGCAAGATCCAAAATCCTATACTGGACATGCTTTTAGAAGGACGTCGGCGACTTTGTTAGCAAATACTGAAGTTGATGTTATGTCACTCAAACGTCATGGGGGCTGGAGGTTTTAGTGATAACATTAATGTATTATTTGACTAACAGAAAATGTCATTTTAGGTCTTCTCGTGTCGCTGCTGTTGCAGAGTCTTTAACAAAGAAAACAGAGTTTGCTGAAAAGATTTTACATAACAACAGCGGCAGTGACAATGAATTTGACTCCATTCCAGTGTTTGAAGACAGAACTACTGAAGTTTATTCAAAGCCTAACATATCTAACTCAATAAGTAATACAGAAAATTCAATTACTGTAAAAGCAATAGATAAAAACGAGGGAAAAACTATTACGTTTAAGAATTGTACAAATTGTACCTTAAATTTTTACAATAAATGAGCCCAGCATTTGTTGATGAAAAGAATTACCGATTTTTACTTACCGCATTAATGCTGTTATGAACTCAAACAACACTATTATTTTTTTGATTTCTATGGAAACAAGTCACAGTGTTGTATATTCCACTTACAGACAACAATGACAGTAAATGCATATTTCAGAACGATTGTGTGAAAAAATATATACTACACTAAATGTTTGCATTATACAGTATGCGCCAAAAGTATGGAATAAATTCAATAAAAACGAAACAATTATTTTTTGGGAAATATCCTCGAACAGGTCGATTTTTAATTTAAAAAATACATATTTTAGCGTAAAATGCGATTTTCAAATGTCATTTGTTTTCGAGTAATGACGTCATCGATTTTTTTTTAATGGCAACACCATATTTTTTTCCTTGATTCTGAAAGATCGCTTAATTCTCTATCTCTAAATTTTGCCCTCTTACATAGGAAAGTTTTCGAGTAAATGACGATTGAATGTTGGAAAACGTAAATCAATTAAAATAAAGCATAAACGTTATCAAGTTTAGTTTTTCGAATTCCATAGTTCTTTTATGGATCACGTAGGTAAAAATATTTGCAAAGTGTCATTGTCACACCGACTTTCTAATAAGTATTTTAAGCGACATAAAAATTATTATTCAATTTAAAGTATTATGGCACATTTAACTGTTACTCAAAGAATTGAAATTTTAATTCTTATCGGATGCGGGAATATGACTAGAACTCAGCAGGAAGTTTGCGATTTATTTAATGAAAAATATCCAGATCGCTCTATCAGCCAATCATCAGTCAGTAAGGTAGAGTCTAAATTTAGAGAAACTGGCAACGTTGTCAATATTCCAAAACCTGGACGTCTAAGCATTAATGAAAATCAGAAACAGAACATTTTGATAAGTATGGTGGATAATCCTCATAATTCTTCACGATTGGTTGCATTAAACAATGACACTAGTCAGAGCACAGTGCTACGTATCTTGAGGAAGGAAAAATATCATCCCTACAAAATTCAACTTGTGCAGGAACTCAATAAAGATGATCCCGATCGCCGCTTGCACTTTTGCGAAATTCTAATGGATTTATGTCAAGGAAATAGAAATTTACACCGGCAAATACTTTTTTCAGATGAGGCCACATTTTGTCTGAATGGTACAGTAAACCGTCAAACTTGCAGATATTGGAGTCGGGAAAATCCTCATTGAATGGCAGAGGCACATACCCAACACCCTCAGAAATTAAATGTGTGGGCTGGAATAGTTGACGATAGAATAGTAGGGCCTTTCTTCTTTGAAGGAACCCTTACAGGACAAAGATATTTAGAGTTTCTAGAAAATAACCTTGTTCCAGCCCTTGCAGTAATTTTTCCTAACGATAATGACCCTGACATTCCTGACGATACCATATGGTTTCAGCAAGACGGTGCACCTCCGCACTATGCGTGCCCTGTACGAGATTTTTTGGACAACTGTTTTCCTGGGAGGTGGATCGGCAGACGCGGACCGATAGAATAGCCTGCAAGATCGCCAGATCTTACACCTCTTGACTTTTTTTTATGAGGATACTTGAAGTCAAAAGTGTACATTAATAAACCACGTAATTTAGAAGAACTTCAAAATCGCATTCGGGACGAAATACGCAGAGTTACCCCAGAAATCATTCATAATGGTTGGTGGATGGCAATTCGAACATTTAATTTAAGTATAAAATTTAATCAATTGTATTTTATTTTACATACCTCAGAATTGTTACTTTTTTATGGATAAAATTTACGTTTTCTAACATTCAATCGTTATTTACTCGAAAACTTTCCTATGTAAGAGGGCAAAATTTTAGTACTGTCTGATAGAGAATTAAACGATCTTTCAGAATCAAGGAAAAAAATATGGTGTTGCCATTTAAAAAAAAATCGATGACGTCATTACTCGAAAACAAATGACATTTGAAAATCTCATTTTACGCTAAAATATGTATTTTTTAAATTAAAAATCGACCTGTTCGAGGATTTTTCCCAAAAAATAATTGTTTCGTTTTTATTGAATTTATTCCATACTTTTGGCGCATAATGTATATTGCACTAAATTGCTAAAAATTATTGTTTTTAACGCGACCAAATATTGAAAATTATGTTGACAATAAAAACAATTGGATAACGTCGGCCGTGACGTAAGACGTGTGAATTCTTGGTGTCACTATAAACAGTCTAAGGTGTTAATAAAGAAGGGAATATCCAGATATATGTATATTTTAGTAAAACAGTTTTATACCTAGCCAATAGTTATCTTAAGTTATTGGTTTAACGGGTGCCTGTTGTCAGGAATAATTCACAAATCTACTTGTAGAACATGTGAAAGATGAAGAGCTATGCCTCCAAATGATGATACCCAATACCAAATCAAAAGTGTCTAGAGAGTTTTTTGTAACATCTGGAAATATTGATGGTTTGAATTTAGTAAAAAACTATAATCATGTTCGCTTCTTTCTTCGATATAAAACTAGTAAATATACCAAACAACCTATATAATATAAATACTATTGGCAATATGCCAAAACAGATTGCATGATTTCATAAACTGCCTAATCCAGATGCATATACTGGGCACTGTTTTTGACGATCTTCAACCTCCCTTTTAGCTGATCTTAGGGCCGATCTTTTGAGTATAGAGAGACATGGCTGGAAATCTAATTCTGTCGCTGAAGGCTACATCGAAACTTAAAACAAAGTTCCAAAGTTATTTCATCAACATCTAAAAATTATGTTCACACTCTAAATATTTCCACCAATTCAAACAATTATTTAGGCATGTCAGCATTTGGTATTAATTTATGCAATTGTAAAGTTTTTACTGTCAATTTATTTAATAAATGAGTCTTCGTATGATGTTACATATTTTGTTTATTTAATAAATGTCTAATTTAGATCTAATCTGTTGAGTCTGTTCTGACGAAGTACGTTGGACATGTGGGTCAGTCTCATGTGTTCAGGAATGCATTCATTTTCATAAAATAAGTATTTCTATCATTGTCAAATGTGAATTAATGAGTTAATATTGGAAATTTATTAAAACAGTTTTCATCCATATATTTAATGTTTGTGCTTATTTGTAGTCTTATCCAAAAAAAGTAATGAAAATTATTTTTATTACACCGTTCCTTGTTTAAGGGCGCTGTTACCGTGTATTTACAGAGTAGTCTACAATACAGTAAAATTTTAAACCCTGTGATACTGTGCTATCTAGTAATAGCTAAACTATTTATGGCTAAAGAAATGCCGCCAGCTGTATATTACGTGATCTTACTGTGGTTAAATATGGCGATAATCGAAACAACAAGCATATCGATATAGATAATTTTAAGTTTACCTTTCTCTCCGACAAAATTTTAACACTTTTTCTTACTGCAGCAAAATACATACAGTATGTGCCAAAAGTATGGAATAAATTCTCGAACAGGTCGATTTTTAATTTAAAAAATACATATTTTAGCGTAAAATGCGATTTTCAAATGTCATTTGTTTTCGAGTAATGACGTCATCGATTTTTTTTTAAATGGCAACACCATATTTTTTTCCTTGATTCTGAAAGATCGTTTAATTCTCTATCAGACAGTACTAAAATTTTGCCCTCTTACATAGGAAAGTTTTCGAGTAAATGACGATTGAATGTTAGAAAACGTAAATTTTATCCATAAAAAATAAACAATTCTGAGGTATGTAAAATAAAATACAATTGACTAAATTTTATACTTAAATTAAATGTTCGAATTGCCATCCACCAACTTCTTGACAATGCGCAAGTCTGTGAAGAAATTCTTCTTGCACATTATGAATGATTTCTGGGGTAACTCTGCGTATTTCGTCCCGAATGCGATTTTGAAGTTCTTCTAAATTACGTGGTTTATTAATGTACACTTTTGACTTCAACTATCCCCATAAAAAATAGTCAAGAGGTGTAAGATCTGACGATCTTGCAGGCCATTCTATCGGTCCGCGTCTGCCGATCCACCTCCCAGGAAAACAGTTGTCCAAAAAATCTCGTACAGGGCGCGCATAGTGCGGAGGTGCACCGTCTTGCTGAAACCATATGGTATCGTCAGGAATGTCAGGGTCATTATCGCTAGGAAAAATTACTGCAAGGGCTGGAACAAGGTCATTTTCTAGAAACTCTAAATATCTTTGTCCTGAAAGGGTTCCTTCAAAGAAGAAAGGCCCTACTATTCTGTCGTCAACTATTCCAGCCCACACATTTAATTTCTGAGGGTGTTGGGTATGTGCCTCTGCCATCCAATGAGGATTTTCCCGACTCCAATATCTGCAAGTTTGATGGTTTACTGTACCATTCAGACAAAATGTGGCCTCATCTGAAAAAAGTATTTGCCGGTGTAAATTTCTATTTCCTTGACATAAATCCATTAGAATTTCGCAATTTCATCTTCATTGAGTTCCTGCACAAGTTGAATTTTGTAGGGATGATATTTTTCCTTCCTCAAGATACGTAGCACTCTACTAGTGTCATTGTCCAGGATTATCCACCATACTAATCAAAATGTTCTGTTTCTGATTTTCATTAATGCTTGAACGTCCAGGTTTTGGAATATTTACAACATTGCCAGTTTCTCTAAATTTAGACTCTACCTTACTGACTGTTGATTGGCTGATAGGGCGATCTGGATATTTTTCATTAAATAAATCGCAAACTTCCTGCTGAGTTCTAGTCATATTCCCGCATCCGATAAGAATTAAAATTTCAAATCTTTGAGTAACAGTTAAATGTGCCATAATATTTTAAATTGAATAATAATTTCTATGTCGCTTACAATACTTATTAGAAAGTCGGTGTGACAATGACACTTTGCAAAGATTTTCACCTACGTGATCCATAAAAGAACTATGGAATTCGAAAAACTAAACTTGATAACGTTTATGCTTTATTTTAATTGATTTACGTTTTCCAACATTCAATCGTCATTTACTCGAAAACTTTCCTATGTAAGAGGGCAAAATTTTAGTACTGTCTGATAGAGAATTAAACGATCTTTCAGAATCAAGGAAAAAAATATGGTATTGCCATTTAAAAAAAATATCGATGACGTCATTACTCGAAAACAAATGACATTTGAAAATCGCATTTTACGCTAAAATATATATTTTTTAAATTAAAAATCGACCTGTTCGAGGATTTTTCCCAAAAAATAATTGTTTCGTTTTTATTGAATTTATTCCATACTTTTGGCGCATACTGTATAAAGAATGAACTTAGGAAAGGTTTGTGTTCATTTTTCTTACTTCGGCTTTTAAATGTGAAAAATTAATTGTTGAAGTTTATGTAAAAATTCCTTAAAAAGAGTCACTTTCAATAAACATTTTAAGTATAAATACTAAAGCTACCTAAGTTGAACTTTCTAGTATTCAATTATATATAATTCTTTTTGGTAAATTTAATAGGGTTTACAATTCTTAACTTTAAAATTACATCGAGATTTAACTATTTTGGGTCACAAATACGGCCACCTCAGAAAATGCACTGTTATCGAGAAATTTAAAGTTACATTCGAAGATTCTTTTGTGGAACACCTTACAGATTTCTGCCTTTGCTTCAAAACACAGACCACCTTCAAAACCTACGAACCTATACCAAACTTAATTCGGATAATTTAGTAATTATGACATTCTACTTCATAGATAAAAGATGCATCATATGTAACAAAACTTAAAGAATAAAATTCATGTTTTCTCGATCAATCTTTAACAATTAAAACCTAGGAAACTTCTTTCACCCAAATATACCTAAGAAATTTTACAAGATTAATTTTCTTTTGATCTACAGCTGCTATCAATTTAATATGGTTACGAAATAAACATTAATTAAAACGTGTTTTAAAAGATTTCTACACTCCTTGTCAAATAATGAGAGCCCAATTTCATTTATTTACCTAATATGTTTACCAAATTTCTTACAGTAATTTTAACAATTATTGTAAACAGCAATTTAAATAAGAAACAGTAGCAAATTGCTTGTTTATGTTTATTTGTTTTCAAAAGCTGGTTATTATTATGTCAGAGGCGAAGAAATAAATGGGCCCGGTGACAATTTTCGTGTCATGCGGACAGAGTATGTATAATTAACTGAAACCTCGTTACGTTTTGGAAAATGAAGGGCTAATTTTACGTTACTAAAAATATCGACAGTTATTGTCAAATTAAAAATTTCTAGGGTGGTCGCGATGTAATGGGCCAAAATTCATGACTAGATTCCTGACGTGAAAATATTGCGATTTAGACAAACTCACCTTAGTCCAAAAGTTGATACATACAGAGATACAGGGTGTTTAATGCAAAATATTATTTTAGTTTTTTCTTATTTATTTCATAATAGATGCTCATATCGAGATGAAATTTTGGTATTAGGCGCCACCTGCACTAGGTCGAATGCGTTGAAAACGACAGAACTTTTTTATCTTTCAAAAATGTAATTCTCAGGTAGCAAATTCTGATTTTACAACTTCTTTTATACAAAAAAGCTATACTTTTGGATAGTCGCTATCTTGCACCGCTGTCGTAAAATTTGCCATTGAAAATTCCAATATATTTGCATATTTCATTTGCATTTCAAGTAGGCTTATGTTAAAATCCAATTTTGACATTTTCCACTTATCTTAGTGCTGTCAGTAATATTACAGTATTATTCGTGCCTTATTAAAAGTATTCTTTACTTTATGATCCAAATCGTAGTGCGAGATAACATGCCACGCCATAATTTATTTTCAAATGGGGAAATGCGCGATATGGTTTGCGTTTATGCGCAATCAAATTATGTTGGACGTCGAACGCTTCGTCGGTATTCAGATTTGTATCCAAATAGAAGGCAACCAAATCGGAAACTATTTCAAGAACTTTCTAATAGACTTGGAGAAACTGGTAGTTTTCGTCCGAAAAGAGACAACGCAGGGCGTACTGTTACAGTTCAACAAGAAGAAAAATTTTTAGTAAGAGTGGCAGGAAATCCAGAAGTTAGCAGCAGGCAGGTAGCTAGAGAAACCGGTGTTAGTAAAACAACAATTCTCAAAATCTTTCACAAGGAAAATTTATATCCCTACCATTTTACACCCGTGCAAAGTCTTTTAGCAGCAGACTTACCAGCTAGATTACAATTTACTCATTTTATGCACAATCAGCAAAACCTTGACCAGGAATTTTTGGATAATGTACTATTCACTGATGAAGCGACCTTTTCTCGTAAGGAATTTTCAATTTTAGAAACAAGCCCATATGGGATAATGAAAATCCTCACGTAGTCAGTGAGCGTCACTTCCAACATGAATTTAAGATAAATCTTTGGTGCGGAATCATAGCAAATCACCTTTTGGGTCCACATGAGCTTCCTCCAAATCTAAATGGTGACTTGTATTTAGATTTCCTGCAGCACCATTTACTTGACTACCTCGACGATTTACCACTGAATACACGGCAAAATTTATTTTTCATATCTTGATCACATTTTTCTGGATCGTTGGATCGGTCGTGGGAGTCGAATATTATGGCCTCCTCGTAGTCCTGACTTTAATCCTATGGATTTTTGTTTCTGGGGCTACATGAAATCAGTTGTCTATAGAGAAACTATAAACACCCGCGAAGAGCTATGGCAGAAAATTGTAAATGCCGCCGAATCATTTCGTAACAAGAATCTCTATTTTAAAATACGGCAGTCTTTGAACAAACGCGTTAATAAATGTATTGAAGTTGGAGGCGGACATGTTGAACATTTATTGTAATATTCGATATTCAATTGTTCATCACAATTTATAATTTGAAATAAACTCTTTCTCTCTTCTTTTTGACATTCGTGCCTTATTTTGATTACTCGAATTACTAAAGCTAAATATCTTGAGAACGGTGCAAAATAGCGACTATCAAAAAGTATAGCTTTTTTGTGTAAAAGAAGTTGTAAAATCAGAATTTGCTACCTGAGAATTAGATTTTTGAAAGATAAAAAAGTTCTGTCGTTTTCAACGCATTCGACCTAGCGCTGGTGGCGCTCTCTATGAGCTACAAGCAAACCATGGATATATTTCAATATCTCGCTCCATAAAACCCCTAACACCAAAATTCTCGATATGAGCATTTATTATGAAATAAATAAGAAAAAACTAAAATAATATTTTGCATTAAACACCCTGTATCTCTGTAAGTATCAACTTTTGAACTAAGATGAGTTTGTCTAAATCGCAATAGTCATGTCATGAATTTTGGCCCATTACATCGCGATCACCCTGTATAAGACATATTAAAAAAAAGATTTAATAATTAATTTTCTATACGGTGATAGTATGGTGATTAGACGTCTTTTTTAAGGGCATGTTCTCTTTTCACGTATTGCACTTAATGTCCTCTCTCTTTTTTATGTATGTTTTAGCAGTCTTTTCTCTTATTAGCATACACAGAAGCCTCAGTCTTCGATTAATTTTTCAGTCTATATCAGGGAAGTGGGTGCTCTGTAAGTGCCTATGGATACGTACTAGAATTTTCACTTCAAAATATTACGATTTAAGCCAACTTGTCTTAATAAAATGTTGATAATAAAAAAGATACAGGATGTCGAAATTGAAATTTAAAAGCGATTTTTTGTAATAATTACACTGTGTTTGACTGTATCAACTTAAAAATTTGGGATTGAAAGTTTCTGGATATGAAAAATCATAATCTGTTGTCTATTTCGACGTATTCCCTAGAGGGCGCCACATCAGCCATATTTGTGACGTCAATGTGAGGGTAACTTTTTTGGACATAACGTTATCACGTTCTTTTATCAAAAAATCTTAAACAAGCTATCATCTTAGGGCATAAGAAGTTTACCGATTATACAGGGATGGCCAGAAGAACGGAATAAAATTCATATCTTCTGAATGAGTTAATTTTTTTAAAACGCCAAAACAAACGTTTCTAATTTAAATATTAGATTTTAGGCTATAAGTAAAGTAAAAGTCTCCACTGACCTTACTACCATGAACGATAAAAAAATTAATTTCCGCAAATTCAATACTACCAATGAAAGTAACCAGGAAGTTACTTTATTTTGATTTGATTCCAAAAATTATACATAAACGTGCATAAAAGCTTACCTACTTGCTGAAAAACCAAGTATTTAAACAGTTATTCACATTTCGCAGGTGCCATCATACACTGTTTGAAAGAGGCACAGATTATTCCCTTAAGTTATTTTATGAAGAATGAAAAACTATGATACTTATACAACACATGATAATTTTCTGCCACAATTATTTTTTCTATGAGGTCCCGACACATAACCTCAAACAACGTAGGAAGTTGTACAGTTTTTTATTTTTCTCTGATCAAATTCATCACATTGTAAAAAGTTAATTGCTAAATAAATTTTATATTTTTAACTAATAATTTTTCTGTAAAAAATTTAGAAATTCAAAATAATTCTATCTGCACAGTCGTAAACAAAGGCGACTTGATCTTATGTCAGGAACCAATCTCTAATCCTCCTTAATATTAAAGGAATTAAATTGTTGAAAAAAAGGATGAAAGGATGAAGTTAATGGAACACTAATTAACTAACTAAAAAATACAGGGTGTTTAAAAAATCTATCCAATCTTTAGAAGCTCTAAAATTTCATGGTATTAAAAAAACTGTTGAATCTATTAACATGAGAGTCTATGTAAAAATTTAATTAATAAAAACAATAGAAGGTATTTAAAATAACCGGACCAATTTTTAATAACCCCTAAAATTCATGAAGAAAAATAAGATTGATGAAACATTCAATACCAAATACAGACGACCCGATCCCAGTTTTAAGATACAGGGTGTTGAAACAAATGCAACCGAACTCGAAAAAAACCTCAAAATTGACGAAATTTTACATTTACAAGAAGTTTTCCCACCATAGAAAGGTACCTTTCTAATCCCACGAAATTTATTAAGATTTAACTTTTTCATTCCAATTGTTTTGTAAAAAAAAATATTAATTGTGTCTGTACTGCTGGTTAAAATATTTGTACTTATTTAAGGTTCTCCCTGTATTATACAAATTTTAAATGGACTATTTCATGATATATTTCAAAGAAAATTGAGTTCCTCCTGCAAATTCATCTGTGACGTTCGTAATGCCCACCTAGAATTAAGCCACTTTTTTTGCACAACGACAATTTGGCAAATGACTCACAGGCCATTCATTGCTAAATGATAAATTCCAAAACCCACGTAAGTTATTAATTTCCCTACAAATTCCGGACATTCCTCAAAACCGTTTAATTTCAACAAAGCCGGCTTTTCCTAGAAAAGATTTGGTAACTCTACTTAACTGGAGATCGAAAGAAACAGACACTTTAATGGGAATGCAAAAACAATGGACATTTTCTGAATATGTACCAAGAGAAGTCAATTTATGGCGACTGTTAAATTTAATCGATTAAAAAAACTCGAAGTAGAAATCTTAAATCGTTTTATATTCGCTTCGTACTACAAGTTTTAAGTTCACAAAAACGAGTCGTGAGACAGGAACTTATTATGGCTTTTTATACGTTTATAAATAATTTATGTAAATTTGCATATTCGCCTGGCATGCTTTGAAAATAAATATACGTGGGAAAATTCATCTATCTCCGCAATATGGTGATTAAAATATAATTAACATCGATATCGACGAATCGATATAGCCAATAACTGGGATTAAAAAAATTGAAATGCTTGGAACGATCGTCGAAAGATTTTATAAAATTTATAAGCTATGCATTTTTTTTAAATAATTCTTAATTAATTTTGTAAAATACATTCTTCTTATTTAATATAGTACAAAAATGTTACTATCAATTTGAACTATAATGCAACATTAGTTCTAATGTCAGAATCCTGTTAATAGTTACAACACAATTTTTTTAGATGGCATAAAGAACCGAGAGACAGTATTTAGGATTATTATTTTAATTTTATTGCATACTTTTGGTAGCCTGAAAAAGATTTTTTAAATAAATAACTCTGCTCATTCAGTCAAAGAGTTGATTTTATAAATTTAGCTTTACATATACTTACAAATACCTTTGTCATTTTAATTAACAACTTGAATAATTATCTGCTGATTCAGTGTGAGATATTTGTAGTGATGCAAAACTAAATTTTTAAACCGTATTTTTAATGTGGCAGCACCCTGTACGAGTACAATAAGAGCGAACAAAATTTCAGAGATAACTATAGAATTTGAAACACTTTAATAGTTATTTACATATCAAGGGCGTTAATTAAGCATTTAAGACCCATAGCGTAAAAATAATATACGCCTAGAGTATTAAACGCATTATAAAGCACGAAATTTATACAAAATTTAAACAGAACCGGTGTTTAGAACACTTATAAATTTGCTATACATCATATTATGCTTTGTGGAAATAAGCGTCTCGATAACTAAAAACAAGTAATTTTTGTTGGAGCTGAATTGACGAATGCTTGGCAATAATAGCAACCGAAAAAGCAGATAAGTAAAGAATAACAAAAATCGCATCACTCTCGCGTACTTTCGTATTTTTTGACATTTGGAAAAGTTCTCTCTTTTCGTTCTCAAAAATTGCAAATGTATTAAACGTAAGTAAAGTCTGACAGTTTAATAGTACATTATACTATAAGGGAGAGAAATGCGTTATTTTGGCAGAGGTGCAATTTGAAGCCCGAGAGCTACAATGCACCGAGGACAAAATAGCATCTCTCCCGAATGGTATATACTATTTTTTCCACGGTCTCATTAACTTAAAAACACATATTTTGTCATTATGAAGTAAGTAGCACCAGAATTATTGTATTCGGATTTGAGCATTTATTTAGAAGTCGTTGAGTTATTGTTATAACTACAAAATAAACAAACAAAAAGAATTGTCAAATTAAGGTGCTACTTTGGTTTAGTTTAAAGTTTGTTTAGTGCACAATGAATAATTGTGAGACGGAAGAGATTGTGGAGGTTGCAAATATTGCAATAAACAATTTGCTGCCTACGAAGTCAAGATCTTTATACGATATAGCTTACAATCGGTTCAAAAAGTGGTGCGCCCAGAAAAATGTTCAAGTATACATCGAGAATGTTTTGTTGGTATACTTCAGTGAAAATGCAAAGAATTACAAGTCATCCACATTATGGGCGCAATATTCTATGGTTAAGTCATGCTTGATAATTTACGACAACATAGATATAAGCAAATTCCCCAAGCTGATCGCATTTTTGAAAGGAACAGGTGACGGATATCAAGCGAAAAAAAACGAAAATATTGACAAAGGGTGAAATCTGTAGCCAAAAATGATCAATGTATACTGAACAGTTTGACAGGCACTCATCTCCGTTCAATAAAATAATAGCGGTCACTTTTAATTTTCTTTTTGTTGCATTTTCCATCTTTCCAATATTTTTACCGAACCCTATTGAATAACAATGATCATTTTCCCAAACGAGTTTGCAAATTTTTCGATTTCCCGTGTGTTTATATAATTTTTATGTTCAGCAACTGTAACATGAATAGAACGAGACGTTTCTTTATAGCTAATTGCATTCACAATATGCTGTAGATGGTGTAGATGCATTTTTTTGAATTTTATATATATTATTATTTTTTGGACGTGCTTTGACAAAAAACAAATTTGATATTAGAACAGTTCATCAGACAATTAATATTTTACCCTTTGTCAAAGACGGCAAAAGAATGATATACAAAATTGAAAAAGAGGAAAAGAGACCGTGATTATTTTGTTGAATAAGTGTGTCAAACTGTTCAGTAAACATTGATCATTGTTGGTGGCAGTTGTACCAAGAAAAAGTAAGTAAAAATAAACGAAAAATCATCTAACATCTCTGTAGAAGCAGATAAACACATTTTAAACTGTCTAACTTGACTTACGTTTAATACATTTGCAGTTTTTGAAAACGAATACAGAGAATTGTTCGAAATGTCAAAAAATACGGAATTGCGCGATAGTAATGTGATATTTTGCTGTGAGATTTTTTGGTTAGACAAACTTAGTTTCAAAAATAACCCTTGACTGATCCATTGGGTTCGAGGGTTTATTCAATTAATCATTATTTTTTCAGAAGTATGGCAATTAAACTAAAGAAAAGAAAGCTTTATGTTCTAAAAATATTTGTCTAATAATTTCGATTGACGGTTGACCGACCGATTTTATTTGGTACAAAAATATTTTTTTATCAAAACATATGTATCAAGTGTTTGTCTAACAGTTTTGCCAAACAAATTATAAAGCAGATAAGCAATAGTTTTGTCATGACCCCTGTTAGACACGTGGCTAGGTTTGGTGGAGTTCCATACCTATCATTATCTGTCTCAACGCTAAGATAATATGCTTTATTTATATTAAAACATTTCACAATACGCCTTGTACTTGTAGCTGTATTAGATTTTGTAGAACTGATAAAATTGTCTAGACGGCAAATATTTCCTTCGCAATTGACTTAATTAAAGATACTTGGTACTTGCGAAGTTTGATCACTTCATAATGCAAACGTGTACATTGACATTTATAGACTTTGCTACTTCGATAAGGTTTACAAATTTTGTCCCACATCATTATCGGTAAGGAATTTTTATAGGAACGCGTGTCATAAATCGATCCACTTTTGTATATTCAGGTAGTTTTATGTTGAAATATAATCCTTCCGTATTTGTAATCGATATTTATTATACCCAAATTAATTCGAGAAAAAGCGTTAAAAAAATAGTTCATGTATCACATCATGAGCACGAGACAAAATATTGCGCAACTTCTGTGTAAATCGTGATAATGTTCATGTCTAACGATATTTTAATTCCATAATAAATATATGTATAGTCTAAACATAAACAAATGTAAATCTCGTTATTAACTAGAATTTAGTCAGCAGTAGGCACGTGGATCTAAATTTTCATTCAAAATGTTTCCTTTAATTAGCCAAACACATTAACTAAACAAGGATACATTGCTCTCAATCTGTTACCATTGGCTCTCAACGATATGAAAGGTTTTCTTTTTCACACCTGAAGAAATTCTTTGGTTGACGACAGAGCTGGATATGAATACAGGAAAAGTATTCAATGCATAAATACTGAGTGCCCTGTTCAAAAGTATTCATTAAGTAGGTACTTCCATCTTGAATATTTATTGTAGTATATTGTAAGTAGTAGTGATAGTGTCTTGAGAATAATTGAATATAGTGCTATAGCGCTAATGTATTCAAATATTCATATTATATCAACACAATGCTGAATATTTAATCTACAATGTGAATATTTATATTTAAATCTAATTAAATACATTTTGAAAAAAGATCGCGCACATTATGCCTGCACGGACCTCCACAACATTAACCTGCAAAATATGTTCATGAAGGTTCCCATGTTATTTAATAGAGCATCCTACACTGGACCAGCACCTGCATGGACTGGCACCTGCAACGACCGTCACTGCAGGCCGTGCCGATGGCCTGCAATTTATATAGGTGACCGCGCTAGTCCTAAGTTCTGTTCCCACAAAAGTCAGAGATTGGTTTCAAACTGTTAGAAATATTCGACCAGTTAAGTTGTGAATGTGTCGCTGAACTGTACGATACCTGCGCTTACTATTTACTCACCATAAACATCATCTTTCATTAGATGACACTGTGCTGCGATATCTTATGTTTTGGTGACGAAAACAGTTCCAACAGCTAAAATCTTTTTTTGTGACATTTGGGAGTACTGAAAAAAAATTCTGATGAAACAAGTTCAGGAGAATATAGCGGATGTCAAGTAACTTAGGCCAATAGTCTTTTTTGTGATGTTAATAGTATGTAGTAACATCTCCCAGTCTTTCTTCCTGAACCGCAAGAATAGACTTTAGTTGGGCCAATTCTTTGGAGGCGTCTCAACGAATTCTAACCCCTAGAAGGAGGCTTTTCAGGTTTTCTTTGCGAATATGAATTAACAAAGTTCAGACATAAATTCTCGGGACGAACGGGCGCCACTGACGAGACTTTGAACACGAGTTGGATGCGGCGGTCATTAGCGCGTGTGTTTCCTAACAATATAATAGTGGTATATCTAAAGTTTGCATTGAAAGAAATAAATTAATTGGGTAATGTTCTACAATATTTGTAATTACATAAATATTGAAAAAGGTGAGGCTTTTAACATCAAATATGGAGTATAATATAAGTACCACTTTTATGTACAGAATAAAATATGTGTCATGTCAAAACATACCCCGTTGCCGCCACTGCTATTGTGCCTCTTTGGGTATACGTAAATATACTTTGTCCTTATCCAGTAATTATTAATAGTTATGTATCCAAATGTTGCCTATAACTGAAAGTAATATATTATATGCTTCTAGGGGTTAGAATTCGTTGGAAACAATTCATAGCAGATGACTACTATGTCTCAAATTCAGAATTTCAGTTCGGGTGCCAGTTCTTGTTAGAGGGAGTTGCCTACGCTATTATTTTTCGTTCTTGACATTGATGCAAAGTTATGCAGTCACCATTTTTATTCATTAGTAGCAACCTCGTCAATAACGATCGATGCTGTGATGCGATGACAAAATGTTGTTAAGAATGTTTTTAAAAATAAAAAACTGAGGATGTGTGAAAAATTTCAATGTCCTAAGCCTATTTTGACTTTTTGCTTGTTTTCTGATTTTTCTCAAAGTAGGCATAGGATACTACACAGATACAGCACTTTACTTTTGAAGAATCTCAGTTTTTTTTTCCAAATTGCTAAGGTTTTCTGAATTTGAAATCTTGACAAAATTTGTTTCGTAAACAAGCAGAGTTGCCAGAAAGCCATGTTTACCAAAACTTTTTGTCTTTTACAAGAGTTGTTCCAGCTATCCACGGACAATTTTGATCGATTGAAAAAAATTCAAACGAGGCCTTGAATATTTAATTTTCAGTCTGAAATTTGGCACCAGAATAGAATTATTGAATTTCTATCATTGAAAACTAAACCTTTTATGTTGGCCAACAATGGAAAGTTATGAGAGGTGCCCCGCTTTCAAATGGGTCACTCTGTAGATAAAACTAAGCACATTTGTAACAAGACAGATTATTTTAATCCAAAGAACATGTAATAGAATATTACAAAGACAATTTGGAAACACCGTGTATATTATTATAATCGACTATGCGCAGATGAATACAAAATATTGAAATGATTTATTTCATAGCGCGGGTCAAATTAGGACCTACACACTGTATGTATATTAAACACAAGTAGAAAAATTACATATTACATAAATATTTTTGCAATTTATATGCATATCAGATAAGAACATATATATAAAATAAGGGAGTGGCGTCTCTATTTGCATTACTACAGTTTGGATGTTTATATCTGATTCAAACTCAAACGCCGCAGGATCGCAATCTAAATGCAAAAACAAACCTGGAGGCAGAGTAACTTTTTGCACTAAGAAATTCTAGCCCGTCATATTAATTAGGAAATTTATAGATTTGATCAGCAGTGGCGCCTTTGGAGTGCAATCAAAAAGTAACATTTTATTTACTTGAAAAATAGGTATACTGTAAAAAAATAATTAAATATTTTAACACATAAGAACACAATACTCGAGGTCCGCACGGAATTCTGTATATTTTTACACATTTCTGTGTATGTAGCAGTGTGTTAAGGGTTTAACACAATCCACTGTGTTAATATAACAAATCGCATGTGTAACTTTTACACATTTCTGTGTTATTTGTATCATTGAAGGTGTAGGCTTTACACATTAACATCTTAATTTTATTGTATAATAGATATTGATATGGAAGACTCACCTATCTTTTTAATTTGTTAATTATGTTCCTGTTTACTTTCGGAATAATTTATATATATTAGGCCCAGAGAAATAATTTTTAATAAATATAATTTTTGAAATACTTTTATTTTCACATTTTCTAGAGGTTCTGCCTATCGTCGAGAATGCAATGAATACAGCCTGTAATGTTCTATTAAACGACAGAATATATGTATTAAAAATTATAATTTCAAAAGCAAACAGGAACATAATTAACAAGGTAGGTGAGCTTCCGTATCAATATAAAGAATTTTCTGAATTATGGTGTAATTATAAAATAAAAGATATTTTACTTTTTATGATTTTATTAAAAAAATAAAATTCTGTTCAAATGAACAACAACCAAGTCTGCTAACAAAATATGTATGTAATAAAATTAACAGTATAATAGTACATATTCTAATAAGGGACTAATAATATTCTAGTAACTCAAAAACAATGAAACAACAAACAAAGATGTATTTAGGCACTACATAATAGGAGTTTACGAAAATTAACTAGTAGTGATCTGAATATATAATTTTCTTTATCTAAAGTTACAAAAAAGTTAGATTACAGAGTTATCTAAAACGTCAGAGTAAACTTCTAATATTTTTAATAGTTATATTCTAATTAGTTTTAGCTTTATTACAATTATCAGTAATATTTGTTATAGTTAGGTAAGTACTTACCATTTTCCTTGATTAAACCTCATTTTAAATTTAAATATTCTCCATTTGAACACAGTGAACGAGAGGTAACTGTACACAACACCGTTACATGACCAACATGGCGTAGTGACGCGTGTTGGATCAGCTGATACACTGCAGCTGCGCAGTTGTGCTCAACCAGTCAGGAGTAGGGATATAGAACACAATTAAATTATGTGCGTGTTAAGTTTACACAAAATGGTGTACTTTTAACACACAACTGGTAAATATTACACAAATTCAGTATATGTTATTATAATACTAGTAATTTTAACATATTTTGTGTAAAATGTACAAAAAAGCCATAGTGTGTAAAACTATTAACACGGAATTTTTACACATCCTAAATTACACACTGGAAAATCTCGCTTACACAGCAACTTTTTTTACAGTGTACGTTGCAACTTATGTTTGAGCTCATCATGCCTTATACGAATGTCGCTGATTTAAGAAATACAGGATTTTCAAGATTTAAATTTTATTCTGAAATATCTCAATAATTGAGAACGTTTTGATATCATGACTCTGAAAATTAGTAATGTTAGGTTTTTTGGTGTGAGAGTTACGAATTTGAAGCTTATTTTGACGTTGCTCCTAGTTTCACCGTTTCGATTTACCTAAATAATACTGTGAAACTAGCACCCTCTAGGAGCAACGTCAAAATAAGCTGCAAATTCGTAATTTTCACACCGAAAAACCCAACACTACCAATTTTCATGGTTATGGTATCAAAACTTTCTCAATTGTTGAGAAATTTCACAATCAAATTTAAATCTTGAACACTCTGTATTTCTTAAACCAGCGGCATTCGTATAAAACATGATGTGCTCAAACGTAATATTTTGGTGACTAGTATCTCCAGTTTAGTGTTGACCCATTCGGATTCACCCTGTATAATCCAAATATTAAAATAGAAGAGTACCAATAAAAAGTGTCAAATTACTACATCAACTAGATTACATTATGAAACTACAAAAGAAAAACTGCCCAATTATAATATTGGTATTTTAATTAATTACTGCACTTAAATAATTAAAATTTGCGTTGAATAAAGCCTGACATTTCAAATATCTCTTTAATTACCTCGAATTATTTAATGCGAACTTGTTAAATTTTATGACGGTGAAAAAATCGCCCGTCGTGACCAACATCCGGTCCCTGCTTCGCAATTCGGAGGAGTGTATGCAAGTCAATAGGCTACTTAATAACGACCTTTATCCTAATGTGACTAAACAAAGACAAATCAGCGACCCTCTAGGAAAGAGAGACGAAATTACTAAAATAACCGAGCACGCTACTCGCACGAGCTCAAAAAAGGACGGAGATAGGTTCTATGGGATGAGAAGGAAGGGCGCAATTGCATTTAACAGGTCTCACAGACTTAACCAGTAGCGCAGATTGAGGAGAAAAGGGTTAAGGATAACTTTACGGTGATGATACAGTTTAAGGAGTTGTAGCGTCTTTAATTTTCGCATCAAGAGCGCCTCTAACTTTCAAGACAGTTTATTTTAAATATTGTCAAAAAAAAAAGATTTATTTTCATTTGTTTGTTTAATCAATTTTTAAAGAGATATGATGCCTCTAGAAGCATTTGCATACAGGGAACTGTATCCAGGAAAAGTAAAGGCTATGAGCCAAAAAAGTCTAAAGTCAGATTTTTGAAGGATGCTTCCGATGAAAAACATTTACTACATAAGATAATGCATTAAATTATAAGAATCACATATTTATTGCTTTATTGTACACGTGGTTCTGATTATAGGTTATTTCGAAGGCTGTAGAGGCCAAGAACTTTTGAATATGAAGATTAATCATATTGAAGATAGGGGCTCGGTTTTGGTGGTTGACACTCCGGAAAGCTAAACAGATATCCGTAAGAAATTTACAATTGTGGAAGAAAACGAGTTCTCTGCATTGAGTCTAGTGAGGAAGTATATGTATTTGTGTCCGTCGAGTATAGAAAGATTTTTTCTAACGTATCGCGAAAAGCGTTGCACAGTCAGCCCGTTGGGAAACATAAATTTTAATAATATTAATGTATTTATAAACATGATTATATATGAACGTATGTTCAATACGATATTTGAAATAGAGACCCCTCCCGAAGAAATAATTCCGCCCGTCCATGGAAAGTAGCAGTACTAGAAAGAGTTCTCGCTAAAGGAAGACAGCGCGAAAGCAGCTGCACGCGCTCGACTGGTCACAGGTGGCTAAAGTGTGGGAACACCATAGCCTCTGAGATTCCCACGATCGGGCTCACCAACATGGGTCTGTTAACTCACTCTACTCCACACCTGGGCCCGTTATAAAAGCCAGCCCCTACCATTCCGGTGTCATTCCGAGTCTAACTCTGTTATCGCTCACTTCGTGTGCTAACCAGTGTAACAAGTGCTTTAAAATGTCGTACGAAATGTTATCTTCCACCGTCGAAGAACCACAACCGATCTCGAGGACCTACCAATACAGGAAGGTCATGAAGCCGATGCTGGAGAGGAAGCGAAGGGCGCGGATCAACCGTTGCCTGGACGAACTGAAAGAACTGATGGTGACCGCCCTACAAAGTGAAGGGGAAAACGTCTCAAAATTGGAAAAAGCTGATATTTTGGAGTTAACAGTGCGCCACCTCCACAAGCTCCGCCGCCAGCAGAGGCTGTCCACCAACCCTGTCATCGATGCTGACCG
The DNA here is from genome assembly GCA_037114965.1 of Monochamus alternatus. Lineage (NCBI taxonomy): Eukaryota > Metazoa > Arthropoda > Insecta > Coleoptera > Cerambycidae > Monochamus > Monochamus alternatus. The sequence goes on along the minus strand of CM073433.1, from coordinate 34,825,052 downwards.
TTTCAGAGCGGGGTATACACATTGCGCTAATGAGGTATCCAGGTGCCTTGCCGCCATCCCTGGAGTCGACGTCCAATTGGGAACGAAATTGATGACCCACTTAGGTCACCGCCTCAACGAAATGGACAAAGTGTCACCCCTAGTGATTCAAGTGTCTTCTGCTTACACACCCCCTGGTTCTCCTAACCTAGAAGGAATCACCCACCCTTACGCTATGCCTTTGACGCCTGCATCCTCCACGTCTTCGAGGCATTCTCCATCCCCCAGTCAGCCCATGGATTGCTCCACCGCCGGGCTGTTAAAAGTGGCGCAAAAAGAGGAAGTCTGGAGGCCCTGGTGAAGAAAATCTTATTTCGATAAAATTGTATTTGTAAATATTTTGATCAAATCTCACTTTGTCTTTCATAACAATTCGTTGCTCAATTGCTTTAATATGTAGATTTAGTTTTAGAGAAAGATCTCTCTCCCTTTATAAAAAAGCTTTAAATTAATTTTTAGGGGTGAATTATTAGTTTTAATCGATTTGTGATATTAATGTCAGTACCTGTGATTTCCAAGGCAATTTAATTAATGAAATCAAAAAAATGTGTTTATTATGCCTTATTTTTTGTAATATCTGTATTGCAAGCGTTACTGTGATACAATGATCGTATTTTTGATATTGAAAATACTACGTTTTTAAAATAAATATCATTTGTTATATAGCTCCTTATTTTATTTACCTACAATTCCCTTTACAAAACCCTCAAAATATAAAACCCTATATTTTTGTTTGAATTGAAATGCACTGAACTGAAAAATACTTGAACTATTAACTTTTCTACACATTATTTTTAATACTCAGTGACCATCCCCATTCTATCACAATTTGACAATAATAATAAAAAAGTTCACATATTTTTTTTAAATTATTACAAATAAACACCGTTAATCACATTGTAATTCAAATGTTTCGTAAACTGTTATTTCAAAAAAGTCAAATCAGATTAAAACAACATATTTTGGACTGTAATAGTAAGTATATCTATGAAATTAAATTTAAGTTACAATAAAAAGAAGTCGAAAATCAAGATTTTTTTAGAGATTTCAATATGCGGGAATACTTTGTTACATTAGGCGACATCTACCGGTAGTTCCTGAAACTGTTAGTTAACTGTTCATTTTTTAACGTCAAAGGTGGCGCCACGTATCAGAAGCAATCACACTGTGAAAGGATACTCGTGACCAGAATATGAATCAAATAATAATTAAATAAATATTTTAGAAGATCAAAATTATTAGTTATAATTTGTAAAATGCTTAACTAAATTTCTATTTAGGTATAGAGTCTATTTACGAGTATTCTTGGATATTAACTTTTTAAATAGATCAGATTGAATACATTTTCCAGGTGGCAGTCCATAAAATTTATGCTAAATGCTACTAGCTTGATTATAGGTGTTTTATAATAAAATACTCATTTAAAATATTTATAAAAATTACACAAGGTTAATGCTTTTAAGAATTGAGCCGAGTTTGATTTAATTTGTTCTTATTAAGATTTTTGATACCGTTGTTGACAGACTTAAAAACTAACATTATTGGAAATTTTTTATTTTTAAAAATTTTACACATGAAAACAAGAACGTATGCTTCATTTGAATTTCCATTTGCTTTTCCATGCATAAAATGTGATACATTTTATGATAATTCTTCAAAGGAATATTTACTTATTTTGTAAAAAAAATTATCAAAAACTAACTTACACTACATAAACAAGTGAATCGAGACTTTGTGTTTTTTGTTTAAGTCTGACATGGAATTTATGAAAAGACTGACACATGCCACCTAGATTATTGTTTTTTTAATTAGCATTAGCAAGTTGGTCTATTGTAATGAACACATTTTTATCTCGAAAACGTTTCGTCAGGAGGAAAAAATTGAAGAGACATTTTTTAATCAGAATTAACTTAGCTTTGAGAGAGTGATACCAACTGGTCAAAAAGTCAGTGGTGTAGGTACATATTTTGCTAAAGATGAGTATTTAACGGCACGAACCCCACTGATGCTAGTATATTACAAGATAAATTTATACACGTAAAAATAGCCCCTCACTGTACACTGTTGTGTACCAAATCTCATGTCAATATCTCGATTGGTTTTCGAGAAATAAAGAGTACAATAATATTTAAAACATTTTAAACAACCTATATCTTGAAAATAAGGCATTTCCGGTCCATGTTTATATAAACTTCTTCTTATTTTTAAACATAGAACCTGCCTCTAGATTTTCTTAACATCATCCTGTATGCTTACAATGTCCCAAATTTCAAAAATGTATCTTCGAAATTTAAAAAACAAGATATATCTGTTACACCTGCTATTTTAAAGGAAAAACAAACACTACCGCACTTTCTATTTTGGTAGTTAAAATTCTAGTTAAAATGACTAGCCTAGTTATTGGATTTCTTTCTTTCCAAGAAATGATTACAAACCATGCGCAGCCACGTAATGAGATACAGTTTGAATTTTTTTGTTTGTGCAACTAGCGTATCTCGAAAACTCGAAATATATAATAAAACTGACCAGCACGTGGACTGTGTGGGTTCCGCCCACTTACGAGTAGCTGAACGATAGGCGCAACAGAGCAATTACTTATTTAATTCTTACATTTTACACTTTACGTTTATACATAGAATAATAAATTGATCGTAACTGAAAACACATAAACCTCGAACTTTGTTAATTAGGGTAATGCTATTTATCTGCGAGAATATGGCTGTAGATAACAGTTTCACAACTCTAGATATACTTTGTAATTGAATTACATTCTAGTAAATAACAAATGTCGATATAATTACACAAAAAAATACTAGAACATTATATAGATAATAATAACTTGGATATTTTTTTTCTAGTAAAATATCCAATTGCTGTAATTATCTTATTATTACCATGATAATCAAATTATGCACAATACATACCTATACAGGGTGATTCATTAATAACGGGACAGAGCTTAAGGGCATGTTGCTGACCTCAAAATAGAGCGAGTAAGCTAAATATGCCTCTACAGGGTGTCAAAGTTGAAAAAATAAATCACATTTTCTTTTTTTTTTTCGATCGCGCCGACCGTATTTTATGAAATTTGGTATAGGGGGGTTCTTGGTACTAGAAGTTCGAATATGTTGACGAGTTTGGTGTATATGCTAGAGGGCGCCACCAACAATGGTTTCAACCCCTTTAAATAGCTACGACTTCTTTGTGCTACACTGTATCTCATTTTGGAATGGAAAAATTTTCTTCCCTATCTTTTCTAGTTAAAAAAGGTACACCTTGTTCATATAGCTAGAAGCAATAGTTTCTGAGAAAAACGGATCTAAATCTCATGATGCATGCAATTTATCTAAAAGTAAAGTCAAATTGTTGCGTAAGTAATGGGCCATACTGTAACAGCATAATACTGTGATCAAAATAAGCGAAATTTCGTGAAATTTGCTTCAAGCGATCGAAAGATAAGAAAGAAAATGTGATTTATTTTAATTTCAATTTAAAAAATAATGCTACAAATCCTCTTACAAAGCTCAAAAAACATGAATACTAATACTAATTACCCGTCGATTATTTACTAAACCCTAAAAAACATAAATATGTAAATGATTTTCCTCAATATTTTCCTTAAAAAAAATCAGCAAATAAAATTATATATTATTAAAGCGCAAATTAGTATTCAAATCAAATTATCTAATTATCATTTCTATAACACATTTCCCTTATTCTAAAGTCGAAGGAAAATAGAAATTTTTCATAAATTTTTACATATTTACATCAAATCAAAGCCGCAATTTTATTAATTTTGTATTTCTAGAGCAGCATGTAATATAAAGACATTTAAAAAAGAAATTTTTGAGGCAATTTTCAGTTAAAATATAATATAAGAAAAATTCGAGTTTTCCGGAAAACAAAACATTTCCGCGGAAAAAGAAAATTGGTTATATACTAGTAATCTTGTGTAGAACCTTCCTATAGAACAATTTCTTTTATAACTGATTTCCCTTGAACGAAAGTTGGACCCATATATATATCTGCAACATGTTTAATCTTCATATTGAAAAGTTCTTGACCTTTATAGCCCCCGAAATAACCCATAATCAGAACCACATGTACAATAGAGCAATAAATTTTCAACTCTTATAGTTTAATGCATTACCTTATGTAGTAAATGTTCATCAGAAGCATCCTTAAAAATTTTGACAATGTCACTCCGACTATACACTTCAAACTTTTTTGGCTCATAGCCTTTACTTTTTCGCTTCAGAAACGCTTCAGTTCATTAAACTTTCTCCCAGTATTATTATAAACTATCATCATGGATTTTAATATTGACCACCGAATCCACAGGGAATTAGAACTGTACGATTGAGACTGTACGAAAAATAAATCAATGTCACTTATACTAGAACGTGGAACAGTGAAATTTTTGGTAAAGTTTGAAGAGTCACAACTTTTTTGTTTTTAGGCTGATTTTCATAATCGTGCTTACTTAATTATTAAACAACGTCCGTTTAATTTTGAAAACCAACAAAATTTTGTTTTCATATTTCATTAGGATGAAATAAAAATCTTTATCTATCACGTGAGTTATTGAATGTTAATAATCTCGAGCCAATTAACAATCAGAGATTGTGAAAGGGAAAAATAGGAAACGAAAAATACCCGCTTTGTTATAAAATGAATTTATGCTGCCTGCACATCCTTATTCAGATATAATATTGTGAATATTGTCTTCAAATTCTAGATATACCTAATCAGTAACCTAATTTATAGTAATAATATAATATATCTATATACAGTATGCGCCAAAAGTATGGAATAAATTCAATAAAAACGAAACAATTATTTTTTGGGAAAAATCCTCGAACAGGTCGATTTTTAATTTAAAAAATACATATTTTAGCGTAAAATGTCATTTGTTTTCGAGTAATGACGTCATCGATTTTTTTTTAAATGGCAACACCATATTTTTTTCCTTGATTCTGAAAGATCGTTTAATTCTCTATCAGACAGTACTAAAATTTTGCCCTCTTACATAGGAAAGTTTTCGAGTAAATGACGATTGAAAGTTAGAAAACGCAGATATTGGAGTCGGGAAAATCCTCATTGGATGGCAGAGGCACATACCCAACACCCTCAGAAATTAAATGTGTGGGCTGAAATAGTTGACGACAGAATAGTAGGGCCTTTCTTCTTTGAAGGAACCCTTACAGGACAAAGATATTTAGAGTTTCTAGAAAATGACCTTGTTCCAGCCCTTGCAGTAATTTTTCCTAACGATAATGACCCTGACATTCCTGACGATACCATATGGTTTCAGCAAGACGGTGCACCTACGCACTATGCGCGCCCTGTACGAGATTTTTTGGACAACTGTTTTCCTGGGAGGTGGATCGGCAGACGCGGACCGATAGAATAGCCTGCAAGATCGCCAGATCTTACACCTCTTGACTATTTTTTATGGGGATACTTGAAGTCAAAAGTGTACATTAATAAACCACGTAATTTAGAAGAACTTCAAAATCGCATTCGGGACGAAATACGCAGAGTTACCCCAGAAATCATTCATAATGTGACTTGCGCATTGTCAAGAAGTTGGTGGATGGCAATTCGAACATTTAATTTAAGTATAAAATTTAATCAATTGTATTTTATTTTACATACCTCAGAATTGTTACTTTTTTATGGATAAAATTTACGTTTTCTAACATTCAATCGTCATTTACTCGAAAACTTTCCTATGTAAGAGGGCAAAATTTTAGTACTGTCTGATAGAGAATTAAACGATCTTTCAGAATTAAGGAAAAAAATATGGTGTTGCCATTTAAAAAAAAATCGATGACGTCATTACTCGAAAACAAATAACATTTGAAAATCGCATTTTACGCTAAAATATGTATTTTTTAAATTAAATATCGACCCGTTCGAGGATTTTTCCCAAAAAATAATTGTTTCGTTTTTATTGAATTTATTCCATACTTTTGGCGCATACTGTATAAAAATTCAAATGCTGTAAATAACATCAGTGTATTTAAAGTTACAAATTAAATTATCATTATTTCAAAAATATCTTGATGTAATGACACTTTTAGTAACATATCTTCATCCAAATTCTGATAATATCACATTAGTATTAAACAAATCTTCAAAACGCTTTAACGTATATTCTTTTCGTCAACTTACCATTTGGTTACACACTGTAATTTTTGACATTTAACAGTGCTTAAATACAGCTCAACAGACAAACTATTTAATTAAATTATTTTTAAAAATTTAATCATTATTCAAATACTAAATCTATTTTATTAAAACAAGACAGTCTTAACATTCAGAAACATTCATTTTTTAATGAAGTTAACGCTCTTGTAAAAAAGCAGTCCTTTACGAACTTCCTACACAAACTACTATTAAGTTTTAATGAATGAAAGTGATAATGAGTGGAATGGAATTCTAGAATGTAGGATGTTTTTAATATTTAATTTTAGTTATTTATTTGTTCGAGGTACATATCAAGAATTAATTTTTTTGTCAGTGACAAAATGTATTATTCTATATTCCGGTGTACTCTGTGGGGGGTAGGTGGATACTGGTCCTTAAATATCGAATTTTTTAATTAATTATGAACAATTTATATCAGACGATGACTGGGTATCACTAAAAAAAGCTAATCCTTTGAAGTTTTTGCCTAACCAAGCACCTGTTTCGAATGAAAAATGACATAGCAATGGCGATAAAAAATATGCTCAATTAAGTACTTAATAAGGTAACATTTATAGTAGGGTATTTTCACCGGTTCTGAGTCTCCCCCCACCACTTTCCTCTTTGAAATGACCTTTGCGGTAACGTATTTGATGACCTTCAATGACATTGAAGGTCACATCAGTTGGTAAATTTTATTTGACCTCTACCGATTGGAGGTCATATCAGTACTAAGTGATGTGACATTTATTTAACCTCTACCGATTGGATGTTATATGCACATTCATTGACCTCTATAATCTTTATAGTTAGTGGAGTATGTATACAAAAGGCAGTGTGACGTACGAAGTATAATGGAAGGGATTTACTATATAAGAGAGGAGAGCAAAATAGAGAATCATATTTCGTTTGGTATCAACCTAACAGTTAGTGTCTACAGTAGTGTAAATTTTTGTGTTGTTTTGTGGCAAAATCTTTTAAAGTGAGAACAATTACTGTGTTTATTGCTAACTAGATATTATTTAGAATTTAAAAAAAATTTAAACAAAAAAAAATGGCATTATCAATTGATGATTTAAATAAAATTAATAGCAATATTAATGGCGATTTTAATGATATTGCTCGGAGATCAATTGCCTCATTGGATATTAATACACCTTATTTGATTAAAAAACTGTCTTTCGTCAATTCACGTTATGGAAAGTGCATTTTAGCTGTACTTTTTGATCAAAAGGATAATTCAGATTTCAAGTGTTTCTTACCAAAGAGAGTTACAGAACATATATCACAAGACAGTTTGGAGAAAATGAATTCTTCTTGGGAAAAGTATACGATAACTTATATAGGTCAAAGTGAACCTACCTTTAAAGATGCTAAATGTAAAGCATTGATAAAATTTGGAATCATAAATTAAATTTATTTGTAATTTTGTTAATTTATAAATATCTAGTAGTAATAAATATGTTGTATAGAGTAGTATAATTTAGTTTCATAATTATATAAATATTTACACTATCTAGTCATTATCATATAAGGTTGTTCTTCATTTTATCCTATAAGTAAAATAGGTAATGGTATATATATATATTTCAGTGTAATATCTTTTCTGACTTCAATTTCTTTTTTATTTTTATAGAAACTATTAGGAAATATGTGGATGCAATATGCTAGCCAAAATTGGACCGAAGCTGTCGACATTCAGTCAGCAGTCAAAAGAATGAGCAACGAGTTAGACTGTATAGCAATGGATCGTATGAATGCTTGTAATTATGATATGGACTACTACTTTTCCGTTGAAAAGACAAAAATGTTGGAAGAAAATTATAAAATGTATCGTCGTGGTGCTTCAATATGTGATGATTATTTAAGTGGAACTTTAAATTTGGACGAATTTTGTGAGAAAATGGTGGAAATAGGATTAAAAAGTTTTCTTTGTTCTGATTTGCTCGATTTTCTGCCATATGCAGTTGTTGTAAAATACAAGCTAGCACCTCAAAAAAATGGTGATGACGACCAAGATAACGATGACGATGACGTTTGTCAAACATAATATTAAATTTGTATGTAATTTATATATTATTTTATGATTATTATATAAATAGTGTATTATATTAATAAATTGTATCATAATAATTATTTTTGTCTTTCTGTTGTGATATAAATAAAATAAAATTATGATTTTATACTTTTATTGTAAACTTATTTCTTATATAAATACAGAAAAAAGAACATATATAAAAATACATCATATTAAATACAGTTATATATAATAAAAATACAAAAACTAAAAAAAATATATTGGGATTTCTAAGATATTCATTAGATTACTTAAATCCGGTATGTACAGAGCCATCCAAAGCATTGTAAGACATATAAGCATCGTGAATTATCAATGCATACACTCGTGTATTTTCAGGAAAGTTTTTCTTTCGGGTTTCAAATTCTAGCTTTATATCTACAGTGGATGTCTTCATGGCGTCTTGTTGATGTGAACAGTCGATAACAAATAGAGGGTTTTTTCGGAATTCTCCAATATCCATCATCGGTTCATGATTGTCTTTATCATAGAAACAGCGTTGAAAATTTTCGTACGCATAGTAAGCTGCAGAATCTAATTTCTTCCCAAAGTCTAAATTCCAACGTTCATAAGGATATACTTCTGAATTTAAATATAGACGAATATTACTTATGTCTGCATGACTGAATCGAGTAACATTTTTGCTTCTGTTATCAGAGCTATCAGTACTTTGGAAACCGATAATGATATATCGAGGTCTTTCTAAACTGTTAGTTGTTTTTATAGCCCAAATATCAGAGGCAGTTTTTCGTAATGTAGGGAGTTCATATAGATCCCACATACGATACGCCATCTTAACTGTAGCATGAGCACCACCTTTATTAATGCGATTTAACAATTTCAGTTTCTGTCTATCTTCAGGGATGATGTGTCTTATTTTCCATTCGATTTTATTTATCTCAATATCGGCGTCAACTTCTCCAATGTAACAATTCTTAAAAGATCGGGCAATTATCAATATAAGTTCTTGTTTGGCATTGAGAATGCCCCTGGTATAATCTTCAGCAAAGCCCATAAGATATTTTAGAGGTAATTTTCCACTAAATATATGACTGTTGTTATCCAAAATATCCTGGTTTTCTTCTGTTAAACCCCATCCATACGATAAAAGTGGTTTTAATTGTGTTTGACCCCATGAAACCATAGTTTTCATTGTAGTAGTTACACCTGGTTTTCGAATAACAGCCACTTGTTCTCCACCCATTTCATAACGAATCTCATCGAAGAGGAATGCTAATGCATTGTTGGATAAGTAACATACTTTAGTGAGATCGCTAGGGGTAAATTTACCTTCTATATATATGTAACTTTCTGCAATATCAAGAATAAGATCTTGGAAATGAATAGGAATTCGTATTTCATCCGAATTTCTATAGTATGGTGATCCATATGGTTTGTAGGTGTGTTCATGTAGACTAACTAATGAATTATCAAACAAGGGTTCATCGAACACATCCAACTTTGCACTGGTTGATGCCATAATTATAAATATTAAGGTTTTACTTTCAATCCAATTGACTGAAGGAAAATACGATCTCTAGCTGACAGCTTAGATGTTGATTGTTTAACGTTCTTTCGTAGAATAGATTTGTTTTGGTGTGTGTCCGAAATTTTATCATTTTTTGTAGATGGTAGAGATGATGACTGTTTTCTATGATTAAAACAGAAACCCATTATATATTGTTGTTTTAGTATAATTTCTTTAGTTCCAGTTTCACAATAATTTTTTCACCTCGAAAATCTACCAGACTACCATTATCATCCAATATTCGCAATGTAATGTTATGGATAAACTGACGCCCTTCCGGTGTTACAGGCATATAAATAATATTCTGTGGTTCCTTGGAAAGTTTGAAACCAGGTTCAACATCTATATCAAATTCATATAGTGTGTGTGCTTCTTCCCCATTCACATAGGCTCCGGAAGTGATATTGCAATCAACACGAATTATTCTAACTTTCATGATGTCCACTGGTAGAGTAGATTCGTGTAAAATATTTGCAGGATATATTTTTCTTTCGAATCCTACTATGCTTGCTAATGAATATTCATTAGAAAAGTCGATGTCATATTTGGATAAAATTTCACATTTTAGAGTGTTATTGTTAGCTCTTAATGTAAAGTATTTATCAATAACAAAACTGTTGTCCTTACTATTATGTTTTATAATAGATTCCAAAATATTTTGAATTGTTCTGTTCATTTCATCTACTTCATATGCACCTGGTGGTAATTGGATAAAAGTTGAAGGTGATTTGTTCTTAATTTTGAAACCAATAATATTATTTTTCTCATCAACATTTAATATGGAATTGTAGGAATAGAATCCATGTAATCCTAACCCATATCGACTATTTGTATCTAAATCAAGTGGAGGGTAATAGTCGCTGCTTAGTACGCTAGATTGCCCTGACAATGTGAATGTACGAGACATGACTGACGTATATAAGTTGTTAGCACAATATTTTATTGTTGTTTACAGCAGCAATTTAGACGTATCTCCTGCCTTGAAATTGATGGTACTATATTAGCTCTTCCACTAAGCCTATTTTCAGATGCCACTGTAATATCACGTACATTGCAATAACAACATAGAAATTTTCGTGGAACAGGCCCATCATTCACATCAGTAGATTGCGATGTATTGTCGTCACTGTAATGTTCCAAACAGTATTGATATTTCAATATATCAATGTCGCTTTTTAGATGTTCAGGTAATTTATCCCATACCCATGCGATTTCATGTGGAGCACAGGTGATCATTACCTCTTTAGGAAAATCTGCTAATTGTTCCTTTGTCAATTTTGTAAGCGTTCTATATTTGGAAAAAACTCGTAATGAATTAGCCATCCTTTTAATTTTGTCACGCTCTTCTTTTGGACACGTTGGAAATTCCATTGTTAGTAAGAAATGATAAACACAAATGCCCACACCAGACTGTATTGAACTTCTGTTCACGATCGTAATTATAGTAAATTTTGAGCAGTGGGTTTGGTTTTATATGTAAATATTTTATAAGTTCCTTAGGTGGCGGAAGGTCTCCAAAGCTATCGTAGTAATTAACAATATTACCAATTTTCTTGTATGCCACCCAATGGGTTCCCAGACCATTTAAGCTGTCTAAGTTCAAAACAGCTGATTCATTATGTCGGGCGCCACTTTCAGGAAGTTCATCTCGCATGAATACACCTCGAAAATATGGGATTTTTAAAATACTAGCATAATATCTAATATCGTTATCGCTGAGAGGTCTTCGAGGTAGGGAGTTTAGAAGTTTTTTGAATTATTTGATTTCAGATAAAGTCCTAATCCAGTTCGATATGGTTTTAAATACAAACCTTCACCTTTTTTCCCAAGGGCTACAGATTCCATTTTTTTATTGTGACGTACTTCTTCAGATAATCGTTGATTAGCATTTTTCACATCACTAATAGTCTTATATAGACCTGCAGCTCCACCGGCTAAACTTCCTAATGCCGATAGTCCTGCAAAAATAGGAATTAGGGGTAATATTCCACCAACCTTCGGAATAGGTATAATTCGGGGAGTGCGAATATTTCTTTTACCCCCTGATGTTCTCACAAATCTTCGTGCTGCCTGTAAAGCGAATTGGGTTGCTTTTCGTGCATTACCAGAAACAAATCGTTTACCACCAGCTTTACGTATTTCATCTCGTACTTTATGAACAATACCACCACCAAAGCTAACTATATTTTTCTTAATATTCTTCTTTTTGTTTATTTTCTTTCTCGGAATGGATTTAGATTTACAACCCATACCTAGACGTCGCTTTGCTTTCATGATGTTTGTAACTAACCAAGCAGCTGCCTTTTCTTTAAAATTAGCGTCTTTGGATTTGACTCTTTGCCAGGCGCGTTGCTCTAATTCGTAGTCTGCTTTATGACGTGTTGGTAAATCTTTATAATCTTCATAAGCACCGTCATGTGCCTTACAAGCCTGATCGAGAGGATTAATACCCGGATCACCTCTTGATATCCTTTTTTGATATTTTGTGCCAGGACCACAGTACTGATATCCTCCAGGCAAATGTAATTCAAACGGTAGTTTATTTATTAAAGAATTTATAAATCCCCTTCCTTTTCGTGAATTTAACACTTTACGTCTAGATTCGCTGACGAACGGCATTAAAATGAGCAAAAAGGTAATAAACAAATGTAATTATATTTGTTTGATATTCTATTAGATTATAGAATCGCAATACCAAGAAAGCTAACTGCCAATTAAATATTATGTATACAGTTCATTTCTATTTATATAGTATCCGACACTCAAACAATGCGGATTGTAAAACAAAAGGCGACGTTTGTAGTGGATAATTTCGATGAACGTGTAGGAAGTGGTGTAAATATTAACAACAGACGCCATGGACCGCTACTACCTTCAACAATTCGAGGTCTGGTGATTGGCCCTTCGAACTGTGGGAAAACCAATGTTATGATATCACTTATTACACATCCGCATGGTTTACGTTTTGCTAACATTTATTTATACTCCAAATCATTGTATCAACCAAAATATGAATATCTTCGAAAGATTTTAAATCCCATTGATGGATTAGGATTTTATACATTTAACAATAATGTTGAAATCGTTGAACCCTCTGACGCCAAGTCGAACTCGGTTTTTATATTTGATGATGTTATATGTGAGAAACAAGATATTATTAGATCATATTTTAGTATGGGTCGACATAAATCTATAGATAGTTTTTATTTGGCTCAAACATATTCTAGAGTGCCAAAACAACTAATTAGAGACAATTCGAATTTTATAGTTATGTTCAAGCAAGACGAAATGAATTTACATCATATATTTCAAGATCATGTGTCGCCGGATGTTACTTTCAAACAGTTTCTGGATATGTGTGCAAAATGCTGGTTAGATAAATATGGATTTCTGGTTATTGATAAAGATAGTGAAATACATGAAGGTAGATATAGGAAAGGTTTAGATAGTTACATATATCCATAATGCATACGATTTTTTACATTAATTGTGAAGGAAGTGGCGATGGGTACAGATCAAAAAATGAAGAAGGTCGAAGTTGATAAGGACGCAAATAATATTAGTGAAATAGATTTAAAAAGGAATTTAATAGAAGCAACTGATTCTGTTCGAAAGAAATTCAATTATATAAAAAATAGACATGTTGAAAATCAAGCTGCATTGGAAAAAATATATGAACCACTGACGAAGCCATTAAAAACTATTTCTGAAACAACTAAGGATACAAATCGTAAATTTCATGCCTCACAGCAGTATTTAGCAACACCCCCTAAAAAAGTTACCACCTGCAGTGCTAGTACGGTTGAAACACCCAAATTTGAGGAAGACCAAACAATAATGAAAAACCCTTCTTTTATAGAAACACCACCATCATCAATAACAACAGCTTCAAGTCCTGCTATGTATAGTGGTGATGCTGAAAAATTACCAAATATTGTTTCAAATTATATTGAAGGAGTGAGAATCGGCGATCCTGCATACGATACCAAGTACGGGGTTCGTGTTGATACCGATAGTGGAAAACTATCCATGGGTAATGCCGAAGTTCGATTTCATGGGAAAAATATTTCTTTTTCAAGAAATAATAAAATACTTCGAACGTATAAAGGAAATCCGCAGTTATACGATTTGCTATTTTTAAAACTTCCCCCGGCTCTTAATAGTGATGGAAATGGGGTTAGCGATGAAAATAAAAATATATTTGCTGAAATATTAAATATAACTAATGCAGCATACAAAAACTATGATGTAACATCTGGTTATAACTATAGCAAAACGAAAAAGTATATAGAAGTCATAAAACCGCTGTTGCATCGCAGAATGAGAACTCGATCCATGAAAGGTTCGGGTATAATACCTACGAGAAAAATCTATACTGGTAAAAAGGTGGACTACATATATTGGAATAAACCCAAAGAATTAATTGATCGCTTAAGATTATTATGGAGTTCTAAAATGGCTGGTCATTCAGGTCACGAAAATGAAATATTGTCCATAATAGACGAACTAAGGGAGGAAGGTATTGTGTATTAGAGGAATATTGATTACATTTATTTCATGATTGATAAATATATAAAGCAGATACTAGTTTATTTCTTATCAATTGTAATTTGAACACAAAGGAATAATGGGCTCCATTGACAAATTTGGACGTCGAAAAAAGAGTGGTTGTGTAGGTCATCGTGGTCCGCAAGGCGTCGGTTTCAAACTTACCAATGACAAACATTATGATATTCAAGGCAAACAATTAAAAAATATTGGTGATCCAACAGATGAAAAGGATGGAACAACATTAAACTATGTTAATTTACTTATGGATACCTGTAAAATTGATATCCTTTCCGCTGTACAACAATCAGCCAATCTCATAACCGATAACTTGGTAGCTTACATAAAAAGGGAGAGAAATGAAATTGTGGATGAGGTAACAAAAATATTTCAAAATATTAAAATTAAGATGGATGAAACGATAAGTGATATGAAAATTGATTTGGATAAATTAAAAAGCGACAAAGACAAATATTGGGAATCTCATAATAAGTTACTACAAGATTTGTCAGATTTTGCACTAGATATAGAAAAAGTTGAGCAACTTATTGCGAAACATCATCCCCCGGAAGATACAGGTAGATTAGTATTTCCATCTATATGGTCAAAACCAGTTGAATCATAAGAGGGTGCCATTTGTCAGGAACGATCATTGTAAAAGAGGATATTGCAACACATACATGTACATGTATCATCGTATTACAAAGTTTGAATACAAGGGAGGAATACAATATGTTTATTAGTGATACAAAACGACAAATTATCAATGAATTACATAAACCGGTCCGAAAAAATTTTAGAAGGAGAAGAACCATAATAAAAAATTTTGCAGATTTGTGGCAAATTGATTTGGCTGAAATGCAAGATTTTGCAACCAAAAATAAAGGTTATCGATATATACTCATAGTAATTGATTGTTATTCTAAATATGTTTGGGCCAAACCGTTAAAGAAAAAAAACGCTGTCGAAGTTTCTGTTGCAATGAAAAATGTTCTTCGTGAAGCTGGTTATTCCCCAAAAAATTTACAGAGCGATCAAGGGCTCGAGTTTTACAATCAAGAGTTCTCAAAACTAATGCGTCAGTACAACATAAATCATTATTCCACATTTAGTACAAAAAAAGCAGCAATTGTAGAACGTATAATTAGAACTTTGAAAAATTGGATATATAAAGAGTTTTCTGCTAGAGGTAATTATAAGTGGATTGATATATTACCTAAGATTATAAATTCATATAACAACAGAGTTCATCGTACTACAAGAATGAAACCTATCGATGTAAAACGAACAACTGTATTAAACGTTTATAATTATCCAAAAGTTGCTTTGAAGCAAAAATTCAATATAGGGGATATAGTACGTATAAGCAAATACAAAAACGTGTTCGAGAAGGGATATACAGCAAATTATTCTACTGAACTGTTTAAAGTTGTAAAAATAAACGTAACAAATCCGACAACATACATGATAGAAGATATGTATGGCCAGCCAATCAAAGGATGTTTTTATGAGTGGGAATTACAGAAAACAAAGTTTCCGGAAGTATATTTGGTGGAGAAAATTTTGAAGAGGAAGGGTGATAGATTATTTTGTAAGTGGCTTGGTCTTCCCGCATCCCAAAATTCGTGGATCAATAAAACAGACTTGGTCTAAAAGTGAATAATAATGGTATATCATTTAAAATGACAACTGGACAATGTTTTAATCATTTCAACAAACCAATGGAGAT
The DNA here is from genome assembly GCA_037114965.1 of Monochamus alternatus. Lineage (NCBI taxonomy): Eukaryota > Metazoa > Arthropoda > Insecta > Coleoptera > Cerambycidae > Monochamus > Monochamus alternatus. The sequence continues at coordinate 34,808,939 of CM073433.1, read as the reverse complement.
ATTTAATGTTGATAAAATGTAACTATATATGTATATTGTATAAAATGATTGTAATAAAATGTGTGTCATATGATAATAATAAACGTATGAGTATATTTGATGTGTTTTATTTTTTTTTGTACTTATATAAAATAGGAATTTGAGGATAGTAGTAAATGATAAAAGAAACAAAATGCTTGTCATTTATATTTTTATAAAATTAATTTGAGAGGACAATAGTAAAAAAAGAGACTAGCTTAAACAAAATATTTTTATTATATACAATTATAGTGTTTTATCTGTCAAACAATTCATTTCGCAATATTTGTTGATGATTTGTTAAGCAAAAGCAACGTTTGAAATGTTTATTTTTATTAGCGAATAAATGTCCTGTTTGTTCGCATAAAAATGTATCCTCTCTGTCAGCAGCGCAGACTCTGTTCCAACAATCTTCTTTATATACCATACATATACCACACCGTTCCTTCAGGGGATGATCTTCAATGCTGCAGCTTTCACAACGGTTCCTAACAATTCCAAAATTGGTGTATTTCAATTTCTGACATTTATTGCATTTATCCGTTTCCACTGTTTTTACGGTTACTCGATTTTCTTTTGAACATTCATTACAAAGTCCTGTACAATCATTAATAAGTTTTTTGTGTACCATACAATAACAATTGTGGCATGTATACAAATTCATCACTTTAAAAGGAATCACTTGCACTTTCACCTTTGAGTCCCATTCTTTTGGAAATGGCATTTTTTTTAAATACTTGTTCACTATTTGAGATGTCTAAAAAAGAATGAACTCCTCCTAAATCCACAAACCCTTATAGTTATATATGCATAACCTTCATGTGACTTCTAAACATTCCATACGATTGAGAAATATTCTAGATGACCTTGACATCATGATGTGATCTGTGACGTCACAACTGAAACGCTATATAACCCGAGAGGAGGTAGGATAGAGATTAGTTGTTGTCTACAGCTTTTTACAAAAACTTGCGTACTTGTAAAAATCAGTTATAATGGCTCGTTTAGGGTTTGTTAATTGGGATCTCTTAGAGGAGCTAGCTGCTATGGAGCAGGAGGTAAATATTATTAAATGTCTTTTTTATTGATAAACTAATTTTGTGAAATTTTGTGAAACAGGAAGCCTGGGGTATACCACTTATCGAAGAAGATAATGTGGATAATGTGGACCAAGTAAATGATGATGAAGGTCAGGTGGTTGAAGATGCAGATGGCGAACTTCTTCAAGATAATGTGGATGAAGTAAATGAACACGAGCAGAACGATGAAGGTGAGGTGGATGAGGGTGATGCGGGCAATGAAGAGGTCGTTGAAGCTGCAGATGACGAAGAAGAGGTAAATATATATTTTTTAAAATATAACAACAATATATGAAATATTTTTATGTAGGTAGCTGAATATGTGGACGAGGGCATCGTCGAAGATTGCTCCGATGAGCCCGATCAAATATTGATGAGGTCCCACGAAGTTCGGAACGGCGACGTTGTTAATAAAAACCAACAGTACTGCTACACATATTCTATGGTACTCGTTAGCACAGACCCGGAGACGGATTACAAATTTTGCCACAGGTGCTATATGGAGTTGGTGCGGCTTTCGGGTGTGGAAGAATATGAACATACGCATTATGATTGCCACACAACGTCGAAATATGAAGAATGTTCGCTTTACTGTTCATCATGTCGGCTACCTCTAGAACAAGTGCGGTTAACAAGGACTTGTGTCATCTGCAATTATGTGAAAAGTGAAAAAGACAAAAACTGAATAATTTTAGCGATTAGTTGTAAGTTATAGTTTTTAGATAATGTAAGTATTTACTTATAGTAATATATATATAGTTTAACATTGTAAATATTAAATAAATAGATGAATTGAAACTATAATTTTTCTTTCAATATATATATATATATATATATATATATATATATAGCGTCCCATAATACTTTTTTTTTATAAATATAAGGAAACACAAGTGTTACATTACTTTCAATTGTATCTAAACCATCAAAGTGGAAAGTACAGTGTCGTAGGATTTAAAATGAAGTTTATTGTGGTTGACTTACAAGGTTATAATATACCCGAATTTTCTCCAAAGGAGATTACATTTATTAGTGACAAATGCGTTGGTCATTATCTGTTAAAACCAGAAGTTCCATACAGTTCATTAGATATCAAATTAAAAAGACAAGCCACATATTTAAAATGGTTTCATCATGGATTAAAATATGATGATGGCTATGTAAATTATGAAATGTTGAATGATATATTATATAAACATATAGTGGATTGTAACATAAGAATAGTATATGTAAAAGGACATCAGAAAGAAACATTTCTCCGACAGAAATTAAATGACATACAACCTATATCTCATCAGGATATAATAAACGTTGAGAATTTAAATTGCGATGAAGTGGTTGAATCACCTCCAATATTTAATAAAACTATTCCATATTGTATATGCGGAAGAAATGAGGTTTTGTGATACTATTAACTCCTAAATAAAATTGTGGGTAAATAAAATAGAAATAAATATACAACAATTCATAATGGACGAATATTATTCTTTATTTTTTTTTCAGGTTAACAAATATACAAACAAGTTACAATAAGTACAATACTTTGTATACTTATACTATTGTTTAGATATAAAATTTCCAGTTATTCAATTATTTCTTCTAGAGCCTGAATTAATAATTTTAAATTATTGTCTCCATCTATTCCAACCGTTTGACTTATAACGTTTACGAACCAATCGAAATTTTTATCGTATTCGGTTTGGTAGTACCTAATATCATCGTGACCCCAGGGTAATGTTAATACAGTGTTGGGAATAATGAAACGCTTATCATCATAATGAGAAAGAGCTACTTTGTTTTTTAATTCTGTATAAATGTCATGTAACTCGCTTCGGAAAGAGTTCATTTTTCTAAAAATTAAACCACCTTGATCTACGATTTTCTTATAATCATTAATGGTCAACTGATTCTTTATAACAGATTTCTTTACCCCTTTAGCTTTTTTTAATTCATTACTCACGGATTTCACATAATAAGCTTTAGCACCGGTACCATAAAATTCCATTATTGGATCTGAAGGAAATTCATCCTTGAAATTACCCAATATTGAATCAGATACGGGAATACCAAACTTATTATCTTGTTTATAATTAGATGTATCGAAACAATCAATATTTGATTTCATAAAATTATAAAAATCATCAGTGTAAATTTTAATAATTAAGGAGTCTGTATCCGTATACAATAGTGAAGCTTTATCACCAAAATTACTTTTTATGGTGTTATAGAAAAAAGAATATAACACGGTTTTAGATAGTTCCAAAATAGAAAAGCCTAGGTAGAGAGGTTTGTTATAATGAACTTTTAATTTACCCATATGTATGGCCACGAAGTCTTCTGAAAATATAGTACACGATTTAAAATTTGGTCGAGCGATTAATGTGTTTGCGCCAAACGACTTTTGAACTTTTTCCCAATGAGTTATCAATTTGATATCTTTTCTATTGTCAATATTTTCCATTGTTTTCCCATAAACGGCATTGTTCATGAGTTTATAAAAGTCTTTTTCGAATTTATTTGAAGCAGCATTTCTCATTTTAGTGTTAAGATCGATGTAAACTTTCAGCCAAGGAGTTTGATTAAATTTAATTATGCGATGTATTTTTGTTACCTTCAAACCATTTATCACTGCTTGTTTTAAATTTCTAAAGTGTATGATATAATTATATTTATTATTTAAATTTGGAATCAATTTTGGAACTTTTGATTTAGCTCCGGGTGGTATTATATTCTCCGCTAAAAAGGGTAAATCCGAGTGTATGTCATGTAAAAATTTAGAATATTCTATATCCACTTCCAACGCATAACCGTAAACTCCTTCATCGGGAATGTCCATAACGTTAAAATTTGAAATTTCATCTTCTGTTAGCCACGAAAATCCACCCGTTGGTAAATATTGCGACATGCTGTGTCCGTAGAGATTCGTGGCATCCAAATATGTAATAAACGATGAAGGTTCACTTGGATTATAATTTGGAAGGTATATATTATTAGCAACATGTTTCCTTCCAGAACATTGACTTATTCCACCGCGTATACCCTTCTTGAAGAACTGTATCATTGTAGCGTCCGTCAAAAGTTCCAATTCTATTTTTGTTAATCTCAACATGGCATCCCATGCAAGTCCGGGAGCCGTATAATATTGTGCAGGATCTAACTTATATGTATTCAGGGAGATTTTTCGAAAGTTTTCAAATACATCGCATAATATGAACACGTCTGATTTTAAATAAATGTCGGAATATTCACCCAAATTTCTACAATTAAACGTTTCCCAAGTTTTTCGTGCCCTTGCATATTCCTTATCTGATATATGTTCTTCATTTAATTTATCGTAAAATTCTTCTTTGCACGGTAAATATGGGGTATTCAGTTTGTCTAAGCTCGTCAAATAACTATATGGAAAAACACCTTTTTGCCTTATTAGGTTGAAATGTTCCTTATCTGGAAAGTATTTAAGGGTTTCTTCGAATTGAGTTTCATTCAAAGTTGCAGATAAATTTTCTAAAGATGTGGATAAAAATTTGAAACTGTCGATAAATCTCATCTTTAGAAAACTTTTCTTTACTTTACCATCACTTCCAACATAATCATGCATATAAAGGTGTTTTGTAAATGAAATGTATTTTTCTTTACTTTGGGCTATCACGTCAATTTTATCCTTATTTGAGCACAATTCACGCACGAACAAATGAGCATCGTACCCCGACATGTTATGTAATATAATTGGAATAAAGTTCGATATTTTATAATTTAGATTGCAACCCATGTGAGCGGCTCCTTGTCTCTTTTTCCCGGTTAGATGACAGTGATCCCTAACTTTAACATGAAACCTTTCAAACGGTTTTTCACATATACTGCAAACAACAGCATTTTCAAAGTCACGCTCCTCATCCTCAGATAAGGGGGTCATTGGAACTATGTTTTTCAAATAATTATTATAAATTTCCCTTAAATCTCCCTCTAAACGCTGTACAAATTCCTTTGCCACATTATCCCCCCTGTAAAAAACTAATTTTGAGAGAGAGTCATCGAAAGAACACTTTATCAAATACGCAAATGAATATGGCTCATGGCTGAAAGTCTTACATGTATATGATTTTTCGGGGTTGGGTTCACATGTATCCATAGGTTTCAATATAGATTCAAAGTCGGCATATACTACAAATGGCACCTTCAACTGTTTTTCAATATTTTCAAATTTTAATATGTTTTCAGGAACACTTTTTCCAAACTTATCGACACGCAATTCTAAACTAGGTACAGTGGTATAAATATGATTGCAGTCTCGCTTTTGATGTTGTAAAAGCAAAGTTTCAGAACCAAAGTAAGACATACAACCATCACAAAAAAACTTCTTATGTTCATTATTAGAAATCTGATTAGAAACCAACCTCGACAAATCCTTAATCCAGCAATAATGGCTTATTGCACATTCCTTAACACAATGATGATTTTGGCTACACTCCTTAGTAATAAATAACAGATTCACATGATACCTCAATTTTTTTGATGCATAACGCAAAGGTCCAACGATTTCATATTTTAACTTATTCTTTTCAAATGCACTTTCCAAACCGTATACGTTAACAGATATATCGTTCATTGATTCGAATTTTGAAATATCCTTTAATTTAACTGGAAATTCCATACCTACCAAATTTAAAACGGAAGAAAAATGTGGATATGATGACATCTCATGCACTGGACCTCTCGGTGGATATAAGGCTGCAGTTATTGCCCATGCAAAGCAACACTCATCCTGATTCTTTATATTTACTACCGCTTTCTTATTTTCCACAAACTTCGGCAATTTTATATAAGAGGAGCCGCACAGAGGACTATTTTTATTCACATTTACCTCCATATACAATATTTCCTCGATGGCCCAACCTGTAACAATATTTTTTATATGAATAAAGAAAATTCATTTCTCCTCTAATAAGATTTACTTACCAGAATCTTTCTCCTCAAATTCAGATGTTTGAGATTTCATCGTATCTACAAATTCCTGGTAAACATCATCCAAGTCCACAGACTCGTCGAGAGTTCTATTGCAACTATTAAATGCTTTCACATCTGAGGTCTCGCGAGTTTGCAATATAAAATTGGCAAAAGTTTCCATATTCACTTTTATGGATTTATGGACCCTTATGACATCCTCCAGCAAACTTATTATTTTAGGTTTCACTCGATTGAAAAATTCATCAAAGTCTGTAAGTTTCTCTTCACTATGAACTCTGTAGCTTATTATTCTACACTTAAATGCTGTATTAATAATTTGTACACCATCAGATTTAGGAGTACATGACATTGTTCTATGTTCCAATGTCCTACGATGTGCATGTATTTGAGTGCGGGGTATATCCTTATTACAACATTTAACTGTTACAATTTCGGGCGATTGACCATCATGATCTAATTTAACCCGTTTTGACTCAGGTTCATCTACACTTATGGGCGTACAAGACTGCCTTTCATGACGACGCAAATTATCACTGCGTGTAAAACTTTTACCACACACATTGCATAAATACATCTTTTTTTTTATTTTATGTTACTCTCGGTCAACACGTTATTCACAAATGAGTTTTCTATCTACCTACTCATTCCTTTATATTCATGATGAGATAGGAGTTGAGCATGCGCTGTAGACTCTAGTATTACAACATCGAGCAAGGTTTTTTCAAGTTCAAATAAAACTTACCAACTGATGTAACCTTCAATTGATAGAGGGTCAAAATAAAAGTTACCAACTGATATGACCTCCAATCGGTAGAGGTCAAATAAAATTTACCAACTGATGTGACCTTCAATGTCATTGAAGGTCATCAAATACGTTACCGCAAAGGTCATTTCAAAGAGGAAAGTGGTGGGGGGAGACTCAGAACCGGTGAAAATACCCTACTATTTATATATATTATAACACTATAAAAAATTAATTTTCTAAATAAAGAAATATAAAAAATTGGCAACGACGAAAAGAAGTTTCACTATTTTTGAATGCTATAATAATTAATAATTATTATTACGAAATGTTACCAATAAGTTTAATTATTGCTTATAATATATTCTCCGATCCAGATTCTTATTTTTTAATATTTATTTTAAATACTTTCTTCGCTATATCACTATTTCGTCCTTTCTATCAGTATACTCTTTTCGTTTTCATTTCTACGGACTAACTTTCATCTTGTAAGATATAGCAATAGAATTTTTTTGGAAAACTCATTTTAAAAATACCATCTTCCTTCCGTGGGTTTCCGTCACTTTCCGTTTTACAGTTGTACTTCTTTACCACTTTTTTATTTGCACACATATGCTATTCTCATACAATTTTGGTAATGAAATATATATTTCAACATCACTTACACTCATATTTTGACCTCGCGCTCTAAACTCTTCATACATGTCATCATCCAATATTCCTCATTTCGATCAAACCACTAATAAAATTAATTACATTCATAATTAAATTATCGAAAAGGCATACCAGAAATTTTGCCCGCCCGAACGATATACCCGTCCATGAAAGCGCTGCAAATAAAACAGTTGGATCCGACAATTCGTCGCAGCCAATCAAAAGCAGCAGCGCATGCGTAGCAGAAGCTGTGTAATCGAGTATGTTCTCAGAGATATGCGGCACACGATTTTGTAGGAAAAATATACGGGCTGCATGTATATTTCTTTGTGTTGACTGATATAAATTGTGAGCAGGTTTATAACATTAGTAACTCTCTACAATTTTGGATGTCGAGCATAGTAAAGTTTTATATTTTTCTAGTTTTATGTATTTTATGTGCCAATATTGAAAATAAATAAATGCTGAAAAATCTCACTATAGCGCATCACACATTTTTTGTAAAACCTTGTTCTAATATGGGTCGGTCAGTGGTCCCGCGGTTTAAGGCGTCAGTACTTGAATCGAGGTGACTAGATCGGAGTTGGTTCGAGCCCAGCTGCCGGTAGACCGTATATAAGCTATATTCGTGGAGAGGATTGGCACCCTCTCTGCGAGTATGGTAGGGTGGAATAATGTTAGCTTGGGTCAATGTGAGAGATTGATACCGGTTGATATTTGACTACCCCCCTAATTAATGAGGTTTTCCAGGTTTCCCTCATTCCTGCACTGAATAGTGGTTAGGGCCTACCAACGTAAGTCGTTCCTGGACGCAAATGCGGCCTGCTTAATAATAATATGCCGCCCCTCTCCCGCACAAGTCTCCGACTTCTGGGCTAATCCCTGTGATTAGAATGAGGGGTAGAGATATTATTATTATTATTATTATTATAGCAGATTTAGATTTAAACTATTCATGGCGAGAAAGCCATAAAATGTTCGCGAATCCGCAAAACTGAAATATTATGGCTATTTCCATTATTACGTGGTGTTAGCAAGTTTAATTTGAGCTTCTGACAACCTACCGTGACAGTCAATGACAGTTTTACGACGAAAATTATAGAAATATTATAGTTGGCAAAATGCGTTAAAAGTTGAGACTTTTCCCGCCGTTAAATAATTCGCGCTAATTTTTAGCGTCCATAAGGACAAGGCTTTACACCTAAATAATTGGATAGAGCAAGGATATCTCATCGTATGATCACCACGTTCTTCTGAACTGAATCCGTTGGATTTTAATTTTTTTTAATTATCACTGTTATTGTTATCTGGTTTATTGTTTTTTAGACGATGTTTTTTTATACAATAAATTATCCTAACCGAGAAATTGTTATTTATTGCTACCGATATGTTTTTGGTAATGTCTATAAAATGACTTTATTGTTAATATTGTTAATATTTGGACATTTACGTTTCAATACAAATGTAGGTAGGTACATCGAAGTCAAGATACAAGAGTTTGATACTAACTGTTTAATGTTTTTTTTTTAATTATTTAGCATATTTTCTTAACATTTTCAATAACTTGAAAGCCGCTTGCTAAACGTTAAATGTGCTAAGGAATCTTTTTGCTCTAAAATAAATGAGGTTAAAAATAAAGTAAAACTAAACAAAAAAACTGTGTCGTAGAATTTCTGGTTAAAAATCATATGTACGTCCCTGGAGGGTCTAAACGATTTCCAATAAAAAAAATTAAAAATTGTCAATAAAAAACATATTTTTGAATTTTTTTTGACAGTCTGTATTTCGAAAAAGAAGCATTTGCGGACCTAGGCCTAGTACCCTATATCTATATGTATAAAAATAGCATTAAGTTTTATAGTTTCGCCCAAAATATGCATACCAATTAGAAATTTATGTGGTACGAATTTAAAAAAAAAGAAATTAATGTTAGGTAATAAAATTATTAGAGAATTTTAAGAATAAGAAAATAAGTCGGGAAACGTTAAGTTTCCGAGATACAGGGTGTCAAAAATTAAAAAAAAATGAAAATTTTTAACTAATAACATTAATTAATTATAACTATAATTTAAAATAAGGTATATATGTATCTATAATAGAAATACAAGACCAAGACAAATTCAAGAAAAAGCAAGACAATATACCATGGTTACTAATATATATTTTTTCTATATGTATATTAGAAATTCATGAACCTATATTATCAACTATAAGCTAGTAATTTAAAAATAATTGTGTTTAGTGTGTGTGTTTAATTGTTGCGCAGCATAAAATTATGTCAATTTTTCTTCTGTTTAGTAATAACTATTCAAGCCAAACTAACGCTAAACTTAAGCACTCCAAAACAAATTTTATTTTTTAACGAACGTTTTGTCAAAATAAGTTTAAACTGTATTTAATTAAAGTTCTTAATTAAATACAGTTTAATTTAATTAAATCGTAGTTAAATTTAATTTGAAGAATCTGCTGTAAAAAGACTAAGTTATGGCATTAATTGAAGGTACATCTATTACCAATGTCTACCTTAATTTACAGAACTGTACGATCATAACCGTCAACGAGACATCAAACCGTCGTTTGATTTCCAAATCTCAAATCAAGAGATCCTCGCGTCAAACGCGTGAACGGCACGTTCTAAACAAGCTGCACAGCTTGCTGCAATTCACTCTACGAGCATATGGACAGGGCGAATGCAGCCGTCCCTCCCTTTTCTGTCCCACTGAACTGAAACTACCCCGTTCCCACGGTGGAATGTAGCGGCACTTAATTACGGACACCTGTTGATAACAGTACGTCTTTTATGACATACATACATGTTACATGTTATTTATTATGCTTTCCTTGTGTAAGACTATCGAAGTTCTCTTGAGGTATTGGTTTAACAGAGATGTCTAAAATAGTCCTAAAGAAATAACTAATATATAAGAATAGTTAACAAACAACAATATAAATACAATATTAATAAAATAACAAATACAGTTATTGAGGAGAGTAAATATATACGAATGATGGAAGGCAATTTTCAGTTTAATTTTTGTTAATATTTTATAAACTTAATTGACTTGCCCTATGGAAGAAGTACAAACGATCAATAGAACAATTTTCACAAAAAAAAAAGAAAAAAATAGGTACACTAACGTGAAATACTTAAGCTGATAGTTACAAACACTAGGATGCATATATAAAATATAAATTGATGGAAATCGTTGTACAAAGACAATGGTATGAAATATTATTCTATAGCCAACATTAAAATGGACTAAACAGTAAACAGATTATGATCCATATGATAAATGTTTCAGATTATTTTACTGTCAAAAAATTTTGTTTTGTAGTTGCGGGAAGAATTTAGACGGCTTACGTCATATGAACAAATAAATAAGTCATTATATTTTTATCAAATAATAAGACTACATTAAATGTTTACACTATACTCTGAAAGATAATGGCAGTTTATTATACAATAGTTATAATTTTGGGGCTTTATAAGGAAGATACAGGGTGTTAAAATTTGAAGAGAAAATTTGATTTTTTGGTATAATTACTAAAGTAATGGAGATATTTAAGCCATACTTGATACACAGTGTAGTTAGTTAAGGTGTCAAATGCGAAAATGTCAAGCACTTTGAACAACCAGTGGCGGAGCCATGGGCAGTTCGTATATTTTATTTAGGAAAAAAGTTGTATCGCCCTGTATAATTAATTAAAGTTTATAACATTTTTAAATGTGCATTTTAATTTGTAACAAAAACCCTATCTTACATTTTTTCATATCTGCTACGGTTACATAGTAAATTTGAGTAGAGTAATTAGAGTAATTGTTCAAAATGCCATCCTTGAGCGTCAATAAAAGAGTGACAACTGTCAATAAACTGCAATAAGAATTAATGGTCATGCATTCCGAAAAACAAAAGATAAGATTCACCGACAGGAACAGTGAAATAACTGAAAAAAATTAAATTTACTATGTTACCGTAGCACATATAAAAAAATGTAAAACAGGGTTTTTGTTAGAAATTAAAATACATATTTAAAAATGTCATAAACTTTAATATTATACAGGACGATACAACTTTTTTTCCTAAATTAAAGATACGAACTGCCCATGTCTCCGCCACTGGTTGTTCAAAGTGCACCACTAACTACACTGTGTACCCAGTAGGGATTAAATGTATCCAGTACTTTAGTAATTAAACCAAAAAAATCAAATTTTTTCCTCAAACTTTTATAACAGGGTGTTATAAAACCTCCCTTCCTTATAAAGCCCAAAAATTATAACAATTATATAATAAACTGCCATTATTTTTCAAAGTTCTACTTTCCCTCGAAGTTTACTCAATAAAAACTGAATGACCCTGTATATTGCACTAAATTACAAAAACTAATTAATTTTAATGCGACCAACTCTCGAAAATTATGTTGAAGGTATTTTTTAGATGATAACGATATTAAATTGGTATTATTTTTTTTAATCGAAGACAATCTACAAAACTGTCTATTCCGTAGTTCCTTATCTACTTACAAATAATTATCGATCAGTTTTGGAAAATATATTAAAGTACCTAATTTATTTGTACCTGTTATATTTTTCTTTGTTTATAATACTATGTTTTTTTTTTGTATACATTTGTTAGTTTATGTAATTTTATTTTCCATGATCTTTTGTTATCAAGTTGATGAAAACTATTGCGGTTCTTCGACATATTGTATCGCTAAAACTGTAAAATAAAATGATAAAATAAACTTATATTTTGTAAGAAAATTTGGTAAATCAAAACATCATACAATTAAAATCCTCATAATCTAAATAACTGTTACAACTTTTATAATAACCAAGTCAAATATACTGAATATATTTGACTAAGTACTACTATAGTACTTAAACTAATTAAAATAACTTATTTTACACAGTGTACTATGATGAGACAATCCAACCTATTGACTACGCAAATATATCAATTTTTATATTTCGCGCTCCTAGATTGTACATCTTCCGCTGTCATCAAATTTAGAAAAAAAGTTGCGATAAAAAAATTGTCTTTATATATTTTTAAGTATTAATAATATTATGTGAAACTAACTACTCAGTGGACAAAAGCCCCAACCTGCGTTGAATTACACCCACAATATCTACCCATATATTCTTTATTATTAGCTTTTGTAACATTTTTTACTATTTTAGAAAGGTATTTTAAGCTAATAAGTCATATGTATGTTCTCTGAGTAGTTAGTTTCACACAATATTATTAATACCTAAAAATATATAAAAAGTTTTATGTAAAAGGTGAACTTTTTTCAAGTAGGTATTGTCATATTTAACTCATTGACAGGATATCACTTTTGTCATTGTCGATATTTAACTTCAAATAATTTTAATTTTGATAATAATTTTTATAGTTAGATATTTGATTCAAGTTCAAGTTTGAAGAAGCAATCCTAAAAATGCAGAAATAGGTCAGATCTCATCTATTGTGGTTGAATTTGTCGTGTTCCCACTGCCAAAAAGTGAAGTTAGATATTTATAGAGTGTTTCATTAGCAGGTCAGTAAATTAGATTATCTTCTTTAGATAATTATTGAATAGAGCTTTGTCTGTGGAATTGTTCATTAGCATACCTAGAGTATCAGAGAACATACATATGACTTCATTGATCGGAATTGTAGGAGATTTGATTTATATTAGCTTAAAATACCTTTCTAAAACAGTAAAAAAATTGTCCTCTGATCACATAATATGTAACAGTACACACTCTGCACTCTAATTATAATAGGTATATTAACATATAACATGAATCAAATCAACACAGAGCAGTTCTGTTTAAAGGAACATTTAGGAAGTATTAGCAGCTACTCTGAGATCTCTCAAAAGACATTTTCATTTTGCCATATGTGAGTAGTCTAGTAAATTATTATTTATTTATAAGCACAACAAAAATGCTTGTCCTTTATAAAAAAAACATGTAGAAGATGTCTGATTTGTGCTGTGAAGAAGATATCTAACTGTAAAATTTTAATATCTTAAAAACATCAGAAAGTAACTCTATTTTTAGCATAACTTTATATATTAAATATCCTAAGATAAAGTATTAAATAAGTTTTATACAAGTTGCATAAAATACATATAAGGCTCCCGCATTTTAGAATTCTCCATAATGTTTGTAACTTCGCCTGTTTACTGGGTTCTCTATTCCCGGTTTCAAAAGGAAAAGAAGAAATAATTTTTAATAATTATTGTATTAATTAAATGTGTCCAGAACTAACAACTAACATTGGATATATACTGATATACTTTACCTAAAAAATTTTAGGAAAGTGGCTCTTTTTCCTTGAACTTGATCACCCTGTATCACTGTTGGGGAGCGAGGTAAAAAAAATGTAGGTATGTAAATTTATCTCTTAAAATTTCGTAAGGAACCTATTACTTAACCCACCCTGTTGAATCACTAGCAATTTTAATAAAACAAAATTGCTTATGTAAATTAGTAAATAATATCACAGTAACAAAATGATATTGTAGCATGATTTAAAAATTACAGGAAAGTAGATGACACGAAGACAATTAAAACGCTTTGAAAGATATCCGATAATGCAAGAGCAGCCGCTGGTCTCGCGACGAGCGCGCGAACGACACGTTCCCATAGTCCACGTTCCCATGCACGCTCTAAATTAATTCGAATAACTTACACCAATTCATCCTCAAAACATATGGAGCGTACCCGCTCATCCGTCCTTTTTTCTATTCCAATAGACGCGATTCGTACCCTGTCCGCAGTTCCCACGACTCGAGCTCCCTCAGCCCTGCACCTGGCTCCCGACCCCTATAAAACTAAAATTCTTCCAGTTAGGAAGCCATTCAGAGTCGAGCGCTCACAGTAGTTGCTTCGTGCGTATCGCTACCCAGTGCCTTAACAGTCGAAAATGTCTTCTTACGCCGTCTTGCCGTGCGAAGATCAGTCACAACCCATATCTCGCACCATGCAGTACAGAAAAGTGATGAAACCCATGCTCGAAAGAAAACGCAGAGCGAGGATCAACCGCTGCCTGGACGAGCTCAAAGAACTTATGGTTTTCGCCCTTGCTACCGATGGGGACAACGTCTCCAAGTTGGAGAAGGCGGATATCTTGGAACTGACAGTCGCCCACCTGCAGAAGCTTAAGCGTCAACAGCGGCTAACTGCTAATCCAACCCTGGAAGCGGACAGGTTCCGTGCTGGTTTCACCACCTGTGCCAAGGAAGTGTCCAAGTGCCTGGCTTCTACCCCCGGAGTCGACATCCATTTGGGTACCAAATTGATGACCCACCTCGGCCACAGTTTGAAAAAAATGGACAAAGTGTCACCGTTAACGGTTAACGTGCCTAGTGCCTACACTCCTCCGGCGTCTCCCGCCCACGAAGACGTCCACCACGACCAATATTCGGCACCCTTAACGCCGTCTTCCTTGAGGAATTCCCCCAGCCCCATGGACTACTCTTCGGTGAATACGCAGAAATCCGAACCCGTGTGGAGGCCTTGGTAAAATTTAAGAGACACTTGTTTTTGTCCTTTCAATCTGCTCAATATTTTGGCTTTAATATTAGATTATATCTTCGAAAGCTTTAATTAATAGGTTAGGGATTCCTGTGATAGAATGTATGTGCATATTTGAAATCTATGAAAATTATAAAATTAGTTTTAAGGTATCTGTGATAAAATGTTTTAATAAATATGTTTTAATTCTTATAAATACGGATTGTTTTTATTTACTCTCAAACCGTTAAATAACTGATAGTGACAAACAATTTTAAACTTGAAATAAATTTTCGAAAAATCAAATAGATCTAAAACCAATTATTGATTGATTAAATTGATTTTTGAGTAATTCTTTAGCTATTCTAATCTATAATATAAATAATAATAATATTTCACAAAAGTCATTAATCTATGAGTTTATAAATAAAATATCAAATAGACATTTCTCACTTTATTTTATAAGCACCTGGAAATAAATATCAATTTCAATAAAACAAAGATATTTCTTATACAACATATTTAAAAATGTTACAAATTATTGAAATCTGAAAATAAGTAAAATTTTGTGTTAATTTATGCCTTTCATAATAAAAAATAAATAAATAATTTTCTTAGTCAATCATGAGGTAGAAAACTTTTTGCAAACGTAAGTAATTCAAAAAAGAATCATCACTTTACACATTTTAATTTTCATTTTATTGTATTTTGAAGACCTGCTTTATTTGAGGTAAGTATAGTTTTAGTTCTTTCTCTGTTTACATTGATATGGTCTCTAATAAAAAAAAATATATATTTTAAAACCTTTGAGTTAAGGGTTGTTTTTATTATTGTTTATATTGACCTACACTGAAGTACACATCGCTGTATTATTTATGTTTTATTTCTCTGTTTTCTGTTTTTTGTGTATACTTTCAGATTTTTTAAATATGAGAAAAATGAATCTAGAACAGAAAACTGCCTAAAAATCAGTTCATACAGATACAGGGTGTTCCAAAATGATGGTCAAATATTTTATCAGTGTATTCTACAATCCATTTCAAGACGAGATCTTTATATAAAATTTTTCAATTTGGGTCTTTTCTCTTGAGATATTCGAGTCTCAAAATGCCGGACAAAAATAATTTTTATATTTTTCTTCAAAAACGGTTACACACATTTCAATTTTGATTCCTTGACTCATGTTTCTGGAACGCAGGAATAAGCAACCCTTAGATTTATTTCATTCAGGACTTTTTCCTGCAATGTCTGATTTCAACAACACTTTTTTTTAATACTACACCTAATTGTACTATTTTTTTCCCTCTGGTAATTGTTTCATACAACCAACAGTTTGCGCGGAAAAATAAAAAAAGTTTTCCTTACTCTAAACATCTTTTAGTCGCCGGTTACTCATAACCGCAGTAGGCGGTTGCTATATGTTGATGTTTCTCAGTTATCTTGTCAAACAAATCGCCATTAAGTCTATAATTGACAGTTTTTGCAAATATTTCTAAACAAAGGTATTGCTATAACTGTAATTTATTCGCTAATATTTGTACGGAAGAGTCAGTTGTTTACAAATATTTGCAAAAACTGTCAAGACTGATTTGTTTAACAAGACAACAGAGAAATATCAACATAGCAACCGCCTACTGTGGTTATCAGTAACCGGTGACGAAAAGATGTTTAAAGTAAGGAATTCTTTTTATTTTTCCGCGGAAACTGTTGGTTGTATGAAAAAATTACAAGAAAAAAAATAGTCTAATTAGGTGTAGTATTTTAAAAAAAAGTTTTGTTGAAATCGGTCATTGCAGGAAAAAGTTCTGAAAGAAATAAATCTAGGGGTTGTTTATTCCCGCCCTCCAGAAACATGAGCCAAAAAATAGACACCACCACAAAATAGCTTTTGAATAGCTGATAATGTGAAATTTTTAAGTGTAACCGTTTTTAGGGAAAAATAAAAAAACTATATTTTTCCGCCATTTTGAGACTCGAGTGTCTCAACAGGAAAGACCCAAATTGAAAAAATTAATATGAAGATTCCCCCCCTGAAATGGTTTGTGGAATACACTGGTAAAATATTTGACCATCAATCTGGAACATCCTGCATAATCCCCATATTTAATGATTCGAGAGATACCGGAAGTAACCGTTAACTTTCTTATTCCAAATGGAACACTATATGTTATTACATTCTGTGGAAAGGGCATTAAATTTTAAGCTGAAATCAAGTAACATACCCTATGCCATGTGTAAAAATCGTGCTTTTTCGAAGTTATTTGACATTTGATAAAAATACAGCTGACGAGATTTGTATTAATTTCTATAACTTCTTTTGTGTTGCATTAGACATCTAATTTTTGGTATACCATGAAATCTGAAGGTGTTGCACTATCAAAAAAAGCTTAACTTGAAATTTGTGAGGTCACAAACCTCGAGGTTTAGCCGCCATCTTGGAAAAGGGGGTGAAATAGTTTTTAGCATTTATCAGGTAAACTATTGGTCATACAAAAATTTTGTAAAAACATTTTTTATTGCAAATTAAAACCTCTACAATTTTAGTCTAGTAACTTTTTGTTGTAAAATAAAAAATAACAAAGATATTAAAGAAAAACAATCAAAATTTTTCTACAAATTTTCTTTTGGACGCCATAATTTATTTATTTTCTTATTTAAAAAAAAATCACATCAGAACATTTTTGTAGAGTGATTTTCAACGACGAATTTTTATTATATACTTTTTTTATTACATTCATTAGTTTGGGTTTTACAGCGCTGTGAAGTGACACTAATTTTCCCTATAGTCCATTGAAACATTACATTTGGGGTTGCATTTTTTAGAGAACGCAGTTTTATTGTTTAGATGTCAAACGAAGTTTATTTAATTTTTTTTTTATTATTATTTATGTAGAATGTGGAATGGAGAATTTTATGACAATCTTGATTCTTAAGCCTTGTCCTTAAGAACGCGAAATTCGTGAAAATTGTTGCGAATTTCGCAGATTTCATTTTAAGTTATTAATGGCGGGAAAATGTCCGCGAATTTCGCAAAACAAGAGAGAGTACTATCGCCAATTTCATCATTTTGTGGGGTTAATAAGTTTAACTGGAGCTTTTGAAATCTACCATGACAGTCAATGACAGTTTTATGATCAAAATGTTGCAGTTTGCAAAATTGGCTAAAAGTTGAGACTTTTCCCGCCATTATATAATTCGTGCGAATTTTTGCGAATTTCTCGTGTCCATGAAAACAAGGCTTAAGGCAATTTGTATTAGGAAAAATGTTGGATACCCAGCAAAGTATCTCAGAATTGTAATTTCTTTGCTTTCGTCATTAACAATTGAATGTTACTTATTTTTTTTATTGCAGATAGCGCACTCCTGGCTTCGGCTCTATACTATACAGAGTGATTTAAAACTTATCTAAAAGAATTTGAGAATAGATGCGTCATGAATAATGGAGTTAATATTGTAAAAAAAAATGTAAAATCCTTAGTTTCCGAGAAAAAAATTATTGTGCTAGTAGTTTCAGTATTTACATTAGGTTTTCAAATATCAAAAATGGCTTACGTCTATAGGAACTGGCAGTTAATGGATATCGCTTTAATTTATGGTGAAGTGAAAATACTTTAGCAGAACGATTTCCCAGTAATCATGTTCCAAATTCAACTACTTTTACAATGGTGTGTAGTGAGTGTAAGTGTAGTGTAAACGCTGGCGTGAGACGGGAAATTTGCAACCGAATCGTGGAAGAAATGGAGGTACAGGGCGTCTACAGCGTTATGCAGCAGTGTGGTGTATCATACACGAGGCTCAATTATATCCGTACCATGACAGCATGTACAAGCAATAATACCAAAGAATTGGAGGAGGAGGTCAGGAGATCATGGCCGCCATGATCTCCTGACTTTAAATCATTTGAACTTATTTTTGTGGGGATATTTAAAAAATGAAGTATATTGCACCGAAGTGGACACTATTGATGATTTATGCAAACGTATCGTAGCTGCTGCCAACTTACAAGTTCAAAACGGACAAGAAGCAGAAACATTTGTGTTAGTTTGTAGAAACTGGATAAGACGGGCCCAAAATGTTATTGTAACATCAGGTATGTTAAACTGGTTTACTAATTAAAACCACAAATTAATTCTATTAATAATTAATAACAATAGCGGCAAAAACAGCAGAATTTGCTGTATAAAAATAGGTCTTGTAAAATGTAATTTATTTCTTTCCTTAGTAATTTCTTCCAATTTTTTGTCTGGTCGCCGATTCTACGTTCCACGTCTTATCAGGTTTTACAGTGGACCAGTTTCCAGTGCCGCGCGGAAGTGTATTTTAAAATCATTTTTGAACTGCTCTTTTTGATTTTATTTTTACAAAATGGTATTTGTAAGAGTTCCCTATACATTATTTTTTTTAGATAAGTTCTGAATCACCCTGTATGGTTTCAATACTTTCTTTGTGTTATAATGGACTGTCCAATCCCAATCATTGACTTTTTGTTATAAATAACTTAGATAGATAGTACACACCGACATCTACAGTGCTAGGTATTGAATAAATAAACGTATTATAAATAAATTTCACGTCTCCATTAAAAGCTCTAGATACCGTTGATCTTGTGACAAAACCTATGAAAAAAACTATTTTTTTTTTTCAAAATCTTTTATAAAAACAGGTATTAAAGGAGTATATACAATTTTTAAAAAGTGTAAATTATACTGCGCCTAAAAATTTATATTTTTTATCTTCTATATTCTATTGTTTCAAAAAAATTACAAAATAATGAAACATGAGTATTTTTTGGAAAGAATTTCTATTTTTAAAAGCTATGATCAGAAAACTTGAAAACTGATAATTTTTCAAATTATTTGAAAAAATCGTAAATATAAAAAAATTACCTCCCATTTTTAAAATAATGTTAATTCTAAATTATAAAACTCAGTCAAAAAAATTCTTTTCCATTACGCAATACCATTATGCAACCAAATAAACACCATACTGTATAACTAGTTGCTGCCAAAATTGAATGTAAGGGAATTTTGACATGTTATCTATTTTTATTTTTTATTTACATAGCCTGACAAAGAAGAGTGTAGAGGTTAAATTTGAAATACCTCCTGACTTTCTAATAGTCCTATTATTAGAAAGTTTCCCTTGTCAATAAAATATTTTGAGATACCGTAGAAAAGTCGCTAGTGTTGTATGATTGTATTTAAATATAAATATTTATCAGGTTTATAATAATCTGTGTATCTTAATATGGCTGAAGTAAGATAATAATAAGTATGTAACAATCATTTTAGGCTAAATAATTTTTAGACGGAAAAAAGAAAAGTTCCTTCCACTTTAAAAACAATTCTCAGATATGATGTTGAGATTACCAAAAGATTTGTAATATGGGCGAATAATATTTTAACTCTTCGATCTTTAGGTACACATTACAGAGGCTTAGAGGTAAGTGTTTTGTAAAAGCCATACAATATTATGAAATCAATCAAAATAAATATATGGCCATCCCAAATACAATAGTCATATTTTAGTTTTTTTAGTTTTAACTATTAATTAAATATTTGCTCCAAATTTGGATATTACTTATTTTTATTTTTTTTTTACATTGTGTAAAATACTTTAATAATTTGGCAATATAATTCAATGTGAATAAGAGAATTCGATTCATAAGATAAAATTATTTTTATACTGCATAATAAAACAATAATTTTCTGCTTCTTTCAGTCTTAACATAAACGTCTAAATTTGTGTTGTATTTTCTAGATCTCTTGTCATGGAATCCCTTGGTTTGCATTTTGGATTGCCTTTACGTGGTTATTTAACAACCCACATCTTGTAGAAATGCAAGTGAACATACTTCTAGGTAAAATAGTAACCTATTATTTATTTTTCATCATTACAAATTATATATTTACTTTGTGATAATGTTAATACTCATTTCTCATCGTAATCATACTATTCATGATAAAAGCTCAAATAATCACAACGTTATGAAATTAATTATTGAAAAATTAAATAATGCTTTGAAAAATGTTTTTACGTAATATCTATCAATTCCAATGCATAAAATATTACATGAAGGATAAAATGATCACCCTTCGATAGTTTGTTACAGTCGATCATGTTGCAAATGTTCAAACAAAAAATTAGAATATTATATCTGAATAATCGTTATAAGCGAGTGTGCTATACCTAACAAAATTATGTGCATTACATGGTTTTGTCTTCAATTGTTATAACTGAATGTTTGCTATGTGTAAGTTTAACTGTTTTTATAAGTATACTATATATGTAGAGTTGAAATGGCACTAATAGTACATCCGGTCATTAGCATCGGTAACTTAATCGAATCGGATGCTGAACGTTCGGCAGCTAGATTTCTTTGTTGTAGCTGTCCTAAGTGGCTCATGGGCTGTTCGTAAAAGGGATATATTATAGGCAAAGTGGCTGTGCAACAAGTCTATACACGACTTATCACATGAAACAGCTCAAAACTATAAATAAAAATAAAGTTTAATTTTTATATAGTACTTACATCCTAATATTTTGTACAATCGTTTGCAATAATAATTACATTCTTTAAAATGAATTATGCCATTTCTTTTGAATTTCTAACGTATTTGTAATGCAATCTACTTTCAACTTTTAACATTAGTTCTTTCACTCACCAATAGAGATTTATTGAAATTTCTACTCAAAAGTTCAAAAACAGTTATGAGGGAGTGATTATTATTGCAAAAGCATTTATCCGCCATTGTTGGATCCGAATATCTGATATTTCTAACCCGAACCGAACGTTTGGTACACCAAGCCGTATGTAGTTTATTAGCCAAACGTCAATGCCATCCCTAATCTAGAGATATTCTAATAAATCGGTCCACTCTCCATATCATGCCTAATGTGTACCTCCTACAATTGATTATTTGAAGTAAACCATAATTCAGGTTTAACTAGGCTGTTTTCGGCCAGTCTCAACACAGTATCTCTATTTTTATGAGAACATTGAATGTTTTGTCATCTGTAAATAAGATACACCCATCCAGATATGTGATGGTATAAGTTATTAATATAAATAACAAATAGTCATTAATATAAATCACAAATAATAGTGGCCCAAGTATGGACCCCTGAGGAATTCTAAGCCGAATAAATGGGTAGTTTGATAAACTATTTTCATAGGAAACACATTGCATTCTATTGGTCAAATGTGAACTAATCAGTTCTAGAGGAATACCACCACGTATGTCATAAAAATAGAGTTTATTCACCAAAATTTTATGAGAGACACAGTCAGAGGTCTATAATCCTGTATTTTTTATAAATTAATATAAAAAGCTATTCTAATATATTTATCAGTATGTATTAACATTTTTTAATTATTCAAATTTTAATACCTAGCACAACAGTGAAATGAAATTGAGGATGATAAAAATGATATAAAAAAAAACTGGAATTTGAAAAACCAAAAATTTGTAAACACACTTGGGAAAACGGTCATTTGATTCAATGGGATTTGGCAAAAATTTTAAAGGAGGATAATGCAACAAAAAGAAAATTAAAAGAGAGTGATTATTTTATTGAATGGAGATAAGTGTGTGTCAAATTGATCAGTAAATATTAACCATTGTTGGCTACAGTTGTATCAAGAAGTAGGTAACAATAAAATAAAAATCATTTAACACCTCTATGAAAGCAGATAAACAAATTTTTTCCACGGTCGGGAGTAGAAATCAGTTTCTATGACATCAAAATTAAAACAGAAGTAGTCGATTATTCCCAAGGGAGTATAATGCTCCCAAGGGAGTTTACATTATGGAGAACGTTTTTCATGCAAAAAAAAGATAACATTGAAATTATTTATTGACATTTAAATTAAATGTTACATTTGTACAAATTTCAAAATTAATATTAGAAGGAATATTACTTTCGCTTACATTTACAGTTTTTGTGATTGCGCTAGTAGTGGTACCTACTAAAACCTGATTAGCAATTTTGGTCTTATTTTCAATGGAGTTCTCGACATAACCCTCATCGACTGTCGTTGATTTCCAACCAGCATGACGCTTTATTGTCATGATATCCACACCAGCATCTGCCAGTAATGTCGCTGAAGATCTTCGTAAGCAGAGACCAGTATAACATGCAGCATCAGGTAATTTTAAATACGAAGCTACTACACTCGGAATTTTTCCCATGGTATTCTTGCCAACTGGCTGCGAACTACATTTTCCTACTTTGTAGTACAAAAAAAGGCGCTTATGCTTGACGTGGGGAGGACGAAGGGACAGGTATTTTCGAAACAATTCAAGCATATTTCCCACATCAGTAACCAGAAAGGTTCGTGGAATCTTTGTCTTAGTGTTTGGAATTTTTACAATCAAGGAAGAGCCTACATCCTCAATATCATCTACAGTTAAATTGACTAGTTCATCAGTTCGACAAGCTCCGGCAATCCCCATAATTAATCCAACCTATAAAAAATCAAAATACTTAATAATTGAAATACCTAACAACAAAAGTAATCTTACTTTAATCATTAAGAATTCTTTGTCATCTGCACTTGATAGAAAACGATCGATTTCACCCTTTGTCAATATTTTCGATTTTTTCACTTGATATCCATCACCTGTTCTTTTCAAAAATGCGATCGGCTTGGGGAATTTGCTTATATCTATGTTGTCGTAAATTATCAAGCATGACTTAACCATAGAATATTGCGCCCATAATGTAGAAGACTTGTAATTCTTTGCATTTTCACTGAAGTATGCCAACAAAACATTCTCGCTGTATACTTGAACATTTTTCTCGGCGCACCACTTTTTGAACTGATTGTAGGCTATATCGTATAAAGATCTTGACTTCGTAGGCAGCAAATTGCTTATTGCAATATTTGCAGCCTCCACAATCTCTTCCGACTCACAATTATTCATTGTGCACTAAATAAACTTTAAACTAAACCAAACTAGCACCTTAATTTGACAATTCTTTTTGTTTGTTTATTTTGTAGTTATGACAATAACTCAACGACTACTAAATAAATGCTCAAATCCGAATACAATAATTCTGGTGCTACTTACTTCATAATGACAAAATATGTGTTTTTAAGTTAATGAGACCGTGGAAAAAATAGTATATACCATTCGGGAGAGATGCTATTTTGTCCTCGGTGCATTGTAGCTCTAGGGCAAATTGCATCTCTGCCAAAATAACGAATTTCTCTCCCTTATAGTATAATGTACTATTAAACTGTCAAACTTGATATACTTTTAATACATTTTTAAATTTTGAGAACAAAAACAGAATTTTTCGAAAATCATCAAAAAATGCGGAAGTGCGCGATAACGATGTGATTTTTTGTTATTTTTTGTTTATCTGCTTTTTTAGTGCGAGATTTTTTGGTTAGGCAAACTTAGTTTCAAAAATAACCTTTGATTGGTCCTTTTCTCGCAAGGGTTTATTCAATTAATCTTTATTTTTTCCAGAAGTGTGACAAAATTCCCAATTAGACTAAAGAAAGAATTTATTAATAAGTCTATGATGGACTTGTTGCACAAAACACCGGAATATACGACCACATCAAAAGAGTGGTCTAAAGTATTAGAATATCTTTAGACTAGGATCTTATGCTATATTAAGTTTTCAAAGACCCAAAACTTAATAATAATAGCAATAATAAATCCTCACTACATTTTCAG
Organism: Monochamus alternatus; assembly: GCA_037114965.1. Lineage (NCBI taxonomy): Eukaryota > Metazoa > Arthropoda > Insecta > Coleoptera > Cerambycidae > Monochamus > Monochamus alternatus. The sequence goes on along the minus strand of CM073433.1, from coordinate 34,784,282 downwards.
GTTTATTTTTGGATATAATACTAGTAGCAGTAGCCAAAGCATATTTCAGAAGAAAAAGGCCGGTGCAGAATAAGGATGATGCCCTGGGACAACTAGGTCCAGATATTTTTAGTTTCCCTTCCGGACATGCCAGTAGATCGATATTTGTTGTGTACTTTTTTACGCAATTATATCCGCTACCTATTCTTTGTTATGGTCCGCTTATAGCTTGGGCCTCTTCAGTCTGTTTAAGCCGTATATTGATGAACAGACATTACATTTTAGACGTTTTAGGAGGATGTTTATTAGGAGTTTTCGATGGTTTACTACTACAATTATTGTGGGTTAGTGACGAGACTGCAAAATCATTAATGTCTATTGTATCCGATGAAAAAATGGATGGTGGAGAATATCATGTATAAGGGATGCTATTTTTTTTTGTATTTAATATTAATACCAAAAAATTAGTTAAGTATGAATATTATTGACCTAATACAATAAATAAAAATTTAGAAGTTCATGTATTTTTTATAACCCTTACTGAAAAAATTTCAATTTGTTGATATTCTATTATGGCTCTCTGTAAATACAATAGCACAATTCAGACGATTATTATATCTAAAGTTAAATGAAAAATGGGATCAGGTCAGTCCATAAAATGATTTAGTTGAAAAAGATATGGGCTTTTAAATAAAAAATAATCAACTGTGTAGATACAAGAATTTGTGGTGTTTTTGTTTTCTTATTTATTGATAGTAAAAATACCCTTAAAAGAGCGAGGCTAGAATATGTTCCTTCAGTTAACCGTATGACATCGCATGCTTGCTGAGGTGGCTATGGATGCTATTGCTGTGCTCATTTTTTATAAAATTGTAGTGAGTGCTGGCATTTCGAAAACAAGAATCATCTAAAGATGTACAAAAAAATCCACCTAGTAGGTGGACGTTCTTATTAGTGTAGTGCTAAAATATGAACTTGAATCATTTCCTTTAACTTTTGAGGTCAAAATGCAGTAAATGCACTAAATAACAAAAAAGACTGTAAATTGTAGGTACTTTATTATTGCGTGTACCACACACCGTGAAAAAATATACTTCATAATTTACATCAATTCAAGTTAGTAGTTTAAAAAAAAAATCTGTGGGGTGTGACAATGTTTATAAAGCATGGAAGCATGGGATGCGACCAGTTATATCATCTGAGGAATGGTTCTGACCGTAGTAGTCGTAATACCAACAATAGGAGCCGAAATCAATATATGGGCAGACCCAGAGACACTGATAGCGGGTCTGTCCCCACAGATTCTAGTCCGAGAACAACCAGGGCAGGTAAAAGAATCCCGGCTAATGTTAGAGATGTCACTTTAATTCTGTTTCTGGCAGCGACCAGTTACCGAGGTGACGGCATAAAAACCTGGAAATTCACTATGTATGAGATATTTTTTCCAACTTTTTCTAAACCGCATTTGTTACATAACAGAAATTCACAGCGTCTTCAAGAAATTAAATTTTTAAAAGTACATACATATGAAGGATAAGAAATTATAAAGTGATTCTGATTTCTTTAATAACAATGATATATAAACACATCTTTCAGCTTTGAAAACATCTGTAAAAACTATTATCATGTTGCCTCCTTCAGCAAAACCGTAAACTTTCTGCCCTGGCGGGTATTTAGCAACCATATGTCAATTTTGAATTCCTCCCTCGGTGTAGATATATTTTTGAGAAGGTACTTATCGTTTTGATAATCTTTGTATATTTCACATTAATTCTAACAAATTATAGCATGCTATCTTCATCATTTTCATAATTTTACCATAATACTAAGGTAGCAAAAAATATATCACTCCTGTAAAGTTTTCAGGAAAATACGAAAATATTCTTTAGTTTTTAAAATATATACCATAGCGGTAATTATTAAAATCAAAAATGATATATTTTATATGATAAAAATTTGATTAACAATCTGTTGTGGCCACTTGATGACGTCATCAACTATGCAACCAGCTTTGCAGTAGTGTTGAATATATTGTGATCAATTCTAAAATTCGACCTTATGGAAATGTAAAGGCTCAAATGGAAGATCTATTTTATTTTGGTAATTATTTCCTATAGCGGAAAACTATCCAATTTTAATTAAAAAATTGTACCCTTCTATTTGTTGAGGATGTAGTAAGGTTTATGAGCCTTTATGGCTTACATAAAATATAAAAATTTCATTAAATTATACAGGTCGGTTCAAAAGTTAGAGCCGAAAAGGTAAATCGCTGGGTATCCCTTAGGTGCTCTGTATCTCCGTTAAGGGACACTTTAGGAAAAAAAAATATGACAAACTAGTATTACTTGACCTCTCCTATACCTCACGAAAGTATGCCATATACTTACCGGACACCCTGTATATTACATTAGGTTGAAGTTGCAATTTTATGGTACCTGGTTGCAATATAACGCATTTTTATTTTGACAACAGAGTGTGACGTCATGAAATGAAAATGGCAGTCATTATATTGCAACTTCAACCTAATATAATGTAACACAGATGTTATAATATTTATATAATTTTGAATTTTTTTCTCGAAAAACTAATTTTAAAGATTTCTTTGCAGCACTCTCGAAAATGTGAGAGTGGGATTTTTTAAATTGATATTGGAGAGTTTTACGCTACAGTAAAATAATTGTACCTTATTCAATTTACCACACTTTAGTTGCACTAATTTAAGAATTATCATTGAAAGATTGTAGATTGAAGTTCATTTGTTTAACGAAAATGAACGCCGACCCCGTATATTTTACTGAATTCATCTCGATTAGTTTGCAGTCTTTAAAAATGTTACAAAAGAAGAAACTGAAGAATGGTCATCGTCCGCTAAATCGCAGCGGCCGTGAAAGGAGACGCTATTTAACAGACGAAGGGTCAACTATAGTTTAATGACCGTATAACATCGGTAAATGCTGATAATTATTCACAAATTATAAGTCCCGACATTATCAATATTTTTTCTTGGTTTGTGGACTAGGGTTTGTATGTGGTGTTCTACTACCAAGAAAAAATATAGATAGTGTCGAGACTGTCGGTTTATGATACAGGTCACGTAACAGGTCCCGCATTTTGTTAGAGTCTTACGGTCCAGAAAATGGATATTTTATTTGCTTTATGTTGGCGGATATGCAAATATGATGGCTGCATTGCAATATGAAAATAACCAACTTGTTGTCATTTTAAATGTTATTAAAGAATGTGACGTGAATGTGACCAATCACAGTAAACAAATGAGTTTCACGCTACAAAACAACCAACGTAAATTGGCTTGGCATAAAACCAATTTTTAGCGACTCCCTACTGCTCAACTCAGTAAAGGACATAATGAAAAAAAATTAAATGAACTGCCTTCCTTGATTGAAACGTAATTTCATAAACAGCTCCTAAAGTGTTCTTTTATTTGAAACCCAGTATATACGATATTGTTTATCCATTACAAATACAAAGACATGTATACGATTTTCTATAATATTAATAATTAGGAACGCAGTCTTTCGTCTGCAAGGCAAACGCGAATAACATTCTGAACATGGCCATGATGCTGTCATAGCCGATAATAAAGACATACATTTTTAACGATAGGATTAGAATTTTTTAGAAGAAACGTCGAAACTGTCAAAAGTCGGAAAGTTACAAGAGAAGTACCTCCCATGTATGATCTTGTTAGGATTTTATATAAATTTAGTAAATATACCTTTTTTTAAGTAATAGTTAAAATGATATTATTGGAAATAAATAACAGGGTAGTGGAAGAAACGTTAACTTTAAAAATAAAAAACGCTCAAGCTGGGTGAGTAATTTTTGATATATATTTTTCTAATAAATACTGTATGCTGTATGTGTTATTTTACTGGGTTGGGCATTTACTTAGATAGCCAATTTGTAGATTATAACTCACTTTTAGGTACATATTGATTAGTATCATATTTTAGTTACTCAAAAGTTAGTACCTACTTTATTCAAAAAGGAAATCCTAGTGACTCATAGAGCTTATATTATTGACATTTTTGTAATTGTGATTAATATGTAATCTATATATTTATTACAGTTTAAAAAACGAGAGCATAGATATTACAGTAGCTGATTTTGATGGAGTTTTGTACCATATATCAAATTTGAATGGAGATAAGACAAAAATACGAGTAAGCACATACTTATCCAAATTAATGAAGCTTAATATTTACAACCTGTACTTATTTTTAGACTAGTATCTCATTAAAATTTTATAAACAATTACAAGAACATGGTGCAGATGAATTACTAAAACGAGAATATGGGCCATACTTAATCTCACCAGAAAATGGATATAATGTGTCTGTGTTGTTAGATCTAGAGAACATTCCTGAGAATTGGCCTGAATTTGTCAAAAAACTAGGACTGTTAAAAAGGAACTGTTTTGCTTCAGTTTTCGAAAAGTATTTTGATTTCCAAGAGAAAGGCGATGAGGGTCAGAAAAGAGCTGTTATTCCATATAGAGATGATGAGACACTGTAAGTACTTACGAAATTTTAAAAGTTCGTAATATATCTAGGTAGTAGGTATCATATAAATATTTTCTTGTCACATTTTTTTATTTCTTCTACAGATATGGCATGAAGCTAATTGAAACCAATAATGTCTTTCATTATACAAAGACATATATTATATTACAATTTTAATATTAGGTTCAAGTTCAATATTTAATTTAAAATTTATTATATCTATTAACTTCTTAGTTAGTTCATATTTTGTAGGTATTCATTGTTCATAATATTTTGGTTGTACTATCCTAACGAATGAAATGGTTAATTGACTATCCTACAAATTGTAATAGGTATTCTTAAGGAGAATATAGACCAAGTTGTAGTGATATAATTGTTTATCATATTATATTTTCAATTATTTTGATATTACTCATATTATCACATTTAGTATTTTATAAACAAACTTCAAAATTATAAATATGTTCTCTATTTTTTCTGTTAACTTTCTTTCTGTCATAGATTAAAAATATTGAAGTCTTGAAACTGTGTTAGAAATTAACTAAATATGAAACAATTTTAGAATATTTTCTCTAATAGTACTCCGACCATACCTATAGGACAAAATGGTAACAAAAACAAAAAAATAGAACACAACAATTTTCAGGCAAAATAGAATTGAAACATTTAAAAAGTTAATCGGTGTAAAATAAAAGCAGTTAAATTCCATAATAATATTTTATCTCTTGTGACCCATACATTTCCTGATATAATTTCCTTTATATTTGTCATATTCATTGTTGATATGATAAAATATGAAACAAAAATATGTTTTAACTTTGTACATGCATACTTACAATAACACCTATAATATTGCACTTACAATAGATACTTTGTAGTGCAATATAGGTATTATTGATAAAAAAGAAAAAAATCAAAACGTTTATGATCTAGAGATATCTGTAAATTTAGAAATGAGTAAGGAGAAAGTTTAAAAATGAATAAAAGGTTCAACTATTTTAATAGAATTATGTTAAGTTATTTTTGTTTTAAGTAGTTATTTATTTTTCTTTTTGTAGTTAAACCTAACTTTTGTCTTGCAAGATTATTATGTTGAATTATTAATCACTATTTACAGTAACTTGATTGTGTTCTTTAAATGTCACAGTAAAATAAATTAAGTTTTAATGAAATTAGCAATTGAATTTCTTTTTTTGTATTTATTATTTTTAAAGCAGTATGTCATGAAAGTTAAATAACATGTATATTGATTTGTGCAAACAAACATTGAGAAAGTATTTTTTTAAATATTTATAATTTATTTATAATTTCTTAAATTGAAAAAACTATACTCTAAATCCTTTTCTAAAAAACATTTGGAAATTTACATTGAGAAAGTATTTTTTTTAAGTGTTTAACTATGATGTATTACATTAGAGAAACTATACTTTGTTACTTAGAATATCGCATTCTTTAAAAATGTTTTTCTCAAAAATATTTGGCAAATTTTGTAACATGATAAATAAGATAAATATTTTTTTGATATTTCTTCATATAAATCAATACACTTAATATTTTTAAAAACCCTGTTTAGGTAGGTATCTTGGAACTAATTTTAAAATAACTCCCATGATAATGATTTTGATACGGCTTAAATGAGTTTTCTTTTTTTTTTTTCAAAAAAATATTTTGTACGATGCCCTAAATCATATTTTTCTATACAAATAAACTAGTGTTTAAAACGTAAAGAGAACAAAATAAATGGGTGTCCTACAAACAAGAAATTATTTTATTAAATTATACAGGATGTTCGGGAAAATGTGGGAAATCTCGAGTGCAGATAGAATATGAAGAAATAAGATGACAAGTTCCTATAAATTTTTTTGCTACAATTATTACTCTTTTTCTCGTAAACGGTTTATCCTCCGTAGGGAGGGCCTGTAGGAAAAAATTTTATAGAAACCTGTCATCTTATTTTTTCATGTTATATCTGCACTTGAGAGTTTTCCCACATTTTCCGGGACATCCTGTATGCAATCTGTTTCTGAAAATAATTGATAATGACTTTGTAAATTTGAAATTGAGAAATAATAATAATTTATTAATTCCTTAGTCATGACATCATAGATAGAACATGTCATATATAAAACAAAACAAAAAATAAGCTAAATCAATAAAGTAACGGTATGAACAACATCAATGACACAAAGAATAACATTTATAAAAAAAAACATATGACAGTATCATTTAAAAATTCATTTATACTGTAGTAGCACTTTTTTAGTAAGACATTTTTTATTTTATTTTTAAACATTTTTAGATTCATTTGACAAAGGTCGTTGGGCAATTTATTAAAAGTGAGTTTAAGTTAAAGTAATCGCTTATGCTCAAATAGAATCGGGCGATGAGAGATACGAGACAGGCAAAGATGAAAGATGTAAGGAAAATGATATGGCCATAGTATATGAATGCGAATGGTCGAGTTCACTTGCCTGCTAAGTTATTTATGATATGTATGTCGTTAATAAAAATTCATAACCATATCAATATTTTAGAAGGGACTTAAAGTGTTTCTTGACAATAAAATAACTTTGTATTAAGTATATGTATTATATAATAAAGTATTAAGTAGTCAAAATATAGAATTTTTGGAATTTTTAAGAGATATTTTGTTTGAAACGTTAACATATTTTTCTTTATAATAATAATACATTTATTTTCCATTTAGAGATACAGAGTAAACGAATATAATTAGTTCTATTGTTATAGAAAGAGATAGGAAAACCACTAGGCTGTGCTCAAGCAGATAGAACAAGCTCCATCTCTCGGTATAACACATTTACCTAGTATTTCAAATACATTTTACGATAAAGTTTAGCCTAATATAGGTATCTATTTAGTAACAAATAATACAAAAGTAGTAGTCGACAAAAGAGAAAAGTATTAAAAAAAAACAAAAATTCGTAACAATTTATGAAATCTTAAATCTAGCAAAATATTGTTACTAAATAAATATTTTGAAACTTTGGTTTTAAAATTTCTAAAGACATTGTTTTAAAGTCATCTGACAGCGCATTGTAAAGTTTTGAAACATTTTAGGTAAAAGATCGTTCGTAGAAACTAGTTTTATGTAAAGATGCTATTATAAAATGCTTATTTCTAACTGTTATATTATGGACAGTACGAAAACGAATTTTGTTATACAGATATGAGGGAGTTTTTGAAGAAATTATTTGATGACATAGGCACAAAGTTTGCAGTCCCAAACGATTATTTATATTTAACCATTTCAGGTTTTATAATTTATGAGAAATGTGATCTCTACGTCGAATGCCAAATATGTATCTTAAACATGAATTCTGACACATCTGTATTCTTCTTTTAGTTAAAACATCACTACATGGATTATAAACAGGGACACAGTATAAAAAGTTTGATAAGATAAGGGTGTCGCAAAGTAACGTTTTTATTTTTATTAACAAAAATTTCTATGTCGATAAAGCAGCTTCAAAGCCATATATGATCTTGTATATATTTACTAACTTGTGAATAAAATCTAAATCTATTGTCAAAACTCAGACCCAAGTTAGAAGAATTTTGCACTATAAGAGCACAACTGTCATTAATCACAATCCTGAAATTTTCGGAGATTTCAGTTACAGCTACAGAATTAATTTTGACTTGGATGGATTCAGAAATAGAGAATGTGCTTCTGATTTTTGATAGATAATTTTAAGATCTGAGTTAATTTTATTTAATGCCTCATCATAGTTTTATCAAAAAATAGATACAGTTATCATCATCAGCATATATGTATTTCAAATTTTTGCAGAGATTCCTGGTATATACACACATATTTCATTCATTATTACGACTACACAATTGATAAATATATATGCATAATATGTGGTGACTAAAAGTGGATACATTTTCAGAGTTAAACCTGACTTTCAAAAATAAATTGACGTACCTGAAATACAAATACCTCCTTCAGAAATTAAATTTTCTAAATTGAAAATGTTGCTCTTTGAAATATAATTGACAGTCTGAAATAGACATGAGAAAGGTGTAAAGGAATGTGAAATTAATTTTCGTTTCAGTTTCGTTTATATATCCCTGATAACCATAATATTCTATGTCCAGGTTATTCTGAAATTGACATTTTTATATGAAATTATTCTATACCCCAATCGCTATATCATGTTAAAGTTTGAACCATAGTATTCCAAGTCCAATCGATCAATCAGGTCACTGTATTATAGTTGTGTGGGGATGGAATAAATTGTTTCAATACTAATAATATAATACTATAATATTTTGTGTTGTGAATAGGGCAAATAATCTGCTTTCATGTTTTTAATAATTGGTGATTCAGAAGGAATCAATTTCTGTACCCTTTGAGGACTATCAACTATCGGTGTGGTTTTTGCAAGAAACTATTTATTTTTTCAAAATAAACATTGTAGTACCAGTTTTTTTTAATTACTCTATTTTCAAATAAAATTTTGGACATAGAAATAAGATGACTGCAAAAGTTATTAATTTAATTTATTCTATGTCCAAGACTGTTTTATGTAGTTTAGTTTTCTGTAACTTCTGAAAAATATATATTATTTATTATTGTAATACTAAAACAATCACTGAAAGTAGGAAAAATTATCCTGTACAAAAAAATATATGTTGGTTCGGAATTATCATTAAGTTTTAAATATGCTCTCCAGTAAAATTTAATAAAATGGACATAGAACAGCGTGGTTATTAGACGATATAGGTAATATAGTTACTATGATAACCAGAAAAACTTAAATTAAACAATTAAATGGCGATTCTCCCCTAAGAGTCATGCTCATCATTTATTCTGTGAGTATGAGTGACAGGGATTTTATAGGAGAGTCGCCATCTAGTTGTTATATCTACAAGTTTGACTGGTTATCTAACTATAACATATAAGTAGGTATACAAGGCTAATGTAATGACATTAAAATATAATAAGTGTATGACAATATATTTTACAGTTTCTCGTACCAAAATTATAGCTCTCTATATGTATATTTTTTACAGTTATGTTGAAGCTAAAGCTGACAGAGTGACGGTAGTATTTTCAACACGCTTTCGTGATGAGGATGATGTTGTAATCGGAAAAGTTTTCATGCAGGAGCTCAAGGAAGGCCTCCGAGCTTCCCACACCGCTCCTCCAGTGCTTTTCAGCCACAGAGAACCTCCGCTCGAGCTGCAGAATACCAAAGCTGTCGTTGACAACAAAGTCGGATACGTAACGTTCGTTTTATTTCCTAGACACACAGCCAGAAACACACGTGACAACACTATTAATCTAATTCATATGTTCCGTCACTACTTGCATTATCACATTAAGTGTTCTAAGGCATACATCCATAGTAGAATGCGAGCAAAGACCTCTGACTTCCTTAAAGTTTTAAATAGAGCTCGCCCGGAAAATAAGTCTACAGACAAGAAGACGATCACGTGAGTACTATTTACTTTTTAATATATTTTGTTCTTTTTTTTTCATTCTGAAGGTACTTAGTAAATAATTCAAAATGTGAAAATTTATGTATGAAAAACTAAAGCATTACATATTTATACATGGTAACTTTTATTTAAAAAAACCAAGTTCTTTTACACACACAAAAAAAACTTGGATTGCAAGATATTCTATTTCTAAGTTTTAAATATAAAAATAATCAAACAGTAAATTTTTATTAATCCTGATTTATTCTAATTAACCCGTGCATTGCTAATAAAATCAGTATCATGTCGAGAATACAAAATTGTGTGATTTATGAGTAATAAAGTTCACCAAACCGATATTTGGGGCATAACACAGTCATTTTAAAGTAATAGCGATTTTATTCATATGATTTCCAAGAAGTGGAAAAATCCAAATTAATTAATAGGTATTGTACAAATTTACGAGTACCCTAAATCTAATATCCTGGTACATATATTTTATTTCATACTGCATTCAAAGTATTCAAATAATCTAATTAATCGTAAATATTTTTGTGAATTTTCGTTAATGTCAAAAAATATCCCCAATATGTGGGTTTCCATGGAAATTTATTTAAAGTCCTAGAACTTTTACTTTATCATCCTAGTGAAGTTCCATTTTTCGTCCTCAAAGTGATGCAAAAAATGCATCGTTATTGAACAGTATTAAGTAAAATAAATTTATGTCTGAGATATCATTTATTTGGTATCATTGATTTAGAATGTTACGCAGAATTAAAAAATACAAGGTTTCAATATATCGAAGGTTGGTGTAACTTCTGGCGAAATTGGAAAAAAATCATTTATGTCGGAAAAAAACGTAAACGTAAATGGGTACACCATGGTTATGTTATACCAGAGTTATTTAAATTAGAGAAAGAAATTACTAGTGTAGTTTTGAAACCATTACTTTTATTCACAAAATCTTTAGGACAACAATTTAGTCATATATATTTTATAGCTTCTATCTTGTATAAATAAAGATAAGATAATAAATATGTGGTCTAATTTTATGGAATTTTATAGGTTTTTACATTAACAACATTTGTACAATTTTATTTAACAACTTTATTATTTATTTAAAAACAAATTATAGTTTATATTTATGATACAAATGACAATATGTTAGTTATTTTATTATCAAATGTCACTTCACTACCAAAATTCGTTTGCTTTTATTGAAACAGATTTTACCCCTCTCCTTTAAGGGGCTGTAACTTTTTAGGGGAGACTCTGATTAAAAAAAATTATATGAAAAAAAAAACCTTTAAATTAAAAGAAGCTACGTCTGTGTACCTCTGTGTTTTCTGTGTACACGTATGCAACAGCCTGTATACATGACAATTGAATAGGGGATATCCAAATGTATTTGTTCATACAGTATGCGCCAAAAGTATGGAATAAATTCAATAAAAACGAAACAATTATTTTTTGGGAAAAATCCTCGAACAGGTCGATTTTTAATTTAAAAAATACATATTTTAGCGTAAAATGCGATTTTCAAATGTCATTTGTTTTCGAGTAATGACGTCATCGATTTTTTTTTAAATGGCAACCATATTTTTTTCCTTGATTCTGAAAGATCGTTTCATTCTCTATCAGACAGTACTAAAATTTGGCCCTCTTACATAGGAAAGTTTTCGAGTAAATGACGATTGAATGTTAGAAAACGTAAATCAATTAAAATAAAGCAAAAACGTTATCAAGTTTAGTTTTTCGAATTCCATAGTTCTTTTATGGATCACGTAGGTGAAAATCTTTGCAAAGTGTCATTGTCACACCGACATAGAAATTATTATTCAATTTAAAGTATTATGGCACATTTAACTGTTACTCAAAGAATTGAAATTTTAATTCTTATCGGATGTGGGAATATGACTAGAACTCAGCAGGAAGTTTGCGATTTATTTAATGAAAAATATCTAGATCGCCCTATCAGTCAATCAACAGTCAGTAAGGTAGGGTCTAAATTTAGAGAAACTGGCAATGTTGTAAATATTCCAAAACCTGGACGTCCAAGCATTAATGAAAATCAGAAACAGAACATTTTGATAAGTATGGTGGATAATCCTCATAATTCTTCACGATTGGTTGCATTAAACAATGATACTTGTCAGAGCACAGTGCTACGTATCTTGAGGAAGGAAAAATATCATCCCTACAAAATTCAACTTGTGCAGGAACTCAATGAAGATGATCCCGATCGCCGCTTTCACTTTCAGAAATTAAATGTGTGGGCTGGAATAGTTGACAGAATAGTAGGGCCTTTCTTCTTTGAAGGAACCCTTACAGGACAAAGATATTTAGAGTTTCTAGAAAATGACCTTGTTCCAGCCCTTGCAGTAATTTTTCCTAACGATAATGACCCTGACATTCCTGACGATACCATATGGTTTCAGCAAGACGGTGCACCTCCGCACTATGCGCGCCCTGTACGAGATTATTTGGACAACTGTTTTCCTGGGAAGTGGATCGGCAGACACGGACTGATAGAATGGCCTGCAAGATCGCCAGATCTTACACCTCTTGACTATTTTTTATGGGGATACTTGAAGTCAAAAGTGTACATTAATAAACCACGTAATTTAGAACTTCAAAATCGCATTCAGGATGAAATACACAGAGTTACCCCAGAAGTCATTCATAATGTGCAAGAAGAATTTCTTCACAGACTTGCGCATTGTCAAGAAGTTGGTGGATGGCAATTCGAACATTTAATTTAAGTATAAAATTTAATCAATTGTATTTTATTTTACATACCTCAGAATTGTTACTTTTTTATGGATAAAATTTACGTTTTCTAACATTCAATCGTCATTTACTCGAAAACTTTCCTATGTAAGAGGGCAAAATTTTAGTACTGTCTGATAGAGAATTAAACGATCTTTCAGAATCAAGGAAAAAAATATGGTGTTGCCATTTAAAAAAAAATCGATGACGTCATTACTCGAAAACAAATGACATTTGAAAATCCCATTTTACGCTAAAATATGTATTTTTTAAATTAAAAATTGACCTGTTTGAGGATTTTTTCAAAAAATAATTGTTTCGTTTTTATCGAATTTATTCCATACTTTTGGCGCATACTGTATAAGGAAGTCTCTTAAGATAATTAAAGAATGCAGAGAATTAGGTCGAGGCCACATCCAAAGTTTTTCGTAACTTAATTAATTAATTATAACAAAACCAGTGCTGTATTCTACATATAACTTTTTTTTTAATTTCAAGTTTTTGCTCTGAACATTTATGAATACAATAAACATTATTCATCGAATCACAGTACGGGTTCGAAATTATGTTCACTAAATAGCAGTGTTTACTGCTTGGTGTTTTAAGTGGAAATGGCATCTGAATGTTTTATCAGCAAAAATAAGAGAGACATTCATAATAAAGCATTGCTGGTTTCGATGACTGAACCTGATTAATATAAAAATTTTAATTTTTGTCTTAAAAATATATCCCTATACTCATTTGATGAGAACTTGTTCAGCGGTACTTAAGTTTACACAAAAACATATTTTGGACACCCTGCGTTTTATTCAGCGATATTTTATTATATATCTTTACATTTTGCCGCAAAAATTTCACACCTGCTCTGGCCTGTTTCTCACGGTGCCGTCTGTATATTTTTCGAGTATTATTGAATATAAGCAAGCTTGTGTAGAACTATTTATTGTTACTATTGTAGTCTAAATTAGTAGTATCAAATTTTCAAAACTGTAAAAAAATATTGAAATAGGTATAAATAAACCTTTTTCTCTGATTTTTTCTTAACTTTGAAAGGTAATGTGTTTTATTTTTTGAAGACCATGTCAATTTTGATATACAGAGTGGAGAGAAGAAACAATTCTTGTAAGAGACAAAGAAACAAAATCGGCTATGATTTCAAGTTCATAAAATTAACATCTTAATTTTGTCACTAATAAATTTAATATTTTATTAAGAAAAGTAACTCAAAATGTAAAATTAGGTGTGCAAAATGTCCTAGACATACATGATTTTTTGCTTTAAGTTTTTTCTTGAAAATTAAAACCACCCTCTGCATTAGATACAACAAAATTGTATAATTAAATTTTAGTGTCCTGAACATTCAGAAAAATCGAAATACAAACTCAATTATTTATTTTAAGAAACTTTTCTTCATTACATTTTGTCCTATCTCATACAAAATAGGTACTAATGAGAAAAATTCGTAATGAAACAAAAAAATTGAAATAGATTTATGAAATCATAGCATACTTAGTTTTGTTTCAGAAACAAGCAGATTTTTCAGAAATTTCTTGTCTTCCTTAATTTTACTAAGCTGAAATCATAATATACTATATGAGCTGAAATATAATATACGAAATCCGAACTAAGGTTGTACCTCGCCCATCTGAAGCAGACATAATATTTAAAATATATCACAAAAAGAGTTGCCTAATGAAATATGTTCATGGCTACCCTTAATTAAAAATATTGTAATTTTTTTTTTTTTCGTTCAAGGCCCTCGCTCACTAAATAAATTTGATACCAATCGAAAGTACATAGCATAACGAACATGCAAAAATTAGGTGATCTATCTTTTCCTGGTCCCTATTGCCAGGTATAAACAGGTGCGCCATGTTCTTTCTCATTCAAATATAAAGGGTGTAACAAAAAAGCAGGTCATCCCATTAACTGCATATTTTTGACATCAAAATATGATGATTTAACCCTACTTACCTTTAAACAAAAATGCGCACCCTCAAATAATACAGTGTTGTTGACAGTTGAAGTTGAACTTTTAAAAATATTTATTATAGATACTCCTTGTGGTTAACCAAATCTTCAAGGGTACTTACTGTTGTAAAGCAGTTCTGAAAAACAAACTGGAGGAAGGAGGAACTTTGCCGCTCCCATTTTTTACGCCCATGGTCAATTTCTCTCAATCTTGATAATTTTTTGTAAAACTCTTGTTTATCTCAAAAAAGAAGTGTATTTAATATTTTAAATAAAATTTTGCACTACGATATTCAAAGAACTTGGTAAATTAGAAAATGGGGGAGGCAAAGAACTCCCTTCCCCTCACTTCCTGTTTGTTTTTTAGACATTGTTTACAGTAATACCTTTTAAGTCGCAAGAAATTCCTCCATTAAATTTCAAACTGATATGTGAATATAGGTAAGAAATAGTCATGTTTTGCTTTTTTGTTACACCCTGTATATTTCAATGACAGTGAGTACAAATTGCTAGTATCAACTCTCCTGTTTATACTTAAGAAAAAAGGTAGGGAACCTAACTTTTGCGTGTTCGTTATGCTTTGTACTTTTGATTAGTATTAAACTTGTTTGGTAAACAAGTGAGCTAAATTAATGAAAAAAAAAAAATTACAAAATCTTTAATTACGGGTAGCCATAAACATATTTCAATAGGCAACCCATTTTTTGAGATATATTTGTTTACATATAATATTTGATAAAAAATATTTCATCCGACAAGCAAATGGGCGAAGGATAACCTTAGTTTGGATCTTAGTCTATTAGTTTTGTTTCATAAACAAGCGGAGTTGAATCCCAGAAAGGATATTTCAATACACACTTTTTCTTGTTCTTTGCATAAGCTTTTTCACCTAGCTGGGGTGAAAATCATAATTGCTTTCGTAAAAGAGAGAACAATACAAGGTGAAGGTGAACCAATATTGAAACTTCCAAAATACATGGAATTACAAAAGTTTGTTTTGATGAAACTATTTACAATGTTTTGTATAAAAACTATGTATGTCAATTTGTATACATTGTTAATCAAAAACTGTACTGATAAAGTAAATTTTTTTAAAATATTTCTACGTTATAAGTACTTTAATACTGTTGATGTCTTTCATTACGTGGTTTGTTTATTTATAGTTATCTTTCATGTGTTTTAAAATTGTTTTTGTTTTTAGCGGAAGAACTTTTATAAGAAGAGATTAATGTGAATGGAAATAGTGAATCGACTTAAACAAGAATTAAAATCAACTGCCAAGGTTTAATTTTAAACCTAGCCTATTAAAATTTAACTGATTTATTCTCTACCAGAATTTAATATTATTATGTAATAGGTTTTTATGTCTCTTTAAGGCTTATTTATTTTCACTACAATAGTTACTTTCCAATATTTATTTAATGTGTTACAAGATGGTGAAGAATTAAACAGTTCTATTTTAAATATGTTTAATCAAATTCAATTAGTCAGGAGTCTTTAAAAAAATGAAACTAAAGATGTATGAGCTGGGTTTCAGCTGTATTGTATATATAGAATTCTTTTTAACTGTGCTTCCTCAAAAGTAAGGATTAAGCACTAACTTGAAAGTGTATATTTCAAATACTAATACATATTAAAATATGTTTATATTTTTTGCTTTATTATTATTATTTTTTTGTATATTATTTTTTTATTGCTTTTGATATGAACTTTTAGAGTTTGGGCCATTTTCCATAAATTGTTGTATTATTTGAATGAAGCGTGTCAATTTATAGTATTTTAAACACTTTGTAGTATTTTAAACGTCATTCTAATCTGTAAGATTTTTATTAAATATTTTTATGTACTTTTGTTAATTTAAACGTATTTGTAAAATTCAACTTTAACAAATAGACAGTAAACATGTTCTTGGATTTTAGAAAATAAAATGTTATTTTAATTTAAAATTGTTTCATTTTAAATATGTTTTGAAATTTTTGGTATTAAATAATATGATAAAAAGTAAGGTAAGTTAAGAATAAATATTTGATTCTTTAAGGAATTTCTGTTATTACATTTTTATGTATGTACCTATGTATGTATGTATGTATGTATATTATACACAGTATTTAGCACAATCTCATCAACAAAATTGTAAAGGTGATTCTCTAATCACAAATGACACAAAAACAGAAGGTTAAATGGTGATTTTAGTGGTAAATGATTGTTTTTTTTATATATTTTCAGCTAATTAACAATATTGTGTGCAACGAACTACTCTGTGGACTAAAGCTCCAACCAGTGTTGAATTACACCCACAGTATCTCCTCATATATTCTTTATTATTAGCTTTTGTAACATTTTTCACTGTATTAAAAAGGTAAGAGATTTGATATATATTAGCTTAAAATACCTTTCTAATACAGTAGTAAATGATTGTGTTCTAATTATTGTAATTAGTATCACTCGTTTCCTGATACTCTTACTTGCTGACTCCCCAGAGATTTCAATTTTGAAATGATTAATTGTATAAGTTGCACAATATTGTATGTATAGAAGAAACATAGTTTTACGTAAAACTATAATATCCTAGCAAAATAGTTGTTTTTATAAAAAGAAGAATCAGTAGGTTTGTGACGTCAACAAATGTTATATATTATTTCAAAAGATCGTTTATAGGTTTCTTTACAAAATTAGACTATACTACCAAATCAAAATTTTCGTTTTTATAAAAAGAAGAATCAGTAGGCTTGTGACGTCAACAAATGTTATATTATATATTATTTCAAAAGATCGTTTATAGGTTCCTTTACAACATTCGACTACTACCAAACCAAAATTTTCTTACTAAATGAAGAATGAATAAGTAATTATCAAATGGGAAAAAAATATTTTGGTAAAACTTACAAACTGAAACTGCCTAGGGTAATGAACTTTTTAACAAAACCTATTGTTATTTCACGAATGTTTTCATAACACTTCACTATTAAGTAAGAACACATATAGTACATAAAAGTTTTAATTACGAGAAACTCGCGCAGATACAGTTACAGAAATGGTATTTAAGAGGGTTGGTATTTTCCAAGATCCCTAAAGAGACTAGAATGCAACTCGTATCACAAAATATATAACTAGAACTCGTATTTTCAAATTTCAAAATAACCGGCACCTTAATTAATACCCACGAGTTACTGAATTGGTAATGATGACCCACTGATCATCAAATCACCACTCGCCAGTGAACAAGGAAGAAAGAATAAAAAAAAATAGAAAAAGTCATAGAAATCATAAAATATATAGAATGCAAAAGAGGTATCGAAAATAGTCAACCTATGGAGAAAACGCGGGTCTGGTAATATTGCAGTAAGTTAGTTTTCACGAGTTGGTTTCACAAACGGGGTAGCTTCACACTAATAGGCGGAAATTTCAAAATACGTAAATTTTACGTCCAATTTGTGATTTATATGGTCCAATTACAAATATTCCGTTTAATTGTATGCTGGGATTAAAATGCAGTGTAACCAACTGCTTACATTAAGTTTTTCCTAGATGGCTGCTTTCTAAGCCTCTAAGAATATTTTTGAGTGCCTAACCTAGATAAAATATACTTAAGAGTGTCTAATGTAAAGGCTTCTGGCCTTCTATATATTTTATGATTTCTATGGAAAAAGCTGAGGAAAGGCAATTTATGCAAGCAGTGTATATATTTTACACCTTGTTCTTAATTTCATACGTATATAAATCTGTACAAAATCAATAATATCTGCATACATATTTCAATACAGTATTTTTTACAATGATGTCCGGAAGCTTTTAATAAGTATTGTTTGACCATAGTCGACTAAATCGTAAAGAGAAGTATACAAAGGCGACGCGATTTAGCCACTGAATTGTACGATGTGGAATGCTCTTAGTTCCATTGCGCATCCAATAAAGGTACCACACCTAGAAGCAGAGAAAAGGAGCCACATGAAACTCTTCAAAGAAATAGGTACAGTGGGAGTCAGCTTAAACTCACCATCAGTTCCATGGTCCATTCTTTTCTAGTGCTATTTATTACATACGGTGCTAGAAAGGGACAAAACATGCAGGTGGTGACTTTAAGCTCACCACCATTATACTTCATTGGTTTATGTATGTGGGTGCGAGAAAAACAATCATCTGCACGTACTATATGAATTGTGTTATTAATTTCCCATTATTTTGTTTGTAAACACGTCATTGGCGTACAGTGTGGTTAACCAGTACATTATTTTATCTTGTATCTCGTTATTGTTATTCTTTGTGTGTGGGTGCTATTGTTGGAACATGCGATGTTTTATAAGGGACTGTAAAATTAATTAACATATAGTACCAAATAATTCTTCATATCTAGAATTCAATTTCATTTCAATTCACAATCAGCTAAATCTTTATTGCTCCGCCATTGCTAGGAGGTACAAAACAAATATATGGCGCTGATCATGAGTAATCCCTTTCACGCATCTTTTTGAGCATTCCAGTCATTATAATATAAAATTACATTTTAGTGGATTTAGCAAACGATGGTTTGACTTTTTTCATCTTCACTGTTTACACTTTTTGCACCAAATCTATTCTTCCGTAAATTTAAATACACAGTAGTAGCCATAGATTACTTTACTGCTAACAGGTGTAACAATTTTTACGTGTATCCGATTGCTAATCTCGAATTGTATAGCCTTTGCCCTCAATCCGTATTAATATGCACGCAAACCACATACATAAAGATACGCAAACGCAGGTTTGTTCTTGCAGAAGTTGGAAACGGTTTTATATACTATCATAAATGTTTGTCCAACTATTTACTGCATTAAATTTATAAAAATAATAATAATGCAGGAACAGACCTATTTGCATCCAGTGTAACTTTTCTATAATAGTTTTGTTCAGTAGCGTAGCCAGAAATTTGACATGGGGGAGGGGGTTCAGTGAACAAAGTATTTCAAATTAGATTTTTTTAATAAAAAAAATAAATAATTTTTACTAAATTGAAACAATAAAAAGTAAATAAAAAAACAATCTCATCATAAACATGTAAATAATAAACAATATTTGTTACAAAAATGACAAAAATAAAATTAGAACTTAGTTGCAGGTGAACCCTAATGTAAGGTTGCCATAGGGATCTAGTTCACTGACTGAGTTGCTAAATCTTGGCGAATAGACTGATTGCAGGTTCGTATTGAGACATTACCTATATGACCCAACCAACCCAATCCATGGGGGGGTTCTGACCCCCAAAACCCTCCGTTGCTATGCCACTGGTTTTGTTGTGTGCAGTGTGCACGATTTATTAACTACTCGATCGGGATCATCATCAGGTAATCAATGAAAGCTGAGTACTTTTGTGACGTATAACAAAGTCTATTTCAGTCCATATTGCGAGAAAAATTATATTTTATCTTTATTTACAGGAATTTTGTGACGTTCTCTAACACCAATGGCCCTGACCTCAGTATGCTATTGCCTCGACAGTATGTTAATAGACCGTGGGTGGTGTGTGCATGTTCTGTTAATACAGTTCTATGGTTTGTAGAGTCATCTTTATGTGTTCTGTGGTCTGTGGCATTTGAAAGGCGAGCCAATGTATTATATGTTTTGTGCGAGCCAAGGTGAAGTGACGTAAATTGAGAAAATAATTGCAAAACAAATTCTGTAATTTGTACATTTGGATAATTTAAAACTTAAGAATTTGATAGTGTACTTTAAACTTTATTCTATTCATAACAAATAAACTTAATAGTGAGTAATTAAGATTAAGGGAAAATGCCAAAACCGCATTTTGAGGATAGACAGACATGGATCAAATATGGTAAATGTGACATAGTTTTGTTATTTACTTTTTTCTTAATTATTATTTATTAATATGAACCATGAAATATTTTAGATCGGGAACGAGATAGAGATCGTAGAGTTACATTCAAACCTAATCGGTTTGGAGGCAAAAAGGATCATAATAGAGATTGGAGTAATGCTATACGAGAACATTTGCAAGATGAGGATGTTGACATGGGTGTTAGTTCTGGATCTGGTAGAAATTTTATTAATAAGAAGTATAACAAAGGAAAGAAAGGAAGGAAAGGATCACCTGTACCTAACAGCAGGCGAAAACTGTTAGAAGGTCCAACTAGCTGGTATAAGGTTTCGGTAAGTAATGTATGCAAATGTTTTTATTGGGTTAGTAGTTAGTATACTTTCGGCAAGAATTCAGAAGATTTATGTCATGCGAACAAATGAATAATTCATTATATTTTCATCAAAATATTTAAGAAACTGCAATTGAGAGTAATAAAACTATATATACACTAAATGTTTGCATTATATATTGTACTAAATTGCAAAAACTGATCAAATATTGAACATTATGTTGACGATAAAAACAATTGTGTAACGTCAGCTGTGACGTTCTGTAATATACTGTCCTGTGGCAACTCCAGTGTGAGTTTTTGGAAACACACATAAACAGACACCCAACAGATATTTGAAGTTGATCATAATTTTTAAGAAACCTCAAATTACTAATGCAAACAATTGACGACTATGACATATGTACTGTAAAGTACTGCTACACGCGGTGTGCAATCGTGTTTTACCATACTTTATTCACTTGATTTTACTAATTTTATTTGATTTTGCTAATTCTGCTCATTTTGCATTATTTCATCAATTTTACTGATTCCACTTGATTTCCTTAGATTCTATTCGAATTTAATGATTTTAATATTTTGAAGTACCGAGCTTTACACTAACTGGAAAATTTCATATGCTCAGTTTGATGAATTAATTGTTTTCTTATAATGGAATTTTCTAGTATTTAAACAAAGTTCAAAACAAATTTTTAAAATTTAGAAAATAGTATCTAATATATAAAATTCTCGTGTCACAGTTTTAGACGCCATACTCCTCGGAAACGGCTTTACCGATTTTTATGAAATTTTATATGTATATTCGGTAGGTCTGAGAATCGGTCATAATCTATTTTTCATACCCCTAAGTGATAGGGGTGGTCCACCCCAAACAATTTTTTTTATTTTTTGGACAACATTTTTTATTTTTATTTTTTTATGATGTGGGTGTTAAAAAATGCATACAACCCTTAATTTTCATCCTTCTATCACAAGCCCCTATTTTTTAATAACCATTTTAGTAATTTAATAATTTTTAACCCTGGTCGATAACCGATCAATTATCACTAGATCAGTTATCCCCGCCAGGCATCTACCGGTGTCACTTCTCATCCAGTAAACAGCACGGAGTAGGGATGAGAACAAAGCCGGTCTCCTGTCTCTCTCACAATAAGCCTTCTCTCACTCCCTACACAGTTTCCGACCATTATTATTGTGTATGAATCGAGCGTAATAGTGACGTTTACAATTATCATTTTACCTTCTAAGTGTAATTCTCAAGTAAATTTATTTTTAATTTGCAGGGCCATAATTATTTATTTCCTATTTTATCAATAATAAATAAAATTATTAATTTTAAGTGTAGTGCTCATTATTAGTTAATTAAGTGATCTACATAACCTCAAAAGTACGCAACACGTGTCACGAGCTCCCACCAACAACGGCTATTATTTTACTTTATGACTATTTTTTGTACAGTGAACAATGCCAACAAGACGTAAAGGGTCTAATTTGGGCCGTCAAACAAGTAAAATTACAGACACGCGAAATAATTAAAAAAATGAATGTTTCGTGTTTTGTTATTCTTATAGCCGTCATCGTTCACAGTGCTCCATTCCTCTTTTAGTCATATACCACATCTCCACACACTTACAATAAGTTAGTTATTTTTTATTTAACTGCCAAAGTATTCACTAGAAATAATTCATATGGCAAAACAACGTTTGCCGGGTACACCTAGTATTTTCATAATAATTATATGTTTCAAGATACGACATTCGGTCAATTGTAGATATATTTTTTTAATGATTTTTCCCATATCAAATATATATAAAAGTGAGAAAAGTGGTTTGCATATTTCTAATAATTTCATAAGCTTTGTAAATTTAAGTGGGTACTTTTAAGCCTCAGAATAATATACTGTATCCATGACTATATTACATAGATTACTCTCGAGATCACTCATCTCTTTCTTCAAGTATAATGATGTATATGCACTATAAGAGTGGTTAATCGTTATTCACTTATGATTAATGATTGATTATATTTCTGTCATTAAATTGAAATTCTTCAGTATGACAGTAGCGGAAATAGAATAACAAAATAAAATTGGTTGAATCCGAATCTCCTGTGTAAAAGCCCAACACTCCAGTCACTTAACCAGTCGTGGCAATATTAAAATTTTTCTGAATTATGGTAAAAGTTTACTAATTAAAGTTTTATTGCTTTTTTAAATTTATCTAGTGAACGATGAATGTTAAACCGGAAAGTTCGGTATTTTGAATTGTTATGTGTCGTATTCATGTTATGAATTACAAAATGCTATAATCTTCGCCCTCGTGACAGCCATCATTATATGCTGATTGAATAATACATGGTGTATTGCAAGTCGTTACAATAATTTTAGGACGTGATAGAATACTTGATTTTGAGTCGATTGAAACAAACATACCTATATACCAAGTGTTACAATGTTTGTGATAATTATGCAGCCAAGGTGCATATATTGTTTTGAATGATTTTTGTTGCTTCTATAATTTTGGTATCAAAACATTTCCCATATAGAACCTATAGAAAAAAGTCAAAAAGAGAATTTTTTGCTACCTTTATAATATTGTAATACACACTTTTAAGCAATCTGAATTTATTACTTCTTTTAAAACATCATGAGAGGAGTTTTTATGCAGTAGCAGTGAAATCTATGATATTAAGGTAGAACCTGCAGAAATAAAGCCTACTTGGTAGTTTTTAACAAAATTCAGCAGTAATTAGCAATATGATGAGCAGTACTTGATTGTACCAGTCGAAATGACAGTAGGTATACAAAATTTTGATCAGTTTTCGCTTTCTTTGTGTATTCCTTGAAGGAAGTGCCACACCACTTCCAAATCATAGCTTCATTCAATTGCAAAACCAACTTTAAAGTTATAATTTATGTCTGAATCATTTGAATGTTAGCTGCATGATTCAGTTGTGTCTTTGTGACTAGTCGTGTTATATGCAATTCAGTCACACTGCTAGATCAGTGTCAGTGACCAAGAGTTCTAAAAGTTTTTCTGTACAGGGTGGGCAAATTTTGATGTTTTATAGGTTATCTCATTAACTATAGAAGAAAGAAAAAAATTAACCCCCACTCTCGATCTTTTTTTAAAAGAAAATTAATGGTCAGTACCAAAATGATCTATCGTCTTTTGGTTCCGAGTAATAAACAAAATTTCAAATTTTACGCTTTTCGATACATGTCTGTAACTTGGTTGCTTGTAAAGTTAAATAAAAATAATTAATACGTTCTTCAGACACTTCTTGAGTAGAGTCCAGTGGTGTGCACAATTTTTTTATAACTATTAATTTTTGAGTTATAACTTAAAGTAGTGTTTTTTTCAATACAAACCATATGTGTTCATGAGTCAGTTGAAATCGCTATTTTTTTCTCTTTCCATTAATATGTAGGGTTAACTATGATTATTTGCCGTTTTATTGAGATAATAATTTATTATAGCATATTCTGTTTCTTTCATTTTCTTGAAATAATTGCCTGTTACCAATCGTTGATATTTTCATTTCGATTGTTACATATCAGGAATGTTATTTAACTTTTTCCGTACATTAATTTAATTACGTCTTGGATAAATTTAGAGAATAATTGTTATTGCAAATATATCATTTTTATAACTATACTGTTACGGAATTTGCCCCACTCACACCCAAATCGACGACTGTGGTACCGCGAATTGCTAAGATTGACCCGATTGCCCCTACACGATTCTGTTAAACAAACAAAATGTCGTGGATGGGGAATAGACGAGAAGCATTCGAGTCGTTCGGGAAAATGGATCTAGAGATGTTAGAATATACCTGGAATATTCATTGGGTCTATAAAAGAAGAAGAAACGGCCGAGTTAGTTAGTCTTGTATTACAGTTTGAATTGAAGTGTTTAGTTGGAGAAATCAAAGTGATTTAGATAGCGATTAATTAAATAAGTGTTTAGTTGAGTTGTAATTAGTGTTCAGTAGTGTACTGAGTAGTAATAAAGATAAGTAATTAATTAACGGATTGTTTTTCTGGCAAAAGAAAAATTCGGAGTGGGAAATCCGTGACAATACTATTATTTGTTGAGTAAACTCATTCTGTCATGATTTTTTCTAAATGTCTTGTCAAAACTCTGGAATAAACTGTTTCCTCAGTAAAATGACGAATAACCATATTTAACCCCACATATTATATATTAATGGAAAGAGAAAAAAATAACAAGTTCAATTGGCCTATGGCCACCTATGGTTGTATTTAAAAAACACAACTTTAGGTTATAACTCAAAAAGTAACTGAAGAACGTATTAATTATTTTTTTCTATCTTTACAAACAAGCAAGTTAGACATGCATCGAAAAGTGGAAAATTTGAAATTTTGTTTATTACTCAAAAAAAAAGACATGTCATGTTGGTTTTGACCATTAACTTTCTCTTAACAAGAGAGATCGAGAGTGGGGGGAGGGGGAAGATAAAAAGAGTCAAAATCGAGGGGCGTTTCGCTTTCCAGATTTTGTACACCAAAATTCCTTCCTCGCGGAAAATGCACCAAAATATAAATATAAAAAATGTTCGAAATATCTCCGAAATGCCCTAAATGCCACCGAAATGTTACCGGAATACCAGAAATACCACAAAATGCCTCTAAATGTCAGAAAATACCTCGAAAAGCCTTATGTTTTTAGTTACCATTTTCTGTCCTAATTGTATTACTTATCATTTTTATACAGAGTATTCGTTAAAAAATAGGCCAAACCTTACCATTAGATTCTACGACGAAATATAATTGGGAAAAGTCATACAATGTTGCTCATTAGAGCTTAGTTTTCCAGATACAGGGTATCTCGGAGATGCATTAAGGTATTTTTGTTTAATTGGGTATGAGGAGTTGGCAACTTACTTCATTTGCTGCGACTTCACGTCAATACGAAAAAAACAGTGGCGTACAAACTATATTTTCGAGATTCTTTTCTAAAAAATAAATACGCCACTGCATAAATAATGTTTTTAAAATTTTCAATGATTTTTCAACAAAAAAGGTATATTTGTTGAATATCGCTGAGAGGCACCGTTTTTGAAAAAATAAACTGCGTTTAAAGTAGGCAAGGATGTGCAGTTCGTGGATTACGTAACTCCATTAACTTGCAACTTGTGTTATAGAAACATAATTTTTTGATAATTAAATTGCATTAACAAACATTATACTGTTTACATAATATATTTCAAGTATTATAGTTGTAAAATATATCACACAATTAAGAAAACTAAAATAAAAATATAAATATTTTTTGTATGGCATAAGTAAATAATAAAATATAACAAGAAAAACTGTGAAAAACATTAATTAAACATTAAGAAAGTTTAAGATTATTTTCGATTATTTGACTAAAGACATGTTCGATATCTTTCTAAAAAATTTCTCCAAACAGTGAAAAATGATGGGTCCATGTTTTCATGGCTTTTGCAGCTGAAACTATTCTTTGCCATAGTTCATTTCTATTGTTGATAGAGGCAGCACTATAAACTATGACCTTAATATAACTCCAGAAAAAAAATCAATCAGATTTAGATCCGAACAACGTGGCGGCCATGGATGTTCATTTTCTTTTTCTATCCATCGATGATGAAATATGTTATCTAAATGCTTTCTTACTATTATCAGATAATTAGCAGGGGCACCATCATGTAAATACCACATGAGCACTAATGTTCAAAGGAATTTCTTCTAGTAGTTCAATTA
This sequence comes from Monochamus alternatus, assembly GCA_037114965.1. Taxonomy (NCBI): domain Eukaryota; kingdom Metazoa; phylum Arthropoda; class Insecta; order Coleoptera; family Cerambycidae; genus Monochamus; species Monochamus alternatus. The sequence continues at coordinate 34,757,700 of CM073433.1, read as the reverse complement.
AATTAAATTGTAAAAAGTGCAGATAATGTTGGCCGTTTAAAAATAGATGCCCGAAGTTCATATTGCCCAAGAACCTGATCGTCAAATATTCCGAACCTAATATTGAACTTAAACTCATGCTGAAAGTGTCGTACAATGCTTTCATTTGGATTTTTTTTGGCTCATATATGAAAACAATCCCTTAACATATCCGAGATATGCCTGATAATCGTTTTTATTTTTTCAACTTCAACATCTCGGAAACTAAGCGTATATGAACAACATTGGAGGAATATGACTTTTGCCCATTAATTTTTGTCATAGAATCTAGTGGATTTGGCCCATTCTTTAACGGACACCCTGTGTAGTAAATAGTGAAAACGATTAAATAAAAACAAACTGAAGATGGTTTATACTCAATTACCGAAAAGGTTCAAGATAAAGTAATGAAATTTTGAACGCTGGAAATTTAAGCATTTGATTGAAATATGTGTTAAACAGGGCCGACTTAAGATATTTATAGTTTAACTTTTTAGTTAGAAATTATTTTTACCCTAGCTTGGACCAAAGCAATTTAATGCATTTTAAATTAAAAAGGTACTCTTTTTCGACTTCGATAAAATGCACCATTTCAGAGGAAAATAATACTTGAAAATTGCTAAAACTGTTATTTTTAGATATTAATAACTTATAAATTTAATTGTGTATTTAAGAAAATACAAGCTTTACATTACATAGTAATTTGTTTTAACTCGGTAACCATGCAATTTATTGAAGTATAAGTCGAACTAGAATATCATTTTAATTTAAAATGTATTACATTTAAAATTTCTTTAATCTAACTGTAAAAATAATTTCTTATAAAAAAGTTAGGGCTAAAAATATCCTAAGCCGGCGCTGTTAAATACATTTCTGAATTATATACTTCAATTTCGTGCAAATTTTCGAATTCGGCATAGAAATTTAGTCAGTGTTCAAAATTTCGTTACATTATTTCGAATCGCTGCCATTAAATATAAATCACTTTCCGGACTGATCCTTTAGAAGCCTCTAACTCTATGAGAGTCCGTTTGTCGATTTATGTTTATATAAAGTTTTCTTCCTATTTTTTGTCTGAATCACCTGAAATATTTGCTTATACTTTCCGGACACCCATATAATATGCATGTATATGCACCTAGATAACCCGACCAGTCTGTGCTGCTTGGGTATGCACCTAGATATTTTCAAAAGCCTTCTGGTTTGTAATAAATCGCCTTTGTCAAGTTATCGACTGGACAAACATACACTGGACCCGCTTTGCCTATTTACATCCGTTTTTAATTCTTATGCAATGTGTACAACTATAGAAGTTGTGAGTCGAAGTGAATTAGGTTAGGTCTCGGGTTAGATTAAACTCAAAGCCGGTTAAAACGAAGTTTACAAAAAACAAAAATAGCTACCTATTATAATTAAATAAGTGGTTACTTACCTACATGTTTTTTATTTTGAACCAAATGACACTAAGGTATAATTTTCAACATGCATGAGCCTAGTTGGTCAGCCTGCCGCCTTGATATCGAATTATACAATCCGTCTCAACGAGCACCTCGTGGACAAACTATTACGCGTACACATACAATACAAAAATTGTTTCAAAAAATGCTCTTAAATGCCTCTAAAACACCCCAAAATGCCTCGAAATTCCAGAAAATACCTCGAAATGCACTTAAATGCCCCTAAATACCAGAAAATGCCCTAAAATACTTCGGGATTCGAGAAAATGTCTCAAAATACCTGCAATGTGTATACCAAAATGCCTCTGCGAAACACCTCTCAGTCAAAATTTACCTATCCTGTACAGTTGATTACTGAGTTAGATTGGGTTTGGGTTTGTGTTTAAACTGAATACTCTATAGTTTTATTAATCATATTGTTACAGATTCCCCATGGAGATAAATATGAAAAAAGTTTTATATTGAAAACGTTACTAGAAAAAGTAACTCCGTTACCATTTTGGCCTATAGCGGTAAGTTATAATCTATTTATTATCAAAACACTGTAGTTACAGACATTTTCCAGTGGCAAGTATATGGAACAACCAGCACCTTTTACGTAGATGATTACAAAATTGCTGAAAAACTTCTTAATTTAGACCGACAGATACAGCTACCTAAGGGATTTCGACTTATAATTCGAGTACATCCTGGTTCTCCTAATGTCGATATGAACTCGGCTACAAAAGAAAAAATGAAACTCGTTATGGCTAAACGTTACAATGCAGGGAACAAAGCGTTAGATTTGACTAAATTCCATGCGGATCCAGAATTGCAAGATTATTTCTGTGCTTTATTCAAACCGATAGTATTTCTAACTGTAGTTGAAATCATAGCAGAGAATATTCCTGAACTAGAAGCCCTCAATTTGTTTGATAACAAAATTTCAGTATTAAGTTTTCTGAAGAAATCCATGAAAAAGATACCAAATTTGAAAGTTCTACACATGGGAAACAATAAGGTAGTACTTAATTACAGGGTGATTCAGTCATTCTGTCATTAATTTTAAGAAAGTATCATACAAATACATGAAGGAAAAAAAAATTAAATGCGTATTTAAGTAAAAAAAATATATTTTCAAATCATTATTTAAACTCCCCTTTCCAGGCTGTTACTGATTGACTGCTGGCAGTCTTGATTTGCTCCAAAATCAAATTGGTGTTGGCTTGTGTGCAACTTGTCCAATTTTTAATATTTTTCGTAATATTAAACATAAATAAACAGTTCTATAGTTCACTAATTGTTATTCTTTCCCATACATCATCTACTTTTTTCCTCCGAATATCTTTCTTAAAATTTTTGTCTCCCACACCCTTAACCTATTTTGTTCTGCCATTGTCAATATTCATAACAAAGAGTTCGGAATGGTTTCATATTGTCCGTACCATACTTAATTAGAAACATACACAAAGTACTAGAAAATATATATTTACAGGAAAAAATACTACCAAAATGGAAGGAAGCTATATTACATATTTCTGCGGTAATTCCATCCTCTCCTGGACTCTTCTCATATTTCAAGATTTTTATTATTGTTTTTATTCTTTCTAGGCTATGTCGTACTTTTGTTATGCCATTGATTCGTTCCCCTTATTATTCTGGTTCATTCAGTAATTTTTCATAGGAGTCCTTCCATATTTATATGTTTTCCAGATGGAAATCTATGAGAAGGAATTTTCATCTCCTAAGTTCCCCTTTCCCATTTCTATAAAATATTGTTATTGGCTGCAATCCTTTCTTTTCCCTCTGTATATATATTTTATTTCTTTAATTTTTAGAATTTTCTTCTAACTTTACAGAATAATAAATTCACGCATGTGCATTATGATAAGTCAATAATGCATAATGTGAGTATATTTTTTTAATAAAATGTATCAAAATTATTTGGACCAGCCGCCCCCCGCCTTGAAGTGTTGAACATGTTAATATGTGGTCCTGACATGGCAACACTGTTTTGCTTCAACACTCGAATGTTCTGTGACTTTGTGTTCATAATGTTTTTTTTTCTGTTTTTATTAGGTCTTTGACTACTTGATTAAAATTGATGACATAGTGACTGAATCACCCTGTATTTCTAATATATATTTTTTTATAACATTTATATTTGTAGTTAAGAGAAATGGCTCAGTTGGATTCACTTCAAGGGCTTCCAATCGTAGATTTAGTCTTAAATGGAAATCCACTTTGTGACAAATTTAAGGACCAAGCTTCTTATATTAGGTATGATATTTCTAATATATGTTTACTATTACAATCAGGATTGCTTCCGAGTTGATAAATTTTCAAATAAGAGGTATGAATGCAGTGTTGACACATTATGATACTGTTTAACGCTCTTAACATCGCTTGGAAAGTGCTCTGGTTATATTTTACAGAAAATACACATTAATTTCTTGACCTTCACGCCTGTTTCTGTGTAAGTTAAGCATCACTTGGAAGCTGTTCTCATTTTATTTTATATGTTAAATAATTTCTTGTTTCTTGTCAATTTTACACGAGTATTTAGTTGCAAAAACCAGTCATTTTTGGAAAATAAAAAATAAATATGAAGAAAACTGATTGTGGAATATTTTAAATAAATTAAAATTTAATAGCAATGGAAAAAACGTTGAATATAAAACTCTGACACATTAAACTAAAGATGTTTATCACAATGTTTTGAAAATAGATATCCTGGTTTTTTAACTAAACAACTCATTTTTTGTTCTATTATTCCAAAAATAAAATATTTTTTCTAATATACAGATTTGCCAGATGTATTGAATCCTGTAATTTTAAAAGTGAAATTGAATATTGAAAGAACTTTAATATATTGCTAAATGTTATTTGCTTTTTAAAATTTTTGTGATAAAAATGGAAGCTGCATTTATAATCAAAGCAATACATGTTTTTTGTTTCATGAATAATGAATAATATAAATAAATTATGGAAGGAAAAGGGTATACGGATAAAAGAGACAGTACAGTAAGTGCCTGTACATGTTTTGATTGCTGGATCCTGCTGAAGAAAATTTTGTTCAGAAACACATAAACTGCACTGTGTGACAATGTTAAAAATTTTATTCATCAATTGTGTTTACTAATAGTAAACTTTAAAAGTAACCATTTGTGTCTTGTTTGTTTCTTTGATCTTCTGATTTAAAATTGTGTGTACAACATATTTTCCTATATTTAACTCGACCTACAGTTATCATTTTTGGATATAGAAAAAGGAAAGTGGAATATAAACACAGTACCTATGAATTTTCCTGAATCGTCAGAATTTTATATCAAGTCAAACAAATTAACTTGACACCTTTGGAAAGTACAGTGTTATGGCTATTTGTCTCTTATCGAAAGAGAGATGATGCTTCAGGAAACCAGATCAAACAAATTGACTTGCTTTTGGAACACTATATATTTTTATTACGTTTGGTGGAATACCTTTGAGATATGGTGCTTCAGGAAAATTCAGACAACTGTTTAATTTCTTTATTCTGGCCCTATTATTTTTCTAGCTTATGAAATAATGGCTGTAGGTGCAGCACAAAATATTGGGAAATGTGATGTACCTACATGAAATCGCATTTATTCTAACAACAATTCATTTTAAAAATGTTTTTATCACATCAAAATACTGCATGTGAGACGTAAAAGAATGGATTTGTAGACACAAAATGGTAATAAACCTATATCTATAGTACTGTGTTAGGCCGTGAAAGTCACACTTTATGGTATATGTGTTTCTAGTCGGTAAAGCACAGTGTAAAATGGATGCCTTTACACTTTTACTTTAGTTCAGTATGACATATAACCACATTGGTGTATTGTGTCATAGCAAAAGTATGTTTCCAGCATTACCGCCATTGTAAAACAGTACAGAAGAGTACTATTTACTTTATATTGGACTAGAAGTTGATTTTGCCTATTTGAAAAGTGTAGGCTATTTTTTTAACAATCGACAAAATATTTTATCCTTTCTTCAGTGAAAAGCAAGTATATATCATAAATTTTGAAGTTATCAACATTATTTAGCAAAAGACATAAATCATAACAGTACACTGTAAAAATTGTACATCTTGAACCTGAAAAAAGTTATTTAAATGAAGCTAAAATTCACGAATATTTAAAGAAATCTTAGTTTTCTATATGGGAGGGAGTTAATTGAATCGAAATTAATACTGTTTCTTATATATTGGAAACCATATTGTAACTAAATAATATTTAGAAGTTATTATATGGAACCAATTTTGTGAGAAATTTACAAAAATCAGCATACAATACGCAGCACACGATACTGAGCATGCAAGATTTTTGCTTACAAACATCAAACTGCCTCTTAGAACTAGTTTCTAAAGGTGAAACATGTGCTTCTCCGAACTCTTATTACTGAAAGGGAAACTGCTCTACTGTACCATGAGGTATTAGTAACAGTAAGTCCTTCAAAAAAAGAGGGAGAAATATGATAGAAAGTTTTTCACAAAATAATCTTGTTTTAAGTTGGAAAAATGTTTAGAAAAATATGGTGTCTAATATATTTTGAAATATAATGATTTTTTGTTTGTCATATTCTCTCATATAGTAAATCGTAAAATCTAATAATAATTTTCTGTGGAAGAGGCTTCATTTATATAAAAATATTAGTTGAATTTCAGTAATCTTGGAAAATATGTCGATAATACTGGGCCACAAATTTCATTTAGGAATGAAGCAATAAGGAACATTTATAATAGTACAAATGAGGTGAAAGATCACCGATTACATACTCTTTGATATTGCATAGGTACTTGTTTCTTAACTCCTAACTGAAATTTTTTAAATAGTATTTGTGTGAAAATATGATTCTAAAATTTCGATGAGTATTCATGGATCACGATAACTATAAAAATTTTTTATCTGCTGTCACAAGTTTTATGAAAATAGAAACTTACAAAAACAATCAAACTTATTTGATTTTTATTTAATTGGAGTATTGTTACGGTACAAAGGAAAGATATTTTGATGAAACCCAATTAAATGAAATTCAATAAATAACACGAATTTAGCAGCTATTTTTGAACTGTTTGAAATTATTTTATAACACGCTGTATTTTCAATGAAAATAAAAGCAAATACTTAACACACATCTAATAATTTCAAACTAGTGCTTGATGCTGTTAAACTGTACAACAAATATTTGTGATAGTTTAAAATCTATACGAAAGCAATATAAAATCAAACAAAACAATAGTAATAGAAATCTTATGCTCTAAATGATTATCTTTTGCCAAATAATTAAATTATCTATGTAAATGATTTTAGATTTTACTGAAAAAAGATAAAGTATTGTTAATAATAATCTATAGAGTGATGGAAAATAATTCCTTTTTAGTCCAAAGTATCCTTTTCTTTCAAATTACAACTCGAGGAAAAAGATTTGTGAACTTTATGAGATGAGAGTCATTGTTTACCTACTGACATTATTTAATATTATAAGGACGTGTGTTAACATCATTTGGTGAATCTGTATCAGAATTTAATTTTTTTTAAATCGTTTTCATTTTTAATACTATATGTGTTGTTGATGTAATCTATGCTCTGAGCGAGTGTTCACAGGATGAATAGTGTATAATACTTGGGCCTATTGGGCTCCCTTGATTTTTTTTGTCTACAGTGAAGTTCGGAAGAGGTTTCCCAAATGTATGAAACTGGTAAGTGTGTATTGTTAATACATAAATTAAAAATTAATGTGATACATGTAAAAAGATGTTTTTGAGATTTGAGGTAGAAAATCTGCAGCATCTTCAATAATTATTTAAAACAAATGATTTAGGTGAAAGAACAAATGATTTAAGGGCGTCGAATTCTTTAAATAGTGTTTTCTTCAAATACAAATAATTTTAGAAATATAATAACTGAATAATCTAAGCTTAGCGAATAACAGGAATGTTATCTCATGCCATCTGAGAATTTTCAAAGATGCCGAGGTAAAACGAATAAATAAGGAGAAAAGACCACCTTTTCCAAACAATTTTTAGGTACAGAAATCTCTGCAAAAATTCCAAAATAAATTCTTTATTGTCTTTAGGTCTCCATGAAGGTTACAATTTTTGTAGGGAAAATTAACACTGTATAGTCTATGTGAAACTTTTATTTACAGTCATTTGTTCTACCACCTTGTTGAATCAAATGGATATTTTTTTTTCAGTGAAGGTAAAAAAAATTCAAATTCTCTGACATTGCATGTATTTTAGGATGGCATTGATCTACCCCCTCCAATAAGCTTCGATATTGCAGAAGAACATCATTTACCAGATCCCCAACAAACCTTCTTATGTAACGCTGAAGGTAGCTCTATAGTACGACAGTTCCTCGAACAGTACTTCCTTATATATGACACAGAAAACAGACAACCTCTGTTGCAAGCCTATCACGAAAACGCCATGTTTTCCATGACGATGGGATACCCGTATGGTTACGGTAAAGACAAAAACGTAGCCTGGTTGAACTGGTATGCCACAGATAATAGGAATATCATGAGAGTGCAGGATCCTGAGAGAAGGAACAAATTACTGAGGCAAGGTCATCTGGCTGTCGTCTCGTTCCTGCAAGAAATGCCTCTAACCAAACATGATATTCACAGCTTCACCGTTGATCTCACCATATTTACAGTAAGTATAAAATTGTATATTTTTAATATACAGGGTGATTCACAACTTATCTAAAAAATTTGGAAATGCGTCTTGAAAAATGGTATATACAGGGTGAATCTTAAATAAGTACAAATATTTTAACCAGCAGTATAGTTTTGTGTGTAGAACACATAATTAATAGTTTTTTTACAAAAAAATCAGAAATAAAAAAGTGAAATTTTAAATAAATTTCGTAATTTTTCAGTAGAAAACTTGAGGACCGCTGGCCTAGACCGACCCTTCATACTTTTATGAGTCATAGTGCTGCAGACTGAACGTGTGATTCACAGTGTTGCCAGTATTACACAAATGTCTTTGCTTCAAGGAAGAAAAAATCTCAACTTTTAGCGAATTTTGTCAAGTGTAACATTTTATATTATTTTTTATTATCAAACTGTCATTGACTGTCATGACAGATTATCGGAAGCCCAAGTCAAACTTGTTAACCCCACATAATGCATGAAAATAGCAATAAAATTTGCTAAAAGTTGACATTTTTTCCATTTTAAATAAAAAACGCGTGCATAGTTTTTCGTTATTCTTCATAAAATAACTTAAGGAAATTGTGTTTTGTGTCCCTTTCTAACAGTGTACAATGACATTTAACTTGTGAAATGTGGATTACTGATTAAATAGTTAATTTTTTAACAAACAGGTAAGCTTGTGTGCACGTTTATGTATAATTTTTGAACATTGGACATAGTAATATCACGTAATATCTTCCTAAATATTTTACGGTAGTATTGAACTTGCGGAAATTCATTTTTAATCGTTGAAGTATAGTAAGGTTAGTTCAGATGTTAAAATTTATGTTAATATTGCTGCGTATCATACTACATACCCAATTTTACTGTACTTAATGCTTAAAACAAGTATTTTTAAAATAGAACTATTACGTTAAAGGAAACGTAATATTTATATTGGAGGAGATATGGCAATCTCGCAACAAATCATGTTTCATTACGTTGTTGGATGAAAAATCAGCCAGCGGTCCTCAAAATGTGGGTATTTTTAAAAAAAATTAATATCCGTAAATATTAGAAATTTTTAAAAATGGCTTTCACTAGACTGATTTAAATGACGAACTACACCAGCAGTTAAAATATTTGTACTTATTTAAGATTCACCCTGTATAGTAAAAAATTTGTTGTAAAATCCTTATAGTTTCCAAGAAAAAAATTATTTAAGTTGTAGTATTTTCAACCGTTACATCGCTGGGCTAGGTCTTTAGTCAGGTGATTAGGAATATTAAAAATTGAATTTTTGTAATGCGAGTGAATACATTAGTTTTTAAAGTGTCAAAAATGGCTTACATGTATAGCAAATGATAATGCTTTAGCAGAACAATTTCTTAATAAACGTGTCAAATGCAGCTACTTTTACCACAGTGTGCAGTTAATGCAAGTGTAGTGAAACGCGGACGTGACACGAGAAATTTGCTATTCAGTATCACTGTTCAGTAAACATTGATCATTGTTGGCTACAGTTGTATAATTGCGGAAAGAATTCAGACGGCTTATGTCACGACTGACATTACGCAATTGTTTTTATCGTCAACGTAATTTTTGATATTTGGTCACGTTTAAAACAATCATTTTTTGCAATTTAGTGCAATATATAATGCAAAAATTTAGTGTAGTATATAGTTTTATTACTATCAGTTGCAGTTTCTTAAATATTTTGATGAAAATATAATGAATTTTATTCATTTGTTCGTATGACGTAAGTCGTCTGAATTCTTGCCGCGACTATATAAGGAGTACCTAAGTAACAATAAAATAAAAATCATTTAACATCTCCATGGAAGCAGATAAACAAATTTTGAACTGTCAAACTTAACTTTTAATACAATTTTTCAATTTTTGAGAACAAAAACATTTTTCGAAACGTCAAAAAATACGGAAGTGTAATAGCAGGGTTGATAAAAATCATGATTTTTATAAAAAAATCACGATCATGATTTTTTTTATTTTTATTATATAAACATCCTAATAATTAACATTAACAATGTATCTAGTACTTATATTAACAGAGATAGTTTTTGTTTAAACTTATAAATGGAATACCTAAATTGTGTACCTTGTATCTTTCTATAATTGAGGATCTTGCTGCAATAATGACGCAGCTCCAAAATTGTTTAATTTAAGTAAAACGAAAAAAACGTTCTAGACAGTAATTTTATATCAGATATCAGTTTTTTGTTTTCGAGTTACAAAAGGACATTAGTAAAGTGTAATAAATACCATAAAATTTATACTAATTAATAAATATGAAGTTGGTAATTTTTTTTTTACTGGAGCTACATCCTTCTTGCATCAAAATATCTTTTTCCAGCTGCTAAAAGTTTCTTCCGTTTATTTCTAGCCCATTGTGATTTATCAGTCGACTTTCTAGTTTTTATTTTAACCTCCAAATCATCACTTTCACTACTTAACGTATTATCGGATGTATCTGTTACATATTCATCACTAGAACCACCACTATAAGGTTTGGATTCACTACTCAACACTTCCATATTGAATAATATATTAAAACACAATCAAAATCACTGCAAATATTATTAGTAAGACGATAGTCGAATACGTGATGCAAACAAACAAACGACTAACCTAGTAACAGTAGTAACCCTAGTAACCTAGAAGGAATATCTGATAAATATCAAAACAAAATTCGTTGCGCGTTGGGAGCAAGAGTGACGCAGCTTTTTGGAGCTACATCTCTGTTACATCAAATGATGTGTGGCGCATCTCCATTATTTGCTATTAAAGTATATAAAATCATCGGATCTGCGTCGATCTTGCACCAAAGAATGTTAAATGTCTGTTACTATCTACCTGGCATATAACCCTATATTTGTCATAAAATGGAGCTGCGTCGTTCTTGCTGCAAAGTCCTCAATTGTAAGCTAGAGCATACATGAAAATTCCTGTCAGATCTTGAAAATTCACCTGTCTTTATAATGCGTTTCACGAAGAAATTCTTAAAACACAAAACCCTTGGACTGGTGGAAATCCGAAAGAAATATTGATATTATTGACAAATTATTCCCGATTATCCCGATTATTTTCTGCTGCAGCTAATTCAGCCTCGGTTGAGAGAATATTTTTGACATTTGGTTTGATTCATTCTAAGATTCGAAATCGTTTAGGAACAGAAAAAGCAGCTAAATTATTATTTTTTTTTTACAAACTACAATAAATAACCTAATTTAAAATTTTTGTTTTGAGATAAATCATGTTTTATTTTCTTTTAGAGTTGATTCTGTTTAATTTGTTTACTTTATGTTTCTGCTTTTAAGCAGAACTAATTTATAATGCAGATTTAAGAAGGTAACTTTTGTTTTATACATGTAACCTAATTGTTCTTTTCTTCTTTTTATTTGAATTTTCTGCAGTTTGATTTACTTATTATTGGCTTTACACAACTTGATTTAAATTTAAAAAATCAGTTCATTTAAATCGCAACTCTGTGCAATAGTGATGTAATTATTGTTATTTTGTATCTGCTTTCTCAGTGTGAGATTTTTTGTTTAGACAAACTTAGTTTCAAAAATAATCCTGTACTGATTCTCTTGACGCAAGGGTTTAACCTTTATTTATTTATTTTTTAATTATGGCAAAATACTCAATTAAATTAAAGAAGAAGAATCCCAACTAGCAAAATAAATTTTATAAAGGTTGTATAAATTGCTATAATATAAATCTTATAGGATCTTCAAATTCATATAACGTAGTTAAATGCCTTTATACGATATTCATAGAATCGAAAAGGGCCCGCTTTTATAAAACACTTTGGTAATGTAACAGTTCTATAAAAAAATGTATACAACACTTTTAAAACAATTTTATACAGCAACTATAAAAACGTTTTGTAGTCTGTATTTTGGTATTATTTAAAGAAACCTATTTTTTAGTGAAGAATATTAGAACAAAATCATTTTAAGATTGGTGTATAACGCAGATTCATAATTATTTGTACTTATATTTAAAAACGGGGTCACTCAATGGCGATCATTTGTGTAGATGGTAGATAGGTTTAATACTTACAATATTATCATGTCTACAATCAGTGTTTCAACAACGAAAATTTTATTGCGCCGCAAATTTTATTGATAAACTATAGATATGTTTGTGACAAAAAAATTATGCACTTTAGTTTAGACCACATTTGCTTTAAAATTATAAAAAATAAATTTAAAAAATATTAAAATTATGCTTTCTTTAATTTATAATATCGTTGTGTAATTATATTTAATGATCTTGTTATAAAATAGTCTTCCAAAAATAGCAAAATTATGTTTTAGATATAATTTTTATAAGGCTTTCAACTAATTTTCCATAATGGCGGCAGTCGCCGATCCAACAAATCTTCATTTAAAAATGGCGACTTACAATACATTGATTTTATTCCACATAAAAATATAACAAAACATTTTAGTGTAAATTAGAACTATATACGATAAAATGTTTTTATAGTCTTAAATATATTTAAAAATGTGTGTGCACAAGTAGATAATGTTTGTATCGAAAGAATTTGCCGAGTTTTATAAAAAAATTACAATTTTAAAATATTATGTACTATCATTCATTACCTATATTAATGGTGTTAAGTATTATTGGTTAATTATAATAATAGGTATTTAATTTAAAACTAACCTAATTATTGCATTACCAAAAAGTTAAATCATAGTTACTTTCTCGTACTGATTTTTCGTATTTTTTCGCAGCCATGAAGCGTTTCTAATGTGAATTCTCGAACATGGACACCATCATTATTTATATAATAAAACCTATAAGTAAAATTGAACGTCGGCACGTTTGACTGGAAACATACATTCAAGAATTTGTTTGTATTCTTTCTTGATGAGTGCTTGGTAATACACAATACCTTACGAGTTCAAAAACTAAGGTTAGGTTTGGAATTTTATTACGCGGTATATACAATAATTTTGTTTTCTCAAGTCACAATTTTATTCTATAACATATTTATAAAACAGGAATATTTTTATAGATTAAACACAACTATAAAACTATTTTATAAATAAGCGCATTTCGAGGCTAAAAAATAATTTTATTAATTTCCTTGTATATCCTTAATAAAACACGTTTATACAACTATTTTATAAGATTATAATTAGAAGTCATTTGCCTAAGTACACAACTATTTCACAATATGTTTACAATCCTTATATATAATTTTTTTAAATGTTGCATAACGTATTATAATACTTTTATAAAAAATTTAAAGAACTGAAAATTATTTGTTCTATAAAACACGTTGTAAAATTATAAAACAATATTACACAATTACTTTCTTCAGGAACAAAATTATGGTAATTATTTGCTCTATAAAATCAAACTGTTCGTTAAATAACGCAATTCGATAGTTATAAAATAATTCGCTTCTTTTAAAGTTCCATTTTGCTAATTGGGATTATGCCACAAATAAATAGCTTCAGAGAATAATTGTAGAGTTGGTCACTGTTTGTAATTGCTACAAATGTTTTCTTAAGTGCCGATATGGCATAATATTTTACTAATTTTTATATTTATCTCTTTGATAGATTTAATTAAGGTTTAGTCTATCTTTTTTATTGATATTTTATTACTACTACTGTCTATACTTAATAATTATTGATATTGTTTTGTATGTTTTTGACCTGTTCAATGCTCATTATATGGGAATTTGTATGTTAACTGAACTTAAAATGAATCTATATTATATAACTATATTAACTGTTAGTCCACGGCATAACAGAATTATATACCAACAGAAAAATAAATTGGAGGAATAGAAGTTATTTTTTGGGATCACAACTCTACTAATCTCCAAATTTTTATTTGTTTTTTTATTGTATTAGTTATAATTGGTCTGTTCAAGTAGCAGTTTCTGACTAGTTTGAAACTGTCAGAAATGTTCGTCCAACTACTTCTTGCATGATGTTTACTGAAAACAAATCCATAACTTATTTGGTTGAATATTTCTGACTGGAAACAGTCTAACCCTTGCTTGAACAGACCTAATTAAATTTGTCACCGAATAGGATCATTGGATATGAAATATAACTGAAAGGAGCTAAAAATACAATAAAATTTCATATTCCTGTATCTCAAAATTACCTTTTCTTTTCATTTCTGGTGAAGATTGTATTTCTCAATATGCAATTTCTTGCAGCCTCAGATGCTATGCCTGACAGTGTCGGGAATGTTTAAGGAATTAAAAAGTGGCCATAAAATTCCACCAACGCGGTTTTTCATCAGAACCCTTGTCATTGTACCTGCTGGTTCAGGTTTCTGTATAGCAAACGAAGTACTTCACATTACCAACGCAACACCTGATCAGGCAAAGGTAAGTTTTTGTTATCTTTCAGCTGCCTTAGTAAAGTAAAATCTGTAAAAAAACAAACACATTACCTGACAAAATTTGTTTAAGAAAAATTTAAGAACTAGTTATTATTATATATATAAAATATTTATTAATAGATAAAATAAAATAGAAAGATTGTTTTAATGTAACACAATTTTTCATTTTTTTTTTTATTGTTTTGAACATATTCCTTTATTTCAATTAAATTAAAAAACTGAATGTGACATCTGTTAGTTGTGTCCTCCACAAAATATTTTGTTCAAACTGATATTAATCATGAGGGAGTAACCATTCGTGGAAATTTTGTCACAAATCTTGCGAAATCACGAGAAATCACGCAAAATTCCGCGTTATCTGGAGGGAAATTTATCCGTAAAGACTGACAATACTGTCCACCTTGCGTCATTATTGACATTATTATACTTATTCGCGTTTCCATTTTGCGAATAATGCAGGCTCCAGCACACATATCACGGTCGTTAGGAACCACTGGAAGGCTGTTTGTCTTCACAGTTTAATGTTTTTTTGTTTCATTTTATGAAACTATGACTATTTGACTATTTGCACTTTGACGTTAATTTTTGAATTAATGCACTAGTTTCTCTAAAAATTTGTAAACAATAAAATTGGACACCCTGTACCTGGGGGGTCGGGCCAAGTCAAGAGTTGACTACGGCGCTTTGCACCTTATGAAACAATTTAACTACTGTGCAAAACTTAGAACAAAAAAATCGCTATTTCTAAAAAACTGTCAACTTCACATTATTTAGAGTTTTAGCCAACATCGTAAAGTGCCATCTTTCGCATCATCACCACTGGCATCGAATCAGTTTTTTAACCAAGAATGTCACAATTCTGGGCAATCTTAGAAAGATTATTTTTTGTCGAGTTAATATATCAGGATGTTTTTGATTTTTTTTTATCTTGCATAGGGTGTTTGTAAGGTGGGAGAACATACTACCACGTACTCCGAGGGCCAAAATGTGTTGATCTAAATTATGTTATTTCAGTTCAAAATTTTATAGTTTCCGAGGTACAGGGTATTGAAATTACAATTTTATTTTAGTTTTTCCTCAATAAATTGTAGTAAATACATCAAATTTGGTACATAGCAATTTTCTGGCACAATTAATTGATGGATTTGCTGTTGACTGTAAAAGGCTCCACCTATAGTACTTCACATGCATTTAAATCGTCATAACTTTTTGATACCTGTACATTCAGTACAGACTGTAGCTAAAAGATCTGCATAAAATGCTACCACAGATTCCTAGAACCAAGATATGATGATCTAACCCTATTTTATAGCAAAATTTAAGACAATGGGTTTATGTTTATGAAATAAAACTTTAAAATTCAATCCAAAAAAACTGTTGTTCAAGACGTTTCTTTAAGAAAAAAAAAAAAAAAAACCTCAAAAAATAAGAATTATTCCTGTATTGATTGTTTAAATTAGTATACCAGTGCACACAAAATATATAACGATTTAAATGCATGTGAACTGTGAAGTACTGTAAGTGGCGCCCTCTATAATTGGCAGCAAATTAGAGGCCATATTTCAATTTTTTGCGTCAGAAAACTCACCACTATCAAGTTTTATTTATTTACTACAATTTATAATAAAGTTATTGAGAAAAAACTAAAAAAGTTCAATATCCTGTACTCCGGAAATTATAAAATTTTGAACTTAGATAACTTGATTTAGGCCATCATATTTAGCCCCCCCCCCCTGACATTTTCTCAAACTTTACCAACACCTTGTATAAGTATAGTAATTTTTGAGGAAATTTTTATGAAACGAGAAATTCTTGGAAACTGCTTGAAATTGCCCGGAATTCTTCGAAATCCCTTGGAAATCTCTATTTTGCAAAATCTTGTCACAATTTTGGTCCCAGTGGTTACCCCTCGATTAATCATTGTTCATATGTAAAATACTAATATAATATCAATTAATGATGCAGGAAGCTTTTAAAAACCCTGTAACGGTAGAATCAAATCCAGCAACTTCTTCAGCTAGTATATCGTCGTCTCCAGCACAAGCAGCTCCTGTTGTGCCAGTACCTGATGCTGTTACCAAACAAGAAATGGTACAACAAATGTCCACACAGTCCGGAATGAATTTGGAGTGGTCTCTAAAGTAAGTTAATAAATAATTTTGCTAGATTATATTTAAAAGATGGAATTTCTATAGTCAGCGGCCGGAAATCTAGAGAGTGATTAATCGCTAGCTTGTAGAAAAGTGTGCGAGGTGCAACATTTCATAGGTGTACTAAATTTAAAGGCAATCAGATATAACATCCATTATTTTTAGTAGAAACAGTGATATAACAGTTTTTGCCAATTTCGAGGCGTTAGATAATAAAAATGATAAGAAGTGCCACTTGAGAAAAGTTCAAAGCACACACAATTATCAAAAATAAGTTGACGTCGACTGAACTTAGCACATTAACAATTTACTTTAAATGTGCCCCCTGTGCCATCCTCTCTACAAATTAGAATGCTGTCCTTTCGGATGGCGATTGCCCACCACCACCCACTTACATCTACCTGATGCGCACTCCGTGGGTATCAGACTTAGCCTTGTCCTCATGGACGTGAAATTCACGGATTTTTGAACGAATTTTGCAACTTCTGTTTTAATTATTATTCGCGGAAAAATGTCAACTTTTGACAAATTTTGCGAAACAGTAAAACTACAAATATTATTGCTGCTTTCATTATTATGTGGTGTTAATAAATTAGTTTTGAGCTTTTGGTAATCTACCATAGCAATTTAATGATGAAAATGATAGAAAATGTTATAGTTGACAAAATTTGTTACAAGTAGAGATTTTCGCACCATTAAATAAATCGTGCAAATATTTGCGAATTCTGCATTCAAAAGGACAAACGGCTTTAGAATACATACACACTATTCACTATTAGTTACCAGCACTATCACTATAACAGTCACACATTAACACTTATTATATCATATCGCATATACCGCCCTCCGTATGACATTCATCTATCCATGTTTCATCAAAATTTAATATATTCTTTGATCCAGATTCCGATCTTTTAATATTTATTTTCAATAGTTTCTTCGCCATAGCACTATTTCATCTTTTTCTATCAGTATATTCTTTTTGATTTCATTTATACAGAAATTCACATGCAATTCATATGTCATAAGCATAACCCAATTTGTTTCGTCGAAAACTCATTTTAAAAATACCCTCATCCATCCGCTATTCCACTATTTTCTGTTTCGCAGTTGTACTTCTCTACCACTTTTTTCTGCACTATCCATATATGCTACTCACGTACATTCTTGTTAATGGATTACATATTTTAACATCACTTTTACTCGTATTTTGACCTCGCACCCTAAACTCTTTATACATGTCATCATCCGATATTCCCCGCTTGTTAAATTAGGATGATTTCAAGAATATACTGTAGAGCTTGAATTATTCTCCATTCTTAAGAACACAAAATCACTAATAAAATTAATTACATTCATAACTAAATTAGCGAAAAGATATACCCGAAATTTTACCCGCTCACAACATATATCTGCCCATGATAGCATTGCAAATGGACTAGGTGGATCCGTCAATTCGTTACAGCCAATAGAAGGATGCAGCGTATGCGTACTTACTGCAGCAGAAGCTGTGTAATCGGGTATGCTGTGGGTATGCTCTCAGATATATACCGCACACGATTTTATAGGAAAAATATGCGGACTGCATGTATGTCTCTTCATGTCGACTGCTATAAATTGTGAACAGGTTTATGAGTCACTCTCTAGATTTTCGGTCGTTGAGTATAGTTACATTTTATTGGTAATTGAATGGTATAATTTTTGATAAATTTGTAGATGTTTAGAAGAAACACAGTGGGACTTCCAAAGGGCTAGTATGGTTTTTCAACAGCTACAGTCACAGGGTGTTATACCACCCGAAGCATTCGTTAAATGATATTTGGAATATTTATGTTTTCAAAATTAAAGTAATTGGTTTATTGCATTTTTTTTACTTTTTAAATTTATACATTAATGTTTACTTATTTTGTTAACTTTTTAGTTGTACATATACAGATAGAGTACCTATTCGAATTGTAGAACTTTCTACCTGTTTATAATAATTTGTCTGTAAACAACTAAAAGTTAATATTTTCAATTTTTTTGTTTTTAATCATTGTAATTGTAATTATATTTCCACCTTTTATTTCTCAGAGAAAAATTGAAAATATTATAATTTTTGTTGTTGATAGTAAATTTTATTTTGTAAATAAATGAATAAAAAAAAAATAATAAAATTATGAAGACATAGTTAGTCTTGTACATAGTTTTGATCATGTTTTAATGAAACTGGTATGTGTATTTATTTTTTTAATAAAATACTTCCAAACCTGAGATAATTGTCAATTAATTAATATTGCACCCACCTCGATCATTTTGCTGGTGTTCATCGTCTAAAAACACAGAAAAGAGCAGCAATGAATGTCATTGAAAGTTTTTTTTTAAGAATATACAGGGTGTTGTATGACGTACTGGACAAACTTAAGGAGCAAGTTCCTGAGGTCATTCTGATTAAATGAGTTATACATGATGTCAATTCTCCATGGTTAACAAGTTATGGGCTTTTAAAGTTCAGAAATAAGTACGTAATGTACAGGGTGTTCAAATTTCGTTGTCACTGCAGGTTATCTCGGAAACTACAAGAAATAGAAGGATGCGATTTTTACAACAATGGACTACTTTTTTGAGAAACTTAAGATGCCGAAATCAGAACTTTCATAGACTTCGTTTTTGAGATACAAGATGTAATTTATACAACTAATAAGGTCTTCTTTGTATATCAGAAAATAGGTCAGATATTGCAATGGTGAAAATTGCTTCTGATGGAGTTTTTACATAGAGTTCAGTGGCATACTTGTAATTTCTTTACAGGTTGTCTCTTTTCAAATATAGCCCCTATTTTTTAAAGGAATATCTTGCACATTTTTGTGAATTTCAATTGCATTCATTTTTTTGCATTTTTTTTATACTTTGGAAATTGTCAAAAAACGTTAAATACAAAATTGGTTCATGAATTTAATAATTTTAAAAATATATTTTTAATAGGTAATTCAAAAAATCTATCTTTGAATAACATTTGAAAATAAACTAAACAAATGTAAAAAATAAGAAAAATTATTAAAAATATCAAAATTATTGAAAATTGTTTAATATGGTAAAAATATTTAGAAACTTTAAATTTTCCTTCTGGTGGTGATTTTAAAGATAATCATAAAAATATTCAATAAATTATAAACTGGGGCTAAATAGAAGAATATATTTTGGGTTTTGATTTCTTTCAATATTAATGAATATTATTAACATATATTATTCAGTATTATTATTTATGATGCTAATGATTCGGCATAAAAAATATGGACTATTTATTGTATAACTTAATTATGTAAACAACTGTTTATTTTGTATACATTTTTCTGTTTGTAAGATAGGATTCATGAACGAATTCTGTATAATACTAGGTGACCCGGCAAACGTTGTTTTGCCATATGAATTATTACTAGAGAATATTTTGGTAGTCGACTTTGTTCTCATCCCTACTCCGTGCTGTTTACTGGGTGGGAAGTGACACCGGTAGACGCCTGGTGCGGACAACTGATTTATTGATAATCGATCAGTTATCGACCAGGGTTAAAAATGATTAAATTACTAAAATGCCTATTAAAAAATTAGGGTTTGTGATAGATGAGTGAAAATTAAGGATTGTATGTATTTTTTAATATCACATCTTAAAAAAATAAAAATAAAAAATTTTGTCCAAAAAAAAAAATGTAGAGGTGGACCACCCTTATCAATTAGGGGTATGAAAAATAGATTACGACCGATTATTAGACCTACCGAATATACATATAAAATTTTATAAAAACTGGTCAAGCCGTTTCCGAGGAGTATGGCGTCTAACACTGTGACACGAGAATTTTATATATACAGGGTGTCCCAAAATAGAAGGCCATACCATTAACCACATATTCTTTGGACAAATGTAATGCAATTTTCGTTATGCCATTTTTTATTTGAGCGTTTCTGTTTCAATATACAGAGTGTTAAAGTTACATTTAAATAAACTGTTTTTGTTAATAATCCCATTGTTTTCTAAGATACACACTTGAAATTTTGCACGTACTTTTATCTTATTGCGGCATACTTATCATGTAATTTTGGTGAAAAAAATCGAAGGGCGAATGGAGGTAACTGAGGGATGCAGTATCCTTTATCCCCTCCAATTATTTATAAGTACGCCTATGCAGTTTTTTCTTGAAATATCAAACGTAGAATTTTCTTCTGATCATTTTACCTCTTTTGTAATTTTTTGTTCAAATGCTTCGTTTTGGAGAAAAACGGCAATTTGTAGTGCCCATAAATCTATCATTCATTACCATTTTCAAGTGAAACTGAAATTTTGTGGATATACCTGTTATAACAATACCTTAGCAACTTAGCAAATCGTAATACTTACTGAATAAATATTTACTAAATAAAACAAAAAAATAATCTTTCAAAAGATAAGGTTGTCGCTACTTAAAAGGGCACGTACATGTGTTAATGATTATTTTTCAATTCATAATCTGTTTTAATTAGCAATTATTCATTCAGTAAGTATTACAATTGGCTAAGTTGCCAAGGTATTGTAATAATAAGTAATATTCACAAAATTTCAGTTTTACTTGAAAATGATAGTGAATGATAGATTTATGGGCACTATAAATTGCCGTTTTTCTTCAAAATGGAGCATTTAAACAAGAAATTACAAAAGACGTAAAATGATCGGAAGAAAATTCTATGTTTGATATTTCAAGAAAAAGCTGCATAGGCGTACTTATAAATAATTGGAGGGGATAAAGGGTACTGCATCCCTCAGTTACCTCTATTCGCCTTCTATTTTGGGACACCCTGCATAAAATATATAAAAAAAAATGGCCAACTATAAACCACGCAACATCGATTCGTGCGATTTATGCGCTAAGCTAAGCTAAGGATTACAGTTAATATCATTTATTGGCCCAAGCAACGTTTTCTCCATTCGATCTATAAATAGTAAGTGCTTAATCTTCTTTATAATAATAATATCGCTACCTCTCATTCTAATCACGACGATTAGCCCAGAAGTCGGAGACTTGTCGGAGTCGGAGACGGGAGAAGGGGCGACATATTATTAAGCAGGCCGTATTTGTACCCGTGAGCGACTTAATTTGGTAAGTCCTAACCACCATTAAGTGATGCACCATGCAGTGCAGGAATGAAGGAAATCCGGAAAACCTCATTAATTAATGGGATGGTCAAACGTCGACCGGCATCAATCTTTCACATTGACTCAAGCCCTACCATACCTGCAGTGAGAATGCCAATCCTCGAACGTGCGACTGTGGCAAAATCTATTCAGTACCTATGTATTTAATCTGTACTAATGACTATTTCCTACTAAAGCCTTGTCCCCATTCTAGCCTTTTATTTAGTGTAAATGGCGTGAAAGTATTAACTTCTGGCGAATTTCACAAAATAGTTTGAAATATTATCTTTATTTTAATCATTACATGAGATTCGTAAGTTTGTCTTAAGCTTCTGACAATCTACCATGATAGTCATTGCAGTTGCCATGATGACAATTATAGAAAATGTTACAGCTGACAAAATCCTCTGAAAGTTTCCTACGAATTCCGCATCAATAAGGGCAAAATCTTCATTGTCCTCTTTTTGACTTCATCCAAGCATCGTCTGCTAAATTGCAGCTGCCGTGGTCTATCAAGGCGACGCGATGTAGCAAACGATGATCCATGTCGATGCAAATCCCAACGTTCAGCGATATGCAGTGAGTGCAAAAGTATGGAATAATTTTACTTAAAAATCAAGTTTTTTGGAAAATCGCTCGGACCCGTCAATTTTGTAATTTTAGTTGCGCATTTTTTAAACCAGTTTTAATGTATACAGGGTGAAGTAAAAGAAATTATGATGTCAAGGTCATTTTTTTTAAATGGAGACCCTATTTTATATTTTTATTCAATGCCGTTATCGAAAAAATGGCGTCTGAAAATCGACATCCACAGTTCGACAATCGTCACCATTTACTTAAATTAATGTAATGGCTATTGGACTGGAAAACGGGGACCAATAGGGATTACTTTTTATGGGGTTATTTAAAATTCAAGATATATACAATCAGACCTCAAAACATCGAAGACCACCGAATATCAAAAAACCGTATTAATTGATTATTAATGTTGAAGATGATTTGGTACATAGGCGTGCGTATTGTCGAGAAACCAATGCATTTTAAACATTTAATTTAATTCTTTGTTTGAAGTGGTTTATAATCTCGCTATTTCTTGGTAATTTTGCTTACACTGACTGGATTGATTAGATGATCTGGATACTTACCTATTGAATTATTTTTTCGAAAATGATTAAAGATAGGTACGTTACATGAAAAATACTAAGAATTTTATAGCAAATTGAATATAAACAGGGGAGTTTGAACTTGTTTGAACCGTGTGAGTGGGTACAGGCCGAGAGTTAGAACGACAGGAAAGTAGTCTTCTGATATGGAAATTACTATTCTCTGTAAAAAAATTACCGATAAGAGAAAGTGGTGTTTTCAAATCATTGTTAGCTGCAAGTTAACTGCCTAACAATATATTGATGGAAGACTGCAGTATTAGATAGTTGCTGAAAATCTCTTTAATACTGCTGAACAGTTTTTAGTATGACTTTATTTAAATACTATACTGACCCTTAAGCCTTGTCCATATGGACGCGAAATTCGCAAATATTCGCCCGAATTAATGGCGGAAAAGTCTCAGCTTTTAACCAGTTTTGTTAACTGCAATATCATTTTCATCATAAAACTGTCTGCCTGTCATGGTCGATCTCAAAATCAGAAGCTCAAGTTAAATTTACTAATCCCACATATGATGAAAATAGCGAAAATATTCCAGTTTCGCGAAATTCGTAAAAAGTTTACTTCCCCCCCATTAATCATTTAAATCAAAATTGCAAAATTTGCGAGAATTTTCGTGAATTTCGCGTCCATGAGGACATGGCTTAGGTCATTATCTAGAGGACACTTATCCCCATTACCCCCTCCCCACTTCTAACCAAAATGGTGTCTTACATTTATAACAAGCAAAGCAACGGACATAGTCATACCATTATTTCTATTTAGTAGCAACATCTTTTACAGGTACCTCCTCTTCCCCTTTTAGGTGCAATATTAGATACAAATAAAAAAGATTATCTAAAAAATTAGTAAAGCCTTTAATTTCAAACATTACATTCAAATATAAAAGAAACAAATTAAGGAGACGCATCAATGACCTTCAAGAGCTTGACAGAATTCAGTGGCTTTTATTAATGCCCCTTTTTGTATATCAACAATTTCATTTAACATACTTCTCCATTTTTTGGCATAATGTTGTTTGTCGAATCCGTTTTCATCAGCCGAATTATATAGATTACATGCCATGTCGTGGAAGTTAACGCAGCTCTGTATGACGTGCCGCTGACTTTCTCTCAGTTCCCACTCCAAAGAAGATATTTGGAGACGTTTTTCTTCAGCTTTCAATAATTCTTCATCTATATCAACATCTGTGTTGTCCTCTGATACATCATCTTCGGGTATAGTGACCGGAACATCTTCCATATCTAAAGTGTCACTTGCTATTAATTCTTTAACCTGAAAAAGTATTATTCGATAGGAAGAACCGTATACAAGATTGATAATAAAAAATTAACTGACAATTATACAGATAAGTTTTATATGATCGACGGAAATCAACTATAAATCATTTTAATGTTGCATATAAAAAATACAACAAATATTACACGTTTGAGACAAGATATGCAGGGTATTTCTTAAGATTAGGATATATTGTGTGGCTAAAAATAACAGTCCTTTGTTCTATAAATGTGGGACAGCCATTGTCCAGCTACAGCGTGTCAAAAATTAAAAAAGAGTTTTTAATTTCTTTACTTGAGATAATTTAACCAAATTCGATATGCATATTTAGTATGACAGTATATACGAAACAAAAAAATACCAGCTCTACAAACTTACTAGTGGCAGAGGTGTGGGTATCATCGATCATTATTTGGCAAAAAAAGTATATAACTCTGTATAATATTATAAATAAAATATGTCATCATATGTGCCATCTTCACTTTTTGTTTCTTTACACTTTTTTGTATTCCAAAGCGATTAAATAACAAAACTAATTTATTCAGTCAAAAGTGCATTTTTACAATACTCATTACATTACTTAATAATAACAAAATAATGAATTAACAAGCCAAAATACATGCTCCAGATCTTCTTGAATTTGCAGCTCGAACACTTGCAACAATCCCAGAAGCAGCTTTGATCACATCAGATTCAACGTGAACCTTATAAACTTAATATCATGCGATGTCTCCAATCAAAAAACATCAATAAAGTTCATTTTGTTCAATTTTTTGCAAAATCCAGTGGCAAAATTATAGACCAGCAGGATAGTATTGTGGCAGTCAGGATTGAACCCTTTGTATGTGATACGGGTGTAACTGCTTCAGAACGGACCAAACCAATCTTCCTAATACTAGTATTTGGGTCTCCTTCAATCTTGTGTAGAATAGTTTCTTCCTACTCAGGCGTTCTAACACTCAAAGGTTTTTCCAGGAATTAAACCTTTCTGAAATGAATCTGAGTCGAAAAGACGTTGAAAAGTATTTTTGGATACTAGTTATTAGTTATTTAAATGTTACTCTCTTGACGCATTTTAATCTTAAATCTTATAATTTCAGAAAATAATTTATTCTATATTTTTTAAACCTTCAGAAAATGAGTTTCATTTGTAATGTTCAGACCTGATCGTAGAAGTTACATTTAAATTATATCAAAGAAATATGAAGAAAAATATTTTTATTTTTCATTTCATCTTTTGTCCATCTAACTGTAGATATTAATTATAACATACATAAAATTATAAGTGCTGCAGTTTTGTCCTAAATATCATTGTGAAAGAAAGTTCATAAAATAACATTTTCTTACACTTTATAATATTTCTCTATTTAATTATTACATCTACTAGACGGAGGCAGTCTGTATCAGAATACATCACTCTATTACTCTTTAGAGTAATATAAGAATGTCACCAAGATTAATGTCACTGTCAATAATTATAATTCGCAAAACGTCAAAATAAAAGACAGGTTATCTGCGAAAATTGGCGGAAAATATTCTGATATTTCATTGGCTAAAATTGAGCTGACAGCGTAGCCAACATTCAGGAATACATCTCAACGTCGGGTTAACGAACCGTGACATGAAATAGAGTTAATACAACCGCCGGTTCAAATTCAACCTACGGTTGAACAACCTGAACCTGAGTTTTATAATACGGCCCTTAATTAGTTTGTTATACAAAAAAGTGTAAAGAAACAAAAAGTGAAAATAATATAATGGCGCATATTATGACCTAATTTGTAATATTATACAGGGTGATATACAGGGCGTATATTTTTTTAGCAAATAGTGATCGATGATACCCACACCTCCTCATCTGGTAATATTTTGTTTCGTACCGACTGTCATACTAAATATGCACACTGAATTTGGTTAAATTATGTCAAGCGGTTTAGAAATTAAAAACTGATTTATTTTTTAATTTTTGAGATGCTGTCAACAACTAACAAAAAATACTAATTTTTGGGCACAGAATACGCCATTGAGTATACACCTTGTATAAACTGTTGCGTTAATGCATACACTGAAGATAAGTTGAAACATTTCAACTATACACAATAACCGAAAACAGTTGTTAAGTGCTTTTCGTTTTCGTGTGTATTTTGTCCACAGTTACCTTTCTGTATTTCTAAAATAGATACCTACCTAGTTGTACTTGTTTTAAAGTTACAGAAAGCTTGTCTTTGTATAATCAAAAATTCAGACTTACCCTATCTGCATATCGTAACGTATTCAACGAATGGTCCACTGAAAAATTTCCTGGAGATATGAGAGCAATCATACAAGTCCTTGACTTTTCACCAATAAATGAATCTCGCAGGACTTGAGTGAGTTTACTTCCTCTAAAAGGCAGGTGGGCGCCTTTTCTTCCCAAAGCTCGAATACACTCTTTTAACGCTAACAGACTTTTATTAATATCAGCCCCTAAAAATAGTATTGCTTATTTTCATGAAGATACGTATATTATAATAAATGCCTTCGATTCTGGTCTGTCTGTTCGATTTACTATTATCTGCACCTCTTTCATTCCCAGCAAGATCAATCAAGGAAAACTTTCCATCAATGTGTTTGGAGCCGTTCTTCCTAAGAATTATTTGAAAGACTGCGTGAGATCTTGACGAGTTAGAGTTTGCTGAAGTCTGACCGGATGTTCTTTCTAAACTTCCTCTTTGGATGAGGTCTAACACGTGTTCCACCTAATAATTATGCGTTTAGTTACATACAAATTCAAAGAGTTTATATGAGGTCTGACCAAAGAGTTCCAGGACTGCTTTGAACATAGCCTCACTAGGTAATCAGTTCTAGAGTTGATTGTGTTACTCTAGTTGGAGAGTTTTACTGATGACGGCGAGTAACGTGCTAGTATCGAGTTCTGTGTGAAATTAGGGAAATAATTTACAGATACCTTTCGGATTACTGTTTATGGGTATGAAGTCTTGAGTAGTTCAAAAATTGATACCCATGTGTGATAGTTCTTTATCAATCCTCGTACTTGCTGATTTGACCCATACCTAACTTTTTTTATTTTCCAAGTTCACATTGCCCCTTGAAAGACGAAGATTTTATGCTATTTAATTGAAAGATTAAACAAAAATCTCTGGAGAAGCTATAGCTATAAGATTTTGCAAGGCAAATTTTCTACATTCATCTAAGAGTACAAGCACAGTTGAAGGGAGTGTGTGATTAGACTTCGTCCAAAACAATAAGTTTTAATAAACTATAAGTAACCCAACATATTTATAAAAAAATAAGTCCTGGAATCCTTTAATCAGATCACGTATACTTAAATATAATACCAAGTGATTCAAGAAAGAGATTCTATCTAATCAATCCATTTTACTTTTACTGACTAAATTTTATAGAAGTTACCTTAGTAACAGCCCTTTCAGTTAGTCCGACTACTTGAACTTGCTGCTTTCCATCTTCCAATACTCGCAACCTCTGTTTCTTTGCAAGTAAATCAAATACCAGCTTCCCGTATATTTCAAAGAAACTAGCTGATACCATATAATTCATTTTTGCATACTTTGGATGAGTGAGTAGTTTGAACACATCGTTAGCGACCAAACCGTATATACCACTTTTGAAGTTTTGCTGTTTACCTGCAACAATACTACTTTCAATTGGATCTTTATAAGTCTCTTTGGAGTTACTAAAATAACATTTTTTATCAAGTCTATTCGTGGAAATGCTGTAGAAAATATAATAAATACAGAACTATTTTAAAAGCATTTTAAACAATGTTTTAGAGATCTGCTGCAACAAAAGGCATACTATACTTTACATGAATTTTTTAATGATGAATTGTAAGTTTATCTTGCTACTCCGACCACTGAAAAAATTCTCAATATGTTAACATTTCTGAAACTTTATGTAATCTTTAACACACCATGTCATTGAATGTGTTTTTTTTACATGTTTTATTTTTATATTTGTACTATTATGTATACATTATTTTTTGTTTTTACACTATTATTTTTTTTGTAGTCTCATATTTACATTTCTTTTAATTGTCATTTTGTACTCTTAGGTATATTTTATTTTTTTTATACTATTTCTGTTCTTTTTGTAGTTTTGTAGTGTCTTTGTAAATGACATTTTTTTGTGACAAGTCCTACACCCTTTGGGTATTTTGTTGAAATTTTTGATATATGGACTAATAAAAACTCTATTTATCTATCTATTAATGAAACAATAAACTTGTATTGCTCATAATGGAGAAAACTTCTAAGAGAATTTATGATTAAAAAAATACGTTATGTTTGAGGCGACTTTTATCCATTTTTAAAATAAAACTGAATTTCCATAAAACAATGTATTTTTCTACGTTCACGCAAAAAACAAAACTTTATTGAACTAAATTTAGTTTCATTATTGCACTAGTGCTAAAATGTTTATTGCATTCATCTGTCATTCTACTACAGCGTTTTGTCATCATGACAAACATAAACGTTCAAATAGACGTCACATTTTCCTAGTTTTATTGTCATCAAATATGCCTCAATAGTGTTTTGTGTTCACGCTACTGCAGTTTTTGAAAACCAAACATAATTTGACCCTTTTTAACAAAACAACAGTAATAAAAGCTATCGTCCCGTATACCAAATTAAAACTCTTTTCATGGCCTATTTGATGGCATAATATATTATTATACAGTATGTTAGAGAAAAAATCCGCCCGATAAAATAAAATTTCAAAGGTGGACATTTTGCAAAAATAATTTTCATTTTCAACGATAATGGTGATTGTACTTACAAAAATGATGAAGTATCCTATGGTAAACTAAAATAATAATTTCCCTTAACCGTTAATTTTATCGAATTCAAATAAGAGTGCATTTTTGTTAGCAAATCGGTTGAGGGACTTTGGTAAGTATTTATATTATTTACAGAGATGGTGATCTCCTTCAACATTCCGAATAGTTAACCACACAGAAGGAAATATCTTGTAGCTATGAATAGAAATAGATTATGTCTAGTAAAATATCTTTATTCTTGGATGACTATATCTAAAGCAATGCAGGCAAATATTTATTTTATTGCAAATACATGACTTTTTAGTCACTACTATATGATTTTATTTGCATTTCTATGTGGACTTAAACTTTTAATTTTCAAAATCGACCATAATGTAGGATGTATAAATTTGTTACAAGGGAGTTTTTAAAATGTCTTCATGAAAATTTGGATATAGATAAAATAGAATTGGTAGAGGCGTACTACTAACAATTTTAAGGTTAACAATTTTTATTTTTTTATGGTGTTTTATCCCCGAACAGGGAATTTCACCTGTCAAGCACAGTCTAAGCTACAGGAATTAGTACATAAAAAATCCCACTGTTGCGATAGGTACGTCCGAAATATGATTTTCCGGCCCCAATGGGCCATTTTCCTGGACCCAAACTGGGAATTTCAGCTGACCAAAAACTTTTCACACCCAGTCTCAGGTCCAGAATTGAAAAATACACGAAAATACCACAGTCGCGACCGGGACGTCCAAAACAGAATTTTTCCACCCCAAGGGGTCATTTTCCCGGACCCAAACCCGGAATTTCAGTTGGCCATAAACTTTTCGAGCACAAATCCGGCTCTAGCTCCAAAATTCAGCTTCGACTTCGCCTTATCCCGGGAACCGCATTTCAGGCTATTTTCGGCCCCTGGGGTCAATTCCAGACATGTAGGCCCAATTCTGAGCTTAGGATCGGATTCAGCGTCGAAAAATACATGGGAATACATATGTCACTCTCTTGTGTATGAACTTGTGGGGCTGTGTTATCAACTACTTAATTTGTATTCTGTTCAAATGAACAGCTTTGTAATTATAAACGAAAATAAAATTTCTATTTTTAGTATTAGTAATAACGAGGTATATGAAACATCATTCGTTATAAGGTAATGTAATAATTACGTTTGTTATGTTCATTCATAAAACTCCTCAATATTTCGAATGTTTTGTTTTTAGTTAATGAGAGAATAAACTTACCTTTAAATTCTCCTCCCATGGTATGGGTCTTTCCGGATCCAGTCTGGCCATATGCAAAGCACGTAGCCATTCCACCTTCAAATATGGTCTTTACCAGAGGCTTGGCTGTGAATTTGTAAACCAGATCGTTGTTACAGCTGTCATCGAAAACGTAATCGAAACGAAAGTGCTGATTTTCCAAATACTTGGTCAGATCTACTTTATGTTTGGGTTCGTGGACGACCAATTGGTTTCTTGTTGGAACTGAAACGACATCTACTTCTCTCCTGCGGATTTCCTTATCGTTGAGGGGTCTCTTTCTCACGCACACAGTGATTTGATTTTCGATTACGGGGTCTGTTTCCCTGAGAGGTCGGAAATCGAGACCGGCCCTGTATTCGTTGATCATCTGGGCAAACTCCCAGTAGGGGTTGTTTTGTTCCAGCTGGACCAGTTGTTCCTTGAGAGCTTTTTCGTCCGCCTGACGCGCACGACGCTCATCTCTGCTTTTGGCAATCAGTTCTACCTTTAAAAATTGGTATATAGTATCTTAGAGAACATCTAATAATAATAGGTTTATCATCTGTAAAAGAGGCTGCAACTATTAAGTTGAACCGTCTGTCTGTAGTGTTTTGATCAAATTAATTTAGCTCTATAATCAAATATACAACATAAATAGTAATAATTAGTAATAGAATAATTTTCTTCTGTATTTACGATTTACTTTCAATGTTTTGGTAAGATCTAAGATCTAAGATCGGAATCTGAAAAAAATCAATAGCTCGAAATAGGAAACAAACTAATTTGTCAAAGCAGTTTCATTATCAATAAAGATTCATTAGAGACTACGGAATAGGAAAATGAAAATCGGATAAAGCAAGATCAAAGTATATGTGACATACCAATGACAAAGCTCGTAGTAATAGCATTGGTTTTATAAATTCCTATAAACAGGTTGATTTTTCTTTAGTTTTATTGGGTTTTTGCCACACTTCTGAAAAAAATAAAGATTAATTAAATAAGCCCTTGCGCCAAACGGATCAGTCAAGGATTATTTTTTAAACTAAGTTTGCCTAACCAAAAAATCTCACACTGAAAAAAGCAGATAAGTAAAAAATAACAAAAATCACATTACTATCGCGCAGTTCCGTATTATTGACGTTTCGAAAAACTTTATGTTTTCGTTCTCAAAATAGTAATAAATTTAATATTCGAACAGTTTTTCAGACAACTAATACTTTACGATCATTTTTGCCTAAAACGCGTCCAAAAAATGATATACAAAATTAAAAAATTGCATTTATAGTATACCTTGTGAATGCAATAAACATTATGTTGGAGAAACGTTTTGGCCTATGAATGTTAAGAATTGAGGAACATAAAAATTATATAAAAAGACGGGAATTTGAAAAATCCAAAATTTGCGAACACGCTTGGGAAAACGGTCATTTGATTCAATGGGGTTCGACAAAAATTTAGAAAAGGAAGATAACGCAACAAAAAGAAAATTAAAAGAGACCGCGATTATTTTGTTGAACGGAGATAAGTGTGTATCAAACTGTTCAGTAAACATCGACCATTGTTGGCTGCAGTTGTATCAAGAAGAAGTCAGTAACAATAAAATAAAAATCATTTAACATCTCTATGGAAGCAGATAAACAAATTTTAAACTGTCAAACTTGACATACGTTTAATATTTTTACTTCTATTTTGAGAACGAAAACAGAGAGTTTTTCGAAACGTCAATAATACGGAAGTGCGCGATAGTAATGTGATTTTTGTTATTTTTTACTTATCTGCTTTTTTCATTGTGAGATTTTTTGGTTAGGCAAACTTAGTTTCAAAAATAACCCTTGACTGATCCGTTTGACGCAAGGGCTTATTTAAGAAGTGTGGCAAAAACCCAATAAAACTAAAGAAAAACTAAAATTATGCCACAAATAAATAGCTTCAGACAACAGGTTGATTTTGGAACAATTAGAGCTGTCTTCTTTAAAATTGCGTTATTCAAAATTTAGAAATGGGATGAATTTGACAAATTCACTCAAACACGGTAATGTTAAAGACATATTTTGTAACGCAGCATTGGAGAAAATTAAAGAAAACGTCATGTATAATATTTATTGTAAAAGTATTTTAAACAGCGCAATTAGCGTAAGAATGTTTTAAGTGGATAAAACGCGTCTAAAGAACGAATGCAATACAATCCACAATGTCAAGCTTGTTAGTCAAGTTTAATTAAAAGAGGATGTAATTTTTTAACGTCAACAAGAATGTTCCTTCAGAACCTAGGTGAGAATCAAAGTGTCATGACGAGACACGATGGTTGTTATGGTAGCTTTATTTCATCCAGTTTTGTTCCAAAAGTTGGTAAAGATGTTGAGTGCATTTCTTTTGCAAATGATACTGCAGGAAACAATTACTCCGCGGACTAATGCCCCGACCGATATTGAATTGTTTCCTACAGAATCAGTTACAGATTTAATGGCTCGTCATCCAGGGCGGGAGGTTTGAGTTTAAGTACGTGCTGCAATGTAGATCGCTTCCTGTAAGTCGAGCCGCTTAGGCCGACCAGGAAGTTAGCAGACCACTTATATTTCACCTGTATTTCTTTTATTCCTTAAGATATATCTGTAGGAGCTGACGAAGTATTTTTGCATTTATTATCAGGCGAGTCGAAAGAACTTTCAGAAAAAGATTGTAACAACTGGAGAGAAAAACGGCTAGTAAGGGCAGTCAATAAGTCATGATTGCGTATTTTATGAATATCAACAAAAAGTAAAAGTAATCAATGTGGACAGTGCCATCTATGTTAAAAACTAATTTGAAAATTCACATAAAGATAGAACTGTCAAAATACAGTACCTACACGGAAAGAAAGATATACTATATATATATATATATAAAGATATCAATATTAATACACTTATTCCAAAGCTATTAACGATATCAAGAAAATCAAGAAAACTATATTACTTAATATGAGATAAAGTTATGATTGTTTAAAGCGCACATCCCAAGTTGACAATCTTTGACCTGCCCTGATCAAAGTCTAGCTTGAGCTTGAGAACAACCAGGACCGATCAAAGAATCCCCGCAAAAGTCAGGGATACCGAGGTCACGGCATAACATCTCGGAAAATCACTATACAGGGTTAACTATGACTAAGTACAAAAATTTTAACCACGTGCTCAGGAAGGTCTAAAAGACAATAAAAAATTTACTTCGGAATTCTAGCTCGATGTTTAAAAAATGGGGCAAAACCCTCTTTTTCCACGGAAAGTCGGCGCTTATGACAATCTATCATCATCCGTCATGGCTAGATATGTCAACTACTGGCCGTTTTTTCGACATTGTCAAGTGTAGAAACGACGAAACGAAACATTTGTATTAATAATAACAATGTCTAAGTCCCTGGTAGATAACAGCTAATCCGGTTAGCTGCAGTATTTTGTATTCGTTCTTTCGTTGCACACTGCCAAACTACATTTTCACTCCTTGCAGATTCATCATAATTATCCACTAACATATCCAACATAAAATACTTTATTTAATTACTATAACACGCTTAAAATTAGTCAGTTAGCTGATTTAAAGAAACAGTTCTAGGTTATGCCATACTGCATTGCTAATTGCATACCCTCCATGCTCTAAACCATCCAGAACGCGAAGTTAGTTATAATCTAAGGGTCATTTTTACAGAACACTGTAAACATCTTGGGATGTTATAGTTTAAAATATTACCAATTATTTTATGCAAACATCGTCGATTACTGTTAATATTGTTGCTATTATTAGTATTAACAGAATTTAATTACACAACAACACATGAAGTTTAAAAATTTATCGGCGTGAGTGCACCTTGTATTAGTGACAGATGTCGTCAGATGTCGTCTGTAGATGCCAAATAACGCAAATTTACGGTTACGTTACTCTGATTAGTTTGAAATAATTTTTCAGTACTTGATTTTCGCAAATTTAATTTTTCGCATATTTTATGTGTATTTACAAACATGTCGTATTCAAATGCCTAGATGACGGATAAGGTGCTGATTTATGGGAGTGTGACAAGTGCATATTATCGTGCGGTAGCCTCAAAGACGTTTCCCGAGTATACAAAATATTTTCCTGAATACTTTTTGAACCACATCGAACAGCTGTTTTATGCCGTGGCGGTAAACGTGTGGTAGTGTTTTTATGTATATGTGTACATTTACCTGTATTTTGTTGTTATCCTTTGTGATTTTTCCCTACATAAGTAATTGACCTGGTCAAGACCGCCAAACCAAGTAGGTACTCCGCTTTACACAAAAAGAATGATCGAGGGAAGGAGAGGTCCACAGGAAGTACAAAAATCTTTAATTTAAACAAGTAAGAACATGATGATTCAACATTCTTAATATCTCTCCAAGTATCAATCCTGGAAATAAATATTAGTAAGGTAGGTGCTGCCTCTCTGTGCTACCATACCGTATTTCTCACTAAATCATTAAATAATAATCTTCATTTTGTAAAGATTTTTTTTTTCTTTCAAAGCGGCTTAAATTGATACACGTGTCAATGGACCTGTCACTATATTTGACACCTTTGACTGGCAGAATATACCTAACCTCGAGGTTGACAGAAGGTCAGTGACGGTGATAAATAGGGATTTAATATAGTTTTGAAAATATTTTTTGGCTTTATAAATTAGTTTGGAATTTTTTTGAAGGGTGATTCCATTAATTCTTATTTTTCCCTATCCCCTCTTAAAATATTTGTACTAAGTCATAGTTACTCCTGTATATCAAATAGTAGCACCGCTCGTGAAAGCTTAAAAACCACTATGTCCACGACTATTAATAATATTTTAGCGGCTATAAATAATATTTAAAACTGCCAACACTTTACGTTCAGGTTTGACATTTGTCGTTTGTTTAATTAATAAAGTTATATGCTCATTCAGAAAAATGTTAATATTGCCGTGGAACAGTGGATAGTGTTTCGCTTTCACACAGGAGTTTGGATTCAGTTGCTAACACCGGAGAATTTTTGTTCGCGTGATTAATCAATAATAATCACAACAATTGAATGATAGCTGTCATAATACTAATTTCAAATCTTATGATCCGTAAAGATAAAAACAGAAACGTAACCTTTCATGAGAAAATAGAGTTGACCTACCCGATATCTCCAGAAGGATCGCAAATTTGCAAAATATATTTTTTCATATTCAACTGGCAGGTACTAATAATAGTAATAGTAATTAAACAAATTACAATTACTTGAAATGCAAATTTTGAATCAATATCTATCATCAAATCTTGGCAGCGAAACAGATCTGAATTTAATATTTTCTTTTAACAGCTAATAATTAAAAAAATGTTAAAGC
Organism: Monochamus alternatus; assembly: GCA_037114965.1. Classification (NCBI taxonomy): domain Eukaryota; kingdom Metazoa; phylum Arthropoda; class Insecta; order Coleoptera; family Cerambycidae; genus Monochamus; species Monochamus alternatus. Next base: position 34,722,066 of record CM073433.1, on the reverse strand, counting down.
AAATCAAAGACTTTTCCATACCTTTTTAGCAGCCTCTGATTTATAGTCGTATATAGATTCCCTCTTCGATCTGGTAATTTTTTTCGGGGTGGGTGATTTTGGAGGACTCGGAACTGGTGATATACTAGACAATAAATCTAAAAAAAAAAAATTGTTCATGTCTTCCATTCATTATTGCAACATAAATGGCAACTAGTTATTTTTTCTAAATTGACATCAATATCCCTGTATTATTTAAAAGATTATGCACTACGTTGATTTTTAAGTCACTGGTTAATATGTATTAGTTTTCTATATTTTCTTGTATTCCACATTTGACAACTACTGCATTCTGTATGAAATTGCACATTTATCTCTAACATTTTTAGTGTTCAGTAATGTTAATTTTAATTAAGAAAATTACCAAATATATATATTTTTTAATTTTCTAAAATTAAATATCAAAAGAACTAAAATCAATATTTAATATACAGGGTGTTGCTAAAATAATATACAAAACTGAAACAAGAAATAGAAAAAGTTATATTAAAGGTTCTCTATGAACATACGAGTAGGTCCGAAAAGAAGGGTAGAGTCGTACAATAGCGTGTAATCTACAAAGCTACATATTATAGTTCTTACGATCATGACAGTTTTAATCAGGTGAAATAGTTTATTTTAGTTACCAATTTATAACATTTTTGTGGCATTTTGTAAAATCAGTGCTGAGGCAACATCTGCTTGAGGCTGTTCTTCATTTGTGGAATTCACTGTTAAGAAAGTATGTACAGTATTAGCTTGTAACTTCAGTGGTGAGAGAATAGTTGTTAGAAGCTGTTCTTCAGTCATGGAACATAATGTTGCTGTTAATGTACTACGTGCTTCAGCACGCTGAAGTTCTGATGAGGGATTTGATGCTTTGATTATGCTGCGGCCTATTTTCTTTTTGTTATTCAAACAATCCTCACTGTAAACTTCCACCCACCATACTGTTTTATGTTTGTAATATTGGACCTGGAGTTGGCTAATAATAGGTGTATTCCAACAGCCGTCGAGAACTGGTTTAGAACTGTCAGAAATGTTTAAACAACTCCGTCTTACATCGCATTCGCCTAAACCACATTAACAACTGAACTGACTGAATAGTTCTGGATGATTCGAATCGATTCTTGCTGTTGCTGGAACAAACCCAATGTGGCAGAAGTATGCCGAAAACAATGTCCTGTATACACTTGGAGGTTTGGGAGACCTAAGTAACCAGTGATGTTAGATGACAGTTTGCCGGAGCTGTTGATTTACCTCCTTTATAGAATAAGAAAAACCGATCGTGAGGGATATCTCTAGGACACAAAATAGGATAACCTCGATAGATGTTGACATACTTAATTGTTTATTCGTTGTTCACCACAATTTTTTTTGACATATTAGTTTTCGTGTTTGGTTTGGTAATTATAAATACATCCGCTTTGTCTTCTGTGACGTGGATCGTCACCTTTGACTTTTTTGGATTATAACCAACATTTGATTTCTTCGAATATGCCTTTAGCTTGAGATATTCCTCTTTACTTTGAATCATAGTTCCAGCATCGAATACTTTTATACGTTTTGCAACATCGTGGAAATTGACCAAAAATACCTCCTCTGTTAAAGAATGTTCTTCTCCACTGCCATGCCATTGGTTGAAGGCAACAAGTTATTTTTCATAGCGAATTCTTGATTTTACAGGAATTAATGCATTATTTGCATCATTAGTAACCTGCAATATCTCTGTCCAAACATCATTGAGATACTCCTCGCTCATTTTGGGTAGTTTATGATGAAGAAAAATTTAATAGTATATTATTTAACGAGCGGTAATGCAGGTCATAACTCACGCAGATGAAGTTTGCAGCACGAGCCGCAGGCGAGGGCTGTAATTCATCAAGTGAGTTATGACCATTACTGCAAGTTGAATACTATACTTTATCTACGACTATAACAATAAATACTAAGATACAAGTATCGAGAAAGAAAATTGATTTGAAAACGTCAAAATTATTTTGTTAGAATATCAAATGACATTAGTCCTCTCAATAAAAATAATTGACAGTTCCGCCTTCTGGGAGGCGTTGGCAATTTAATAATTTTAAAATCTTTTAATTATTCATTCCTTTCCACTTGTTAAAAATTCTTTTCATTTTACACCAATGGAACGTATTTATCGGCATAAAAATTTCCAAGAATTTACTGCGTACATTACTTACATACCGAATTAGTATTGTAGAAGCCCAGCGTGAGTTATAATAACTCAGTATAAAAACTCACGCTATTTGTTTATTGATACTATTAATTGCTCAAAAGCAGTTGAATAATTAATATATAAATTAATAGGAGTAGATAAAATAAATGAAACTCAACTTTCAAGTTGAAAATTTGAAAGCATATGTCAAAAAATATGAACAATCAGAATTGCACTAATTATGGAAACGACAGGAATTTTTATCGGTGATTACGATGATAAGCTGCATCGAGGGGTGCTCGTAAGCACCTTGAGAAAAATCTAGCGCAAACTTTTTCTCTTACTGCTACTTGCATCCGCTGAATTACGTTGGACACAAGCATTGTCACAACAATACGATAGACCTACTGTATAATGTAACAAAAATCGTGTGAAAAAGTGCACTTTCGCCACGAAAAGTATACTTTTCCGCATGATCATAGGAAAAATATATTACCCACTAATTTTACTTAACGCTATCTATATCTTATTTAAATATCTATGTACTACCTATACATCAAACAGTTATTTCGTCTATAACAATTACATGCTCTAAATTAAGATTTTGAGTGACAGCCTTGAGTGAAAGTTGTAAATAGTATGTATAAGCATTTGTAAGTGCACTGTATCTATAAGGACGTATCTGGTATGTATTTAATTAAAATAATATTAACAATTTAATAAATATAATTCCAGTGTATTTAATTTTTTTTATAGACGGTTTACTTTATTTCAACTGTTCAACAAGTTGATGATAATTTTGAAAAGTTAGACAATTCTCCTCAGCATAAGAAAGAAATAGGATGCAATTAACATCATCTTACCTATTTTGCCAGCTGGAGAAAAAGCAAACAGTACTTAAGTTGTTTTTTAAAATCTGAAGAAATTAGGCATTTTCCTGTATTAACAGATAAACAACAGAGAAGAAATCACAGTCAGAAATATTAAAGCGACGAATGGAATATAAGGATTTTCTAGAAGAATAAACCAAGAATAAAATTCAAACGAAAAATTTAATAATACTGAAAACAAAGTAGAAAAAAAATAAAAAAAGGAAAGATCCAATTCAAATAAAGACTGTAAATTTCATAAAAGAAATGAAGATGTTTTTGTCCTAGTTATGGATGTTTCAAAGTAAAAATTCAATGTCAGCAATACCAGAGTAGGTGGGACAGAATTTGCGCAAACTTAAAATATATAAAATACTTCTAAATCGATATATGCACTTTTTTAAGCAAAATATGCTTTTTCAAATTCATTTGTTTCAAAAAGTCAGGTGCGGACCCTTGTGTGACTTTACCCTAGCATGTACAGAAAATTACATGATAACGAAACTGCAATGTCAAAAACACATTTCACGTTCTTAACTTTACAATGGTTAATCATATTGAACTGTTGTTGATAATATAATACTGCCTCCAAAAGTTAATCTACATCGTTTACTAGAAAATCAGCAATATTTAAACATTCTGGTTGGAAAATACCAATTGAAATAAAAAAAAACTATAAAAATATAGTATAATTACGATATAGATTTTCAACCTCTACTCTTTTGCAGATAAAATGTTTCAGCTACCTTTTATTAACTACTAAATTTCAGAGGTAGCAAAAGTCAATAAATTTTGTATTAATTTTTTTCTGTATGAATAAATTTGAAAAAAAATCATAGAACTTCATTCATATAAAAAATTTTTAGGTACGAAATCCCTCAATTACTTCCTACATCTCCGCTACTGGATATGAGGAAATAATTATTATTCTATATGCTAAACTTCATATAAGATTTGATAGTAAAATATGTTTTTGGCAGATTGCATCTGTATCATGCTATAACTTTTTCTACGAAAGGTTTTCGTACTCATGTTTATAAAAACTTTCTGTATATGTTCTATTTGTTGTTTCAGTTTTGCAGCAGATTTTAAAAATTTCAGTATATAATAATCGCTTAGATTTGATTTTCTTAAAATGCACCTACTTACTTTGACATCTAGGTGAAAAATTGGTAGTGCTGTGTCTGTTCGTGAGGTTGTTTCCATTCCTGTCTTCTTCAAATGCTTTTCTCTTGGGGGATTCATTTCTTGGAGATCTTCTACCCTCTCGTTCTTCTATGAGGTACGGAAACATTTTTCCTCCTGTCAAAAATTTTTGTCACTTTTTGATGGTGTCAATTTTTACCTGATTTATTATAGGGTAGGTACCTATCAACTTATTTCCCATGTGATTACTAAAATTTTCTACACTGCATTTATTTTCCGAGACAAGAGACTTGTTGCAACAGGTTACTTTAGCACTGACATCAGTTATAGCTGAACTTTTTTTATTGTCACAAATATTAACCTTACCATTTCTAGGTGTCAGATTAAAAAATGTCGGCAGTCTGAAAAACATTTCTTTGACTATTATGAAGCACGAGATGATTAACACGACAATAAGCATCTTAAGAGAATTACACTATTAAGTAATATGTGAACCGCATTCTGTTTGACCTTAAGAGAAACCTCTTTGGAGAATGAATAATTTGTATTAAATAGGAAGTAGGATGTAGGCGGCAATATTATGTTTCTATTTGCGTCGTCTTATTAAAAACATGTAGTTTTGTTCCAGTTTATTGGACAATTCCAAGTAGTACAAATTTAAAACATTGGTGCGGATGAATTTTCTTTTCTTTAAAATTTAAAATATTATAGGGCAATAAAATTCTATCTTAAAAATTAAAACGAGACTGGATATACTTTTGTTTGTTCAGGTTTATACAGGGTGATTCAGGTTTAATCTTGATAACTTCAGGAATCGATAGAACAGGTTAAAATAATGTTCATTTGTGATATAAACGTGAGAGGGTGAGAAAGAGGGCGTTGAAGTAGGAATTTTTTTTTCGTTTTTCCCTCGTAACTTTTGAACCACTTAACCGATTTAAGTGAAATTCGGAACACAAACACTCTTTATGATCTTACATAAGCTTCTTAAGTTTGAACAACCTACCCCTCTTAGAAGTGTATTTTGTATGCTACCACCCCCTCTTCCTTTATTTCAAAACTACAAAAAAAAAAATAATAATTTCAATAAAACATCTACACACCACTTTGACCTGATTAATTTAGAAACTTTTTCGTCTCCTGTTTTTTTCGACGTTTGGTCTTGTTTCTGAGATATTCAACGAAATAGGTGCAGCGCACCAGCCGTGCAAATTTCATTTAACGTTATAGCAACCCATGAAAACAAAACTCAGTGATTTGTGTAAACTGACCTTTGTGAAAATTATTGTCAAAAGTACTATTTACACAGCATTTTTAGTGTTTAGAAAAAATGCCAAGAACGTTTACAAATGCTAAATATGTCGATATACATTATGTCTATGGTTTCTGTGACGGAAATTCCAACGCGTCAGTTCGAGAGTACCGAATACGCTGCCCTAATAGAAAATTTCCAAATGCACAAGTTTTTGTAGATGTACATCGTCGATTTTCGGAATATGGTTTGCGCCGCTACAATGATCATAATCGTAATGTACCGCCAAGAAATAATCAGCGAATTCTTAATCTTTTTGATATCGATAGAACTTTAAACACACGCCGAACAGCTCGGCAACTCCATTTATCTCAATCAAAGGTACTGAGTGCACTCAAACAAGATTATCGAACGGTTTTCTATCTCCAACCAGTTCAAGGTTTGTTGTCAGGAGATGTTGAAAGACGTTTAAATATTTGTAGATGGATTTTAGATTCAACAGAAATTAATCCACAATTTCTGCATAAGGTTTTATGGACCGACGAATCTAATTTCACAAAAGCTGGAATTGTGAATTACCACAACATTCACGTTTGGAGTGAAGTCAATCCTCGATGTGTCAGACAATCTTCATTTCAGCAACAGTTTAGTGTAAATGTGTGGATAGCTGTTTTAAGTAATAACCTCTGTGGGCCGCATATTTTGCCTCCTCGTTTAAATGGGGATTTATTACATGAGTTTCTGCAAAACTCTCTCTCCGACGTGCTTGGCGATGTCCCCTTAAATTTACGGCAAGGGAACTGGATGGTGCCCCTGCACATTACGGAAGGCAAGTACGGCAGTGGTTGGATGAGAATTATACTCGTCGATGGATTGGACGGCAACCCAACAACCACCTAAATATGTGGATTCCTTGCGAAGGACCAATGGCTTGGCCTCCGCGCTCGCCAGATCTGAATCTTTTGGATTATCTCGTTTGGGGTCATCTAAAAGCAATTGTGTATGATACGCCAGTACATACCCGTGAGGAATTGATCCAAAGGATAAGACATGCTTGTGATGATATAAAAAACAATCCAGTTCAAATAGCAGCTGCGGTTAATACACTAGTTTGTCGATGCCAAAAATGTATTGAGGCTGGAGGAATGCACTTTGAACAATTATTGTAATTTTTAGTAGTTGATAAGTTTGTTGTAAATCTTGTAATAAGTAGTTGTTACTAAGTTTATGTTTGAGGTTATTGGCATTTTTTCTTAACACTAAGAACACTCTTTAAATAATACTTTTGACAATGATTTTTACAAACCTCAGCTTTTTTTTGCGAGCCCTGCGACAGTGTCCCCGGAAGCACCGCAGCCTATATACTTATTGTGTATCTCTCGACGAGCACAAACATCCATGGTACTACAGTGGGATTCGAACCCACACCGACATAGCCGATCCAGCCTGGTTCCACGAGCAGTCGTTTCCCAGCCACCTCGGCTATCGCGGCGCCCAAAACGTCAGTTTACACAAATCACTGAGTTTTGTTTTCATGGGTTGCTATAACGTTAAATATAATTTACGTGGCAGATGCGCTACACTGTCACCAATTTCTTGGAATATCTCAGAAACAAGACCAAACGACGAAAAAAAACAGGAGACGAAAAGGTTTCGAAATTAAGTAATCAGGTCAAAGTGGTGTGTAGGTGTTTTATTGAAATAATTTTTTTTTTTTGTAGTTTTGAAATAAAGTAAGAGGGGGTATACAAAATACACTTCTAAGAGGAGTACGTAGTTCAAACTTAAGAAGCTTATGTAAGATCATAAGTAGTGTTTGTGTTCCGAATTTCACTTAAATCGGATAAGTGGTTCAGCAGTTATAGCAAAAAACGAGAAAAAAATTCCTACTTCAACCTCTTTCACGGAAACGATGCGTTTTAGAAAATAAGTTTATATCACAAATGAACATTATTTTAACCTGTTCTATCAATTCCTGAAGTTATCAAGATTAAACCTGAATCACCCTGCATACAGGGCGGTCGCTTTTACGGACACCCCGTATAAAGATCTTGGACACAGTAATATATACAGGGTATTAAATTAGGAAAAAGTTGCACATTTTTATGCTTTTCCATATTTGAAAAGGGATATGAGACATTTTTGTAGTTCCTGAAATACCTGCTGAAAACGGAAAAAAAGTATTTTTCTTTTTGCTTTTATGACTCTTTTATTTTTTAAAGTAGGTAGATATTATAAATAAAGCCCACACATCGTTCGCAGATCTCAGGTCCGGATTCGGCGACGACCTTAATATGTAAATATACTTTATTTATATTAAAATAAATTTATGCCAGCTGATCGATAGAAACATTTATTTATCTACAGGGGCTTGATTCTCGAATTCTGTGGAATACATTCCCCCAGAGAGTGACGTAAATTCTTATGAGAAAGTGCAATTCTGTATTCCTGACCATTCTCATTGTCTTTATTTTCCATCAAAAATTAAGGAATTACTTCACATGGTTTTTGCTAAAGGAATATAAAGTTTCAAGAATTGTAAATATACACATAGATAATAATATACTCAGAAAATTATTTAAGTGGAATGAATTTCTACTAGAATTTATTTTACTGCATTCGAGAATCGAGGCCCAGGTGTGTTATTTTTATTTAGACATATTTAGACTTACAGCAGGTTACTACTCGTAAAACAAAACAGTTGCAATGGTACCGTACGTTGAGATATGTAGTTAAAAGCAACGTCATATTATTATACGTTCGTTTTGACGGCATGCAAATTATTCTACAGCGACTACACTCAAGTGATGCTTCTTCCCAAGCAGCACAGACTAGTCGGGTTGACTTCGAACCGACGTCGGCAGTCTAACCTGAAGTCAGTAGCCGACGTCCGCGCCACGGCGTACCGACCAATTTTTATACGAAAATGATCACACAAACTCCCGACGTCACCTTATCGATTAATAAAGTCGCTCTTATATTCAAATTATTATAATCATTTCGACCAAATTTTAGGTAAGGCTAATGGTACCCAAAGTGACCTTTAGTATATGGTAATTTAAGTAAGTAGCGTTAGGTGTAAATGTTTGTACCTACTTCTACGTCACATTAGATACGACAAATATTACCTAACATAACATTTTCTATAATTTACTTACAAAGTTTTCTATATATTTTCTATTCAGACAAGTACTATATTTTTGTTCCGTTTATACTAATTTTGTAACTAATACTGCAGCTAATTTTAGTAGAAGGTATGCATCTACTCGTATACGATTCAGTATATTAATGAAATATAATTTTAAGAATATAAGTTTCGAGACCTTCAAACACTGAAATTATAAACGCATGCAATTTTATTGATTATATTGGATAAAATAGACCATTAAAATTAAAGGGCAATTAAATGAACACTATTTTTATCAATATATATGTTTTTATTTTGTATTTTTTAGAAAATCTCTTTTTTATTAATAATGTCAAGAGATTAAGAACTAACTTCTCATACAATATATAAACCTTAAAATCGTAAAATCGCTCTTCAAATATTAAAAATGAAAAATTATTGTGTATTGATCCCAACTCTTCCAAAATGGCTCCCTATTATTTTTTAAACAGATGTTGTCGTCGGCAATATCAATCTGTTATATACCTGTGATTTAAAGTTATTATTGGTGTAAACGAATATAATTACTCCAGTCACCGAGTCATATTAAGTTTATTTATTTGCCGTAATTATATACCAGTCCTCACAATTGGTATAATAAAGTCTATATACTAACTGAAGAAGTCAAAATTGCTTCACCAAGTTGTACTAATTGTGTCCTTTAAAAAACAAGATATAATAATGGTAAAGAAAAGTACACTTCAAACATACTTACTGTACAGTAGGTATAAACTATATTATACAGGGTATCCCAACGAAAATTTGACCCCTCCTATAATTGGAAAACCGAATAATATTTCAAAATTCGTCAAGATCGGTCGATTTTTGTTCTTGGGGGGAGCTTTTTTGACAATCAAGCCAACTCGATATGTTCATCCCCCTAATGCCTAGCAACCCCAACTTAAAAATTTCAAATGCAACTACCCCACTTGTGGCACATCATTTTAAAGCCCTTTTCATTGTAAATACAGTGACGTACCGTTTTTAGAAATCGGTTGAGATTTGACAGAATTATTGGTTACAAACGAAAAGATGACAAATCAACTTACGCGTAGTAATTTCTATACAAATGCCCACCACTAATAAGTTTTTCATCTACTACACATGACCGCAGGTTCGCTTTTAAACGTGAAGTAATTGGGCCAGTTCGAAGTGAAGCAGTTGAAGTGATAGTTTTGGGTCATGTACAGATGGATAATAAGCAATCGATTACAACTGTGTCTCAAGCTTCTGACGTATCCCGTTCCAGTGTTCATCGAATTTTGAAAAAACACAAGTTTCATCCATGTAAGATGACGCTGGTTCAAGAGTTACATGAAGATGACTTTGATCGCCGTAACCAATTTTGCGAATACTTTAGTGAACGACTTCTACTGAATCCAAATCTTCTCTACAATACATGTTTCTCCGATGAATGCACATTTATGTTGAATGGCGAAGTGAATAGACACAATTGTCGTTATTGGAGTGATACTAATCCGCATTTAATCAGGGAATTTCATACTCAGACACCTCAAAAATTGAATGTTGGGGCAGGCATTTTGGGCGACCATCTTGTTGGACTATTTTTGATTCAAGGTAATCTCAATGGAAACACCTATTTAGAATTAATGGAAAGTACAATTGATCCTAGGATAACAGAGATTTTAGAAAGTGACGACAATTTACTAGAAAATGAAATAACCTTCCAACAAGATGGTGCGCCCCCGCACTATGCTGCTGCTGTGCGACAATTTTTGGATGATCATTTCCCAGGGCATTGGATTGGCAGAAGAGGTCTCGTCGAATGGCCACCAAGATCTCCGGATCTGTCCCCTTTGGACTTTTTTCTGTGGGGTCATTTAAAATCACGAGTGTACGCCACTCAGCCGGAAACATTGCAAGTGCTACGTCAGAGAATTGTAGAAGAATGCCGATTAATAACTGCGGATGTCTTTAATAATGTTCGAACAGAATTTGAAAACAGACTGTATTATTGTTTGGGAGTTAACGGGGGTCATTTTGAGCAATTCATCAAATAAATCTGATTTATTATTTGCTTCAGCTTTTTTATTTCATTTCTGACTTTTTTGTAAACTGATAGACACATCAATAACAATTAGGTAATGCGGTCATGTGTAGTAGATGAAAAACTTATTAGTGGTGGGCATTTGTGTAGAAATTACTACGCGTAAGTTGGTTTGTCATCTTTTCGTTTGTAACCAATAATTCTGTCAAATCTCAACCGATTTTTAAAAACGGTACGTCACTGTATTCGCCATGAAAAGGGCTTTAAAATGATGTGCCACAAGTGGGGTAGTTGCATTTGAAATTTTTAAGTTGGGGTTGCTAGGCATTAAGGGGATGAACATATCGAGTTGGCTTGACTGTCAAAAAAGCTCCCCCCAAGAACAAAAATCGACGGGTATCTTTTGAAATATTATTCGGTTTTCCAATTATAGGGGGGGTCAAATTTTCGTTGGGATACCCTGTATATACCTGTGTAACATTATTAGCTGTTTTTTCCCGCCCAGTAGTTAGTACTGACTGTCAGGTGGTATACTCTAAATAAATAAATAGTTTCGTATTATTGACAATAAAATGAGTGATGTATTTAAAATATTTGATACATAGTGATTTTCCGGTAACTGTGACCTCGGTAACTGGTCGCTGCCAGAAACAGAATTAAAGTGCTCATCCCTAGCATTAGTCGAGATTATTTAACCTTCTCCAGTTATTCCCAGGCTAGACTCTGTGGGGACACACTCGCTATCGTTATCTCTGGTCCCGCCCACATATTGCTTTCGGCTCCTATTGTTAATATTACGACTGCTACGGTCAGAACGGACCTCGGATAATGATTTCGACTTACTTGAATTATTCATTACCAGATTTCATAATACTTGATAGTTTTCGTTACTTCACTAACAATATAGGTAACATCATGTCAAGCGTCAAAATGTTTCAAATACGTGTGGTTGGTGTATAGGTTAAAATATGGTATAAACATCGACGTCGGCTGCACCTACCCCATCCGACAATACAATTAGTATTAAATACTTTGGAGTAGCAAAGTCGGTGTGGATGACATTAACTGACGTATATCATTGGTTAGAGACAGTTAGAAACACCGACGTCGGCCTATCCGGCCTGTTTTATTATTCATTTATTGTTATTTAAAGCATGGAAAAGGTCGAAATACCGACGTCGACATTTCCGACGTCGTTGTGACGTCGGCAATAGCAACGTAAGCGATTCCTACCAAAATTATTTAAAATTCGACCATAGACGTAATGCTATACCAATTTTGTAGTCACAATTTAAATGATTTTGGTATAAAACTAGCCTTTAGCTAAATTCGGTGTGGTTTGTGCTGCTTGGGTTCTATTTAACGATTCTAGAATTCGCGAAGATTTAGCATACTTACATTTTAATTATTCACGAATACCTTCAGTTAATCGTCGTCTTGAAGCAACTGTGACAGCATCAGAATATTCAATAAATAACGCAGTAAATAATGTTTATTATTTGTGACAGTTTATTTTCCTGCTATAAGAACATGACACTGCATGACCTACGAATAATGTTGAATATCATAAATTACCAGTACATGGTAAGATGTTGATTTTAACTTTTTGTAGGTATGTGTTTGCACCTCGGCTTCTACAAACATTAACTTAACTGTCCTAAAGTGCACCTCTCATAATGACGTCATCTGTGAACGAATTGCGTACTCGAATTATAAACTTTCGTTCTTATATTGTTCGCCATAAGCTTTTCAATGAAACTGGAAACAAAATGTTACGTTTTCATTCTTGAAGAAGGTCTTAAATTTGGTAATGTAGGCAAGACCTGACGGGATTTTAGCCAAAACCTGAAAAAATTCTCCAGCAATAAAAAATTTGCAAATAAAATTGTAGCTTTCATATCCTGCGTCTTTTAACAAAGTATTAATATTTGGTATCTTCGGCTCAACTAACATATCTTCGTTTCTAGTATCTCCAGTTTTGAGATTTTTAAACCTTTTGAAAATACCCTGTATGATGTTATTCAAAATAAATAATTGATAACTAGTCAAGTACGCGTTTTTTATCCTACCGTCAATTTGGTAGTATTAAATAACGGTTCAAAAATGTTTTCCATACGTTTTCACAGAATATGACACTATCTTTACTATCAACATCAATTTCGTGGTTCCTCACCTTGATTGCTTTATTGTTGCTATTTTATTATCCTTAATCCTTTCTTAGTATCCCCCTTACATGCTATTGTGTTCTGCACATACTAGAGTTCACTACCCTCCTTTCCAGCTAATCATATTAATATTGATTCTTTTTTTCTCTTTCAATTTTTCTCTTTCTAAAACAGGAATTACCAGATTTCGACACATGCATTATCCCTTGCCATATCAAATCCACAGTGTTCTCCAAAGTATTTAATAGGTCTATTATACTCGTATCCAAGTATGACATTTCTAAATTTTTTTTTATTAGGTATTAAGGTAATGATATTGTGTGTGAAACAACTACTGAACGGACTAATACATTGAATTACGCTTACAATTTCAAGTTTCGTATATTTTTTATTAGTTAAGTCATACTTATTGGTACCAAATATATATATATATATATATATATAGACTGGGTTGTATCTAAATTACAAAATTACAAATAATGTAGCTAAATATTTTCAATGAAAAAGTAAAATATTGTAACTATATAACAGGCCTATATCCAAAAGTGAAGAAGTGAACTCCGGGAATGATGGACCATCAGTTGAGATGGACCAGTCGTATAATTCATAAATTAATCGGTCTAGGATGATGATATTTTACATTCATTTAGTAAGTTACTTGTAACAACTGCCGACACAATATGCTGTTTACAAGAAATTTAAATATTTGCAATTTTGTGTTTGGTCTGTGTTGAACATTTTTCTAAGTGAAGTATGTAAACATTTCTACAAAAATAATTTTATTAAATTTATAGATTGGCATGAAAATGTAGTAAATTGATATGAAGGTAACATAACTTGAAATACTAGTTTGCATATTAGCTAACGTTTACCGAAGCGCGACGTCTTTATGTTGACGCTTATCCAAATCGCCAGATTCCTTCACAACGCATGTTTGGAATAATTCACCAAAGATTGCGTGATACCAGTTTCTTGAGCAAACAGTGCCATTTGTCCGGAAGACCAAGGTAGGTATCCACTCCTAGAGCAGAAGAAGAAATTCTAGCACTGGTAGAGCAGAATCCAGGTACGAGTGTGTGGAGAATATCAGCCGAGGTAGGAATTAGTGGTCCTCTTGTTTGGAGAATCCTTCACGAGTAACTGCTTTATCTATACCATGTGCAACGAGTACAGGCCTTAAATCCAATAAATGATCATCAAGCATGTTTGTTTTTTTGCCGCTGGTATCTACGTCATGATGCTGAAGACCCTCGTTTTCTTACAAACATTCTTTTTACTGATGAAGCCGGGTTCACAAGAAATGGAGTGTTTTATTTGGGCCGACGAAAATCTGGACATCAGGCACGTTTTTCATTAAACATTTGGATGGGTATTGTAGGTGACAGGTTTCTAGGTTTTGCTGTTTTACCAAATCGATTAATAGGCGCTGTTTACCTCAACTTTCTGTAGAACACACTGTATGAGTTTTTAAACATTCCTTTGAATCAGAGGCAACAAATGTGGTTCCAGCATGATGGTGCTCGAGCTCATTTTTCCATGGCCGTTAGAGAACATTTACACCAAACTTTTCCACATAGATGGGTAGGAAGGGCCGGACCTGTTTTATGGCCTCCAAGATCGCTTGATCTGAACCCTCTAGATTTCTTTGTTTAGGGATATTTGAAGACATTAGTGTATGGTACCCTTATAAATAGCCTGGAAGAGCTGCAGCTACGGATTAATCAATAGTGTCAAGAAATTCAAACCAAGGAGGGTGTTTTCGAAAGAGTTCGAATATCGTTGAGACGAAGATGTCGTACCTGCTTGGAAATGGACGGAGGGCACTTCGAACATTTTCTGTAACTTTGTTTTTTGTTTGTTAAATGCTTCCTTTGTCGGTTTATTCCTAATACAATAATATGTTTGAAAAACGAATAGTGGTCCATATCTCCGCAACCGTTACTTTGCGGACCCATGTTTATTGAGACTTTTCTGCCTATTTTGGTTCATTCTATTACCTCCTTAAATATTTTTCTTTTTTTAACACCCTGTATTACCCTGCATAGCGAATTTCTATTTAATATGAACTAAGTTTATTAATATGTTATCGGCGAAGCACTTTTTGCGCGGGGATACCATTTTTTTTGTTTCTGAGCGGACGATTCTATTTTCCTAGCAAGATTTGGATTGCTGTATGAACCGCAGAAATTTTCGTTATATACGGATTTTGTTGCTAATTTTGGGAAGTACAATTTTGTCGATAGTTGATTATTGTGATTGTTTCAACCTGGTGTAGAATTTGATTCCGAAATTTGGAAAATAGTTTCTGATTTTCAACACGAGGCCGCTCGAGAACAAAGGTAAAAAGTTTATTCTCTTTTATTAAAAATTCACATATTCTGTTCAGTGAACAATCTATTTAGTAGACGTTTGATATGATCTAGGTCTCATCTTATATCATCTCATCTTTAATTCCTCGCCTCTTCTTTCTTCATAATCTTCGTGCTATAAGATTTGCTCTCCGAAGCCAAGATTCTACAGACGAGGCCACTTACAGGGTATTCGCTTGCTGTTGACACCATTGCTTGGACGGCCTGGACGGCCTGGACGACCTGGACGTCCTGTTCACCGAATCAAAACCAGATAAGCTTAGTTTAAGATTTAAACTGCCATCTTACACCCTGAATATCTATATTTAACTATATTTTGCCTATATTAACACTTATTTGCATATTATTATTATTTGTACTGGTTATACTGTTTTATATATATTTAGAATATTTATTATTCAAGACTGAAAGTCCCCTTTTCACGTAAATTGAATACTTCTAGCTACTTAACTATTTGGTTATTTATTTTAAAACTGAAGATCAAATATAAAATTATAATTTCTTATAACTAAATATTTAACATGATTATGTGCAGCAATCTATAGTACTGTACAGTGTTTTTTTTAATGTAAGTATTTATATCATAACATTACGATATATATTTGCTAAGTAATAATAGTATCAGTGTATAATAAATACTGATTATATCGAAGCCGTTATTCTATCTTTTTAGTAAATTCAAATAGAGAACTGCGTATCAATTGATGTCTTTTTCTAGTTTTTTTGTTATTATTGAAGAATCTTAATAAGGTATAAACTCCTTAATGTACGGGTTGTAAAACGGGTGGCGCCAAATAAATAGTTGATAATATTTACTCACTCCCCTCTTCCTGAGCTAAGGCCAACCCTAAACGAAACTAAGGAGTTTGGTACATCAGTGTTTTTTTATTACCACCCGAATAAGCAACGTAGCAAATTATAAAAATATTAAAATTAATTTTTCTATTAATTTTGTCTGTCATCTGTCATCTGTCATCCGGAATTACCTTATTTTAGACCGCTAGTTAGTTATAATATGAATTTAAGATAGTTCTCTTAATTATATATATTCAATAGCAATCCATTATATTCTATACTGTATAGTATGTAATCATAACAATGGTATCATTCAGTTGATACTTTTTGTAACATGACAATTGATTTCTCCTACATCTCCTTTATTTTCACTTTTTTAATTATCCGTTCGAAATTGCTTACAGTTTTTAACTTCATCGATATTTAGTAAATAAAAATTATAACAAAATTTTTCAAAAAATGTGGAACGCTTCACGATTTTGCGTGTCATCCTTGCGCAGGGGCCATGCTAATCTTCTCTGTATCGTTCCAATTTTAGTATATGTACCGCCGAAGCGAGTACAATTAAGGGTTACATGAAGGGATATATCTACTTAACTCCCCTAATTTAGTAGCGGTGAGATATAAGAAAGCAACAGTAAATGTTAATAAGTTTAATTTTTCCTTATAGGGACTAAACATGCTTAATATTTTCTATTGGTTTTAGATATTTATTTTTAAATATTTTATCGAAGATTAAATTGGATTTAATTTAAAAAAATGTTTGTCATATAACATTTTTCCTTTTTTATATATTTTTAGGTATTAATAATATTGTGTGAAGCTAACTACTCTGTGGACTAAAGTCCCAACCAGCGTTGAATTACACCCACAATATCTACCCATATAATCTTTATTATTAGCTTTTGTAACATTTTTTACTGTATTAGAAAGGTATTTTAAGCTAATATAAAACAAATATCCTACAATTCCTATCAATGAAGTCATATGTATGTTCTCTGATAGCAAACATCTAGGTATGCTAATGAACAATTCCACAGACAATAATTATTTAAAGAAATTAATCTATCTAAATTTACTAACCTGGTTTAATGAAAACACTCTATAAATATCAAACTTCACTTTTGAAACAGTGGGAACTCGAAAATTCAACCACAATGGATGAGATCTGACCTATTTCTGCATTTTTAGGGCTGCTTCATTAGACGGCCTCCTTTAAGTTGAGTCAAATATCTAACTATACAAATTATTTTATAAATTAAAATTATTTGAAATTAAATATCTACAATGTCAAAACAGTTTTTAGCCTGTCAATGAACTTTAAATTAAATATGACAAATACCTACTTAAATAATGTTGTGTGAAACTAACTACTCTGTGCACTGAAGCCCCAACCTGCGTTGAATTACACCCACAGTATCTACCTATATATTCTTTATTATTAGCTTTTGTAACATTTTTTACTGATTGATAGGAATTGTAGGAGATTTGATTATATTATTATATAAAACAGATAAAACACGATATTTAGGTATGCAATTAAAAAATATATCGCCTTTTACAAAATTTAAATTTATTCTGATTTTAGAAGTAACTTTACGTAACGCATTAATAAATTACCAGTATGTCAGTAAATCAGTATAAGTTTTTATTTTCTATAACAAACCTGTACCTGTACATGTTCCCAAATCTATTTACAATGGCTAAACATTTTTTATCATTAGTATCTTCCTCTTCTGTTGACAAGTTTTAATTTAAAACAAACGCCTCGGAAAAAATTCAGAACACAAATCAGATAAACAAACATCAAAACGTAGATTAATGTGAAAACAATTGAAATTAAAAAAAAAGATAAACAAATTTTTAAGAACTAATATCTACTGTGGCCTCCTCTCTTCAAAAGGCTTAATTCAATCGACGTGGCATCGAATCAATCAGGTTTGTAACAAATCGTGAAATTGCATCAAATTCTTCCTGAAGTGCAAGTCGCAGACAACCGTTGACAAACTCTTAATTGTCGTATTTCAAACAATCAATCCGTTTTCGCCTATGCCGCCTTGATTATTTACACGTAGAAATTTCTGCCTGCAAAACCTTTTTCCGAGACGTTCGTTTTAAAACAGTGTATCTCTCATAAAACAGAGATAATGTCGTGATTAAAAAAATAAAATTTTAAGAAAAGATGAGGCTACAGTGTGACTACAGTTAGCAACAGCGACTGTAGCTTCTGCACCCCACAGGATGTTACAAACTTCTGGAAAAAAACTTTTTGTTGCGCCCCGCATATGCTCAAATTAAATTTCGAAAAAAAAAATTCCGACATATCATCCGTATGATCAAATTAAATTTCGAAAAAAAAATTCCGACATATCATCCGTTTCAGAGAAATCAATGTACAATTTAAAAAAAATATCAAATGAGCGGCTCGCGAGGATGCCAACTTTAAAATTGGGGCTAGTCTTTAGTGGCCGTTTTTTTTTTTGCCGGTCAGTTTATTTATAATAATCAGATCATATTATATAATTACTTAATGTTTAATTACTTGAAATATATACGAGGTTTGATAAAAAAGTAGCGGGAATTTTGTAATATCTCGGGT